>JAWNNX010000694.1:1605000-2880000 GCA_035044505.1 Zaprionus lineosus | reverse complement strand
ACCACTCAACCCCCCTCCATCGATCCCGTCATCGCCCAGCCATAATTCGTCGCATCATCGATTGTATCAATTCAATTGGACGCAGCAGGTGATTAAAAATTGGTTAGAGCAACAAAATTATCAATGTGAGATCGTTGATTGGTCTCTGCTTGTTGTTGTTGTTGTTGATGTTGTTGCCATTGTTGCTGCTGCTGTTGATGCCGATGTTTTATAGTCGCTGCTGCGGCTGTTGTTTCTCTCCCAATACCTTTGGGAGCAGAGCTCTGAAATACCCATGGAGGAATCATTTTATTTGATTTGTGCGCGATTGGTTTTTAATTTGTAAAGTGGAGCCTAATTAGATCGTCGATCGCTTGTATGAGTTTCACTTTTCATCGTTGGCGATCCAATGGAGCGGCGGAGCCTTGACACGGGCGTGGGCATCGGCATCGGCATCGGCATGGGTATTGGTGTTGGTGCGGGTATTGTAGCCGTGGGCGTGGGTGTGGGCGTGGGCGCGTTGTAAACAACATCAGTTGAAGGTTCCTCACTGATCTAAATTTCTTGGCTTTTTAGGTCACCTCTTGGCTGGGCAGTGACGGCGCAGATAATTTGCTGAGATTCGCACAGCTTCAGTTGGACAATGAGGCTCAGTTGAAGGCCCAGGAGCTGGAGTTCGAGAAATACTATTTCATCGCCAGGGTAAGTCGAGATCTAATTCAATCTCTGTGATTGCTCAACGAACCTTTGACCTTTATGCAGAAACACTTGGCCAAGGGTCGAGACCTGCACTTGGCGGCCAACAAGATATCCGTGCTGGGCGAAAGTGCACACAGCCTAAAGACGGCTCTGGATCAGTTTGCTGAGAAGCTGGAGAAGACACGGGAACGCATCGAGGGGGGAGTTCGACTTCTGCATCTGCTGACGCAGCACCAGCGCGAGACCTCAGCGCTGGAGGAGCTGCATCGCCTGGCCGAGGAGTTGGGTGCCACGGCTATCATAGAGAAGCACTTGCCGACCATGAGGAAGAGTACTCTACTCCCGGTGGCCAGCAGTACCCCGGGACAGTCGGTGTCAAAGCGTGGCAGCTATCGCTGCAGTTCCGGTAACGGTAGCTCCTTTGATGGGGCTCCCAGCGGCAGTCACTGCAGCTGCTGGCGGGAGAGTCGCAATCTAGAGGACATGGATGAGCCCGAGGAGGAGCAGGACAACGATTGCGATGCCGATGGCGAGGAGCAGCAATCGAAGATTGCCGACTCCGGTGTTGGCGTCTGCGACAACTGCGAGCGAAATCCCAAGCTGGCGCGCATCTGCTCATGCCAGAGCCTTAACGAAAAGAGGTGAGTCCCGATGGTTCCTATCCCTATGAACATGCGAGCTCCAGCGTCTATGTACTTGCAGTCATGACGAGCTACTGGAGGACGAGCTGTTTGACCGTCCCACAAAGCGCTACATGGACATGCACGCGCCCATGGAGGCGAATGCTCATCTTCAGTGCCATGCCTCCAACCTGGAGCTGACCACTCTGGAGGAGCTTAGTTGCTTGGAACCAAAAATACAAAAGTAAGTTTTACTGTTTAGCAGGGAGTGGGGGAGAGGGAGACTACCAACACCATCCTTATGTCCTCTTCCTGGTCACCTTCCATCTCCACAGAACGCTTCTATTGATCATGCGCGAAATGATTGGTACCGAACGCGACTATGTACGCTCCTTGTACTACGTCATCGATAACTACATAGACGAGCTGCTGCGGGAGGACATCCCACAGCCACTGCGCGGCCAGCGGAACGTGATCTTTGGGAACATTGAGAAGATCTTTGAGTTCCACAACTCGCACTTCCTCGGCGAACTGGAGCGCTATGAGCGCAATCCCCTAAAGGTGGGCGCTGCTTTTCTGGAAATGGAGTCCAAGTTCTACTTGTACGCGTTGTACAACAAGAACAAGCCCAAGAGCGACACGCTGCTGAGCGAGTATGGCGGCTCCTTCTTCAAGCCGAAGCAGCTGCAGCTACAGGACAAGATGGACCTGGCCTCGTACCTCCTGAAACCCGTTCAACGGATGGGCAAGTACGCGCTGCTCCTGCAGCAACTGGTCAAGGCAGTAAAGAGCGTGGAGGGAGCCGCACTGCAGGAGATCGCCGCCGATGTGGAGGAGCTGCAACGTGCCGAGGAGATGGTTAAGTTCCAGCTACGTCATGGTAACGATTTGCTGGCCATGGATTCTCTGCGTGATTGCGATGTGAACGTCAAGGAGCAGGGACGCTTGCTCCGACAGAACGAGTTCCTCGTTTGGCAGGGACGCGGCGGCAAAAAGACCCTGCGACAAGTGTTCCTCTTCGAGGAGTTGGTTCTGTTCAGCAAGGCTCGTCGTTTTCCGGATCACAAGGTATGGCCATTCATTGGTGTCCCATGATTTGTTCTTCCTACTAAAGTTGATCCGTTTCCAGAACCTGGACATCTACATATACAAGAACAGCATCAAGACCTCAGACATTGGACTGACGGCGCATACGGGCGACTCAACGACCAAGTTCGAGATCTGGTTCAGGAAACGGAAGCCGGACGACACATGGATGCTTCAGTGCATGTCCGAGGATATCAAGAATGCCTGGACCGAGGAGATATCGAAACTGCTCTGGAAGCAGGCGAAACGAAATCGAGGTAAGATCCATTGTTGAGAATCATCTTTCCAATTGACGACTAACGATCCTCTACAGAAATTCGCCTAGCGGAAATGTCCTCGATGGGCATTGGCAGCAAGCCCTGCCTGGACATTCGGCCCAGCAACAATCAGATCAGCGACCGTTCAATTCCATTGACGCAACTTAACAAAAGTGAGTGCCTTGCGGCTAGGCAGGAGGTAGTCCCTGTTCTCACCCGTTTCCTTCTAGCACCCAAGCTGCGTCATTCGGAGCCCGGCAAGGGCAGCATGCGACGTCCCAACTCCCTCATTTCGGAGAGCTCTCTGTCCAGTGGCACCAGCACCACAAGCAGCTCCTCCATCAACGGTGGCTGCTCCTCGGGGCATGCCACGCACGATACCACCAGGCACAGTCTGAACCTTAACTTCAGCAAGCTCTCGGGGAGCCACAATCCCAGCAACGGCGCCAACGCCACTGCCACCTTGGAGCTGATCAATGAAACGCAGGCCCTCAAGCTGAGCAGCAGCTGCGAGCCAGACCACTCCAAGAGCAGCGCCACGCCGATCCCCGCCAGTGGAACCGGAACCAGTGGCTCCGGCTCCACCACGGGCAGCAAGCGTCACCACAAGCGATCCACAACAATCGTCAGCCAACTGTCCATGGGTATTGAGCTTGAATTGTGCTACTTCTTCTAGGCATCGCCTGTTGCTTTTAGCTTAGTCCTGTTGTTTGTTTAGTTGTTTGATTATTTGATTCCTTGTACATAAACACACCCACACACCCACACACCGGAACACCCAACCATCACACACACACACACACACACTCCTCCAGTATTATTAGACACAAAACTGTATATAGAAACCAATCCCACCCACCTAACTTGCAACTTGCAACTCGTAACCTGTAACTCGTAACTCGTAACTCGTAACTTGTAGCTGTTTGTACCCGTGCTGCATGTTCTATGTGTGTCCTTTGTGTCCTTTGGGAAGCATTTAAATGATAACTGTCACATATTCTTACAATTTCATTGCATTATCACATTTAGAGAGCGGCATTCTCTCCGACATATCGACAACGCCGGATCAGGAGCACGGCCATCCATCGGAGCACTTGAGCACTGGCAGCCGGATTAGCTGGTCCACATCCGGAATGGCCGCATCGACGGCCAGTACGAGCACCTCGACGGTGATCCTCCGTCGCTACAAGTCGTACGCCCACGCCGCGGAGTCGGCCCCGCCCGAGAACAGTAAATGAATCTTTATCCGATGTCCGAATACTTATTTCGAAAGGATACGAAAAACATGTATAGCTTTAGCAAACGGTTTCGCCAGATTCAGATCCATCAAATTATGCATACATCTAATAATAACTATTATTATCATTATTATTATTATTATTATTATTATTATTATTATGGAAGTAATTTTTTTTTTGTTATTTATTATTTATTTCATATATTAGTTGTGTTAATTTTGTCATAACTCTTTATCCTACTGTATTACTTCGCTCCGGATGCGGCTCCATCAACCTTCAAATTAATCGCCCCATCCGTGTTTGGAAATATTCAAAATTATTGAAGTTATTGATGTTATTGAATTCAATGTGTCAATGTCGAAATACATATATTTCATAGCTCTTAATCAGCCTTAAATCTAAATCTACTTATCTACATGTACAATCCATATATACACACACACACACACACACACGCAGATACATAACATACACACACACTCACACACGAGTACACATAAATGCAACTTACACACGAATAAAAATCGAGGGGCACAAAATGCCAGCCGAATTGTGGGTGGTGCCACACCCAAAAAATATCAAATTGATCGAAATATATAACGTACAGTTAGTTCATACGTGTAACTTAAGTGCCTATCTTAAAATGATCGTAAATTTACAACTACATATAATTACATATCTTTAATATATGCAAATTGTATACAAATAAGCAAAGAATTGAATAAATGTTGCTTTCAAATATCAAATATCAAATTTTATCAATATTATATTATATTATTATATTACCATCTGTTAACCCATATTATGTTTAGTTAAAGCTAAGCTGTCTGATCACACTTGCTATTCTAAAAATAACAACGTTTATTTCAACAAAATCGGACGTCATTCGGCCAAGCTATGGCCCTTTGAGTCTCCCCATACGCATCCATCCCGGTGGCTAAAATTTAAATTTGCTCAAATTTAAAGAGCCCCCAAATTACTAGGGGAACAGAATGATAAGCAACCGACCTCCTGCTCTACGACCTCCAATTCCGCCATTATAAATAATATAGTCATCTTCCTTTAACCTTCAGGTGCCGTGCATTGGCCGCGCTGCTCTTCGTTTCGTTGAATATGATTGGTTGAGATCACTGAGAGAATAGGCTGATTAATATTTACCATTTAAGAAGAACCGTTATCTAAAACGAAAAACTTTTCTCTATGGTGACTTTTAAATACTCTTTGTCATCAACCATAGATTAACTTGCTGATATGTGTGTATATAAATTACATTTACTTTAAATAAATAAAAGAACTTATCTAAGAAAATAAATATTTATTCGTGGGATTACAATTAAAATATTTATTTGGCTAATATAGCGAAATAATAATTGATTAACTGACACACACACGTGTGATGATAACCAAGCAACTGCTCAATGCCCTTACTGCGCTCTCTCATTCTATGCTTGCATTTTGTAAGTCGACTACCTGTCTCGCTCTAACCTTAACACATATTGGCCCTGCTGATAAAGCTCCATACAAATTTTAAGGTGAAGTAAAACGAAAGAGAAAAGAATTAAACTAGATCAGCAAAGGCTTGGCGATTCTGTTGGCCTAGTGTTTTAGTAAAATTTCTGTAGGAAACTTTATTGAATTTTTGCGACCCGCACCCCCAAATGCCTCATGCTTCAAATGGCCATTACTTGGCCAAATGACGTCCGATTTTGATGAAATAAACGTTATTATCCTTAAAAAAGTGCGGATTTTCAATTAGAAACAAATTTGGAAAAACTTCAAATTTTCGATTTTTGACATTTTGCGTGATGTTACCCCTTGCCAAAATTGCCAAATTTTTGGGGAAAAAAATGAATTTTGAATAAGCTGAAAATGTTGAACGCCAGTCTTTAGTCCTGCCCGAAAGGAATTCAAAACTGTATATAACTCCTTGAAAGGACATTTTTTATGACGATCAGCGCCCCAAAAGCCCCAAATGCCCCCATACTTTGAAAGCGCATAACTTGGCCAAATGATGTCCAAATTTAAAAAAATAAATGTTGTTATCCTTGTAAAAGCGTATTTTATCATTTGGAATCAAATTTAGAAAATTTTCGATTTTTTTTGACAATTTGCGTGATGGTACCCCTTGCCAAAATTGTCAAAATTTTGGAGAAAAAAATTAATTTTGGATATGCTGAAAACTATGAATGCCCGTCGTTAGTCGTGGCCAAAGGGAATCCGAAAATGTATGTATGTCCTTGAAAGGACATTTTTTGGCTGAGTTATGGGACTTTGAAATTGGCATTACCTTCGCATAACCACTTTGTCGATTTATATAGCAAAAAAAATGTCCTTCCCAAGGATAAAATAAATTTTTGGGTTATTTTTAACAAGGACTTTTAAGTGGCATTAAAGGATTTCAGTTAACTCATTTATTATTTATTATATACCATTTATTATATGAATATTGCATTGTAAGTGCTTATAATAAAATGAAAATAATTCATAACAAATTTAAAAATAACAAAAAATTGTGTTGGTTTTTATTCCATCAGAAAGAAGAAGAATTTTATTAATTTTGAATTTTTTTAAAATATTAAAAAATATAAACAGTAACCAAGCAGATCGGCAGTCCCCAGAAGCTCCTCTAAGCTGGTGCTGCTTCTTCTTCCTCTTCAATTTTTCTAAACACGCTCAAAATTGGCTGTTTCACGGCTTGAGGTACCAGGCGAACAGAAACGGCAGAAGGTGAAATGCGGAAAGTGCTGCATACCTCCAAGGTACAATTTTCAAACGGTTGGCCCCAACGGCCAAACTCAAGCTTGGAACTTCAAACCCTCATTACTTGGCCAAATGATGTCCGATTTTGATGAAATAAACGTTATTATCCTTAAAAAAGTGCGAATTTTCAATTAGAAACTTGGGAAATTTGGGAACCTTCAAATTTTCGATTTTTGACATTTTGCGTGATGGGTACCCCTTGCCAAAATTTCAAAAAATTGAAAAAAAAAAATAATTTTCGAATAAACTAAAAAAACCTATATGTCCTTTGATAAAGCTGATCAACTAGAGTTAAAAAAGCAATACTACTTCTCGAAAGGACATTTTTGGACAAAGTTATGGGGCTAAGAAGTCATAAATCCTTTAGTCAATGCGATGCACATAAATTGATTACATCTTTGTTATGTTTCAGCTTAAGAATGTCCTTTCCAAGGATAATTGTAATTAATATTAGATAATTGTTGAATTCTCGAAATTGTTCAATTTTGATATATTCTGTGATGGGTGACCCCAGCCAAATTTCAAATTTTATCAACATTAAAATAATAAGTAACTTAAATGCTAGATCATAGTCCTGATTGAAAGGAACTTACAAACGTTTTCGAAGGGACATTTTTTGAATATTTCATTTTAGCAAACAATTTGTATTTTAGCAAACAAAATATTATTTTCTTAGTTTTAATTACATTTACAATTAAATACGCTTTTGAGTACAATTTGTCTTACAAAATTCAGAAACTTAAATATAATTAAATGCTAATCTGGTTATTTTTGACTGTAATTTTGTGATTTACACTTTTGTTTATAGTTTTATAGTTGAGTCCACCAACACAGGAACAAACGTGGATAAAAAGATACCTTTTTTGATACCCCTTTTTGAATATATGAGGAGTTTCCGGTTTTCTGTTTCATAACGTTGACATTATATCACATTCTGCACTCCTTTACCAGATCTGTGTATATAAAATATATATATATATTATATTTTTTCATATCTTTTGTTATTATTATATAATTTTAAGTTTCTAGTTTCTAGTTTATCCAATTGAATTTAATGTTTCTACATCTGCAGAATTTTTCTCTCTGCTAGCTGTCCTAATTACAATATTAGAAGCTTTAAACAAACAATTCATAAAAAAAAAAAAAAATAAACTAAGTACTGAAAACTAAAAATACACTTAAAAAAAACTATATATATTTTTACTTTCAAGCAGATAAAATTTTAGAAATAAACGTAGCGCTCTTTTATGCTATGCTAAGTGCTAAAATTCGATCTACTTCCTTATTTAAACTTTTCTGCAATATTCTATTATATTCTTAAAACATTTGTGGTATATCCTGTTGTTGATTACAATGTTAATTATAAACTTTAATTTAAATTAATAACATTAACTCCCTAATTTTGTGTTTTATAAGTGTGTAATATTTAACGCATGTTGTCTTATAATTCTCAAGTGCTTATTCAGTCGATCTATGATTTAAAAGCACTTCTTAAACACAACCGTTAATTATTAGTTGATATGAAGAAAACTTTACAACCCGAAAAATCGTGTGGGCCTTTGCCTTTGGTGAAGGGACGTAATTCTGATTAAAATTCTGTTTTGTTTTTTTTTTCACGCGAAAAAAAATTGGCTTTGCTTACAAAATATTTTTATTCCAGCTATGTGTTAACCACCGTGCAGTGTGGATATGAAAAGCACATTATCATTTTGCTGCAAAACGTACTCAAGTTCGCCCTAAGAAATTTAAAAAAATGGCAATCAAAAAATTATAGAAATGAAGCTTTTGTCACATACCAGAAGTTCCCAGTCGGTGTCATTGATCAGCACTAAAATACCTGGCCGACTAAAACACAAAAGGTAGGAATTAGAATTTCCATGTGCTCTTTACATATGCCATTAACTTACACAGTATCGCCTTGAAGAAATAGTTCCGGCCTTTCTGTTAATATGTTTGCGTGCATCCATTTAAGCAGATTTGCAATGGTCCCTGCGATAACAAGTGATGATCACTAAATGATGATCATAAACAATAAAAATGCTTACATTTTTGCGTGCCATCCAAGCTGAGCTGCCGGTGTTTTATGTTTCCGAAGAGAAGTTCAGCACCAGCGCTGGTAATCGGCGTATTAATTTTTAATATTTACATTTATTAAAACTCTAATTTACCTAAATTCCAATATGATTTTTAGATCCGTCATGTCTCCTCTTTCCATTACAGTGATGCTTCTTCTCGATATATTTAACTTTGACATTCACAGGTAAGACTTTCACTTAACATTGTCTTAACATCAACTTTTTTTGCGTTATGTTACTCGAAATGCGTTGTGACTCTTCATGCGCTCACGTTGTTTGAATATACCAAACTTTTGATTTGGTATTATACAAATTTAAATAGTTATCTTAAAATAGGTACTACTTTACACAACTGTCGAATTATACATTTTAACGACAGCTTACCTTTACCTAGGATTTTCCAACAGCTTAGAATTAAAATGGGCGCCAAAAGTATTTTCGAACATTATTTTTTATTTAGCTTTAATTTCATTAAATAGTTAAGGACATTGACAATTTGTTGGACTTTGTAAAATAATAGTGTATGGGTATTAAGTTCACGCAAGGTGCTTCATTATAATACAAAACCATAGAAATAAAGCTCACAATTAAATTGCTAGAACTCGTGTGCTGCGTGGATGGGTGTAGGCGTGTATATATGTGCTCGTGTATGTTTGGGTGTGCGTTCGCATAGTAAATTTTGTTTGATAACACATATAATTTATAATATATATTTTGTAAAAAAAAAAAATAAAATAAATTGCATTTTAATACAAGTGTTTAACTGAAACCGACGGTTAGGAAACTTTTGCACGCATCTCTTGTGTGGTTAGGAGAACTTAAAATAAATAAATAAACATAGTACATACAATATTCAATGTGGCAACAATAGTTACAGTTTTATATCCTTTGTTACTGTTTTTTGTGTTATTTTTGTATTTCTTCCTTTTGTTTTCATTCGTCATTCGCGTTCAAATGCAATTACAAATAATAAATATATATGTATGTTTTATACAATTTTAAGGTAAAGCACAAAAAATATCAATCTTAGCGAGTTTAACTTCAGTTTAGTTAAGCTACTATATGTATATATATATACATATATACGTACATATATATATATATACATATTAATATACACATACACATAGCTCTAGAGTACTTCTCGGCTACATATACGCATATCAATTAGTAAGTATACAAGCACTTGTACAGTATTCAAAGATATATAAAAAAAAAAATATTTTGTGGCTTTGATTTAGGATCCTCGTTTAGCTAATTCTCATATCTAATATGTGTGTAATGTAAGGCATTATCTTTTTTGCATATATCGCTTAATACATATTCTGCGCATTTCTGATTTGATCCATTTTCGTTGATTTTATTTTAGTTTATGGCTAATTCTCGCTTCTCATGCGGTTACGTCTGCTGCTACTGCGTCTTCTCCTTCAGTTCATCCTGATACTGCTCCTGCTCCTACTTCTGCTCCTGCTTCTGCTCCTGCTCCTGCTCCTGCTTCTACCCTTAAGCTGCTGCTTTGGTTGCCAAAAAGATGACAATTGTTTTACTCTCGACGGGAGCTGCTTCTTGGGTAGACTCGGTCTGTGAAGTTGAGCTGCTTACATCAGCTTCTGCTTGGCACAATCGGGACACAGAATGTCGGGTCCATCGGTGATAAAGCCGCGTCCCACAAGGCTAGCCTTGCAGCTGGCGCACACAAAGCAATCGTGATGCCAGTGGCGCTCCTCAAACGAGATGAAGCGCGTGCCGCCAATGCCTGTGGAAGATGAGTCAGATGTCAGATGTGAGATGTCAGACGAATGGGTTCTAATGGACGTAGGTGGATGCAGCTTACCAGTGATGGGCTTGACACATGATGTGCAGCGCTTGGCAAACAGCTCGCCGAAGCATTCGGCACAATAGGGCTTCTCGTCACGGCTGGTGAACCGCTGCCCGGCCAGGGTGATGTTGCAGTGGGTGCAAGTGAAGCACTCGCGATGCCACGGCTCGTTCTTATAGGTAACGCCACCGGAGGTGATTACCTACAAAAGTGGAGTGGAGTTCAACTTGTAAGTATTCAATCAATGACACTTTCCCCCCCGATTGCCGCCGCCTTGGCCGCAACTGGTAACTTACCTTGTTGCACTTAATACAACGAGTGGCAAACTTCTCCTCGTAGCAGCCGGCGCAATAAATCTCCTGCTCCCGCGGTATAAACGACTTGGTGCCAATGGCCATCTTGCAGACACAGCAGCAAAAGCAATTCTCGTGCCATTGCCGGGTCTTGTACTCCATTTTCTTGGTACCTGTACGGGGGGAGACAATGGAAGCCTACATTAGAGAAATCAATTCCATCAAATCCTCGATTGCAACCTTGAACTTTGAACAATACCCCAAATTCGGGACATATTCAGGCCACAATCCTTTCAGAAACTCAATCACATTTTATTTTCAATAAAGGATCCAGCAAATAATACAAAAACGAGATTCAGGCAAATTTTTTGCCATCATTATGTGCAACTGACATGCAACCCTTCGACAGTTGAGAGCTTCCCCTTCTCCCCCACACAACATTTCTCCTCCCCCGCCGCCTGACACCATTGAGTGCGCCTCCCCGCCTGTGGCAAGCGACTCTCGCATTTTCATAACAATTAATGCAAAAATTATTCAAATTTCACCGTTTTGATAGACAAACGTGATTCCCTACACTCGCACAGCCCATATATTCGTGGGGTAATCGCTCCAAGAGCTGCTCCATTAGACCCTTTGTGGCTTTCAGCTTGCTTTATTTATTGCGTGCTTGAAATTTGTTGCCAAAAATAAGACCTGAAGACCTGCACCAACGACGACCAGAGAAAACTTTGCCAAAAGGGGCTCCCGCGCAGGGGGTGGGGCGTGGGCAGGGGGCAGGGGGCTGCAGAGCGTTCGCCTCTGGGTTCACTGACTGACAATCGGCGAGGGGGGGCAGTACAGAACTCTGAGAAGCCCAGTGAAATAATGTCAGGGTAGCCTTCCGATTGTTCCCCCTTTAAACTGCGCTTGTCAGCACTGAATACCAGAAATAAAAAAAAAAACAAATTAAATTATCCGAAGTTTATGGGAAGCCCAAAGAAAGTTGTGAACATTCAGTGGGAGATCTCAATTAAATAGGCAAACGCATGGTATGCGGGAAGTGGCGCCACTTGGACTCGGTCTGAAGTGAATGCCGCCGCAAGGAGTGGGCGATCCTACGGTCATGCAGGGTCTGCGGTTGACAAATGTTTGCCTGGATTGAACCCGAAGTTGGGAGCTCTTAGCTATAAATAGTTTATAGTTAATATTCGTCGACTTTGCAGCTCCAAACAAATAAATAACTCATATGTTGGGAGCCACATGAGGAATCGGCTTGGTTGTTGGTGGAAAAGTGTGGGGAAGTAGATGAAAAGCTGGGGTTGTCATCCAATTGGATGAAAAGTCTTGGGCAATAGAAAAAAATCTAAGATTGTCATTTAATTGGACTCCCAGTAGCTTTGAGATGTCGGGGCAAGGTGACTATTAAAAATAAGTACAGTTTCTGGATTAACAATTCAATAGGCGGTAATTACGATAATGAATGCCATCAGGTGGGTTAATTGCTGGCATTTAGTGTAGAATTTCTCTAAGTGTAGTGGCGATTGCGAAACCACGACTTGGAGCCCATTACTCACTGCCGGGGCATCAGCTAACGAAAGCTATGATGACGTTATGGTAAGGTGGAGATTCGACACTCGGCCAGCTGATGTGGGCGTCTATTTTCGACCATTTTGGACAACCCATGAGCCATTAAATGGCCAGTAATGCTGATAAATTATGATGTATCGCTGGGTTTTAATTAGCATAATTTATGATCCTCAGCCGATGACTAAATCGACGGGTATTACCTGCTTTGGTGGCACGCGGATCACCCAGGCGGCAGTAGTCGCCCAGGGAGCAATAGAAGCTGCGGTTCTCCTCCACGGCGCTTGCGTTTGGAAGGAACATGCTCAGCACGGCGATATCCTCGTTGTTATCCTTTGCCTTCTTAATGCGGTCGGCGCCAATTGTCTTGGTTTGCAAATGCAAACGGGACTTCATTCTGGAGCTCAGTACATCGACGTCAGTCATGATGATTGATTTAGTTTTGGGCTGCCATAAGTTAGTTAACAATATTACAGCTGCCACGGCAACAACAATTCCGGCAGTAGCAGCAGCAGCAGCAGCAACAGCGACAACAACAACAACAACAACAACAACACCATCTGACAAATAGTCTTGAAATAGACACTGTCTGCAGTAACTGGGCTATTAAGTCACGATATTGGCATCACTCCGTTGGCCAAACATTCCCAACGGTTAGAACGAGAGCGAGAGTGAGTGAGAGCGAGACAGAGAGAGAGAGAGAGGGAGGAGGAACAGCGACTAAGATGCCATCCATTTGCCTAGCACAAGTGGGTCAGACTTGAGCTGGAACTCATTTGGAGCACAAACCAGTACCCAGTATCGACGTGTCCAGCCAAAAGCAAATCTCTGAAAGATCTCTAGAAGCTCTTGCCATGGAATCGAAAATCGAATGCTCCCAATGTGCTTGGCCAGCAAATTTGGCGACGTCGGGTCTCCGGCTTTAAGGCAATGACATCACTGCGCTCGCCCGACAAATTCGCTTGGCCAAATAACAAGTTTCATTAAAAAGCTTAGAGAATGTTTATAAATAACAGACAACAGAGACAGACACAATACAAGCAACAGCTACAACATCCACATTGCCTTCATAAATCATTAAATAATTAACTTTTTGTAAATAGCGCATAGCCAAAAACAAAAACAATAACAAAAACAAAAACAATAGCAGAAATAAAACAACAACAAAATTAATAAATTGGCAACCAAACAAATTGTCGAGCGCGTGCGCGATCTGAGGCAGGAAATTGAAAATCTGAGACTTCTCAAAGTTGCCCACAGGAAACTCCGTTGGAGGAGATTATGGAGAGGCAATTAAGTGGAATGCGGGACCTCTAGCTGCTCCCCAGCTGCTCTAGAATTGGGCTCACAGTCTTGGATTACTAGATCAAACCGCCAACTGCCTACCATCAACCATCAACCGCCAACCGCCAACCATCAACCATCAACCACCAACAGCTGAAAAAGCGAGCCACAGCAGTCATAGGGCTTTTTAGAGATCTCTTGGGTCTTGTGGTTAAGCCTGATCCGCGCTTATTTATAGCCGCTCGGCGTGTCACATAATTATAACTAATTGAATCGATGCTGTTCCTCGGTTGCCAAGCGAGCACCAATAACCAAAGACTTCGCCCACGAGCTCTGTCCGACGCCTACAACAAACCAAACGCCAGTGACACCGCCGTCGCCGCCAGCACCACCATCACAATCATTGCCGCCGCTGTGATAGCTAAGGTCAAGTGGAGATCGGAGGAGGCGACATTGAAATTTGCTAGTCTCAGCTTCAGCTTCAGCCTCAGTTTCAGCTCAGCCTCAGCTCGGTCTCAGCTCAGCCTCAGCTCAGTCTCAGCCCCAGTCAAAGTCTCAGGGAGTCAAATGTTCGTACTGACAGACAGCCAAATGTGATCTGATCTGATCTAAAGTGATCTGAGTGATTGATGGATTGCCGAAATGTCGAATTGCCGAATTGGCGGATTGCCGATTACGTGGCCAGCAGTTGGCAGCAAATGAAATGGAAAGCGTCCGCGTCTGCGACTGCGTCTGCGACTGCGACTGCGACGGCGACGGCGACGGCGACTCGTGCTCTGCATTTCCAATGACCACTTGCAACGCTCGACAAAATTTTGTGTTGTGCTGACAAAGCGAATGGTCGTGGGGTTCGAGTATCGTTGATCGGAATCCATTGACAGTTTACACGGGCAGTAATTGTGATATGCACTGGATGCCAACCAATGCAGGCTTTCTATGAAAATGTATGCTCAAGCCTTAAATCAGCTGCTCATGAAATGCCCTCAACTCGCAGCTCTCCTTCCGGGGCCGAACTCAACTCCAGATTGGATCGCAGCTGCGGAGCTTATCAAAGGTTTAATTGAAATTGATTTTTTCTCTTTTTTCGACTGACTGACTGAACACATCACGAAATATTGACTACAGGGCCATATGAATAAATCGGACGGGGGAGGGGTAATGCGGCAGATGGGAAGATCACGAAGTGTCCCGCATAAACCCGTGACTCTCCGGGAGATGTCTCCGCGGTTGACCCGCCTGTGCAAATGTCAGCGGCTGCAGGGCGAACAAGGCAAGCGCCGTGTGGATTTATTAGTTTAGTCAGATCTTTTTTGGAAAAGAGGGTTATAAAAACAACAATAACAACTACCACCACAGCAACAACAACAGCAATGAAAATGAATAAAATAATAAAAAGACAACAGAAAAGAGAAATTCAAATTGGTTGTAGGTTGTAGGTTGCTGCCTGTTCGATGTTCGATGTTGACTCTTGGCAGTTGACTCTTGGCAGTTGGCAGTTGCCAGTTGGAAGTTGTTTGTGGTTTGTTTGATAAGCCCAAGCGACAACAAAAACAAAACAAAAACAATAAAAGCCAAGAAAACACTACATTAAAATTAAAAAAAAAAAAAGAGGCAATAAACCAAAGTTAACGCCACACAAGACAAACGGCGTTTAATTCGATTTGTTTAAGCGGCTTCTTGGATCTCCCCCCGCCTCCCACCTCATGATGTAAACAAAGGAGAGCGAGCACTTGACTCCAGATACATCATCAGAAGGTCTGGAGATTTATTGGGTCAGCTACCTTCTGGTTTCTTGCTGTTGTTGTTGTTGTTGTTGTTGTTGTTGCTGTGGCTGTTGCTGCTTTAATTGAGTTCGGCCTTTCGTCATATTTGTGATTTCATTTTTGATTTTGAATTCGATTTTGATTTCGATTTCATTTCAATTGGCATTCAATTGCAGTGCCAACAAAAAAATAACAACAATGAAAATAAAGAAATGCCAACTGAAGTGGGCGACCTCTCTACGACTTCGACAACAACCCCCCTCCCACTCTTTCTCTCTCCTCCTCTCTCTCGCTTTTACTATCTCCTGTCTCTGTGTCTGCCACCCTCCCCCCTTGCGTGCATATTTATGATTGTGCTTTTGGTTTTCATGTTTTCCATTTGGCTCTTTAAATGTGGCACACGTCGATGCTATCGCCGCATTTTAAATGCAGCCAAAAAAGCGACTCAAATTGTTTCCGGTTTTGGTATGCAATTTCTATTGGGAGCTGCTCCGCCGGCTGGCAATCGGAGATCGGGTTGAAGCCCCAGTCGAAGCCCCTGCCATTGGAGTTGCTCTGTCCAACATTGGACTCCACCGAGCACCGATCACCGATCACCGATCACCATCAATCCAATCCCCCCACACTCCACACACCACATTGGTTATTAATTGTATTGTTTTTCTCCAACTGAAAATGATAACGGGCATTCGCAGAGGCGTCAGGCGCGACTCAGAGCTCCATTTGGGCAGCCGAGGATTGTGCAATGGCTGTCAGATAGATCTTGGCGCGCGTGTGGGTTAATTGAACTGTCGCAAAGTGCGTGCGCATACGCCCCATCAATATTCGTGTGCGTCTGTGCGTCTGTGCGTGTGTGTATGTGTGCATGTGTGTGTGTGTGTCAGTGGGGCGGACGCACTTAATAAAATATTGCGCATACGCAGCATTGAGCGGTGCTTTATTTAATATCGAGCAATGATTTTCATGTGAATTGTTATAGATTCTGTTGTTGTTGTTGTTGTTGTTGTTTTCCTTTTGTTGCTGCTGCTGCTGGTGCAGTTCATCCTGGAAGTAACCACTTTACATGGCTCGTACACAGGAAAAGATTTGTTTAAACAAAATTATTTGTTTACAGAAACGGAATTAAACAAAAATCGAGTGCGAGGCGGTACTTGATAAGTCTTGTATATATAGTTTCACGAATTGGCTATTTATCAGCTTTAAGAACTGTGGCTGCAATTGATATGAGACATGCAACACGTTGCTCCGAACCGACGTCTTGTAATTTTGTTCCTTCTTTCTTTCAAACTTTCGAGTTACATCCGCGGCACGTGCCAAGCGCTCTGAAAGCCGTTTTGAGACTGAGAACTGCCGCCAACGAGCCAAAAGCCCACAGGCCGCAGGCAATGAGGCTACGCGGCGACGTAAACAAAACAACTTTGCTGTGGTGAATTTCGACGCATTCAGTTGTATTGACTGGAACTAGAGTTGGGTTGAGTTCAGCTAAGTTGAGTTGAGTTGAGTTGAGTTCAGCTGGGTTGAGTTGAGTTGAGTTGAGTTGAGTTGAGTTTAGCGTTAAGCATGAAGCGTTGCTTTGATGCTTTGATGGCATAAGTTGAACCATGTTGGGTTTGGTTTGCATGCCGGGACTGGGTGAAAATGAGCTCCGAGCTGATGAACGGTGCGGGTTGTCCGCCTCTGACAAAGATCGGTCTTGTTTAACATGGCACATGGAAGACATAACAAGGCAGGCAAGGTGCCATTTAGGCTCTCGATGCAATTATGAACTATTTTGACTGGCGGAAACTGGTTAGTCGCTTGCTTTGGTTTAGTTGCTCGGGTGACCAGCAGGCCGACTGACTACTTATGTTGTATGCAGATAAGTGTACACGTTCCAGTTGGGAGTCAAGTGCTGGTCGATGCTTCGCTCACTTGACATTGCCACGATGCCAGGGCGTTAAGGTGAGCCGCTCGAGGAAGCCAACAAAATTGCCGTTGTTGCCATTGTTGCCATTGTTGCTGTTGCTGCCATTGCTGCTGCCGTGTGGGTTGCAGCCGCTACTTTGCATATGGGGAAATGCGATATGGAAATGTCAACTACTAAACAACCGAACAGCCAAACAGCCCAACAGCCAAACGAGCAAACACTTTCGGATAACCACCCAGTAGCAATCCAAGTTGAGATCATGTGAAGCTTGTCATGCTCCCATTTTGGTTAAGCAGCCCTAAAGGCCTCTCCACGATTATATATGGCAGTATATAGCTTGGCTCTGTGAAGTTCGTTGTTTGATTAATTGCCGACCCAGACGGAAATAAGTTCGTCGGAAATGAGACGATCGCGTTGGTCGCTCTGCGTGGGACTCGGCTGGCTACCAGCAGATAAATCAATTGAATTGCAATAAAATTGTTTTTATACACTTCGCCTCTCCTTATCAGCAAATCAATTAAGCAATTAGCCAATTAAAGTCAAGCAGCTGCAAGTGGATGCACTGGCTCCAAGCAAGGGAGAGGTCAGAGTGCGCTGACCACATGGCATACACCAAAATCCCTGTCAATTTGGAGTGCAAAATTGACAACAAAAATAAGCGACGATATTTATCGAAATCCAGGCTATCCTTCAGCTAGTTAATTAAATATCATTTCTCCCCTACCATTAAATTAATTATCATTAATCTTGTGGCTTTTGCCGCTCTTCTGTTGGACATTTTGTAAATCAAAAGAATTGGCCACATCTCAGCCATGAGAAAACATTTATTTCATCTTTAATTGAGTTTTCCCTTTTAATTATGCACAGAAAGCCAGCAATTAAAAGGCACAAATCGTACCAACAAACAGGAAAAAAACAAGTTCCATACCGAAAACAAACTTAAATGAGAGATCCAAAAATCCAAAAATTCAAAAATCCAAAAAAACACACAAAATTCTGGTGAGTCATCGCGTCGAATTAGACGTATACTTAATTTAAATATTGTGAGGCGAATGTGTGAGGGTCAGAGGGTGGCGAGTGGCGAGTGGCGAGTGGTGGGTTGGCGGGGTGGACGGACGAGCTGTCAGCCTTTCGAATGACAAAGACGATTTCCAGATGTTGTCGCCGTACCACCGACTACAATGGATGAGATAATTCCCAGCGATAATTTCTGAAACTTCTGACGATCGACTGCGGGCGAGTTTCTGTGCCGGCACCGAAGGTAATGCGGAGCTGAAGCTCCACATCAATTAAAATGTAATTTTAGTAGCCAATTTAGTGGCTGATGCTGTTGGTGTTGCTGTTGTTGTTGTTGTTTTATAATTGTTAACAAATAAACAAATAGGTGAATAAAATCAGCAAGCCAAATTCGCAACAATTGCGAATGCGATTGTCTAGTTGATTAGACAATTAGTTAATGCCTGAATTGGTTATGGAAACGACACTTGTCGGCTTTGGCCAACGGCCCACCTCCGAGTCAGACAGAAGTCAAGCACGGGTACCCGATCTCCGTGGGCACTACGGGAAGTACGGGTACCACGAACTACGGGTATTCAAATGCCTCTCCATTGGCATTCTCTTGCGTGGGATGCGCTGCTGACATTGATGCTTGTTTCGCACTGCAACTTATTTATGGCCCCCGTGTAATTGGCAATGTCAACGTGTGTATTTAATAACAACAACTACAACAACAACAACAACAATAGCGAAAATAAGTACAAGGGTTCCAGCTGCAAGACTTCGACTATAAAATACCCTATACTTTCCTGATTTTTAATAACTTGGGTTCACTTCCAGCAGTGCATCAGCAGCGCATCAGCAGCGCATCAGCAGCGCATCAGCAGCGCATCAGCAGCGCTTCAGCAGCGCTGTTGAATTCGCCTACTCACCACACGACTCGTGCTAATATAATTATATAATTGTTTTTAATTATTATTTAATTTTCGTACTAACTGCTAAATTTTGCATAAAGATAAAAGCTCTTTCTTAAGTTTCCAAGACTTTCAAGGCAGCAGCATCAAAAGCAAAAGACTGTGGGCTATGGCCAAGACAAGGCTTTGAAGCTCAGACTTTCTTAGCTGACGATTCGGGACAGGGATCAGATGTGGTTGGTTAAATATATATATATATCTATTCAACCTATTCCTATATATATATATATATATATATATATATATATATATATATATATATATATATATAGTTAAAGCGCTGATTCATGGCGATTCAACCCGATCCGAAGGATTTGGAGTTTGAGTCATGTACGTAGTAGGCATTTAATATGCCCTGCACAGTTGTTGACAGCTTAAGGGTATAACACATATTGGAAAACAATACCAATAATTAAAAACAAACCCTATTTTGGTAATGACAATTGAATTGCGGCTAATAAACGGCCGCGTTCCGCCTTGCCAAACGAAAGTGTCAGGGCCAAATTTGGTGTGTGCTTAACACTTCATGGATACCAAGATGAGGACGAGGGCCAGGGGAGGGGACGGAACTTGTTTGTTTATCTCAATAAATTTATCACCAAACATATATATATATATATATACATAAATGTATATGTAAATAAATACATGTATACTGTGTATATTTGTGTCAACTAACTGGTATTTGCGTAACGCTCCAATTGAAGGCAACACAAACAGAAACAATAACTCGAGAGCTTGTCACATCTTACACCTTTTCAGTTGGCCATGACAATGTCGTCCACCTGTGGGTTCAGGGTCTCGAACAGCTGCGAACCTGCAGCCACCCATCTGGCTGGGTTGGGGCGGCTCTCTGCGTGGGCCGTGCGCTGTTTAATTATGATGACAATGAACCTGAATTGGAGCTCCCAATGTCCACATCCACTGAGACTCGCCGGGATTCGCCAAATCACGAAATCGCCGAATCACTGGCTTGGCTTATGTCCCACATCTCGAGCACCACAAGCCATCCGACTGGTCATTAAGTGACTGTGGAGATTAAATTGCAGTTGATGCAACGTGTAATGAAAACAGATATTGGCCATTTACGGGTAATGCCTCCAACTAAAAACAACTGCCAAGAGTCAACAAGCAACCGGCCACTGGGAGCCGGCAAGTGGTAAGTGGCAATTGGCAAGACTTGCAACCAGCTTCGAGCTTCGAGCACTGGACGTTGCACGCACTCAACTGTAGCAAGTTTATTAGTTGACATTCATGTGCAAAGGTCGACTATGTAATACCCTGGAACTAGCTTCAGGGTCAACAGTGGAAACTAAATGCCGAAGTGGCAATTAACAAGGGGCGGGGCAGCTTTAAAAACTGTAAAAGCTTCCTAAAACTTCCCTTGGAGAAGCACTGGGAATTGATCTGTATAATGTTTAGGCAGCTTAGCAATGGATACCAATGGACCCGTTTGTGCTTTATATAGGGTATAGAAATACCCGGCAGTTATTTACGTTTATGTGCCAGTGCACATTGGAGATTTATGGAATGTGTCGCCGGTTGGCAACAAATTGCCATCCAGAGCAATTAATTTGACATTGCATTGAACATACGTAAAACATGCTCGGGATGCCGAGCATCCCCACATCCCCGCATCCCCGTATCCCCTCATTCCCACATCACCCCATCAACCACCCACCTTTCCACCCACCGACCAGATGCTATTCTACTGCCCACAAATCCATTATCACTTGGCATCGCTTCAGTTTTTTGAAGGCCGCCCCAGAGTATGCAACGAATATTTAAACAGGCGATCGCCGATCGCCGATGGTTTGGTTTGAGTGACTTACCTGCCCGGAAAACTTCACCGCAGCCATCGCAACGGGAGGCGAACTGCGCGTCGTAGCAGTTGCCGCAGTAGATCTTGTCGGCCTTGGCCCCAAACTGCTTGTCGACCAGGTTAAGATTGCATTTGAAGCAGAGGAAGCAAGCCTCGTGCCAGTGCTTGTCTTTATAGGATAGATCCTGGGGAGTGGACACAAATGGGAATTAGTCATAATGCAAAATGGGAACAATAAAAATAATCCAACAAATCTGATTAGCGGTCGATAAAAATATTGCCTGCTTTCATTCCACAGATGATGATATAAGCGATATAAATAACGCATAGACAATAGATATTTGGATAATTGAAATTTATTACTACACAATAAAAATAAAATATCAAAAAAAAAGGTAAAAAAATATATATTTGACCATATGGTGCGATGTTTTGAAAAGTGGAGATCAAGAGTGCGAGATCAGTTCGTGGGACTTTCCCAACTCGAATTGTTTAGACAATCGGACAAATGTTATAGATCCGAGATTTGATTTATGCGAATAAATGGTTTATTATCTGAACTATTCAATAATTAAATATCTATCTGGAATCGTACTCCTTTATTAGAAGGATAAAAAATTGACTCATTTTTATAGTTTATTTAAATCCAACTGATCTGCTCATGGCAGATATAATATATAAGATATATAGATTTTCCTAGATTTTCCTAGATTTTCCTGGGTTTTCCTGGGTATTCCCTATTTTCTGATCCTATCTAACAAACCCTTGGATTCAATCCCGCTCCCAATTCTGATATATTCGACCTATACCACAGATGATACTCATTTAGTTAAAAGGACCCAAAGGACTCACCTTCGAATCGATGCCAATGATCTTGTTGCACTCCTCGCACGTATTGGCGAACACATTCTCGTAGCATTTGATGCAATAGGGATGATCGTCCCGGATGACGTAACGCTGTCCGGTGAGGCTCTCGTCGCACTGCCAGCAGCAGAAGTGGCCCGAGTGCCAATCCTTGTCCATGGCCTTTGTGTACTCGCCACTGAAAATTAACTGCAATCAAACGGAACGGAAAAAACAAACCGATGTTAGGATCCAAAAACAGAGGGCACTACGAGAGGCCAGACTGAGTTAAAGTTCATATATGGATTTTAGACGTTTCATAATTGAGTGTTCCGAATTTCGTGTTGGGCAGTGTAATTGTTGTTTTTATCGTGTTTACAGCGAGATATAGACAGACATTAAGCGATGTAGAGACAGACACAGACAGATATATGCATATGTATATATGTATGTAGTATTTATGGGGTATACTGAGTCTAGTATATTCGTGTTCCTTGTGCCACTACTCAATATTATTTATGTATACACCGATCTGTAGGGTTTCAGTTTCGGTTTCATTTTCAGTTTCAGTTTTAGTTTTAGTTTTAGTTTGTTTGTTTGTTTGTTTGTTGTTGTTGCTTTGTTGTAATGTTGTTTCTGGATGTGCATGTGAATGGGTATCGGTGTGCATGTGTGCATATACATATACATTCAAATAGACATAGATGCTGAGATTTAAAGACAACGACAGCCTCGT
Source organism: Zaprionus lineosus (assembly GCA_035044505.1). Lineage (NCBI taxonomy): Eukaryota > Metazoa > Arthropoda > Insecta > Diptera > Drosophilidae > Zaprionus > Zaprionus lineosus. Next base: position 2,857,287 of record JAWNNX010000694.1, on the reverse strand, counting down.
GTGGGTACCTTTTAGTAATCAGTTTGCCGAGGAAAGAAGGTAGTAAACGTGTCGTTTTGTAAAAGTTCGAGATATGCGAGTACTTTGGATAGTTTGCTTGTGATCGATATTTGTGAGAGATATTGGGTATTTATCGAATGTGCATGAGGTTCAATCGAGCAGCTGAACAGTTGAACAGTTGAACAGCTGAACAGCTGAACAGTTGAGCGGTTGAAGAGTTGAAGAGTTGAATATTTGAATTTTGATATCTGATTGTATAATTTTAAAATTCTGTATTTCTCAATTTTTGAATCTTGAATTTTGAATTTTGGAATTTCAATTTATATTTTTCGTTCTCTGATTTCTTCTGGTTCGAATGAAATACTTGACTGACTGACGAGGTATACATAGACATATACGAGCAGAGCTACACGGCCATACTGACAAAAAGAAATTCATCCAAAATACCGACAGTACCAAAAAATACCAAAATACCAGTATACCAAAAAGCAAAGGGCGTGCAACATTGCCAAAGGGCCTAAGGAGCAAAAGAACCAAACAAGCTCCACACTCGGCACCTGAGAGGTCCTTTATGCGCCTGGCCCTTTCCCATTGACGAACTGACACAAAACTCATGGATCCAAGTTGCAACACGTCCACCTACCCCCTTTCCTCGATGGAGGCATCCACCTCGCTGATCTGAACTTCCGATTCGCGACGCTTCGACGACTTCTTGACCTTCTTTGTCTTCTTGACTTCCGTCACCGTTTGCATAATTTCAACATCCGCCATCTTGTGCCACGCGCGCGTGCCTCAAAAATCTATTGAAACAGAACTTGCAACTTGCACTCTATTGACCGACTGAACTCCCGAAATAGTTCCCAATTATATACACTCGACTCGACAAATATCGCGGCTATATGCAATTATACGGCGGTATATAAATATATATGGTAAAGGCGAACAGAAAAAAAACACAGATCAAAATGAAATTATTATTCGATTATTTCTCCTGCCAAAAAATTACAGCCGAAAATTTTCGCAAAGCGTTTTGAACTTTCCCGAGTCGAGATACCAACTGGCGCGTACGTTTCACAGAATTTTCGAAATCATTTCAAAAATCGGCTTTTTCTTCTCGTTCCTTTCAATTCTTGCCAGCTTCTCGCGGCTGGCGGTGCGTGTATCTAGTTTCGCCCCCAGAGTCAAGTGTAAAAATAAAATCTCGGGGAGTGTTGCTGAGCGGCGGCGAGTCTTCTACTTGGCTACCAGAGAGCCAGAGAGCGGGGCGAGAGAGATGGCAAGGCGATGTAGAGAGAAACAGAGATATGGAGACTGTGCGGCACAGAGCGAGAGCGACAGAGAGAGGGGGAGAGAGAAAGAGAAAGAGAGAGAGAGAGAGAGAGAGAGAGGCCGAACTAAGAGAGAACTTCAAGAAAAACAGACAGATAATGCACATTCCCTCCTCCTCGCCCGCTCCCCCTCCCTCACAGCATATCTCCAATGATCAATAATATTAATTACCCCAGACACTGAACAAAGACGTCAATCATTATGGAAATTATTGAATATCAAATGCAACGTCAAATTCGCAATCCCCAATGCAGTATCACTTTTACCCAGTTCTATAAATACCTCAATATCTCAGGTGCCAAATGGAAAATAAAGGAAAGCCACACGCGTGTGTGAGCTGGGCTGTGGGCTGTGGGCTGTGGGCTGTGGGGTGTGGGGTGTGGGTGTGTTATAGACACACACCTGCAGCTTGCCTGAGGCGAGTAGTTGAGTGGGTGAGTGGGACAGGGGCTGGGAGGGGGGTTGTGCGATTCACGTCATTTACATACGTACGCAAAAAGAGATTGAAATAATCATTTTCGGAAAAATGATTTTTCCTTTGTTGTTGCCTGGCGCTTGTGCACACGACACACAAGTCTCAACTACACACTCACGCACACACACATACTGTCACTCACACACACACACACATACACACACACACACACACACACACATGCAGGCACAGATAGAAACTTTCGCTCATATTATGGCGCTCCCACACTCGGAGCATAAATTCCTTGAATTTGTCTGGCCTGCGCCCGCTGTCTGCAGCCGCCGTGCCACATGCAACGTGGATCGATATAGATTTTTAATTGATTTTCTAAGGGGCAGCCGTGTGGGCACCCGTGCAGCTGTACGTCGAAGTATATATGCCCGCATATGTGTGCACGTTCACTATTAATACGGATGGATCTTTCGCATTCCACGCCAACAACAACAACAACAACAACAACAACAACAACAACAACAATAACCACAACAATAACCACAACAATAACAACAAATTATTACAGCATTTGGCACAGAGACAACAGACGTTAAATGCCACTGGGGATGGTGGGGGGGTAAATTGCAAACAGCTGAACCAAAATTGGGCTGGAAGAAGGTCGTTGTATTCCCAAAGCTCACATGTTTCCAATTTGAAAATAAAATTAAAAATAAATAAAATTAAAATATTAAAACATCGAACCAAAGATCTGACTATGCAGATCGATGGACGAGCAAAGGACGTTTGGGAATTTTAATAGTTTTTATAGACTTTAAAAAGTCGTAAATGCCTTCCCCTAACATTCAGATATACATATATATATACATATATATATGCACATAAACTTGCCATAATTTTATAGTATTCGCACTTAAATAAATTTCGAACTTAAATATAATTTTAAAACGATATTCAAACACACAGACAGTCCACACACTCGGAAATATTTTGTTGACTTGTCCTCCTTTACAGAATAAACGATCAGATCTCGGGTTTTGCCCAAGTCTGCTGCCAAACTATTTCGAAAATAGCTCTAGGTGCCTAATAGATATCAGATTTGTTCCAAATATCATTAATTATTCATAATTATAATTTTAGTTTATAAACAAATTTATCTACTTCAGTTTATAGGCCCCTTCATGTTCAGCAATTTTGTTTTTTAATTTTGAAAAATAACCAAAGTTATTTTTGAACTTTTCTGAAGTGCAACTCTAACAATTTGGTGCCGATCCTGACTTGACTTGACTCCCCCTGCCAACACCCAATACCCTATCAATGCCCAACTCTGCTGATCTGAGATTACGAAACTACCGCTAAATGCCCCACCAATTTGCATATCACCGCCCACAACAGTTGTCACCTCTGAAATCACGTGACAGGAAAAGGGCAAGCTTCCAAGGCTGCTGAGTGGTGCTGCTGGTGCTGCTGGTGGTGGTGGTGGTGCATATTTAATGTGGGATCTCAATTAGCCACTTGCATATGTACTGGGTGTGCACTCATATGCGAAAGACCCGCTAATGTTGACATTTCAATAGCAGCTCATTTGCAGACGCTGACAAGGCCCAAGCAACAAAATATTTCAAATGTTTTTCCGTTATTATTGGAATTTTCTGGGTTCTCGGCAATGAATATCAGATCGAAGGCTAAAGGAACATATAGGTAAAATAATTGAGGAAATCGTTGCAAAATGAAATACAAGTTCCGAATTCAATTATTTGAAAATAATAATGATATGAGAGTAGATGAGATAAATTAATACACATATCAAAGGTTGGATAGATGAGAGGAAATTGGCAAGGAACTGCAATCTGGATTGGAGTAATAAAAGGATATTATAAGAGAGGAAGAAAAACTTGAAAATAATAATGATATGAGAGTGGAACAGATGGGTTAATATATCAAAGGTTGGATAGATGAGAGCAAGGAACTGCAATCTGGGCTGGAGTAATAAAAGGATATTATAAGAGGGGAAGAAGATGGAGTTAAAAAGAGATTAAATAAGGAGAGTTAAGAAGAGATTGGAGAAATTGGATTGAAAAACAGAGGATGGAGTATCTCTCATTTTAGACCCCGCTCCCTTAATTGAGCTGGCCGATCTGCGAAGCGACTTCTGACTATATAGTGTGAGAAATCGTAAATTCCCCCGAAATTATCTACTTGCTAGATAATCAAGGGTATATCCTAGATCAGAATTTGGGGTCTTATTTATGTTGCTATAACTGACTCAAAGGCCAACTTTTATTATAAACGAATCCAAAAATTTCCGAATATCATTTTTATTGCAGTGGAGAGCGTGAAATTTTTATGATATTTAATGCGTGTATAAACAATAACTAAAATGCAAATTTCGACTGTGTGGATGTAAATAAACACATAGATCTAGATGGCATATATGTGGATATTTTTAAAATACATAGGGTACATATAATTTGCGTATTGCAGCGCCTCAGACGGCCACTAAAAGAGGAAACTAATGGAGATTGCTGGCTTTCGGATACCCTGTAATGCGTGCTCAGCCCGAGGAGCTGCCCGCCCACCAAGTCTGCAAGATCCTAGGGTCATTCCCTGCAGGATCGACTATTGGAGATCTCACACCACATACATAGGCTCAAAATTATGCATTATCCTGTTTCTGTGGTGAGTCCTTATGTGTTTGGGCTCTTTTTTGTCACTCCTTCATTTGGAATAAGTCCAGGGTACCCTTAAAGCTAGCGCAATGCAGCAATGCAGCAATGAGTGTAATGCAATCTGAGGATTGTCTAAAAATAAATGCAATTCGCGAATCTTTGATAAAAGCTTGTGTCTTGGGGATTGCGTTCAACATGCGGCGGCATTCATCATTCTGCACGCAGGCGTTAATTGGGTCATAAAAATCATGTGTATATATATATCGGTATATATGTATATATCGGTGTACATATACATATATACATATATATAAGGTATATATATGTTTTCCAGATTATTTTTATAATTTCTCGTTTAATAAAGGCGAGCGGAATCGACGACCAGGGGCAGGGCGGCAAACTGTGAATGGTGAGTGGTGGTAAATGGTGAGTGGTGTGTGGTGAATGGTGGATGCTGTGTGGTGTTCGGTGTGGGGTGTGGGGTGTGGGGTGTGTGGTGGCTGGGCAAAGTTATGGAAATGATGTCTAAAGTTGAAATTTTGTTCAATATTTAAAAATACACTCGCGACCATCAAGATCAGCTAAGGGGGTCAATAAAAGTGGGGGGAGGGGACTGTGTGTAAATCAAATAGGCTGAAAAGTGCGTCAGTGGATCGGTCAGTGGAAGTTCAAGTTTAAGTTCGTTTCGCCCACAAAATCAGCGGGCGCATTAAAAATTTGATTTGTCTCTGACGTGAAATTAATTTAACTTAATTCGCATTTAATATGGTCAAAAAGCATTAGCCTACGTTGGTGGTATTATAAATAGACGATCAGGTCCTGAATGACATTTAACAATTTGCTTGCACGCGGCCCAAAACATCAACATCAACGGAAATGATGGCCAAGAGCTCGTCATATGGAATGGCCCAGGTTGTGGTACCACGGGATTGTTTAGCAGCGGAGAAAGGGGCGGGGGTGGAGCAGAAATAAACGTCAGTAAAAAACAAGTTTCGGAAAATGTTATGGGGAAAATGAAAAATGTATTCGCCGAGCAACAAAAGCAAAATCGAAGCTCAAATAAAAAAAGGTGTTTCATTTTAGTGGCACAGCAAATAAATTCGTTTGGCAGCCGCAATACCGAAAGACTCAAGTGAATTTTTAAATTATTTGGCCAGCGGAGAGAAGGAGGAAATTTTTATATAAATACACGAATACACGGATAAATGATATTTGTGTATTTATTTAAAATTATAAATAAATGCGTATGCACGATGATAATGTTTCAGGTGCAAACACCCATCCGCATTTCAAATTGTGGCCATTTACCTGTACTTCTTGAAGCTGTGTGTGTCTCAGGAGCTAATATACCCGATCGTTTAGGGTGCAGTGGACGGTGTAGAGAAAATATTAAATGAAAATATACGCCAAACTTTAAGTGCGCCAAACGTTTGCCCCCAGGAAAAATGAATTCATGTCAAAGACAAAACTATTGAATAAGATTTTTTGGCAACGAATTTCACATGTTTTTGTCGGCTGTACCAAACGGGGTACCATACGTAGACTTCTACTTTATTTTCGGTCCGTACTATTGCTCATACTCATACGCTTGTACGTAGATATTACGCAATTGATTTTTACAAAAATTGAAGGCACAACACGACACGAACGACTTAAAAGAAAGACCCTGCGCTCATTGCTGAAGAGCAAGAAAAAATTGAAAACTGAAAGCTGAAAGCTGAAAAATGAATAATACAAAATGAACAACAAAAGAAAAAAAAGAAAACAAACGAAACAAAAAGCAACGAAAAGACAAGACAAGAAAAACAATCATAGAACAGAAAGACAAGACCTCCAAGCGAAGTGACCACAAAGTGAGCTGAGTAAACAAATCACCCAAGTGACACACTTTCCTGTTTGTTGTCATAAAATATATTTTGAAGTGAAGAAGAACAACAAAAAATCTAATATATATTGAAATGCAAAGATATTTCAATCTCTGATCACTTGACAGTTGAAAAAATCATTTATTACTTTGCTTAATTTGACAAAGGATATGACAAGCGCGCGATGCCAAACTCATTTCAGAATCAACAAAGAAACACTTAAGCGTTCGCCATTTCGCCCGTTCGCCATTTCCCCATTTCCCTATTTCGCCATGTCGCAATTTCAAAGAAAATCCGATCTTTGGCGACGATCAATGAGCAGCGCAGAATAAAAATTTTCGTTGCATGCTTTCAGGCGCGCGAAGTATTTTCTCCCCTTGGAAGAAGCAGCCGCCAGGCAGGCACTTAAGACTTGCTCAGAACGTCGAAATTTAAGGAGCACCATAAACTGCATCCTAGCAGACACTTAAGGTCAACCTTCAGGTCGCATTTTTACAGGAAATATAAAAATAATATTATTTCATTTTAAATTTCGGACGCCGGATTGTTGGGGGTCTTAAAGCAGCGTTCCGGCACATGACAGTTTAAGTACTTGGTGTCTATATGACAAGACCATTAAAACAATCCCATCAACTGAGTAATGTCCTCCCCAAACAATGACATCATGCAGCTGAAATTGGCCAAAAGAAAATTGGGCCAAGCGTATGGCATATGGTATATGATATGTTATACATAATACATTATATATACTATATGGCCAATTGTCTCTGGCTGAATGTCAGTGCACTTGGCGCATGCATTGGTCGATGATGAAGCTCCTCATCAACATCATCGTCATCATCACGATGATGATGACATCTGAAAGAGCCCAAAAATGATCTCAATGTTAGATCATTTTTGCGATCCGTGCAATGGGCCAATGGCGATTTGTACAAATCCGTCAGGAATAAAAAATGCAAATAAAATAAAACAAAAAAAACAAAAAAAATAGAACAAGAAAAATGCAAATGCAAATAGAAAACTGTAGCCAATTTTTGGGAATATTTATAGATGCGTCAGGCCGGGCAAGAATTACGTCAGCTGCAGTTTCTGAATGAAGTGCTTACAAAGTGTGTGCCTATGTGCTTTATCATAATCATATACTCATATTTATTTTCAGCGGTTTCTAAGAATTCGATAGGAAATCAAAAATAAGTTCTTCATATAAATAATTAATAAATATTAAAAAAAATCACACACATATATAATCGTATATGTATATATAAATACATATATGTGTGTAGGTAATAAATAGAATTTAAATCATATGGTACATTTTAAGAGTGATCCGTTTCACATTCGATATATATATCGTTCGTATTGTTGGGGTCTGGTTGGTCGTTAGTATATTACAGTGTGGTCCTAAGAGTTTGCTAGGTTTGTAGGTGGATACCCTCAGTGCGCGTGTGGCAGACAGATGACTCTAGCGTTGTGGGTGCTGGAACTTGGGTGCTAAATTTTTTGGATTCATTTGTACAGCGTGCACGGTTTGGGTTTGCATTTGCTTGTGGGCTTATGAACATGTCTATAAAAAAAAAAAAAATAATCAAACAAATAACAATTATTTAAAGTCAAGTCGTGTATCATTGGCCCAGCACTTGGGCGGTGATCAAACCAAGCGTTAGCAGAGCTTAAAAGAGCGGGTAGAAGTTAGCATCTTTGAGTATGTCAAAGGTGTCCACAACCGATCGGGCGGGCTCGGCGACCGCATTCACGCTCGTGGCATTGTTAGTGGGTAGCGTGCTGTTCAGGGACTCCTCGAAGGATGAGGCGGGTGTTAGGCAAACGCTGTGCCCAGCACTGATGCTGGACAGCAAATTTTGCTGCGTTGAAGCTGGGGTTAAGTTCGTGGATGCCGATATAGAAATTGGAGCAATCTTAGCGAGTGCAGCGGCCAAGGCCTCGTCTATCTCCTTCTCATCCGGTTGGGTCTGCTCTGGGATCTGCTCTTTGACCTCCTTAATTGACTTTTTGCGCTTCTTTGTTTTCTTTTTCTGTGTCACTTCGTCTGGAGTCTCAAACTCGGCAATGCCCTCCAGTGCATCACCTCCAAAAGCAACGCTATTCCGAGGCGAAAAGAGACCTTCGTTGGGCTCGTCATTGGTTGTGCTTGCTTTGGAGCTGCGCCGGGAGCGCACCTTCCGTTTGGGTGTCTCCGTCATGGTGTCCACGGAGTCATCCTTGGTTGTTGAACTACGTCGATTGTAGTCCTGATTGTCCGAGTCGTTGTCATCTCGTATTTCGTCATCGGTCTTGGAACCTTTTCGGGACTTTTTCTTGCTCTTTTTCTTTTTGGGCTTCTCAATGCCAAGCTCTTGACTGAGCACCAGCTCAGGATCAATAGGTTGTTGTGCATCCTCCTGGTTCTCCGGCAGATGTTGTGCATCTTCTGGTGCTACCTCCTCTTGCACATCGGGTAGCAGTTCCCTTGCGGGACTTCGGCTAAAGAGCGTAATGCTCTCCCCACCAATACTAAAGCGACGAATGTCCATCAACTCCTTGCTTTGTTCATTGTTCTTTTCAATATGATCCTCATCCTCCACCACTTGTACTAGTTCCGCTTCCTCCATTAAGAGTTCAGTAGTGCCCTCCTCGACCTGTTGTGCCATCTCATGAGACTCGTTGTCGTCCAGCTTAAAGTTTTTGCGCCAATTATATTCCCGTTTGGGCTTGTAATTCAAGTCTACGTCAATGTCATCCTCTACAACGCCCACCTGCAGCTTGGGACTGTAGCCGTAGCGCGTCCGGAGTCGGGTAGACTGGCGGGCAGCAACCTGTGCGTCGCCCAAGTAGCGCATCTCAGTGTCGCGCCGCTCGCTTTCGATCAAACCGAGGGATATATCTATCTCTCTGTGCTTATGGTAATCCTCAGATCTATCCAAGTCTCTGGTCTTTGCCCACAGAGCATAGCGTTCACTGTCCGAGCTTGACTTATCCTTATCCGATTCACTGTGATCCACATTATCGGGAGGCAGTTGCTCCTGTATCATCGTTTCGTAGTCGCGCAAGATGCCCGACTGTTTCCGGTTCTTGACTGCATCATTGTAGATCTGTTCGATGAATGAATCCGGATCGGAGTAGGCACCACCCACGGCGCCATCGTCCAGCCCGTAGTCCGCAAAATCGTCGACGTTTTCCACTTCCTCCCAGTCATTGGCGCCTCGATTAGCATAGCGGTCAGCGTTTCGTTCAGCCTCCTCACACTCCGAGGTATCGTGATGGGACTCATCCGTCGGCTGCGTCCGTTCATTGTTGTCGGAGATTCCCTCATCCAACTCGAACTCAAACTCATCGTCGTCATCAATCTCGACCACAGTCTGTCGCTCATCGTCACTATCATTGGTGCTTCCGTCGTCGTTCCCCTGAAGTTCCCCAACAATGTCAAAGTTAAAGATGGCACTTGTCTCGTCAAACTCAGCTGTCTCTGTCTCTGGTGCCAGCACAGCGCGTGCCCAGGAGCCCTCCGTTTTCTCGGATGGCTCCGAATCGTCATCCAAGCCATCTGTGATATCCAATTCGAAGTCCACCAGTTCCTGGGTGTAAAAGTCCTCCTTTAGCCAAGTCCTCTTGCCAGTCAAAGAGCGAACCTCTACCTGCGAAATGTAGACACACTCATCGCTGGGATACTCCTCGACGGGCTGCTCCTGGGCCAGGGAGTACCGGCGAAAATGATGATACTCTTCGGGTTCTAAGTCTGCGAGGTTATCGTGCTGCATTATAGCTGAGTCCGAGGCACGTCTTTCGCTGTCAAGGAAATCAGCGTTCAGGTAACGTGAGAAATTGTGAAAAGTGCCACTTGAAGTGGCTAAGTGATCGAGCAACTGATCCTGGATCTCCCGATTGGCGGCTTCTGCTTCAATATTCTTCAGGACACGAATATCATCCTCCTCTATGGGTGGGGAGCGGCTTTGGCTGCGAGAGCGCTGAAACTCGGCCGTGCGATGACGTAAATCATCCAACTTTGGGATTATTCCCATGTCCATAGATTCTCCCACATAAGTAGAACGTTGAAAGCCACTGGCAAGTGACTCATCCTTTATGCGCTGCGTATCTTTAACCTCCTCGGAGAAGGTGCGCTCATACTCACTCGTCTTTGGCTTCGCGCCCAGGCGGTTGGTATTGTCAGTTCCGCTCGCAGTGATTAACGAGTCCAAAATAGCTGCTTGGAGCTCGCGTTGCGATGCAGCGTGCTCCCTGGCTACATCCATGTCCACAGATGGAGAGGGACTGCGTGATCGTTGGAACGCTGCAACCTCCCGACGCAGATCCTCGTACTCACTGCCCAGGTCCAGAGACTCCCCTACATAAGTCGAGCGCTTAAATCCGCTCACCAGAATATCATCCTTTATATCCCGAGCCATCTCCGAGACTGTGCGCTCGTAATCCGGTAGATAATCCGATTCAGTGGGACTGAGCACTGGGAGCTCAACCTCCTCGTTGGCATTCATTAGTTTCCTTAGGGCTTCCAAGTCAACTTCCCGTTGCCTGATGTTGCCGGCGAGGACACTTTCTATCTCCTCGCTGTTCTTGCGTAGGGTTCTCTTTTCGGATCCTTCCAAGTTGAGTAAAAGATGAAATTCAGTAGAGTCCTTTTCCTTAGAGTCCAGTTCCCGGCTCGGCGACAAGGAGCGCGAGCGAGAGGGTGAAAGTGAGCGCATGTCCCGAGTATTTTCAAGATGCAGTTCGTCAGATTCTACATACTCATAGACGTGCTCCACAGTTAGGCGACGATCTGGGTCTGGGGAAACTGCCCGCTGCTGCAGCTGCTCGAAGAAGGCATCATTTTGGGCAATCAGCCGCTCCCTACGCTTCTGCAGGCTCTGTTCCACGTTTAAGGCACTGGGCAGTGGAGATCGGGAACGTGATCGGGAGTGGGAGCGGCAGCGGTTAAGGCGAAGTTGTTCGAAAAGTTTTGCCATTGATTCCGGAGTATCGACTGGGTCCATTTCCTCTTCCTCTTTTTTCTGTTCCACCGGCTCGGCGACAACCTCAACTGAGATAGTTGGCAAGGCCGGCGGAGAGAGAGAAATAACTGGAATAGGAGCTGTCACGGGAGACACCACAGGAGATGGCGCGGGAGACGCCACGCGAGATGGCACAGGAGATGGCAGAGGAGATAGTACGGGTGAAGACACAGGGGAAGGCACGGGAGAAGGCGTCTGGGATCTGGCTCTTTCCTCCTCTTGGAGCCTCTCAAACAGTTCATCGTTTTGCTTGATTCGCTTTAAACGTCGCGTTTCTAGACTTCGAGCTACGTTGTCGGCGGTGGGTAACGGGGAATGGGAACGGGAACGAGATCGAGATCGAGATCGGAATTCCAAATTCCGTTCCGCTCGCAATGTTTCCACAAACAGACGCATCTCCTCACGAGTCGGGATCGATTCGAAGCTCTCCATGGAGTCATCGGTGGATGCATTGATTTCGATTACAGGCTGAGGCAGAGCTGAGTCGATGTTCGCGCCTGCGTGATCCATGGCATTTCCGTTGGTGGTGACCTCCATGGGACTACTATGATTGTTGGGCAAGCTTTCCATTGAGTCATCTCTTGCTCTAATATCGTGTTCCAGATCGCTTACAGTCTCAGGCTGGGGCACAGCTCGTTCGTCAACAGGTTCAAAGACCATGGGAACGACTTGGTTGCCGCTGTCTCCGTTCTTCATGTCGTCGGCAACGTTTTGAAGGTGAAGCTGCTCGGGCTGGCCGTTCGTTCCGTTCATTGTGGACTCGAGCATCTTGAGAACTAGTTCACTGTTCAATTCACCGGCCATCAAGCCGTCTTGGGTATCATCGTATACCTCGAGAGTGTGTTCGTTGTCGATATCCATGCGATTGGCGACGTTCTTGGGTTGCGGCGAAGGATTACGCGAGGAGGGCCGCGATCTTGACGGATTCGTGGATGCAGTAAAGTCGTAGAAGTCGCTTAGACCCTCCATTAAAAGTCCATACTGATCCCTCCAAGGAGCCGTGTCAGGCTCCCGAATGGAGATACTTGGCGGCGGACTCGCTGGGTGACCTGCTGCCTCAGACTCGCGCCATCGCTGCTCGTAGTGGTCGATCTCATCCATTCGTGGACTGCGGCGCAGACCGGGTGAACCGCGTCTCGGCTGTTCCTCCGTTGCTTGGGAGGTTTGCAGCTGAGTGGTACAAGAGCAGAAGCAAAAGCAGAGGCGAAGGCAGAAGCGGAAGCGGAGGCGGAAACGGAAGCGATAGCGGAAGTGGAAGCAATTTGAAGATTGGCATATGAAAGGCAAATGAAAAGCAGTTATTACATCTTAGGGATTAAGCCATTAAGCCCCATGAGGCTGGGGGTAAGTAAAGGGAGCTGAATGAGAGATGGATGAGTCGCAATCTCGCCAAGCCACTTACATTGGATTTGATGTCGCTGCTGCTGGAATCCGGTGCTTGGGTGATATCCGTGCTGTCCTTATCCTGACGTGGTAATCATTGAAGGCATTATTGGGACACTTTCAAGATATTCATTGCTCAGGCACTTACCAGTTGCTCCTTCGAGCGCTGTTGCAATAAGCTTGAGGCTGCCTTTTCGTTTTGTTCGTCGGTTGCCTCTTCGAAGGACGAAGTTTCTGGCTTGTTTTTCACCTCATCCAGGACCTCTTCACCCGAGACTCTCTTTTCCAGATCGATTTCTTCCTCGTCGATGGAGGACGCCTTCTCACGCTTCCAGAACTCTGTGTCCTTGTAATGTTCGGGCACAACCTCACCCCAAGGATTTGTGTTCTCCTCCCCAAGCCTTTCCAATGAGCCACTGCCATCCGACGCGGATTTTAGGTCCTTGGCCGGGCTACGTTTATGTCGTCTATGATGACCCTTCACGCGTAATGTCGGCTCCGTTGTATACTTGATGGGATTGTAATCCGCTTTCTCGCCATGCCTAAGCTCCTCCTCTTCCAGCGACGTAAACATTTTCAATTCTTCGTCACGTGAAGCGCGCGACTCACGCGATGAATTGGAGCTGCCACTGGAGCGGCGTTTTTTAAAGGCTCGTCTCCGACCTGAACCATCCTCACGCACCAAAGGACGACTTTTTATTCCATCAAGCGATCGCAGATAATCCTCTGTATACTGTACATCGGGCACATTGTCCTCCCCTTCAGGCTCTTGGCGTTCCTCCTCGGTCACCATATGTGAACGCTCCTCCGAGGGTTGAGTGCTAAAGGAGGATTGCTGGCTGGAATTCGGCTCCACGGAGGAGCCTTCATCGGATACTCCAGGGAACGTTAAAGTCTTCGATTTCACCGTGTAGGGTTCCTCCCCGCCGCTCGTCTGACCAAACTGTGTCTTAACCCTGCGCACGACCTGTGGTTCCTCTACCCTTGGCTCCTCGAACCTGGGCGGAACAATTTTCTTGACACAAGGCTCTTCCACGACAGGAATGGCACCGGCATATTCTGAGTCCTGATCCTGGGCCGCTTGTAACATGCGGTGCTGCAGCATAACCATTTCCTCTTCAGCCTCCATGAACAGACGTGCATTCTCCTCGATTGACTTCTGCTTCTTCTCCAGATCTTTTCTGCTGGCCACCAGACGTCGAGACTGTTCCAAAGCAATAGCCTCCTCCTCCAGCTCACTCTCAGTTGCACTCAACTTGCGTTCCCGTTCCGCCGCCAAGAGGCGCTCCACAATCTCTGCATCGCGTTTCTCCTGCTCGTCCTCCATGGCGAGGAGCCTGCGTTCGGCTTCCTCCTCAGCCTCTTCCAGTTCCCTTTGCCGTTGAGCCTCAAAGCGTTGCTCCTCGGCTTCTTGGAGTTTTCTCTCATTTTCCTCAAGTTCGCGTTGTTGCTCGGCTTCTCTCAGTTGCCGTTCGAGTTGTTGTTGTGCCTCCTGCAGTTTTCTTTCATTCTCCTCGCGCTCTTTTTGCTCGGCTTCGCGTCGTCTTTCCGCTTCGATCAATTTTCTTTCGTTTTCCTCACGTTCGCGTTGTTGTTGTTCGAGCTCCTCACGCCGCCTTTCGGCCTCCAATAATTTTCTTTCGTTTTCTTCGCGCTCTCGTTGCTCTGTCACTCGACGCTTTTCCGCTTCTATCAGCCTTTGTGCACTCTCCGCTGCCTCAGCCGCCTCCGCTGCCAGTCGATCCTCCTCCGCCTTTCGATGCTCCTCCTCAGCCTTTCGTTTATCCTGCTCATTCTTTCGACGATCCTCAGCCAATTTGTGCTCCGCTTCGGCTAATTTCTTGCGTGTCTCTTCCTCTATGCGCCGCTGGCGCTCCAATTCAGCGGCCAAGGCTTCGCGTTTCTGTTCTGGGGACTCCATGCGGAAGCCATTGCTGTAAAGGACGCCATCCTGCATAACATTGGTGCCAGCGGCTGCCTCACGTGCCGCCGCCTCGGCCAGCTCCTTATCAAGGCGATCACGCAGACGAGGCAGCTCCTCTGCATCAGCCGCTGCATCCACAGTCTCATTCGAGCAGGGATGCTGGCATGTCCAATGGTACAGATGGCGTGCCACAAACGCAAACTCCAGGGCGCCCAAATAGCCAATCAGGATCGAGAAGAGCAGCTCACCGATGCCGGTCAGCGCCTCATCAGCAGCCATTCTCCTTCGCTTGCGTAATTTTCCGACTATGAGAGACCCAGACGCGTTGTCCGTCCGCCAGAGATGCACTAGGAATGGCACTGGGAATAGCTCTTGGGCGGTGGGCACACTGCGTGCGTGTGTGTGTAGGTGTAGATGTGCTTGAGTGTGAATCGCCTCTATTATATAAAATTCACCACGCACTCGCGACACACACTCGCACACTCGCACACTCAATTACTCACTCTCACGGCACTCGCCGACACTCACAGTGGCTGACGGGCAAGTGATTAGGTAATTCAATTAAAATTTTCGCCTTGCGAAAATCTAATGGGAAAATTGATGAGCGCTGCCTGCGATACGGAAAATTTGCATATATACAGGAACATCAAATGGATATTAAATATGCTCTCCACTCATATACATGTACATATACATATACATATATATATACCGAATATTATTTGGTATATTTATATTCAGGAATATACGATCTATATACGTTGCAGTAGATTTGTGTACACTTTTCACTTAGGTTGCGTTGTGGGGCACCCGGGGCAGCCTCGCATCGGCGACTTGCTTGCACTCGGCGCCAGTTGTTGCCAGTTAATCGATCGTCTTGCAACTGATTAATGCGACTCGCTAAGGGCCGACACTCTAGTGATTCACGCGGCGGCACAACAATTGCCACACTCTGAAGAGAAAATCATCACAAGCAACACAACACCAACAGCAACAGCAACACGACAGCAACACCAACAACAATACCAATTACAATATTAGCAACAATAACAACAGCAACAACAACATCCACAACCACAACAACTACAATAAAAACAATACGTGCAGAGGCGCTAATTGACGACTGAAGAGCAGCCAAAAGGAGGGCCGTGCAGTCCGTTGCGGGTACCGGGCGGGCGGCACAAACTAGTCCGGGTTGGACAGGGGTGGACCGGGCCGGGCCGGGCCAAAAGGTATTTTGGCAACAGACAACAAATTGACAATCGGAATTGGCCAACGGAGCAGCGTTCCTAATCAGCGCGCCATGTAAATTGCGAGTGATTCTCAAATCGGAATTTCTGACCGACTGTACGGCCAAACGTATGGATACTACCTAGAAGACCGTAATGCCCGCCGGACGGAACTGTTCTGCGTTCTGTGTTCTCTGTTCTTCTTGTTTTGCCTTCTTTCTTTGGGCTCTCGTTTCGTCAAATTCCGTTTTCATGGCACTTTCGCCTTTGTTTCGTTCGGTATTTATGTTTGTTTTTTTTTTTATTTTCATTTTCATTTTTATTTTCATTTTCCTTTTTATTTTTATTTTTATTTTGATTTTGATTTTGATTTTGATTTTGAATTTTATTTTTAATACTTTTGTGCGTGGCCTTCGTCACTCTGAGCCGTTGCATGGCCAATGCCGTTGCGGCCGCAAATGTTGCCAATGTTGCAGTTGTTGCAGTTGTTGCATTTGCTGCTGCCATAAATTGTGGCAGCTGTGGACGCAGCAGCGCATCAGTGGCAATAAAATTGCCAACATAATGGCAATTAATTTACAGTTAGATTTCCCGCACAATAAACATGAGAAATTCATTTCAATCGCAGTGGCAAAAATGAAACCTTCTCACTGAACTTTCAAATACCCTACAGCAACTGAATCAATACTCATCTATTCATACTTTATCCAGAATGAATAAATACATATTATATTTGTACTCATAAGAACCACTCCTCAGGTGGAGTCCACATGTCTGACTCCCTCCGAGCGCCGGGAGACGGCACAGGCGATCGCGTAGACGACACCCTCATATACCCCAACGAACTGGTGATGGGCCCAGGGTATACCCTGGGCGATGATAAAGAAAAACTATTTGTAGTTGTAGCCTCATAAAAATCTGAGAAAATTTGCCAAAAATAAATGGGTTGTGGGGGTTGCCTAGGCGTTTGTTGATATTTTGTTGCTCTGCGTTGAAAGCGAAAGTGTGCGGTGAGAATCCCAGGAGAGTCGCATGACAGCATCCGAGAAAGGGGCGTGACGACCAAGTGCCTAATATTTTGAAAGCATATTTTCAATGCTAAGCAGATGGGGACCAACAGCTGTCTAGTCAGAGAAACTGTGAGGTGTGTGGCACTAAAAGGTCTTGAATATCATAAGAAGAAAAATCAAATCAAATGAGAACAATGCGAAATGCGAAAACAAAATTATAATCGGTCGATTCAGTCAACGATAAATTTAATTAAAATTTAAAAATAAAAAAAAACTAATTTTAAGGATCCACTATACTTCATGTTAAGCCAATTAGCATTTTCCACAGTGCAACGCTTTAAGTCACTTAAATAAATTCGGGCTCCGATTTGATGCCGAGAGCTTCAAACTTCACTTAACTTTCACGGATACATCTCACATTTCAGATACCAAAATTGCCGAAGCATCCTTTAATTAAATATCCCATATATCCTTAGGTTTCCAGCTACTCACTTAGAATTAAGGTGCTGCACCACCGAACGCACAGTCTTCAGTGCGTCAAGAAGCAGGGCCACAAATTGACTGTCAGAGCTGCGTTTGTCAATTTGGAACAGGTAATGGCCAATGTGCATTGACATATGAAGTTCAATGAAAATGGCATAACCCTCGGTATGTGTCTGTGTGTGTGTGTGTGTGTCCGTGTCTGTGTATGTCAGGGAGGGAGCGGACACACCTCTGCCATTAAAGCTGACTGCGTGCGACAGGCGATAAAAGCAAAAACCCAGAAAACTAGATTATAACTCGCATATGTGCACAATAGCCATGGCAAATGGAGAGGGGTAGGGGGAGGGGGAGGGAATCAAACAAATTATGGGTTGGGGGCCACAATTACAAACTAAAAGAATCGCGCCTGAAAGTGTGCTAAGGACTTTCACTTAGAGGATGAACAATATCTAGATCAGAAGGTCACGATTTATCGGTAAGGGGTAAGAGACAGGGACCAAGGGCTAAGGGGCAAGGGTATATGGGGCAGTGGGCAGTGGGCAGTGGGCAGGGGCTAGTAAAGTAGTCAATTTGGTGATGAAAGACTCACCTCATCACAGCCCGTGCAGCGGGGTTTCAGCATTTCCGCGTAATGGCGCTCGCAGTAGACTTTGTCGTCGTGGACACAGTAGGTGAGATCCACGAGGAGCTCATTGCAGGTGCTGCATGTGAAGCACTTTGGATGCCACATGACACTCTCCACAAATTTGGGTGCGGCCACAATCAAATCACCCGTAGAAATCTCGTTATCACAGTGCGCACAATGCTCATCGTAGGGCGCATCCTTAATATAGGCTGCAAGAGGATTAGGGATTATATGCCAGGATATCTTTCATATATATCATTTATATAAATTGTATATATAGGTATATAGAATGCAATACCAACCTATGTCTAACGCGATTTCATTTCGCGCCGTAACAAAGTCTTCGAATGAAGCCTCGTACTGCACTTCCAGATGCTTGCAGTGCTCCAACGAGAGATCCTGCTTGGGCAGTTGATATGAGATCTGCTGCTCCCGCAAGCGTGCTCCCTCGCTGCCAAGCCGAGGTATTTTTTCCTCGGGCAGCTGTTCGAAGTATCGGTTAACCCTCGAAGAGGCGCGCACACCGGGCGGCACCCACGTATAACCCAAATCTCTGGGCTCCACACCAGAATCCGCTGGTGAGACCAGCTTGAAACCCAATCGTTCATGCACATTGGTCGTCTGTAGTTGATAAATGGCGTGCGCCTCCCTCGGACACTTGCAGGACTGACAAGTTTTCCTGCAATTCCAAGAACATTTTTTAGAGCACTTTAATTATTGTTTTATATTTTGAGCTTAAGAGAATTCTTTGAATTACCCAGTAAAAACTTAATTAAATTAATTAAAATCCTTATTAAAATACCCTGTCTTCTGCGATGTACACACTATCTTTGCCAGACCCCTTAGACTCTCGCTGTGTGGACTTTTTTGAACTCTTTATGGCGCTTAATAAGCAGCAGTTCCATTCGCTGGCGCTGCATGTGCGAAGCGCCAGCAAAAGCTGGCGGCCGACGCCATCTGGCGGCAGCTTTAGCTGAACTTTGAATCTGTTAAGACTTTACGGTCGCTTACCTTACAATGAGATCGTAAATTTCTTTTCTGTCAAACACTTTGCAGTAGATGCTGAGGACATTGAGACATGCATAGTGCATTCCCGTCCAGGGCACATCGGAGGCCAATGCCGCCCACAGGGGGCATTCAGCGTGACGGTCCAGGTCGAGCATTTTCACCATTTTATGTTGGCTTAACGGTTTTTTTATGGCAACTTCTCGTTAACTGAACTTCGTGCGATTTTATTATATATTTTATTGCGGAGTTCAGTTTTTTGAAGTTGGCTATGGCGATGATTGTTTTACTTTTAATACGTGTTTTGATTAACTTTAATTATTTTGATTGCTTATTATTTTAATTTTTTTTTCACTTTCAAATAAACTTCTTTTTCGTGTTTGTCTTATGTATTTAGTTTCAGTTGCTCGTCTTTTCTGCTGTTGATTTCTATTTTCACATTTTTACTTCATGATTTTGAATCTGTTTTAATTTTTTCGCTTCGCTCATCAAAATGTTGGCTTCTCTTGACGGTCTGTCGATGAGTTGGTCAGTCGTTTAGTCGCTCAATCGGTCTGATGGCCTCTCAACCAGCTGGGCGCCTACCCAATCGACATACGTGGAAAACACCTAAACATTTGAATGAGTTAAACATCTTTCACTTGGCACGTCTGTGCGGATTATATGCTCATTGACATTTTGATTAAGGTGTTAATTTAACCTTTATTCACTTGTGATGAGATTTAAACGCTCTACTTAAATGCCTTTGTTTACCATTCACCATTCACCGTTCACCATTCCCCATTCACCATTCACCATTTGCCGTTTAACAAAAATAGAAATCGAAATTATTTGCATACGTCAATTAATTAATTGTTTACTTAGTTTTCAATTAGATAAAAATAATCAGCGTCATAAATACGCCCAAGCCATTGATATATTGATACTCCCCCTTCCCACTCCCACTCCCCTCTTCCACCACCTTCCCCCTCTCTTCATATCGCTCCCTTATTGAAGCACAGGAACTTGAACTCAAACTCGAACCCGAACCTCCAGGTATGACCTCATATGCCCCGCCCACCGATCCCAACTTAAATGACCACAAGAAGAAAAGGTGCTCGACGCGACGCGACGCAACGCGACGCGAATTGCCTTAGCCCAAAACCCATAACCCAAAGCACACATTAAATGAGGGTATGAAGGTAGAGCCAAAAGGCATCTGTTCCATGCCAAGGGGCAACTTCTGATAAGATTAATAATAAAAAAAAAAATAATAACAGGCCGCTACTGTCGCACACACGCACACACAGACACAGAGACACACTTAAAAGTTGGCTGGCTTGCGTGATGTCATCCAAGGGTGGCGGGGGAAGAGAAGGGCAAAAGTTGGGGGAGCATTAAAGATTGTCAACTGCCACGAACTGCCATGTTGTACGCCAAATGATATAACACTTGGTACGTAATAGTTTAAAAAAGAAATACCTCCATCTATCAGCGGATATACAATATATGAGACACACATGAGCACAGATAAGGCAATGACTGCCGAGAGTTGGATTCCTTTTCGAACCGGGGACGCATATCCGAGCGCCGCAGCGCCGCACCGCCGCAGGGGCGGGGAAATGCATCGACCGATGACCTTTTATAGCCGCGAGACACAGCGACTGAGGAACTTTTGCTAATTGCGCACGACATCGATGCGGGAAATGCAACAGGTTTCCAACACACACACACACACACACACACACACACACACAGGGAGCGGTACATGTTCCAACCCAAGCGAAATGCAAACATGGCATCGGCATAAAGTAAATTGAAGTTCCGTATGATTCATATTATATTCATATCGGAATCGCAAGATCAACAGTTGTATTCATTCCTCTGGCTATGTGAATAATTTGCGAGTGGCAGTCGCAGTGCCAACTTTTGATTCAAATAGAACATTTAGATTCAAATCTCTTCCCATTAAAAACGCTCGTGTCCCAAGCAACGGGATACAATGAGTAAGCAATTGGCCATCTCTTTATTAACGATTATAAACAAGGTTTCGGATGGGTTTATTTTTATTCAAGAGATGAGAAAGTCTTCATCTCGAGATTTCACTGTTCCGATGAAAATGTCCAATCTTTCGTCTTGTATCATGTATCATGTTGGTCGAAAGGGTTTTGGCTCTTACATTAATCGACCCCCTTCCCCCCAATCATGACTCGTGATGAGGTAACACCCGATCGATCCCCCCGCCTCCTCACACCCTGCCATAGGGATGCCTAGACTAAATTTAGACATTATTTTCTGAATATAATTCGCTCGCCGGCTAAGAACTTTCGTATAATTATAATTAGACCTTGAGCGCGCATGTGTGTGTGTGTGTGTGTGTGTGTGTGTGTATCTGGTCTTTCCAAGAGATAAATAATATCCATTGCACCTACAACATCAGTCCCCGTTATCATCGGAGTTCAAACAAACTCATTTTCAGCTGTTTTGCTGAGCTCAGAAGATGTCATTGTCTCTGTCGCAAAGCGGACTGTGGGACGCAGTCTTATCACTGGGTAAATAGTTGGTATGTCATTAAAGCGTAATCACCGTTAGATTTAAAATCTATCATACCATCATCTGGGTTTCTATTTGGGTTGCTGGCATCGCCCTTATCAGCAGTGGCAGCGCATGGCTTGCGCTTAATTGAATTGCGGCAAAATCACAAATATGTAATAATACCGTTATTATGACACTAAATACATACTAAAGCAATCGCGTTATCGAATACCCCAATTAATACCCCGTATGTGGCATGTCCATCAGATGGTTACTTCCAAGAGCAAAACCTCGACTCAGCTCAACCACAAAAAAGTCATTAAAGTTGCAGCAAATTTCATTTCGTGATAGCTTATAGTGCAGCCAAGTGGACACATGAACTTTGAACTTGCAATGCTGTCAGATCGATTGGAGCCATTGGAAGATTGCTTCCCCGGATCCCCAAACCAAAATGCTCAATGCCGTAGGGCATTGAAAACATAACGCACACGGCTGAGGCGGAACACGAAGAAGTCGCTGCCAAAGTTTCGCTGGCAGATAAATGTAATTAAAACCCATCGAGTTCCCAATACACAGACAGACGCACATTCACACACACACATATATATATATATATGGATCCAATATGGAGCGACAGCTATTCCCGTTTCCCACAGCATTTGGCACTTCTTATACCCTGAAAACAATTAAGAGAAACGTTTAGCCCACTTTGGCTCGATCTTCGATGTGTCTGTGAGTCACTCTGAATATTGGGCAGAAGCAGCGCTGCTTCTACTGCCGGCAGAGCGCTGCTTCAATCGTATGGGAGAGTTACCTAAAGGGTATTTCACATGGTCGCACTCACTCGACTAAAGCTCACATTTTATTTGCCCGGTTAGGCCTCACAGAAAATAGGTGAGGATGAGGGAGATGTGATGGGAGGTGGAGAGGTGGGGAGGTGGGGAGGTGGGGAGGTGGGGAGGTGGGGAGGTGGGGAGGTGGGGATGTGGTGACCACCACAGTCAACAATTACAATTGATAAGCCCCAAAGTCACTTTCATTTATATGCTTATACGCAAGAGCGGGCAATTGGAAAACTTTTGGCGACAAAACTGACATTTAGGGCCGCCCCAGAGCTAAAAGCGAATCTCCGGAGCGCAGTTCGCGCCTGAGTGTCCGACCGTCCCACCGTCCGACCGAGTGACCTACTGGCAAGCTGTCTAGGCGTTCAGCCGTTCAGTCGTCCAATCGTCCAGCTTTTCAGCTGTCTAGATGTCTGACTTTTTGTGCCGCAGTGAGTTCTATCGTGTGCCCAACTCCTCCGCCATCACCGCCCACCCCACCCACACGAGCACTTGACAAACTCCACATAGAGCGCACATTTATCGTTGACCTTCGCCTCCTCCCTATCGGCGCCCTTCCCACAAGGCTGGCAAAATCCAATTTTCCACTATAATTGAACATGTTGCGCCATAAATAATAAACAATAAAAGCGCGCATAAAAGTCAACGGCGGAGTGCAACAAATCTCAATTATGAGCTTGCAAGGTGTGTGTCTAAGTGGGCGAGGGGTGGGAACAGGCGGTGGAGGAGGACGCATGGGAGATAGAAATATGAACGGAGGCGGGAAAGGAGATGCAGATCAAGGGTGCTATGTGGAAAATGGTATAAACGAACAAGGGGATAAGGGAATAGGTGGATAGGTGGGTAGATGGCTAAGTGGATAGGGCTGGAAAGGATAGAGGGACAGAGGGAGCTGGGGGGGATGCATACGGCTCCAGCTGCAGCGCAAAGCATAAGCGCACGGGAATAGCTCGCAAAATTGCGAACGCACTGGAAGTCGCACCCACGCAGCAAGTGCTCTTTTAAGCTTTCGATTAAATGACTTTTAATGCGATTACGACGACGACAACAACAACAAATATAACAACAGCAGCAGCAGCAACAGCGTCAACAACAACAATCACAATGGGGCATAGAATAATGCACTTTACAGCGTTTGCTATTTGCTGCGGCTACTGCCCCACATCGAGCAGCTAAGTAAGTTTATAAGTTATGCGTATGGATGATGGCAACCACTAATTGAATCAGTGAGCAGCGAACCAGTGATAATATCGCTCCGACAAGGTAGATAATTAACATATGCGCCAGAGGGAGACAGCAACACCCGCAGCAACAAGAGCAAAAAGAACCTCCCAGCGAGGGACGACGCTTAAGTCGCGATTACTCGACTGCCGAATACCCTGAGTCCACCTAAAAGTCCAGCTCATACTAAAGTACGCATACCAACACACACAGAGACACACACACACGCACACTAACTACTAACACATTTACACCAAAAATCATTTCCTTTTACATTCAAAATAAACAATATTCCAAATCTAAAATTCGGAAGTACTGAGAGATGGAAGGATTGAAGGATTTGTATTGAATTAAAATTTTATCAATTAAAAAATCGATCGATGCTAATCGATTACACTTCAAATTTGACTCCACACATCGGCAGGGGCGACAGTTCGGGGCAGTTAATGATCCTAAGCAAGGGTTTATATGGTTGGTGGACTCAGAAGTGTTTTCCCCGGTCTGTTACAAGTTTGTACACAACTTTACTAGTGCCTTAATAGAGAGGATTTCGGGAGTAGCAACAACAACAACCAACACCAACAACCAACAACAACAACCAACAACAACCAACAACAACAACCAACAAATACAACCAACAAAGCGATGAGGAAGCGAGAGAGAACGCGCCATGAATGCCACCCCCCGCATTGACGTTGAGCCATTGTTGTTATGACAGCACAAGGGGAACATGAGCTTTGGATATTGCATTCCTTGCCCCATTGAAAGCTTGGGGAGAATTAAACGAAAAATATAGTTAGTCAAAGGAACTAGCCAAGCGACTAGCAGATACCCTCGAGCGGCAATCCCATTACAAAATCAAAGCGGGGCAAAGACATGATTGGCGATGCCCTCAGGTGGGAAGCCTCAACCAAGGCGTTTGCTTAGGTGCCATTGAAGGGCATCTGATGATCGGATAGCCTTCTTTTGAAATCTGTTTAGGCATGAGGAGATCAGCAAGAGAGTCGCTGCGAACAATGGGAATGATTATATTGTGGGGTGCCCCCCCACAAGGTGTTATAATAGTTCAATAATTCAACGTAATTAAAACTTCGCACTGAGAGTGAATAAATTAATTAATTAAATGAATATCATTGAAACTCGGTTCAACTCCGAGGAGGAGGGCGAACTTTTAATCCAATGCTGGCGAGGGTAGACCCTGAAGATGGGATTAGATGCTACAGCTCAAATTGTAATTGAAATGTTCGACTTCCCTATTCAGATTTTACAGTTAACCCAACTAAAGCTTTCACAGATTCCACTTTGATTACGTTCGTGCTTAGAGCAGTTTTCAAAACTACATCAAGACAGCGGAAAGTCTCCCCCTGCCCCTGCCCCTGCCCCTGCCTCTCCACCACCCCATGCACTATGTAAATTGTATTCCGCGCTTGTGAATCATTCAAGTCTTGCGCTCACAGTGTACCTTATCTTTGGATCATTCTCATCGGGTCGGGGTGGGGGGCTGATGAGGAGGGGTGAGTTCCGTGAAATCTGGACACAATATGTTATAAATTTGCGTCGAGAAGGCGGAACGAATCGCAAAGGAGAGCAAAGCTGCTATGGGATATAGACTATAAGATACACAATAAATGTGCATACGTTGAAGTGGGTGAACATTAGGAAAATATAATAATTAAAATAATTGCCAGTCACCCCCCGTCCCAGAGCCCCAGAACCCCAGAACCCCAGAACCCCAGAACCCCAGAACCCCAGAACCCCTGAACCCAACGCCCAGCCACAAACGTGATGTTTCAATTAGTGAGCTTTAAAGCCAAGTGGTATTTCCCACAGACTGAAATATGTTCCTGAAAGGTGCAGCCGCAGCCCCTAGCCAAATTCATTGCATATTTGATTACCTATAAATTAAAATGAAAATAAAAATAAATACAAAAATAAATAAATAAAAAAAAGCAGATATAATTTTTATCGCTCTTGATAAGAAAATTCCTTATAAATAAATGTACTAAATTTATCTGCTTGAGGCGGTCAAAGATCAGGTGAATAGCAACGAAAAACAGAGAATTCCAGAAGTTAAAATATAACTTAATGAGTCACTAAATTTAATTTAATTTAACACTTTTATGTTTTTTAAACAAACACTTTGAGTGTGTGGGACAATTGGTGAAGGATTTTATGGAAATTCTTAAAAAACTCCCAAAACTCCGAACGCTGGCATCCCGACCCGCCGGCCAGTCAGCAGGGAGGGGAGGAGGGACACTTGGAGCTGGCTGGAATTTGGAGCCAGCATCAAGTTTGTTGGATTGTTGGAAAGATTTCCGCATGTTTACACATAAGAAAACCGCAAATGGATGAATGTAAACAAATATGGCAGCCAGCAATTGGCATTTTGTTTGTGGATAAACAAAATATGAGATAGCCGAGAAATTTTGAGCACTTGAACTTGAGGAGCCAGCAAACCCACACAGACGTCACGGAGTCCAATTTGAGAATATAAAACTAAAATCAAGTTAAACAAAAATGAATAACAACCGTTAACTTGTCATATTCAAAACAATTAAATTGATTCTCCGGCAATTATTGGGTTTTGCACCTCTCCTTCATTAAAAAAACAAACAATTAAAACCAAACAAAAAAAACGCGTCAAAGGAATCGCGTCGAAAACGCGCGCGCTTGCAATGCGAGTATAGGGCAGACCGCGACAACCGCACCGTTACACAATTCAATTCTAACTGAACTCTGCGTCGGCGTCGTCGTCTGGTCTGCTGGCTCGTTGTTGCTTTTGCTGTTGTTGTTGTTGTTGTTGCTGTTGTTGCTGTCGTGTTGTTGTTTTCGCTGGTTTCGACGCCGAACGACGCCGTCGCAGCCGAAGCGTAGCATAAACGAAGCTCCCACTGAAAGAAAGCAAGCAAGAGCAGCTGCGCGTCGTGGGAGACAGACAGATAGGAACGGGCGTAGAATGAGAGATAGAGCGAGACAGATTTAGGGAACATGAGCGCTGCTTGCGGTGTGGAGGGGAGAGTGGGAACGATAATGACACGGCACTTGCTAATGGCACTCGCTGCTGCGGCTGCTGCTTCTGCTACCACTGCTGCTACTGCCACTATTGGTGCGGCTGCTGCTATGCTACTGCTGCGTCTACCGGCAATTGTCACTGCATCCATGGATGCCACGAACCGCTTATTAGCAATGCCAGTGCGTTGGGCTCTCATTTTTTACGGGAGGCTTTTCATTAACGGGGCGCATGAGACACGTGTGTGTATTTGAGAGTAGGTTAGCAGCTTGGACGCTAATGAGTCAACAGGTAGTGCGCTTCGCTGCCCTACAGTGGGGCAGGCAAGTGTGCATGCGTTTGTAAGAGTGTGCTTGTGCTTATGCGTGTGTGTGTGGAGCTGCAACTGCAAGTGAGCAGCTGCCTTACAGGTGCTGAGTGTCGAGTGACTGCCAACGGCTAATTAATGGGCAGTAGGCAAGTTGCATTTGTTGGATGTAGCCCAGGGATGTTGCACACCGTGGCATGGCACAGCGAGTCACGCTTCCGCCGCCGCTTTGCTACAACGGTCGCGGGAGGAAAGGCGGTCAAGGTCACAGTCAAGCGGCCAACCGTGTGGGACAAGTTGGTCGCTGTGACTGCCACCGCCAGCCACCGCCAGCCACGTCCACATGTACCACCACATGCAACAAATTCCGAGTAATTATAAACAAAATCGCAACTTAGTTGCAAAAAGAGCAATTGAAATTTTGTATCTGATGTGGCAAAGTGGTACGCGGCACTGCCGCGCACAAAGGCAAACCGAGCCATGGGGTTAAGAGGATTAGAGGACAGCCTGTGTGGCTGAGTGGCTGTGTGGCTGCGTGGGTGTGGGGGTGTGGGGCAGCCCGAAGGGGGAAGCACGCACATTGTCAGCCGCCATATAAAATCCATAAAGACAACGCAAATGGCCCGTAAAAATATTATGATGCCATTGAATGTTGCGCGCGTCGCTGCTGGCCAGTTGCCTCTTCGATACCCTAACCACTGGCGGCGTGTGCATCGCCATGCACGATGCGGGTGGACAATGGGGACTCGCAGGCTTCTGTAGTAAAAAGGAGATTTAAGGCGGATCAGAGTTGGATTTTCGTGTCCTGTCAAAGGATGAACTCAAATTTTTCTCTCAACCAAAACTAATGAAAAAAAGGCAGACCACAAAAGCGAGTAAAGGGGCGAGGCTTCATTTAGTTAAGTCCCAATTACAGTTAATTAATTAGAGCCCCAATGGAAGAGTGTGCCGAGTGCGGCTTTGGATTAAGTTCAATAATCCATGTTATTATATTTCATTATTTTTTCTCTTTGGCTCACATTGTGGGCACTTTGGTAGATTTGAATATTTGCACTAAAAATATACAAACGCGGGCGGCGTGGCAGCAGGTGAGGAGGGGGGGTGTGGCAGTGGGTGGTGATTGGTTGATTGGTGCGGCCAAGTGTTTTCATTCATGGCGTACGCGCCCAAAAGTCAACAGACCCTCAAGACGCTCAAACTCTCTGACGGACGCCATACGCACATCCAATTGAAAGATGATGGCGGAGACTGAGACACAGTCAAAGGTGCGGGACACGGGGAAGAGTCAAGGGCACGGCCAGGGGCAGGGGCTGGAGCAGAAGCAGAAGCAGAAGCAGAGGTGTGGCCAGGAATCGTACATCTGATTTTGATGAAATTTTTTGCCGTGACGCCAGCAGCAGAAAGCAACCTCACCTCGGGCGTCGCCTCTGTGCCACCGTTTTTGCCCGTGTCTCCGCCGCGTCTTCATCTTCATCGTTCACACGATGATCATCAGGGGAAAAGATAAAGACACGTAGCGAGCGCCGGGAACGTCGACGGCGGGACGTAATTTATGAGATTCTGTTTTTTAATGCACAAATCGCGAACTCTGTAAACACGGATGATTAATTGGTTTCAATTGTGCGATAGAAGATAGAAGATATGCCACCAATACTATCCACAACATGAGGCATGTCAGCGAGCATCATCCACCAGCCGCTGCCCACACGTAGGTGTAGTCAAGATTGATGACCCCCAGTGTGTGCCAGGAGGGGCATCCTCTCTCTTTTAATTAGAACCGCACGTTGGTCGCCAAGCCTTACAAATTGCATGCATTATTAACTTTGGGCCAACAAGCGGGGCGGAGGTGAGCGGGAGGCGTGCAGGAGGCAAGAGATACACAGATACAGAAGGAAACGAATCTAAAGGCAGGTAAGAGATACAAATTAAAATCCCCAGTGTTGGGAAGCCGCCGCTGTCCGTCTCCCTAACTTGTTAGGCAGTTTTATTGAAATCGTCTACAAGACACTAGAAAATGGGTAATACGAACCGAAACTTACACCCTACACACACCCATGCACATATATCCGTCCCTGTCTGGCACACAATTAGGGAGTACTGGGAACGTGACTGGTTAATTGATGTGAATTAACCGGAAAAGCTGATACTTCAAATCAAGATATATGTTCATATATGTGTACACACATACATACATGTGTGCATATACATATATATTTTTACATGTATTTATATAGGAAATCTGATGACAATAAATACATCGAGCGACTGCGGATATGGGAAGATATGCTTCTAAGTAATGCAAAGCAATGCAGTTTTAAGGCAGATCGAGGCGAATAAATTTGAGATTGAATAAAATCAAAATTCAAATTACAATCATATATTTTCTAGATATATTATATAGACTATACTCACTACATCTACTATATCCAAGATCCAATGTAATCACACATGGAAAACGTGGCTGACTTTTGACATTTTCCCTGCCAATAGACAGCAGTTTTTGAAAATATATACACTGGTACTATATATAATATATACGTATATACAGATCAATCTGGCACCCACCCCTTTTCTGTCTGTCTTTTCAATTAAAATGAAATTTCAAAAATATACAATTAATATACGCATAGGTATTTTTTTCATACGCAGATGGATTGTTTGTTTACAAATTTCGATATTTTTTGGTGAAGACCAAACGCGAAGTCAAAGGCGAAGGCGAAGGCGAAGGCAAAGGCAAAGTCAAAGGCGAAAGCAAAGGCGAAGGCGAAGGCAAAAGCGAAGGCGAAGGCAAGTCCGAAACGGATTTACGTGAATTACTCCCACAGTTGGGAAGACATAGTATGTGGTATATAGACCGTAAATGCCAAGGAAAATCCACCATTCGTTTACCGATGTTACATAAATCGATTCCAAAATAAACACCTAGCGAATTCCGAAATTACTCCGAAAACGTGTAAAAACAGTGCCAAACACTCATATCTTTTCCAAGTACGATAATTCGATCTTGAAAAGATATTGTATTTATGTACGTCCATAACTTTTCATGGTATGTATCATGGAGACGCCACCGCCAACGCCCCCACCCCATCAGTAACCCCCATCCCACATCCCACATCCCACATTCCCATCCCCAAGCCCCGCCACCACCTTTGATTCTCTGATAGAAGAAAGGAAAAACACAGATGGTAGATAAATGAAAATAAATTCACATACCTATCATATTATTTATGATTGTTTAATTATTATTTTCTATTTCAAAGTTGGGCAAATAGAAAATAAATAAATAGTACCCCCCCACCCTCCAACATTTTCGATATCTGGGTTCCGCCTTTAATCGGAAAATCTTGGACATTTATAGATCAGCTTTTCAGATTCTGCATTACATGCATGTCGCTGCACTTGTATGAAGAAATGGCAGTGTTTATTATAAAACCCATACAAAAAAACACACACTCACACACATGCACTTGCATGTGTGTACTTGTATAATATATCAAAAGATCTCACGGACCATAAACATCATCGATACAAAGCAAAGCAAGAAAGGCCAATGAGAAATGTATTTGTTTGTTTACATGTCCGTCGGACTATGATACATGTGGCTGTCATTTGGCTGTTGCTGTGGCAGTGGCTGTGGCTGTGGCTGTTGCTGTTGCTGTTGCTGTAGCTGTGGGGCTTTTAATTACACCTGCCACCTGAGGGAGGAGTAGGCAGCATTCGTGTAATGTATGGGAATATGTGAATATGTACTTCTAGGTCCATTAGATACATGTCTGTATCTTGAAGATACTCGCACATTAAGCGCTGGATTGCGCTTGTCGCTCTACGGATTGAGTTGGGCTCTTGTGGCTGCCATTAAGGCCATTATTTTACATTAGATTTTATACATATTTTTACCCATGCCCAAAGCCGAATCTTACCCATACTCCTACTGGCACTTGTAGCCATATCATTATTGCTGTATCTGTTTCTCCACCTGTACAGGTAGCTGAGCGCGTGTACGTGCTGCCACACTGCCACATCGCCAGTGTTGTTTTCCATTCATTTAATGGCTGGCATTTATTTGTATAACATATTTTTGGATGGACTTTGACTTGATTTGTGAAACCATCACATGAGCGTACCAAAAGCAGCCCCATGTTTATTCTATTTGCAAGTAAAATATCATTTGCCATCATCTTCAGCTGAATCCTCGCCAGCTTTCAACAACTTGGAACATTTTTTGGAAAATCTTTCGCATTTCGCCGATAAATGTTTCTGCCATTAATTTGGCTCTCTAGATCTACGAGTCAACGGGACTGGGACTAATTGGGTTTAATGGGGGCAAGTCGTAAGTGTGAGTACACACACATACCATAATAGAAATGGAAATACCTTCAGTATGGAGCCATACATTTGACATACACAACGCATTGTTACGTCAGAGCGATTTATTGAACTGCAATCGCACATTAATAAAATATAATCAAAAGCGTAAAATAACTTCAGAAATTTGCCAAATTTAATGTGTGTTTCTTTGGCGTGTCCATCAATTAAATTGAAAAGAAAAATATCATTGAAAAATATTTCAAATGGGTGCGAAAATATGCAAAGCAGCAGCCAAAAAATCAACGGCCCGAAATCAAAGTAAATTTATTTAATTTTCCCATATCTTTCTACACTCTCCTCTTCCGCTGCCAAAAGATTGATGACCAATTAAAATGCTGTTCAGTTTTCCGGGCAAAACCATTCGATCATAATTATCGCCCAATAATTCATAAATTGGGCCCATGCCCATGGCCAATAAAACTTGCATTATACGCCGCGTTCATTAACTGCCCAACGTTGGGAGATTGGGACGTGTTTAAGCTTACAACAACCCCAAACGACCCACACAGTCGGTGGGAAGAATTTGCTTCGCAACGATTTAAGATTTTCGGAGAATCCGAAAATATTTATTATAACTGTAAAGCTTGTACTATTCAAAGGCAAAGGAAAGGCACTCACCGCTCGCTCATCTGTTTGTCGGCGCTGCCACCAGGGGGCGTGACGATCGCAGAAGTCATTGAAGATTTTTTGCGCCGAATTGCCATATGACGTTCACGGGTGGGAAACTTTGGCTGTTTCTTCACCAACACAGGCTGCACTTGAAACATATCCGCACCAGACACTGGCTGCATTTTCAATTGCATTTTAAACTTCCACTTTATTTGCTTTTCATAAAAAAAAATCGCGCTGAGAACTGCGACCCGCAATTTTAAAATGTAAACAATAACAGCATTGGACAGCTTAGGCACTTATCTATCTATAACGGTCACATATAATGCGTGTTCCCGATTCTGATAACACACACACGCACACACACACACGTTCGCTCCGTTGTATTGAGAGGTTAACGATGAATGAGAGACGTTGCCAGCCTAAAAGCTTTTCTCTCTCTCTTTGTCGCGTCGTTCGTGCTCACTCTTTTAAACTGTAACCAACAAACTTTTCGGTATGCACTATGTAAATTTTCACATTGGTTTCAATTTAAATTTCAATGCACTGAACTAACAAAAAATCTCATTGACTAACTAACTAACTCAGTAACTAACTAACTAACCAACGTTTGCAACTAACCGACTCACTAACTAACTTAAATAAATAAATTAACCAAATTCAATGAACGATCGCGTGGGCAATGCGCAAACGCTAAAAAACAACTGTTAACAGCCGAAGCCTGGAATTGAGCGTGACTCAAATTGGAAGGCAAAGCAGGAGACGCAATCGCGAGCACGAAGCGCCGTTAGACCTCGTCGGCTGCATAATAAACCTAAATAGACGAAGTCTAAATAAACACGAGTCACCAACACGACTTAAGCTGTCAATCACTTTATCTGTCTGACTTTGCCACTATCTGACTGTCTGACTATGTGTGTGTGTGTGTGTGTGTCTGCCTGCTGTCTGTCTGTCGGTCTGTTATCTGTGCCTTTGTATGTCACTTTTTCTTATTGTTTTGAAATTCAATGTCAACCTCGGCCCAGTTCATAGCTTTAACTCAAGCCCTAGACCCCTCCGCGCTCGCATTTATGTTCAGCATTTCAATAATAAAAGTACCGCAAAAATTGCATACGTTGTCTTAACTACGTGAACTTGAGCTGAACCCAAAAGCTGAACACCATTGCAACACTCACTTTGAAGCTTTCATTGGCGCAATCAAATTCAATTTAAAACTAAAGCTCGCTAAGAGAGTCAGAGAGAAAAATGAGCTGAGAACGAGCTCCAAGTTTTGAGTATAAAGAGCAAATAACTGAAAAGTTGAATGAAAAACAAAATAAGCAAGTCAAGGCCTTTAATTATAGTTTAATTACGATTGCAGCAACTGAAAAGATCGGTTCAGTTCAATGGATGAGCGGATCTTCTCGCGTACTCCACGGGCTGTCAAGTCGCGCCCAAAGATGGCGCTGTCATGCTGTCTTTTTGTATTAGATATTTGAAAGCAAAAAGTGGAAAGGTAAAAGCGTTTAGGCCATTCTTTGGAAAAATTTGATATGTGATTTATTCGTAACGACTTAATTAAGATTCAAAGTTCATAAATATCAAAGTCAATTAAACCCATCAGTTGAATATTAGATATCTAATCTCATTTTAGCTTAAAACGACCAGGCAATATATTATTGAAGTATATGCAGCTATGATTGAACATGTTTGTTAAATGGTATTCATAATATTATTGAAAAATATTCAATTTTTTTTTTTAAGCCGTGCCAATTTATTTCTGTAATTACATTTAAACTTTATGGATTTTAATTTTTTATTTATGCCTAACGTTTTTTCTGCTATGAAAGCCAACAAATTCCCATAAAAACGAAACACAGTAAAAACAATCTGAATTATAGCAAAATACACACACACACTAAAAAACACACAATGCTTTTACAAAACGCGCATACGCCCCGTATATCATGAGAAGTGTGCGGGCTCCGTCGCAATCCAAATCCGCTTCCCCCCTCGGCCGTTAACAAATTGGCGTACGGCCAGCATCCGAATGGAAATGCAAACAAAAACCGCAGTTAGACAAAGAGATGACCCAACGTACGGACATACCGGCAGAGAAATGGACAGACAGACATCGGGACATCGAGACAGCGAGACGGACGGACAAACTAATTTCACAAATTAATAGCGTAATTTGAAATTGCGGCCAGGCGGTGACCAAGCCGTAAAGTGTTGTTGCCAATTGGCAGAGCGCTCCTCTTTTCCATTATCCATTTCCATACCAGTTGGCACGCCTCTTCCTTTGCACCACATACAGCAGCACCAACTCAGTGCACACAGGATTGCATAATTGTTGTTGAGAGTGCAATTAAATGCATTTCGATGGCGCCATAAAAAACTATGCTAAATAATTAATCCAATTCATACGGATGAACACATTTGTTGTAATATATTGAGGGCTCAGATGTGTCATCCGATTGGGGCACTCTCGGGGGACAGATTTTTTGACCTATTGACGAGGCAATTTCAGGTTTGCGGTTCTGTTCTGTTCCGATTTAATTTAACGGTTTGTTTTTCTTTAAAGTTTTATGACCAAAAAATTGGCATGCATCCGTCGGAAATTTTTGGCAATGCTGACGCATAATTTATTTATTTCGGCCGCCACAAGAGATTGCCATTTGTGGGCGGCACCCGTGGGCAATGGTGAGCATAGGGTGGGCGTGTACGTGAACGTAAATGCGTGGAAAAATATTGATTTCAATTGAATAAATCGGAATTATGCCTTACGTCTAGCTAAGCGATATACAATGTGAAGCTAGCGCCACCTATCCGCATTCACGCGAAGCTCACATACGCAAAGCTTTCACAGTGCGTGCTCAAATATTGTGACAGCTTATTTAAAACTTTTGAGCGCTTTACGAACAAGTACAGTAATTTTAAATATAATTTCGAACGATAAAAAGGATTGGCATAAATAAAATAATTATTGAATAATCTACAAATAGTCCTTATTTATAATAAATTATATAATTTCTGAGTACATACCTCCAGTCGTGGGCTGCAAAGCCGGGACACTCGGATTTGCATTGCTCACAGCGAACGCCATCGTCAACCTCGCGAATTATAACACCCTGGAATAGGAAAATTTTAATTGGAACATTAAGTAGGGTGCTACGATATAATATACATATTAATACATTATTTGTAATGACGTTAATTAAAGTTAACATTATAAGCCAGAATAAAAAAAAAACAAGCACATGATAATTGAGTGCAAAATACACTCGAAACAAACGGGGAGCCTTAGCTGCGAGCTACGGTACAAAGAGCAGGTAATTTTTAAATTGTTGTTGTTATTCACGGCAATTAAGATAAATAATGGAATTATTTTTTAAAACTAATATGTGGATTTTCTTCATCAGCTAAAACACTTGCGATCGCCATAAAGACTGCTCCATAATATTTGCACTAAGCTCAAATGAGTAAACAAAGCTACGACTTGGATTCCAATCATGGGATATTTGAAAGTGTATTTATTATTCGCCATGGCGGAGTCAAATGTCCTTCATGGTTGTGACTCACTTTTCAAAAAGAATAAACAAATTTGTTTGCTAACTTTTGTCACTGTGAAAAGCAGCAAACAGTTTAAAATGTGGGTGGGAAACGAGGCGCACTGTGGGGAGGAACGACTGTGGGATACCCCTTTCCCTCCTTTGAGCCACCCCTATGCCGATCACAATCATGTTTATGCTTCCATTATTTCTGTTACGAGTGTATCTTGAGTTCGCCATAGCTGAACGGACAGACCGACGGACCGACAGACCGACAGACCGGCATACTCTCTCATCGCTGGCTGAAGGGTAACTGGAACACCAAAGGTTATTTACGATTGCAAAACTTAATTGGAGTTCTGTTTCGTTTACGCGCCATTGCACACAGTTCCGGACTCCTGCCCGGAGCCTGCAGTTCCATATCCATATCCGAGTCCGCACTCGACTCTGTGCCCGAATGCGATTCTGCATTCGCATCCGCATCCGCATCCGCAGCCACTGCCAGAGAGGTCAACAGTCAGGCGACGCTTAGGCCAAATGCCTTTGGTTTCCCTGGCCTCTACCCTCTCCCTTGACTGTTACCTTCCTACCCCTTTAAGCCCCCTCCGCTCAGTTGGTCCCTGCTGCTACTGCTACTGCTGCTGCTGCTGCTGCGGTGCCACCAGCGACACTTGTTCCAAAATTACACCAAAATCCATGTAGGACAACAACAAGACAACACAACTTGGCACGTTTCCATTCCGATTCTGGCCATGTTTCTTTGTCTTTGTGGTATGAGCGTGTGTGTGTGTGTGTGTGTGTGTGGGCATGTGTGTGCGTGTGTGCTAACTGTGCTGGCAAACTGCAGCAAAAATCTGCTGGCAATTTGATATTTGTAAAATTCCTTTTACACTGCACACCACAGGGTCGACTTTTTGTGCAAAAAAAAAAAAAAAGAATTTAAATTCAGGATGCGGCGCAGGCAGGAGTCGCCATGTCCTTTGAGTACATTTGAAAACTAAGCCGCCACACGCCGCCAAAAAAACACACAGATAAAAAGGAATCAAAAATGCCGCCACAATTGGCAGACGCGCCTCTTTGTGCGGGGGGTGGGACGGGGAAGGTCTCCCCTCCACAGCAAGCAATGCAGCAAAACGAAGGATTCCAAGAATTCCAAGGACTCCACGATAATTGTGACACGTCGCTCCAAAAATCGATGCTGACCCAGTTCATATTGGCCATTTGGATGGATGAATGGGTAACGGTGTTCGTGTTGCTGTTGTTGTTGTTGTTGTTGTTGTTGTTGTGGCTGTTGTTCGTGTTCCTTTTGCTGCTGTTGTTGTCAGTTCCACAAAGCCCATGAGGACAATGGGCGCTGACAAACATTTGGCTGACGGATGTGGCATTAAGTTGCAAGTTGACTACTGAAGAGCGCAAATGTTTGACTTCCACTTAAGCGGAGGCTTTGGCCTTACGCCAAGTCCTCCCAAGTTCCAGTCAGTCAGTTCTTAATCCTTAGCGCCTTATTCTGCTCCCCAGCTCCTCCCGCTTGTAAACAGATTAATGATCCGCCGATTAAACAACAAAGCGAATAATGCAAATGCGCAGCTGCCACATCGATAGACGTTCTTGCTGCCACATTGCGAGTGGCAAAACTTTGTCACTTCTTTGTTGCAATTCGCAACTGCGGCACACACATTACGTAAACAAATTAATAGGCACACACACACACACAGACATGTGTACACATGACAGTTACAAATTTGGATTTGCAGCCTTCGGGGGAATCCCCAAGAGAACTCTAAGGGAACGCCCCCTAAACTCCCCTCAACTAAACAAAAAAAAAAGAATTATTAATTTATCTTGGATTTCTTTGCATCTGTTTCTTAAACGAGGCGACGAAGCGAACACAAAGCATAAAAGGGAATTCAATAATTAAACAATAAGAAAGCAAGAAAGAAACTAAGTTTTTCCCAAGGAATTTGGCCGTTTAAGGATCAAGGATTTATTTAAAGGAATACCTAAAGCCGAGACCCTTGAGCAAACTTTCCCATATTTTCAATTAACAAACAACAACAACGAAGGCAGAAAACAACAAATTAAAATTAAAACACAAACAAAACGAAACTTTAGTTCATAAACAAAAACAAAACACACACACAGTTACACTTACACACACACACACACATGCACACAGCGAAACTTTGACAGTTCAGGGAATTGTGGGAAGTAAAAAAATCCCCGACCGTTGGGTACGAAATAAATTTGTGAAATTATTTAAAAAGCAAAAAATCGAAAGAGATTCGCGCATTGCGGATAAAATATCATTAAATAATTTTTAATTCATTTGTGGGGCTATGCAAAATGATGTCATACGCAGCGGCGGCCAATTTACTCCCCCCCTCCCCCCAAGCTGAGGGGCAGCCAGTGCCAAGACTCAAGACTTGGCATTTCCAATTCTAGTGAAAACTATGTAAACTATAAAAACTATCGGCTAATTTCAATGAATGGTAACGAGTTGTGCTCCCACACACACACACACACACACACATGTAAGTGGTTGACACCTACGCACTTGTTGCAAAAGTTCTGAGGCAAAGAAATTTACAAATTTTGTATCTGTATCTGAACTCGCATCTAAATAAAATGTATCTGTATCCGAGCGGCGCAGCTTTTAGCTGGCTATGACGCGATTTTGATGTTGACTCTTTGTCTAAGCATTCGACAGCAAAAAGCACAAAAAGAACTACAGTCCGTAGGTCGTTAACAACAACAACATCATCATCATCATCAGCAGCAGCAGCAGCAACAACAACAACAACAACAACAACTCGAAAACCGGCTCCAAGTTACTTGGAAAACAGTTTATGTATGAGCCTCATATATCGTATAAAGCGTTAGAACAACAGAACCCGCAAGTGTTTGTTTATTGCAAAACATGTACACACACACACACACAGTAAATTAGCAATAAAAAACAAGTACACACACACACACACACACACACACACACATGCACACACAGTACACGCACCGAACTGAGTTTAAGCAGGAAATTAAATAATTTACAGAAGTTGAAATTTTGTCGGCTCCCTTTTTTTGGCTTTCGAAAAAAGCTGCCAAATTTCTATAAGTTCAATCTCCGTATTCAAATACCCATCGAGGGCTGAGCCCAAAATGAAGGGTATTCAAAAATCTGTTAACCGTAACAAAGTTATTAAATATTTGAAACCCGAAGCGTTCGAGCTGTGTGGGCCCCGATATCTGAAATAGTTGAGATTTCCTTAGACTTCGGAATTGTTTCTCGACTTCCGCAACAAATAAATAATAAATGAATTGATATAAAAAATAAAAAATATTTATAAAAAAAAAAGACAGACTGAAAAGTTGAGAAGTGCAAACTTTAAGACGAATTGCATAGCCACAGGGCACAATTTTATACACCCCAATCAAGTTATAAATTAACTTGATATAAAATAATCAATTAATAGGAAACTGAATAACTAAACGAAACAAAATTAAAAAAAAAAACATAAATTAAAAAAAATAAATTTATTAAAATTCAATTAAATAAATTAAAAAAATTAAATTAATCAAATCAAATTAAATTAAATTAAAATAGCCTAAAATAAATTAAAGTAAATTAAATAAAATAAAATTAAAAAAAAAAATAAACAAATTATACAAAAAAAGAATAATATTTAATTGAGTAAAGTAAAATAAATACAATTTATTAAATTAAAAAAAATAAAATCAAATTAATAAAATCAAATTAAATAAAATTAGAATAAATTAAATAAACTAAAAATAAAATTTAATTAAAAAAAATAAAATAAATTAAATTAAAAAAAATTAAATTAAATTATAAAAAACTAAATAAAGCTATAAATATGAAATTAAATTAAATTTAAAAAAAAAAAATAAAATAAAATAAAATTAATTAAATAAATTAAAAAAATATTGTCAAAGCATTTCCCATAGATTCATTAAGATTTTGGCATTTCAATCGTTTGCCTGAAGTCGCCCGTTCGCCGTCCTCTATCTAAATGAAAACCTTCTGAAGGCCTCTTCCTATTTAGACACAGGGTATCTGCTAGTCGCGCACTTTCAGAGCCTTTCGCATTCTCAGCTCTGTTTTTGGTCATCTTGTCACAAATTCGCATCAATTAACACGATTTTTGGCGGCTTGCGATGATTTGAAGGTGTTTAACCTGTTTGGGGGCCCACGCAAAGACACCCCAGCTCCTCCTTACCCCTCAAACACACACACACGGACACACGCACAGACACACACTGAGAGACAGACGTAGATAGTCACACCCATTTACATGCTTGTAAGCAAGGCTGAGACTCCAAGTTTACATTACATTTATTTTTCACAGTCTAGTTAAGATGCCGCAAAGCAAAAAAGTTAAAAAACTTACAAAAAATTAGTGGCTGCTACCAAAAGCGTTGTTGCAACAACAAAAGCAGCAGCAACAAAAGCAGCAACAACAACAAAAGCAACAACATCTTTGAGGTCTACTTATGTAGTTCAAGATCATGCGTAGATCAGCGACTAACTAACACTTAGCCATTGTTGTTGGTGGTGTTGTTGTTGTTGTTGTCGTTTAAGCTTAAGTTAAAGTTGAAGTTGAAACTTTAGTTGCTGCCACCAAATTTAGTTGGTGACTTCTCTGGCCTAAACTCAATGCTGGCCCCGACTGACGGCCACATTAGAAAGTGATTTATTTGGCCCTAAGAGCCGAGAGCAAAATCTGCTTGATACCCGATACTGGATACTGGATACTGGATACCAGATACTAGATAGATACTAGATACTAGATACTAGATACTGGATACTAGAGCAGAGACTTGCTAATTAGCTTACCAACCTGGGCAATAGCTGAGCTGCAGGGCAGCAGCGGGAAAGCAGAGGGGGGAACCCAGAGAGAAAGGCAATCAATTTTGGGGGGAAACTTAAGCTTTAAATTGGCGAATATCAAAATTGAAAACATTTTAGAAAAGTTGCTAATGCTTGGACAACGCATAACTATTATTAGTTAAATAAAATAAATAAATAAAAAAAATAGAATATTAAATTAAAATAAAATTTATTTATTTATTTATTTGTTTATTTATTTATTCAATCTTTGAATATAGAAAACTATAGACATGTGAGAAGCATGACAGGATTCATAGATCAAGAGTTAGAAATTCATTTATTTTGTAAAAAATAAAAAAATATTTATATAATTAAGAATCTCTATTGTAAATAATATTTAAGCTTCAGTTGTGACAAAGACTCAGTTTTACCTGAAATAACAAAAAGCCCTGAAGAACGACTGAAAGTGTAGACACTGCGATTTTGGTCATTTTGAAAGTCAAGTGTAAAATAATATGGGCAAATATAAATAAAAAATAAATAAATAAATATCGACTGTTAAATATTTATTATGAGAGGGGTCCCCCCTTCGATCCGTATTTATAAAATACGCTCTCAAATAGGGAAAATTTGAAGGTTGAGAACCAAAAGAGTTTCCCACACACAACTGCCGATTCTTAAAATATTTAAGTGAGGCTTTGTTTATATGCAAATAAAAAATAAATAAGAGACTACAATAAGTAAAGCTCATAATTCTAAAAAAAATATTATTTAATAGAGTTAAATGTGCTATTTTTATTTGCCATTTAAGTTCACTACTTCCCAACGAGTTTTTAATTGCAGTTCCAATATTCGATTTTTTTTTATGTACAGATACAATTCAAGCATTAAAACTGTAATTAAAAACACGTTAAGATAAACATATTTAAAATTTAATATTTATATTTAAATTGTGTAATATTTAGGTTTATCCAACGCAACTAAAAAGTCACCTGTGCTCAATCCGATGCGATCACGATTTCATTTTATATATATATCTCATTTAAAGATTATTATTTATAGATTATTATTTATAGATTATTATTTATAGATTATTATTTATAGATTATTATAATAAATATTTAAATTATATATTCTTTAAATAAGTATTTAAAATATATTATTTTTTAAATAATTATTTCTCATACTTATTGGGTAAATATATATAAATCTATTAAGTCAATACATATTTATTTAATTGTTATTAAAATAAAATATATATTCAGTAGATTATTTTTTAAATTAATATTTTTGAAACTCTTAAAAAATTCTTTAATTTTCAATCATTTGTTCTTCATTTTCCAAAGTAAAGTTTTTTTTTTTATATTTTCCGTAAATATTTTTAATACTTATTGTCCTTCGATTTTCATTGAGGCACAAATCACGTTTAAAAACATTGCCTTACGCTCCGCATACACCTGATGTCCTGTATAACTTCGATCGATTAAAGATCGATTCAAATAAAACCAAATTCAATTATAAAAAATATATCTATATATTTCTGGATATCAAGGAACGATCACTCAGACTTGGATCTTACTTTTATTCCTCTTTTCTCTGCGAGACTCCAAACTTCAAGTTTATAAAATCTTCGCCAGGCAGCTGATCGGGAATATATATACTATGAACGGGAATCAGATATCTTTATAGCTATATTTGGAGCATCTTTATTATCTTTGAATGCCAATATTTGGGTATTGAATATAGACTTTGATTCCGTAAAAATCATGTCAAAAGAAAAAAGAATGTCAGAAGGCAATCCAAAAATGTTGAAGCTTAAATAAATTCAGATTTGCCCTTTACTTTTTATGGGCAACATGCGGGGAATATTAAAAATAGTATTGAAAATATATTAAATTATTATTTTCATGAATATTAAAATAAAACATAAAATAATAAAGTAGAACAAAGAGGGAGAAACCAAAAGGAAGGAAGCCAAAGGTAAATGCAAATGCTTCCACTTTGAGCTTAAGTCTGAGCTGAAAAACCTCATAAATGACATTAAATTAAAAAGATTGAATATAATTATTGAATTATTGTAAAACTGATTGATTGATTGTCGGGCTACAAATTGATGAAAATTATGCGGGTGCCTAAGGCAGACCCCAGAAAATGGGGAGAGAAACCAAAACGAAGCTCAGATTAACAAAAGTTCAATTGCCCCGAAGCCTTTCTGAGATTAAAGATCGAGCAATCTGAACAATCAGATTCGATTGCGAATAATGAGCCGATTGAAGA
The DNA here is from genome assembly GCA_035044505.1 of Zaprionus lineosus. Taxonomy (NCBI): domain Eukaryota; kingdom Metazoa; phylum Arthropoda; class Insecta; order Diptera; family Drosophilidae; genus Zaprionus; species Zaprionus lineosus. Next base: position 2,814,814 of record JAWNNX010000694.1, on the reverse strand, counting down.
CTCATACTGCAGTCCAGAGATGACTGAATTATTTAACCCAACTCATAGCCATATTTGGTACGACTCGCGTATTCCTCCATCTCTCATACATATGCATAGATCTCGGGATTGCTTTTGTTTTTGTGTGTCTTGTGTCGCAGCTTAAAAGGCGACCAAACAAATCAAAGCTCTCTGTTGACGTCATTTTAAACAGATATAGAAATGGATATATGCATATGTGTATGTGTGTGTGTGTGTGTGTGTGTGTGTGGGGGACAATTTATTCCCGTTAAGCGTAGAACTCTTGCATCCAAATACGGCCATAATAAGCGCATCTGCTTTCTAAGTTGTCGCCCGCCCCCTTCGGGACTGACAGGGGTGAAGTGGCAAGTGGTGGGGAGGCGTGTGCTGGGATGGGGTGGTGTGGGGCGCTGGTCTCAGCACATTGAATGCTCGTCACGTAATGCCCGCCCATTGTCATGCACAGTTAGTCATACGAGACTTAAGCCTGAGCGTTTATTATTGACCAAAAATTTACGAGAAACTTTAAATATACAAATATGTATACTACATATAGTATATATATTAAATATCTTATATAGTGCCTATACTATATAAAGTACGATCACTCGTAAACTATATTTCACGGTTATTACTGGCCCAAAAAAAAAATAAAATTAACACCTTCATAAAATATCGTACACTTCGATAGCATCGGATGCATATACTCACAAATACATGTATGCATGTGTGTGTGTGTGTGTGTGTGTGTGCGGATATGAATATGTGTGTTCCACTTATGTGTCTTTGTTAATGGAGCCAACAACTATAAAGATTCGCTCACTCAAGGCGCTTGGAGCCCGACATGGAGCTGGAGCAGCCCCGCAACTGATTTTGGCCAAGGGGCAGAAAAAATGTTAATTATCAATTTACACAACACGATACTTTATTTTCGTATGTCTTTGTGTACATTCGCATTATTGAATTCATTTATTTGTTTAACCAAAAAAAAAAAAAAAGAAGGAAGCCCAAAATAAACGAAGCCGAGAGAAGATATAAAAATCATATGGCCAGGAATTTCGTTGACTTTTTCTTCTCAGTCCTCCCCCTTCGGTCTTTGGTCTTTGGTCTTCGGTCTTCGGTCTTCGGTCTTCGGTCTGCTGTCTGCTGTCTGCTCTGCCCTCCGTCCTCTGTCCTCTCCTGCAGCTTTCTTCTGGCTTGGGACACTTGAGACCGAAGTCAATTGTTAGCAGAAATCGTAAGGAAAACAAACACCAATAATAAAATGATAAAATAATATCGAATCTGTCATTGTGGGGCTTTCAATGACGCAAGAGAGCCGCCTACTTTGCGGGCTCGTGGGTATGGGATGGGATGGGATGGGATGGGCGCGTGTCGTGATTATGAGCGCAGCATGACACGAGCAACACTTAACCTGCTTCCATATTTCTTATAGATCACCGCAGCAATGGGAGAACTTAACGATTAAAAATAATCGACTTGACTTTACGGCACTTTGGATGACGCAAGATCCCCGCCAACGTCGCGAGCTGCCGTGTCAGGGGTGGGCGGGGGGTTGTGGCAGGAGGAGGGAGAATGGGAGGGGAGCATGTCATTCATATGCAGTCGAAGCAGTTGATGATCATGACACAGCAGGCAGCTATCTATTCGATAGATTACCGGGTCTCCTCTTAGTCTAAGTAACTATAAAAACATCGTTTCGCATCGTGACACGAGTGTTTCGAATTTAAATTCGGTTTTTTTTTCAAAATAAATTTTTCTATTTCATAAACATAAAAAAAAAGAATGACAAAAAAATATGCGCATATTACTATCTCGTGCGTGCTGAGTGGTGCGTGCCCGTGTCACGCGCTCATCCCCAGCCACGGAGCTACAACCACATTTGTTAGTTCATTAGTAAACACAGTCGCTGATCATCGGATCATGATCATTGGATCTATCGCCATGGAATCTTAATCGGAGAACGATTGCGTCGTGGCGCGGGAGCGGGAGCGGGGGCGGGGGCGGTAGCGTTGGCGAGGGCGACTCTTGGCGACGGCTGCTCGCGACGCCCCCAATTAACGTTGCTAACGCCCACGCCGCTACCAGTCGCCAATCGAGAGCTGGGCATTGCCTTGCCAGTGCTACCTGTGGACACAGGTGCATTATAGTGACCACCAAAATAGGTAGTGGTAGACTTTTGCTGCTGCTGCTGCTGCGGATGGTGCGGATGATGCGGATGATGCTGACGACTGCTTGGCTTGTGCCCATAGAGCTGAATGCGGGTGGGAGCTCGTCCTCGGACAGGTGACGGTGACACTTTGCTCGGATCGCTGCCAATGTGGACGAGTGTCTGATAGCGTCCACCGGTGTTGCGCTGCGTCTGTGAGTGGGCCTTGTGATGTGGTGGCTGCTCGTGTTGTTGCTGGTGCTGATGTGGAGCTCCACCCAGTCGCGTGGGTGAGTGCTGGCTTTGGGAACGATACCATTTGCCAGCACTCGAACTGTTAGCCGCCGGCGGTGTCTGGCGTGACATGCTACTGGCCAAGAGACGCTGAGCGTAATACTCTGTGGTTGGCATGGGCTTGGCCACGCCGACCGGCACAAGGCGGCCCGGCGAGTGCGGCAATATGGAGTTCTTGATCTCGATGCGTATGGAGGATGCGGACTGAGGTGGTAGCGGTGTCGCTGTCGGCGATGGCGATGGCGATGGCGATGCATGACGCAACGTGGGCTGTGCTACGCGGAAAGTCTCATTGCGCTTGACGGGCGAGCGGGTGGCGGAACGTGAGGGTCGATCTCGGAGAGGCGAGCGCGACTGTGGGCGATAATTGTCATTTTCGAAGACCAGAAAGTCCGGTCGATTCTCCTTGGACTCTCTGCGGCCGCTGCTGTGCGACGCTGCCGTTGAAGCTTGTTGCTGTGGCACCTCCACAAACCAGGCAGGATTATGCGGCGTCTCTTTCTGCTGCTGCAACAGCCGATCCCTGAAGGACTTGCGGAAACTGCTCAGTGTGACCGTCTTGTACTTCTCACGCTCATCCTCCTCCAGCAGATCGTCATTGGACTGCGTCTTCAGCTGTTCCAGCTGCTCCCGCAAATGTGTGGGTGTCTTGCTTTTGCGGTAGGTGCTCGAGTCAAAGCTGCCGCTGGAGTTGGAGCCCAGGCTGGACTGGCGTTGCATGCCACCATTGCTTTCCGATGAGTGTCTGCTCTTTAGGCTGCTCTGCTGTTCGTAAAGGAAGTTGAAGGGATCCGAGTGCGCATCATAGTCCAACATGCGATCTCCATCGCTGCGCCACTTGTAGTACGTGTTGGTAGCCGTATCGCTGGGATGGTGCTCATAGCTGGCCACCTCCTCCGGTGAGGGTGTCTTCTTGCGCTTAGTGAAGGTGCTAAACTTGCTGAAGACCTTTGACTTCTTGGACTTCTTCTCCAAGGTGCTGCTGTTCGATTCTGTTGCCCGCTGTTGGTCCTCATCGGATCCGTTTAATATGAAAGTGTCGCCGCGCTGCAACGTCGAGCTGGTGGTGGAATCCCGCCTGGAGCTGATCACACTTGCTGGCCGGGAGCCGGCACTTCGCACTGGTGTCGTGTCCCTAGACGAGCTCTTCCTTGACGACGTGGCCGCTGCCAGCGATGAGCGAATGTTGCGAAAAAATGACATCTCATTAACCTTGAAGCCAACGGCTCCGGCGCCAAACTCTCGCCAAGATCTCGTAACTCCGACCGATCTGTCAAAAGTGCAAAGGCAAAAGTCTCGCTGCGAGCTTCGCTTATCTAAAATCTTATACTCGATTACTCGAACGCTCTTATACTCGTTTACTGCCCTTCTACTATTCTACTCTTCTACTCGATTAACGCGTTACGCGCGTCTGGCGCCACCAACTGCCACGGAGCAACTGAATCATCATCCGGCCGAGCAACTTGGCTCAGCTCGGCTCAGACAATCTGCCAGCGTCGCATTAACTTCACTTATTACGCGGATCACTAGAATTTCTGTGGCTTGACGGCGCTCGGCGTTTCGTTTGCAACTCGCTCACTGTTCGTTTCCCCTTCGTTTCCAGCGTTCGTTTTGCTTCGTTTTGCTTCGTTGTGTTTCGTTGTGTTTCGCTGCGTCGTTTTTCATCTTTGTTTTGACCAATTTGGCGTATACTTAACGTCATCATCGTGTTTATTATTATGGCCATATTATGCCAGTCTCTATGTGTGCTTCTCTGTGTGTGTGTGTGTGTGTGTGTGTTCATACATGCCTGTGTGTATGAGTAAGCGTGCGTCGATCAGCAGCTGTTTGCGTTGGAGTTCACACATAACGCGTGCTTAGGCCCTTAACTCCAAGCGAATCCCGAGTCGGAAATATATTTCGTAATTTATGCATCAGAAAACGCTCTAATTAGTTATCTGTTTCGGGCCATCAACAGCTCATTTAACGCATTAGCGTTTGCCACAATGCAACACAGCAACACCAGCAACACCAGCAACACCAACAACAACAGCAGGAACAACAATAGAAAATACATCGATAACAACGACACGCACTAAACACCTCTTGTTGTGTTTAGTTGATTTTGTTGTGCGCATTTGTCTTTGTTTGTTTGTTTGTTTATTTAAAATGCCAGCCAAGCAGCACTTATTTTCTAACAAAAGCAACAGCGACACTTGCACAGTGGTTAAAAACAAAAAAACTAAAACTGTAGTTCAATTCTAGTATTTATGTATTTTTCGATTCTGCACTTTGATATTAAAAAAACTGTTCTTAAATTATAATAAATATGTTGCAATTAACTAACTTCAGCCCAAGAATGGCCACCCATTTGAGATGTTAATGTGATTGAAAGAAACCTTTGAGATCTTTTTGTTCGGGGCCAAAGTCTTAAATCGATTATTTTGAATCATTAACCTAATAGCTAAGATATCTCAGATGGATTTTGAACATTTTTTCTTTCATTCTCAATCCCAACACCAAGTTCTCATTAGCCCATCCACCAATGTGCAAGCGCTTCTCTCTCGCCCGAGCTCATCGATGGCTTTGGCTTTGGCTACTGATGCCGCCAAGCTTGACGCCTCATTGTTCGCCGTAATGAATGATTGAGTTTCGTGTGCCCTCACTTTGTGGCACTTGACTTGTTTTGCTTCCGATTCCATTAAAAATTGCCGGCAATTGAAAAACTTATACGAGTCATTAGAGATTTCTCGAAAATAGACTTACGATTCAAGATTCAAGATTCGAGATTCAAGATTTAAGTTTGAAGTGCGAACAGCATTCGATTGCCGTTCGATTGCAGCCGCAGCTGCTGATTCTAATTATTTATGATGACTTTCAGGAAAAGAACACACACACACACACACACACACTCGCACAAACTTAACGACAGGTGGGCTATTCCCATATAAATATTCAATCAAATAAAAGAGACAGTGTTGAAACATTTATTAAGCTGCCAAATGTCAAAGATAATTTTAGTTTCACATTTTCCACCACAAGGAAGGAGGACAATACATACAAAACTAATCAATGTTCAGGACTTCGAAGGCAGAGTCCTGGAAAGTCAATACATAACTAATGGTCGCTTTAATTTGTGCATTTGTTACACATGAATAAAAATCAAAAGCTTAGCTATGAAACTTTCCAACTTGTTAGAGTGTGTGCAGAAGAGGAATAAGTTTACATTTCGGTAGCAAGCCAAGATAAACTCTTAACTTTCTCGTTGCATACTTTCAGGCATAAAGTTGCGAATGGCATTAGCAGGCGCCTCCTAAAAGTAGGCAATGGAAATTAAACATTTACCTGCAATTACTTCTTTTAATTGAGTTGGGCTGGTGCTTAGTCGAAGTTTTCCTGGACTCAATTCAATTTGATTTATAAAAGCCGAACTGAGATGAAACATGGCAAGTTGTCATTTAAAAGTCCAGATCATAAAAATAAATATAAGAAGTATGAGAGCCTCTGCCAGATATATTAATATTCAAATTCAAATTTGAATTTGAATATGTTAGTAAAGAATATTCAGTTAGGGGAGCACCCAAGCACAGGGCTGTGTCGAGGTGCTGACCAGAGCCTCTAATATGAAGTCCAAGTCATACACAGACTTTGGGCAATCTAAACTCGCAGCGGGCGATAGAAAAAGTTCACGCCATTTGCAGAATCATAGAAAAACATGAATAACCACACGCTCTGCCACTTACACGGTTGCTCACACATACACACAGCGAGGTGTGAAAGAAAAGTTCTGTAAGTGAGCTACTAAATATTGAAATGCCCATCAGCGATACTTTTATGGTAACCGATTTGGTGAGCACACGGCGAACACTTGCAGAGGCCCAAATAGAAAACGATTTTGTTGAACTGCTTGCTTGCCACATGCCCCACGCAGCAGTGGGTCAGCATACCACACACACGGCAAAGAATTATAGCCACGGCTAAATGTTTATTGTGAGGCGCAAGTGAATGCCTGAACACGAGTATAAAATAAAATTGTTTATGCGAATATTTTCAATTTTTGCCCAACAATAAATAAAATATTTAAGCTTCTGACCTATGGAAATAAGCAAATAATCCCAGCAGCTCGAAGTTCGAATGTAACTCTTACTAGAAGTACATACACTGGCTTTATTATTATTTAATTAGTGTGAAAAAGTTACACTTAATCTAAACTACTTTGTAAGCTAATTAAATCGTCATTAAATATGTAGCAAATAATCGTTCCACACAGTTTAGCCTTTGGCCAACAACGCCCCTCGACCTAAATACCCGTAATGGCACTGACCCCGTCCACTGAACCCTTTGAAATGATATGCCATGGATTCCTGACATCTGGAAATGTCCTTCCACTTTACAAGAGTAGAGCTGCAACTGGGCTTTCAGGGAACATGAATTGTTTATTTTGTGTTTTGATTATTTGATTTGAAGTTATTGATTGAAACTAGTTTCATATTCGAACAGAAATGGGATTGGGGGTCAACGTGTGTGTCCTGTAAGCATGTCAACATATTGCCAATTCGACATGTCGATCTACCCATACAAATGTGCACGCACACACATTACACTACAGTTACATCTATTTATTTATCCTTCGTAATGGCAACAATTTGTTGAATGGGCCTTTAAGGACCCGGACAAAAGTCGCTTACTCCTTGTTATTTATTTATATGTTGGTAAAAAGGAATTGCGAGTACCTCGATAAAATGTCTCTCTCTCTTTCTTTCTCTCACTTCCCCCAAGTGGCCTTCTCCTTCTTTCCGGGTGTACGTCCCCAGAGATACAATTGAACATTGGCTTCGATTATAGCCAATGAGAGTTTGACACATTCTGAATGCATTTTGCGACAAGACGCACATGTGACGACCATTTACATTATTTATCAGCTATTAAGTCATACCCACTAGCAAACAGCACACAGACAGACAGACACACACACACACACACACAGGGAGACACATATGGGTACAGTGACAGCTGCTGGTGGCAATGTCAGGCAACAAAAGGCGGCAGCACCAGCAGATATTCCCATTCATGACCCACGGCCAACAACAGCAACAACATGGGGAGCAACAAACACAACAACAACACAAACAACAACAGTTACAAAAACAACAACAACAACAACAACCAAAAGCCACAAACAAGCCAAATCATCGCGTGGGTGTTGAAATTGAAAACTGTGAATTGTTGCAATTGTTGTTTTTGTTGTTGTTTGTTTGTTGTTGTTGCTGTTTTTATTGTTGCTGATCTTGTTGTTGTCATTGTTGTTGCAATCGTATATCGGGCTCTTGTATTTATGTGCACATTTAGCACAATTAAAAATTAACACACACAAACGCAGTCCGCCAATGACAGCGATGCCCACACACAGTCACACACAGTCACACACGGTCACACACATCATAGACACAGACGCACACTTGATGCACACACAATATCAAAAAAAAGAAAAATCAAAAATCCAAAAACCAAACACACACACGCACACCACACTCATACACACACACACACACACACACACACAGTGCTTAGTAAAGCTCATGGACAATGTGTCCAATGCGCCCATCTGTCTGTCCCGCTGTCTATTCACCCGTCCATCCTTCTCTCTATGCTCCAAGGAAGTGGGCGAGCGTGTTTTTACAGTTATGAGCAGCTGGCCTGCCCGTTGGGCCACCAGAGAGGGGCCAGAGCCGCAGTTGCCATCGCAGCCTCAGTTACAGCCGAAGCGACGACTTCTACCTACGAATTTGACTCTCCAGAAACAACAACAACAGCAACAACAACAACAACATCAACAACGACGATAAAAACAACAATAAAACGTGACCGGTTGCCGGCGTTGCACGTAGCGTCAGCGGTCGGCGCACAAAATAGACCAAGCAGCGTCCGCATTGTACACAGTGATGCCAACGTGCGAGGGTAGCTTGAGAAGTATTGCCAATGCATCGACTATGCATCGATATTAAGAAGGGATTTACTCTTTAAGTCAAATATGAAAAATATTTACAGTCTTCAGAAAGAAAATTATATGAGAAGGAAGAGAAGAAAATAAATTAAAAATATCCTTAAATTTATTGTAACAATTTCAATGCTTCTCTAACTGCTCAATAATCAAGCATTTCCTATAAAAGTTGTGAAAAGAAATAAAAGTTAAAAAAATGAAAATTTTAAAGCTGATTTCCTATCAGAAAATTCAATCAATTTTACTTCTCATCGGAAATGGAAAATGGAAAATGGAAAATGAAAAGAGCTACAATTGTAAGAGTCAATGATATTTGCATATCCCTGCATACATTATTGGAGTTACACCTTGAAGAGCCCTCTTACAGATGTTACATAGCCTCCTTATCTGCATAGGTGCCAAGTGGCACGCATGACGCGAGCTTTGCAACTCTCTGGAGTCGGGGACCCGTTACCTTGTGCCTCATGACGTGTCTCATGGCTGTTTTATTTGAATTTTGGAGAAAGGCCATATGGCGTTTTCAATAGAGGCGGTTGGCAGGGCGGGGCAAGAGGTGAGCAACCAGCGATGGTAGGGGTGGACGGAAGGAGAGTGAGGAGGGGAGAGAAGAAAGCCAAAGGAGAGGCAGAAGGAGCAGCTGCAACAACTGCAGACACTCGAGTTGTTGAATTGTTGAGTTACTGCCCGTTTCAAGTGTTGTACGAGTTGTTCAACCGTTAGCTCTTCAAATACACACACACACACATACAAACACATATACACAAATATATATATAAATGTGTGCAGTTCGAGTATAATTGTGTGTGCCTCAAACTTTGCCTAGCTTGTAATTGCGTTGATGTCGAGTTTTATTTATTTTTTGTTTTTGTTTTTTTTTTTCACTTTTCCCAAGGCGAAAACAACAAAAATTTTCTTTAATTTATTTATTGGCAAAAATAACTCGTTTTCCCTTCGCCTTATCGACATAATGGCGGCTCAAACTTTCCCAGGTATCAACCGAAAATCGGAAAAAGTTACTCAGAATCCAAATTCCAAATTTATCAAAAATTTAATTAGCCGTTTTTAACCTCGATTTAAAACCGCCAAAGTTTTGAAACTTATTTTGATTGCATTTTTTAATCCGCTTCGATTCGGCGAATCAGCAATTCGCGAAGAATCCCCTTCAAAACTCGATGGTCTTATGGCGATAAAAAATATTGAATAATTTTTTTTTAAATTTAAATTTAAATTAATTTTATTTATATTTAATTCGCAATATATTTTCAAAGGTCGCAAACTTAACGCCTTAAGCATTCGATTCCAATAAGAAATTAAATCAAAATAAATTTGCTTAAAATCTACTGAAAACTCCAATTGGAAAACTGCAGAGGGTGACTACAGGACGGAAATTTCCTTTAATTAAAAATAATTTTGGAAATAAAAGAAAAATATTATTATTATTCAGTGAACAAGTGTAACACAATTACACTTGATTCCATTAACTGTATACCAAAAATATACAATACACAAAAAAAATTAAAATATACAAAACTAGAATTACAGTCGATGAATGCGTATAACAGAACATGTATACAGTCCAAGGACAGTTTGAATATTAGGATAATCTTTATATAAAATATACATTTAATAAAAAATCAATCAATTGGTATAACAGTCAGTGAGCAAGCACAATTAGTACCATTGATACCATTAACTGTATACCAGCAAAGTTTTAGCTATGATCTCAACTTTGTTTTTGAGATAAATGTTCCCTAGATATTTATCCCAATCTTTCGATAAAATAACTAGTATAACAGTCGGTGAATATGTATAACAGAACATATATAAAGTTCTAGGAGAGTTTGTGTATTACGATAATCTCCATATAAAATATACATTTAATAAAAAAGTTGAATTTATAAATTAGTATAACAGGCAGTGAACAAGTATAACACAATTAGTACACCTGATTCCATTAGCTTTGTACTAGCAAAACTTTAGCTATGATCTCAACTTTGTTTTTGAGATAAATGTTCCCTAGATATTGACCCCAATCTTTCGACAAAATAACTAGTATAACAGTCGGTGAATATGTACAATAGAACATATATAAAGTTCTAGGAGAGTTTGTGTATTACGATAATCTCCATATAAAAAATACATTTAATAAAAAAGTTGAATTTTATAAATTAGTATAACAGGCAGTGAACAAGTATAACACAATTAGTACACCGGATTCCATTAGCTTTGGACCAGCAAAAGTTTAGCTATGATCTCAACTTTGTTTTTGAGATAAATGTTCCCTAGATATTTATTCCAATCTTTCGATAAAATAACTAGTATAACAGTCGGTGAATATGTATAACAGAACATATATAAAGTTCTAGGAGAGTTTGTGTATTACGATAATCTCCATATAAAATATGCATTTAATAAAAAAGTTGAATTTTATAAATTAGTATAACAGGCAGTGAACAAGTATAACACAATTAGTACACCTGATTCCGTTAGCTTTGTACCAGCAAAAGTTTAGCTTTGATCTTAACTTTGGTTTTGAGATAAATGTTCCCTGGATATTTACCCCATCTTTAGATAAATTAACTAGTATAACAGTCGGTAAATGCGTATAACAGAACATAGTTCAGTCCTAGGATAGTGAATTATTGAGAATCAATAAATCGCGTGACCAACTACAAATTCTGCTCAAGATTTAATTTCAATTTTTTTTAATTTTGTAATCCTTTGGAATTTTAAATTCTAAATTGAAGAGTCACGAATTAAATGAATGATCACCTGTCGTTGGTGCAGGTGTTAGAGTATTTGAGAGTTCGTTGATCTGAGGGGTGAAATTTATTGGTCAAATATTACGACGTTGACTTCCCAGGCGATTAACAATAATTAAAACAAATTTTAAGCTAAACAAATCGCCATAAAAAGTAAAATATTGAAATACTTGGAACCTGTGTCTGTGTGTGTGTGTGTGTGTGTGTGTGTGTGTGTGTGTGTGTGTGTGTGTGTGTGCGTACGTGTGTTCGACTAAATGTTAATTGCCAAGATTTGTCGGAAGGTATATTCGGGGTTATGAGAGTTCGGGACCGATTCCAGCTAATGGAATGGATGAAAGCCAATCATCTGACGGTTCGATGGGATGAGGTGGGGCTAGGCGGGGAGCCGAGGGATGGAAGGGAGCTAAATATGCGAGCGAATGTTGAATATTTAACATAAAAATGCTATTTTTAATGTTTATATCCGAACTTAAAAATTGTCTAAAAATAACAAACAAAACGCTGCATTTAACTTGTGTTATTTTCCCAGCTGTTTAACAAAATCAACGCATTAAAAGCAAAATCAATTAAATTAATAATATCGCAATCTCCACATCGCTTGTATACGACTTGGGCGGGTGCTCCTAATGGGTGGCACGCACGCCCAATGCCACTCCCAGAATAGACCAACAAATTTGACTGGCAAAGGCAGCAGCAAAAAGCAGAGAGAAAAAACAGCAAATATTTCCACTAAAGTTAAGAAAAACGTCACTGGGAAGAAGCTTGACTCTTTTAGGAAAATTAAGGAAAACAAAAAATATTTTCAAGCTGCAGGGAAAACCTTTAAATTACATAATTTTAATCAAAATTGTACAAAGCAACGCAAAAATTTAATCATTTTTGACCCGTGCCCGTCTACACACGCACGCACACACACATACACACACACACACGTACACACCTAGAAGACGTAGGGTGGCCAAAGTGGAAGGGGGTGGAACGATGTCGCCACCCTCGCCACCGCCCAGGCAATGTTCGTGCTGGCATCGCGTTGCACAAACATTGCCATATGATATGACAGGCCCCAGAGTCGAGCAGAGGGCAACCAACCATCCAACCCACCGTCCAACCAACCGAAAGACCAAACGACTATCCAATGTAACCACCTGGACTACCCGACTACCCGACTACCCGGCCAGCTGGCCACCTGGCCACCTGGTGCGCTCTGTTGTCCAGCGATGTTGATGTTGATGTGGATGTGGATGTGGATGTGAATGTGGATGTGGATGTAGATGTGGTTGTGGATGTTGTTGCTGACGATGCCCCACTCTTGGAGCCACCCAGTGCGTATCTATGTAGTTTAACTAACACGCCCATGGGAAATATAACAGCGACACGCAACAATTACCAGGCCAGAAGATGATTATGTTGATGGCACCAGGTACGGGGGTCTGTCAAGATTCGGTTCATCATCATGGCGCGACGGGGAAGGGAAACGGGTTTGCTGTCTCAAGGAGGTAAAGGCAAACTGGGTGTTAAATTTGTATTCGCATTCGTTATGAGCGGCACGTTTACTGAAGCCGAAGTGAATGGAAGGGGTGACAGCGAGGGTGACGTGGGTGAGAATGTGGGGTGGGAGATGGGGGGAGGAGGAGAGGAGGAGAGGAACCTAGACAAATTGTTGGCATTGAGTGTGACAAAGTTTGGGAATAGAATTTTGTTAGCATTGCTCCCCACACACACAGGCAAAGGCACAGGCACAGGCACAGGCATAGACAACCCTCCACACTGAACACACCCAAAGCACCCACAACAACTCAACAACTCAACAACCACCCATCAATCCATCTCTGGTGACCATTACCATTCGAACATTTGCACATAAATTGACGGACTATGAAAACTAATAATGCAATTAAAAGTTGACAAAGTTGTCACTTGTCACTTTTCAGTTGTCACATGTCGTAGCTCAACAAGTGCAGGGTTTTTAAAACGCAAATAAGTCTGGAAATTCTACTATACATTCTATACTAATTGAATAAATCTTAGTAACTAACTATCCACTGCTTCTAACTACATGAGCATCCAGTTGGAAGCCGCAAAGTGCGTCGCGTCCCGCCAGATCCACGACTGTCAACGAGCTTCGGTTGCCATCTTAAGAATGAGATCCACAGACGCATCTTTGACTTGGTTCTTTTTTCAGGCTGATGACTCAGTTCCTTTAGCTGCTTGTGCTCATCCGGTGAGCTGTTGTCCAGAGCAAAAAGTGAGAAGAGTCAGAGACAACGAGAAAGAAAAAGAAGAAGGAAGAGAAGGAGGAGAAACACCCCCACCGAAGCCGGAGAAGAAATTCCAAGTTGTGCAGCAACTGATGCATCATTGGGAACTGGCAATGCGGAGGCTTCAAAAGACCAAATGGCAGCAGCAGAAGGGAATATAAGCTGACATACAGACAGACGAAGGACAAATATATATAATACATATACACATATAGATATACATATATATATTCGTACTTTCGGGAATTCTAGATAATAAAAAGGTCAAGCAACTCTATATAATTATTACGAGCTAAATTCACCATCCTATAAATCAAAGTATCTATAATTATAGCTCAATTTATAACAATCAAAGGAGAATAAATGGTCTTAAGCCAACACAGAAACCCAGACGGATGTGGGTCAATAGATCAGGTTTTAGCTTTGACACGAACCACAAATTTACATAAATCTGAGTGTCACATAATTGAAGGTACGTTGAGATACAGACATACAAATATAAATATGAAGCGGCATGGATATATACACATATGCTTTGATATGTATATAGAACATATAAAATATAAAAAAATATCGAAATAATATCGACAGGAAGAGACAGCAATAGCTAGAGACTGAGATTGAGATTGAGATTGAGACTGAGACTGAGACTGAGACTGAGACTGAGACTGAGACTGAAATAAATAAAGAAATAAAGTTTGAATTAAATGAAGTGCCTTTGCTTTGAACGTCTCTATTCTGGTAACTATTTTAAGAATTGGGATAATTTTTATTATCATTATTTAAATTATTATTACTATTATAATAATAATAATTGTCAGCTCATTACGCTCGTGTGAGTTTTACGTATGAGCAACAAATTTAAAGGCCCGATTCAGGTTCGGGTTCGGTAAGCAATTTTTTTGTTGGCGTTATTGTTGTTGCTTTTAATGTTGTAGTTGTAGTTGTTGTAGTTGTTGTTGCTCTTTTAATGTTCTGTAGGTTCTTCGATGATCTCATCGATTGCATCAGATTTCGCACGGCATGTCGTTATGTGGCGCACAATTTAAACTGAAATTCTTCTTGATGTTTTTTATTCGTTCTCTCTTTTTCCTTTTTTTCTTTGTAAAACAGACATATGCAGAAAATATTCAAAATTAGCTGTTAGCACGACAAAAGCGCTGATGGAACGCGCTTCAAGAACAATTACAATAACAATAACAATAGCAATAGCAAATACAAATACAAATACAAATACAAATACAAATACAAATACAAATACAATAACAAATACAATAACAAATACAAATACATATACAAATACATATACAAATACAAATACAGATAAAAATAAACCTAAGCTCCAATGTGATTCGCATTTTTTTCGGCAAGCCCAAGAGTCAAGCAACAAAATTTTGGTATTGCCTTCATCGTCAATGCCATCAAATTTGTTGCATTTGACGCTTAACTGACATTCGTCAGGGTAACCCATAAACACACATACGCACACACACACACACACACAGACAAAGGTTCATAGATATACACACATACATATACATGCATGTATTTCGAAATGTTATGTGAATTTAACTTCCTCAAAGTCGCGCAGGCAAATCGCAAAGGTATTTCGATTTAAATCAAAGTTACATGCAGTGAGAATCTCATAGTGTGGACACCAACCGCTCATGCAGATATCTGAGTCGTCTATTCACCTCAATCTGAAATCTATAAACTATTCCAGTTTATGGGATTATAAATATAAATATAATTTTGGCAAAACTTTAAACTTACAACTCAGTCAATTGTCATTTTCTTTTCTTCTTCTTGTTTAAAGTTACTAATAAAAAATCTGAATCAGAATCGAAGTTTCTGATTGGATCCGATCTAAACTATAAAGTCAGCCCAAAACAGGTTATAGATACGCGTTTTATATTCATAAATCGATGTGCCATTAATTTCAGGGAATATATTAAAAGGAGTGTCTTTCTTAATGAATTTCGACTGTATATCAATCCACGAATTGTGGACTTAAGATTTGCGGATAGGATAGGAACATTATAAACATTTATTGATTTAAATAAATATTCGAAATGTTCAAATTTCTCGTTGACAGAAAGCAACGGAGCAACGGAACAAAACAAGACGTAAATAATGGGATTTACATATGAATGTTAAGATTTATATATTATATTGTAACTGTGGTAGTCCTCCATCGTTCCACTCACAACTGGAGAATCGAAAGATAATCGAATAGTAATCGAATAATAATGATAAACAATTTTAAGCAGCCTTTTGCTATGCAAATGCAAAGTACAAAAGAGTCTTTAGTCTCATTCTGTCAGAGTGTCTGGGTTCGTTTCTAGGTTTATTTCTGGGTTTGTGTCTAGGTTTCCTTTTGGTTTAATTCTAGAGTTTCTCAGTTTGTTTTTTATTGCAACTCATTGACCTCTCGTTTAACTTAAGCAGCAAATTCAAATTTGTTGCTGTTGTTGTTGTTGCTGCTGTTGCTGTTTCTGTTGCTGTTGGTGGTGGTGTGTTGCTTTTGTTATTGTTTCTCCTTTCATTTGACCATATTTGCATTTTAAATGCATTTCAAATGCATTTTCAACGTCTGTGCAACTGCGATGAAAGAAAACAAACAACAAACAATTTGTTCGGAATGTGTCCCTGGCTAAGCTATAACACAGATGCTGCGATCCACTAAAATTTCAGCTTATAATAATATTATTTAACGGATGCAAAAGTTTGCCACAAATTTGTCTTTCTGTGAATATTTCAATTAATGTCTATTTATATTTTGTGTACAACCATTTGATCCATCCTTAAATATTCTACACTTTCATTCAATGGAATCAAACTTCTACTCCTCCTTCCGGTGTATAGGTATTTTGAGAGTTACCTTCAAAAGTGTCAATCGAATGATTTCATTCATTTCCATAGTTAATAGCGTGCTAATAAATAAATACTCGCTCATGGAAAATGAATTGCAATGTTGGTTAGCTAAGCTTTTTGTTGGTCGTCGCCTCCACTGATCTATAAAAAACCTATGTAGTCACACCTTCCTATAAGTAATACACTGATCAGAGTCTACAGTCTACGGGCTACAGGCTACTATCAGTTAATGTTTTCAAGCGCAATATCTTATCAAGAACACATTTCGGTTTGAGCCGCAGCAAATGTCATTTGATTATTCAGAATAAAATCTTGGATGACGTGTGATTAGAGTGAATACTACATACGATGTACCTTATATTGATTGCGTATAACACGAGGATTACCTACCTCTGAATATAGAACGACGGGCAGCGACGGTGGCCAGACAGAATTATTGATTTGTCAGATCGGTTGCCACATTTGTTTACTATAGCTCTGTGTGGCTCCACCTACACACATACATAAGTATTGTGTGTGCATATATATTAACACAGACAGATACATTGTAGATTAAACAAACAAACAAAATCAAACAAAAAGCTCGGTAAATGTTTATATTTTTTTGCCGATGCCATTTATATTTAGGCTATCTTCTGCTACCCTGTAATTTCCGAAAGTGGGTATAAATACGCATTGTTGGGGGGGTGAAAGACATACACTGAGAAACCAGAATTAACCATTTTACAGGTCCTGAAACCGCAATGCAATACAGATTCCTGTGGAGCCTAAAGGTACCCAAAACTGTTCGCAAGTCGATTGTGAGAGTTTCGATAACTTTTTGCGGAAATCGATAATAAAATTGGCAAGAACTCTTCAGGGTGACAATTTCTTGGAAATAGTAATATTAATTTTAATTGTGGACAGCGTCTTAAAGCCATATTTTCAAATCGGTGGGCCAATTAATTTAAAAGATAGAAGAAGACAAAGAGGAAGAAGAAAAAGATTTACGGGAAAGCAAGGCAAGTATAAAGAAAAAAAAAACAACAAAAAGAAAAAGGAAAAGAAGCCGTCAGCATTTCCGCCCGATCGTGACACAGTATCTGTCAGTCGCATCGAGTGTGCTTCCAGTTTCAAGTTGATTAATAAAAGTACCGGAAACTCAATTAGAACCATTTTAAAAATAGTTCGATCGTAAATTTGTTACCTGTCCGATGGGACAAGGATTACTCACCTTCTCGGCAAACTCCTCGCGCGGACGTCGTGAAATTGTTGGCGCATTCATGAGTTCCTTTGTAGGCGATGGTGTCATGTCTATTTATATTTATACTTTAATATTATTTTGCTTTAATTTGTTTTTTGTTTGTTTTTAATTAATATTGTTATAATTTGTTGTAATAAAATTCGTGATATTTTGACTGCTATTTAAATTGTTATATTGCTTTTCGTAAAACTCTTTCGACGTTTCGTATCAATTGCGTGCTAAAAGACACATTTAATTTATTAAGGTTTTTATCACTTACACTAATACACGTTCGTACACATGTATTTACTTATTAATCACATGTACAAACACTTCCCCATAAACAAATTATTACGTAGTCTTTAAAAAATGTCGCTAAGGTAAAAGATCATATTTTGCCACGAATATATTCAACTTGTTTCTTTTATTATTATTTTTCTTAATTATTATCAATCTTTGCTTTTGCCGGCTCGATTACTGTTTTCTTTTAATGCTTTTGGTATTGGAATGGCTATTGGAATTGGTGTGCCGCATGACGTGTGCCGTCAGCGGTGAGTTTTGAGTGGTGAATGGTGAGCGGTGTGTGGTGTGCGGTGTGCCATAAGCGTCCAATCTGCGCTTTTTCATAACTATTTTTAGATCGCACATTAGAAATTTTAAGCTCAAAGCCGGCCGGCTAAATGCCAATTGGAAGCCAAAAAGTTTTTGGGCTGCTGGAAGACGACCTTCCAGGCTTTGCGATTCCAGTAATTGATATTCAATTGGTTAAGCATCATCGATTGCCTTTTATTTTACTTTACACCATTTTCAGTTTTTGTTCTTTTGATATTTTTCATTTTCTTATAATTATGACCTGCAGCAGTAAGAGGCCCGGCGACGTCATCAGCGACCAAGCGCAACAGTTTGCTGAAGGAGAAACACACACTTCACACATACAAGAACATGCACTCGCAACACATGCATAAAATGACAAACATATACACACTGAAGCAGTTTCATACAATTACACATACGGTACACACGCACACCGGTTAAACTTGTTATCGCGGCATGCAAAAGAACCTAAAACTCTAGGCCACAAACAAGTTCTGGAGCAGCACAGGGCAACACCAACACCAACACCAATACCACCAAAAACACCAAGAACAACACTAGTGCGGACAACAGCAACACTATTGCTAGAGTCACCAGCAACAAGAGCACCCAGCAGCACAAAAAAAAAAAAATTTTAAATATAAAACTACAAAAAAACACTTAAGCACTGCCTAATTTTTGTTTTTTTTTTTGTTATTTTAGTTTGATTTGTATTTTAGCAAAGAGCCCTTGTTTATCAGGTTGGTCACTCGGACTCAAACCAAGTGCCTAAATGCTTGGATATTTACTGTAAATTAAAAACAAACGAAAGTAAATCAACAAAAATGAAACAAAAACACAACACGACACGCCGCCAACGCGCTGCAGCTTCAAACACTTCAAAAGACGAGCAACAACTAACAACCGGGTCTGCGGCCGGCAGTTATAACTGCCGTTTCAGATTCAAAAACCAGAAGGAGAAAGAGCAAGGGTAAGAGAGAGAGAGAGAGAGAGAGTGTGTGTGTGAGAGAGATTTTCAGCAACGCAAAGCGCCGATTGAATACCCTTACAGTTATATTAGCTGCTAAATAACGACAATATAAGTTAAAGCTATGGCACGTAAAGCATGATTGAATATGGTATTAACTATACAATAGCATTTTAATAAAATATTCATTACCTTTTATATTATTTGATCTGTAATAGAAACACATTTGATGATTTGTTATGTTAACATAACAAAAGCGATGGCGAACACATAGTATTCGCACAATAATAAGGAAAGAGCGCATGCTCACAAAGAGAGTAACAGTGAGAGAGTGCAGCCGGCTAATGGCCCATTCACATTGCCACGAATTTGTATGGAGTGGAATTTGTTAAGCGTCTATTTACACTGTCAATGTCGTCTTTTAACCAAAATATAAATCCTTTGTTTATATATTTTAATATTAAACGAAATATAAAATTATAACAACTAAAAAAAATGTTCCCTAAAAGTAGTATTAAATGACATTTACATATGTTTAAATTTATGTTTATATTTTTTAAGTTATTTTGTATAAGTGTATATATATTTATATATATTTGTATTTTATTTATTTATTTATTAGAGTATCAGGTCCGTTTATTTAGCTCAACACTGAAATGCATAGATTTAAAATTGGCTACAAGAAACTACGCTATGCGTGAGATATCTGTTATAATTGGCACTAATACATAACTTACATTCTAATATCGTTATCCGGCAGATTTCGGTATTGCTTATCCCACCGCAATTGCATTTTCTACTGTGCGTATCTGTGACTGCAACTCCTGAATGTGTTGTTCAAACTTTTGTATATCTCCAGTGATCTGTTGCAGACTTGACAATACGTTCTTCATCTTCTCACCATCGATTTGGACCTCCAAATCTCTGATCTCCTTACTGACGTTCCCAGTATTGATGACACACTCAACCAGCTCGCTGCAATGGGCATGAAGCTGAGCCAACAGTTTGTATGCCTTTTTGGCATGCAAATCATGTTTAGCGCTTTGGAAGAGTAAGTCATCCGTATAGTTAAATTGACGTTCCA
Organism: Zaprionus lineosus; assembly: GCA_035044505.1. NCBI lineage: Eukaryota > Metazoa > Arthropoda > Insecta > Diptera > Drosophilidae > Zaprionus > Zaprionus lineosus. Next base: position 2,794,627 of record JAWNNX010000694.1, on the reverse strand, counting down.
GTTGAGCCGCAACAACGTTAAGCTGCTTCTGCAACTGTCGTGTGTCTTCTAGGACCTTGAAGATGTCATCGCGCTGCTTTCGTATATTGCCAATAAATTCATGGATGCGACGTGTGTATTCCTTGCGTGATGCCAACTGCGACTGCGTAGCACTTCGAAGGCAGAGTTCGTTGTGTTGTTGTGTCTTTGTTAGAAGTTCCTGCTCTAACTGTTCAATACTCGTACGTACACTTTGCACCAGCTGTGCCTCGTTAGCTGACCTAAGGTTCTCTAAAGTGTTTAGTAAAGGATTCCGATAGTCCTGCCACTGCTGCGTTAACGTCTGCCGTTTTTGTTCGGTTGCTTGTAAAAGTGTTTCCAGTTTGGCTACATTCTGTTCCGGATCAGCCAACACCAAACAGCTCCGTTCGTGTATCTTAATAATAGCTTGAATGCGCTCTAGCTCTTCTGATATTGCGGTTTCCCGTGTCTTTAATGTGCCAATGTTAACATTGAGTGACTTACGTTGTGCTACCAACTTTTCAGATTCCGTTCGCAGCTCTTGCACTTTGTCACTAAGTTGTTGTCCTGGTGTATCCAGACTTTGTACAGGCTTACCACCATCTAAAAGCAAGGAGCTAACCGGTTCTTCCTCAGCACGCACATTAAGTAGCGCTCCTGCTTTAGGCACTAAATCGCCCCAACGCTCTAAATCGTTTTTGTGCAATACCGAGGCAATGAGATCATACGAGCTAGCATCCACTTGCTGAAATAAGTTGGGGGCCAGTTGTTCAAAATAGTGCTGAACTTCTTTACTGCGCTCTGCCAAATTGGCACCTGGAACATTTAAATTGAGATGAGGCTTGAATTCAATGCATTGACAACTGCAGCCCTGTTTTTGTCGGTTGGCAACTGCGCGACAAAACTGTGGAACCCACGGCGCCTTCAACTGTTCCGTCAACTTTTTTCGCACATCTCGCTGAAGCTGCTCTCTAGCAGTGAGTGCATGAGACTTGGTTGGGAGATTATCAACATTTTGGCGTTCACGTGGAAGACGTTCAATAAGAAACATTAGCAGGCGGCGTAACTCAACTACGTTGGGATATAGGAATATCTGATAGCCAATGTCACCACGATATCCAGTCTCCTTGCACTTCTCTGCCAAGGTTGTTGCCACGCTAAAACGTTGTGCCATAGCACCGCCCGGTAAGGAACGTGGCAGGTCTGCCATCGTTGGGACAATTTCCAATAAACAACTGGAAACAGCTCGTACTACCTGCTCCGGTGTAAAGGTCGACAGATGATCCGTAGCTTCAATGCTGGCATCGACTTGCTGCAGCTGGTGCATAATAATTTTATCAACTTCGTCCATTATTTTATTTATTTACTTATTCTTGTCATCTTATTTTATTGGTTTTCTTTCGATTGGTCGATAAGTTTTCGATAACAATTCTTATCTTTGTTTCTGCAAGCAGTTGGCATTCACATTAATACGTGTGGAGCGCCAAAACTGGAGGTGGGCTGTGCATTTTATACCCATTGAAAACTGATATAATTTTAATATGTCAACTTATCTATTTATTTATTTGATTATATTTAATTTTTTTGAGACACTACTTGAATGTCGAAATAATTAAATTTTTTTTATATTCAAAAGGGATTATGCATATATATATACATATGTATGTATATCTACACGTATACTATATATATAGTATACATATATAGTACACGTATTTAGTGTACGTGTGTATATAGATATATATATATACATACATATATTGACATTAATCAAATATTAACATTAATAGTTAATGTTACTTCTTCTTATGTTAATTTGTTGGTATTTAATACGCGTATTCTGTATTCTGTATTATATGAGCAATCGATAATTTGTGGATGCTCGTTAAATTCAAAATTTATCTTAACAACTGTTTTAAAGAAAAACCAATATATCAAGTAACAAAATATATTTCAGGATTTAGGGGTACATTGAACGCGGAAACATTGTGAGGTTTGATTTAGGCCAAGCAGCAAAAATTCAATATCTATTTACAAAATGCCCAAGTGATCAATTTTGGCCATCGCTGTTAGCCTTTTCAATTATAACATTCAACGCCAAGTTGCCTTCATCGGAGAACTGCTCCACCGTAGACTTGTTCAAGACTAAATAATCGGCATTTGTATAGGATGAGAACCGTTCGCGAATGGAACGTGGTTTGGATTTCCATTTAAGAACACGGTTGTTGCCTTCCAAAGAAATTAAATAATCAAATTCCATGGCATCGCGCATAGTGCCGATCATCCGACAGGCGGCGAAATACTGCAGACATGTCTCGGTTAGCTGAACTTTTTCCAGTGAGAGCAAAAAATGACGTCCATGGCATAATTGAATCATGGTCCAATCCAAAGCTCCAACTTGATTAACATTTGTGGCTAGAAATATTATGTCGGTACCCTCCATGGTGATCACATTTTTATGGGTACCAACAAAATGCTTATAGACATCTTTAAGAGCTCCCTGCCACACACACTTTTCGTCCGGATAGGGACAAAAGTATGGGCGAAATTCACAGTCTTCTTCGTGTGCCTTCTTATCTGAATACGAGAGATGTGCGCGACAACCGTAGCAACCATGCTTGCAGGGAAAAGTTAGCTTTGAAGCTACCTTTTCCATGGCCAGATTACGTATGTTATTCATCGATACACGGCAAACTGGACACACAGTTAATTTATTTCTACACTGTGAACAGATAAGATGACCACGAGAACACTGCATAATCGGTGGCATCATATAACCAAAGCACACTGGACATTCCAATAGTGAGACCAGAAAATCTCTGGTTGCCATTTCAGATTCCTTATCACTGCATAGTTGTAATTGGCTCGACCTAGCCTCTGTTTCCGGTCCATTGCCTTCCCTTGGTGTTGTACCTGTGGAGACCGAAACAGTTTCAGGAGTTGTGCGCTGACGGCGAGGCGGCATCGCTCCTTTATACGTGTAGCTCTAAATAACTAATACTTATTAATTTGGCGCGACACGATTTAATCATGCAGAAACAGCGATCTCTATATACGAAATTGTCTACAATAAAAAAAATATAATTTAATGATTTTGTTAAATTTTTTGTACGCTAGTGAATTTAGTTCTGCTGTTACACTGTCTACTAGAAAACTGAACTGGAAACCCCAAGCTTGCCGGTTAGGAAGGATATTTGGGCCCGCATGGCGCACTCAGTTATTCAAATGTTATAATAATATATACAATTGGTTGTTTAAAAAGAGTATTAACTTATTTAAACTAAAAAACAAAGCAACTTATTTATGTTGTCCCCGTCATCTGGAGTCTATGATCGGCAACTCTCATCCAACAATTGGAGTTCCCATACATCATCAAGTATACTTATTAGAAATAAAATAATTCATCAAAATATAGTATAACATTACAAATTATAAATAATGTTAAGCTAAATACATATAATTAATTAAAGTCTCTTTAGAATCTAGTTATATAATTAGTCCTCTACATAAAGAGGATATTTACATATCTCAAGGCTTGGCTTGGTTTGGGGCATTTAGAAGACTTTATAATTTTTACTAATCACGTTTATTTTTCATCTGTAGTTCTTGTTGTTGTGTGTATTTGTGTGTTCTTGCTCTGTTAAATATTATTTTATTATTATTATAATAATTATTATTATTATTATTATTGTTATTGTTATTGTTATTATTATTATTATTATAGTTATTAAAACTAAATACATTGCAGTTGCTGTTGCAGTTGAAAAAAATATTCGCTTATCCGCAATTTCCAATTGCAATCGTTACTTAGGATGACATCAAATGAAAATCAACTGTTCGGGAGATCGGTCTAAACAATTAAAATTAAAATATAGAATTTCTTCGATTTGGTTTTGTTGTAGATAAGTGAAATATTTAATGAAATCTTATTACAAAATGTGTGGTGTCTTTTTGAAGGATGTGCTCCATTGTTACAATTTTGAGTAGCCTTAAAAATTAGGAAAATTAAAAAGTGTTACGTTTCGTTTGGCATGAACAAAAATTGTCGCAATCGCTTACAACTCTCGAGTTATTACATTTAAATGTTTATTTATAATTAATTCTTGTTAATTTTGTTAAAAGTGATGTTTACTTTTATATAGCATTTACATATCGTTTTGTATAAAATAATTTACACTTTAATTCACTAAACTAGGCTGCTCAGTATCTGCATGTATGTATGATGCATGATGCATGATGTATGCTCGTGTGTGTGTATGAGTGTATGAATGTATAGATGCACGTATAGATTTTGTGTTCGTTCATATCAATTTATATGCGTGTGAATACGTATGCATGAGTGTATGTATGTATGTAGGTATGTAGGTATGTAGGTATGTAGGTATGTAGGTATGTATGCATGTATGCATGTATGTATGTATGCATGTATATGTGTGTTTTATATGTGTGTGTTCTTGTTACATCTTCTTGCTTTATGAATGGTGGGCAGCTTCCCATCCACACACAGATCGGCTTACGAACTAAATTAAACTAAACCCACAAAAAAAACGTAGTTGCTTTATTGTATTTCCTTTTTGAAAATAAACTTCCTAGAGCTACTAATTATCGCCAGACGGCAAGAGAGGTGACAGACAGATAGACCTAGCGACCGGCATATACACTTTATGTACATACACCGAACATGCAGTATATATGCGTATCGAGAATCGTTTTTAAAACGATTTAAACTCATCTGCAGAAGCCACAAACGACCGTTTAGACCAGAGATATGGTTACATTGATGCCCAGATTTCCATTGTCTGCGAACAGTTGCGCAATTGATGTATCGAACACCAGGCAATCCGAATTGAGTATGGCCGAGGCAACGCCCTCGTGTATTGAACGCGGCATTGCCTCCCAGGTGAGGCGGCGTCGATTGCCATTCAATTCAAGGCGATAAACGAAGTTTTCAGCTTCTTTACGCGATCCAATCAATTGGACAATTGCAAAAAACTGCTGGTGTCCATCATATTTCTCTTGCTTCTCTAGCACAAGCATAAAATGATGGCCAAAACAGGACTGCATCATCACCCAATCGACGGCGCCGGGTAGATTGATGTCGGTGGCCAAAAATACAATGTCTTCGCCCTGTAGCGTTGTGATACTCTTATGAGACATCATTAGATGCTGCATGACTAGATCGAGCGGCCCCTGCCACTTGCACGAGGCGCCTGGACAGGGACATAGGTACGGCCGGCATTCGCAGGTCTCCTCATGCTCGGTCTTCTCTGTGTAAACAAGTGAGGCAGTGCAGCCGTAACCCGAGTGTTTGCACGGAAATTTAACATTCGAGGCTACCTTCTCCATTGCCAAGTTGCGTATATTGGCCAATGGACCCCGGCAGGTCGGGCAACATGTGAGCTTCGATCTGCACGAGACGCAAACCAAATGACCGCTCGAACATTGTAAGATCGGTGGCAGCACATAGTCAAAGCATACTGGACATTCGAACAGCGATGTCAAATCGGCAGACATGCCCGCATCACCGCCACCAGCGGACGACAGTGATGAGCTGGATGAGGACGATGTGTTCGCCGATGATGTGTTCCCAGCACTAGAGCCGGTCGAGCTGCTCGTATTGGTGGCCACTACAGCTGTGGCTGCTGCTACTGCTGCTGCTGCTGTCGGTTCACGGCGTTTCGGATTAATTTTATTGGACATTGGACTTGCTTAATTTTCTATCCTCTCTGTATGTGTGTTGCCTGCTGTTGCAGCAATTCTTCAGCTCGTTCAGCGTTCCCCTCGGCAAGTAGCCAATCAATCCTATGTCTCAGCGTTGTTATCTGTCACTAAAAGAAGAAAAACAAAAGGTTATACCATAAGACATCGTTCATATCTGAAATAAAACATTTATTTAAGTCTCTGTGGCCGAACTACTTTACAGATTTACTATCGTAATTCGATGAGTTCTGAGTAAACTGATTAAAGCCATAAAAAGCTTAGTTACACTCCATCTCTCTTACGCTTTGCTTAGGGAAGTGTTGGCAGCCCGGTGCCATTCATTAGATACAGACCGACCTTCAACTCTTACGGCAACTATCATCATCATTACCCAAACTTCAGAGCCTCTGCTCGATTGCATTCGTTAATACTTTGTGTATTCATATGAAGGTTATTATTATTAATATTCTTCTTCTTCTTCTTATTCTCTTTTATTTTTTTTGTTCCTGCTTTTATTATTTTTTTATTTTTTTTTTTGATTATCAGTGCGAGAGAGTTCAAGCCTTTACGGATTTGCTGTCACACGAGCTTGGGCGGCGTCTACCTTGGACACGTGTAAAAGTACCGCAATTGTTGTAGGCCGGTCTTATCAGGGCGGTGAATAATGTGACCATTAGGGCGGGCTTGGTACCCGGGAGCAACACCACAGCAACTAGAGCACAGTGATTCAGGGTCTAATCAGAGAATTTAAGAAGTTTGTTGACTAAGTACCCAAATATAAAATGAAAATGTCATAGCCCTAACTCTAAGATAACTTCAAATTTAAATAAACAAAAATAAATAAATAAATAAAATATGATTTGATCGTCTTCTTGCTACTTCTTCTCCTTGCTACCTAAGTATTATCTAGTTGGGCAAGAATCACTGTGCAATGGTCAAAAAACTGTGAATGTGTAGGGAGTATAAACAAACTCGACGCGAGCTGCGTCAACAATATTGGCTCCGTTTGTTGCAACAACCAAGTGTAAGGGCGAAGGGTATTGAGTGCGGGTGGTTGTGGCACAAAATTAACATTTGGCTCTGGGGGCTGCGTACCATAAGAAATTTTCATGTGAGACTCGTTGGCAGGGTAATTACTGGTGTTGCAGCAAAGCCATAATTGTAATTAAAGTTAATATATATATATATATATAAATATATATATATATCTATGTAATGCTTGTATGCATATGCATATACATCATGTACATATTCATATACATATACAAAATGCATGTACATATGTAGATAAATATTTTTTCAATGAGTTGCAAATTTAAATAGAAAATGAACGACGAAAAGCAGAGCGATGTTTTTTAGCTACACACTAATACAAGACCTACCTACAATAATGCAATTTATGCACATACATACGTATGGATGTATATATTTATGTATGTATATTATAAATAATAAATAAACAGCTACAAAATAATCATAAACGTAAACTTACAAAGTCGTATGCGCGTTTGGATAAGTATGTGTGTGTTCGACAGCGTGTGCGTGTGTGCGACTTTTATCAGTTAGTCAGTCAACATGTGTACGTATGTGTGTTATTTTGTGTGTGTCCGTTTGTGTATATGTGTACACAATATGCTTATGCATATGTATGTATATACTGATGTGTATATCCTTTGCAATTTGAATTTTTTACTATAAATGTACGTTTGTATGTATGTATGCATAAATCAATGCAATTGCAATTGCAGGTGGCAGCACTTCAGGTTCGCACGCACAACGCAACAAAGAGAAAATTGAAAATTGTTTTTGTCGACTTTTATGTACATTCAGTTTAGTTCAGTTCACCTTGCGCCAAACTCGAAATTCAGGCGTGCGCTAATTTCATTTTATTTTTTATCTAATTTTCTTTTATACGCTCGCGCACACACTCATTGAATAATATGACTATATGTACATGTTTGCTGCTGCTGCTGCGGCTGCTGCTGCTGTTTCTGCTGCGCTTCGAATTTGTTGTTGTTGTTTTTTTTTTAGCGTGAATATCATCTGTTTGGTTCGCCTTCGTCGTCCATCGGTTACATTTACATACGGGACGCAACGCAACGCAACGCAAAGCAAAGCAAAGCACAGCAGACAAACGACAACGAAAACGACGAATTTGACGGAGAGATAGGGGCAGCAGTGGCTTCTGCAGCTATGGCTAGTAGCCGTAGCTTGAAAAATTGTTTCTACAATCTTGTGCGTTTTGCAAACGTTGCTCTTTTTATTGCACTAACACTTTTTTAAATTCAGTCTATTTAAGCATCACAATTAAAAGCACAACTATTTAACTATTAGCACGTCACACACGCGTATTTCTGGCTATTTAATTTTATCTTTAATTTGCTTGTGATGGACGAACACATCAGTGTTGAACAACATCGTTTCTTGACTAACTAGTATTTTTGGTATTTTCCCGAACAAGTTCAGCTTAGTATGAACATATGTAGTAGAATATTTAAAAACATAGAAATATAAATTTTATAACAAAATATATCATATCGCATACACATAGTTATTACTGACAAATCTATTTATTTTTTTCATTTTAAAATAGTCATGGGTGCAAAATGTACAAGATGTCCTGAAAGCTTTTTTGTTATCAGCGTACCAAGTATTCGTTAACTTTACACCTCAACACTGCAGTATTATACTCCGCGGCAACCCTGTTGGGTGTAGCGTAATAACTATTACCCATTGTAGGAAAATAATTTAAAAGTATCTAGGAATATAATCGAAGCTAAATAGCTTTTGGAACGCCATGTGCGTTGCCAGCATCGTTAAAACTCTTAAATAGAACATTCAATCAAAATCAATAGCCTCATCAGTCATTCTTGTATTTGGAGCACGGACCAACCCCCAATAAACGGGAAGCATATTAGAGGAAGAAAAAGGGATAACATTATAATTACCACTACGCAGCCACCATGTATAAAAATTATTGGTTCATATACGTGCTTGTATTTTTTGCATTTGCTGCTCAATGTCATTGTGCTGTGAACGATCCATACAAGGAGCTAGGAATAAGTAGATCGGCTACCACCCAAGAAGTGAGGCGGGCCTATAAGCAATTGGCTAAAGAATGGCACCCTGACAAGAGCAGCCATCCGGATGCTGAACGAAAATTTGTGCAAATTAAAAAGGCCTACGAGCTTTTAAGTGACACCGACCGGCGGCGGGTATATGATAGGCATGGTATAACGAATGAAGATTCTTATTACCTTAAGCAAAAGCATGACTATAGCGGCTACAATCGGTTTGGCTTTGACCCAGTTGAAGAGTTCTTTGGAAATCAATTCGGCTTCGATCAAGACATTAGCTTATATCACAAACTGACGGTTACATCCAATTACTTTGAGCAAACAATAATTCCAAAGAGCAAAACACAATTGCACATGATTATGTTCTACAACGATTGGTGCTTTGGATGTATAAGGATTGTGGGAGCATTTAAAAAATTAATCGACACCTTCGAACCACTCGGAATCCAATTTGCTACAATCAATGCTGCACACGAGCCAGCCATTCTGCGAAAAACCGGAGCCGATGATGTTCCCAGAATGGTTCTTGTTCTGTCCGGACATAGCTATGTGTACCGTGAGAACATCTACACACAGCAAAAACTGGCTGAGTTTATCCGAAAGAAGATGCCTTTCAAAATTGGACAGCGTGTCAATGATGATAATATCGATGAGTTCCTTAGTGGTTGGAGTGATAATAGAGTTCGGGCACTTGTTCTGGAGCCGCGAGGTGTAACCAGATTGCGTTATTTAATATCAGCGTTTAGTTTTCGTGATCGTGTTGCGTTCGGATTTGTTGATCTGGTGAGCAAAAGCTCCAAGATGATATTAGATCGATTCAAGGTTAATCCCAAGTTGGATACTCTATTTTTGTTCAATGAAGATTCTGTGCGAGCTGTGGCCAGCATATCAATGGCCGACATCCCCACTCAGACCCTTAACAACATTATTTCCACGAATCAATATTTGTCACTGCCAAGACTGTCGTCACAGGAAGTACTCGAGGGCGTCTGTCCCGCCGAATGGAACCGACCCAGGAAGCGGCTTTGCATTGTCCTCATAACAGAGAACTCTCCCGAATACGATATTGCCAGGGAAGCCCTAAGACACATTGCCCTTGAGAGCGGCTATAGCTTGGATAAGGTTCGATTCGCATATATGTTTAAGGAAAAGCAAGCGGATTTCCTGAACGCAATATCCAAGGGCTCATTTGAAGACAATTTGTTGCGACTTGTGGTTATATGGCGGCGGGATAGCACCCAAATCAAATACGAGTGGGTCGATGGTGCCAAGTTGGACATTAATTCGCCGGACATTCTGAACAATACGGCAATAAACACGACCAAACATGAAATAAACCTAACAATTCGGCGGCTGCTCAAGACCTCGGAGGCTCTGACCTATGAGGCATTCGTTCAGAATCTTCTTGACGAGCATGCCCAGGGCCTGTTAAGTAAATGGATAACCCGATTGCTGTATATAGTGGATTATCTGTCGGACAATATTGAGGATGAACATTTGTTTGCTGCTTTGTCGCTTTTGGGAACGATTGCATTTATGTTTGGCATTGGATATGTAATGATGTATTTTGTGCGGGCGGAGGAGGAGAGTCTGAAGGCACAGGGACAACTAAACGATGGTTGCAATAAGAACAATCGTCCAGCGGCGGAGCTGAAGCTTTACGAGCTAAGGGCTGAGAAATATAATGGACTTGTGCGATTATTAAAGCCGGGCTGCCGGACAATCCTATTGATAACTGATTTGCAGAGCCGGGCAAAACTTATTCCACCTTATCATCAGGCTGTGTGGCCGTACCGGAGAACTAAGACGCTATTGTTTGGTCACATGCTTATTGAGAAGGGTCTGTCGTGGTACTCGGAACTGCTGCGATTATCCCTATGCACAAATCAAAGCCTACAAATCAATCCAAGGAACTGTGTTGGCACCGTCATAGCATTAAATGGACACCGAAAGTATTTTTGCGTTTACCATGCAAAGCATCCAGAATGCGTCCGTGGAACCAAGAGAATGATTAAAATGACCAAGCAATTGCTCGATAGAAACGATGATCCTGAGATAGGAAACTTCCTTGGTGTCAACTACTCTGAGGAATCCGATGCAGAATCTAACGTTCTGTTCGAGGACAATTTGTTGGACGGCCTAAGTAATTGGCTTGATCGATTGTTTGAGGGGACTACCCATAGATACTACATTAATTACTGGCCAGATTTTCCTACCAAATGAAATCATCTCTAAATTCTAGTAAAAATGTAAATTGTTTTATCACCTTTACTTCTTGTACATCCTTCTAGTCAATAAATTATTGTATACTATTAAAATTCTGGATTAACACCATTATGATCTTAATTCTAAAGCTTAATGTTGTTTCATTTTTCTGTCTCTCTTTTGCTTTCAGAGCGTTAGCCTGTCCGTAGCTTTGAAACACCACATCTCCCTTTGCCGGCACATTTCAATATCTTCATTCAGCTTAGTCCACCTGCTGCCACTTCGCCCCACAAATGACTAGAAAAGAAATAATAATAAACGTTGATATCGCAGCGCTTCACTGAGGTGGGGAAACAAGGAGAACCCAGGAGGAACAAGAAAACTGCCATGAAACACATCACAAATAAAGCTATTGATAAGTTGTCCAGTCACTGAGTCACTGAGTCACTGCAGTCATGATGTTTGCTCAGAGATCGCATGGTGAAATTGGGAATTGGGAGCACCAAGTGAGGAAGGATGTCTTGTCTTGGATTGATCCTCAACAAACGTTAGGCCCGTAGTCTACACAGGAGCACCGACAATCATCGTTGATCCCCACTTGCGCACGAGCGTTTCGACTAGCAACTTAATCATTTGGAAATTATAGCAAATAGCAAATAGATTATAATTATAAATAATTATTAATTAATAGTTAATAATTGATAATAAATAATAAATAATAAATACTAAATAAATAATTAATAATTAATGATTAATAATTAATTAATAATAATAACAAGTATGTTATATATAACATGTAATACAAATATTTATTTATATTTACATTTTATATAATTCATATATTCGATGCCAAAGAATAAATGCAATATTAGTAAATTTTTCCGAAAATCAAAACCGAAGTTTGGATCATTTTTATTTATCATCGGGTGGGTGGGTACCTTTTAGCTACCCATCAAATAATGTTCGTCCACTTCTTGTGATTATATTTGAGTCCTTAAAAATAGCCATAGGTATTGTATTATGTATCTACTTATTCACATCATAGCCGCCCGCACACAGCAATCAGCTTTTAATGCGGCTGCATCAGTGAGTGCAGCCGGATCACAGCACGGTAGTCAATGTGCGATAACTGGCCACGTTGTGACCGTTGGAGAACACGACTCAGGCGCTCCAGAGCCTTAGGATTGGTCGTTATTTTAAACATTTCGTCGAGATACTTGAGCGATTCCCGGGACCAGAACATCGACGGCTTCGTAGCATCTTTGTTGATGTTTATTGGTTGTTCATGTTCCATTTCAGCCAACAGCCTGTCGCACTCTAGTCCCAGCCCCGCAGGCGCACTTGCCTTTGAATTGTTAAACGGCAGCATCTGCAGTTGCTGCTGTTGACCAGTCCCTAAACGTTGTTTAGATATGCGATTCCTGTTGCCGTTATTTCCGGTAAAAGTTTCCCCATTCTGCCAAACAGGAGGAAGTGGTGTTTGGTTCTGGTGTGGATATGTCACCTTGGATATCGGTAGTATGCGTTGCTTAGGTTGACGATTACTTGAGTTGTTCGATTGCATCTGCTGGATGATGGGCAGCGGCACGATTCGTTCTTCATGCTGCCACACTGGCGGTAGTGGCAGTTGCTCATCTGACCGTTTCGCATTCTGGAACGCATTCGTCTTTAGTGATCGATTCTTATTGGCATTGCTTGTAGTCGTCGGCACTTCATGTTGCCATACTGGCGGAGGCTGTGCTTGGAATAAACGCTTTGCAGCGCCTTGAGCCTTGCGCGGATTTTGTACTCCGAGCACAAGTGGATCGATGCTGAGCGTCGACATTCGATTCTTAGAACTAAGTTTCTCATAGCTTAAAAGCAATGATTCATAGTTGGGTTGCGGATACGCACTAAATATGATACGCCAGTGGTCCTCAATTTCGCTGCGCATCGCTGGTGTGGCGTTTTCCTCAGGGCTACAATTTTCCGTTAGGTTCTTCAGTATTTTTAGGAGCTCATTGAGATGCAAAGAGCCTTTGCCCAAGCCCGCCTGTCCCAGCAGTATCATATTGAGGAGACGGCGCTTACGTTCAGCTGATTTGTAGCTATTTTTGGTATTCTGTTGCTCCAGTTGTTGGATGCGATAATAATGACTTCTGGGACTGCCGAGGTTGCCAGACAGACTATTAATTCCGTCTCGCATAAAGCGGATGAGTACATCAATGCGTTTTGGTGGTTTTTGGGTCTGGAATTCAATGTGCTTACGCTTTACCTCCTGATGACGATTTAACAACATCATCTGCAGGTCCTCCTGATGCTGCTTTAATCCATAAATGACCAGCACGTAACCATAATCCTTTAAGTCTAAGCGCACATCCACATTACATTTGCTGGCTGCCTCATTGAGAAATACACGTCCCTCGGGACTAAACAAGTACTCGCTTTGCTCACGCGCCATAACGATTTTTGCCTCGGACGGTACATCTGGCTCACTTTCGAGATGCGTCGACGATGTCTTTTCCAATTTGTTATTGACGCACATGGAGATGCCCTGAGAACTGTTACTAACGTTTAAGTCCTCATTTTGATTATAATTTGCTTTTTCATCATCGTTACGCACAGAGGTCAGCGGTATAATATCCGGCAGAGATTCCATGGCTTGTGTTTTATTTTGATTTCGAATATCTTCATTCATTCCAGCAATAGAGTTTGCCACTTCAAAGTGCTCAGAGAAGCTGTAATTTGAGTCCGAGTCCAAGTCATGTGGTATATCAGTTCTCACTTTGCTAGCTGCGACCACAGTCCTCTGCATGTTTGTGTTACTGGCTTGTGATTCCGATGGTGTCTTTTGGATATTATTGGAGAAAGGTTTCTTTACTTTAGAAATCTCTGCTGGTGGCCCAGAACTTTCCTCTGTTGTTAGATCGATCCCTGTTATAGTTGAACAGACTTCCATTGACTCTTTTACTCCTCGGATCTGTGGATTAGAAGCATCCCCTATGCATTTTTCTGCCGGTCGAGCCAAACCAGTTGCTTTTAGAAACCGAGCATAGCAGCTGTTCTTAGAAAAATCGGAGCTCCATTTAAAATGGAAAGGCGTATCAATGCCAAAGAACTTTGCCGGACTGACCAAATAGCCAAATGGGCCACTGCGATCCTTGTAGACCTTTTCGTGTGATATAATCTGTGCGGTGTAGTTTGTGTTGCGGTATTCGCCTATGCGTTGCCGACACTCCTCAAACATATGACCACGACCGGAGCAGTAGCTGCAATGCTTTGCTCGGTACTGCACGTTTGCCTCCAGCGCGACATTCGAGAAAATCTGTGGAATGAATTTAAAAGTCAATAATTGAATAAATGACTGTAGGTAGACTTTCATACTGTGGAATGATAGCGTCGCCACTTATCCGGACACGTATCAGCGCTGTGGCCACGCATCCTGCACAACTGACATACAATTCGACTGTTGAAGGAGCACTTGTTGCACTTTTGAACATAAAGTGCCTGCTTGGCGCCACACTGCAATTCAGATTCATCATTATCAGGTCCAATCCAAGTTTCAAGCTTATCTTACCCCCAGGCAAATGGCATTTGGACATCGCGGCTCAGCATGACCAGTCATGCCGCAACTGTAACATGTAACAGGCTTTCGTGGACGCGGGCACTTAAATCGCAAATGTCCCATTTCGTGGCAATTCGTACACTTAAATTTCGAACGCTTGCGTGCAGCTGGAAACCGATCCGCGGCTACGATTCTCCAGTCGCTCCGGTGACCTGTGAAAATGGAACTCAGTTGTATGAAAGTAACAATTAAATTCAATATTAAATACCAACCACTCATGGCCTTTAAAACTTTGCGATAATTGAAAGTTTCACTGTTCCAGCTGTCATTGTAGAAGCGACACATCTCTTCATTCCAACCCACCAGATCACCACCCCGCAGAGTTTCTCTGAACTCTGAAATATTATAATTAACTTGCGCTGTCGGTTCCATTTGCAGCTGCTGCACGTCGGTCTGTGTATATTGGATCTGGGGTTCCGCTTCGGACGCAGGCAAAGTTACAGCATCATCTCCAGATTTCGATCTACGTTCAGGCTCACGCTCAGGCTCAAGCTCAAGCTCAAGCTCAGGTTTAGGCTCAGGCTCAGGTTCAGGCTCAGGCTCAGGCTTAGGCTCAGGCTCAGGCTCTCTTGTAGTTAAGTGGTCAAGTTGTTTAGAAAAATTTACAGTGAAAGGTGGCTCTGGTTCAGTGGGGCTCACTTCTTGACATTCATCGTTACCCTTCGAATCTATCCTATTTTGCTTGTCATCGATGTTTTCATCGAATACCTTAAAGACCGACAGAATATTTTCTCCTGACGGAGCATTCGGCATCTCGGTGTCGTCTACAGAGATCACATCGCAGCTGATACTTTCGAATGACCCGTGACCTTTGACATTATCTGATATATTAGGAACTTGTTTGCTTTGTTCCTGCTGCAAAAGTCTTTCCGCAATTTGACGTGCTGTAGGTAACGTCTCATCTGAGCCCGATTCTGAACTATCGTCGTTGGGCGCTTTCTGTGTCGGAACTGCGCTTTCCGAACAGCGTCTCTGACTTATCCGTCTGATTTTGCGCTTACACCGCTCCACTGCCATTCCACGAGCTATTCCTGGAACACCTGTTTGGTCTACGCCAGCGTCGCTATCAGTTTCGTCCTCATTATTGTCGACCTCGTTGTTTGGATCGGACTGACTCTGATTTGTGCTTGAAGGACGGCGTTTCCGCAGACGCTTTGTCTTGTTCACGATAGGTTCTACAACCGTCTCCACCTCCGAGCTATCGGATTCGGAATCAACATTTCGTATGATCGTCGGTGTGCTCTTTTGTTTTGCCTTGCAGTAGATACCACTCTCTGTGAGATCTGATTCGCTTTCGTAAACATCGAGGGCACGGAACTGCTGCCCATCAACGCGATAGTTTTGCTTAATTTCTTCTAGTCTCGATGGTGGCACAAACTCGTACTCGGATGAAGTGTCTGCTGTCTGATCCACTACCTCTTCGCTGCAAGGCTCGACGGAATTTCTAATAGCATTTTCAGTTAACCTCATGAGGTCCTCGTCGGTGGCCCTCGCTCGCTCGGCTAACAATCGACATGTGTCCTTTTGCACAATAAAATCATCTGTGGATAAAACCGAGCTACATGGTGAATGAAGTAAAGATAAAACAGCCTCTATCTCCGGTCGGGTTTCGTCGCCTAAATTAACATCTGTTGCGTCCATGGCATTTTCCTCGTGATAAGGTTGCGACATTGGTTTTCCTTCAACGTCTTCGTCATCGCTGGTATCCACATTAATTATAGGTTCTGGGGGCACAGGTACAATCACAACATCGTCCGTATCGGACGATTGGTCCGAGTCCAGCAGGCTAACAATTTCTGTTGATTGATTTTTGGTCTGTTTTCCTTTTTTGTTAGCTCGAACGGTTTTTGATTTTTGCCGCTTTTGGGCCAATTGCTGCAATTGTTCCAGCTTTCGATTAGCTTTTCGGAAGGGACCAGTTTCGCGCTTCTTTGCGTCACGCTTAACAACCTCCCAATTTGGCGGTATTGCCACTAGTAGACGTTGATCGAAACGTTCCGGAGAATCGTTATCCTTTGGTTTTGAGGTTTGATCGGGTTTTGTGATTTTTTGTACTTGCGTTTGTTTCTTTGGCGACTCATGTGACTGCTTTTTTGGGAGTTGACGCTTCTGCTGTTTTTGCAAAAGTTGTTGAACAGCACCCAAATGTCTTGGCTGCTTCTGCTGCACATTTGTCTTTTTGGATACACTTCTGTCCTCAGTTGCTGCTTTCTTTTTTTTTAAGACCTTCGCAAAATTCGTAGGAGGCGCCATGTTAGAGTCCTTGGTAGTTGTGGCTTTTAGATAAATGAAATATGAAAGAACATGATTAATTTCAAGAGTTCAGATTTAGTATCCGGGTGGGTTAAGTAATCGTCTGAAATACTCATTATGTATATCCGTGTTCTTCGTCAGACTTAAACTGTAACCTTGACTTATTAGATCATTAAGTTGGGATTCATCGATATGATATAGAACAAATGCATCCATTTGTAAATCAGCTCGATTGGGCCACAAAAGCACAGCCACAGAGCTGCGAAATTCGTTAATAGCTTGATAAATTTGTTGTTGAGATGAATGCAAGTCTTCCAGCTGACATTCTCCTTTTTCGGAAAATCGTTTCTGCAATTGTAAAGCCTTTTCTAATTGCTGGACTAAACGCATGACCACAAATCGCCTATAACGTTCCTCAAAGTATTGCCGAGGCTTGTCTAGGTGGCATGTGCTGCGTCTTATAAGCGTTGCCAGCACTGTGACTTCTATAGAAGACATAATTACGTGCAGTGTCACAGTTAAAACTATAGCTGACAACAGATATTCAGCCGGACGCTGAGAAATAGATCCAAACCAATAAATGAGATCATATCCATAAGTAATATAATAATAATTCATCAAAGTTAATATGCACAGGACTTTTAATGTAATTAGTGCAATAAAACCTTGATGAGGTTCACCAAGCTGATTAAAAAAGGCACGTGCATAAGATTTTATTAACCCAAACACCCAAAGCTGTGACATGGCTCTAACAAAAGGTATGTATAATTAATTTTGAATGTAAACGCCTATATATCTAAACAAATTTCAAATAAACTAGATAGATCAAAAGGGAAAACATTATGTTCTTCAGAGAGGTTTCATTCATAGAGATGTGCAGGTGCCTTTTTGAAATTGAATAAAAGAAATATCTGTATAATCTCAGAAACTACTTCGGAACTACCTTTTGCAGATGTAAAGTAATAATGATTATAAACCCAATTCCGAAACACAACTTTTATCCGCTTATGCATCACTGTTTTCTGTTTTCTATTCTGAACTTTAAAACTTACCTTGCGACGATGAGCTTTCAGTAGCTTTTAATACTTCAGAATCCCTTGTATTTGCACTTGTGCCTTCCGTCCAATAGCGAGGTTTTCCTATAGCATTATTAACTACGCTCTTGTCACTGACAATGCGATGTAGTGGCGGCATTTGTTGCTGCGTCGGCGGTGGCATATTTTGCGCGTCGACGTCCATTTCCTGGGGAACTTGCTGCTGAGCACCAGTTGCATCACAATAGTGAATAGAAGCATAAAGAATCGACTCCAACTCATTCAACTTATCGCTATCCATTTCCTCAAGCTAAAACAAAAATAATTGTTTAAACTCATAAATAGAGTATCATTGCATATACTTACATCTCTCATTGTTTCAGTCTTTGTTATATATACATTAGAAATATGCGAAATGTTTCTTATTTAACATCTGTAATTAACGGGATAAGTCTTCCAACGTTGCTTCCGTCATAAACAAAGATTCTGCAATGGAATCACGTTAATTATGCTTGTGTATAAACAATATGTTTTTATATTACATTTGTACAAAACTTTACAAAAAACCACGTTTTGACAACCCACTTTACAAATTGTTGATCTTGTATCGATGAATTAGTTATCGATAAAGCTCCGGGTTCTTAAATTGTATATCGGTAAGCGATTTGCTATAAATCAACCCTATCTGCTGAAAGGCCGGGCCACGTACAAGACAGGCAAATAACAAAAACGAAAATTTATTTATTCCAAGTAAGTTAAACAAAAAAAACTAGTTTAATAGATAGCTGCACATATTAAACAATCTTTTTATATTTTTAGAATGGAGCAGATGCAACGTTACGTTTCGCCGGTGAATCCCGCAGTGTTTCCTCATCTCGCAACTGTGCTTCTTATTATTGGCACATTCTTTACAGCTTGGTTCTTCATTTTTGTGGTCTCTCGAAAAAATACAAAAGAAAGCACATTAATGAAAGAAGTTCTTATCAGTCTATGTGCCTCGATATTCCTTGGTTTTGGATTTGTTTTCCTTCTACTAACCGTGGGTATTTATGTATGAGAGCCGAACAAAATGCAATCATTCCGTTTCTGTTTTTAAGAGATATATATAAACTTGAATAAAAAAAGACTATGTGTGGGCGTGTGAACGTATTATCGTTTTTATTCATATACATATTATCGAAGATTCAATTTAACTTAAAACAAAACCGAATATATTCTGTAACTATATCAAATGTGTGCGGATTATTTGTTAGTTGTGAGTTTGAGAAAAAAAACAGTCAGCTAGTCCTGCCTTCTGCCTACATTTTTTCATTGTAGCTCGTAAAATGAATTGCTTGCGGGATAGTGTACGTGCATGCTTCAAGAAAGTCTCCAGGTCAATTACATTGCTGCGAAGACCCTCACCTAAGTAATAGATGGCATCCTCTGTGGCAGCTTCGTCAGCGTAGGCATTTAGCAATCTATGAAGACATAAATAAATCACAGCTTTGCATTTTCGAAACTGTTGGTAAGGAACTTACTGTCGATATAATGGGGCGGTTGTGGTAACTGCCTCATCGGGATCAATGGCTTCTGCGTTTTCCAGGGTCTCGAGACTTTTTTGTAACTCCAGCTCTTTATCTTTTAATATGGATATATTTTTCTGCAAATCCACTTGCTCACGTTCCAAACGTGTAATAATGGCATCAATTTTGGTACTGCCCTCTACCAATTCCTGCTTAGTACGATTTAAGGTCTCAATTTCGGCCTGATACTGATTAACCTTTTCCTGTATGCGACGACGTAGCTTATCCTCGACAGCACTTTTTAATGATGCTTTAATATGCTCCTCGGTAATTGTACCCGTTGAAGTCGGGTTTGTGTTGACACCAGGATTCTAAGAAACAAGATACCATAATGGGAATGATAATGATCATGCTAGAGATATATTTAGATTTACTTTCTAATCTATAACTTACATATCCACCCATATAGCTACTGGGTAGTGGATAATTCATATCGGGTGCAGCAAAATTACCCCCTGATCCTCTGTTTGGTGGATAGGGACTATTTGGATATGATGGGAAGCTGCTACCACTTGTGCCAGCAGCATTCGGATAAGGCAGAAATGCATTTACACCACCTTGACCAACAGATGAAGGCATAAATGCTAATGATTAAATATATATGTACTTTGTCTTTAAGGTAAATATGAATAACTTAATTGGCACTTACTACTTGCCGGATATGGAACAGTCACTTGCTCTTTTGGCTTTGAGTAAACGGGTGGATACTCGCCGAATGTGACAATCATAACTTGTATAAGGGATAAAAGGTCTGAGGTCACAGGTTTCCATTCGTGCAGGTATGGTAAATACACCTTGCCATTGTGATCAACATACATGGATACCTTAATCTGCATAGTGGGTGTTGGTTTTACAAAGCACATAGGCGCATTTTTAGGATAAGTGTCCATTAACCATATGCATATGGGAATGTAATAGGTGTTATCTATTGATAAAATATAACTTTTTTACATCCTTGGAATAATCATCACCCATAAGAATACGTACGTTTGTACACCACCGGTATTGTGCCGTGCAAGGTAAGCAAATCTTTGGAGCTCCCATCGTTAAAAACTAAAATAACCTGTTTGTTAACGCAATAATCATTGGAGTTATTTCTCTACCCACCAAACTTCTGAATGTCGTATTTCAGACTGCGATACGTGGTAATGACATCTAAAACATCTTTTCTAGTTACTGTAATGTCTTGATACTATAATAGGAGCAAGAGATTTAATTAGTCACAAACAGTGTAATTGCGTTATGAATAAATGTATTGAGAGTCTTATTAAGTTATGACTCATCGCACCTTTGATAGATATTTAGTGATTTCCACATCGGCAGTTGCAGGCATTCTAAGTGTCTTTTTTAGGACAAAGGTAAGTTGTTTCTTTACTGCAAAACTGAAAAATTTGAAGAAAATTATTCTTCTACTATTTGTTGAAGGAAAACAAAGTCGACGAATGAGTACTTTTTTGTTTAGGTATCGAGTATATGAAATATACACAGCGCTATCGATAGCACCAAGCTCGTAAAAATATCGATAACATTTGTATGACGCTAAAATCCACTTACGTTTAAAAAATTTCAAATATACATTTGATAAATTAGCTTAACACAACAAACTCAAATTTGTTAGTATATAAAAGGAAATAATCATTTAAATCTTAATATTTTATTTTCTTTATGCAGTTGCTACACAGTGAAGAAATAAAGTTTTTATGATATATCATTTTCTTAATTGAAGGGGCGGGACGCAGAATCGTTATACTGGGAGGTTACTTATTCTTGGGTGCGATGCGGTGTTTTTGCCGTCTGTAATAAAATAAAAAAAAACATAAGAAACATAAATTTAATAAAAATACAAACTTCCAGATGATAAGTTTTGTATCTTAAACATAACTTTATTAGAATACTTTCGTTTTTGTTTTTTTTTTTAATCTTTACATACATATAAATATATAAATGTGTTTATTTATATATCTATACATACCTATTTTTACATACTCATATATATATATTTAGATATATATATATACATATATATATATATATATATAAATATAATTATATTACATATGCATATGTATATATATATTAATAGATCTATATAAGTCGTGTTTATACTTGTTTATGTCAGTGTACTTAGTTAGTGTTCAGTTAACTAGGCATTACTATAGGTATTGTTCATTTGTTACTTTTATTAATACATATATGTACTTTATATAAATATGTATTTTGCAATACTCCATAAATATACATATATATATATATATATATATATATACGCATACATAGGTATGTTTACTATAAAAATTATCATCTTCGCCGTTATTTAAGCGCACTCGCTTTGTGGGTGGTGTTTAGTTTTAGTTTTTTGTTCTTTTCTTTTTTCATTAAATTCTTAAATTTGTGGATTACACATATAAAAATAATTTTTAGTTTTATCGGCTACTGTTACGGTAATACACGAAATGATGTATGTGTTGTGTTTTTTTATATGTTCATTTTACTGGATGAATTTGTCATTTTTGTTTTTTTTCTTGTTTCATATTATCAAATGGTTAAATCTGATCTATTTGCCGGTCTCGCTGCGAGTCTGTGTGTCTTGTCTGCATTTTCGGGGGAAAGGAATAGATATCGAGGGGTTATGTACTTACATCTAAAAACCATTAAATAGTTTAACTCATTCTCTGCTCTTCTTCTTATCCGCTTTAGGCTTACATAAGTATAAGTTTAATTTCATTATATTAGAATACAAAATGGTTTCTCTTGTATCTTTATATATAAATATTATTTTTGTGCTACATATTTGCTTTTATTGCTTTTAATGGGCGTCGAGTGCGATATATGTATATATTTACTCTTTACTTTTTAATTTTCAATATCGTTTCTCTTGTTTTTATTTTCATTTTATTCGATTTTTTTTTGTTTTTCTCTCATGTTTTTTTTGGTAATTTTAAGAAATAAAATTAAGGTAATCAGGCAAAAAAACTTCTTTGCTAAAAAGAAATTTTAAAAATTTTCTCTGCTTCGACTTGTGTTTTTACTTTCATTCGTCTAGCTCTTTTCCACTTTTGGCACATAACAGCATTCATTGCCATATCCACTCCTTAAATTATTTAAATATTTTCATAATTAATCATGACGAATAAATAACAACACATAGTTCGTATACATATTCAGAAGTCAAAATCTTTGAATGCCTACGAAGTGTAGTGTTTAACAACAAGTGAAGTATGGCCGTGGGTATGAGCGTGGGTGTGTATGTGCGTGTGTATGTGGGTGTGGCTAGGGTAGTCTGCACAACATATATATAAATTATTAAAGTAAGCAACGTTTTATTTCATATCATATAAAGGAAAGATTGTACATCGTTGTAAGCGAGCTCAAAAATGAAAATGCATTTGCATGGATATTACAAGGTTTGATTTCTTTTATTCCTCAAGGCATGGGAAAGTTTTACGCGATTTCTTTTCTTATCGATTTCATATATATTATTTTTTTTTTTTAGTTTTTTTTTCTTTTATTTTTGTGTACAAGTAAAAAATTTGTTCTAAAATGTCAGTCTATTGCGCAAGAATCTACTTTGTGGTCGGTTTTCTTCTACACCGAGTTCATTTTATTTTTTTTTATGTGTTGCCGTATTTTTATTTTCATTTTCACTTTTTTTGTTTCTCTTTTTTCGTTTTTTATATAAAAAAAATTCCCTAATATGCGTTGTCATTATCGTTAAGACAAATGCGATTTTTCGCAATTATCTTTCGCTGTATGTGTTCGCGTATGTATTTGTATATATATATATATATATATATACATATATATATTTATAAATCTGGTGGTATATATATATATATATATATATATACATATGCATATATGAATATATGTATAGATGAATATGTATATACACATATATATAAGGGTGTCCGTGTAAGTGTTTGTGTCGTGCTGACATTTGATGTTAGCTCGATAAGACCTACATACATACTCGAACATATACATGCATACGTATATATGCCCAGAATTGGGATCATTGTCACGCTACTGCCACTACATGCTGCTAATTGCTACGTCTATCGTCTACTCCTGGCTCAATGGAGCAAGGATCTAACCTAACTTAGTATACGCATAGGCGGCAATGACGCCCACAACAACACCTGCTGCAATATATGTTATTAATGACCTTCGTTTTTTCGCCGCTTGCTGATTCTCCTCATTTTCCTGTTGCTTGCGTTTAATTTCGTTAACTTTCTTTTCCAAACCGGCCTGGTATTCGACGCGTCTTCGCCGTTTCAGCTCTTCTCCGGCGCTGCAAGAGAATCATGTACATTTGTAAATAAATCATATATTTGTATATATAAATAAGCATTGGATGAATGAATAAATAATCCGTACCTAGTTGAATCAAAGCCATTGACCATGTGCTGAATCACTGCTGCTGGCTTCTCATTATTCGCATTGACATCATCTTCATGTGGCTTCAAATTTGTGATATCGCCATTGCTTTGCTCTAGTTTATGGTCACTAACATTGTCATACTCTTCATCCTCATTATCTTCATTATCGTCGTAGTCATCATCATTGTCGCTGTCCGATTCCTGCTCACTGTGTTGGGGTAACGTTGGCAATGGCGGTAGTGGACGATTATTGAGAAGGCTATCTGCTACTTCAGCATTAACGATCTCATGCAGATTAATGATAATGTTATTTAGTGCATCCTTGCTGCTAAGCGTCGACTTGTGAGTAATACTATCGCCTTCACCCATATTCTCTCCATTGGAATGCGCTGCCCGCATGTCCAGAGAGAGCACACCGCCCGTACTGGGCGCCAACGGCAAATTAAGCGAATGCGACCGCGGTGGCAGTGGTGGTGGTTGCTCATCCTGCGTGTGTGCTTCTGTATCGTTGCTAATGATTGGTTCCTCAGCCTCAAGAAAACTCTGTAATTTCAGATATATGACAATTATGCAGATTAAAGCGAAGGACCTCCAACTATACAGATAATAACCAAATATATGAAATTCGAGAAGAATTCAACTTAATATTTGTCGTCTTTTCGCAGATAAGCTATTAATTTTGTTTTTGCATTTTTGAAGGTTTTACAAAGTTTAAGTTATAAATTATTGATTTCGATTTCAGTTTCTGTTGCTAATTTCAACGTTTATAATTTGCTATCATTTTTAATACGTACGGGTTCGTTCAGCTTTTTAATGCCCTCGATTATTGCTTGATATGAAAAGTCTAGCTGATCGGCCGTCTGAATGAGTCCTAGACGAAAGCTACGCAATTCGCACAGCACCTTGGAAACATTGCACTCGCCGTATTTTTCCACCAGCACCAGACAGCAGTCGACCAGACAAAAGGTTCCAGAACGACCAATGCCTGCGCTGCAATGCACAACAGCGGGGCCAACATTCTCATTAAGAGCGCCTGACTCTCGAACCTGCTGCAAGAATTTCAGGAAAG
Organism: Zaprionus lineosus; assembly: GCA_035044505.1. Classification (NCBI taxonomy): domain Eukaryota; kingdom Metazoa; phylum Arthropoda; class Insecta; order Diptera; family Drosophilidae; genus Zaprionus; species Zaprionus lineosus. The sequence goes on along the minus strand of JAWNNX010000694.1, from coordinate 2,769,741 downwards.
CATCTGGCGAGCCGGGTATCCCAAAGTCCGGCCAGGTTGTGTAATGGAATTGCATAACTTCACGGCTAGTCTGCGTTTCGAGATCAGTTAATCTGTGCAAGAATATAATATCCATATTAAAATTAGTTTTTGTACTTAGAGATTTTGAAAGTTATTAATATTCACTCCACGGGTTGGAGAAGCACTTACTTAAACCATCTTCGGACAAAATTTTGATAATTTTCAACACACACAAGTTCCACGGATAATTTAACATCGCGTAAATTAAATGCACGCTCGCGTCCAATCTGATCGGGCCAGTAGAGATGACATTTGACGTGCTTCTTCTCCACCAACTTGTTAAGCATAAGAATAGCTCGTGAGTTCTGTTCCCAGACCATTAACCAAAAGTGACCAACTGTGTCCTGAAGCGGGCCTTGTGTCAGTATATATTGACGACCAGCACGGTCTAACTGAAAATAAAGTGAAGATATATTTATATTTTTTTTGTATCTATATTTAAAAAATACACAACTTACTTTTACAAGGTTCGCATTGATGTAGTCAACAGGACCGCGTTTGAGCACAATGCGTGAATGGTCATAGGGATTGACGTCCCTATAGCGGTTCAGTCCTCGATTCTGTAATAGCTCTGACACCAATGTTGTGTACTGTCGCTCTTTAGCCTCGCGATCACAGGTATCACATATTTCCTGCAAAAGTAAACAAAACAGTTCCTTGGTGATTCATTTGCAGAACGTAAATATCAAGCGATTAAGGGATTGCCCATCTATGCAGGAAAGTGCTAGTCATTCTCATAATTTTTGCCCCTTATCTTGGCCTAGCGACTGCCATGAAATACCTACACTTTGGGTACAGGTCGACCCAAGTTACACGCTAGTATGACTAATTGATTAAAATATAATATATATGTATATGTATATATTATGCATATAAAAATACATCTACACGTGCATATTCACATACGAATATGTATGGATTTGATGTATGAAATTATCATTGGCATGGCCATTTTATTTGGTTATCAGTCGTCACAGCTGTAAGCGTACAATGGGCATGGAATATCCAATCAGAGACTGAAAAACAGCAGCAATAATATTAATAATAATATTATTATTATTAAGAACAACAAAAACAAAAACAATAGGAATAAATGTGATTTTTCGTGACTGAAGGAAATTCCGACTTTTAGACAGATAAAGTTTAACGTCGATCCAAGGGTGTTTGCTATTAATTACTTTCTATTTATTTTGCTTCATTTCCTTTTTTAATCATCATTTGTTCAATCTAATTAAAATACAATTCTATATTACGTTATGTGCACGGAGCTTGTAATATGTATCAAGTCGATTACATTAAGAGGCAAACTTGCGTTTTATTCAACTCCATGACTAATAGATTTCTATGTGTGCATACACACACACACAATAACACATGTGATCAGACACACGCTTATTAAATTTTGGCAACTTTTATTTGTGATAATTTATGTGGAGTAATTGCAATCCAAAAAGTACACTTTAATTGCCAGTGTGTCATTAAGTAGGTGAATCAGAGAATTAACTTGCAAAGCCATTACTGCCAACTCCCCCCCACGACTAATCCCTTTAATTTGACCTGCCGTTTGTTATGAAATTCAATTGAAAAGAACATTGCCCGATAACACAGAAATGCAAGGACAGCATGGGGGAGTATTGTGTGTATGTATGTCGAGGTAGGATCAAAAGATAGAAACAGAGAGATATAAAAAACAGAGAAGAACAAAAGAAAGAGAGATGGAGGTGGGGAAAAAACGAAAACATGATTGCAATACGCAAATGGAGCATAAATTGTGTTTAACAGCATTAAGTACCGTTATCATTGCTTTAACCGTTACAGCGAGTTGTCAATTATCGCCAACTGCCGATTCGAAAATAGCGGGCTCAACATAATGAATAGGCATCAGCTCAAAATATAAACGATGAATATTTACACAATGACAATAAGAAATCTCAATGCAGTTAATATATTTAAGTCTCTCACTTATTACAGCGAATTTGCCGAAGAAACTATCTTTGTTCGAAGTACTTGTTTTCCTTCTTACTGCTGCATTGCTAATAAAGTTCATTTCTATTTCTGTCCCTCTCTATCTTATGCGCAGAGGCTGTTATGTTGTAAGGCATTTACAACTGAACAGCATTCAGCTTTTTGTATCATATCCGCACACATAACTGTCCATCAATTGTGTTTACGGCTATTGACTATTAGGGTGACCCTTTTACGTACATTGCGTACATGCAACACATGTGAAATCTATGCCGCTGTTGCATCAAGAAAATGGGGCTTTAATTTTCAGAGCATGGCTAACTGGATAAGAGCTGATTTAGTATTGAACGACACGAAGATATCCTGTAAGAACCATTTTGGGAATACTTGTGTAGATCAATAATCCTTTAGCCTTATGCGTACTGTATGTGTATGTGTGCGTGGGTGCAAATTTTTTATTGAATAATTGGGTGCCATTGTGAACAGAACACCCCGTCTACAAATGCTACCTTCTCAGGGTATACAAATTGCATGCTGCATAAATTGCAACATTGCGCACAACAAACACAACGATCCACAGCAATGGTGGGCATCGTCACAGTCGTTGCCATGTGTGCCTATGCCTGTGGTTGTCATTTTTTTTTTTTAATAATAACAAGAATTTGCAGTACAGCAAGTAGTATCACATAAGCAGCTCCCCTTCAAAAAAAAAAAAATAAATAAATAAAAAAAAAACAGTACTTATGGCGAACAGTTGCGTATGCGCAACAGGCTAGAAAGACACGACGGCGCTGCTGTTGTTATTATTATAATTATTTATAATAAATACATGTTGCTCGCATAGCTGTAGATATATTGTTGTTGTAGTTGCGCTGAAGCTTTTGCGTTAAAAGTATAATTCATTGGAAATGTGCATTTACAAAAAAAGAGGCGCTTTCATGCGAAAAACAATTTGAGTTTCATCAAATTGGGTTTTACTTTATAATTCTTGTTGTTGTTGTTGGGTTAGTTGGAAAATTAGATTATCCTCGTGGCACAGGACCCAAACAAAGAGGCAAAATATACAAAAGGATGAAGGGGCAAAAGAAAGGGCAACAACAAATTGCGTTCGTTACACAAAATTGAAAGAGACACACACACACACACACACAAACACACACAGCTATACAAGGCACAAACACAAACACACATAGGACTTATACTCGGCACAGACAGTGTCATCCTAACTGCGAAGTTCAATTCCGTGAAATCCAAATTGAAGTGAGTGGCAAAGACGAAGAAGCGGGCCGCAGCAACAGCTGAAGACACTTTTCGCCGGAACTGGCCATAAAGCAAAAACTCCAGCTCTGGCAAAGACGAAACACCGAAGCAGCCACGGGAGGCATAACGAAAGCCATACCTCTACCGAAAACCCAGACGCAAACCCTTTGTGTCAAGAACAAGAAGTGTTTGTGTGTGTGTGCAAAATTGTGTAAGTGCGTTTGCACGTACAACTTATTGGCAACTTGCATTTGTGAGTGAAAGCTCATCGAACTCTAAAAATCTAGTTTACACTCACACTCACATACACACACATTCGCTTTTCACAAATACTTATGGTTAATGCACATGCAAAATATGACGGCAGCAATTCAATTATCAACAAGCAACATTCAAAACAAATGAAATCCAAAACAAAAAATCCATACTGTACATACCTTTAACTGTACATACTTACATACAAGCATGCAAGCAGCAACCACACATACTTAAATGTGTGCGTCTGTATGTACTTCCTAGAATTTTGTATAAATACCAACACAAATTCGGAGAAAACTTGTACGGCTTTTATCAATAATAATAATAAACGCTGAAACAATTTTTGGCAATCTCAATCGTAAACTCTTTGCCTAAGTTTAACATCTATTTGAAGTATCAGCAGAGGCAGAAGTAGCGGCGACTAGTGCAAAGTGCAAAAAAATGGAAGAAATCAAAACTTGAGCGAATTGCAAATTGTAGAAAGGAAGAGCAAAAGCCAAGCAGCAACACCATCAGCATCTGAGGCCGAAAAAAAGAGAGAAACATAGAGGGAGTGATGAGCGCATGCAAAGTGCAGCAGGTGAGTGTTATCCGAGCATATGTGAGCAAGTATGTGTAATTGAGAGAATGTGCCTGTAAAATTTTGGCCAAACGTTGCGCGAGCGCCACAAGCTCAAGCCGAAGACCAGAGTTGGGCTGCTGCTGCGGCTGCGGCTGCTGACCAGCGCCGACACCAAATGCTACAAATACAGGCACACGCTCACATGACAGCAACAGCAAACAAAAACAACAAGAACAGCAACAAAAAATAATAGCGCAGTGGGGCTGACCGTGATCGGCGTGCCTACACAGGCACATACTTGCATATATGTATACATGTTGTGTGTAGTTGTTGTTGCGTGTTAGTGGTGTCGGAGGCATCGGCATCTGCAGAAGCCTTTTGCGCACTCATCACATTTTCGTGGAAATCGAATCAAAAAGGAATAAAAATTTATATATATATATTTTTACATATATTTATAAATATACATATGTATATTTGGGTACTGTCAGCGCTCGTGCTCTGCTTCTTATTCATAGTTGAGCCTCTTTGGATGTACAATTTACAATATGAAATGATACTTACCTTGTAAAAACGAAGCCATCCCGATTTTTTGTCATTATATTCCTGTTCAATTATTTGCCAGGCGGAAATACTTTCCTTTGGCAGCGAAACAGCTCGCTTGTCACTCATTGTGCTCCCGTTTCCAATCTTTTATTGGTAATTTTAAATTTTAAATAACTCACAGTGTTTTCTTGCTTTTACTTCGATTTAGATTTGTTTTCGACACACACAGACACCAACACACAACTGAATCAAGTAAATAGTGCGTAAGAAAATTTGACTACTGCGACGACGGTGACAGTCTGACAGTTGTCTGTTGCTACTCCGATGGCGTGTGTGGCGACAATATACTATTAATAACTAAGTACAAGCGGTTTTCACATAATTTACTAAAACTGCGTTTAAACACCAATTGCGTGCATTTAGTTTTGATTAGTAAGGTTTTTCTCTTTCGCTTTTTTCTTTCCGCAAAATGCAGTAATTGGTGTTTCGAAGACTGCCAACTAAAGTTATCGTTATATCGATTTATGTAGCTGTCGATTAGCGTGGTCACACTGGCTTCAACTCAAATAAAGTTGGCATCCCTTTAAACAAACAGCTGTTCGGTCGCGTAATAAAATTGTTAGTAAGAATGTTAGGAACGCGTATTTTCCGGTTAGTTCGCGACACGCGATTAAGTGTTCCAATTTTACGTGGATTTCACCATGAGTTCAATGAGCCCGAAGTCCAACCGAAAAAATCCACCGCAAAGAAACATATCAAGAATCCCAATCAAAATATTTTGCCCGGCGGCGTGACAAATAAATACAAAGTTTTTCAGGATGAGGAGGCGACGGAGATCTTCGATGTGGAAGAGATGCGGTATCAGGAACGCGAGGTACCATTGGTTGACGAACAAGATCAGTATATGGGTCTTAATTTAAAGAGTAAGTAGTGACAATATAATATGATTTGTCAATCTATAACATGCTTCTAATATTTTAGGAGGAGTTCATGGAGTTTTCGATATTGAAGATTTGGTGGAACTGTTGCGTAAGGAGAACGTGGATGATATATTCGTATGTTATGTGCCCGCAGAACTGAAGTATGTGGATCATCTGGTCGTTTGCAGTGCTCGCAGCTATCGTCACATGCTAGCCACAGCAGAGTTTGTACGCCGTATGTTCAAAATTAAGCGAGTCAAAGGCGATCTTCTGCCTCGCATTGAAGGGGAGAAAAGTCGAGACTGGATGGCCATGGATTTAGGTATGTAATCGGCTTTGCAAGCTATTTGTAGGAAATCTAGTTGATTGACAATATTTTGTTTTTATAGGCAATATTGCATTGCATATATTTTCGCCTAAAGCACGGGAAGAATACGATCTGGAATCATTATGGGCCATCGGAACAGAGTATGATCCTGAGAGTAAGAAGCCACAGAATCCTCTAGGTAATATTTTTGTGGCGCAAACGCCAAAGCCTGAACTATAGATTTTCTGTTGTATTAAAAAACATTTCACAATTAATATGGTAATATTTTTATATTTATTGTACTATCTACCAGACAATGGCATCATCCGTAATTTTTTTTTGAAAATCATAGAGGCTTGGAAACACGTGATTTTTGTTAATTTCAACGCCGTACTTTTTCAACAAGTACGAGTAGCTCTTCTCGTGGACCAGTGCTGCATGCCAGCCCATTTTTTTAGCGCCTAGATAGTCAGTGGTTGGCCCGTCTCCAATATGTAAGCACTCCTGTGGCTTTAGGTCGGTCAAACCTGATTCGGACATTGCCCGCTCAAATATGCCTGACTGTGGCTTCTCCACTTTAGCCTCATATGAGTTGAGCGCAAAGTCCAGATACTGATCCAACTTGGTGTTGCGCAGCAGCGTGTCCAGTCGTGGATCAAAGTTGGCAATGACACCAACCTTGCATGGCTTAGCAGCCTGTACATGCGATCGGATGTGCTTCAAGAGCTCAACGCTGCCGTTGCAGGTTTGCCAGCAAATTGTTGTCTTGTACAGCTCTAGCAAATGATTCGAGAAATTCTCCAGCTTGCCCTCCGGTATCGGTGCGCCACTATCCGCAAAAGTGCCTTAGGAAGGGAGCAAATCACAAAAAAAATCAGCAAAAAATCGAACGTTTGCACTTTGAACAAGCAAAGCGGCTGCAGTTTATCGCGTACTTGCTATCAGCTGACGCCACCAGTGCTGCCACTCCAGACGGGGGGACGTATCGCGACCGAAATTTGGATGGTCCCGGTTCATCTTGTACCTGTGCAAATGAGGCACATGAGATATGATTGTGTCGACTTAAAAACAAAAAAAAAAAAAAGGAAAAACAATTCCGTCGGGGTTACTTACCAGTTGGCTTTAAAGTTCTTGGCCAGTTCGTTATTATCGCAACGCGCCCCAAATAGAGCTCCAATCTCGCCATATTGCTTGCCAGGAGTGGTCCGAAACTGAAGCAGAGTATTGGTCACGTCGAATGTAATCAATCGAAAGCGATTTAAGCTACGCATCTTTGCTTGCTGGGGATCCTCTCTTTCTTTTTCGTTCTCGTTCTCAATCTCGTTATCACTCTCTCTCACTCTGTCTATCTCGTTCTTAATATGTAGAAGGCGTTTGTAAGCCTGTTGATATTTTCCCTGTGCTGCGAATGACTTCGCCTGGCTTACTACGTGAGTAAAAATCGACGATGCTGTTGCTGCCGCTGCTGCTGCTGCTGTTGCTGTTGCTGTTGCTGCTAGTACCAGTACTGGTACTAGTGCTGTGGCTAATACTTCTGTTTCTACTGCTGTTACTACTGCTGCTGTTTCTGCTGCTGTCGCTGTTTTTTTTCTTATCAGCGGCAGATTTATAAATCTTGTCTGTGTGTGATGTGCGTGTGCGTTTGGGTTCAATTGTTTGCTCTATGTGTTTGTATCTCCTGCTGGTTAGTATTTTATTAATAACATATGTCTCATAGTCGCCACTAGTGATTAAAAAAGCTAAGCTTATCAGTATCTAATGCTAATATGGCTAATATCGGATTCTATTCTATAAATGTTGTCAAAAGATAAAACACGCACATCGATTTCTTATCAGATTTGTTGGACTTGAACTTCGCGCGATAGCGACGAGGAGTTGCCACCTAATTGAATTTTTTTATGCAGTGGCAGCCTCACTGCATAGCGCTGCCATTAGTTTCATTAGCAAAGGTACAAACCAATGTGGCGGACTTTTTTAAAAATTTGAACTCGTTGTGCAACCCAAAAGGTTGACATGCAGTCATGTTTTTGCTTTTCCAATGTGAAATCTTTAAATTAACGCTGCTCATCATTGCCGAGGCTAACGCACAAGTCGGCGACGCTTTGCCCAAAATATGTGTACAGAAGAAACTTCTCATATGGTAGACGTGTCAGTTTTATTAATGCTCGTGGGAAGCAATAACAAACAGCAAAGCATAGCAACAACTTTTGCACGTACGTATCTGCTGCTTTTGACCCTAAAGACTGCTGGTTTACCTGTTCGTGAACCGATATCCACATATATATTTTAAGATATTATTATTCTGTATAACCCAATGCCATCTCCTGCTATCTTCTATAATCTTCTCCTACTCCATTCTTCAATTATCTTATACAAAATAATAGACGGCATATATTTTCATTTTTTTGCAAAGAGTATAATTGTTTCGGTGTGTCTTTTCTTGTGTTTTTTGAGCCTTTTTTTCTTTTTGAATTCATTCGAAGCTTTGTCGCTTGATTGGTTTCGGTTGCATTTGGTGTGCAATCGATGTCGAGGACCAATTACAAATGAAATTGGCGATAAAAGTAGCGGGACGGCCAAATTTGTATCCTTTTATTGGCATTCCGCGGGCGACGATCGAGGAAGAGATATGTATAAAATCTAAAGCATAACAACAAACAGCAAGCGTCTTAGTGTTTGAGTGCAAGTGTGTGTGTGTGTGTGTGTGTGTGTGTGTGTGCTAGTATAAAAATGAAATGCCGTATAAGGTATTCAACGAAATTCCAGTGAAAACACACATAAAAATAACAAAAGCATAAATTCATTCATACACAAAGCGGCGGCTGCACCGACACCGACAGCTCCCAACAACAATAGCAGCCCAAACCCAATGGACCAGAAGTTCGCTCAATGCTATCACACACAGTTACACAAACACACTCAAGCACTCGTTACACACACACATACACACACTCACACAAACACACAAGCATACAAACACACACAGCCGAACACAGGCAGCACTAACACGCTCACACACACGGACAGGTAGGCGATGGCAACTTCTTTGTTGTGTGTGCATTTTAAGCTTCGCGGGGGGAATGGGGAATCGGAACAGATCGTCGTTTCGGCCGCAGATTTTTCTGTTGACTCGCGCGCCTACAAAAAGTAAAATAAAAAAAAAAAAAAATTAAAAAAAAAACTGCAACAACAACAAAAGCAAACGCAAACGCAAAAGCAAAAACCTAACACAAGCCTACAACAAAACAAGAAGAAGAAAACGAAATCAAAAATAAAAAATACAAAAAATAACAAATAAAAACAAAACAAAACTTTCTGCTTATTTAATCTCTGGGCTGCGCCCAGTTCGCAGCACTTTTGGTATTTGCCAATTTTGTTCGTTTTCGCTATAAATAAAGTATCAATTTGCCTTAGTCTTCTTAGGTTCGAATTTCTATGGAAGGGCGAGGGCTTTGGCGCTCTTTAAATTCCACGCATGCCAGCCAAAGAGCTAAGAGTTGTTGTTGCTTTTTCGCTGTTGCTGTTGTTGCTGTTGTTGCTGTTGTTGCTGTTAGTGCTGTTAGTGGTGTTGTTGTCGTGATTGCAGCCTGTTCCTTATCGCGTTTGCAATCTTGGAATCTAATAAGAGGAGAGTATTTTCCAAATAAGAACTTTAAGGACCAAATGAGTAGTGGTTTCATTTCGGAGCTGCTTAAATCGTTTTGATCAAAGTGCATTGATACAATGTATCAATGCTCTTTGGTTTTGGTAACATTTTATTTGTATTTTAATTTCTTTTTCTTAAACACACACACATCAAAAACGAGGCCATTTATCGATTGCTTTGTATTGATTCGATCGATTATGACTTAAGGTGGTTAGAAGAAGTTATTGGCAGTCAAATTTGGTCCTAAAATGTTTGAACATTCATTTACATCTACGTATGTATTTATTTAATATCCAAGCCTCAGATCTTAATCTTTATTTTATATTTTCTCAATCCCATAAAATCTCAAGCTAATGTTAATTAATGACCTCTAATCGCAATCAAACTCGATAACCATCACCATTTTACGAGCTTTGATTTCGAAACGATGTCTTTCAATAATATGATAAATATTTAAAACAAGATTTTTAATGCTTTTCACATACGAGCCTAAAACATGCCCGATGACAATTTGGGAGCTATTAACATTATAAAAGCAATATTTAATTTATGACAAACAATGATTCTTCCTAAGGATATGGCGACAATCCAAATCTTACATATAATATTCATTACTCACACTCATCGATCGTCTTTATCTGTGGCCACTTGGGTGACTGGCACATGTCCTAGGCAGTTATTATTATTTACCTCTCTTTTGCCTAAGTTGCAAAAAATCTCAAGTTAAAACAAAGGAAATGAAAAAACATAAGGAAAACAAAAACAACCAAAAAGGCCGCCCAACTTTCAACAAAAACTTTCCCAAGAAAATTAACCAAGCAACCAACTCAACCAAGTCAACTTAACTCAAACCGAGTAGACCCATGCCAAACCAAACCAAACCAAGCCAAGCCAAGACAAGCCAAGCCAAGCCAAGTCAAGCCAAGCCAAGCCAAGCCAAGCCAAGCCAAGCCAAGCAGCCAACAAACCAACCAACCATCTAGCCAGCAATCCAGCCAGCCATTCATCCAGCCATCCAGCCAGCCAGCTAGCCATCCAGCCAGCCATCCAGCCAGTCATCCAGCCAGCCATCCAGCCATCCATCCAGCCATCCAGCCATCCAGCCATCCAGCCATCCAGCCATCCAGCCAGCCAGCCAGCCAGCTAGCCAAGCAGCCAGCCATCCAACCAATAATAATAAAGTCAATGACTCGCATGGAATTTCATGTTGGCCCTTTTCGAAATGTGTCTGCCAGTCGGTCGGTCGGGCACTCTGTCTGTCTGTCTGTCTATCTGTCTGACTGTTTGTCTGTCTGTCTTTCTGTCTGTCTGTCTGTCTGTCGGCCCAGCTCCAGCTCCAGCTCAAGCTCCGGCTAGCTGACTGGCTGGTTGCCTGACTGCCTTTTAATATTATCTGCACTTTGAGTCTTTGGCTGCCGCCGCTTTTGTTGTTGCTGTTCTTTTTGCTGTTGCTGTTGTTGTTGTTGTTTTGATTGGTCGTTTTAACCTGTTTGCGAATTTCTACCATGTTAATAAATAATTTTTAGAGGATTCGCTTAGGAGCTGCCCCAAGCAGCGGCAGCAGCAGCAGCAGCAGCAGCAGCAGCGGCAGCAACAAAAAGTACTGCACCAGCGCCAGCGCCATCGGTAGCCGGACTTGGAGTTAAGTTGATGATGACGAAGTTGGCAATGACGATGACGATGACGATGACGACGACGATGACGATGACGACGGCGATGACGATGACGATGACGATGACGATGACGACGGCGATGACGATGACGATGAAAAATGTAACATAGACAACTTAGCGATAACGATAACAATACCGATAACGATGACTTTAAGCTTTTATTGCCAGGCGTTATATTTGCCTTGTTTCTAGAATTCCGGAATAATCGAATCCCAAATCTTGATATGAGTTGAAATAATCGATCAGCCGCACTGTCTGGAAGTGCATCCCCGAATCAATGGTAAGTGTTTTCCAACACTGTTTTTTAAGCTTTAAGATATTAAGTATTTTGAATCCGACTATCAGAAATATCAATGTGCTTGAGAAAATTTAACTGTAAATAAGCCTTCTAGAATAAATACTTAGGATGCAACTCAATGAACCTAATGAGCTCCCAATTAAATTTATAATTAAAAATAAAATATATAATTAATAATATTTGATGAAGTTGCAACTCAGAATATTAAGTGGCAAATCAGCCCAAATGTATGCTAAAAAAATAAACAAAGAAATTCCGAAGGAAGTTAATTTTCTTTTTTATTTTTAAATTATGCAAAGTTAATAGAGAAAAGGACCCCAACATTACAGGATTAAAGTTCTTTTAAATAGAACGAAGAATTCGACTCACGAAAACTCAAAGTGGAAAAAACTAATTTGAATTTTTTAATTTAAAATTTTTAATAAATAATTCATTTTTTACTTTCAAAATGATTTTATACAATTAACATTATTATTTTATATTTTTATTATTATATGTTTTAGTACACATATACATATATATTTTTATTATTATTAATTTATATATTTTTATTATTATTTTTATTATATCTAATGGGTTTTTTAAATGTGTTTATTTATTTTTAAGTGAAAGCTTAGATGACAAGTAAAACGGGTGGGGGGGCTCGACGGGCTGTGTGGCTCCTCACATGGATGCTACTTCATCTTTGAAATTCCTTACTCGCCTTTTAGGTACATTTTGTGGAGTCTGTGGCATGGTGTTCGTCTCTTCTTCTTGTCTTGGTCTTGGTCTTGGTCTTGGTCTTGGTCTTGGTCTTGCTCTTGATCTTGCTCTTGGTCTGGGTCTTCATCTTTAGCTTCGTGTTGGTATTGGGCCTGCTCTTGGTCTTGTCTTGTTCTTGCTCTTGGGTCTTGTCTGCTGCTTCGTTGCGTTTGTCGTCGTCGTCGTCGTCGTCGTCGTCGTTGTGGCCGTCTTCATCTTCGTGTGGCTTGCCTTTGTCTGCGTTCTGTGCCGCTGCCTTCGTTTGGTTCGTTTGTTAAATGTTTGGGTTTTGTTTGAGTTTATTGAGTGAATTCCTGGAAAAACGCAAGAATTTGTCTTTGGACGCTGTGTTTTGCTTTGCTTACCCCCGGCAGTCCCCCCACCACAGCCCATCTCTGTCTTTGCTGATGCCTCTGGTGCCTCCGGTGCCTCTGCCGCTTCGGCTGCTGCTGCTGCTGCTGCTGCTGATGCTGCACTCTGGATCACAACGACGCCCAACAGCAATTCACAGTAGGCAATGGGAGCACGACGAAGCTGCAGCGGAAGGTAGAAGCGATGCTGATGCCGATGCCGATGCCGATGCCGATGCTGATGCCACTGATGCATAAAACATTCATTCCCAAGGTGTCTGTATGGGTTTGAGCTGATGTAGGGTGGACAGGTGATTATGATTTTTAGCAGGACACCTAATGTGTTTACCCTACAGCGGGCACAGCACGATCGGCGGCAACGGCCACAAAGTGACTATCAATTGAAAGGAGGGAGTTGGCCCGCTGTGGTTCCACTTAAGGATAACGTATTATTTCCATTAACTCCCCCCCACCACTTGTTGCAAACGTTTTCCCACATTAACATTTACCTTTCCTCCAGTAGCAAAGGAAAATCACTTTAAATTCCAATCCATAGTCCCCAATTTAGTTGCAGAAGCATCTGCAGAAGCTTTCACACAGCAAACTACTCACAGCCGCACCCACGTATACACACATATGCACATACACACGTATACGCACACACACACGCACAGCGTCCCTCGTCTCGTCAATGACTTCCAAAAATAACGGAAATGCCTCCGCTAGACATTTGCTATTTTCGACCGATGATTGAGTTGCGATGATTAAGGGAATGGCAACGAGGAATAGCTGTCTCCCATACGGAAGTATGGAATGCATATGTGTATGTGCGTGCACACATCCACACACATTACACATTACCTACATACATACATATGTGTAACTGACTCTGTCTATGGCCCCCAATAGCTCGAGATATATGCAAAGGGCCCGGCCGACGACGACGACGACGCCGCCGCATTCCTGGGCCAAACGACGGGCGTTGGGCATTCCCAGACAATGCTTAGCGGATATAGAGATTTCGAGACAGAGGAGCAGAGAGAATCTGAGCAAAAGAGATAGATAGATGGATAGATAAATAGATGGATAGATGGATAGATAGACATACTCAGATCTATATAGCGACTATCCCCCGCCCTGGGCCCTGCCGCCACCCCGTAAATATATAACTTTAAATAAAACTTTTGCTTGGCTATGCAATACACACACACACACACGCACACAATCTCTCACACACACACACACACACAATCATTTTTGTTTGCTTAGGATTTTCCCTAGTGTTTCTTATGGCTGATGCGCCGCTGTTGACGATCTTCTTTTCTTTTGTTGTTGTTGCTTTTGGTTTTTGTTTTTGGTTTTTTTTTTTAATTTTTTTCTTTCGATTTTGTAGTTTTTGGATCTTCTTATTTGTTTTCCTTTTTGCTTTATTTTGTTGTTGTTCTTGCTTCTTTTATGCTACTTTATTTAGATGCTGAAAAATGTTGCTATTTTCATGTTGCTTCTCTTGTTGTTGTTGTTGCTGTTGTTGTGGCTCTTATTGTTGTTCCCTTACTTGTTGTTGTTGTTGTTGTTGTGATGTTAAATTTTTAATTTAGTGGGCAAGTGAATGTGAATTTGAATCTACGCTGCCTTCGGCAGAAAAGAGCTTCATCTCAGCCCATCCTAGCCCATTCCATGCAGTCATATCCTACACATGTGCAGGTACCGTCAAGACTCGCTATGATACCCCCTCAACTATGACATGCATTGTGCATTGAGAATGTACTCATTTTGGTATTTAAATGTAATTAAAATTAATAATTAATATATTGAATTGATACATTTTTAAATTAAAATGAAAAGGGCTTAAATTATAAAAATAAATCCATATTCTATACTCAAATTATCATTTTTTTTTTAAAAATCCCTTTCTAAAATCATACATTTTTTATATTTTTAAAAAATGTATAAAAAACCAATTATTTTTTTATGTTTTTGAGAACTAATTAAAAACACGAGATTATTATCTTCTAATTAAATTTAATTTATGATCAATTGTATTTTTGGAAAATTATTTTACGATTTTTTTTATTGCCAACGATTTTACTACTGCCTCCCAATAATAAATTATTGTTTCTGGGTTTTTTTTTTTAAAGAATTTCTTAAAAATCATATTTAAAAATAAAATCGATTTTCGATAGACTTTTAAGATAAAAAATAAAATAAATTTGGTTTTGTTTGATATAAAAAACTTTCAAATGCCAAAGGCTTATAAATTTCTTGGCTTTTCCTCTAATTAATAATTTATGAATCTTTTATTTAAATAAACTTAAAGTAAAGTCAGAAAAGCAGAGCCTTAAAGAAAACCCAAGGATAAATCCCGTTACTTGGGCTCAGGTATTTTCCTAATTTTCTTCTGCGAATTGGACTCTCGTTCGTCTTAGTGAATCTCGACTGTGGAGTGTTTGCAAATAACTCTGTCCCATACTTCGGTACGCCGTCCCGCTTTCCAACTCTCCCTCTCCGTCTCCCTCACTCGGGCCATCGTGGTGCAGGGAAAATCTGGCGGATCGGACCAGACGGGACCCGTACAGACCAGACGATGCATAATTTGTGTGCGAAAAAAGGTGTGGACTTGGCAACAGGCCTGTATCCAGGGGCACTTCAGTGAGGGAGTTGCGGGAAAGAGGGAATCGGTGTGTGTGTGTGAGTGAGTGAGTGTGCAAAGCCAAGGATGTCTGCTTACGCCTGTGGGTAGGCAACACAAAATGGCAGACAGCAGTTGCCGCATGAAAGGATCAATCAGCACCCAGCGAATGCCTGGCAGATGAGTCACCCTCGGCGACAGCAGCCCTGGCGGCTAACGAAGATCCACAGATCATTTCGATGGAGCGCCACCGTTGCGACACAATCGCCAGCCGGTCCAACGTTGACGTCGGCATCGCCATAGCCATAGCCATAGCCATCAGCATGGGCACCACCGCAGTCCTCGGCATCGGCGTTGGCATCGGCATCGGCATCAGCAAGAGCTTCAGCATAAGCGTTGGCATCGGCATCGGCATCGGCATCGGCATCGGCATCGGCATCGGCATCGCCGCTGGCGTTGGCATCGTCTGCTGCTTCGTTTATTTTTGGCCTGTCGCTAGGCTATTTTTTGACTATTTCGTCCACGGGCCGCATCCGCGTCTGTCCCGTCTGCGTCCGAAACAGAGGGAGAGAGGCGATGATGTTGGTCGGACCGATCGCCCCCTTCTAAGTGGCGGGGGAGTGGCACCGCCACCGTCACCACCACCCCATCTCGCCTCCCATCCGTCCTGCTCAGCTCTGCTCTGTGCTGCTTTCCATGTTATTTTTGGTATAAACATCTTTATGTGCTTTTAAATATGCTGCGAAGTGACATTAGCTTTTGAGCGGTTTTCTGCGGGGAGCGAGCAGCGGGGGGGCGGTGGGGCGGTGTACAGTGCGAGACAGACGTCGCCGATCCGCTACAGAAATAAAATTTGTCACAGACAGTTAGATCACAGATGTATGCATGTGTGTGTGTGTGTGTGTGTGTGTGTGTGTGTGTGTGTGTGTACGTATGTGTCTGTGCCTGTACATGTCATTTTGCCCCTGCTTCTGCCTTTGCCTGTTCCCGTGCCCGTTCCCGTGCCTGTGCCTGTGTGTCCGAGTATATGGCAAACATGGCTAAACATAGCCAACAGCGACAGGAGACAGCAGCGTGGATGCGGGACGAGTAGTGAGGGGGGAGACGGCAATGGGGATGGAGATGGAAATGGGAATGAGAATGGGCATGGTCATGGGATGGACGGCTGAGGGGGAAGGAAGGTCTACTGTGTTGATGTTTTGATTGATTGCTGGCCTAACACCACAGCTGTCCAAGGTGGCGACTCCTGACCATCCAGACGATCGCCCAGCTACAAGTCGTTCATCTCTGACACTTGGCTCTTCACTTTCTCCCTTTCTCCCAGAGATGGGAGCCAGGGAGCGGCTTTCCTTCTGGACACAAAGTCACAAAATAAATATTAATATCGAATTTTAATAAAAATGAATCCATCATTGGAGTAACTACAGCCACGATCTTCGTACAGCTCCCAGAGTTGGAATTTTGAACAATTTCTCAAATAACCCAAATTTTGTTGCACTCCTTAGACATCCTTGGAGGGCCTTTTAAGTAGGAATAGTCCTGCATTCAAGCGAAATTTCGAAAACTCTTCCTTTGCCCCTATCCCTTAGGCAACACACAGCATCCTTTAACTATCATCCGGGTTACGGGAGTTAACTCTTTTACGCAGCTTCAAGACATTTTGATAGCGACTTTAATTTTGGAGGCGCTCCTGATTAGAATTTCCCTATGGCACGTGACCATCTCTTGGGAAAGTCCTAAGTTGCTACCAGAGGCAGAGGCTTGGGCAGTGGAACACACTTCCAGATCCGCATTCCCAATGGCAACCACATCCACATCCACCCACACTCACACTCACACTCATTTAGACCATTCATATTCACATTCATATCCGTGTTTATCCCCAGCCCATCCCCAGCCTATCCCCAGCCTATCCCCAGCCTATCCCCAGCCTATCCCCAGCCTATCCCCAGCCTATCCCCAGCCTATCCCCAGCCTATCCCCAGCCCATCCATCCCATCCCTAGTCCAACTACATGTACATGTATATCCTCATGCACATGCATATCCACATCCATATTCCCATTGAAAGAGGCACACATCCGTTGTCTGCTGGTCGCCGTGTCCACAAGATGCTGGCAATTGCATCTCCATCTGCATCTGCATCTGCATCTGCACATGGAGATGGAGATGGAGATGGAGATGGAGATGCGAGCGCTAAGCGCTTTTTCTTTCCTGTGCATTTATTTTCGAATTATTGCGCATAGTTCTTGAGTCATTCTTCCGCATTCCTGGATGAAAATGACCGTTGGAGTTGTAGTTGGGAGTTGCAGTTGGGAGTTGCAGTTGGGAGCTGCGGTTGCAGTTGCAGTTGCAGTCGGAGTTGCAAGTAGATCGTCTGTGACTTCAGCTACTGCTCCTTTCCCGCTCTCTGTACATCCTCTACTCCTCCACCCCCTTGCTTTCCACCTTATTTGGCAAAAATTAGCAATACTTTCGAGTGGTACATTGTATGCAGATGCTGCCGCTGGTCTAAGGCCGGAGACCCCCAACGAGACACCGGTGGCTTCCTACGTGGCACTCCCTAATGCAGGGCCAGCAGTATTTGCGGAGCGCGTTTCTGATAACAATGAGCCAAGTAGAGCCGAGCAGGCGTACAGATGACAGACGACGGACGACGGACGACGGACAGCCAACGACTGAGGACAGAGGACAGAGGACAGAGGACAGACGACACATTCCAGACATTCCATTGGCCACATACCACATGGCATCTCGCAACGGTGACGCTTTTCATATTCAAATGCGGTGTCGGTACGCAGGCCCAATGCGCCACGCACTTAACATAACAACAGCAACAACAACAACAACAACAACAACAACAACAAGAACACCAGTAACAAGAAGATAAAGAAGAAGAAGAACAACAACAACAACAATGCACTCCAATGGACAAATGGAGACGCAGAACGGGCGATGGCAGTGGTGATGATGTTGTCGCTGCGACTTCAAAAGCTACGCAAACAGAAGAGTTGAATGTGAAAAGGGCAGGGGATGGGGATGGAGTTCGGAATGTAGTTGGAGTTGGAGGAGATGGAGGTGGAGATGGAGATGGAGCACAAGCTGAGGATTCGTGGCGTCAGCAGTTATCAGTTTAATGGCCACAAAGCCGTCAAAGTTTGGTTAAAGGTAACAAATTTGATGCCTTAGTTAAGGAGAGTCTAGACTCACCTTGGGGGACTACTCCTTCCCATAGCATGACCCATTCATGCGATACTTAAGATCAATCATATGAGGCAATTGGATATATCATAAAATATCTTTTATGCTCTCAATAATTACTTCATTTTTTTTTGTCGGATCATCTGGATGGGAATGGAAAAGTGGGAAAGTAGGAAAATGGAAAATCAGAAAAAATAGGAGAATAGGAAAATCGGAAAATTGGAAAATCGGAAAATAATATCTTTAATTCTTGATAATATTACATATATTCCGAAATTATATAGACATTCTAGGGACATGACTAGAAGATATCCTAAGGCCACCCACGTTTGAAGTTCTTCAAGGACTTGACCTTTCAACTGGTAAAGGTATATATATGTATATGAAGGATTGCAGATATGTAGATTGAAATGAAATATATATGTAAATATTTATGTATTCAATTAGTTGGGTGGAAATGGAAAATCTGTGCATCCAGCATATTCTTTGTAGATTCCCAGGAACATTTTTCCAGTTCCCACATTTTCGGAGGAAAATCGAAACAGAACGAAACGCTGAATATTTCATTGCCTTTCATCTCAGTTCTCAGCTCTCAGTTCTCAGATCTCAGATCTCAGCTCTCAGTTCTCAATGCTCGATGCTTGATTCTTGATTCCTAATTCCCGATCCCCGATCCCCGATCCCCGATTCCCGGGTCCAAGTTCTTAGCTCTCGCATGGAGACCCATGTAATTTTAGGGGTGATAAATCCCATTGTGTTCCCTCAGAGATAAGGGGTCAATAGTCCATGAATGGTTTGTGTCACTGTGGCGACTGTTTTGGTGAGAATCGAAAGTGTCTCACGCTGGTTTCCAATCAATGGTCGATAAGAATTGATTGCATATTTACAGTAATTCAATCCAGAAAATCCTCTCTGGTTCCTGGAAGGAAGACGGCCCTGCTTTTGAAGTCCTTTCGGTCACTTCTTGGCACAGACGGAGGGCGATTGACAACGAGAGAGAGAGAGAGAGAGAGAGAGGGAGGGATGTAAGGATGTAAGGTATTCAGACTGAGAGTGAGGGAGGGAGAGGGAAGAAATGAGTGCAGAGAAGACCGGAGTAGGGCGAGGGGTTTGGTGAAGTGAAGGGAACGAGACACAAAGCCATCTGTTGCCCTCGCCTTGTTTGTAATCAACACATCACTTCCCACACTTGAGAGGTTAGGACTGAATATTGCGGCATTGTCACTTTGATATTGGCACACCCACGCACCATGGGTCCAGAAGCTGACAACGGGACTGAGAGTCGAGAGTCGAGAGTCGAGATTCGAGATTCGAGATGCTAGACTGGAGGCAAAGGCGGAGACGGAGACGGAGACGAAGGCGGTGGCGGAGACGAAGGATCGAGACGGCCATCAAGACAATGTCCCAGACTGAGAAATCTCTAATCACTTCACATTCCGCTCGTAATCTATGGCACAGGAAGTTGTTGTCAGCAAAAATGATTACATGCTGACTAAATTGAATGGCCCCTGGTGGTCTGGGACCCAGAGCTGTCAGTGATCCTAATTCCAGGGAAACCCAATGACCAATGCCAAGTGCCGAGAACCCAGAACCCAGAATCCAGAATCCAGAGCCAAGTGCCAAGTGCCAAGTGCCGAGTGCCGAGTGCCGAGTGCCGAAACGGATACAAATAAATATTCAATGCAATAAACGCAAGTGACCGCCGTCAGTTTCTAGGTTCCTGGAAAACTCCGTTCCCTGTCTGCAGTTCCAGGCCCATGGAGCGCTCCTATTTCAAATGACTGCTCAATGACTTCCGCGAATTTGCAAGGCATCAAAGCATCCGATGTTGATGTCGATGATGATGGCAATGCTCATTGACGACGACGACGACGATTATGATGATGATGATGATGATGATGATGATGATAATGTTAGCCCCTAAATTGAAGTCATCCACTAATCCAATGAAAGTGGAATGAAGCTCAAAACTAAGACCAGAATCAGAGACAAACATCATAAAAAGTAATCCTGAAGTAGCTATAAGAATTGTGGATGTCCTTGCATCCTTGGGATTACTGCCCACCCAAGACCATAAATGCCAATCCGAGTCCAGGCACTTCAGATTCACAGTGCACAGGCTGAGGATCACCCATCTGCGGTTTGTGTTCCAGTCTCAAATTGTCCTTTTTTCTGTATTACCATCTTTGTATGTATGTGTGTGTGTGTGTGTGTGTGTGTGTGTGTGTGTGTGTGTGTGCGTGTGTGTGTGGACAAGCCAAAGCTAGAGTTTTCCATTGTGGGAAATCATTCGAGGCAGTGGAAGGGCAAGCGAGGAATCTGCTTAGCTTCCAAAATGCCAAGGATCTTTACTATATATGTATATGTGTGTATATGTGTAGATGTGTGTGTGTGTGTATATCCATATGATATTTATATTACATAATTGAAGCTGTAGGTGGATGATGATAATTAAGTTCTTTCCGTGGAATTTTTATTAATCGCTCAATTATGTTTGTTTTTAAGAGACAATCTGATCTTCGTGCCTCGTGTGCCCGTGTGTGCCTGTGTGTGTGTGTGTGTGCGTGTGTGTGAGGTATGTATCATCAGATGATTTCCTAATCAAATTCTTCATTTAACTTGCATATCATTTAGCTCAATGTGTGGTATCTGAATGTTACGTGAGTTGATGCCTTCGTCCATACGAGTATTTTTCTATCTATTGGGGGCTGTTTGTCTGTTTGTCTGTTTGTCTGTTTGTCTGCTTGTCTCTTTGTCTGTTTGTCTATCTCTCTGCCTGCTTGTCTATTTGACTAACTGTCTCACTGTCTGTCAGCCCGGTTGGGCCGACCCCTTCCTCCTGCCCCCGCCCCGTCCCGTCCACCCGCTACTCCAACTGTCGGCTTTGTTATGGTTGGGCCCCATTACTGCATTCCACATGCTCAGTGTTTGCCTTGATGTTTATAGGGTGTTGATGTTGTTGTTGTTGCTGCTGCTGTTGCTGTTGCTGTTGCTGTTGCTGTGCTGTTGCTGTTGCTCGTGTTGCTCGTGTTGCTGTTGCTGTTGCTGATTGTTACAAAATCATTCATCGTACATATTGAAATTGTAAAAAGCAACAACAACTTGCCAGCATTCATATGTATGTGTGTACATACAAGCAAACATTTACATACACACACACACTCACACACACATACATACATATGTCTGCATGTGTGTGTATGTGTGTATGTGTGTGTATGTAGATAGAAACATATAAAAATTCTTTGCATTCCAATGAATCATGCTGCTGCCGTTGCTGCCGTTGCCGCCGTTGCCGTTGCCGTTGCTGCTGCTGCTGCTGCTGCTGCCGTTGCCGTTGCCGTTGCTGCTGCTGCTGGTGCTGGTGCTGCTGTTGATGTTGCTTTAACTGCGACAGCGTCTACTTCTGCTTGTAAACTTTAATTAGGTAACATTGAAGTATGTGTAGGTATGTACACACGTCTGGCACTCCGTTGCTCTGCAGTTGTAGTTGTAGCTGTGGTTACAGTTGTTGTAGTTGTAGTTGTAGTTGTTGTTGTTGTTCTTGTTCTTGTTCTTGTTATTGCTGTAGTTGTAGCTGTAGCTGTGTAGCTTTCAAAAGTCGCCACAAATTGTTTCGTATGCAAGTTGCTGCTGCCATTGCCGTGGCCGTTGCCGTTGCTGTTGCCGCCGGCAGCGACGCTCTTGCTGTTATTATTAATGTACGGCTACGCATAGGCAGAGTGACGGCGGCGGCAGAGGCAGCGACTGCTCCGCAGACACGCAGCAAACGCGTGAAAACCAAGAACAAATATCTACAAAAAATTACACTGAGCGAAACACGAGTTCACAGCCAAAAGACAACGGGCAGTTCAATGTAAACCTTTGATTACATTTTATTATAATTAATATAATTGATTAAAAATAATTAATTATTTATTCAATTTGTCGCATCCCATTCTCTCATCTACATTCTTTAGATGGAAAATAACTCCATATATCATTTAATATATCTCTGCTGGGGAGTCAGACTCTCTGCGAGGTGGGGGATGGGGGATGGGGGGTGCCTTTTGGTTTTCGTTCAGTGTATGCCCTTCGGGTATATGTGTGTGTTGGTGTAATTGTAAATAATGATGATAACACGATTACACGGCTGGTTAAGGAATTTATTGTAATTCGCTTGCCATTCAAGTGAGAAATTAAAGCAACAGGTTTCACTGACGGACTCTCTAGTCCCAGTGAATCAGTGAATCGGCGGATCAGCGGATCAACGGATCAACGGATCTGCGAATCAGCGAATCATGTGGATTGAATTGTCGTCGCGGCGGCATTTGGAGCACGCCCACAGGGACAATCGCTAGACAGCAAATGGAGTTGTGCTGGCAAAATTTGATTAAAGACATAAAAAACCGCAAGGCCCCCGCCACCCATTCGGCTGCCCGACAACTTTCAGTGGTAACCCCAAGCAATGTCCGTATCCGTGTCGCATGCCATGCGCCAAGAGTCGGCCGCAGCACAGCCTCAGCTACCAGCTGCAGCGGCGGCGTCAGCAGCAGCAGCACCAGCAGCAGCTGCAGCAACAGAAGAGGCAGAAGTAACTGCAACAACAACAACAACAACAACAACAACTCTACTGATGTGCATTCTGTTGCTGCACTCTCTCCCCACTGGCCACCTTGTATCTTCTGCCGCTGCTCTTTTCGCTGCTGCCGCGGCTGCTGCACCTACGATGAAAATTGTGAATGAAATGACGGCGGGGGTCTAAACTCTTTCGCTTGGAATGCGGTATTGGTATTGCAACTTGCCACAGCAACTGGTTTGCAACGGCTTAGCTCGGTCGTCTTCACATCTCCCCACTTCTCCACTTCCCCACATCCCATTCCATGCTCCACACTCTGGGCTTCACAGTTCTTCATAGTCATGCAGCAGTCTCAGTCGCAGCTACAGCCGCAGCCACAGCCACAGCCGCAGTCGCAGTCGCTGTCACAGCTCTCTGGTTCATTATCGCTTGCTGGAAAGACAGGGTGGCGTTAGCTGGCCCCCATGTTCTTTGTATATGTGTATAGAGGCACATATATAAATATATACATATGATGTATGTATGTATGTATGTATGTTTCTGAATGCCCATGCATATGTATGTGTGTTCCTCTAACGCTCTTTGTCGATTACAGTCTGCTGCTTGAATTTGTAAGTGAGTGTGTTTATGTGTTTATGTTTGTATGTGTACATGAGTGTATACGCTTGTTGTTATTGCCGCTTCCTCGACTGCTCTGACGCCCACCTCTCACCTATCGTTGTCTAAGAGTAGCTGCGCACTACTTGATCTTCGCTTCATCCCCACTGCCCGTCACCTCTATGAATCGATTCGTTTGCACTGCGATTAGTATGAGTATGAGAGCGCGCGTGCAGCTGTATTAGTCGGTGTGTGTGTGTGTGAAAGAACAAGCATGTGTAGGTGAGAAATTGGCGACCATGTGCGCGTGTGAGCGATCAATTGGCGCTTGCACGAGTATGCGTATGTATTTGTGCTCGCTCGTATAAGTTCGTATGCGCTCGTGTGTGCGGGCGCTTAGGCCCGTTCGTGTGTGTGAGATACTTGCTCTTTGTTCGTTTTTGACATATTTGTTGTTGTCGTTTTTATTTTATTTTATTTTTTTGTTGAGAGCCGTAGCTTTCGTTAAAATGCTTTGCAATGAGGAGGACTACGGGGTGCACGAGAAAAGGGAGGGCTTCGGTTTGCTCTTTACTGTTGTTGTTATCGTTGTTGTTGTTGTTCTTTTTGTTGCTATAGCTATTGCTATTGCTTTTATTATTGCTGCTGTTGTTGTTCTTTTTGAGAGCGACGAAAAAAACATAATGGCGGCGATTTTATAAATTTGATAGAAAACTGAAAAATTGCGTTGTAGCAAATTGTTTAAACTTTTGAGCATTTGCTTCTATGCATTATATTTTTTTATTATTAATTATTTCGTTTTATTTGTGTTACGTAACGGAATGTTAAGCTAACAAATGTTCCACAAATATACATATTTTTTTTTTAAATACAAATTAAAGCAATTTCAACCATAATTATTTCAAGCCTTTATTCTTTAAAATTATTTAATTAAACATTTTAATTTCTTACTTCCTTTACTATATTTGAATTCAATCCATGCGTCTATATTATGTATTTTCCCAAAAGACTCCTTACCATTAACATTGAATGTAAAAATCACAATGTTATATAATCTATTGGCACATGTTTAATAAACGGAACTCATCAGGGATGTGCCACTTAATTAAAAACAAATCATTAACTATTTAGATAAATAATGTAGATAATGAACGAATATAATATAATGTAATTTAATAATAATATATAATATTTACAAATTAAAATCATAGAAATAATATAAATATAAATAATATAAATAAAATAATAATAAATTCAATATCAATTAAATTGAAACATAATTTTTCTAAGCTTTTTTTCTGCCTTCTATTGAAATGAAATCCAAGAAATTGTTTTAAGTTAAATTTGGAAAAAGTTTTGCAATTTGTATAAAACTATTAATTATTTTTAAAATGTGGCTTTATCCTTTTTAAGCATTCAAATTGAAAAGTTCTTGCTTGGGCAAACAATTTGTTTATGGAATTCGATTTAAATACTAAAATCATTTAAATCGTTTTAATCATTTTCAAAAGTTAAAAAGTAAAAAATCTACGGGAATTAAATATTTAAATTATTATTATTATTATATACAAAATGTGAAAATTTATAAATTGACTAAAATCCAATGACTCCCATTTTCGGTGCACTTTAATTGACCTTTGATAAGAAAGAACTAAATAATTGAGTAACGGTATTCTATGCATGATAAACCCCTAACTATTCTATTATATCTGAGGGCTGAAACAGCCGTCCTTTCTTTAGTTCAGTTCCATGTGATCATCTCTTCATTGTAAGGATGCTTTTTCTGTTGTTCGAGGGGCTGAAACCAAACAGACCCGAAGCTAAAAACACAACAAGGCAAGAGCCCCTTTCATTTTTTTGGTGCCACAAAAAAAAAAAAATAATAAGAAAAATAAAAAATAAAAAATAACAAGAACCACGAAAAAGAAAAATGAGGAAAATAATAAACAACTGACATTAAAAAAAACTTATAGCATGCAAATTTATTTAGCGCATTAAAAAATGCGGCGCAATGCGAAGGGAGCCAGCGAAAGGGAAAGGGGTGACTCGAGGAATGCCTCAGAGAGAGAGAATGAGAGAGAGAGAGAGGGGCAGAGGGAGAGGGGTACATAAACAGGATATGGACATGGAAAAAATGCGAGTAATTATGTATGAATATGTGTTATGTATGTATTATAATTAACATTTCTGGGAAAATTCGAATGTGATGCGCAGG
Organism: Zaprionus lineosus; assembly: GCA_035044505.1. NCBI lineage: Eukaryota > Metazoa > Arthropoda > Insecta > Diptera > Drosophilidae > Zaprionus > Zaprionus lineosus. The sequence continues at coordinate 2,743,956 of JAWNNX010000694.1, read as the reverse complement.
ACAAAAGGCAAAACAACCAAAACCAAAACCAAAGCCGAAGCCGAAGCCGCTGCCGATGCCGATGCCAGTGTCGATGCTGCGGCTGAGCCTCAGACACATTCAGACAAGACCAAGACGCACAACAATAACAAAAATAATAACAACAACAACGGCAACGGCAACCCCGGCAACCACGAGCACGGCAACAACAACAACAACACCAACAACAACAACTGACAGGAAAGGTAACGTGCGGCAAGGTAAGAAAAGGGATTTGCGCCTGCGCCTGCGCCTCTCACACATTTCCCATTATAAATGAGCAGAGAGTTGCGTCCGCGTCCGCGTCCGAATCTCATGCTCATATCCACGTTCACATCCAACTCCACGTCGACGTCTACGGCCACGTCCGCGTTCACGTCCTAAGTGCCGAGTGGCGGCGACTCCTTGTTGTTGTTCTACTGGTTTTGCGAGATTATGTGCGGATTTTTGCACAAACTCAGCTTTGGGCATAGTCGAAGGCTCTGTCTGTGTCTCTGCCGCTGCCGCTGCTGATGCTGCTGCCGCTGTTGATGCCACTGCTGCTGTTGATGGCTCTACCACTGATTTTGCCATAAACTCACATTCAACGTAGTCGACGTCACCGTCACCGTCGCAGTCGCCGTCGTAGTCGCAGGACCGAAATGACTGCCAGAAATAATCATAATGAACAGTATGCAGAGCCAAGGAATAACAGATTTACCTGATGACCACCGCCAAAATCCGAGTTCAAAGGAAAAACCGGAACGCCTACCTGGCTGCAATATCAACTGCTGCTGCTGCTGCTGCTGCTGCTGCCTGCAACTGGTCCTGTGGCTCTTGTTATTTTGCCTCAAACCTCCTGCTCCTGATCCTCGCACTGTGTCACTTCATTCAACAGACTGCGCATGGCATCTGCTGGAAGATCACACGCAATAGTCACCAACGTTCAACCCATTATCCTTACGATTGCCTTCATTGCTATGGGGTTGCTGATAATTTGTCACTCAGCCATTATCAACACATTACAAGGATATCCTGGCTAAACAATTGGCAATACGGCTTAACATTCATTGATCCTTCATTCAGAGTCTTCACTTCCACCTCTCCCTCCCGACCTTAACACCTTTATTCACATTTATTGCCGATGTTGTCCAAATAATCAAGTTGATTATTTTCTGAAATTTCTATTGAGGAATTCTTCCTGTGACTTAAGGACCTCACAGAAGCTTCGTTCCTATCAAACATCGAGTTTTTCCATTGCATTTTTTTAAGATTCCCTGACTGTAAGAAATCGGAATTTTTCATATCTTATGAAGTTCTACAGATCCTTACAGACGCCAAAATAATTTTGATATTAATTATCTTCAGGACATTCTCAATTTAGTTGAGACAGCAATAAAATGTTATCCTTTATATAACGGAAGTTATTTACATTTCATTACACTAAAATTATCTTATTATTTTAATATAGATACAAAAATAAATTTTTTCAAGGATTCCAAAAGAATACTTGAATTAATTTTAAAACTATCGCATTCCAAAAATTCTTCAGGATTATCCTTCGAACAATATTGATTGACAACTTGAAAGCTGCAGGAGTTACAATTAAACCAAAGTAATTTTAATCAAATTTATTTAGATTTGATTTAACATCAATAAAAAGAATGGTCCTGGGAGGAAACTAACGGTATTTATTACTCTTTAAAATTCAGCTCAAAGTTTTGAGCAAAAGGATATGATTTTCCAGGTGTGTTAATTATAAACAGAAGTTTTCCTTTTTCCACTTTACACACATTTTTTGACCGAACACTTTGTGCACTTATATTGGGATAATCCAAAGGATATTCAAAATAAATGATCTATGATGTTTTTCTGTGAGCAGACGTAACGGATTTAAAAAGTCCTTGGAAGACACTTTAAGAAAGCTTCAATGGCATTCAATACACCCAATGCCCAAGGAAGCTCCTTTAACGTAAGTTCCTTTTTGGAAAGTAGACCCAAATATCCGGGATCCTTAAGTTAATTACTCATGCAACGTAAATCCTGTAAAGATCCTGTAAATGTAAGCCGCAGGAGGCAGTCCTTTCCATTGAAACGACCAATGAATAAAATAAAATGAGCTTAAGTAACGGACTGTGGGAACAATAGGAACATCTAGGATCACTTAAGGCCGGAGATAATGAAAATGCGAATTCCGATGAAAGCAAATTTGGATAATTTAAAGGTTCAGGGATTGAACCCTTTTTCCTGCGGCTGCTTTAAAGATCAATCCGGATTTACATTGAGCCGATGATAAGATGTTTGTGAGGTGAGAAAATTTTCTCTACTCGTAAGGCCGCATTCCATGCAAAAAACTGAAAGAAAAACAACAACAAAAACAAAAACACAAAAACCACAACAGCAATAACAACAACAATAATAATACCAATAACAAAAATAACAACAACAACAACAACAACAACAACATGCAGCTCAAGTCTGAGACCAAAGCCAAGTTCGAGCCACAGACACAGACCAAAACTTGAGGTGAGAGGACAATCAACTCGGCATAGCAGAGCCGCAAAAACAACAACAAGAACAACAGTAACAAGAACAACAAACAACAAACAACAAGCAGCAATAACAACAACAACAACAACAACAACAACGTCCATTCTCCTGGCCACAACTCGTGGCTAACTCAAGCGCTTGCGCCTATTTAATTTGGCTGCCAGTTCGAAGCTCCCACAGATTCCAGATTCAAGCTTTAACTCCAACTCCAGCTCCAGCTCCAGCTCCAAGTTCAGCACCGGCACTGGCACCGGCAGCGACAGCGACAGAGGCAGCAGCCACAGCAGCAGCAGCAGTGGCGATGGCAGTGGCAGTGGCTGTGGCAGTGGCAGTGGCAGTGGCAGTGGCAGCGGCTGCGGCAAACCCCTCCCTCCATTACCACATCCTCCTCGCTCCGTTGTCTTGGCATCTTGTTAACGATCATGGCAACAGGATTCTGCTATTTTGTCGCTGCCCTGCGCCAAAGCAACAAAAAATTATGCAGCATCGACGATGACGGCGGGCACATTCCACAGCCGGGGCAGCGGCAAGGGGCAGTGTCAGCAGTATCTCCAAAAAGAAATGGACTTCTTGCAACACACATACATAGGCACAAATACCAAGGCTCACACACACACACACACACACGCACACACATTTATACAGGCAGGCATATGGACGTAAGCAAAAATCGCTGCAAATGCAAAAAGAAAAACAGAAACAAAAAGAAGAAAAAGAAGAAGATGAAGAAGAAGAAGAAGAAGAAGGAAAGAAAAACAAGAATAAAAACAAAACACACAAAAAGTAAAGAAAACAAAATGTGGCAAGCAAACAGAATAACTAAATGCAGCACAACAATCCCCGACCGGCCACCCCTGCGCCCCCGGACCAAAGGCCGCCCCCACTCGCCTCTCCCAGCCAAAGTGCTACAATGTTGTTGTCTCGGAATTTTGTTGGCTTTCTCTTGTCGCCGACTTTATTAGCCAAGTCTGGCATTGCAACTTTGGGGCGACTCCCAAACTGCCGATGCCCGCTGCTCGTTGCCTGCCGCCTGCCGCCTGCCGCCTGCTGCCTGCTGCCCATTGCCTGATTCCCAATGCCCAATGCCCGATACTCGACGAAGCCTCCCCCTCCTCCTCTCCACCCCTTTCTTATCCATAACTTTGTACAGAAGGTGATCGCACAATTCGACTTGCCCTGCCACTGCCACTGCCACTGCCACTGGTAATGGTAATGGTTGCGGCACCCTCCGCACACTCCGCCACACGTTTGCACCTTAAAATGCGCCGTTTTTGGCTGCTACAATACGAAATTCCACAAGAACTTAAGTGTATACAATATGAATGTCTGGGGCATGCTGCAACTGCAACAGCAGCAGCAGCAGCAGCAGCAGCGGCGGTGACGGCGACGCCAACTGCGACCGCGGCAGAGACAGTGCCAAAGGCAGCGACTGCAATCAAACATTGGCCATGGCCCAAGCCCAATGTAGGAGCTGTAAGAGTAATAGCCACCGCCACCGCCACCGCCATCGCCAACGCCGACGACAACGACGACGACGACGACGACGACGACGAAGACGACGACGAAGACGACGACGACGACGACGACGACGACGACGATGATGACGACGACGATGATGACGACGATGATGACGACGGTGGTGGCGGGAACGTCGGCGACTTTCGACTAGGGACTGCAACAGGGACTTAAGTGCGAGAGAGAGAGAGAGAGAGAGAGGGAGAAGGATAGATATAAGGTTGGAGCACAAGGCTTCGTATCTTTAAATGAAATGCAAAGAAAAGAAAATAACAAAAACAAAGTTTCTCACGTTCCTCTTCCTAAATTCTTGGAATTGCAATACATTAAAAAGAGGTCTTTGCTTCGTCTTTGTCTGTGTGTGTGAGTGTGTGTGCTTGTGCGAGTGTATTGGTGCATGTGCATGGGCGGACAACGGACAGCAGTTTTGAGCCGTGCTACAGACCATACGCCCGTTCAACATATTCCTTTTCACATCGATTTTTTAATCTATAAGTGAATGTGCCGATTGTGTGCACTGAGAGAAATTCCTGGATACCCAAAGCCAAGTGAAAATAATCCAAGTGTAATTGACACAATTAATCACTAAACGTCTCAAAGGATTTTTGAAATTTTTTAAAAGTTTTATAAAATTTTTACATATTTTTTAAAACATTTTTTCCCTCAAAAATTGCTGCCATTTTAGGTGTAAAATTCAGTCAATTTAAAAATATTTAGAATTAAATATTAAAAAATATCTGAGCTTGGGAACTTTTTAAAATTTTTTATAATTATATTATTATGTATTACATATTTCTATTAAATTAAATTTCTTAAGTTTATTATAATTTTATGTTGTGTTTAAATAAATTTTAATTTTTTCCTCTTGACATTTCGTATTTATTTATTATTATATATATTATTAAATTCTACTTAATTAACTAATTATTTAATTTAATATTATTATATAACACAATTTTAATAGCCTGAAATTTATATTTTTAAATTAATAGATTTAAAAATATTTAATTCTTTTGGCTGTAAAGAAATGACACTTTTTTACTTGGATATTTGAATTTTGACTCTTGTTGAAAATATTGAAATCTTTGGATTTTGAAGCCATAATTGAAATATAAAAGAAATAAGAGGTTTTTTTAGATTTGGGAATTTTGTAAACGAAATTAAATTTGGGGGCTGCCCAATGGATGTAAATGGATGACAATGGGAAGTAAACCCTTGAGTCTGGGCATACGGGCCCTTAAATGGACTTAATTAATTTCTTTAATGATTGTCGTCTTTCCATTGCCCCTCAATTCTCTCAGTGTAATGATGTGCAGTTGTTCTTGCTGTTGTTTCTGTTGTAGCTGCTGTTGCAGTTGTTGTTGCAGTTGTTGCAGTTGTTGCAGTTGTTGCAGTTGTTGCAGTTGTTGCTGTTGTTGCTGTTGTTGCTGCTGTTGCTGTTGTTGCTGTTCCTGCTACTTTGGCAATATGATTTCGTTATTTCTTTTCTCTGTTTCAATGTGATTTTGGATTGCATTCAGGCGGTTGACCGATCGACTTGTTGCCGTCTGGCCAATGGATACGCAGTCGCAGACGCATTTCTTGCTCTTGCTCTGGCTCTTGTTGCTGGTGTTGGTGTTGGTGTTGGTGTTGGTGTTGATGTTGGTAGTGGTAGTGGTAGTGGTGTTAGTGTTGGTGGTGGTGTTGGTGTTAGTGTTAGTGCCGCTGCTGCTGCTGCTGCTGCTGCTGCCGTTGCACCAGCACCAGCACCAGCCACGACAGCGCAGGGCCATATCAGGAGAATGAAGGTGACCGAGAAGATTGAGAAGGTTGAGGGGGGGGCATGGGCATTGGGGCATAATGAAAGTCGTCGTTTGGTTCGTGGTTGTGTTATTGACGTCTTCGGCGGTCTGATCAAATGAATGAATATTATCATCGATGCCTTCTCCCTCCTTTGCCCTCTTGAATGTTGAACAAGCGTTGACTTGATGACTCTAGACGGTAGACCGAGCGAGCAACGTAAAGAATGTCTGATATCTTTCTCTGTGTGAGTGTGAGTATGAATGTGAGTGTGTGTGTGTGTGTGTGTGAATGATTATATATGTGTGTGTGTGTGTGTTGCCCGTCTATGTGCTGTATATTTACATTGGCGGCTTTGTAGGTTGAGCGTTGAATGGGCCAAGACTAGTGCGTGGAGAGGAGGGCCTGGGAGTTTGGGAGTCGCTCCTCGTTGCATTTCAGTTGTTCGCGTTGTTGCCACTCAGCAGGAGACAGACGTTTGATCTAATTGGTGTACTCATCGGGATCTTGGGGCGATCCAGAGCTGACCGATTCAAGCGACTTTTCAATGATCTTAGCTGCCTGCAGATACAGATTTTTATCCATCAGCAAATCAGATACTTTTCAGTTTTATGACAGTTTTTAAATTAAGGAAGCAAATTTTGAGAGTGTTTTATGGTTTTGGAGCTTTGTTCCTGTTCAAGAAGATGAACTTGCGACTCGGGATGCCAATTGGAAAACCCACAAGATTATGGCAACTCAAAGGAACATAGACTTCTCCAGGGATACTTCCAACTTGGGAAAGATCATGTCCAGAATATGGAAAGCTACCTTTTGAGTGCACCTTCATGGCGGGATCGTCTGCTCGTTCGTCGGTATGCGGTTTCTTTTCTTCAAGTTCTTTTGGGAGAGAGTGAGGAAGAAGGTACTGATAGGGGCAGAGAGTGGGAGAGGGATAAGGAGAAAGCGACATGGAAACCGTACACACATACCAAAAGTAAGACAGACAGACGGAGGGACGGACAGACGGACAGACGGACAGACGGAGGCACAAAAAGTGCAGCAAGCGGGGGAGAAGAGACAAGCAGATAAACAGACAGTGGGACACTCCGACAGACGGACAGACGTATAGACGGATAGACAGACATACAGACAGATAGACGGACAGACAGGAGAGGGACAGTCGAAGAGCCGGCGGGTACAAATACAGCAGTTGATATTTAACAAGAGTCAAAATTCCAGGAATTTAGGATTGGTTTTGGTTTCGGCTTTGGAACCCAAAGAGAGAGAGAGAGAGGAGCCCAGACTGCGATCTGGTCAGTTAGGCTCAGAGTCGTTAAGTTAAGCTCCTTCCTTAAGTTCTTTCCGTTCTTGTCTCTACTCTTGTGCTCCGCTGCTCCGCTGCTCCTCTGATCCTCCGCTCCTCTCTTTTCCGATCTTTTCTGTTGGTCTTCGGAATAATTAAGTGGCCTTAAATGCCGCTAAAGGAAATTCCCGCAGGCGACACTTTTATCAGTTTTCCTTACCAAAGGAAGGAGCATCACTTTTTCTTTTTTTCACTGATAGGACGAGTTGCAGTTCATGTCGATGTCGATGCTGGGGGTGAAGACGTTTGGAAGTCGCTTATTTATCTGCCATTTATCCATAGAAAAGGAGAGAGAAAGAGAGAGAGAGAGAGGGATAGACAAAGGGAAGATATTGTATCTGCGTATCTGCTGCTGGGTATCTGACTAATCGTATCTTTAAGCTTATGTCGGTAAACAAGACAATGGCCCATCAAATTAATATCGTTACTTCTTGTAAATTAGGCAAAGCCTCGGCTAGAAGTGAACCGTGATTGGGATTTAACGGCTTTGGAAATTTTAATTGCTAAATGCCAACAGGTTGCAGTTCTCTGCGGCTTGCACAACATTTGCTCGTCATCATCATCAAGACACACATTCCAATATCGTGACTTCATATCACAGTCGCTTTTACCATATGCGTAGCCTGGCGGGGGTTATCTGGGAAATTGAAGACATGCCAGGACAATTTAAGTAAAGGACTTCGAATAAAGAGGGACAGGGTATGGATATTTGTCCTGGAAGGATATCCCACACACTATGTATATTAAAGGGGTTGAAAAGAAGACTGATTGACTGAAAGAACTCGAAACTTGGGCAGCTCGATCCCCCGCTGCTCGAGTGGCATCTACGCCCCTGGTTGCAGCAACATACACTTAGTACCAACGTGCAATGTAACTGCCAGCAAGTACGTTTGTACTTGTTCTCAGTCAAGTCAAACCAGTTGCCCCCATGACTCAGACACAGTCTCGGTCTCAGCATCAGTCTCGGTCCCAGTCTCAGTCCCAGTCTCAGTCCCAGCCTCAGCCCCGGTCTCAGCCCCAGCCTCAGCCCCAGCCTCAACCTCAGCACCAGCCCCAGTCCCAGCCTCATCCCCAGCCTCAGTCTCAGTTCAAGCTTCAGCCTCAGACTAAGAGCCATAGCCAAGTCAGAGTCAGACTTCAACTGCAGCTACAATTAATTGCATATGCATTTTGCATAATCTCATAGTAATTACAATAGTTCGATCTATGCGCGCCGGCGCCGCTGCAATTCATTCATGCAACCAACGAGCAGCACGGAGGCACAGAGGCCCCAAGCTTGTTCAACGGCGTGTGGAGCCAGCTTGCGGCTTCAGCTGCAGCTCCCAGGCCCCATTCATGAAACTGAAACTGGCTGCGGTGTATACGATGAGTGTGACTGTGACTGTGACTGTGAATGTGACTGTGAATGTGACTGTGACGACATGGTACGGCACGATCCGGGGGTGGGGGCTCTGAAGTTGAAATTGCTTGGGTATGAGTATGAGTATCAGTATGAGTATGAGTATGAGTATGAGTACGAGTATGGGTATGGGTATGGATATGGCTATGGGAATGACTATGAGTATGAGTATGGGTATTGCTTAAGGGTATGAGGTATGAGGTATAAGGGGTGTGGGGTGTGGATTGTGGTACTTCGTATGTTGGGTGTGGGGTGTGGAGTGTGGGGTGCGGGGTTCTAGGCACTGACTCGATCTCTCGAGCTTGGTTCAGTCACTTTATATTGATGTGTGTGTATGCCTGTGTATGTGTGTGTGTGTGTGTGTGTGTGTGTGTGTGTGTGTGTGTGTGTGGCACTACATTTCATCACTTTGCCACTCCACCCAAAAACGAATAATATAAACCGAAAGATACGTGTACTCGTATTGCTCTGTGTAGCCGGTACCCTCGTTCTGCCATGCATTTTTTCTTTTAGGTATTCTTTATTTTTATTATTTTTGTTATTTTGTTATTTTTTATTTTTTGTTTTTTTATTTTTATTTTCTTTTTCTCATTCTCCTTCTTTTTTTTTTGACACCAATGCACTTTGGTCTTATCGCGCATATTTCATATCTGGTTTCTTGTCGCTGATGGTTCCTCGGCTTTAATCTCTTTGCGATGGAGTTGAGTTGCCTGGATAGTGGGCCAGTTGGGGGGTAGGGGCATTTGGGTGTTCGGGGTGCACGCCTGGGGCATGCCACGATAAAGGGAGCACCGAGAACTATATGGCCGATGCACTTGTTAAGCGTTAGTCTCTAATATTCATTGTGTACATATATTTCAATTTATTAATTTTGTATGCAAAAATCTTGCTCTTTATTTATTCAATTTGAGTCTTTGTTGTCTGCTGAGGCTGATGCCGATGCCGATGCCGTTGCCGCTGCCGTTGCCGCTGCCGTTGCCGTTGCCGCTGCCGTTGCTGATGCCGATGTTGTTGCTGATGCTGATCATTGGCGTTGGCCCTGGCCAGATATACAATGCATTTACTGAGATGCTGGAGACGCTGGAACGCTGCTAGCTGTGGGCCCGGCCAGGGGGTGGGGTGCCGGGACCGCCACTATCGTTGCACTGCGGCACATTCGATCTTTGACTTATGAATTCTTGGAATGCAGTTAGTGGGGCATTTTAATGGAGACTGTCGCTCTCTGTGTCGCCGCCATGCCCAGCCCAGCCGAGCCCTGGTTTGGCCTGGTCTGGCCTGGCCTGGCCTGGCCTGATCTGCTCTGGTTTTTGGCCCGGACTCGGACTACGGCTCTGGCACACCACTGGTCACTGGCTCAGACTCTGACTCCAACTCTGACTCTGAGGCTGGCCTAGCCGGACCCAATGCAAATGGACGCCCCAAGTCTGAGCTCCAGTTTGAGTTGCACCACAAATTGGAATCTGGACGCTGACCAATCGAACTTGAATCGACTCAACTAGTCACTGGCAGTCGCGTTAACCAACCTGCACATAGAACCACCCGACAATTGAGGCCAAATATAATTGAATATCTATTCGCTTCAAGCTGCATTCTACAGCCGCCAAAATCGAATTTCTATCCAATCCGAGACTCCGACGGAGGAACTCCATTCAGCAGGCAGTGCAAACAGATTTGTTCCCAAAAATCATGAGACTTTTCAGTTTTGGATCCTGACATTGCCAGGAACAACTGTTCTTTAAATTCCTTAAGACCCAAATATCATTTAACTGTTGCTGGAAATCAATAGCCCTTGTTATGAAGGGCAATTATTTTCACGCGCCTCCTCGGATTGAGAATCCTGTCGACTTCGATCCCTTGTACTCCTCCGGAAGGGAGTAAATAATGTATTAGGATTCCTTCTATCAAAATAAATAGAAGTTTGGCCCAAGAATTCTGCAGGCTTTTGGTTGATCTTTATAATTGCGTAACGCTTCTAGATTCTTACATGGAAATATTTTTGGAATATTTCCAGCTGCAATTTTGGAATTTCTTAAGTGAAAACATTCAATTGGATGTTTAAAATACAAATGCATTTTGCAGTTTGTTTAGAATTTCTTTGGATTTGGAAATAAGAATTTGTATAATCGCAGAAGCAAATTTCATTTCATGAGGCGGAATCTCGGCCGCCATTTTGAATACTTTCCGTGCGCCTCGCAACTGAAAAGCCATAGAACATGAGTTATCGATGGATTTGTTGGGCTTTTGTATCGGGCAATTCTAGTTTTAAGTAATTAAATGCATTTTTGATTCGTTGCGGTAGGAAAAAAAAAAATAAAAATATTTATATTATGTATTTATATACATGTATATATATGCTTGCATTTGTACATGCTCATATAATTTGATATATATATTTATATAACCACGTCAACAAAATCACCTGGCGGCCATTTTGTTTAATTCACAACGCGTGAGTTTCTCTCAGAGCGTCTCAAGGTTTATTGTTGCTAATTTTGGTTGCTCTCTCTTTCTTACAATTTCCATCTCCCTCTGCCTATCCCTCCCTCACTCTCTCTCTCTCTCTTACTGTCTCTCTGCCTATGTCTATGTCTATGTCTATGTCTATGCCTATGTTGCCGTGCATATTATGAAAACTCTAGTCGATTGGGGAGTACGTGGGGAACACGTGATTGAATACACTCTCCGAAGAATGTCATGCAAAAGCTGATGATGTGTCTACAGCACTGAGGATAAAACGGTTATTTCATAATTTAGTATAACGGAATAGTAATGCCATGCTACGGGGGAGAATGAAAGAACATAAAACAAAGTTAAAGAAAGGAATGCGAGTATGTGAAAAATCGGGAAACTTTTATTAAGCGACGACATTTCGACTTGTATTCATGTTCGATATTGTGTACGTCATTTAAAGCTTTGGTATCTTCTTCCCCCATTCTCCTTCCATCCTTTTATCCTTTCTCCTTACCTCCATACCTTCTTACTTCCTTACCTCCCTTCCGCCCTTTCTTTCTTTCTCTTTGTTCGTATGTCTAACTGTATTGCGATCTTCATAGAAAGAAAATTGCTAAAACTTTGTTGTGTATGTGTGTGTGTGTGTGTGTGTGTGAATGAGTGTATTTGACTGATTGTGTTTGGGTGTGTGTGTGTGAGTTGCTTGGTATGCGTGAGAAATGCTGCGTTTTTGGAATAGCTTTCGACATACCGCTTGATTTTTTCTTTATACGTATGGCCGCTTGTGTGTGCTTCTGTGTGTGTGTATGTGTGACTGTAGTGTAAGTGTGAGTGGGAGAGTGAGAGATGCGTTGATATTGTGCACGCCCCTTTGCGTTGTCGAATGTCGACCCTTACGTCAGCATTAGCACGTGGACTATTATTAAAGCGTTTAATTAACTTGAAGCATTTAGGATCAAATTAATACATAATTGGAGCTGTGTGCGTGTGCATGTGTGTATGCGTGCATGTGTATATTTGTGCGAGTGTGTTTGCTTGCGTGACTTTGTGCTGTAGAGGAGGGAGGAGAAAAAGAAAAATATCAAGCCCGTTCGGTAGGGCGTCGATTTCTGTGTTCTTCGTCGACTTTTCTGTCAAGCTTTTCAACGGACTGGACAATGACAAATCGTAAACTGATATCAGTTCTGATGTTAAAGGTTGGGCACGGTCTTTCATAATAACTGTATTTTGTGTGCCAGCTTCTATGTGTGTGCGTGTGTGTGTGTAAGTAGTTCCGTTTCGGTATCAGACTGTTGACCACCTTCAACCTAAATAATTGTATTTATTTAATTGCAAATTTGAATGTAAATACACATTTATTTGATATCAAATTCATTTCAATTTCAGGCCTGCCAGTAGAAATTGCCCCCATGGCAATCGCACACACACACACACTCATCTATATATGCATGGACACAAGAACAACATGCATACATGCATACATACATGCATACATGGACATATCAGGCAGCTCAATACATGCACAAAAACGTGCACACACATGTCCAAAATCGAAATGTTTTTCTAGTATGTCTGTAACTATATGTATCAGTGAGTCGTCACTCATATAACTATGAGATCCAAGTGTATGTGTATGTATATGTGTGTGTACGTGTTAAACAAAAAACGAAACAACAAAAGCTAGAGCCTCTTGCTTTGCAGTACACACACGCAAATATAAGCACACACACACTCACACACAACATACCCGCTTCTGGGACAGGAATGTATTTTTTTCGTTCATTTTGATCGTGAGTATTTGCGTATATATAAATATGTATATGTATGTATGTATATATATACATAACATACATATATATATATGATATATGTGTGTGTGTATCTGTGTGCTTGCGTGTGCTTGAATGAGGGTCTTTGGGCTGATTTACACTGTGCACAAAGTTTGTACAGTTCTTTAAACTTTGAAGTTCGACTCAGTTTTAAGCTTTCGTTAGGCCTTTTAACATTCATTCAAAAAATGACTGTTTAACTTTGTCTTTAAAGAGTTTTTCGTGGCCTAGACTTTATCATGTTCTGGTTCCTGATTAATTATAACACATCAATTCGTATTTCTGAATGATTTTTTTGTACTGCTTATATTCAAACACTTTTTCCACATCCTCAAAAAAACCCCCACCCCGAATTAGTCAAAACTTGCAAAAGAAGACAGCCGTCTTCTTACCTCGACATACGCATTGGCAACTTTATATATCGGATATGATTAAGGAACTTTTAAATATCGTATTTATTTTTAAATATGTACCAAATATTAAAAACTATCCAAAAGGGTTTATATTGCAGGCATTCTTTTTAAATAACTCGCTCGTATGTTTTACACATCATCGATCAATTAATCAAAGATAAGTTCATTGATTTTTTCTGCAACTGTTCAAGATTATTTTTAAAAATTTCATTTCCCTTTTGGTTGCCAAAATTGCAATAAATGCGCCAAAAATGCAATTCTTAGCGCCGCCATTTTCTTTTCTTTCTTTCGTTTATACAAATTTTTTACCGTGCCTAAGCGCTCACCAACACATGTATGGAAACGCATACGCACGCAAGCTTTTGCCTGTGTCATGACAAACGTGTGCAAGCGCTCTCCCTCTCTTCCTCTGTGTCCCTCTCCCTCTTCCTCTTCCACTCCCTCTCTTTCACTTGCTCTTTCTCTCTCTCATTTCGGCTTGCTTGCGCCTGTAAGGTGTCCGTGTGTTTGTTTTGCTATTGTTTTCTGCGCCAATGCGCACACAACCAAAACAAATTTATATACATGTACAACAATTTTTTTTCAGCGATGGCGTTAACTATTACATGCAAAGTCACACTCACAGTATCGGCAGCAACTGCGCCCCACATTCATTCACGACGTTTGGACATTTTAAGACATCGGCCGAGAGGCGCACGACGATGGGTTCAGCTTCTCTACTTTTTTGATTGCTCGTTACTTGTTGCTGCTGGATTTTGTAGCAGAGGCACAGCAGAGTCAGAGGCAGAGGCAGAGGCAGTGGCTGTGTTTGTAGCTGTGACTGTGGCTGTGACTGTAGTTGTAGATGAAGCAGAGTCATTGGTAGACGCAGGGGCCACAGTCCACGGGGACTGAAAAAGAAGCAATGCCAAATCAACTCTAGGCATTCATTGATACCAACGGGTCTGTTGTTGCTTTTGTTTTTTGTTTTTGTTCTTGTCGTTGCTGTTATTGCTGTTGTTGTTGCTGCTGCTGCTGTTGTGGTTGGTGGTGTTGGTACTGGTACTAGTGCTGGTGCTGCTGCTTGCTCTCACAGTATGCTCTGTCGCTGTCCCTGCTGCTGCTGCTGCTGTATCTGTGGCTGTGACTGTTGCTGTATTTGTGCTGGTTGACTTTACGTGCGTGTGTGTGTGTGTGTGCGCGCTGTTAGCGTAACCATTCGGCACAAACTAAACTAAAGTGAGGCATTTGTTTCAGTACGTCACCGACAGCGCCAACGTCAAGAAGGAGGAGGCGGTGAACTGCTCTGCTTGGGCGCGGCTTACTGGCTAACTGCTTGGGCACTGCTTCTTTAGCTTTTCGCTGTAGCTTTGCTTCTTCTTTATAATCATCATCTTCTGGATTGCGGCAGCGGCAGCAACGGCAGTGGCACCAGCGGCGGTAGCATCAAAGTGAATTTCAATTAAAACTGTGTGCAAAGGTGTTGGTGCTGGCGTGTGTGTATTTTTATTTTTTTTTTCAAGTGTGTGTGTTGCGGTTGTGTTGCTGTGTTTCGCCATTTAGCTAATTATTAATTATATTACTAAACAAACATACAACAAGGAAGTACAACTTGAACCCAATTTCAACTCGATCGAGCCACACGAACAGCAAATGAATGGAAGCAAAAAGAAAACAAGAAGAGCAACAACAACAATAGCAACAACAATAACAATAACAACAGCAGTAGCAGCAGCAACAGCAACAACGATAACAACAACAACGAAAACAACAACAACAACAGCAACGGCAGCAATAATCGCAATAACAAATTCAACAAAAAAAACAACAAAATGTGAATCTGCGACGCAGTTTTAAAGGCCCCAAAAGTCGAAGCCCAATGCCATAACATAACGTACTTCAACGTAGCGTAACGTAGCGCACCGTATCGTAACAGCAACGTAAGGCGGCGCTACTGCTTAGAAGATGTTTTCAATGAGAAAAGGAACCGGAAAGAAGGACACTGCCACAGAAACCACAGCAATAATAATAATAATAATAATAATAATAACAACAACAACAACTACTACTACTACAGCAACAACAATAGAAGCATCGAATGCAACAACAAAAAATGGAAAGAAGAAAAATTGAAAACATCGCGACTTTTGAGCTTCACAACTGAATAATTAAAATTAGAAGCTGAATAGTAAATACAAAAACGACAACAACAATAACAGCAGCAACAGCAACAACAACAAAAACTCAAATAATGAACAAAAACGAAATGAAGGCACACATATAAATATTTTATATACATACATACATATATAACATATATACTATATATGTGTGCACATACATGTATGGATTTGTATTTAAAAAGAAAAAATGGCGCACAAAGCAACTGTAAACTTATACAATCAAAAGTTTGCATGTTTGCATATAAAACGAGACGAACAACAAGAACAACAAGTGAACTTTGTACATGGGCCACAAGTGACAACGCCGCTGGCTGCTGATGGGGGGGGGATCATCATGACGATTCTAACTATGATGAACGGGATGATGATGATGATAATGATGATGATGTTGATAATGATGATGATGATGATGATATTAATCAAGTTGTTTCTAAATATCATTCGTAATTAGAATCAAATCTAAACAGAGCAAAGCACACCCGCTCCTCTTCCACTCTTCCACCCCCTTTGGCAATCACCTGTGATAAGCATTGCCTTGTCCACTTTGGCGGCGTGCATTGAACCAATTTTTATATTGCTTTTGTTGCTGCTCTTGTTCTTGTTGTAGTTGTTGCTGCTGTTGTTGTGTCTGTTCTTGTTGTTATTTATTTATATTATTGTTGCTTCTTTAGTTGCCTCTTTTTTCATAATGCCTCTGTATATATTTATTTAAAGCGCAAATGTTTTAGATACGATACAAATGTCGCCGCCATCGCCATCGCCATCGCCACCAGCACCGCCACCGCCATCGCCACTGTCACCGCCATCGCCGCCATCGCCGCCACCAGCCCAGCAACATCAACAAAGTAAACTAAAACAACAACTACAAATAACAGCAATAACAAAAACAAAGGCAAACTTGCCTATCTGCCTGTTGCTGTGACTGGCCCTGTCTCCGCCGCCTCCTCCGACGCTGCCAGTGCCGCTGCCGCTGCCGCTGCCGACGTTTCGTTCGGTTGAGTTCAGTGCGTGTGCTACTAAACTAGCACACACAAATACAAGAGTAAGCACACACACAGTACTCCACTACACACACATGCATATACATTTACACATGAACATATATACATATATATATTTATATATATACATTTATATATTTATATACATATGTATATATACATATATACATATATATATATATATATATGTATATAGTATATATATATTTATATGTATTTATATACGCCGTGCCTTTGTGTGCGTATGTGTAGATGTGTGCTACGACTCTGCTTATATAATCAACATCGACATCGCCATCGACATCGTCAGACTGCCTAATGGCTTTGTTTGTAAGTATCAAGCAATTTGTTAAAACTTTTACTAGTTAATACGTATTTTAAATGTGTGAAGATTAGTTTTCATATATGTCTGTATAAGCGTTTGCTGTATTGCGGGGTCAACAGCTGTTTGTGCTGCGCCTGTTCGACCGTGCATTTCGAACTGACAACAGAAAACAGCTGTTTTGTGCAGCCTGCAACAGCAGCAGCAACAACAACAGCGGCAACAATAACAACAACACTAACAGTCGCAGCAGCAAAAGAGCGTAAAGTTGTTAAGGCTCACACAGCAAGTCCTCCGCACATACACATATACACTCACTCACACATACACATACTCGCGTAACACTCTTACACGTGCACATTTGACGGGGGTCATGTATCCTTAAGTGTGCGCTGGGCTTTTTGCGTACCAAAAAAAAATATAACACACACACACACACAGGCATTCATACGTACAAACAGCAGACAAGCAGCAAGCAGAGAAGCAGACGAACTGACAGACAGCCCTGACAACAGCAAGGCCAGCCTGTCAGAAAGCTCGCTCGCTCTCTCCGTCATTCTCTCTTTCCCTCTCACACACACACACACACACATTCACATTGAATACGGCCACTGCCACACACACAGCCATAGGCGCAACAAGTTGTCGTTTTTGTGTGCCCGCTCTTAAGCTCACACACTCTCTTTCTCTTTCTTGACAGCCCTTACGCTGTTGGCGTTGCCAGATGAACAAGGTTAAACTTAAAACTTAAAATATTATCAATTTAACGAATATTTTATTATTAATGCATTGGTGTGTAGAGTCGCAAGAAGAAATGAATTAACGAAATAATTCAATCTTAATTCTCACAGTCACAAAGCTAGACAGCTAGACAGCTAGAAAGCTAGTAACCAACACACGCACACACGTGATCTTCTACGGTGCTGCCACCTGATTCAATTATTTGAGTCTAGTGCGCAAAAACGTTTTCACATTGCGCTTCTGTTTGTTTGCAAGCCCATAAACTATAATACATAATAAATAGCCAAGGCGCAATATGCGCAGCTTCAAGTACGTCGAGAACGGCAGACACATGGTTGAAAAGTGTGTAGACAAACAGACAGACGAGAAGACGTTTAGGTAGGTGACAACGTGGGGGATGTGCGGGGTGTCTCTTTTGGCGGACATGGGGACGGACATGCTCCCCAATCTTCGCAAGCCTCAAAGTTCAGAATGGTGTCTACAATTTCGGGCAGAATGTTTTTTGAATGTTTCTCTGGCTCATGTTGTGTGTGTTTTCCCATTTGGATACATACATACATACATACATACATACATATATCGTGCATATACCCTCAACCCTTGAGAATGGGTAAAGGGTATACTGAAGCTTTCCTAAGGCATGTAACGGTTCTGCTAATGAGATCAGGGACTTCTTAAACTAAATATGCATGTGTATTAGAATTTAAATGCAATGCATAGCAAAATAAAAGTGATTGTGTGTGTGAGCGTCCTGCGCTCAGGGTATTCTGCCGTCGAGTAAGCTCGATCGATGCGTCCTTCCATTTTTTGCTGTGTTTTCTATTTTTCTATTATTGTACAAACACATGTATAAATATATATATTTAAATGCGCAATTAAGATTGGCACAGCCAAGGCGCGAGCAACAACAATAACAAAAGACACAACAACAACAACAACAACAACTACTACTACTACAAAACGACAACAAAAGCTATCAACAGAAATTGAACCAGTTTGATAGAAGCCAACGAACAACAACAAAGTTTAACATTAACTAGATGAAATTAGCTTCGCTTTTGTTGAATAGTGTAAAGCTTATTGAAGTCCAAAATTGAAAGCTCCTCTGCTCGGACTGAGGTTTCTTACAGTCTCTTATTTGTTATTAATTTTCTTTGTTGGGAAAAGAAAACATTTAAATCAAATCAAGAAGCCAAGACCCTCGAGAAACGGTCCCTTGAAGGTCTACATCCAGCAGCAAAACGTCATCGGTCCGAGCTCTAATATAAATAATCGTATATAATCGCAATCTAGATCCGAGAAGAACCAGAGCCAACTACAATTCATGGTAATAGTGGCTGCTGACGTAAAAGCGGCCTGTGTTTGCTCTACGCAAATTTCATTTTCATTTTCATTTTCATTCACTTTATAATGACGTACGCAAAGGCAATGGCAGCAGCAGCAGCAGCAACAGCAGCGGCCGTCGCTCCTCCTTTGCCACCATTCCCCCATTCCACCATTCCGCTTACATTAGTGCAGACTAGTAGACAACCTTGTAAAGTCTGTGCGTCATTTGGTCCGTTTTTTTTTATTGTTTCTCTTCGCAAATCACAAATTTCTCGCCACTTTCGCTGGGCTGCTTGTAATTTTAACGTTCGCCCGATAAACAAGAGCACGCAAAAGTCGGGCCCTATATCCACCTATATTATATGGATATGTATGGATGTATGTAGTTTCATATACATACACACACTCTACATATATGATTGGTTGTGTGCCTTGTAGCCCAGTGTATTTTACCTGCACTGGCACAGTTCTTCTGTGCGTCATAGTTTTAGAAACAACAATCTTGAAAAATTCTAATTTTATTTACATATATATTTTCTTTGTAATTTTCACTTAAGTTTTTTATGACTCTTGCGTGTGTAGATGCATGTGTGTTTGTGTGTGTGTGTGTGTGTGTGTGTGGTGTGTGGATGTATTTGTTGGTCCAAGTCGCATTTCCATTCCCATTCCCATTCCTATTTCCACTTCCACTTCCAGTCTATTGGTTCAATGTCGGCGGCACTTGTGATACAGTCAGTTGAATTTCACCAGAGCTACAAATACATATGTATGTATATATAGTATATACACCATACACCAACACATATGCAGACTCATTAAGAGTTGAATATTATATAATATTCTAAGCCCACAAAAGGCTGTCGCTCGGTTCACTGACTCAAAGCTAATGTAACGCGAAATGCAAATTTCTTAATGTGATCTTTTCCAAGAAAATCACAGCTAATCAAATTTCCAATAATACAAACAAAGCTGAAAGCAAAAGTCACAAGTAAAAACAAAAACAAAAACAATAGCAAAGGCAACAACAAAAACAAAATCGAACAAAATGAACTCAATGAGCGTTAATGTCAGGCTAATTTATCGGACATTCCGGGGATATTATTCAAAAGTGGAATTCATGTGATTCGAAACTTAAATCTTAATCTTTATGGCTGAATATTCCAGGAATCCGGAAAATAACGGTAATCGAATGCATGCCTTTTGTTAGTGCCGGGAATTTGTCTATTTCTTAGTTTGAAATATTTTTTAAAGTTTCTCCGAATTTTCATATTGAACAAATCTTACTTCCAATTGTCAATATATTGACAATTTTTTTCCCTCTCTGTCATCCATGTCCTTAAATCAATTGAAATTCAATTTCCATTTCCAAATAAAAGAAATGAACAATTGATCCTTGCGGTTGCTGCTCCTTAAATACTCTTCTCATATGTCTTTAAGGCGCAATCACTTACCTCGTTTTAAATAGTGATTAGTGTAAATATCTACACATTTGAGCATGTATGTGTGTGTGTGTGTGTGTGTGTGTGCCCACTTTCTATGCCCGCCATATGAGAGGATACTTGAAGCCATAAAATATTCTACAAGTATCTTATCCGTAGTTGAAAATCAGACGGCCATTCATTCAATCCAATGGAGCATGTTACTTGTTGTTGTTGCAGCTGTTTTATTGTTTTTGTTTTTGTTGTTGTTGTTGTGGTGGTGGTGGTGGTTGTTGCTATAAATATTATTATTGTTGTTGTTGCCATTTACTTCCGTTTTTACTGCATTTGCCTCGTACTGTGCCCAGAACTGTGGTTACTGCATAGGCATGTGAATGCGTGTGTGTGTGTTCGTGTGTGTGTGTGTGTGTGTGTTGTGTGATTGTTGGCTTATGCTGCCGTTGGCTTCAGCCTGGGATTTTCATTCATTAAATGCGAGCGCAATACACACACCCACACACACACAGACACGTACACATGTGTACATATATATTCATTTATGTACATACATATACATATGTATATATATACACACGCGGAAGAAATAATAGTAGTGCAAAATTAAAGAAAAGAAAAGCCTTTGTTTCCGATACTTCCAGTCGCACAATTTTAACAAAACTTTACAATTATTTAGAAAAGAATGTCTGGAAGAGAATAACAAAAAATTTCCGTTAGATTTTCATCCCTATAATTTGTTATTGACGATCTTTGACAAGTGCAACCCAAATTTCGCATAGGAAAAAAATAGTAGTGCTGCACTTATTGTTAGGAAAACAGCTCGTTGGAAAAAATTTAGCAAGTAATTTATATAAAACAAAGCATTTTCAGTAAGTTTGATTTATTATTCAATATTTTCATAAATTTTATTAGTTGAATTCGCAACATAATTTAAGTTTTAGTGGGTAGAGGAAATCCATGCCTTGCAGGAAAAAGAGAACTGATATTGAGACTCAGAAAAGAGGGAAAACATATAAAGAAATAGAAAAACCTATTGGATGTACACCTATCATAATATTCAAGGTCATTAAATATTAAAATAAAGCCAGAATCTTGTGGCGGGAAGCGCATAACTACCGCTTTTGAAGACAGACGCATCGCGCGCATTAGCAAAATTAACCCGTTAGTCTCTTCTAAAACCATAAAAACTGAAATAAATTTATCAGTCAGTAAAGTCACTGCTTGTCGTCGACTATTGGAACAAAAATTAAGTGCCAAAGTCCTCGAAAGGTACCGCTGTTGACCAAGAAGGCACCTGGAAGCACGGCTCATATTTGCAAAATTTCATTTGACGTGGCCCGTAGAGAAATGGCGTAACATACTTTGGTCAGATGAAAGTAAAATTTTTTTATATGTTAGCAGTGGGGCTAGGCAGTATGTACGATGCCCCCAAAATTCTGAACTCCAACCCAGGTACACAAGAAAGACAGTTAAGTATGGTGGTATGGTATGGTATGGTTTGGGCATGTTTTTCATAGTCTGACGTAGGCCCATTACATATGATAGAAGGTATCATGGACCAAAATGTCTATGTTGACATATTGACAAACGCAATGTTGCCATATGCCAGTTGGGATATGCCATCAACCTGGACATTTCAACAGGATAATGACCCAAAACATACTAGTAAGCTGGCTAAAGATTGGTAGGCATCAGAAAAGATTGACGTGGTGCGATGGCCAGTTTAGTCCCCGGACCTCAATTCGATAGAGAATTTATGGGGATATGTATAACGAGTTGTGGCAGCCACTAACCCTGCAGCCAAGCCCCAACTTTGGCGTGTAGTCCAGGAGGCATGGTCAAATATCCCCATAAAGCGTGGCCAGGACCTTATAGACTCCATGCCACGCCCCTGTAGTGCAGTCATAGAAAATATTGGCTTTACAACTAAATATAAGATCCATATAAACATATAGGGTAAAAAATTAATCCAAAATAAAGTTATAGATTATTTTTTTTACCGTTATAAAAGTCACTACTATTATTTTTGGATGCAAATTTTTGATATACTCTTATATTTTCGTCCTTGGAGGGTAACTAATCAAGCAATTTAAAAAAAAAATAATATGAATTATAAAACAAATATGTATAATAAAATTTTGAATTAAAAATTTTTGCATATATGGTTTCTGTCTATAAGTTTTCTTAAGCAACATTTTGAACTAAAAAGCACTACTATTATTTCTTCCGCAAGTGTATATATATACATACATATATATATATACATATATGTATGTATGTATGTATATACGTATATACGACACACACATGAACATGAAGCTATTGCGGCGACACGCTCCAATACACATTCAACACACACACACACACACACACACACACACATATGCAAGCAGACTCATATACACTTTCGTTCATTCATAAATTCGTGCATTGCCTTAAAGCGGCCACCGCCTGCGCCTCCGCCTCCGCCTCCGTCTCGGCCACCGCCTCTGCCACTACTTCCACCTCCACCTCCACCACTGCTTCTATCTCTGCTACCGCGAACGTCGACGCCCCTACCTCCACACGCTGCAATCTCTCTTTCTCGTGTCATCGCTCCAACTGTTTACCCCAATGTGTTCGTTGTAGTTGTTGTTGTTGTTGTTGTTGTTGTTGTTGTTGTTGCTGCTGCTGCAGTTAGTTTATCGCTGCCATCGCCAACGCCATTCAACAAACCATTGAGACACCTAAATCGTATATGTATATATACATTATATAAAATATATACATATGTACATATATTTATATAATATACACATATATTTACATGTATATATGTGTATACATGTGTGTGTGTGTGCTCTGTGTTTGTATAGATTACGGATTGTAGCTGCCGTTGCTTGCTTCACTGCATTTTTATAGATTTGCTCTAAATTTCAATGCATTTTCATTGAGCAACTCACACGCACGCACACAGGCACACACACACAGGCATAAATGAGCACAAATACACACACAAGCTGATAAGTGCCGAACGGATCCGTATCTCGGTTGTTGTCGTTTTTGGGGTCAGCAGCCAATATATACAGTAACACACACACATGGGTATGTACAGTGCACACATACATGCACACATAATACATACGTATGTAAACACACATACACACACACACACACAATTATGTTTGCGTGTGTGTACCCATTTTTTGGATTGCATATTGTCGCAATCACAACAACAACAACAACAACAACAACACCAGAAACATCAACATTTTTTCCATGTGCCGCCGCTGCTGCTGCTTCTTCCCTTCCCTCCCCTCCCGACCCCTTGTTACCCCACACCTTCCCGCATGCCGTACCATCGTATTCGAATGCCATTCACACACAGTTATGAATGAATTGTGTGCCAAAATATGAATGAAACGCACAACATACGCAAACAGCCGAAGATAGATAGAGAGTGTGAGCGGGAGGGAGTGGGAGTGCGAGAGGGAGTGCGAGAGGGAGAGGGAGAGAGGTGTGGAATAGAAGCATGTAGGTAGAGGAAGGCAGAAGGAGACAGGGAGACAGGGTGACGCTGATAGCGAGGAGGAAAGAAAGAGAGAGGGAGACATTATGAATCTGGGATTCGTATCGTTTCATGTGCCCGTGGCGATCGTCCATATACTTACTTCCGGCCAAACGCTTATTTATAGACCCCACCAACCCCGCCTACCCCACCAGCAGTCCCGTCCACGGGCAACGGGACTCCAAACTGCGCCTGCATTTGGAGTATCGAAATATCAGAAAGCCGATGGGAAAATCCCCAAATTATGCACCAGATGTGCGGAGTTCCTGTACTCCACTTGGAGGCACTAAGTGAATCTCGCCTGCTCCTTGCAGTCCCTTACATCAAACTGAGGCATTTGAATTCCACAATTATTGAGTATCGATTCCTGTGATGCTTCTTAAATGCCTCAATATCAATTGCCTCATCTCTGAAGTGGAAGGAGCATCTGTCTTCCGGCTTCTATTTGCTTCTCCTCTCCGTCTGGTACGCACTTCGAACTGAAGTTGGAATTCTCTCTAGTTATTTTCAATCTTCCCCATTCCCCACTCCCCAGTGCCCACTCCCCATTCCCTTCCCCTTTCCCTGTGCCATCCACAGACAGTTTCAGTTTCAGAGTGGCTTCCATTTCCAATGGCAGTTTCATTTCCACTTCCACTTCCACATCTACTTCCATTTCCCTCCTCTACTTCCACTTCCTCATTAGGCCGCACGCACAGGAAGTGAGCGGGAGGAAGCACCGAGCGGCTCGCACTTGGGGCATTAGCCACTTTTGTTTTCGTTATTCTTTCGTATTTATTTATTTCTCTTCTTCTCAGCCTCAGCCTCAGCCTCAGTCGCTGTCTCAGTCTCAGTCTCTGTCGCAGTCGCAGTCCCATTCGCAGTCGCAGTCTCGGTCTTAGTCTCTTTCTCGCTCGTTTTCTTTCTTTCCTTTTACTGTTTCCACTTCCTACCAATGTCTGCCCATACCCTCCCCCACCAACCAACCGGCCCATCACCCTCCTTCCTCTCACCCACTTAAACGCATGTTTTGCAGTTTCTGTTTCGGTTTCTGTTTCCGTTGATAACATCGGGCACTGCCTCGGATCGGTGGAGGGCGTTGGATGGTGAGGAAGGTAGGCGGCGGTGGGGGGAGGATAGGGACAATTTGGGAGCCGTCACTTTTGCTATTTATGGCGAAAGTGTTGGCCGCTCGAGTTCAATAGTGCTATGAACTTTAGCTCCCTGCCTGGGAACGAGAACGGGAACTGGAACGTATCCAAAATAGAGCGGCACATTGTCTGTCAGCAGCGGATGAGTGGGGGATGGGAGGGGTACGGCATTTGCTGTGTAGCGGAAGGGCCGCTGGGGTGTAGGGTGTAGATGGGTGGGGAGGGGAAGGGCGCGCAACTTCCGCTGCGTCGCAACTTAGCGCAAAAAGACTGTAAATTTATGAAAATGAATGAATCAGAAGACGACGAAGACCGCGACTGAAACCACAACAACAACAACAACAACAACAACAACAACGACGACGACGTCAACGTCAGCAATGACGACGCCAACATCGTTGCTCTGCTGCTTTAAGTAACGCGTCGCTGTCGTCGCCATCGTCGCCCCCATCATGCGGCGTCGGGGAAAACTGTTAAGAAACTGGGCCAAATGTCATTAATACATCTCAGATCGAAGGTTGGGCAGAGCAGGGAAAACCGGAGCGGATCAGTTGATTGCCGACTCTCGTCTGTTGTCTGTCGTCTGTCGTCTGTCGTCTGTCGACTGTCGACTATCACAAGAACAAGAGAGAGGAGGCGTGGAGAAACGCCCACGTTTGACTAGCTCAATGGCTGAACGACTAAGTGACGGCAAGACAGAGGAACAGAGCGACTTAACGACACATTGACTCCTACTTGGAAGTCAAATCCACAACTACAGCCACAACCACATCCACATCCACATCCACATCCGATTGCAGCTATTTTTTGGCATGGTATGCGCTATAATTATGCCAGCCTCACACGAATCGTCTGTGTGTACGGGTGTACGGGTGTACGGGTGTACGGGTGCAGGGGTGTACGTGTGCAGGGGTGTCCGGGTGTAGGGGTATACGAGTGTACGGGTGTGTGTGGGCTCAGGAAGCGGCATGGCAATTGCCGGCCTGCTGTGCGGCTGCCCCCACGGTGAGTTTTTTACCCACCAAACGCTTTGAAGCAGTCGGCGGTCATAGACTTGCCCGTACCCATGCCCGTACCCATGCCCATGCCCATGCCCATGCCCAAAAGAGCTTCCAAAGCAGCACCAGAGGAAATAGAAATGAACTTTTGTGGGAATGCGAGGGTGCAACCACTAGAGAAAAGAAGAAGAGAACGAGAGAGAGAGAGGGAGTGAGCGCGAGGGAGGGAGGAAGGTGGCAAATGGGAGGTGGGCCAGGGATCAGTTGAGGGTGTGAAGGGTTTTAAGCGACAGAGAGAGATAAGAGGCGGGGAGGTAGGGGCAAGAAGGGGGCAAGGTATCAGGGGGCAGGCATAGCGAGCGCCCACTTCAACTGCAACTGCCACTGCCACTGCCACTGTGGCACCATCACCATTAGCATCGGCGTCGCTTCAATGCATTTTCTTCCAAAGGCGTCGCTCCGTTCGTTAGCAACAGTCTGTTTGTTGTTGTTTGTTGTTGTTTGTTGTCGCTTGTTGCTGCTTGTGTTGCTTGTGATGTATCTTGATTTTGTGGCCAACACTTGTATGCTAATGCATGCAACATGCAACTGCCAAGAGTTCTCCCCAAACAAACAGTGGTTCAGACGCCGCAATTCCGCAATGCAATTCGATGCTCAAAGCTTTGGGTGTCCTTCGAAATTTCTGAATCCTTGTTTGGGATATATGGAAATTATTTTCTTCCTGGAATCATTTCTTTGGCCCTTCTTCGCTTAGCCTTACGGCTTTGACAAAAAGATCTTCAGTCTTGGCCTTTATTCCTGGACTTTCCACCGCTTCCTTCAGAATCCAACAACCATTTGTTTTGGCCACGTGTTTGTGTGCTTCGGTGTCACTGTGCGAGTCTTTGCCGAGTCTTTAGTGTCTTTCCGTTTGTTCCCGTTTCTGCGTTCATTTCTCAGTTCTCATTTAGCGGCAGCAGCGACGGCGGCGGCAACGGCTGTGAAGGTGGTGGCGGCTTATCATCAAACCTGAGTCAGTTGCCGGTTGCCAGTTGCCAGTTGCCAGTTGCCGGTTGCCAGTTGCCAGTTGCCCGTTGCCCGTTGCCGGCGGCATTTGCAACGTGCAGTGCCTCCGCTTCTGTTAATGTTTCTGTGCCTGCAACTGATTCCCTCATGCATAAAATTGCACACGACATAATTTCCATGAAATGGCTACGGCGGGGTAGGAGGGTCTAGCCAGGAGGGGAGCAGTGGGAGACAGGGGAGATCAGGAAAGATTGAAAAGGGGCAGCGGCTGAAGGGATCGGTGGATCGGGGGATCGGGGGATGGGGTCTGGGCACCTGGCACTTAGACTAAAACCGACGACGCGACGTCAACCAAAACTAACTAACTAACTGGCTGTCTGCCCGAGGGCTTATGCACATCTCCCCGTCTCTTGCTCTCCTTTTTCCTGCTTTATCTCCGTGGAGTGGAGTCTTTCCACTTCTCCTTCTCCTGCTCTTCTTCCCCTTCTTCCTTATCCATCTATCCGCCACAGTCACCGTAAGTGTCTGTCCCAAATTCGGGCAGGTTCGCTGCACTGTACGGCGCTCCGCCAGTCGCTCAGACGTTCAGACGTTCAGACGTTCAGTCGTTCAGTCGTTTGGTCGCTCGACTAGAAATTATGTGCAATTTGTCTAGCATGGGGTCTACTTTTGGTCTCCATGGGCTTGGTATGTGCTCCGGAAGGTGCACCCCAGCGGCAGTCAGCTAAAGGTATTTAATAGTTGGACCGTTGTATGCGCATCACGTGCTCCCTATTAGACGGTATTATTATTAAAGTCAGTCCAAACTTTGGACACCGTCCGTCTGTCTGTCTGTCCGCCCGTCCGTCCGTCCGTCCGACCGAGACAAGACACACTGTAAGTACGCGTACGAGTGCAAGTAGAAGTACGTGTAGGGGTTTAAGTACTTTGGGTATTGATAGGGCACCCAAAGCAATAGCCGTACCGCTAGCCCCACCCCCAACCCCAACCCCACCCCTACCCTCAGCCCTAGCCCTAGCCCTAGCCTCAGTCGGTACTCGCGTAGACGAATACGATTACAACTCAACGGGCAATCGTTGACCGTGCGTGGTACACAATTAACCCGTGACACTGCAGCGGCATTCCAATCTTTTCACGTCACAGCTATATAGGCTTTAAAGTCACACACAAACACACACACACACACACACACACACACATACTGGCGGCGTGTGTATAGGGAAATATACTTGAAGGCATTGTAGAGGCTTGTATTTGGGTAGCTACGAGGGGCCTTCTTAGCAGCAATGCCAACTGCCAGTCCCCTGATAAGATTCATTAATTATTTGTATGGTCTTGACTTGTTGTTGTTGTGGTTATAGTTGTTGTTGTTGATGTTGTAAATAGTACAAACAGTTGAAAGTCCACGCTTTGTTTGCCAGTTGTTGTTACTCTTGTTGCTGCCGCTCTTATTGAGAAACTCAAAAATGAAAACAAACTCTTTTTTTTTTTTTGGTTTTTATTACAATTTCCGTTACCCTATCTCATTTGTCTTACAGCCAAGAGCCAAGAGCCACAAGCCAAGAGGCAAGAGCCACAAGCCAAATGCCAGACCAGGCCAGACCAGGCCAGACCAGGCCAGACCAGACCAGACCAGACCAGGCCGGAACGAGACGAAGAGCTTTTCCACTCACTCGCTCTCTCCCACCTCTCAATGCGATGCCAGAGGTCCGGGTCTGTCCCCACTCTCGACTACTCCTCTATGGACTGATGCCCCATTTCCACAACCACACACCTACTACACACTCACACACACACACACACCAGACACCACATTCCACATACCACATACCACAGTCCCCACCACAACCTCCAGCACATTTCCCAGGTAAGTGTTAAGCATGTGACTCAAAGTTGCTGCAATGTCATCACAAGTTGCTTTTGGACTCTTGATAAGCCTTAGATTGAGCGCGTGCTTATTATGTTTGTCTGAACACACACACACACGCACACACGCACACACGCACACACGCATGCACGCACACACAAGTTTCCGTTCATGCCTCTGTAAGTGTATGTGTGTTATGTGTGTGTGTGTGATCGTGACCAAGGCAGGTGTGTGTACACTTTCGAAATTCCAGAAATTCTTGCGTCAAGTAGCCTCCGTTACTTATCGCCGGATCGATCCGACGTCCAACAATCGACTTGACGATCGAGTGACTAAAGTTGTCAATGGGCTGCATTTACCGAGCGGCATTTCAATTTTACCACTACCTGGCGCCCCACTTACAACGAAATTCGATGATGCACCTTACGGAATTCCAACTGTACAAATCACGTACAGCACCTACAGCCGTTTTTTTTTTTTTTTCTATTTCACATTTCGCTCCTCTGAATCACCAAGCGTATCGCCCGCAAGTCCCAGCCCCAGCCCCAGCCTCGGGCCATTCGATAGGCACCAAATGGCTGTAATTTATTAATTCGTCATTTGGGAAGCTTCCTGCATCTTTGCCCAAGACTTTCCAAAGCTTTTGTCACCCACATTTCTGCATTGGTCGACATTTCGAATATCCCCGATTCTTCATTTTCCAATTCCCCTCTTCCAACCCACACACACACTCACACACGCACACCCTCTTGCGGCAATCCCATTCCCATTCCCATTCCCATACCCATACCCATTCCCATTCCCATTCCCATTTCCATTCCCATTCCCTCGGCTATTCGACATTTGGTATTCATGATATGCCACTGCCCCGGCAACTATAAATAACGCCTATTTTAAATTTAAAGAGTAGCCTATGGAATTTCCTATAAATACCTTCATGACGAACACAAACCAAACTAAAACAAAAAACAACAAAAAGGTGTTTTTTTCTGTTCCCCCCTCCACCATCGTTCGTACGTTTGTTGTGCTTTGGTTTTTTTGTTTTTTGTTTTTTGTTTTTTCGTTGTAAATGACCTCGATCAAAAAAAGTTCAGAAATTCCATTTACAAACATGTAATTGAAAAAATCCATACACATGCAGCCGCACACACACACACACACACACATGCACACACAAAGTCAAGCACGTTGGAATTTGTTTTTACCGTTCAATGGCGAATTTTGGTAGTGTGTGCGTGTGCATGTGTGTGTGTTTGTCAATTATTGTTTTCGTGTGTGTTGTTTACGCAAAAGAACACCACTGGCTACAGCAACATAAAACATACCAACAGACACACATACATAAATGTAAATACATACATATGTATATACACGTATACATAATATTTAAATAAATATATAAGTATATGTGTATATATTTATAAGTATGGACTGACAAACATTCCAAAAGACACTTACGAAAACCACACATACAACAACTTTTCGTAGATTACAACATTACAAAAAAAAAAAAAAAATAAGAAAAAAATACGAAGCAAACAAAACTGAAGAATCCAACAAGCAGCGTATGCGAACTCGAAGAGCCATTGACGTTATGCTTGGGACAAAAGCCTTAAGTAGCGCATAGCTCAAACGCAGCAACAGCAACAGAGCTACAAAGATACTTTTGTAACTGGCAAGCAGCAGTGGGAAGAGAGCGGCGTGGTAGGCACAACAGCGGCGGGGATGGGGAAGTAGCGGTGTCAGTTTGTTTGTGGAATGCCGTTCTGTAAGTTTCATATGCATGCGACCCAAACATTATTATGGAGTTGTTCGCTTCAGTATCAAAACTTTCTAGCACACACATACAAGCACGCGGACAAGCAGACACACATACACACACATTCACTTACACAGGCGCAACCACACAGCATAGCCATGCACACTTATACATACGTATACATACGACTACTTTCGAAAATGTACATAATTTCCAAGTGCGGCTGCTGCTGGCGTCAGTGTCGACGTCGCGGCTGACGTCGCAGCTGACGTCGTGGCTGACGTCGTAGTTGACGTCGCTGCTATGTCTGCTGCTTTGCTGCCTTTGCATCTGCTGGCATGTGTGTGTGTGTGTGCGCGCTGTTGCGGCGGCCTGTTACTGCTATTCAACGCCTCTCTTCAGATATCTCCGTCTCTGTCTCTGCGAGCGCATGCGCGGCGACGACGTTAAGCGCAAAAACGAATGATCGGCAAAAAGAAAGACAAATTTTCATTCAGTAAATTTTAGTGGCTACAGCCGCATGGTCGTTGCTAAGCTGCGCGCGGACTTTTCATTTATTTTTTGTGAGCGGATGTAACAACATCAACAGCAACAGTAAAAGCAAAAGCAAAAGAATTTAACAATAATAAAAAAGTTGATAGACAGTGTGAATAGTAAATATTTAAATACAGTATAAAACTAAAGCGATACAATTTTTTTTTTTAAAAGGATTTCTTGAAAAATTAAACTAAATAATATTAAATCCAAATGTTAAGCAAGAAGCAACCTTAAAACAAGAGCAGAGTTAAATACACACATATAAATATACTTACACAATAAGCAAACGTACACAGAACACATACAAGCAAACATATGTTCATACATACATATTTATGTATGTATGTAATATACATATGAAACTTGTGCGACCGCATTCCAGAAAGTTCAAATAACGAACGGTGGAGATACAACAACGGGAAGGGCAACTAAGGTGGCTTACAACATAAGCAGCGTGGAAAAATTAATGTTAAAGAACTCTTCCAGTCGTTGTTCGTGTGCGTGCGTCTGTGTGCTTGGGGCTGTCTCTGATTGTCTGTGTGGCTTGAAACTTTGACTGCCTTGTATTGGTAAAGCATGGAACGTGGTTCCGTTCAACTACAAGAACTAAGCCAAATAGAACTTGCGCTTCAAAAGTGAGTAATACAAACAAAAAAAATGTGTCCAGAAACTGGTTTCTGGCCTTACCAAAGCGGTCAAGACTTTGTGTCGACTGCATCCAATGACATCTTAGCAGTTCTTTAATTCTAACCTCCAAGTCCAGCCACATGGGTAAACGTGAGCCTTGTGGAATTTGCCAGCAGTCAATGCGCTCACACGCAAGCATACACATACACAGAAAGAAAAAGACCCACATACAGTCGCACGGACATGTATGTATAGTGATTGCCCCTCTGCCAGTTACAAGAATCGGAAAAGCTCGGCTTCGTCTTTGGAGACGAAGTAAAATATTTATTGGCTGAAATTGGATGCTGCGCGTCGCAATCGTCTTCGTCTCAGAGTCTGTAAGTGTGTATATGTGTATAGCGTCTATTTAGAAATTCAAATTGAAATTTTTAAGGCATGAGTCATATGAAAAGAGCGTGGGCCTGAGCCTCAGTTTGTAGCTGCAGCTCTAACTACAGTAAAGATTTTTTAGGCGTCCGGAGAAAAATATATGTAGGTACAAAAATACAATAATGTACACAATATTTAAATGATGTTATTAGGCTCATGAGAAATAATAACCATCATGGGGTAATTGCTATAAAATTACAAAAAATTTAAAGTTGCATAACAGCTATTGATTACCATATTAAATGTTGCTATTAACCGTTTTCTACTGTATACCAGTTTCGTCGCCTTTTCGTTTGAGACTTTAATTGCGGCGTTGTGTGGTTAAAGTAATTTTGATGGTAATTGTGCACACGAAGCAGTCGCTGGCGATAATAAAGGGTTGACTTGAGCGGCAATGGGTGCGGTAGGAGCAATTGGAGAGCAAGGGATTACCTCGTGTGCCTATCATAATTGCAATCGCTGGACGCGGCTTTAGCTTTTAGTAATTGCGGTCTTCAAACGCCACACAATAGTTGCATCACTCAGCATAAAAAGGCAATATTAAAAGAAGAGAAGTCAACTACCAGCACATACACACTACATACATTTGTATATAGTTGAACGGCAACCGTCACAAATGCAAGAATAAAGACATAGGGCATGCAAGCAGAACCACACAGACTATTAACCGAAACAGAACAGTGAAAGAACAGGGTGACCAAAAGAAAAGACAAAAACAACATTAACCACGTCAGAAAAGGATAGATGCCAAGTCCATATGGACAACAGAAAAGAGTAAAAAGGGAGCACAAATAAGCTTCCCACTTACACAGACACATACACATACTGGACTAACGGACAGCGGCAAAATGATCCCGTTTGTATGTAGTTTTTGTTTTTGTATTTGCTGCTGTTATGTTGCTTTTGTATTTTTTTCTTTTTTTTTTTCTCCTTTTAAACGTAAAAGCAAAAATGTCAGCAAAAATGGTCAGAGAACGCCAACGGCGAACATTGGTGGTGGTCGTCTGCAAAAACAACAGAAAAAACATTAAGAACGTCAAGAACCACAATGCAAGCTGCTAACTAAAGAATGCGGTTTTCGTTATCGTCTGGTCTATCACTTTGATATCGAAATCGCTAACTCTATTAGCGATTGATATTTAAAGCAGTGTACATGTAAGTCGGGCTATTACATATGCACGAAGAGAAGGCAGAGATGGGATAACAAAGTCATTTGGGCGTTTGACCGTTTTGTCGCTTTGCAGTTGTATTTTATTCACGGCAATAAATGTCAATTAAAAATTATATTTGTATAATCGGGGCGGCTGTTCCTGACCGCCAGGCCTGGGTCATAAAAATGTGCTATAAAAAAGTAACGGTGAATGCTACGGTCTGCTGAAGTTCGTGTGTGGCTCTGTTACAACAGCAACTATTTCTGTTTATTTTTTTCTGTGTGTGTGTATGTGTGCATTTGTGTTGTTGTTCGCTTAATAGAAAGTTTTGTGTTAATAAAAAAATGGCAGGCACACAAAAAAGAAGAAGCAGGAGGCAAAATAAAAAAAAAATACACTAAAAACTAAACACACACAAAATATGTGGAAATATACCAACAACAACAAAATAAAGAGTGAATGAAAAAATTTTGACCTTATTTGTTGCTGCTGCCGCAGTGCCACATACTTTCCCACAGCTTCCCAGCACCGAGCACCGTGTGATCATCATCATCATCTCGCGGGAGCAACCGTGGCAGCAGCGACAGCATTCACAGCGGCGGGCGCTCCCTTGGCACGCCAAAGCTAAACAGCTGGAACGACGTCTAAATTAATGACTGTTAAATGAGGATTGTTGCTTCCAGCATTCCAAAGTGTTGTTGGCGCTTGCTCACACGTTGACTCCCTCTCGCTCACTAACTTGCACACGCTCTTTCCTATTCTTGCATAGGGCGCGCTTGCGCAGCAGACAAGCTGCATGCCAGTCTATTTTTAAAGCTCAATGTGCATGCACCTTTGATTTTTCGAACAGTTCACCTCTCCCCTCCGATGGCGCTGTATATATTTAGAGATCCCCTGCCGGTTTTTGATTTTGATAAACTCGTCTTCGATAGATAGCACATGGAATGCGAACAGTTGCAGCTGTGATGAGTTTGATATATTCCGATTTACAGTTATATCTATTTTTCTACACCCTATTCTAATTCTATTTAATTTAATTTATTTTCTCTTCCACATTCTCTTATCTTCGTTCCTTGTTCGCGTGAGTGCTATTTACGGATTACGGATCAACAACTTAAGATGCTTCCAAAAATTAGTCGTCGAGTTTATTTTAATTTAATTTTAATTTCTCCATTTTTTTGTCTGCCTTTGATTTGCGCGTGTGAAAATATTTAGGCTACGCTTTTGAAAGTTTACTTTTGCTTTGTTTTATAAGTTTAATAATTTCCTGTGCAATGTGTTAAATGCTAGCAACACTTAATTTCAACTTGACACACATAATAATTATAATTATTAAATGTGGCTCAGGGCTCAGACCCGGGCACGTGCGGTAGAAACTTTGAGATATACGTAGGTATTTATGTTCGTGCTCTATATTCCATATTCAAGGAAAACAAACTAAGGCTTAAATATAATTTAAAAGAAAAAAATAAGAAATATAAGAAAAAAAAATGAAAAAGTGCTAATTCTTACTCACTCACTCCCCTTTCTCTCTCTGTTTAACTCTCTGATTTGACTACGAAACCGGTTTTCGATTTGGTTTGACTGTTTTTAATACAAGTGAGATCATTTTGAAAGCTGATTTTGTCAATGAATACCACATTCCACATTCCAATGGTTTTTTTTTTTTTTTTTTTTTTGTGTTGCTTTTTAACATTTTTTTTTGTGTGTGCCCTATACACATACACGTCTGTGTATGGTGTTACAAAGCTTTGAACTAATGCCGACAGCGCAGCCTCCAAGTAAAACTGATGTTGCTGGCAAAGCTCCGAAGAAGGTAAGTACAAAGCGTTCGTTTATCTATGTGTATTGGTAAGTACACAATGTGACTGGGTTTTGAGTATTGAAAGCGCATGTGCGAGAGTGAGAGGGAGACCAAACGTGAGCTTTTGTTTTGTTACACACTGGGTCAAAGCAACAAACACGAACATCAACACTAACGCCGACGCCGACGCTGACTCTGACTCTGACTCCAACGCCGACGCCAGCACTAGCGCCAACAGCGATGTTGACGGCAGAGCCTACAGAGCTACAGCTACGCGCAAGCGCTTTACGTCGTTTTTGATATTTTTTCTTGGATTTAAAATTTTTTTTGTGTGTTGTTTTTGTGTTATTTTTTTGTATTTTTTTTATTTTTTATGTCGATTGCGACTGCCTGCCAACTCAAGGTGAGTCGGAGCTGGGCGCCTGAGCGACTGGCGAACAACATTCCAAACGTTCCAGTCGAACAGCACGCAAATCTAAACAACTTGATGTGTTGGAATTTATGCTTTGTTTGCGCATAACATAATGATAAGAGAAGCCACAGGCGGTGGCAGCCAGATAAGTAAGCGAACTTACTGACAAGCAACTATGTCGCCTACCATTCCATGGCTGTGTGCGTACATCCGCACGTACACAGGCTCACATGTGCGCGTGTACGTATATAAATAACACGCTGTACGTGTACATTTGTATGTCGGCACGTTTGGCCTCTGGCTGCAATGATTTTCATTCATAAAACGCCAATGCCGCTTGGCTCCGCCCTCCTTTTACCCCTTACCACACATCGTGCACGATTCTGGGTCTGATCGAAGTGGATCATGGAAAGGAAAGCTGTGCACGTTGGCCCAAAGTCGTGATAAACATATTTACCAATTGATTATTTTTTAACACACACACTCACAGAGAGAGGCACAAACACACACACACACAGACACACACACACGCACACATGTGTGCGGCAGACACATGCTGTGGACAAAACTAGCTCAAAAGGTGCTAATCAGCATTAATATGCCTTATGCGGCAGAGGCAATGTGTTTCCGGGTGACTTTCTAAACGCCCCTGATGACCATCGGATCATCGGATCATCGGATCTTCGGAACTTCGGATCATCAGATCATCAGATCGTTTAGAGAGTCCAAACGGTTGGGCGGCAGTTGATACGGGAATGGATGAAGGAAACTGGAAGGAACTTCCATGCATTGGAATTTCTATTTATATAATTAATTAATTATAAATATATATAAAAAACATTATTAATATGTATAAAAAATCAATGAAATGAAATAAAATTAAAATAAATGAATGCAAAAATATTGAAATGCTTATTTTTAGCCATTGGAAGCGTGGGGAAAATCCAAATCCAAAGTGAAGCCATAAAAATAAATTGTGAGAGAAATCGATACACAATTGATAAAAATAAAAGATTAATTAATCAAAAAGTTGCCAAAAGAGCGAAAAGTCGACTCGATTGAGACGATTGCGACGATTGAATCGACTCTTCGTGGAAGCGCAATAAAATATCTGGAAATAGATCAGAGCATTAGATACAAATTCTGTGGGTTTTTATGGGCAGAGGCTACTCCCGATTTAGACAGCCGACGCATTCCCTTCCATCTTTATGATGGTCTCGATATTATTTAAAATGCGTCGCGTATCGGGAAGGTGAGTGGCCCGGGGAGCGGGAGCGTTGCCGCTGGCATAGTTGTTGTCGGCGTAGCAGTCGGAGTCGGAGTCGCAGTCGGAGTGTCACTCCATGGCCAAGATCCACATCCACATCCCCAACCCCATCCACATCCACATCCACATCGACAGCCACATCCACATCGACAGCCACAGCCACAGCCACAGCCACATCCACATCCACATCCACATCCACAGCTACAGCTACAGCTACCGATTTTGTGGATCGGTACCACGTCGGCTCTTCGCATCCGATGGTCACCAATACCAAGACACAGACGACGAGCAGACGCGTTCGTAAATGTGTCTCGAAATGAAAACATTTCACAATCCCGGATACGCATCGGAATGCGTCTGGTGGCAGTGGAGGCAGTGGTGGCTCATAAAGCGTCGCAAATGCGGCCAGCGCCAGTGCTTAGGCCACAAAATACTCAGAAACGCACGCAGAGCGCTGCAAGCGCATTTGCAGATACATTTCCACAGCTAGAGATACACAGACACAAAGATATTTATTTACAAAGATACTCAGTACAAAGATACACAGATACAAATATACTCAGATACAAAGATACACAAATACAAAGCTATTCAGATATAAAGATACACAGATACTCAGATACAAAGATACTCAGATACAAAGGTACAAAGATACGAAGATACTTAGATACACAGATACTCAGTACAAAGATACACAGATACTCAGACACAAAGATTCTTATTCACACATATACTTAGATACAAAGATACTCAGATACAAAGATACACAGATACTTAGATACGATACACAGATACTTAGATACAAAGATACTCAGATACACAGATACAACGAAACTCAGATACAAAGATACTTATTTACACAGGTACTTAGATACTCAGATACAAAGATACTCAGATACACAGATACAAAGATACTCAGATATTCCGATACAAAGATACACAGATACTCAGGTACAAAGATTCTTATTCACACAGATACTTAGATACACATATACACAGATACAAAGATACTTAGATACTCAGATACACAGATACTTAGATACTCAGATACTCAGATACAAAGATACACAGATACTCAGGTACAAAGATTCTTATTCACACAGATACTTAGATACACATATACACAGATACAAAGATACTTAGATACTCAGATACACAGATACTTAGATACTCAGATACTCAGATACTCAGATACAAAGATACACAGATACTCAGGTACAAAGATTCTTATTCACACAGATACTTAGATACACATATACACAGATACAAAGATACTTAGATACTCAGATACACAGATACTTAGATACTCAGATACTCAGATATATTCAGATACAAAGATACACAGATACTCAGGTACAAAGATTCTTATTCACACAGATACTTAGATACACATATACACAGATACAAAGATACTTAGATACTCAGATACACAGATACTTAGATACTCAGATACTCAGATATTCAGATACAAAGATACAAAGATACTCAGATACACAAATATTTAGATACACAGATACTCAGATACAAAGATACACAGATACTCAGGTACAAAGATTCTTATTCACACAGATACTTAGATACACATATACACAGATACAAAGATACTTAGATACTCAGATACACAGATACTTAGATACTCAGATACTCAGATATTCAGATACAAAGATACAAAGATACTCAGATACACAAATATTTAGATACACAGATACTCAGATACAAAGATACACAGATACTCAGGTACAAAGATTCTTATTCACACAGATACTTAGATACACATATACACATATACAAAGATACTTAGATACAATCATATTCAGATACGAAGATACTTAGATACACAGATACTCGGATATACAGATACTTCGGATACGAAGATACTCAGATACAAAGATACACAGATGCTCAGATATTCAGATACACAGATACAAAGATACTCAGAAACAAAGATACTTAGATATTCAGATACAAAGATACTCAGATACACAAATATTTAGATACACAGATACTCAGATACAAAGATACACAGATACTCAGGTACAAAGATTCTTATTCACACAGATACTTAGATACACATATACACAGATACAAAGATACTTAGATACTCAGATACACAGATACTTAGATACTCAGATACTCAGATATTCAGATACAAAGATACACAGATACTCAGGTACAAAGATTCTTATTCACACAGATACTTAGATACACAGATACAAAGATACTCAGATACTCAGATACAATCATATTCAGATACGAAGATACTTAGATACACAGATACTCAGATACACAGATACAAAGATACTCAGATACACAGATACTTAGATACTCAGATTCAAAAATACTCAGATACATAGATACGTAAATAAACAGATACTCAGATACACAGATACTTAGATACTCAGATATTCCGATACAAAGATACACAGATACTCAGATACAAAGATTCTTATTTACACAGATACTTAGATACACAGATACATAGATACAAAGATACAGATGCCATGGGAGAAAAGATAGAACTGCAATTGCCGAATGCCAGCGACTTCTTGGATTGCCTTATGGCCACTTCTCAGTTGCCTGTTGCCAGCTCGGGATACCCTGTAAAAGGAGGCTGTGGGGGAGGCGGCTGTGGGCGGGGACTCACTTTCAGATACTCTTCGTGCCTGAGATCGTCTGTTACATGTGTGCATGCATGTGGGCATGTGTGTATGTGTGTGGTGGGAACTCAAGTTGGGAGCAACTTTCGCATTCAGTCGGAAGCCTTTGTATCCTTGGAAAGAATTGCCTCGCTTTGCCTGCCGATGGAAGGAAGGAAGAAAGGGTAGCTCGTGGTCGAGGAGACTCAACTGGAGTTCACATACTTGTTGCTGTTGTCGTTCCTGTTGTTGATGTTGTTGTTGTTGTTGTTGTTGCTGCTGCGGCTATTGTTACATTTATTGTTGCTGTTGTGGCATTTGGCCTTCAGCTTGCCACGTTTTGTGTGCAGATGTGTCTCCTAATGGCGACTACTTCTATCTAGATCCTGTCTGCCGCTCTAGGCAACCCCAGCACCTTGGCAACAGCAGCGGCAGCGGCAGTCGACAGGCAAAAACTGGCAACTGGCAACTGGCAACCGACAGGCAGAAACTTGCAACAAGCAACTGGCAACAGGCAACAGGCAACAGGCAAGAGGCAAGAGACAACTAATTATATTTTCTACGGCTGTGAGTGCGCTTTTGTATTGAGGAAGAGTAGGGTAGCCCCGGGGCGGGGATCAGCTTCCATGGCTTGCTTATTAAGTTGCCATTAAAGGTGGGCAAAGGGTTTCCAGGTAGGGCCGAGCCTAGGCCGAGGCCGAGGAGGAATCTATTCATATTCATGGGCGCATTTACATCCATCGAGCCATCAATAGATCGTAAAATGTGTGTGAAAATGGGGTGCCCGAGATCCGCCCGAGATCGCGTTCAGGGTGGCTGCCTCCGTCCCTCCCCCTCCCCCCTACCGTTCTAAGTGGCTGCGGCCCCTGTTCCCGTCGTCTGGTCTCTGCCTGAAGGAAGCGCACGTGTGCGCTACATTGGATATGGGCAAAGGGTAAGTTTAAGTTTTTGGACACGGGTAAGTTTATGGCCATGGCCATGGGTGAGGGTAGGGGTGAGGGTAAGGGTAAGGGTGCGGGCTTGGGTATGTGAGTGTGCGAGGCATCGCCGTGTGTGTGTGTGTGTGTGTGGGTATTTGGCTATGGGAATTGCTGTTTCAAAGCTTTTTGTGCCAATATGAAATGAGATTATTGCGCAGTAGTAAACCAACTCCCTCAGTCGGTCTGTTCCTGTCCCTCTTACACTTCCTCTGCCCCTATACCCTCTACCCTCTACCCTCTACCCTCTCCCTCGCCAAGACCATGTTCCTGCCCTCTTTTCAGCTGCCTCCCTTCGGTTTCTATCAATGTTCGAGTTGATGCGCCATTGCGTAAGACCTCGCGGCTCCTTTTTAGAGTTCACACACTCACACACTCACACACTCGCACACTCACACACTCACTGGGTATGTGGTGTGCCTGTGAGTGTGTGAAACTTAAACTGGAACTGCCGGCTGCGCACATGCGCACTTCGTAGCTTTGAGCATTTATAACTGTACTCATATTCCGATACTGCTACTCGTACTCGTACTCATACTCATATTCATACTCATATCTATACTCATATTCAAACTCATACTCGTACTCGTACTCATACTTGTACTGGTGAGTGCCATACTCCCTACCACCCCCTCACACCGCAGAGCGCAGCTCTCCTCTCCAACCGTCCTGCTACCCCTCCATCCCACCATCTTGCCATATTCCCCTCTGCTCCTCCCTCCCCCGCCCTTGGATGCTTTTGTTTATAATTTATGTATATAAGTATTTGGGAGCTCTCGTAATTGGCTAATTATATATGTGTGCATGGCTGATGTTGCTGCCTGTTGGCTTTATGAGTTTCAGTTGGGTTTATCTTTAATTTAGAAATTGAATACTCTCCCCCCTCCCCTGCACACCCCACCCACCACACCACACCCCTATCCACCAGGAATCGAACATGAACTGACTGACAGCCCACAGAGGCCGAGGCCGCCCCGAATTAAAATACAAATTTCAACTCAGACTCAGACTCAGACTCAAATTCGAATTCGAATTTGAATTCGAATTTAAATTCAAATTCAAATTAAATTTAATTTCTATTTTCAATTCTTGCATTTTGATAGCTCTTGTTGTTGCAGTTGTTGTTGTTGTTGTTGCAGTTGTTGTTGTTGTTGCAGTTGTTGTTGACTCTGGCTTCAACTTCAACTCCAAGCGTCAACTTCACATTTCCACGACTCAGAGTCGGAAAATGATATGCGGGTAAGCAGCGGCATATTTTTGTTTTTCATATTTTCCTATTTTCCTATTTTCCCATTTTCCCATTTTCCCATTTTTTCATTTTCCTATTTTCCCCATGTCTTCGCTGGGCAAAAAGTGCACGAAATGTAAATTGCTTGATTTGTGGTTGTTGCCACTTACCCCGGATACTCGGATACCCCGGATACTCCGAGTGCCCCAAATACCCTACATACCCTGCAGAAGTGTATGTGTGTGTGTGTGTGTGTGTGTGTGTGTGTAGTGCGTTGCACATTTGATAAACATTATGCCGGCCTATGGCCGCGTTCAAATTGATGCACTTTCTCCAGCGCCAGTGCCGCGGTTCCAGCTGAACTCACATCAAAATCAAATTGCTGTCCCACCCCACCCCTCATCTACACCCCAACCCCTCTGACTGCGGGAGGGTGCTAAGCGAAGGGGTAAGGGGCGAGTTGATCTCTTGATTTGAATAAGTGATAAATCTCATTATATAACCCCTGCCCCCTCCCACCACCCCCACAGGCAAAGGTTTCGTCTCATCGTCAACTCCTCGATGTGTGTATACATATATAACTGTACATATACATATATGTATATGTGTGTAATTAGAGGAGAAATATAAATAATATATTCAAGCTAAGAATAAGCTACTTCCACAACTTTAAGTACTTCGCATCCGTAAGATACAAATGTATCTTAAAATGATTCACGTTCATTTGGGAAATTTTCCAAGTTGGCGATTCGTCTCAGACCTCAGAATGAGAGCTTCGATAAATAAGTTTAAGTATAAGGAATAATAAATAAAACAAATCTGATAGCTAGTAACTAAGTAACTGGAGATCCTTGAGGGAATCACTCCAAGGAGTCAAGGAGTCAAGGAGTCAATGAGGTCAAGGCTTCAACATTCCTTCCATTGGAACGACACGAGACGCTGCACTACTTTTAAATGAGGAGAGTCATTTATTTATCGAGGATCAGATCCAAGGAATCACTTATGTATACGTCTGTGTGTGTGTGTGTGTGTGTGCGTACACAGCTATACATATATCATTTAGGCGGTATGCTTCTCGAATAACTGTAAGCATTGGAGGAACCAACCATTTCCAGTCGCTTCCACAAATTTCGCTTGCCTTCTCTTCGGACGTCCGCTTGTTCGCCTATCCATCTGTCCATCTGTCCATCAGTCCATCTCTCTGTCCGTCCATCTGTCCATTCGTCGGTCGTCGTCTCTGCGACTGTGCAAATTATTGTCGTGCATAAAAAATATTGCAGGCCGCCAGTGGCAGTCAGAGTCAGATTCAGATTCAGAATCGCTCCAAGACGGAAGTTCAACTAACTCATTTCCGGCTATGTGTATTTGTATGGGGCATGTATATTTGGCCTGGCCTGGTCTGATCCGGCGTGCACAGGCACACACACATACACACACGCATAGATCTCCCTCTCTCTC
Organism: Zaprionus lineosus; assembly: GCA_035044505.1. Taxonomy (NCBI): domain Eukaryota; kingdom Metazoa; phylum Arthropoda; class Insecta; order Diptera; family Drosophilidae; genus Zaprionus; species Zaprionus lineosus. Next base: position 2,700,858 of record JAWNNX010000694.1, on the reverse strand, counting down.
TTTCTCTGTCTCTCTCTCTCTCTCTCTCTCGCTGATACACAGTCAAATAAATATATATGTTATATAAATGTGTGTGTGTGTGTGTGTGTGTGCGTGTATGTATGTAAATACGTACATTCGTTTCAACGTTCATTCATTCTTTCATTCATACAAATTTCATATTTCATGACTCTGATCCGGAGACGGGGCACTGGGCATTTGATGAGGCACTAGCTCACTGGTACTATACCATATATATTTTTCTCATGGCCCGCACGATTCATTCATATGCCAGTCAACGGCGGGCGCACTCAATGAAATGCAGCGACGTTGTCGCTGCTGCGCAAATACATTCTTAATTAAGTTGTAAATGAAACATAAAAAGCTCTAATTACGTCGTAGCGGGCATGTGTACATAGTTTTCCTTATTTCCACACTCACCAGCACACACACACACACGCGCTCATCCGCACACACATAAATACATAACTACGCGCACACATTGAAACACACACACACACACACACACACATTGAGAGACATTTCTAATTTTTCGTATTTAGTACATGCACTTCCGCTTATCACTAAAGATTACTTAAAAGGAATTTGGGTCACCAGCCAACTACACAGCAACATAAAGAGACAACAACAAATACAGTCATCCAACTCGAGAGACCTATACACATCGTAGATGTGCGTTGATTTTACGTTCACTTCATTTTTCTTGTTGTTCCTTCTCGTCATGTTCATGTGTCCATTATATGCGATTTACAATCTTTCAACAGCCTAAGGACGCCTTTACTCCAAATAAGGGCTTATTGCGAAACTGAAATTTTTAAAACCTAAATAGTCCCAGAGAATTTAAATGCACAATAATTTATTTCAATAAATAATTTCACGCAATTTGACGAATTACAGTAATATCTAATATTATTGATAAGTTGTTGTTATCTTACATTTGAAATGTTTAATTGATCGTAACGGATTTTAGGCTAGTTTAATAACCTAACAATAGAGGGACGCATAGTATTTTAAAAAACTCGAGATGGCGCTTTTGAAAAGCGCCATCTGTTACATTTGTTGAGGGTCCTCAAATTTCTCAATTTTAAAATAACAGCTGGCGCCCTCTATGACACGGGGAATTTCAAAGTATACAATCAATAGATATTAAAAGATGGTGCTTTAAGATAGTAAGTAGACAACATATTTAAATTATGTAAAAACTTAAGTATTTATTTTCAATGTACTTAAACCATCTTAAAAATATTGATTTAAGACTTGCAAAGATGCAAATCTCTTGAAAGATTACAATAAAATTTTATCTTTTTTTTGGCCTAGCTATAGCGCCATCTACAGTAAACTGATGTGTATTTGCTAAAATATAATAAAACGGTTAAGCAAGGGACTTAGAGCTTTAGGGTTACCTCGAACAATAATATGGTTGCTGACTTGGATATATAAAGTCACCATGCTTTTATTAACCACAGCACACAATTTCCAAGTGTCTTATTTTCAGTTTGCTGGTATTCAACATTCTCAGTTAATTCAACATTAAATTTTTAAAAATTTAAAAACAAGCAATTTTTAAAATAAATTTTTTTATTGTGAATAATAAAAGCCTTTTTTTTATGAGCACAAGAACGTTTATTTCGTCAAAATCGGCCATGAATTGGCCAAGTTATGGGCAGTTATGTGACTGACGACATTTAAATCATTAACAACAAATTTTTTTTTTTTTTTTTTTTTGCAAAAATATTTATCTTTATTTCAATATTAAACAGGTTTTCTGCTACCTGAACGGCAGCTTGACAGGTTAGAAATCTTAAAAATAATAACAAATTAATCTTCACAATTGTGACGATATGTACTAATTCTAGAATACTGTTTTCAATACAATGACTGGGTATAATAATACAGTTTTTACAATTAAATATTAACTATAATTAAATTTACATTTTATCTTATACTTAGGTTAACTTATATGTATATACAGTATATTACATTACATTACAGGGCAAGGGTTCGTGTCGGGAGATCCTGCGGGTGGTTACAACAAATTTCACAAAAATGTTGTCCAAAGTCTGAGCCAGAAAATTTTGAAGTACCAGGCGAACAGAAATCCATGGAAGGTATTGGCATAACATTGAGCGGCAGTTAAAAATTTAAATTGAAATTTGCATTTTTTAGGCGGCTTCTTTCTGGCTTCAGGCCAAATATTAATCTTAGATCTTTTCTATCTCCGCCAATATTAGGACTATCGCGATGTCCTTTGGTACCAAGAAAGTCAAGGTCAGTCAAGGTAACTATAACTCCTGCCAAGGACGAAAGGTCCTTTCCGGCCTCGATAACCATAACGAATTATCTTATATTTTATTGTATTTGGACAAGTTTTATATTATATAACAAAGGACAAACCAGGACTCAATTGGTCAAAGGACCTTTAAATCAAGGACTTTTAATTGTGCAATAATCTTTCGATTTTAAACCAAAAAATAGAAATATATCTGTTGTATTTCCACCAATTTAAGGACTATCATCACAATGTCCTCTGACACAAAGGAAGACGAGCTTCTTCTATGTAATTTTTTACTTTTTTCAAGGACGAAGATCCTTTCAGGACTCGAAGTATTCCTACAGACAGATGTGAATGTCTTCTACTACCATAGCAGACACAGAGCCATAGGCAGCAAGATAGCTATTGCTATGCCTAAGGTACAATCTATTTTTTCTCTTAAGAAAAAATATCCGCCTTGACCCAGGTTTGATCTTGGAATACTCGATTTGCGACTGCAGCATATATATGTATATAGCGTTATATATCTGCTGCATGACATTTTGAACATTGCATATTTTCTATTTAAAAAAAACACCCGTCCCCACCTGGGCTTGAACCTCCAACCTAAGATTGGCAAGCCGCGCCTCTACTCTCAGCACCAGCGTCCCGAATTGGTCGGGGGAGCATTTGATTGACTTACAGCTTCTGACTAGGCTTTTTTTCAATTTATTTTTTAATTTCATCAAGTCAATTTTGAATAACAATAGTATTGACTTTATTTTCCAATGTATATAAATATATTGCAGAAAGACATTTATTTAAAATTGTTTAAAAGGATCGACTTATTCTGGCAGCAGTTATTGCATTAAATTCTTTTTCGATGCTTTAATCGAAGTGCAATTATATATTAAATTCTTGATTGATGCATTTTTCAATTAATTAATGTAATTCTTTTATTTTATTTACGCGTGAAACGCAAGTTAGTAAACGGAATAAAATTATATAAACATAATACTAAATTTAAAAGTGGAAAAGGTGGACATCCTTTGCGTGTAGTTTGCCGTCTGTCATTAAGGAACTTGTAATTAATAGAGGGATTATATAATTTAGGTTCTATTTAAATTGTTTTTCAAACACAAAGGTAAAATTATATTTTTATATGTTTTATAAATTCCTGTCTTGCTTGCAGGAAATTTGGTTTTAAATATTAGCAAGATCCTTCCATCTAAGCATCTCACTGGATACACAAATATTTAAATAGATAAATGAAATAAATCGAATTTATTTAAAAATTAACAAAATTCCAAATTAAAAATTTTAAAATATGTTTTTTATTTGAAAACCATTTTCCAACCAGTCAGCCAGCCAGTCAGTCAGCCAGCCAGTCAGCTAGTCAGCCAGTCAGCCAGGCACCATCTCCAACGAACCAATGCCCAACCTGGGCTTAGCCTATGGATCGTTAATTGCTGTTTGGAAATTGTAATGCGGAGTTTAGACTGAAATCTCATTTATTTTGAAATGCCCAATGCAAAAATAAATATATAAAATAAAACAGTTCATGTGGATGGATGGTGGTTATAGGGGAGTTCCTGGGCCAGGATCTGTCCGAGTTATTGTTGCAGATTTGCGACAGTTTTACCCAGTTAAGAGGATTACTGTCCACCATTGCCATTCCATTGTTGCTGGAGTCCTTCGTTTATTCCCTATCCTTTTTTATTTTTGTCGCCGTCTGTGCGAATTTATTGAAAATTGTTGTTTTTTTACATTTATTACAAGCAGAAAGTTTCTAATATTTTTTTTCAATTTCTCCCTGCACGTTTTTCCAAGTTTTCCCTCAAATTTTTTTAATAGTGCCTGTCGGGCGTATTAGCAGCGACCTCAGCGATCTTAAATCCGCGCATTGGCACGGGTGCGTCGTCCTTTTCCGGGTGCACGCTCCGCCACGTCCTGCCACGACTGACACTGACCCACGCGTGTCAGGCGATGCGTCGAGGTCGCGGACGGGGTTGGCAACGCTTATTAATGGGTTCAGTTAATGTGTCACAACCCCTTCATCGCCAAGCTGCCCCTGGCCGCTGGTTGTCTCCTACCCCTGCCCTTGCCACCGCTTCTTCCAGTAGATTAGGTGGACAAAAAGAGAAAAAAGAAAAAATAAACAAAAATACGGGAAAAAATTTAATTTTCCTTCTTTTTTTTTTTTTGTGCTCAAAAATTGGCAAAAAGTTTTTTGGAAAACTGTGTAATTTATTAATTTCGCATGGCCCTGTGACAGTTGCGATGCTGATCCTTTATTTATACAATGAGCGGCAGCATTTGGGTGACCCTTTTTACCCCCTGCCCCATAACCCCGGACTGTGAACCTTTTGATTTCTCCTTTGTTCATCTTTTTGCGTAAAATGTCAAGAAATTTTCATTATTTTTTTTTTTTTTTTTTTTGACAATTTTGCCTGGAAAATTCGCATTATCTGCACCAGATTGCAACTTTTGAAGGCGAAAGGGTTGCCAGGCATTAACCCCGCCCCTCCTAACTGCGACTACCCCTCGTCGGCCGATCCGTTTTGATGCAGTTGTTGCAGCGCTCAAAACTAATTTGGTGACCCTTTCTTTGGGCTAAATTTTACACATTTTCAACGAAAAATGCGCTCGGATAATGTGTATTTCAATTGATTTACACACACACACACACACACACACACACATATATATATATATATATATGCACATATGCACACACACTCGGACACACTTCAACCCTTTGGTCGCGACATTAGTGCAACTTTGGGAATGAACTAAATTTTCAGCTGGCCCCTCGGTCCTTTGGCCCTTTGTGTGCTATAACTCCTCGTCTTCGTCCTCGCCCTCCTCCTCCTCCTCCTCCATCCGTACAATGCATTCTCTCTTCCCCTTCCTTTGGGGCATGTGACAGTCACGGGCTTCGCACGCGTGTAGATTTCAATTTCAATTTAAATTTCGATTTCGATTCCAAGTTCAGTTTTCAGAGTCAGTTTCCAAGGCGAGGAGCAGCTGCCGAGTCGGACAATAAAAGGAGAATGACATCGAGGAGAGAGGAGGAGACAGAGAGAGAGACAGGGAGATAGGGAGGTAGGGAGGGGCCGAGAGAGAGAGAGAGAGAGAGAGTGTGTGTTGCCCGGACAAGGGTTTTAAAACTCAGACGATCCGTAACATCACACAACCAAACGGACACACAGATAGACAGGATACAATTGTATCCTTGGCTCTATCCGGATATCAGTCCCGGCCTGTATTTGTATCTCGTTCCCCATGTGTTTATGTTTACCTATTCCCTTTCGATAATATTATATGGCGCGCGTTTGTGGTGGTGTTTATCGACGGGCTTAGGGGCCGAGTCCTTTAGGGGTCGCTGCGCGTTAATTCCTATAAAAAGATAAAAAAATATTACCCATTTTTTGTTTAACACTGAAAGTGACTCTGTGTCTGAAGTCACCCGTTGTTCCGATTAGTTTTCTGAATAACGATCTTAAATCGAGACACGTGCCAAGTCAAAAACTCCTCTTGTATCCTCCATGAACATGCTGGTAATTTAATCGCCAATTGCCTTAAGGATCTTCCATTCGGTTTTATTCTCTTTTTATATGCGACCTACATCCCGCCTGTGTCCTTGGACATCAATTATCACTGGGCAATATATTGAGCCAAATATTCATAGTTTCGATTATTTCAGAATAACTTATATATCTATATATATCTGTATATCCTGATCTATATATATATATCTATATATATCCGATTATCTCGGCACAGGAGACGTTTGTCGGGTGTTGCCTTCAGTTATTGATGCGCCGCTGCTGTTTGTCATTCGCATTCGGCAGATAAAAATAAAAGTCTGCAAGGAGAAAGAAAAATGGTGGGGCGGGGAGCGGATGAAGGTGCTGTAAGAGTGGGTGGAGGGGAGGGTGGGAGCAGGGGTGGTTGTCGCGGAGGCACGGGTTGCCGGCCAGTTGGTCATCCTCTGATTGTTTATTTCGCCCCTTTTTTTACTTATTTAATATAAACTCAACACAAAGACTGACCACACACACCCAAAAGTGTACACACACACACACACACACACAGATACCAGCGCACATAAAAATACACACGCTCGCCGAAGTAAGCCGCTTACTTACGCACTTCAATATCTGTGGTTACATCTGTGTCTGTGTGTGTGTCCGTCCGATAGTGCATGAAATTTATTGGCGCACTGGGGACGCTTTGGGTTTCGAGTTTTCTGGATGTGTGTGTGTGTGTGTGTGTGTGTGTGCGTGTGCGTGTCTGTCTGTGTGTGGGAGAGGGTGTGCGTGTGTGTGTGTGTGTGTGTGTGTGTGCGTAAGAAGGAGGTCCGCTGCTCAGGCTGTTGCTGTTAAGTTTTCCTCTTGCTTATTTTGTTTTGCTCGGCGCGAGGCTTTTATAATTTTATGCCATTTCTTTCAATATTTATTTTGTTATTATGCCTTTGTAATGAGTCCTTCTCCTGCTTGTTGTTGCTGTTGTTGTTGTCAACAACAACTATAACAAGGGCAACGGCAACGGCAACGGCAACAGCAGCGCGGACGAAATTAGGACAAAAATGTTGGATGATGACGTTGAAATTGGAAAAATTGTATCCATAGATTGGAACGAAAGTGTGTGTGTGATTATACTGTATCTGTGTGTGTGTGTGTGTGTGTGTGTGTGTGAGTGTGATTGTGTATAAGGATTTCCATGGAAAATTCCAACCCAAACTGTGCACATAAATTAATTAATTTTGTTGTTGTTGTTGTTGTTGTTGCTGTTGCTTTTCTTTTTTGTCTCTTTTTTTGGTGGGGGCAACGATTTTTCTATCGAAATTTTATTGATGTCATTGAAATCGAACTGAAACTGGGGCAGCTTCGTGGAGGGGGGCAGATTGGGGCAGCGGAGGCGGTCGGCTTCCTGTTGTCACAGTCTAAACTTTCGTTTTGGCCTTTATATTGATTTTCGCATAATGAGCCCTACACAGAGTCTTGCAAAAGTCCTTCAGCGAGGATTCATATGTATGGAAATAAGTGTAGCATACATTTAAGCTGCCAGGCCAACACACACGCACACACACGCACACACACACACACACACACACACACACACACTCCTAGCCAGTAATTATTTGTGTGTATCTCAAGATATTTTCCACAATTTTTTCCAATTTTCCACCCACACACAAATCCACTGGGTTAATTATGTTATCTGGGAGCCACTTGGAGGTCCGATCTATCCTGTGATATATATGACTGTATATATATATAGGTGTGTATGTATATGTAGAATCTAGTTTTTATTTTCTTGAGATTTAATTAATCGGATTTTATATTTATTGGCATAAATAATTTGCCAGGTTTCAGCGATCAACTTTAATTTGAAATGCGATAAATAAGAAACGCTTCCACCAGCAACAACTACGCCCAGCTACAGCCCACACCCACACACCCACACACGCACACACACTGCCTACCAGGCACCTTATCTCACACACATGCAGCACATGTACATACACATATGCACACATAGAAAGCGGAGTACATACTAACACATGGACACACACGCATGCCGTTAAATAAAATACAAATGAATGTGAAAAGAAAGTAAGGAAAGTAAGGAAAGTGAGGAAAGTAAGGAGAGTAAGGAGAGTAAGGAAAGGAACAACAGGACTGACTGCAAAAAGTGCTGAACGTAGAAAAGTACAAATTGCCCACAAAATATAAAAACCATGGGACAGGGGGCAAACTCGAAAGAAACCCAAAACTCCCCAAACCCAAACCCAATCCCAATTCCCATTCCCCTTTCCATTCCTAATCCCAATTCCAGCCAAAGATCCAAACCGATGCAAAAGCCAAGCCAACAAGGACGAGAACCAAAAAAAAGAGGGAAAACCAAAAAAAAGTTCAATTTACTACTTTTCACTTTAGCATCCGCCTCATCGCCCCCTTGCCTAATATGAGGTACACACACACACACGCACACACACACACATGCAGGACAACTACAGGCCACATTAACAACAAGGACAACAACAACACTAGCAACATCAAGATGCTGTATGAACACCCTCATCCGAAGGAGCGACGGCGTCATGAGCCTGAAATTGGAGAAGTCGTCTTACAAGGGCAACATCAAGAGTAGTGGCAGCCGCAGGAGCAGAAGGATAAGCAGAAGAAGTGTGCGACGGGGAGGAGTAGGTGTAGTGGGTGGAGTGGGTGGGTAGTAGCCGTAGAAGGAACAGAATCCTTAAACATCCTTCGCACTCCCCCGGCAAAGTTTTGCCTTTTGCCTTTGCGTTAAATTTTTTTTATTTTGGAATTTTTCGATAGCCGCACCGTATCACTTAGACGCACACACGCAAGCACACATATACGCACACGCGTACGCACACACACACGCACACACACATACGCACGCACGCACACATATGTACTTACGCATGGCAATGGCATGCACAACACACTCAAACACTCCCACACTTACAATGTGTAAGTGAAGTCGGACTGTACGCGCTCCTCACGATACCCTACGTCGTTAAGCAACAAGGATATACTGAAGGATACATTAGCCAAGGGTAATGCAGGTAAGCACCCAACGAGGCATGGCTTATTTTATTAATTTTTTAACCTATTTTTATTTTTTAGATTTAATATCTATTTCTCAATTATCTAAGCCATTGACCAACCCAGAGTCCTTAACTCTTGGAACAGTCGAGTGGCGGATCTAATGAGATCCTGCAAATAAATTAAATATTTACGCCAATCAAATTTATATTTATTTTTTATTATTTTTTAAACACTTTTTTTTAAAGGCTTTCAAATTATTAAAGTCGCAATACTGAAATGAGTTTTTCCCAGGATATTCGCTGGCCCATCAGAGCTTCGCAAGGCTGGGCTTGTTTTTCTTTAAGGTTGTGTAAAAACAAAATGAAAAGAAAGTTTCTCTTCCTTTTTTTTCTGCTTCTGATGAAAATTACAATTTTCTCTTATATTTCTCTCAACTTTCATAGAAAATGCGTGCTGCCATCTCGTTGCTTACTTCCTGCCTGCCTGCTGCCTGCTGCCTGTCCCCTTTATCTCCTCCCACCCCAGGCCTTGGCTTTGGCTCAGCTTCAGCTGCCTTCCCCCTGGTTGTTGCTACGTAACCATACGTGTATGTGTATGTACGCTCATTCATACATATGTGTGTGTGAGTGAGTGTGCTTGCTTCTCTGTGTGTGTGTGTGTGTGTGTGTGCACACCTCGGGCATTTTTGTTGCCTGGCTTCGGCCTCTACTCATCAACGCCCGGTCAATATCCCCAGCACAGTGTGTCCATCTGGGTGTGTGATTGTATGTGTGTGAATGTGAATGTGAATGTGAATGGGGAAGTAGGTGTGCGAGTGTGTGTATGTGTGTATCGAGTTGAAAGGGAAAGGAGCGAAATCTCAAAACCCAACAAACTGAACTAAATCCCAGTTTAGTTTGATGGCTTTGGTTCGACTGCCAAACAGATTGGAAAGTGAAAGTAAAAACGAAAGGGAAACTCTGGGCGCCTGTACTTAATAAAATGCTGACTCCACTGCTCCTTACAGGTCTGTAAGGATATTCCGGCCGAGATTGGAAGAAGTATTACAAATGAAGATTGACCTGATGGAAAAGCGGCAGGAAAGGTGTGAGAGCTGCGGGAGGCACCTCGCAAAGACAAAGGACTCATACGAAGCACAAACGAAATAAATAGATCGAACTTAAATGATACAAGCTTTAAAAGGATAATTTTGTATTTTCACAAGGCGGGACTTCTGAATCGATTGGAGATCGAAAGGGAAACTTTGAAATAAATATCAAACTATTCCAGAATTAATTTCGAAAGTTAAAAACCAGAGTCAAAATGTTTGGGGATGTACACACCCACAGGATACATGTCCTTTAAATTATTTATTGCGATTTTTGTGGTTGATCTAGTCTTCTCAATTTACACTCATTTAAGTCACCAAAAATTATTTAAAAATTAATAATTTATTTGATAAAAAAAACAGTTCAGATTTTTTTATTACTTCATGAGACGAGGCGTTCCCTGCAGATATGAACAGCTGGAGCCAAGCGAGGCGCTGCTTGCGAAGGTATCATCGAAGGCTTGGCATGTCCTTCGCACTCATCACACTGGTGACCATGTTCCTTGAACATAACTATGTGACTTACCAGCGGGACTTGCTCTACTGGAGGAGCCTTTTTCTGCTGGCTGCTCAGCAGCCATTGCTGGCCTGCTCCTTGACCATAACCATAACGCTTTCTTCCATAGTCCTGCTGAGCCTGCAAGAGTGTCTAACTGAAGGCCTGAACCACCTCCTGTCCAAACTGTTTTATAGGTATCGCCAACGCAAGTATGCCAACTTTATTATGCGGCGTCTGTTGCTGCAGTTGGAGCTGGCCCTGTCACGGATGTCAGCGCCCATTCGCCTTGCCCAGCTGAACGATCCTGCTGTCCGGCAGCGGCTTCAACGGACAAAGGATGCTGCCCATGGGGCTGTTGATGTCTTCAGACGAGACGCAACTGCCCTGCTCTTCAAGAATTTCCACTTGTCCACCGAGAAGACGCCTTTCTTTGTGCTGCAGGAGGAGGAGGTGATTCTCCTGAAGAACGGCTATGCGCGGATTAATCTCAATGTTACCAATCAGGTCCTTCGTCAGCTTCTGTATCCCCCCCCAGAGTCTTTAGTCTAAAATCGTGCCCAAAATTAGATGTATCTTTCTTTCATATAAACAATCCTTGTGTATCCTTTAATAAATCCAAATATATATATATATATATTTATGTGTGTGTGTGTGTGTGTGTGTGTGTGTGTATACTCTTAAATATATGTATGTATGTGTGAAGGTATATATTGTTAGTGAATGCTTAAAAATTGTGTTGCGTTCTAAAAACTCATTAGTTACCGTTATTCCTGGACTACTGCTCCTGCTCCTGGCTGGGGTCCTGTTTGCGGTGCGTGTCATTCGTGTCATTTATTTAAATTGCCATATTTCGACTTAAATGTGCATATGCCGTCTGAAAAACAAACCGAACGAAAATAACAAAAATAAAAAAAAAAGGGCAAAAATAAATTTGAGGAAGAAAAACGGAAAACCGAAAAAGGAAAACGGAAAACGGAGCTCGAAAAACAGAAAAACACTAAAACTGAAATACCCACAAATTTTCCACCCTCACCCTTACCCTCTCCCTTACCCTTACCCTTACCCACTCCCCTTATCCACAACCTCAACCCGCACCACTCGCAACCTGAAAATGAGGCAAAAGGCAATCAAAAAATATTGTCCTACAAAAAATTCATAATCAGTTAAATAATTAAAATTTGTTGTTTCCAAAATTTGTATTATTTCAGTGGCTACTTTTCCTTCTCTTCGGTTACTGTACTTTTCTTGCTTCTCGCCTGCCGCCTCCTGTGGGGAGCTTTAAAGCCGCGCGCCAGGACGTGCATCCATTTACGTCGCGTCTCAATGCGTACAACGACGTCAGAAATCCCAAGTCGGAGTTTACTCGACTGCTGGAAACCCTATTAAATAGTCATTTGGGTCATAGCATTAAAAAAATGCCACTGCTTCCTTTGATCCAGGGAACGCAGGGACACACATCCTTGACCCGTCTGCATGCAAAAATATTTCCCCCCAGTGAAAAGTGTGTGGGTTTTCCTCAAGCCAAAATGCGGTACTTACCTTAAGCGAAAGTTGGCTCTGGGTTTAAACGCAACAAAATATGTACAGGACGTGAATACCCTCTATGTCCCGATCCCAGGATATAGCAAGGACAATGGTGCCAACGCATATGGTGACAAAACTGTAGTCGTTGTTTGTGTTTGGCGCCGTTGTCGTTGCCTCCGCCTGGACAATTTAATTGAGAGTCCAAATTATATACACACAGTGTCAGACACAAACACACACACACACACACACACACACGCACACGCATGTATGTTTATATACGGTTAGATAAATACATACACGTAGAAGTGTTGTGCGTGGGTGAATGCTTTATGCCCCTTGCCCTGTGAAGGGACTCTCAGCGTGGTGTGTAATTTGATGTTGTTGTTGTTGTTGTTTTTGCTGTTGCTGTTAGCTGCGTGTGGGTTTGATTGTGAAATCGATTAAAAACTAATTTTCAAGTTGTAGTTGCTTAGAGTTAATGACCAGCCTTGTCAAAGGAGAACAAAAAATTGGTTGGCTCCTGCCAAGACTTTTTATCAATTGCGACAAGGATAGACGCATGGACGTGTGGACGTGTGGACGTGTGGGTTAGAGGTGGTCAGTGGTGGTCAGAGCCAGGCACTTAGCTCCGACAGTTCATTATGTACCACCACCACTACCACCACCTACTACTACAACTACTTCCCCCTCCCCTCCCTCGACTTCTTCTACTGCTGTGTTACTCAAGTGTAAAGATAGACCAAGTGTTGATGGGGAAAGCAATAAGCAAAACAAACAATCAAAGTAAGGCAGACACACACACATACACACACACATACTCACACACTCACACACACTTGCACACTTCGATTCACTCGCACACACTGATAGACAATTGAATGGGTGAGGGGAAAAACTTGTAACTGTTTCTACACATTTGAGATTTTTCTTTCAATGGCAGCTCGTATTTTGGGGAATTATCAACAGCCTTTTATATGAAAAGTTTCAGAAGCAGGAAGAACATCAAACTATGGAACTGTCACAAACACGCGCCACACACACACACACACACACATATACATATTTATATACATATGAATGGAAGCGCACCCTTATGGGCGTTCAGAGATGCCCTTCAGTCAGGGGGCTCAATCTTGGTCCTCGTCATGCGTTTGTTGGTCGCATTCTTTATAAAAATTATTGATAAGAAGTCCTCACATGTAATACAAATATTGACATACTCTGATTTCGCAAGGCATGTCCTTGCCAAGGGTGGCATTAGCAGCGCATTGGTGGTGGAATTATTCCTACAGCCAGGGGAAGGAACTCTTGTAAGAAAAGAGAAAAAAATGTTGATAACTTCTTGTAGTTGTAGTAGTTGTTGTTGTTGTTGTTGTTGCTTCTGCTTCCGTTGTTGTTGCTGTTGTTGTTGTTGGCATCGCCTGTCAGGAGGGTCGGACACAATCAGCTTAGAAAATGTTGTAAAACCCAAAAGTAAGCCTGAAAATCAGTGCGAGTTTCCACCTAAGAGGAGATGATGACACGCTCGCATTTGGCCTGGGGGTTTCCTCTGGACATAAATACAGTTTTCGATTTGTTTTATATTTTAATCGTTTAAATTCATACAATATATATGTATATGGTTGTATATATTATATATTTAATATAATCATTAAAACACATACAATTTTGATAAATGCTCGCTTACAATCAAATGACAAAAGTGGCATGAACGGGACGCTGGAAGGAGGACTGCATGTGGATGGAGGGTGGCAGGTGGCAGGTGGTGGGATGTGGGTGGTGGGTGGTGGGTAGTGAATGAAGGGTAGAGGGTAGCAGAGGGAATTGGGGATTGGAATTGGGATGTCACTGGGATTGGTGGATGTGAGGGGCGAGTGGGGAGTGGGGAGGGGCGGGGATTTTGGGGCTTCCATAAGTTGCTTGACATTTGTCGTGCTTCTTTTTAATTTTTGATTTACTTTAGTTTAGTTTTGATTCTGCTCTTGATCATAAATTTATTCTCTTTGGTTTTACACATTTTACATATAAATATAAATAATTATTTTTATGGTTTTTGGTTTTGGTTTTTTTTTTGGATTTTTTTCCACACAAAGTTTTACATAATAACAAAGTTGTTTTTGTTTTTGTTTTGGGTTTTCGTTTTTGGTTTTGTTTTTGTTTTTGTTTTCGTTTGTATTTGTTAAAGAGTAAAATTTTAAATATAATATATATATTTATATATATATTACATATATATACATATATACACATATATATATATGCGTGTGTATATATATATTTATATATATGTATATGTATATATATATTCATATTTGCTAATTGCAAAAAAAAATTGTTTTGATTTTTTATCATATTTAATATAATTCTTTTGATTTACGCTCCTTGCGGTATTTTGATTCTTGCTCATCTTTTGTGCTGACTCATCGTCCTTTCTCTTGTGGCTCTCTTATACTCATTCTCCACCTTCTTTTCCTTCTCCTTCTCCTTTTCCTTCTCCTTCTCCTTCATCTTTATAATCGATTTTTAATTTTGACTTTCTCTTAAGACTAAATGCTAATAAGAATTTCTTTTGATTTTTCCTTTGCCTTTCCTTTCATATATATATATGTATATATATACATATATATTCTCAAATATATATATATATATATATATGTTTTTTTTCTTGGGGATGGGGAGTTTCTTACGTCTAAATAAAATGTTTTTGATTCTTCCTCTCCAGCTCGACAGATCCGTCTATAATATTCTTAGATCTGCTGCCAAAAATTTTGATTTATGCTCTTTAAAGGTACTTTGCAAGTTCTTTGTAAAATTGTTTACTTATCCATGTATGTATATGCTTATATATAATACATATATATATAAATATATATATATATTTATATAGTTAATAGTTTATGACAATTTTGATTTGTGCGCTCTCCGTGTTGGATAACATAAAGGTTTTCAATAATCGAACCGAAAAGGATAACGAAACCAGAGATAATAGATAAAAGATAAAAGATAATTGATAATTGGTAATAGATAAAAGATAAAGAAGCCCAAGCCGCCAACATCCTGCTTTAGCCTCGTGTCCTCAATATTATATCCCGGAATCGAAAGATTGTAATAATGTAATTTTCTTTAATGGCCGCAACGCTTAAATTTGCATATAGAAATTGGCAAATGGTGCTGAACAGTTGCGAGGGGGGAGGGGAGTAGAGGGACAGATACTTATTTCTATTTTTTTTTGAGGGGTTGTTGGGCGAGTGACATCCTTCGTGTCGATATACAAGACTCGTTGCGATGTCAAGTAAATTGCATTTTTCATTTTACAAACAAACACACACAGACACACAGACACACAGTTAAGTGGTGCACTGCGATTGCCTGTATGAAACACATACACACTCGCACACACACACACATAGCATACTTTTAAACATGCAAATTGTGGCGGCACCCCTCATATATGCAGTTGAGGGGATCGCCCGCTGTTGCACGGACGACTTTTTGGCAATTGTTTGCCGTAAAAATTGTTGGCCCAGGATTACGAGGACAATGCCAAATGCCAGTCCATTATAAATTGCCATAAAAATTCAATAGAAAATGTAGAGAAAAATGAAAGAAAATTGGAAAAATAGCTAGTCAGGAAAGCAGGCAGCCAGACAGTGAGACACACAGACATACAGACAGGCAACCGGACAGACGGGCAGACGGGCAGACGGGCAGTCGGGCAGTCGGGCGGACGGGTAGTTGGGCAGGCAGGCGGCAGAAATTTGCATGGAAGTTGGGAGGGTGATGAAATTGAGGATTGCAGAAACTGTGGAAGCTATGGAAGCAGCGACGTTGCGACGTTGCGACGTTGCGACTTTGGGAACCTCTCCTTATGAGGGTTGGTCACCCCGCAACCATCGATAACTTATATCAATAGAAAACAGAAAACAGAAAATAGAAAATGGAAAATAGAAATGAACTTCATAGTCATATCTTTAATTGCAGCAGCCGAACAGTGAAAGTATCGGATATCCTTGACGTAATCAATGAGATGAAATTTGCATGGAGGCACGTGACAAATAATTAACGGAAGCGGGAGAGGTCCGCATGGAATATCCGGGGGGTTGTTCGGCTGACCGCTGCCCAAATGCAGTTCCCAAAGAAAAAGGGAAAATTACACACAAATATATATGTATATATGTATATATGTATATGTATATGAAAATGAGAATGACAATGACAATGGAGTGAACCATTGAACAGCCTGTCAAAAATCATTGCTGGTGCACAGACATTTCTCTCAGTGTATACACATTTTTAATCAATGGCCAGTGCATTTTATGGTCGTGTTCACATTTTTTATTCTAATAAAAGTGGCAGCTGCTGCGGCATTTGAATTTCGCCATGGAAACTCTCAGCTTGACCCTCACATTTGACCATATCCCATTTCCCTTTTCCCTTTTCCCTCTTCCCAATTCACATTTTCCATTTTCATTTTCGTTTTCATTTCGCTTGTTCATATTATTTCCCATTAAATTTTTTATTCCGCTCTTATCGCATTTCTGCTTTCGGCTTTTCACTAATCACCATTTGGAGGGTATTTTTATTTGTGGTGTTCCTTCTCTCTTTTTTTTAGGCAAATAGACTAATCAGCGTCTGCGTGGGGGTTGAGCCGGAAATAAAAAATAAAAAATACAAAAAAAAAATGCATTTTTATGAGGGTGTCGTTGGTATTGATAAGGACGGTTCCACATTCCACACAGCCAGTTGGAACGGGATCCGTTCCTTAAGCAGCTGCCACCCGACATCGGACATCACTTTAAAAAAGTCATTAACATGTCCGCCGACAGAGTTTTTACTTTTGGGTGGGTAAATCGGATGGAGCAGAGGGGTTAGTGGGGGGCAGAGGGGAAGTAGTGAACATTGTTGACAAATTGTATTTTAAGAATTGGAAATTCAATCAGAAAACAATTTAATAATTTGCTCCTAAAAGGCGTTCAACCGGCATAAAATTTGCCCTAAGAAAATGCCCCTATGCCAGATTTTCCAGCACTCAAAGAAAACAGAAAACAGAAAATGGAAAATAGAAAAAAAGAAAAAAAAACAAAAAGGTCACACGTCGACGTGTGAGAATCAATTGACGAAAATCAGTGACAATTTTTTAAGGGCTGCGATAAGATGAAATAAAAAGAACTTCTTTGAAGGGTGGGGGGGAATGAGGAAGCCAGTAAAGAAGTAGAAATAGAAGAAGAAGAGAAGGTGGCGGTGGTCGGGGAGGGAGGGACACTGATTGTTAGCGGTCATGTTTGAACACTGGTCACGGGTCTGGCACGCTTAAAGGATTTCCGGAGGCTTGGGCACAAATGAAATCAAGATAATAAATAAAAAAAACTCAAGTTTAACAAATAGCGGTATTTATTAATATATACAAGACGAAATGAAAAAATAATTGATTGAATAATGAAATTATTATTACTATACACATATACATGTACATGTGCACATCTGCACACATCTCCATATACGAATGTAAGGAATTTAAATCAAAATTATAAGCTAAATTGTAAAGTATTTTTATATTTATATTTATGTTTATGTTTTTGGTTTTTAGTTTCGATTTTTGATTTTAGATTTTTGGTTTTCGTTTTTGGTTTTTTTGGTTTTTTGTCTTTTGTTTTTCGTTTTTCGTTTTTCAACTCTTCTGATATTTAAGTTTCTCAATTTGTTTATGGCTCGTTTCCAGCGACGCAACGGCTAAAAGGCACGCAGCATTTTAAAAAACACACGTTTTTAAAAAAAATTTAAATATAGCTGAGTTGCCGTCGCTGGCCTATGTGATCTGGGGCATAAATGGACCTTCGAGTCCTTCGAGTCCTCCTATAAGCTATTATCAATATTGTTTGTATATTTCTATGGCTATGGACCAAACTCGCCGACCGCCCAGCCGCACTTCGCGTCGTAAAGAACTAAATTACTTAAGAGCTACAAAAAATATATCAATTTATATATAAATTTAAAAAAAAAAAAAAACAATATAAATGTGCTTAAATACCGTTAGGTTGGCGAGTCTGAGTTCTGGCTTTTGGTTGGTTGTAAAAAGTTCTGTTGCTTTTCATACTCTACGGTGTGTGGGTGTGGGGCGGGCATGGGGTGGCTGGAACGGCCAGGCCGCCCAGCCAGAGACCCTCCCAGACCCTTGACTAGAATCAATGTGGTGAATTGGTGACTAGCATCGATTTGTCTTTTGTGCTTTTGGTCAGAGTTTTGGGTGTGGTTGGTTCAGTGGAATGTCTTACTTACAATTACAACTAAACATATTGAAAAAAAATTATATATATATAAATTTATCTGTTGAACGAAAGTCCATATATATATATATGTATATATATATATATATATATATATAATATATAGAGATATTTTGTGCTTTGTTGTGACTTTCGTGTGTTTTGGTTTCCTTGAGGTAAATTCACTAAAAATTTCATTTACTTCGGCTCTAAATGTTCTCCCCTGTTAATTGTAAGGATAATGCTAACTTTAATGTTAATCTTTATCTTTATCTTTATCTTTATCTTTATGTTAATCTTTATGTTTATGTTATGTTTATGTTTTTGTTTATGTTAATATTTATGTTAGGGTTTATTTTATTTTTTATCGATTTGGTTTCTGTCTCTCTCTTTACCGTAAAATGTTTGTTATATGTTATATAAATTCAATTATTTAAATTATTGTTTTCAAGTCCGTTTGAGGTAGCATTCTTTATATGTTCTTTAATTTTTTAATATTTTAATTTTTTAATTTCTTAATTCTTTGGGTTTTTGATTTTAGTTCTCTTTAATTTATATATATACATATATATTTATACATATAAATATTTATGTATATATGTACACGCACATATATGTACATATATATATACATATATATTTATGTATGTACACAAGCACATATATATACACATATACATATACATACATACATACACACATACATATATATTAAGTACTATGGTCATTGTACTTTTGCCCTGAGTTTTGTTCGTGTTGCCTGCTGCTAATCAAATAAAAAAAACCTTTACTGGCGCCAATATTTCCCCATACATTTCCATGCATTTCCATATATTTCCATATATTTTCATATATCTATTTTCACGCAAGATCGGTTATCGCTTCTATAATCTAAGTTCAATCGTGTAGCCTCCCTGCCAAGTGCTGCGAATCGTATAAAGCCTTGCGCTCTACCTATGTACATGTCATGAGTATGTTAGTGTGTGTGTGTCTGTGTGTGTGTGTGTGTGTGTGCCTGCTTCTGTTCTCGCATGGGTGAGTGCATTCATTCATTCATTTCAATGAAATATTCAAAAAACCCGAAACTGGAAATCAAACCCAATTCCTTATTCGATTTTCTTAAGGATATTCCATGAATTGATGCATTCATTTAGGCCTTGATATTATCTACTCAATGCGATCCTTAAGCGCAAAGTTTTTGATTTAGATTTAATTTTGATTTTGATTTTGATTTTGATTTCGATTTAAATTTAAATTTTGATTTTGAGCAAATTTGTGCATAAAATTCTTCTCATCTATGTGTACCGCTAGTTTGTATGTATTACTAGTTAGCACTACTAAACTATCCCAAGTCCTTTTAACCTAAAGCGCACCCGAACCCAGCCATATACATACATATGATATATATAGAGCTGCATGCTATATACGCCTACTATAGATCGTAAGATATATCTGATTATAATATATATCCACATACTGGTACCTACAGTACCTCCCACTCTGCACTCTGCACTCTCCACTCTCCACTCTCCCCTCTCCGCTCTCCACTGACTGTCCTGTCTCATTCTCCTCATCCTTCTCTTTCCGCTTGTGTATCCTTCTATATAATCCTTCCCTCCTCCCCTGATCGTTAGACCCTTAACGACTTATGAATTATGTACGTATTTAAATTTCCTTTGACTAAGTTTCCACGTATTCCTCCCTCCCGTTTACGATACTTTAATGGCTTTTAAGAATTACTATTACGCATAGGAACTTTGATATTAATCACTATAGATATAAAGATATATGTCTATATATATATACATATATACATATGCATATACTCCGATATATATTTATATATATATGTATACATATATACACACATATATATGTATTGTGTGTTGTGTTATGACAATGTGTTTCTTCGTCTTATGTCTTCCCCCTTATGTTTTCTTGATGCTGTTATCTGTTATCTGTTATCTGTTATCTGTTATCCTTTATGAAGTTATATAAAAAATATGTCTATATATATGCATACAGTGTTGCCAGCTGAAACGGACTTGTTCTTGATCGGTTATATATATTAAGTTGATTTAGTTTTGGGTTTCATGTTATACACAAAACGCACTCTCCTCTCAATACTGAAGGGCCGTTAATTACACAGGTCCTTGTGCGGCTCCTTTCTATATATAATATGGCTATAGCTTCTTGCAATGTATCCTATTGTATTGTATTTTATATAAACTTTAATAATGAGCTCAACTAATATGCGCACTCAGTCTTTTGTAGTTCCACTATTTTGTCTTGTTTCATGTCTTGGTTAACGGGCTGGGATGATTACTGCTGATGAGCACTGTGCTCAGGATCAGGTGTAACGCTCCAGCTCAATGACACTGCCATTAATATACAAATTAAATTGATAGTAATAATAATAATAATAATAATAATATTATTATTTATATTTTGCTTAGATCCTTGCCAAGCTAGTTCTCGATTCTCTCGCTCTTTTCCTCTAACTGTAGATAAGAGCTATAAATACTTCAAGGATATTCGAATGGATGCAAGAACCTAAATGTTGTCATTGAGCTGGATGCGTGTGGTAAATGGTTTTTAGCAAAACTCAAGGGATAAACATACATACGCTGGCAACACTCTTATGTCATGTGTTGTGTTGATCTGTGTACCGGAACTGGTACCGGAACACGGGCAGGAGCCCGTCACCCGTCACCCGTCATCCGTCACCCTTCAGCCGTCACCCTTCGCACTGATCCCTTAGGCTGGTGTCAGCCTAAAGCTCAGGGTGGTCGACTCTGAGGCACGCATCCGTACGGGCAAGTAGACAAGCGCAGGCGCGAAGAGACCCTCCGCATCGGCGTCGGCAGGAGCCAAGTGGAAGGCCTGCATCTGATATGCCTCTTCGGATTTGTCGGGCTGGGCATAGCTGGCGGGCTTGCCATTGCCGTTGGCCAGATCCGTGCACATTTCGAATGGAGATGTGGCCGCCGAACGCTGGGCTCCTATGCCGTTGGGTGTTCCGGGCTTGGATGTGTTGGTGCTGTGTCGTCTTGGTGTCGGCGTAACAGTTGCGGAAGGCGCCTTGGGCGAGGCAACAACTGCTGGATTGTTGGCTGTGCCCGGCGATGGTATCGCAGTGGGTGTGGGTGTGGGTGTGGTTGTGGGTGTGTGTGCCTTTGTGTTGGTGTTGTTGTTGTTCTGGCCACTGTTATTGTGGATGGTTAGGTTCGTGGGTTCGATGTGGTCGGCATCTACAGCTCTTTCAGCTCTTTCAGCTCTGTCGGCTCTGTCGGCTCTGTCGGCTCTTTCTCTGTGTGGCTTGGTTCGCGCCTTGCCCTGTACCAGGGCAAAGGATCTGTCCCTGTCGTTCCGCGGCGGTTCCGCCTCAGCGGCGACGTTCGTCTCACCATCTACCCCATTGTTGAGCAGCGCGTGGGAGCGCTCATGTATAAAAAGAAATGCATAGTAGGGCGTGGTGAATGGGCAAAGGGAGCACTGGTACTCCTTGAATCTTGGCGTCTGCTCAAACATCCCAGGCAGTGGCAGTGGCAGTGGCATTCCCTTGGGCAACTGCATTTGGCCAAATAGTTGCTGTTGTGCGTTCTGCAGCGCTTGAGCCAGATTGTTTGCCGGATTGGCAGCGGCGACGGCCGCCGGGTTGCCATTTGGTATTTTGAGCGTTGGACTGTTTGGCTTGCTGGTGGAGCCGGACCCGGACCCGGATGCCGCGTTCAAGGTCGACTGTTCCAGCTCGCGCAGCTTCTCAATGCCAGCCGCTCCGTGTTCGTTCATCAAATGTGTGCGCAGCCACTTGGCGCTCCGGAACTGACGGGCACATAGGGGACACAGCTCGTTATTGGCACCGGCGTCGTTGGAAAGTGGATTCAGATTTATTTCCGACTCCAAGATTTGCTGCTGCTGCTGCTGCTGTTGTTGTTGTTGTTGTTGTTGTTGCTGTTGTTGCTGCTGCTGCTGCTGGGACTCTGCCTTGATGCCGTTCTGGTTGCTCTGTCCCCGCGGCTGGGGCAAGGGTGCTCCATCCTCAATGATGCCATGTGTGTTGTGCTTGTGGACGCGCAGGAAGTACTTGCTGCACAGCTCCTTGTTGCATATGTTGCACACAACGCCTCCAATCTGAGCGCCATTCTCGATCTCAATGCCGTGCATGCGCTGCATATGCGTCTTCATGAAGTACTTGTTGCACAGCTCCTTGTTGCATATCTCACAGTAGCTCGATGTGGGTGTGATTGTGTAGGCAGCTCGGGGCGGGCCCGGAGCCACCCCAGCACCACCCGCAGTCGCAGGTGCACGCTCTGGCGTGAAGAAGCCCTCCCGCAATGGACTGCTGCCTGGTATGCGTCCCAGATGCACCTCGGCGATATGTTGCTTAAATTCCTGAGTTGTGGCGAATTCTCTTTCGCACTGCTGGCAGCGCAGCTCGTTGGGTGTGGGCGTGGCAATGGCCGTAGGTGAGCCACCGCCCCCTGGCGACAGTTTGGCCGGCAACTGTTGCTGCTGTTGCTGGTAGAGCATAGGATGTCCCTCCGGCAGCAGTTGGCCGGCATGCTCCGTCATCAGATGCGCCCGTAGGGCATACTGATGCTCCAGCTCCCGTCCGCACAGGTGGCAGGGCAGTGGACGCTTGCCGTTGAAGTCGTTGAGCTGTTGCAGCATTGACTGCAATTTCTGAAGGTTCTGCAGACCCATAACTGAGTTGTCCTGCTTCTCGGGTGGCGACTCGTCGAAGGGCTCCAATTTGATGCGTTTGTTCGGCTGTTCATCTGCTTCGGCCTCATCCTCATGCTGGTTTTCCTGCTCCGGTTCCTGCTCCTGCTCCTGCTGCTGCTGCTGCTGCTGCTGCTGTTGCTCCTGATCGGCGGCTGCCTTAGCCAGCATTAGATTCAGTGGCATAAATGGCCAGCCGGGCGCCACCAATGGCTGCTCCTCTTTGCTTCCCGGATGCATCTCCTCTGGCGGCACAAAGACCCCATGGCGCTTCCATTTGTGTGTGCGCAAAAAGTATCTATTTGCATATTCCTTGCAGCAGAGCTCGCAGAATGCTTCTGGAAGCTGGATGCCCAGACGGCGCAGCTTGTCCGGAGAGCAGTTGGCGTCACGTGCCTGTTGCTGCAACTGAGGTGGCAGCTTGCGTGGTGGCGGCACAAAGGCCACTTCCTCCTGCTCAAGCGTGAAGTCCTCACGGAAGCCTTCCGGCAACTGATACGGCTTTAAGTCGGTGGGCAGAGAGTCCGCCATTTGCTCCTGTTTCACGTGCTGCGGTTGAGCCTGGGCAGCTGTCTGTACACCTGACTGTGCCAGCTCATTGGGGCTTCCGCGTCGTACCTGTGTTGGTGAGGGCGTCGGGTTGGCCTGCTCATGTTGCTTGGCCCGGTGACGACGCATGGCAAAGACATTGGTGAAGCGCTTGGAACAAATGTCGCAATGAACTGCCGGTGGCGCTGGAGGAGTCAATTGTGGCTCCGGCTTGGCGGGTGGCGGCTCCCGTGGCAATTGTATTTGCTGGAACATTGAAGTAGAGCCGCTGCTGTTGCTGCTGCTGCTGTTGATGTTGCTGATGTTGTTGATGTTGCTGATGCTGTTGATGTTGTTGATGTTGGTGATGCTGTTGATGCTGTTGATGCTGTTGTTGTTGACGTTGTTGCTGTTGCTGCTGCTGGTTATGTTGTTGTTATTGATGCTGTTGCCCAAGTTGGCCATACTGTTGTTGGGAGTGGTCAGGTCGCCGACAGGATCAAAGATCCCGTGCTTGTTGGCCTTGTGTGTCTTCAGGAAGTACTTGTTGCAGAACTCCTTGTTGCACAGCTCACAATATGCCTCCGGGTTGAAGATGCGCAGCGGCGGGCGGTTGAGACCCTCCACACCTGTAAACCCGGGCATACCTAGGAGTGGCCAGCCCAGGGCAGCTGCCTCTGGGGGGAACGCAAAGGCAGGTGGCATGCCTGGCAATGTGGATGGCTGTTGATGTTGTTGCTGCTGATGTTGCTGCTGCTGTTGCTGGGCCATGACCTGTAGCCAGTGCTCGTGTTCCTTGTTGTTGTTCACGTGTCCATTGGATAGCTCCATCTGCTGTTGCTGCAGCTCCATGTGAGTGGGACTGTCGGCACGTTCCATCTTGACTTTGATGGAGGTCAGCAAGTCCATGGGAACATCGCCCGACAATTGTTGCTGTTGCTGTCGCTGTTGCTGCTGCTGCTGCTGCTGCTGGTGCTGGTGGTGATGGTGAAGCTGTTGTTGCTGTTCCGCCGGCAACTGTTGCTGTGGCTGATGATCCTGCAGCATGTGGAGACTGAGTTTGAACTCCGTCTCGAAGTTTTCACCGCACTGCTTGCAGTAGGTCTGATAGGGATTTATCAGGGACTGTTGCTGCTCCTGGTGCTGCTTATCCTCCGATTCTGATATGTCTTCAGGCTGATGCTTCTGCTGCTGCAGCAGCTCAAATGTCTCCTTCAGCTTTTCAATGGACTTGGGTAGCAACATTTTCGACAATTTCTCCTCATAATCGACGACAATATTCGATGTTGGCTCCTCAATGGCGGCGGCTGGCTCCTCCGTCTCGCCGCTGCTCAGATTGAGTGCCTCCAAGCGGCTGGGATTGTGTTGCTTGCGTCGCTTCTTGGCCGCATCACTGAGCGCCTCCAGCAGCTGCAGCTGCATGGCTGCTGCGTTCGCTGCCGCGGCTGCCATTGCGGCCATTGCCGTCTGATCCATGGCTCCCTCTGGCTCGCCATCTCCATCCGGCTCGTCTGCCTCCGCCGCCTCAGTGTCTGCCTCATTTGTGTTGCTTCCCGTTGCGTTCGCCACTGACGGCTTTGCTTTTAACTCCAAGTCCAAGTGTCCTTGTTGAGTGGGTGACATTGTTGTTGTTGTTGATGTAACTGCTGCTGTTGCTGCTGCTGCTGCTGCACTTGCTGCTGCTGCTGTTGCTCTTGTCGTTGAGGTGGCCACTGCCGCTGCTATTGCTGCAGCTGCCACATCTACTGTGGCTTCATGTGACTGCAATGTGTGGCAGTTGTTGCTGTTGCTGTGGTTGTTGATGTTGTTTGCATTGTTGCTGCTGCTGTTGTTGCTGTTGCTGCCGCCGCCGCCGCGATTTGTGTTCAGTGTGGATGAGTTGGAGACATCGGAGAGCGCAGTGTCCTCGCTGCTCAGATCCGGTGGTGGGGTGGCATATATGGATGCGGCCATTTTCGATGTTATTACTGTAAAAAGTGGAAAGAGAGTGGAAAATAAAAAAACGAACGACTCACAGGACGGACCACTCGGGACTCGCCCCACCACTACACAGAGCGTTTTAATTAAAGAAGCCCCAAACTAATTGGGTGTCTAAAGTTACAGAAAGCTTAAGCATGCCAGCTAAATACGAGGGGATTTTATTGGGTTTAACTACAACTGGTTGTGTGGGTCACATGTGCATGTGTATGGGACGTGGACACAAAGGAGGAGGGCAGCAAGGGAGGAAGGGAGGAAGGAGTGTGCAGGGTGTACAGGGAGTGGGGTATGAAGTTTGGGGATTGAAGAATGGAGAATGGGGATTGAGACTTGGGCCAGGGCCTAGGCCTGGGCTTGAGCTGCTAGCCTACAATATGAATAGCTTGAAGCTTAAATCGTGTTATGCTCGCCCCCCCCCCCCTGCTCCACCCTGCTCCTCCCTTTGAGTCCACTGTTCACATATTCTTATGCTGCTTATGTACTAAGCTTCCATTCAATTTTATTCCTGATGCCCCCACAAAGTATGTTGCCAAAAATGCTGTACCTACACACACGCACACACACACACACACAGTCACACACACATATACGCTCACACACAAGATATAGAACATTTTGTGTCTCATTTCCTTATGCGCTTAATTTCATTTTTCTTCTGCTTCTGTCCTGCGTTCTGTAATTTTTTTCCTCCTTCTGGCACTTTTTCATTTTTGTGCAAATTCTATGAAAAATTTTTCCATTATATACACAAATACATGCACACAGCTAACAAACATCCAGCACACACACACACACACACACACAGACACACACATACATATTTAATACATATATGTATATAAATTTGTATATGTGTATATGGAAAAGTTTTTCTGTATGTTTGCCCATACGCCCAGCTGCCACCCACGCAAGAACACACCAATACACCAACACACACATGGACACACATGCAAACACAAATACACATGCAACCCCATTGCCGCACACGAAAATTTATACAAAGTCATCCGATTTAAGGAATACAAATTTTGCTTATTTTGTGCGGCGAACATACACACAAACTTACACACCCACACCCACACCCACACACACACCCACACACATAAGCGTACACACAGGCACGGGCATGGACACAGGGACAGGAACAGGGACAGGGACAGGGACAGGCTCAGGCAAAGTTTTTCTTTACGCCCTGCCCACCCACACAGCCACACAGCCACACTGACACTCACACTTACACACTGCGTGTAATATTTGCCAACCAGCCGCTGCCACCGCCTCGCCCCCCGCCCGCCTCTGACACCATCACTTGAACTGCGCATAAAACTTATAAAAATTTTCTTCAACATGACTTGGTAAAATAAATTTGATTCTCAAGAAAGCAAAAGGAACCCGACAACGACACGAAGGCGGTCTCCCACCCAACCGCCCAACCACCCATTCACAGCACACAGCACACACACACACTCACACACGCACACACTTTCACATCGAAAAGTGCCAGCGAGGTGGTTGTGGGGTGAAGAATTGGGAGGCAGTTGGGGGGGTTTAGCGCACGGACCAGGCTGCCAGGGCAACGTGGCAAAGGCAAAAATGTCGAAATAAACCGAAAAAAAAAAAAAAAAAATTATTTTCCTTTTTTCCCTATTTTTCGTCTAAAGGCAGAAGGAAAATATTCTCAACTATGCTGCAGACATAAATTAAGTTTCCATGGTTGGAAATTGGTTCTCTCTCGTAGATTTTGTTTCTGCTGCTGCTCTGCTGTTGTTGCTGTTGCTGTTGCTGTTGTTGTTGTTGTTGTTGTTGTTGTTGTTGTTGTTGTTGTTGTTGTTGTTGACTTTGCTTTTATACAATTTCTGCAATGCGCCCCAACCGCCCACTTTGGTTCTTTGAGGAGTTAAGCAAGAATGCCTGCCAGGATGTGCGCTACTTCAATGTGTGTGTGTGTGCGTGTCTCTGACTGTGTGATTTGTGCGTGTGTGTCTGTGTGTGTGTGTGTGTGTGTGGTTGGGATTTTTATAAAGCCTAAGGTAGTTTGATGTTATTTTATTTGATTCTTTTCGCCGGCTTTTCGTCTACTTAAATGAGTATGGCAACAGCCGAGTGTAAACAGGGCTGCTACTTAGCCATATATCAAGGACCAGTGCGGAGCGCGAGATGAAGATGAAGATGAAGATGAAGGTGGAGCTGGAGCTGGAGCTGGAGCTGGAGATGAAGATGAAAGCAGAGATGGCAAAGGAGATGGAGGTGGAGATGGAGATGATGATTGAGAGGAGAGAGCGGAGTAAAGAAGACGTCGAAGACGAACTGCGTCTAATTGACAAACATTATAATGGATTAGACATGAGTTCAGATGTTAGTTGCATACATGTACACACACACACTCACACGCACACGTACACATATTCACAAATGTATAGAAATATTTTATATAATATATATGTATATATATACCAGATATACCAGATTGATCACGTACTCATTAATTAAGCTTAAGCTCACTTTGAATTAAAAGCATAAAAGTTTTAATTGATTGTTTTTTTTTTAAAGATTCCGAATTAAAATTTAAACTTTGTTTAAAACGAGAAAAAAAAATGTTTGTTTTTTTTATTTTGAATTTGATCACTTCACTCGTATTTCGCGCATCGGCCGTTTAGTCAGTCGCTGGCGCATGCGCTTTTCGCTGCTGCTGCTCGTGTCCTGCCAAGTGGCACGTTCGTTTTCAACTGCCGCATGACGCAGCACAAAAAAAAACAACTGTTAAATCGGAGCCGTAAGCAGTTACAAGCGCGAAATCAAAACAGCAATAACATTGATACTAAAATCATACACACACACACACACACACACACACATTGAAAAACAGTTTCGAAGATACAAGCAAATGTATCAATACACACCCCGCAGCACTCTTAATAGTTTTCCACACACAAACACACACACACACACACACAGATACAAGCACACCAATAGAGTTCGATAACTACTCGCAGTTGAATTTTTTCCCCAAAAAACCTCAATAAAACACCCCAAAATATCAAAAATCAAATAATTTCCCTTAAAAAAAACACACACACACACACACTGACACACACAGGCACACAAACGAACACACTCATACCCAAAAGGCGACAACTGAGCGGCGCTGCCCGGAAAACCATTATTGCTCCGCCCCTTTTCAAATTTTCAGTAACCACCACACGTACACACACTCTCACTCAGTGACACACACACACACACACTCACACACACACATACACATATACATAGAGCAGCAGCAACGATGTTGACTTTATTTTATACATTTTTTTGTTGTTTTTCCATCGTTTCTCGTGCTCGTGCCAATTTATCATTGTTCGATAGTTTTTCAATTTGTTTTTCCAACTACTGTGCGGCGCAGTTGTTGCCTTCGTCGTTAGAAAGATTTTTGTTATTCTAATGTATTCCACATTTTGTGACTTTGTCGCGACTTGAGGGGTGCGCCCGCTAGATGGTATATGGTATATGGCATTCCTCGACGAGCCCGCCCCCTCCGCCCTCTCCTCCTTCTCCTCCCTGTGCCATTCTTCCATTTCTATTGTATTCATATCTGAGTGCAGTTGACAAGACCCATTCTTTGGGTGCGATTGTGTGTGTGCGTGTCTGTGTGTGTGCGTGTGTGTGTGCCTGTGCATGAGTGAATGCGCGTGCAACTCTCCGCCCGGAATGATTAAAGTAATTGTGCCCCTCATATGCGTAATCTTGTCAAGAACCGCATCTCACTTGAGACTCGAGACTTGAGCATGAGCACAAGTAATTGCCCTTCCGCCTGTCAGTGGAGTTGCATCCCTCAGACCTTCACCTTCACCCACCCAAGACAAGGCTACAAATACAAATACCTGACGCTTACAGTCAATTAAATTTTTAAATCGCATCTACGGGTGATTGATGAGGAGATGACGATCGAAGTAAAATTTAATATTAATTAAAATTTCCAATTAAATTAAAATTTATTAATTTTAATTAAAGTCCAACTGGAGGAATGGCTCATTTAGGTCTACGCAGTGGTAATCCTTCAATAATCCTTCAATACTGTTTCACAAACCCTTGCACGCACACACATGTGTGAGTGTGAAGCTATGTGTCTGTGTGTGTGTGTGTACATGTTTCTGCGTACAAACTCCCCTGACATCTCGAAGGCAATGTTTGTGCTTTTCCTTAAGGACTGATAGATTGATTTTGACTTTACAAGATGCTTGAGTGTGTGTGTGTGCGTGTGTGTGTGAAATTGTGCGTGTGTACTCGCGTGTTTTTGTGCATAGATGTTTGCCACCCTTTTTCCCAAAGAACCCCATCTCCCAGACCCACGTAAGTCCATATCCCCTATCCTCCATCCTCCATCCTCCATCCTCCATCCTTTATCGTCCATCCTCCAACCTCCATCCTCGATCCAAAAGCTACATGACAGCACGGAAAGCGAAAGTGACTTGCCAGGTCGGCCCCTGTCAGTCGCTGTTGTGTGTCCTCTCTGTTTGTCTCTCTATCTGTTGTTGTGGCCCGCAACGAGTACGCGCTGAGTCCTGGCTCCATTGCTCACGTCCGAATCTCGCATTGGTTTTTGGTTTCTCGACATGCGCAATGCTCCTTTGGCTGCTGTTGCGCTTGTTGCCTGGCCCCCCCCTTAACGCATTCACTCTTCGTACGCGCTCGTCTGCTCGCCTGCTCGCTCCCTCAATCGTTCTGTCTCTCGCTTGGCACCGGCTGAGAGGTCCTGCGGAGTCATATGTAGACGTGAGACTGTATGCGTGTATGTGAAAATAGCCGGTTGAACGAACCAGGCGAACAAAACAGTCCAGCAGTAACAACAGCAAAAGCAACATTTGAAACTCATTGGTCAGAGCGCCAGGACATTCAGCGTCGTCCCAGTTGTCTGGCCACGTCTAGTGGTCAAGGTTTCCTATTGACTTTCACTTTCCACATGTCGGCATGTTGGCCTGTCGGCAGTGGTTATTGCTGTGACGTTGCGGTTGCCATCCGAATCGGAATACCCGATTGCCGGCACTTTCACTTTCGCATTTACTCACACGCACGTACACACACACACACACACACACACACATGCATAACAATTTAGTGGCCACAAGCGTGTACATGTTTCTATGTGTGTGTGCGTGTGTGTGTGTTTATTGTTGGGGGCCTGGGATTGGGTCAAGTTATGGAAGTAGGCGCATGTCTGTTGCTGGACACTGCACGTGTCCACATCGAATGTAAACAAAACCAAAGGATCCATTTAAAAGGTTGGACATTGAAAACTCGCTGGCCCATAATTATGACTCCTGTGGGTGTCGCGACTGTCACCCGCCCCTCTAATGATTACGGAGTTTAAAACCAAGCTCATCGAACCATTGAACTAGTTACTGGTGAAATGGTAAAATGGTAAACCGGTGAACCGGTGAACTAGAGGGACGCCTACAACGCGCCCATTCAAATGGATATTGAAAGTGTCCTTTTTCAACCCCCGGCCTCACCCTCACATACGTAGTAATTATGAATTAAAATTGTTTGGCCCCGCGTGCGTGTACCTTTTGACGAGCCGCCGTCACTGAATATGATTGATATATTCCCGTCCTCACGGCCGGGCTCTGGCCCTACCGAGACCCTCAACTTGGACCCAGGGCCCTGACCATGTCACCCATATGCCACACTTTTAATGTAACACCCCCGCCCATCTGGCGCGGCAATACAATTAATATTTTGTTGAAAATCAAAATGAAATTATTCCTTGCCCGGTGCACCGCATTAGTCCTGAAAACTGCCCGAGTCTGTTTAGGGCCTGCGAAGCGCCAGAGGAAAGGACATTCGTTGCCCGGCTGGTTACTTGCTTGGGACGATTATGATGATGATGGGAGGATGGATGTATTGGTAATGTGGTAAACGTGTGTGTCAAATTTGTACTGGACTCGGCGAAAATGCATTATCCTCACTATTATCCTTGTGCTTCTTAAGTCTATGATGCATTGGCCTTAACCCAAATTAAACATTAATTTTATTAATTTAAAAAAAAGACAATCGAAACAAACTTAAATAAATTACTTAATATGTTTGGGAAAAGTATGTAAAGTTTGAATCTGTTTTTAATGGAGGTCATGCTTAAGGATATTCAAGCCCTTAATATTATTTCTGAAAATATTTATATATATAATTATTTATTTTAAATTTAGCCCGTAAGCAGAAAGTGTTTGGAAAACAATTTAAGGTATAATCTCAACTTAAGCCGCGTCCCTTGCAATTAAGCCGCGTGTGGGGGAGGTGCCAAATATAGTTAGTAGTATAGACTATGGGGTTGCTTTCGAGCAGGACAAAACTTCAGATAATAGAACTCCCTGGAAATAAATGCTCGATGTTCTTCACAGTTGACTTGGTAGCAGGACTTCTTTCACTTCTTCGAAGCGTGCTCATTAGCAAGAAATCTCATTAGAAACTAATGAAGCTACGTTGGCAACACGACTGCAATAATAACATTCACACACACACACGGCCTCACACGCACACACACACACACACACATGCGTTTCCAATAGACGCAATCATTTACCATTTACAATTTGCTGCTGCCTTTGGCTCAGTTTTGTTTAGTTAAATTTTTATACATATTTTTTCCCCATTTTTATGTTCATTTTCATTTCCATTTCCATTTCCATTCCCATTTTCACTTTCACATCTCACACAAGAAGAAGAGAATATAGAATGGCGGACAGAGTGAAAAATTAATTTTCCAGCTATCGAAAGGGAAAGCCAATGGGGAAAACTAATTCTATCCCGTTCATGCACTAAATATTTTTCTATCAAATATTATTTGTACAATAAACTAAAATGAGTGACTGTATTTGTGTATGTGTGTGTGCATGTGTATGTCTGTGTGTTTTCCATCCCCTGAGCTCGTGCCTGTTTATGTGTTTGTGCATGTCAGTGTGTGTAGGCATGATAAAATAAAAATACGAAAAATGTGGAAAAAATACAAGAAAAATTAATAATGAAACACACACACACACACACACACACGCACACACACAAACACACATTTATATACATACAAGGACAAGTCCTCTGTGTATGCGTACTTACACACATAAGCCACGTTTGCCTTTATATGTATGTATGCATGTGCGCTGGAAGGGCAGCCGTAGGGGGTGGGGGGTGGTGGGGCGGGAAGGGCGGCAGAAATAATAATCATTTTTATAATAATGCAAGTGTATTTGACCGGACGAACTTAACGCCAAGTTTTGCGTAATGGCGGCAGGGTTGCTGGATGGCTGGGTGAGGGGGAGGTGTGCTGGAGGACGCAAGTGTGGGCGTGTGGGCGTACGGGTGGACGGGTGGATGGGTGGACGGGTGGTCGGGTAATGGAAAAGCAGCGATCGTCATTATCGTCATCGTTATCTCGCACATACACATCCGAGCACCCCCCAAAAGTATGCAGCAAATACTTTCGAGCGCAGAAGAAAAATCTATCGCAAAAATTTTCACAACTATACGAAAAATAAGCAACAACAACAAAAATAAAAAAAAAAGAAGAAAAGTAGGAGATGGAGAACATCAACAACAACAGCAAATTCCATAAATTTTTGCTGCTACGCTTTCGTCCTTGTTTCACACACAAACACACACGAAAATCCCACTCACATATAGGGGGGAAGTTTGCAATTTTATTACACATACACATACACACACACATACACATGCATACACACACCTACACACACAAACACCACAGATACAAAGAAAAGCTACTACATACACCTCCCGCAGCCCCACCCCCCCACCAGCACCCTATAGCCGGCATGCACCGACTTTATGAAACCATCAAATTATTTTCTTTTCCATTTCTGACACTCAAAAGAAACGCAAAGAAAGCAGCGCTAGCAGCAGCAGCAGCAGAAGTGGCGGCAGCAAAAGTATAAGCAGAACAGAACAAGAAGAAGAAGAAGAAGAAGAAGCAAAAGCAAAGGAAAAAGTGGAGGGAGAACAAAAAAGGGAATTACATACTACGGCGTAAAAGTAGTAGAAAGAGGCAAAAATATTATTTTCCAGTTACACTCGGGCTTCGTCTCGGTCGCCATGGCACATCCTTTACATTATTTTTCTGGCCATGCTGCCTGAAAGTTTTGCGACCAACCGACCGACCGACCGACCGACCGACCGACCGAACGACCGCCCAACCGACCGTCAGGCCATTCATCCACCCACTCACATCCCACAAAACCCCATCCAAATGCCTGCGGGTTACTTTTTGCTTCTCTGTCTTTCAGTATGTAAGTGAGTGTCTGTATGTATGTGTATGTCTTTGTGTACGTAAATGTGTATGTGTTTGTGTGTGTGTGTGTAGATGTATGTGTATGCCAGCTACTTCGTCTTATTCGAGTACAAAATTTTTATGAGAAAATGCCTGCCAGTTATACTGCTGCTGCCTGAGTATCTTTGCCTCTTTGTGTGTGTGTGTGTGTGTGTGTGCTTCCTTGAGCACCCAGTCGGACTTGAATGCATGAAGGAAGCACTTCTCGCCTCCTTTCATATGGAACAAATGCCCAAAATATAACATGAAAGTAAACAAGCTTTAAACTTTTACTAAACAAGACATTAAAAGGATAAAAAGCAGCGGTACAAATATTTTGTTTACATTTTGCAATTTATTCTACTCCACGGCACAACGAGAATGTCCTTTAGCAGCAGAATATATAATAAGCCCAAAGAACTTCCCAGTAAATCTGTGATTCAGAGCTCGCCGCATGCGTTTAGATTTCTATTTTTATATTGGCGCAAGCACTTACTCACTTAGTCCCACAGGGTACCTGGCCATGTACATGAGCCAAGTTATAAGCCCGGACGCTGCTCTATATCAAAATATTTAAAAGCAAATATAATATTGGTGGGGAGAAGCACTGGGGAATTTGGTCAGGCTGTAATAGAAAAACACTTAAGAAGCCGTCTTGTGGATGTAAAGGAGATGAAGGAGTATAGCAAGGGTAGATGGCTAGATGGGTAGATGGTTGGATGGTTGGATGGGTAGATGGGTAGATGGTTGGATAGTTGGATGGGTGGATGGGTAGATGGGCAGACGGGCAGACGGGCAGACGGGCAGACGGGCAGACGGGTATATGCTATGCGATGGCTTGGTCTGGACTGGGTAGGTGGGCAGTTGGCGTCCTGGCGCCTTGGCCATTGCTATGCGAAAATATTAAAAGGCATACAAAAATGTAAAAATATTAATAATGAGCTGAGCCCTGGCGCTGGCGCTGGCGCAGAGAACACAGTCAAAGGCAGCGATACGACGTAAATGAGAATGTGGCGGTAAAATTGTGGAAAATTTATTGATTTTGACTTTGAGAAGACAAAGAGAAAAGAAAGAGAGACAGAGAGACTAACACAGAGATGGAAGGAGAGAGAGTGAGAGAGAAAGAGAGAGAGAGAAGGAGAGAGCAAGGAAAACAAAAAAAATAAATAAATAAAATGAATACTTCAACAACACATGCCATAAATGATTGGTTGACTGTTTATCAACTTTGTAC
This sequence comes from Zaprionus lineosus, assembly GCA_035044505.1. Lineage (NCBI taxonomy): Eukaryota > Metazoa > Arthropoda > Insecta > Diptera > Drosophilidae > Zaprionus > Zaprionus lineosus. The sequence continues at coordinate 2,665,872 of JAWNNX010000694.1, read as the reverse complement.
ATTTATTTTATAAGTATATACATATACACATACACATACATATGCATATACACATATACACATAGGTATATACGCTCGCGCACATATATCTAATTATATGTATTTCCCATATAACAACAAAATTGATTTCGATCTTATCGGGCTTATCGTTGAAATTTTTATATTTTTATTGGCAGCCGCATTAAAAATACTTAATCTCGAAGCGAAGTTATTATGGAACCCACCCCTAGTGTTGACCATAAGGGGAGGACGTCCTGTGGGTGGGGGATAGGCGAGTGGCTCTTTAATAATGTCCATATCGAAATTTTACTTTATCGCCATTTTTCTCTTACTGCCTTTTTTGTTGTTGCTTTTATTTTTAGTGTTCGTTCGCCCGTTTGGCTGTACATATTATTATTATTATTATTATTTTTACGTTATTAGCACCCGTAGGGTCCTCGTGGCGTATGCGTAATGCGCGATAAACCGCGTGTGCTTTTGTACATATGCATGTGTTTGTGTGTGTGTGTGCTTGTGTGTGCTTGTGTGTTTGCTTTTGTGTGTGTCAATGAGTGTCAGCTAATGAGACTTTTTAATAAATTGCCCCACCATTTTTAGTACAATTTTCATTATTAATAAAAGTTTATGACATATGTATCAGCTATATGCGCTTTTGTTGTGCGAGTGGGTATATGGGTGTGTGGCTGGCTCTGTGCTTGGCCCCTTTTGCTGTTGCTTCATAAAGCAGCAAAAAATATATGCTAATCGCTGAACAGATACCATGGGATGTCCTCTAACCAAACGTCAGATTAAAGCACTTATATCCTGATCTAGGAACTTTTTATGCATGAGACCATATAAATTACTATCCGAAGAGATCCTATACACACATATAATTTACATGTATTAGTGCATTTAAATATCACATATAAAGCTAGAGAAGCATTGATAAATTAAAAGAAAATCAATCTTAAAAAACTAATTTCTAATATATTTAAAAAGTTCCTATCTGGCAACTTTTGTCATTTAAGCCTTGAAGGATCAACTCAACTGTGGCAGAATAACTGGTTCGGTATCTTCCCCTGTACATATATATATATATATATATATACATATATACCTAATGCCTGCTGTGTAAATAAAGTAGCTTTATTATATACCCTTTTCAAGAATTTATGGACACAGGGTATAAAAAAATAAGCGAGCGCACAAAATTTATTAGTTCAATTAAATTCCATAAGATTGTATATAAATGAGTGACTGTGTGGCTGTGTATGTGTGCGAACGTGTGTCCCCATATAGATTTGTGAGTACGTCACGCCGCCATCAAAATATGATGTGCATTAGCGCGCCCAAAGGTAGGCAACAAAATGGCAAATAATTATTACTTCCTCCTCTTCTCCTTCTCCTTCTCCTTCTACTCCTTCTTCTTCTTCTTCTTAGAACCCTTTAGCTTATTATTTTAAAAATCTGAGAGCACAATTTAGGAAACTATCAGAGAATAAAACATATTCTAAAAATAGTATTGGTCATAAATTATATTCCATGTCTTGCAACAAACCATTTAGAGCATTTCGGGGAGGAGCACAAACATGCAACAAACTTTACACACAAAGAAAAAAGAAAAAAATAAATTTAGAAACATGCAAAAAATACTTTATATAGGAGACTGTGTAAGCTACACTATAGCGACATATATACACATACATATACACATATATATGTATGTATTTGTTTGTTATAAGTAGACTGCAGTGTGTCAATTTCCACTCTCAGAGTTGAGGGGAAATTAGGAAACACTTGCAGAGTTTCTAAAGGATCGCAGCATTCGAAAGCATTGGGTATGATAATTGCATGTATAGGTCGATAAATATGGTTTATAGTATTGATTAGATTCTTATTATTAAATATGCCAATTCGAAGAGCCAATTTAGATATTTGGTTGATTTGAATTTAGTTTCTGATTTGTTTTACTATAGATGAGAGTATATAGAAGCGTTGCCAATACTTGTGGTCTCTGATTAATAAGAAGCAAGCAAATTTGTTTATTTATATGTTTCTTCTAGGATTACGTATGGCAGTAGTCGTATCTTGTTTAGGTTGTTAAGGCATTGGCCGGGGCCGGGACTCACAGTGTCTCTAGTCAGAGAGCGCACCTTAATCCTACGTGTAAACTGATATGAAAAAAAACGCGCAACGTTACGAGCTTTGCATTTCTTATCAGCATTGTTAACGGTATTATGTTTAAAAAAAATACGATTGCCACCACATTGCAAGCTGATAACGGAACTTGAAACATTTTAACGTTTCTCTTATCTCGTTAATTGTAAATCGTTTATCGGTAATCGTTAATAGTTGATAGTTGATAGTTGATAGTTGACAGTTAACGTATCGCTATCTCAATCGTTTTTGAAAACACTTTCAACACTTTGTTTCCTTCTCCTTTTCCCAGCACTTAGCAAGTGTTAGTTGGCTAAATCAAATCTTGCGAGATGGCACACCATTACTTTTTAAGGTATTATAATAATTATAATTTATTTTTATTCATTATTTTCTGGCTTTCATTTTAATGCTCATTTCACACAGGCAACACACAAATCGCTCACTGAGATTGGCATTTATTTAAATTTTGTATTCTTTTGTGTATGTGGCTGTTGCTTCTGGTTGTTGTTGTTGTTGTTGTTGATGTTTTTGTTTTTTGTTGTTGTGATTTAAAAAGTTGGTATTGTTATTATTATAATTTTAATTATTATCATTCATCATAAATATTATTGTTATTATTATTATTTTATTATTACTTTTATTATTATTATTGTTATTATATTTATAATTATTATTATTATTATTATTTTTATTATTATTATTATTATTATTGTTGATGAAACTTACAGAACTTGTACAAGGCGTTTCACTTATTTATCATACCGACAAGTCTAGCACGCCGTTGTGGTGGCCACGCGCGGCTACTTCTGCACCACGTACGCGTTTTCTGTAGACTGATTTGAGTTTTTCAGTTTCTCCGCTTGGTAACCTGCTGCCGCCAAACGGTTAGTTCCCGTTGCCCAAAAGGATGCACACAACTCCCACGCAAGAGAGTAAGAGCGCAGTCGGTGCACGAGAGAGCAGTAGTCATAGCCACCACAACCACCACCACTGCCGCCAACACCATTAACGCCAGCAACAGCAGAAGCAACACGAGCCCGTCCGAAAGACGAACAGCAGCAACACCGCAACCACCACAGCCACCACCACCACCATCACCATCACCATCACCACCACCACCACTACTGTCCCTCAATACTTCAGCGAATATCGGCGTTCTGTTGCTATTTTGTTTACATTCGCTATGTGGGCTACGCGAACCAAAGGCGTGAGCTAATACAAAATTCGTACATTGCTTTTTTACTTCAAGTAATCTTCAATTTTTGCATCAAATTAAATAACAGTACTGGACGCTTTCGGATTATTCGGATATATTAAAAATGATCAACATTACATGCACAAACAAATAGATGTACACCCACACACATATCGCGCCCACTTGATGGATTCTTGAGCACACACCCACCTACATATTTACACCGAAAGCACACACACACACACACACTCATTATGGGTAACCAGTGAGGCACCCTCAGCGGCCAGGACATGCGCTGTTGCTTGTTAAGTAACACTCGGAGAGTCTCTTCGGCTCACAACTTTTTGGACCCTCCACAGTTTTTTAATATACTTTGTCAACATGTCGTAGTCTCTGATAAAACAATCATCGTTTATGGTGCAACACGCTCTATGAAATCGCCGCACACAAGCAGCCTCACGTATAGCCGATACCTCCCACAGTATAATTGAGATATTGTAACCCTCTTCCATGCTTTCTGCCATCTACCATCTACCATCTAGCATCTAGCATCTGTAAGGGGGTGGTTATTTTAATCTGTATTTCTTGGGCTCGGCCGCATCCTCATCAAATGCCCAACTGGAGTACTTATAAACTATAAATCCAATTATCGAAGCACTGGTAATAGTTTTCGGGGAACTCCTCACATTTCCCGTTCTCTCACCTGCTTCAATATGGAGGGTAATGCGTAACCCGTGCGCGCCGTAAAGTCGTTCCCGTTTCCTAGTTTTGTTTTCAAATGTTCTCCGGAAATGACAGGGCCCTTTGCGTTTCTTTAAAACTACAAACAAAGCTGCAAGCGATAAAGAAAATAAAATAAAAAATATATGTATATATATATATATAAATATATATATGTATATAAACATAAATATACATAGATGATATATTAGCTTGTAAATGATAAATTACAGAATACCCTCTAATAGAACAATCATTGATTGGAATATGAATGGCATTTGGGACGGAAGGACTGTCGCCCGAAAACTGATTATAGTGTTCGGTATTTGTTCCAACGAAAGTTTCTCCTCAGCTGCCATAGGGAGTGTTACAAGCTGCACTGCACATCAGATATGACCATTTGAAAGAATTGTTGGATACGGGATAAACAGGAAAATCAAATTTGTGCTTATCACGAAATATTCAAATTTTCTGTGCGTTGCTTGGGACCTTTTTTATTTGACTTTTTATATGCCATATAATTCTGCGTTTAGGCAATATACTGCGCGACTTTTCAATAACATTCGTGGGGCCTCTTTTCGGTGCTTTATAGCTACTCTGTAGTCATCCTCGTGCTTGGAGGTTAAACTGCTGCTGGAACTGTTACTTCTTTCTTCGCTTTTTCGCTTGTTTCCTTGTTTCACTTTTTGGTGTTTCGGTTTCGATTTCTTGTTTTTTATCACGCACACCGCTCTGCGGGCCACGAGGCAGCCGGCACCTGCTCGACCTTGGAGCTTTGTAGGTAGCGTGTGCGAAATTGATGTGAACATTAAAATAATATTTTTAATTTAAAATTCTTCTTCCCTATATAAATAGAATAAAATGCTTATAACAACGTAAGTCGATATGAACCTGCAATGTCATTCATTTCTACACAAACAGTCCAACAAAGCTTCTAAAGTCCACAATTCCACCTAAGCAGGTGGCACATTCCTCTGCTAATGATCGTTTGAGCTTGCTTTGATTTTCGGGTGCGAAGCCGCAGTGACAGATATGTGTGGACATATTGCCATCCTGCTTTGTCTTATGCTCAACTAACTTGGCTTTTCACTTATTGCGACTTTAATTGCTGACGACAAGTACTTTCTTCTATGTTGTTGTTGTTTTTGTTGTTGTGAGCTTCCTATATGTTGTTCATCTTCAAAATTTCTAAAGCTGCACGAGTTGATTTTTATATTTGAAGCAATTAAACACTTTGCATTTAAGTCACTCTGTGTGTGAGTGTCTCTGTCTCACTCTACGGTATGTAAAATGTCAGGGAGTGCTTCGTACACGAGTATTTGGAAATTAAATACTTTTTTTTAAACGTTAATATAAAATGTCCGCAAATATATCTGACTTTGTACTATTTACAGGATTCAAGAAGGAACCTTAAAGAAATGTTTTGGGTATAAGTTTAAGGGCTACCAAACTTGTGAACGGCTAATAAAAAATGAAAAGGTTTTAAATTTGTGCAATGCGATTTTTATATTTACGATTATAATAGCTTCAATAAGCTATGGTGACAAAAAGGATTATATAAAGTGCACAGTCTAAATTGTGCATTTGCTCGCGCAGCTCTGCACAGAGAGCAACCGCGGCTGCAGTAATGTACCTAGTATTAATGTTAACTTGAACTCTACTTTTTAACTTAAAGCTATGTTTAAATTAATCGACTTACTACTACACTTAGTCTACTTCTGACGTGAACATTTTATATAGAATATTAGATTCAGATAATATTATTTGTCGCTTTTGCTGCTGTTGGAGCTCTTACGCGTCCTATGTTGTAGAATTTCTTTGTATTGTTCCATAGATCCATCTTCATGCTTTGAGGTAAACTGAAATGCCTTCTCCTCATTGGACTCCTTTGTCTCGCTGATTTTTTGAGCACGATTCGATTTCTTTATTTTATCCCGCACCCGTTTTCCCAGCCGAGAAGTGGCTAGCACTTGGCTGACCTTGGAGCTTTTTAGATACCGAGAGCGCCACGACTTGAAACGATAAAATTTTTAAAATTATAATTTGTTTTTTAAACAAAATAAAAAACTTTGATATTTTACCTCAGAGTTTGGCTCCTGAAGCTTTTCATGCTCATCTTCGCTTGTGTTGAGCGATATAACGTCATTGTCGTGGTCATCTAAATCGGCAATTTTTCCGGGCGTTTCACTTTTATGCGTTACATCAGGTACGTCATCCACACTAGCCAGCTCCTCAATCATTTCCTGCTCCAAATCAGCACCGATCGAAATAACATCGTCGTTTTGGTCTTCGTCATCCACTGCAGGCACACTCACCGACAGTTCAGCGTCTGCAGGTGTCTGACTGAGTTGACTGTTGCTACTGGCATCCTCGGATTCTTTCGTTTCTTCAGCAGTCAAGCTATTTCCATTAGTAGAAGCAATGGAATGGTTTTTTTCCGCTGCATCGTGATTATTGTCTTTTGGCTGTTGTTGCGGTTGCTGGTTACTTGCTGTATCGGTATTATCTGTTGGTATTTCAACATCGCTGTCCTCTCGTACCTCACCCTCTTCAGGTTCACTTTCCTCAATTGGCGTTGGAGCCGGTGCAGCTTTTGGTTCTACTTCTGAATCCTTTATTGGCTTCTCCGGCTCAGGTTTGCTTTCATCGTCGGTGCTATCACTTATGAGTAATGTTTCTGGTTCAGTAGGAATTGGTATTATGTCTGGCGAGGCTGAACGGGACTTGTTGGACTCCTCATTTGATTGTAATTTTGCCTTATCATCTTCAATTGAGTTACTCCCTTGTTCTGTTTCCGACTGTTTCAAGACGTTGCAATAGTTGCGCTTTAATTTAATTTTTTTTTGGCCCGTTGTATTTGGAGCATCTGTTGAAGTATCTCCATTGGTTTCTGCGTGCGTCAGTTCCCTACCAATAACTTTATTTAAAGAAAGATCGTCCGATTTTCGCTTGCTCACATTGGCACCTATGTGACCGCGCTTGTCGCTGTTATTGACTTTGCTGGACTGTTTTGACACTTCCTCCTGCTCGTCATCTGAAGTAACTTCGATTTTGGTTATGGGCTCCAATGCCAATTGGGAACGGATTGCGCGTGCTCTTGCCTGTAATTCAAGTAGCTCCAGGACGCTTATTTGGCCATCTCCTGGGATACAGATAATTATGTTTACATGTTTGTATATTTGTATAGTAGGCAAGGGTATTTAGTTAGAGTTTTCTTAAAACACATTTACACTTACGTTCATTATTTTCGTTAGTTTTATTGGTTCTGTTTAATCCGGATTTCCTCAACTTCTTAGCTGTAAAAATTGTTCAAGTTAAACCACATAAGACTAAGATTATATACACGAAATGGCAACTAAGGGAGATGATGTAAGCGCATCAAACACTGAACAGGAAGAACAACAACCAGAAACAGAACACGATCCCGAAAAGTTTACAGTTCGCTTAAATGGACAGAAAGACTTGGAACAGCGACTGTGCGAGTTTAAGGCTGCATGTGAGGCTCACGAAAAACATGCTGAAAAGCGGCGGCGGCGTCGCTATCATCATATGGGCCTGATGGCTAAAGTTGTAATGGAGACGACCCATGAAGAGCTGCGTCGAATGATGGAACACGGTACCTATACATTCCAGGTAGACATGGTTGCCCTAAAGCCTGACGAACTGTCCACGATTATGGAAACTTTAAACATTGCTATTGCTGCTCACGCGGACGAACGCGAATTGCGCACTGTCACTGGACTGGCTGTAGAGATCAACGGCGACAGTTGTAGAGTTGGTCGCCTGAGAAATAACTGTACAAGTATGCTGGCACGTGGAGCGGTGGTGACCCTGACAACTAATACGGGCTATAGATACAGCAGCTTCAAGGAAATCATTTACGTTATTAATCTCCGCGCCTATTTAAGCTCAATTAAGCTTAACGATATTATTTTGATTGGACGTGAAGTGCGTTGTCGTGTGGTAAAGACATTGAGCGAAGCATTGGCCGTCTTAATAATAGATGCTGGATTGCTGATCTCGTATGATTTCATTGAGCTACCACGCCAATGTCATGCATTAGCACCAGCGATTTACCCAGAGCTGTTTACGAACGATCTGGAAAAAGCCAGTTCTGTTAAGGCTAACTATGTGATTGTGCCCAAGATTCGGTGCAAAACGTTTTTGCGAGCAATACGGCAAGCAATAAAAGCCTCCTTCCAATTTAAACTCATTGGATGTATTGACTTTGAATATATACGTAACAATATGCTTGATCTGCTGGGCATTATAAAGTTATTGGACTACATCTGGATCCCAGACATGTTTAATGTCAACTGCTGTGTTTATAATTACATTATGGAAGATGCCCTGCCAATTGCTCATTGCCAAAAAAAACCTATTATTGGTACAGTACCGTTAGAGCGTTGCAATGATTTTAAACGTTTTGAGCTGCATGAATTTTTATGGAAAATAGATGCTATACACATTCAGAAGAGTCCCTGGTGCAATAAGTATCCACTGATTGTTAAAAAACTATTGCCGATTCGAGACTACCGTATCGGTGTAGTTCAAAATCGAAAACAGGTGAAAAGTATTCTGACCTCGTACCAGACAATCGTAAACTTCATCATAAGAACAATTGCTACTATTGAATGCCAAGCCATATTTGTGTTCACGAAGTGTGAGAACGCAAGCATTGCACTAGCACGTAGTGAAATATATTGTCCAGTTTATATGATGTTGCCGCTAAATGAAGATGACGATGAGTTTACTATTCATTGCAAATTTGACTTAGCAAGAACCTTGCATTTGCGTCGAAACACGTTTCCCATACTGTATACCTCTGACCTGAACGAATGTGCCTATAGTCCCATTGAGTTTGGCGTGGATTACATGCGACGCAAAGGTTTCTTGGATATTGGTGATTTTATTGTCACTTTAGAGGTCGGCAAAGAAGAAGAAGATAATGTAGTATTAGGTGTCGGCGAAGATGTCTGTATTCTAAGAGCATTTTACGTAGAGCCTGTCTTTAACTGCGAAAAATTCAAATACGGTTCCTAGAAATAGTTCTTGTTTACCTCCCGACTTGTATGTGCGCCTACATTTTTGATGAATATTTAAAATTGATAGTATATTATATATTTTTTAATAAAATTGACGTACATAATAACTGTGTTAAAAAACAATATATGTAGAAATGAAATGCTTAATCGAAGCGTGTTGTTCAACTTACCACGACGCGCCTCACTGCTCCCAATGTCACTGTCTGATGATATTTCCTCCAGTGAGATATGGTCTATAGTGATAAATGAATATATCGTGTATCAAAAGCTTAAAAAGAAAAAACATTTGCTTATTTACCTTCTTTATGTTGAACGTCTGAATCCTCGGAGCTTTCCGTATCAGTGGGACATTGTGTATTTTCTATGATAGCCTTCAAACGCTTCGTAGATATGCAAAGCATTTCATTAAGGCAGAGCTCCTCAATTTCATCCAAACTAGTGCTCTAGAGGTGAAGCGTACAGTGGAGTTAGTTATCATTTACTGTGATAAATTGGTTAAAAGGTATCTTACCTTAAGAAACTCTGGGGAAAGATTCATTATTGTTTTTGGCTTTAAAGTACCAAAGATTTGTTTAACGAGTTCAAGACGGTCGTCTATGAAGTGTGAAATCGGGTGCAGTGTTCGGTCTTCCTCCGTTTTTTCCTTCTTAATACTTATTGGCTTAGGTATTTGGTCACGTTTAGACTTTTTTTTTAAACTACTCATTTTGTTTAATAAAAAAATACTTAGGGTTAACACAAAAATAAATAATAAGCGGCTTTTGTATCCAGTGTAGAGCAGAAAACAGCTGATCCATAAGAGTTGATATTAGTAAAAGTCGATAGAAGTGGATATCGATTGTTTAGCATATCATCAAGTGAAACAGAAAGTCTTAAAAACTCTTGTGATTTTAATATAACTTTAAAAAATTAATAACTTCCGTATCATCGTTTATAACGTAGCCTTGGTAAGTACAATTTATTTTAGTAGCTGAAACATATATTATTGTTTCTGGCCGGCAGCAAGACCCTCATTAACTTATCGGTTTTCTATGATATGTAATTTTAAGTTGTGTACATAAAGCGCGTAGCATTTTGTGATACCTTTATACTTATTTTTAACCTATTGCAACGTTTAATTTCGTGCAAAGTATAACATTTCTGCTTTGTTTTGTTGTTTAATCTCATCTGCATAAGTGCATAGCATTTTATTGCCGACGCAGTGCGGTCACACAGTCCGCCATATGTTCATTTGATAGACAAGAGAGTAAAGTGTATGACCGCGTCGGTAAAGTAGTTTTCCGTTTTAACAAGCAGACACCGCAATATAACTTTAACTCGGAGTCCAATTAGAAAAACACTAATAGTCGCAATCCAATGCATACGTAAAGACTTATAAGGCTAATGTTGTAACAAACGAGGAGAAATACACATAATAGAAGAGATAAGAATGAGTGTTGTGCGCGGTAGCAGCAACAGTACATCAGTGGACCTAGCGCCACTTTTGGACGCAAATGACAACGACAATGATAGTGATGATGAAGGGAAATCCAATGGCGCCTTATTGAATACTGCAAACAGTGTCAACTCAAAGGAAATGCGCAATAGTCACAGGGCAAAAGAGGAAGTGGATTCTATAATATTTGTTAAAAAGGTTGGCAGCGCACTATTCTATGGAATTTCATCGTTTATGATAACAGTGGTAAATAAGACGGTTTTGACCTCATACCACTTTCCATCGTTCCTGTTTCTAAGCCTTGGCCAGCTTACGGCGAGTATTGTAGTGCTGGGAGCCGGCAAGCGGTTAAAACTGGTCTCATTTCCGCCACTACAACGAAGTACGTTTGCGAAGATTTTTCCGCTGCCCCTAATTTTTGGGTTCAACATGATCTTCGGCCTGGGCGGTACAAAGGCACTAAGCTTGCCCATGTTTGCTGCACTGAGGCGCTTTTCCATACTTATGACGATGCTACTTGAGTTAAAAATACTTGGAGTACGACCTACGACGGCAGTTCAGATCAGTGTATACGCTATGATTGGCGGTGCGTTAATAGCTGCTTCCGATGATCTTTCCTTTAATATGCAGGGCTATATGTATGTGATGATTACCAATGCACTGACTGCTTCAAACGGTGTCTACGTCAAAAAGAAATTGGATACTTCCGAGATTGGCAAATATGGGCTAATATTCTACAATTCTTTGTTCATGTTTGTGCCGGCGTTATTGCTCAACTATTTTACTGGCGACCTGAAGAAGGCGATTCTCTTCGGCAGCTGGAATGATCCAGCATTTGTAGTGCAATTTATGCTTAGCTGCGTCATGGGCTTTATTCTCTCCTACAGCACAATCCTATGCACACAGTTTAACTCGGCATTGACCACCACAATTGTGGGATGCCTGAAAAACATTTGCGTGACATATCTTGGCATGTTCATTGGTGGGGATTATGTATTTTCCTGGTTAAACTGCATCGGCATTAATATAAGCGTGCTGGCCAGTCTTCTGTACACGTACGTAACATTCCGCCGGAAACAAGCACCCGATAAGCAAACCCATTTGCCTAGCTCTCGAGGGGAAAGCGTCTAGTCCCTTAACAGAGAGAGATAGAGACAGAAGCATCAACGTCGCTTGCAATTCTGCCAAAGCCATAAATGTTTTATGTATCAATAGAAAATACGAATTCAGTTATATATATATTATTTTTAGTTTATTTTATTTTTTTTAAAGTCACGTGTTCCACGTGGAATTTAATAAGGAACATTAAAATCCACAATCGATAATTAACTATGGAGAACCAAACCGAACCGAATCGAGCCGAACCGAACCAAACGGAACCGTGACAGAACAAACTAATGAAAAATAAGTGCAATTTCAAATGTTGTACATATGTAGTTATGTATTTTCCTATTGTTTTTTAGCACTTATGTAATTTAAATGTCCTTGTAAATGTATGTATACAGAGCCACATGTTACGGAGCCACAACTAGAATTATGTTCTCATGCATAATGTGTGTCATAAGCTAAAAAAAATACAGCAGACCTAAACATAGATAATTGAATTAATGTCAACTTTAAATGTACTAGACAAATTTGCTTTAAAAAGTTCAACAATTTTGGTGTTCAATTTATGAAGAGTACAAACAAAATTGATAAGATTGCCCGGATGACGGAGAACTTGATAAGATCTTAGCAAATTGCAGATGTAAATAATTGTGTAAAATTTAAAATTTATATAATTTGTAGAAAATTCACAGACATGCCTGGCTGTGCATCTTTGTATCGTGTTTTAAGACTCTTAAAAGAAATTTTCATTTGGATCCACTGATTTATGTAGCAAATAAATGAGCTTGGTGGAAGCGTCCAACAAAAGTTGTGATATGTATTTTTATGAATTCTTATTTTAGAAATGGTAACTAGTTTTGCCTTTATTCGAGAAATTAGATAATTATCCAATTGTTTGTGTGTATTTACTCCCTCACATCTATTATGACTGTAGATTTAATATCCCAAACGCTGCAGTACTTATCTCTAACGAAAAAAACAACAAAGCAGAAAATGTGAAGTTTGTATGTTTTATCTGTTTAATGTATATAAATTTGGTTCCCATTCGAAAGAATATCAAATTAAAATATTTATTCTATGACTTTCATCAAAATTACTTTAACCAAAATAGAGGCACCGAGAAAAAGACAAACAAAAGTCAATAGGATCCAGAATGCTGGAGAGCTTCCGTGGGTTTATTGCTTGCTTGGAAGATTGAATTGAATTGTGAACAAAGGCAAAGAGAGTAGAAGTGGAACCGGTTTTCGCATTTGTTTTAGAGTCAAACATAAACCGTTGCGGGGCGATAATGTTTACTTATGAATCTTTCGAGGTTGTATAGACAAATTGTTTACTTCGAGCTGTGACCATCATTGAAGCTACGTACAAGCGCCGCTTAAGCTGTGGACAGGTATTCAGGGTCGTCTTTAGATGTCGTCGAGTCATACATACGTAATTAGAAAACAACGCCGGGCCCACTGCTGCTGAGGTCAACGAGGTGTAAAATTGTACACTTGTTGCCCGGTGACTTCCACTGAATAACGTCACACATTTATTTTAACAGAAATAATGCAGCGTTGCTGGAAGAGTTCAGTGCTGCTGGCACATCGTCGCCTAGCCATGGCAAGAACAAAAGGCACGATGGCAACAGATGCTCCCGCCGAAGAACTAGACGCCTTTGAGCAGGATTATTTAAAGAATCAACGCATACAGATATCACAATTTCAAAGGCTTTTACTTGGTGCTGGGTCGTCCCTAGCGGCATTGCTAGATCCTCGACGGTATGACAGATTTATCATGCTCTTAATATAAAGTGATCATGGGATGGTTTCAGACATGACATGATAGCCTGTTTGGGGGAGACTACGGGAGAGAATGCTCTCTGGGACATCTTAGACACAATGTATAGTACTGAGGAGGGACGACGCATTTTAACCGAGAAGCCCCGCATTAACACGCAGAGTATCGACTTTAAACGCTTAGAGTCGATGCCGCCCGACACATTTGGTGCCACCTACGCTAAATTTCTAAAAGATAATGTATGTAAACAATATTGCGCAGGTAGCAAATACTTTTGTAAATTACTCACTAATTGAATTTTAACAAAGCATGTAACGCCCGATACTCGAATGGAAGTTCGGTTTCTGGAAGATCCCAAATTAGCCTACTTGATGACGCGTTATCGCGAAAGTCACGACTTGGTGCACGCCGTGCTGAATATGCCAACGAATATGCTTGGTGAAGTGGCGGTCAAGTGGGTCGAGGCCTTTAATACTGGCCTACCCATGTGCTATGGAGGCGCAGTGTTTGGAGCAGTGCGACTGCGACCCAAGTGAGTACACCAAACTGTAGTTCAGTGAACTCTTTTTGAAATAAGCCAAGTCTGCTTTACGATCGATTTAAAAATATATTAGTCAGCTCTTTTTCAATTTTTTGTTTCATATTTATTTCCATTTTGGTTAACGTTTCAGACAACGTCGAGAGTACTTAAAGCGATACTTGCCGTGGGCCATTGAAAATGGTAAACAAATGCGACCATTAATGCCCATCTATTGGGAACAGCGTTGGGAGCAGAAAGTTGACGATTTACGAGCTGAACTAAATATTAAGTTGTTGCAATAAAAATTTGTTAATATTTTGAAATTCGATTTTTTACAAATGAAGTTATCGAATAGATAACCGAATGTTGTTAATGGTGATCATTTCTTAGAATAGAGTTGATCTTGCTTTGCACTGATCTGGCAACATTGTTTGATGTGTTTGTCTTTGATGATGTGTGATGTGAAACGCTGATGGATTATTATTATTTATTAAGAGTGCATTATGGCTGAAAAATTTAATGGTTTTAGCCACGATGAGATACTTAAAATAACAGGAATAAAACAGGGATCGAAACAAAATGTTGAAGCTGGTAAATATTTAGATTAAGGTTCCCAATTCGTAAGCTTGTAAATGTGTGCTAAACAAAACAAATTAAATTCATGTGTGTGTATATGCATATGTGTGCATGTCAACTTGTAGCTAAGCAAGCATTAAAAAGTTTACCCGGTATAAGGCGGATGCCGGACAAGAGCTCCAAACAGGCTGATCAAGTACGCAAACAACAACAACATAGGCCTCAATCAGTTACAACTAACAAAGTTAGGTCAAAAGCAACCACGCCTAAAGAATCGGAAGCAGAAGCAGCATCAACAGCATCAACAGCAACAACAGCAACGCCAAGTGATGATGCAAAACTCGATGAATCTCTCGATCTAGAGCGTGGCTTATCTGACTCACTAATAGAGGCGCTTTACTGTAGGCCGATGAAAACGATGGGGAATGGTAAAGCAGCCACGTACGCGGCAACTGGTGATAGTGAAACTACAGACGATAGTTCAATTCTCAAGATAAGCAGCACGGACGACGATGCTAGCATACTGCCAAGCACCAAAGATTCATCTGAAGAAAGAATTACCACAGATTCACCCTTTAAGGGTATTTCACTTAAGGAATTTGAGCAACACCGTAAACTGATTGAGGAACAAAACAA
Organism: Zaprionus lineosus; assembly: GCA_035044505.1. Lineage (NCBI taxonomy): Eukaryota > Metazoa > Arthropoda > Insecta > Diptera > Drosophilidae > Zaprionus > Zaprionus lineosus. The sequence goes on along the minus strand of JAWNNX010000694.1, from coordinate 2,650,717 downwards.
GCAAAAGAAACAAATGCTCTATAAGGCCATAGAGCAGCACACACAAAAAACGGCCGCCGAATCACGTAAAATTGAAGAGATCCGTCACGAACTATCGAAGTTGGAAAGTGATCTTGCTGTGGATGTTGCTCTCTTACGAAAACAGATTGACACTGCCTGCATTCATTTTTCAAATGTTGAGTAAGTTGTCCCTTAAACAACACGTATTACAAAGGTTTACCAATTCTTATTGTACATATGCAGGAAACAGTATATTAAGATCGAGGCTCAGTTTCTAAAGGCTAAAATAGATCTGCACAATGCATCGGAAAAGAAGGAATTGCTTACGGAACATCTGTGTACTGTAATAGCACACAATGAAGATCGCAAAGCACAAAAGCTGACGGAATTAATGCAGAAGGTGGGCCTGGCGCCAACAGAAGATGAACAACTTTCACCAACTGCTGCAAATAATGAGTAAAATTAATTAAACTTACAACAAAGTGTTTATCTATTAATATTGATATTAGTGTCTGAATGTTAACAAACAAATATTAATATATTTTAAGTGTTTTAGCTTTAAGAATAAAGTTCAAATTTCTGTAACCTAATATTTTTTAAAAAAAAAAAAAATTTAAAACAATCTGGCAACCCTAAAATTATATTACAGCCCTGGTATTCTTCCTCACACACTTAAACGTGTGCGCTGTTTCTAATATAAACAAAAAGTGATTAATTCATTTAATAAAATAATATAAGAACTATAACATAACATGGCTGGAAGAGGGCGGGGCGGTAAAACAAGCTCTCTAACGGCACAGCAGCTGCAAACCTTAGGTTGTGTCGGTAAAGAAATGCCCCAAGTACAATCTGCACCGCCTCCAACATTTCCACCATTACAGAAACAGCCAATCACACTAGAAGTATAAACACTAAATAACTTAAAATATTTCATTGTTTTATATAATGTATTTTCTGTGCAGACGACCGTCGCAGAAAACTACCAAGTTCTATGGAAGGAAGACCATTTAAACCGCATGAAGGAGTCGCCTTACTATATCATATCAGCCAGCGATGAGAACGAACAAAAAGAGTTAGCAGATCGCCGAGAAGTAATAACTTAAATCGACTAAACTATTGAGTTTGTAATAACTATGTCCTAACACTTACAGCAGAGTGCAAAGAATAGGCGCAAAGCTGAGTTCAACTATAAAGCCATGCCTCGGGAACTAAACAAATCCAGTAGAAATCGACGTAAAGCAGATCCAAAAGAACATTTGCCAGCTAAAAAGAGCAAGATCGAAGACAGACTAAAACAGTTGGAACAAAAGGAATTGAAAAGTAACCGAAATAATGAAAAGGATGAGGATGCCAAGCGGAAGGCAGACTCAGACTACGAAGCTGAAGATGCTGAAGAGGCAGTTGACGATGAAATGGACGAGGAGAATGACTATGCCAACGATTATTTCGATAACGGTGAAGCCTATAATGAAGATGACGATAACTTAGATGACGGTGCCGTCTACTAAGCCATAAATAAATAATAATATAACAGTTTTTGTTTTCATGATTTACTATTACGCCACTTTATGCTTATTTAACACATATTTATCTGCAATGTACGTGAATATATTGTTTTGGGATCTAATCCAAGCTTTTGGGTGGGCTGTAGTTGAAGTATACCAAGCCCGAAGATTTAACCTGCAAAAGTACGAATACGTTATAAAGAATTCTATAAGATTTTAATCCATGCTCGAACTTACAAAGCCAATAGTGCCAGCCAGTACCAAGATACCAGTCAACAGAAAGGCATTGTACTTGGTGTTATTGCGGCTATACTGCTCCTGCCAGTCACCAGCAGGCACGGGTAAGTCATTCATTGTGGTGTGCTGGTGGTGTCCACCATGGTACGCTGCGCGTGATAGAGCACCAGCTGCAAGTTTATAAAATTATATTTATTATTTTTAAACAATGTAAATTTTCGCAGAATCCATTACGCAGGAGTGACATATTATGTAATTTTTAAGGTTAACAAAGCGTAATTAAAACCAATTTTATGTTATGCACATACCGTTTTTAAGCAGAAGACCTTGCTTAACAATGTGTTTGACCAGCATATTTGCTAAAACGTTATAAAATGTTATGTTTTTATTTTTTGCGATATTTATTAACCGTGAACACTCACCAATGTTTCTTGTAAGTATCGATCAGTGTGACTGTCTTCAGTATACGCAAATATATGGTAAAAATAAGAACATGCGCAATGTTGGCTGCCGCAATATTCGACTCGCGTGAAGTTGGCGTCGTTGCTGTTGTTGGCACCGCGAACAGCTGTTTTCGGGTGTAGGCGTTCTTTACATTTGGATACTATACAACTGTTGTAAAAAATTGCAATAGACTTTTACATTCCGTAGTCATGCTGACCATTGGCACCTTGGCCAATATTAAGCACATATTGCAAAAAGAATTATTCAATGGATCTGGTGAGCGATTGCTTTCTGTAGTGACTGTAACCAAGACTTTCAAAAAGAAAGACAAACGGGCGTGTTACCTTTGTGTGGTGATCACATCGCCGCCAGTTCCAGTAGTCACTCTGTGTCTAATTAAGCAGTCCGAACAACGGGAGAGTGAATATAAGCGGAAACGTAGTTGGCAACTTGATGAAATAAAGTGGATTGATGGCCGTAACGAACAATTTGAAACACATGAATTCGATATCCAATTGGAAAAGCTGTACAAATGGTATGCTCTAAATTTGCATGAGCGCCAAAACTTTCTTGCTGTGCTAAACAGACAAATTCAAAAATATTCACGAGGTCAACGTGCCGAGTTCCGAAATGTGCCTAGTGTATGGCTTTCTGAAAAATCGCCGGAAAAAATAGCAGCTGGGCGTGCGGGTACAGGAAATGCTACTCAAAAGCCGACTAACACGGATGACGAAGACGACGAAGAGGAAACACAGGAATTTACGGCCCTAACAGATAAGGAAGCTAATGAGTTGGGCAAATTATTTTCTCAATGTGATTTTGCCATTAAGGATGCAGAACAGTTTATTGAACAATTGTCCAAAGAACTACATGATTTAGATGGCGTAAGTTCCCTTTGCAACTAAATTTATTTTATGCTTAAAATAAATTATCTTCTTATTTATGTGCAGGCTAATATGCAAAGTGTGCTGGCATCAGAGCAAAAGGTGTTAAAAATGATGGAGCACATCGATAATGCAATTTCCGAGGCCGATAAATACGAAACGCGTCTGGATACGTATGAAGATATTTTGGGCCACGTAAAAGAGACAATGGAAAAAATTGGCGGCAAGAATGCCATGATCGAAATTGCAAACAACAACAACATCAAGTTAATGAAGGAACTCAACAAAGTTATTGTATGTAACACAAATTTGTGTCTTGATATATATAAGCAAAAGTTTTCACTGTACTTACAGAGCCAATTGGACTTACCACACAGCCAACAACAAGCGTTAGACGACCCTGACCTGAAGACTGCCACTGGCCGAAAAGCTGCAATTGCTGCAGCGCAGTGTTTGCAACAGGCTATGAACAGCGATATCGACCCAGCTTTGTTACGACTTGAAGCAGTACAAGACCAGCGCAAGCGGTTCGAAAAATGGAAGCAAAAGTTTTCAGCAACTGTCAGCCGATTCATGAACAACCTCTTCATTCACTTGGGCAACGAAATTGGAGACATGCAAGTGAGTAGCACTGAGTTATCGCTTCCCAATCATTCAAATGTGCACCGCGAGCTTACACCATACACAGAACTAATGCATTGGTCCAAAGCTATGGATCGAAAGACATATGATGGCTTGATGCGAGTTTACACGGCTTCATTGAGCAAGATTTATGATCGAGACGTGAGAAATTTCTTTAACATGGTAAGTGCGTATTTTTTAAACTGTCTGGCCAAATCTTTTATTTTTCTAATGTTCTTTTTCATGACATTTTTCAGGCCAAAGCGCAGGTATCAGATAAGCTGCGAAGTTCACGTGAAGATCTTGATACGTCTACTTCGTCAAGAAAGTCTGCCGTCTCTACGATTCCATATGGAACGCTTGGTATCAATCGCGATCAGTGGGGACCTGGTGTGGACAGTGCAGACCGTGAGCGTTTCGATGCTCTTCTGGAAAAGGTCCTTGCCGAACTAGAGCCAATCGCATTGCAGGAGCAGTTGTTCTGCATTAATTTCTTTCAAATGGATGTGATAAGCCCTACTACGAAGAATACACAAACTACGTTGGAGGTGGACAAGGACAAGAGCATGGATATGTCGCAGTCCTTTAACGCCACAACTATATCGCCAACAACCACGAGCACAGATGGAATTACTGTACCACAAAAGCGGATCGATCGTCAAATCAACGAAGATGTACGAAAGCTAATGATGGGTCTGTTTGGTTGTCTGGAGCCCGAGCTGGTTAGCTTTATCCAAAGTTTTGAGCGTGTTGATAGCTTGTAAGTAGAGTGTTTGCTGCCATGGGATAAATATTTTTCTAAATGCTTGATTTTCTTTTCTTTTTCACAGCTATTCCCTCTACGTGCTGGTGCGTCTAACGCAGCACGTTATGTCCGCGCAGGACACACATTCCTTCCTAAGCATGACCTTTGCATCGGCGTTGGTGCAGGTGAAACGGAATTTTGATCGTTTCATGCAGCAACAGTTACAGTCTATTAAGGAAGCCAAGCTTCCGAAACGGTCTAAGGCCATTCTGCCCTACGTGGAGAACTTTGAGAACTTTGCAGAGACGGCGGAAGGAATTTTTCGGAAATCTGATCGGCGTACCGATATGGAGAAGTGGTACCTGCAGCTAGTTAATGCCATATTTGAAGGCATTAGCATACATTCGCAGGAACATCCAAAAACACCTTCGCAGGTTGTCCGCATGGAGAATTATCATCATATGTATTCTCTGTTGGCACAGCTGAAGGTTCCCGGCCTAGATTCTCTTAAAAAGGAGGCAAAGTCGCGCTACAATGACGCCCTAAAAGCATATGTTACACAGTATTTTGGCAGGCCATTGGAAAAGCTGAACGTAAGTGCATCTTTGGAAAGAGACAAGAGATGAATGTTTTATTTATTATTCTAATTTGATCTGCAGCAATTTTTCGAGGGCGTGCAACAGAAGGTGGCACAAGGTGTGAAGGAAACCGAAATCAGTTATCAAATGGCTTTCTCGAAGCAAGAGCTGCGAAAGGTTATAAGCCTGTACCCGGCCCGCGAGGTGAAAAAGGGACTCGAAAATCTTTACAAGAAGGTGGACAAGCATCTCTGCGAAGAAGAGAACCTTCTCCAGGTCGTATGGCATGCGATGCAAGAGGAGTTCATAGCCCAGTACAATTATCTCGAGGAGCGAATTCAAAAATGTTATGCGGGCGCTATGATCAATCTTGAGTTTAACATACAGGACATACTCAACTTCTTCTCAGACATTGCACGTTCCCACTGATCACTCAAGGGGCACCGCCAAATGTCGTTTAGTTTTAATCGTGATGTTTTTTTTTTGTAAGCAAAAATATACGCGCACATATTTAAACAGCTGACTGGCCGTGGCAGATCTAAGCTTAAAAGTGGAGAGTTGTTGCAGGGCGACGGAGCTATTCAGTAGGAGAGCGATAGCAAGAGAAAGAGAGATCGCACGCGTGCAATAGGGAGAGTTTGTACCTGTGTGTCGGTCGGTGCAAGTTTGCCAGAGAGAGAAAGAGAGAGAGAGAGTTAAAGATAACTTGATCGCATTTGCTTGTTCTGAGACGTGAGACCAGCTTTTCAGTCACTTTTCGCGCTTCATTCCGTGCGGTTGTCGCGCTGCGTCTCGCTTCTGAACGCGTGTGTGGATGTGTGTTCTCGTTTTTTTTATTTATATTTTTTTTTTTTTTTAAATACTGTCGATGCAGTTGCGTGTGTGCGTTTTGTGATATGCAAATGGTAATTCAAAAGACCGCAACGATCAGCACACACGCGGTGCATAAACTAACTATCAACGCTGTGGAGGAGTTCGTTTGCAACGGTTGCCGATTGTGACTGTGCTTGTGTCTGGTTCTAAACGGCCCTCCAGTTTTGGCCTAGAAGTCGCGATCCTTTACCTTTCGCCGCTGGCAGGCGGCAGAGACGTTGCCTTTGCTGTGTTGGCGCTCGTTCCCGTTGCCCGTTGCCCGGTGCCCGGTGCCCGTTTCCCGTTTTTGTTCCTGCGTCCGTGCATGAGTCTCGTTCCCGGGCTAAAAACTTCAAGTAAGCGACCAGTTCGACAAGTTTTTTGTTGCCTTTGCATTTTTTATGCACACTCTTTTTGTGTGCTACCCCTGTTCGTGCTCCCTTGAGTTCTTTAGTTTTAGTTTGCATACAAACAGACATGGACAGCGATACCCAGCAACATCATTGTCAAAGTATTTCCTTTCCATGGTTCACCTCAGCTTAGAGCTTTGTGTTCTGTCGGCTATCACTTTGTTTACTCCTTCTCCTTCTTTTTCACAATATCCCTCTTCCTCTTCCTCTGCCTCTTCTTCTTCACTATTTCCATCTTCGCTTGCATCTGCTTCTTGCTGCGCGTCTGCCTTGCTGTATTTTAAGTTCTGCTTTAAACTAACTGGCACCTTGATAAGCCCCTGACTTGGGCTTTCAACTTGGCGATCGGCCGAGCAGTGTACCATCAAGTTCAATGCTATTGCAATGCATTTTAAGCTTCCGCCATGCGCCCGCGGGTCAATAAACATTTTAATTAGTTGCTTTTGGCACGAAAATAAGAGAAAAATGAAAGAACGTGCAAAAGAATTGAAATCGATGTGTTACGGCACGACGAGAAAAAAATGTATATTATTTATATGTATATAAATATATATAATACACAAACACAGATAAACCTTAACGCTTTTAGGTTATGTGCAATTAAATTGCAATTTATTTAAACACAATAAAATAAAAGACACCTGGAAATAGGCTTTGGAATTGTGCATTTTAGAAGCAGTTACTAAGTGTATATATATATGTATATATATATATATATATATGTGTATGTATATATGTATGAATATATCTACCTATAGAACTTTGGGTGCTTGCAAACCTTAGGATGTCTTCATTGGAATTTGTGGTGTAATTCCATCCAGTGGATTTTGCATGACAAATCGCTGGTTGGGTGTGCGTTGAGTGTTTACAAAGTGGCTTTTAATTTGTTTATACATTACACGTTATACGTTTATTTTCCTTCCTTATCAATTGGGTATTATGTATCTATGTACTTATATGTCTCTCCCACAGAGGAAGCGTGTTAAGGCTGTGCCATATCCGCTTGCACTTCCCATTGCAGTTGCATTCGTGCATTCGTATTAATTGCACTTTACTTTTTCCTATCAATCGCTTTACTGAGAATAGAAAAGCCTCAGTTGTCATTAGCTGGGCGGGGGGAGTGGCAGGCGGGTGGTTAACTGATGCCTCGCGGGAGTCATTAATGGCTTTTGTGCGTCTCCTCAAGTGAGCCATAAATCGATGTTCAAATGATCTTCTTTTGCCCTGTTCTTGATGCTCTGAGAAAATCGACTCTAAAGTCGCTTTCAGATGTCAAATGAAGAAGTTTTTCCCATACCTTGCCTTTAATTAGCTTCGGCTCTTGTGGTAAGTGGGGAACTTCTAGACCATGTCATCGCATTTGTAAGGCGACTCAACAACAAAAAGAGACCCAGTTTCCCCAATCCACAGATCACAAACAGTATTTAGACATCCGATGCGAGTTTGGCAGGTAATTCTTAATTTTCGTATTTGCTCATTTTTTATAGATTGATTGACCGCCAAATTTAAACAACAGAAGCCTCAGGTCTGTAGGTGGATTTGAGTGCAGGGTGTCCTCCAGTCGTTTATCCTTTGGAAAGTTCTGATCAGTTGCTTTGGGCTCTATCTGTCTTGCTTCAGAATTTCACAATGCAAATTTACGTTGGGCGGGAGGGTTTTCCGTACCAATTTTCATTTTCCCCCTGCCATTTGTCAGTTGTCATTTCTTGCCCGCTTTTTTGCAGCGAGTTGCGAATGTAGAAAAGCGGGTGACCGTTATTCGTTCTGAGTTATAAAAAACGATGTTAAATAAAAAGTTGATAACTTGTCATTTACCCATCGCTGGTGCTGCCGTCAGCTAAAGCCAAAGCCAAAGCCAAAGCCAGAGCCAGAGCCAGAGTCGAAGCCGAAGCAAAAGCAGTTCTGGGCTCTGACCAGATTTAAAGAAAATAAAAAGCAAAAAAAAGAAAAGAAAAAATAAAATAAAATTGCTTGGTGGTTCAGGTGGCTAGTTTGGTCAGTTCGCTATTTGGCCAGTTTTTGGTTGGAAATACGTGATTTAAGATATTTCCGATTTGGTAATCCTCCAGCCTCCAATAACAATGTGCATCCCAAAGTGTGCCATACACAATATATGAGAGAGTGGAGGCTGCATAACTTTAAAGCGGCGACTCTGGTATCGACTTTGTTGTTGTTGTTGTTGTCGTCACTTATTTTTATTGTCGTTGTTGTTGCTTTGGGTGTGTGTGTGTGCGTGTGTTTGCTTAGTTTAGTTTATTATGCAGCGGAAAAGTGCATTGCACATTGTTTTAAACAATGGCGTTAGACGATAATAGAAATTAAGCGGGTTCCATGTCAGCTGCTGAGAAAATGAAGTCACTCCGAAGACCCGCAAAGCCTACGACTCAGAAAAAAAAACAAAAAATACAACTAAAAACTAAAAACTAAAATCTTAAAATACTAGAGAAAAAAAAACTAAAAAGCAAATGAGAAAAGTTACGGCAAGTGCTAACTTACCTAATGTATGCACATGAACGGGCTTATACATAATACCCATCGTCTGGGGCAGTGAATCTTATTGTTGGGTTCTCAAAATGCCATGTGAACATGAACACACGACATCAAGAGCAGCACCAACACCAGCCCCAACAGCAACACCAACACCAACACCAATACCAACACCAACACCAATACCTTTACTAGTGCAAGCCCTCGATGACAGTAAAACAACAGTACAAAGTGCATTAATCAAAGACTATAAAAGGGAGATAGTTTTGATGAAGGGCTGCCCCTCCTACCGCCTTCCTCCTGCCTCCGTCCTTCATCCACCACCTCTCATGGCATAGTTCCAGATCCAAGATCTGCGGCAATGGGTGTGAATGCTTGAGCCCAAAACTAACCTGAAATTAACTCAGGGCATAACACACACTCACGCATACAGAAGACACAGATACTAACAGAGACACACACACACAAACAATGAGAAGTTGTGCTGTGTCCATTTACGGTGTCAGTAAGGTACAGTGACTGCTGCAAGTAATGGTCTTGATAATGATAATGATGCCCCTCTTTGGCTGCCACATACAGCATAACGCCCTGAAAGTGGTGCAATTTGGTTGCCGGTTCGGGTTCTGCTTCTGCTTCTGCCTCTGCCTCTGCCTCTGCCTCTGCCTCTGCCTCTGCCTCTGACTCTGACTCTGACTCTGACTTGGCTCTGGTTCTAGCTCTGGCCCTGGGTCTGGTGCCGCCTGAGGTTCTGGTTCTGCTTCTGGGCTTCTGGGTCTATGGACGTAGATGAGGTTCTTTACAATTGCCATGGACTCGTGACTGTTTTGCTAGAAAGTGGCCAAAAAGCCAATTGAAGAACAATAAAAGCAAAACAAAGGCAAAAAACACACACACACACACAAAAAGAGGAATAATCGCAAATGAAGAGAATAACAATAAATGGAGAAAAAAAAATACTTTTAAAATTCAAGTAAAACATGTTGAGGAAAATGGAGCTGCACTCAATTCGGTAACTGACAGGCGGCCGGAGGAGCAGAGACAAGAACCAGAAGAACCGCTCCTCGACCCTCGTGCTCTGGTTGTACCTCTGAGTTGCTTCTGTCTTGCTCTCTTTTAACCAGCTTAACGTGCAGCGGATCAGGCCACGACAAGACGAACTCGTGTCTTACATTGTGTAGACCAGTTTCCTCATTTTAATATGTCCAGTTCTAACATGCTTCTGAGCACGTCCGTGTGGCAACTCGCTGGACGTGGACGCCTCCTTCACGCACTGGGGGACACGCTTTAAGAGTTCTACTCAAAGATGGCAACTGACCCCCAATTGAAATTAAAGCGTATTCCAAGAGCTTCAATTGGTTTTCAACGCATTTTTAAACGATTTTCATTGAGAGCTGTTCTACGATATTCAGTTACGGTATTCGGGATTCTATAATAATTGCTGGACGGGAGCAGAAACCATTTGTAGTTGGGGATTTCGGGAAATCTCGATAATCTAAAAGTGGATTTGTCTTGTGTGTGTATGTGTGTGTATTTGTATCTGTGTTTGTATTTGTGTTCATTTTTTTACTTCTTTGCTGATCACCATTAACTGTGTGAGCAAAAAGCTTCTAAGCACTTGCATGATTTGGGGTATCAAAAGTCGCTGGGGGCATCATCAATAATGGATAATGTTCTATCGGATGAGGAGCTCGGTTGGAGAGCTGCTTGAATTATTATTATTATAAAGAATAATTGTTGAGTTGTCTGTTTAAATTTAGAAATGAGCCGGAAACCGGTAACACGATAACAACAACAACAACACCACAGGCATCAGCAACATCTTCCACTTCAACGTCTCCGGCATCGTCTTTTGTAATTATTAATAAGCCAGAAGAAAATCATAGATTGAGTCGAATATTTAACATATCTTAAAGCATCATCTCCCCAATGACCATCATAAACTATTTATTGTGTATTACCGACTAGGAACTCATTAGTATTACCTGCAGCCAGTTGCACGTTCTTACCTGTCGTTTTGCATTGTGTTTCTGTGTGAAAAATCGAAAAGTCAAAATAAACAGAATTTCAATTATACGACGTAGACGTCGACGACGACGTCGACGTCGGACCGGAAACCGAATGAAGTTGTAAACGTTTCGGATTGACCTTGAAATTTCGCCACCTAAAGGTAGAGTTACCTCCGCGGTAAGCCTTAATGAAGTACCTAGGGCTCAGCTTACCCAGCAAATCAGGCTTGTTTCTTCCGTTTACATTCCCTTCGGCCAGGGCCACTGCCACTGCCAGGGTCTTGGTCTCGGTTTGGGTCTGGGCCTGGGTCTGTGTCTGGGGCGGGGCTGGGCTCGAATCTTGGGCACAGGTACGCGCGATAGGAACGATACTTACAAATGTATGTGAAAAGGTATCGGCGACGCATCGTACACACCTGAATAATTTCCTGTTTATGCGCATTGCGTTCGTTCTTCGAGTTTGTTTGTGCGGCTTCTTGGGACGCGCTGACGGGGGGACAGACTGACGTTTAGAAGGACAGAGGACTGACAAGCGGTGAAAGAGACTGACAGACAGACAGATAGAAAGACAGTCTGACTGGCAGACAGACAAACAGACTTACAGTCAGTCAGACAGATAGACTGACAGACAGACAGAGAGACTGACAGACAGACAGAGAGACTGACAGACAGACCAACAACGAAGGAAGCGAAACGAAACGCGAAACGTTATTTCTTTATTCTTCTTTATTCTCGTTTCCCAATTATTCCCTTCATCCTTGTACTCCTCCTTCGTTCGCTTTGCTGCTGGCAGCCAGGGTAGGAGCATGTGACTCCTGGTTAACCTTTAGCTTCAATGCTTCGAGGATACGCTGGGCACTTGGCAACAGCTTGCGTGCTTTGCTAATATTACCGCAATTACCAGACGCCTGATCAGATAGTTGCGCACATGTATCTGTCAGATACATTGCGGCTGCTACACGTGTTTTTTTGTCTTGCTTCGTTTCCCAGCGCTGTAAAATTCATGTTCATGTAAACGAACCAATGAACGACGATACACCCGCCGGTCTGCCGGTCTGCCGGTCTGCCGGTCCGTCAGTCAGCCGGTCCGCTAGTTGCCTGGTCGGCCATTCGAGCGGTCGCCTGGTCGTCGTCTGCTCAGGCAATGTCCAACTGCTACCTGGCAGGTAGCTCGGCCCGGACAGCTCGGCTTAGCGTTGCTTAGCTCTGCTCTGCTCAGGTGAGCTCTGCTCGCTTCAGTCTCACCGTATCTGTCGTCGTCGTCGCGTCTCATGCCTCCAGAACCTGAATGGGGCATTGTGTAGTTTCTGTGATCGGCAGCCGCTTATTTATTTATTTGTTTGTTGTTTTTTTTTCTAAATTTTTTTGAATCTTCAGTGAGAACGCATTGGGTTCCAATTGTTGAGAAAAGCATCCGATATAAAGGAAAAACTGAATAACACCAAAAAAAACAAATTCAATTGAATCAAATATTTCCAGGAATTCTGCCAGTGAATTGACATTGATTTTTGGCATGAATGAACCCGACTTTATGTGTTAACGAAGTGCATAGTACTCGTTCGGTACTCGGTATTCGATACTCACTGTACTCAGTGCAGTGCTCGGTATTCAGTCAATTGTATTTCGGCAAAGAAAGAAATCTAATCCAATATCGAATCGGCTCCAAACTGTTCCTCGAATTAATTATATGGAGCACCGTGACTCCTGTTACCTGCTACCTGTTACCTGCTACCCACTGCTTGTTACCTGCTACCTGTTACTCGTTTGGGGGACTACAGTTAGAGCTCCAGTTATAAAGTTGATGAAACCAGAAGTGTAACAATCCCGATGCACAGCTCATGCCAGAAGTGACATCAGGCCAGGAAAATGAAATGTGCAATTAATTGACACTGCGGATGAGACTCGATTCCCCCACCTCCAATCAAAAGGTTCTTGAAATTTTTTAACATTCAAAACTCGTAGTGAATTTGTCGAGCAATTAACCAAAACAAAACAGTTCCCCGCTGTCAGTTCGCAGTTCGATTCGCATCGGCCTTGTTTATACTGCGTACGATTCAACTCACACACGCACGCACACACATACATGTGCAAATATGTATGGGTGTGTGTATTGAGTTTGAGGCAGGTTTGTTTGCTCAATACGATGGCAATAGCGATGGCGTCTCGAATCTGGCACTGGCATGGGGTCATTTTGTAGCTAATGATTCCGATAATTGCCATTGTGCGAATGCCTTTTGTTTAATGGAAGGCCTCCCCGTTTGGAGTGACGTCTTGTCGAGATTTCGCATTGATGTATTTGGGATTGGGTCCCTCGTTGCTATGACGCTTTCTGTCAGGTGTATAAATACGTCTGACTGATGTCTGCAATTAAACGCCCGAAGGGCGGCACGAAGCATTTATGCAAATCATGCCAGGCGCTCCACAGCGAAGCCATCGCATCGAGTTGAGTAGTCGAGCGGTTCCAGGTGCAGCTCCGGCTGTTAACTCCAGCGTTGTCCAGCCTCAGGTTTCTATACTTCGGACACTACAGACTTAATGGACTCTATGGGAAGCGGGTTTGGTCAGAGCTCGAAATATTTGCTAATAGCGAGTGATGATTGTGCCATGTGCTGAACTTGACCCACTGACAAACGACAAAAGGATAGTTGGACGGAGGAGAGACTATAGCGGAACGGAGGATCTTCTCCTCCCTCTCTCGCCCTGTCTTTCTCTCCCTCTCTCTCTCTCTCTCTCTTTCATAGCGGTGAAGTCAAGAAAAACTCTACGCAAATTTTAGATGTGTTCGCATTTTAAAATCTGTCTTGATCTCTTTAATTGCCAAGTGCTTAATGCAATTTGCGACGTGATCCGAGATCCGAGATCCGAGCCGAGAGTCGCGAGCCAAGAGATGGGGCCGAAATGTGGACGTGTGGCCCACTAACTTTTGTGGGGCAGACACAAGCGGGGAAGCGGAGTGTGGGGAAATTCGCTAAATGTGAAAAATCAAAAAATCATTTTTTAAATTAATGAAATGAAATCAATGAAGCGTTGACAATTGTTGTTGTTGTTGTTGTTGTTGTTGTTGTTGTTGCTGAGGTTTTGTTTCTTGTTGTTTACTCGATTGTCGTTGCTGTTGGGTCGGTGGGTCGGTGGTCGGCAGTCGGTGGTCGGTGGTGGGGCGTGCCGGTTAGAGATTTGCACCACTGGCCCCGCAGCGGGCAACATTTAATTACATTCGATTGAACAATCAATAAAAAGCAATCAAAGCGATACAAACAGACGGATAAAAGATACAAAGATACTTTTACTTACAAGTGTGTTACAAGTGTAAGCTGGGTACAAGGGTGCAGAAAAAGAGAGATGGGGAAAGGGGATAGGGAGAGGGGAAGAGCGAGTGTGTGTGTCTTGAGTGTGGAACAGATGTATCGATACCGACTAAGAGGGTATCGTTTAGTTTAAGACTAAGCGTAGCACTTTACATAATCCGCCATCCGTCGGCAAGCGGCGATTTTGCATGGCTGTCGATAATATGAAATGCATAGATACACAGGCACACAGATGCACACACACACACACACACACACAGATGTGCATGTGAGACATGGGTACATTAATGCGAAACTGTGTCAAACCGACTGTGAAACGACAAGTGAGTCGTATCTAAATGTATCTGATGGATTTGCTACCGCGGTGCCAGGTCCTACTCATATTATGCACAATTATGCTGAACTTGTTTCAGTTTGTTGTTTTTACTTTCGTTCATGGCAATGCGCGGCAGTTAAGCTAACAGCAAACAGCAAACAGCAAACAACATCCAAGAGACAAACAAACAGATCTACAATCCGTACAATCCGTACAATCCGTACATGCCGCACAGGCCACACAAATATAAACAATCTCATCTCATCTAGTTTTACTTTCCTTTCTTTCCAAGCGACGCGCTGGCGCTTTGGACTTTCAATTATACAAGTTAGTTATAGACACCGAGATACTCAAGTGCGGAGATACTTTGATACACTTAGATACTGAGATACAGAGATACAGAGATACAGAGATACAGAGATACGAAGACACGAAGATACTGAGATACGAAGATACGAAGATACTGAGATACTTGGAAAAGTACTTGGATATTTAGACTCTGAGATAGTTGGGTACTTGGATATCAAGGTACTTAGATGCGTGGATCCTACGGTGACTAGACACTTAGATACACTTATATTTAGATACCTATTTATTTGGATACTTGGATACTTGGGTTCTTAGATATTTATTATAATTTAGATACTCAGATATGTAAATATATCTAAATGCTAAGACACTTCGGTTAAATAGTTGGTTACTTAGATACTTGAATAGTTAGATACTTAGATACTAAAATACTAAGATACTTATATACTAAGATACTTAGATACTTAGATACTTAGATACTTAGATACTAAGATACTAAGATAATTAGATACTTATATACTAAGATACTTAGATACTTCGATACTTAGATACTTAGATACTTAGATACTTAGATACTTAGATACTTAGATACTTAGATAATTAGATACTTATATACTAAAATACTAAGATACTTCGATACTTAAATACTTAGATACTTAGATACTTAGATACTAAGATACTTAGATACTTAGATACTAAGATACTAAGATACTTAGATACTTAGATACTTAGATACTTAGATACTTAGATACTTAGATACTTAGATACTTAGATAATTAGATACTTATATACTAAGATACTTAGATACTTCGATACTTAGATACTTAGATACTTAGATACTTAGATACTTAGATACTTAAATACTAAGATACTAAGATACTTAGATACTTATATACTAAGATACTTAGACACAAAGATGCTAAGATACTTAGATATTTAGATACTTAGATACTTAGATATTTAGATACTTAGATACTTAGATACTTAGATACTTAAATACTAAGATACTAAGATACTTAGATACTTATATACTAAGATACTTAGACACAAAGATGCTAAGATACTTAGATATTTAGATACTTAGATACTTAGATACTTAGATATTTAGATACTTAGATACTTAGATACTTAGATACTTAGACACAAAGATGCTAAGATACTTAGATACTTAGATACTTAAATACTTAGATACTTAGATACTTAGATATTTTTTTTTAATAGGCTCTAAATGACTGGTCGCATATTTGGGCGTTTATCAGATAAATGTAATCAGTGGAATTGGAAGCTGTCCTTGGGCAAGATTGGATTTTAATTACGTAGCTCTCCCAGATTAAAGATGCGTCTACTTTAAAAGTTCTCTCTTTCTTCTCTCTCAAAGTCACCCTCTACCCTCCCCATTCCCCCACCCCCCACCAATTTACATTGATATTACTAGCTGGAAATCTTTAATAGGTCCAAACGATCGTCCGAATACGAAGTGTGCGTTTCAAATGGACTTTGCGTTCGTTTCAAAGGTCAGAGCAAATTTATGGAGTTATTTCCCGGATATATCCGAGCTGAGGTTAGATCAGAAGTTGGCGCAGAGTTAACACTGCGAGTTAACGACACAGAACATTCTGAGAACAGATGGTGTATTTATTGCGCCAGAGGGTCGTCTACGGCTGAACTCTACTGTAGGATTATAGAAATCGTATGGCAATTCAATTAATTTGAATAAAATCTTAAGGCTGTTCCACAGAGTTCGTAGAACCTATGGCTACTTCCCAGAACTACTTGGGCTCGAGCAAATAAGTTCGTCTCTTCGCTTATTGCCACAAACTAAAACGTTAACAACAGCCGGCAGCAAGCTGAAGTGCAGTTTCGGCCAAATGGCATGATAATTTTCCAGACTTTGGGTACAGTTCGACTTTGGATCGTGTTGAAGTTGAAGTTGAAGTTGAAGTCGAAGTTTGCTGTGGTTACGCGCGGCTGACTGCTCGTCGCTGCTGTCGCTGCTCACCGCTGCTCGACGCTGCTGGTGGTGCTTGTGGTGCTAATGCATGTGCTGCTGTCATGTCAGAACCTTTATCATGCGACAAGTGTACTCTACACACAAACACACACTCGTTGGTACACACACACACACACACACCCATAATTTACATACACACAATGCATTCACATTGTAATATAAGAGTTTTCCTTTTGTCACCGTTCAATTTGAGTGCACAAAGAAAAGCAACTGCGGCTTTTGTTTTTAATGACGTACAAGAAGTTTTCCTCAGGCCGGCGCACTTACCTGTTAATAACCTGTAATTTGATGTATATGACGGCTGCAGGCGGCTGGCCCTAGGGTCACTCCATGTCGTCTAATTCCCGCCTTAGATTTAAATTCGGTTCCTGCCGATGGTTCAGCGAATCGGAACGAACGTATCTGTATCTGTATCTGTATCTGTATCTGTATCTGTATCTGTATCTGTATCTGTATCTGTATCTGTATCTGTATCTGTATCTGTATCTGTATCTGTATCTGTATCTGTATCTGTATCTGTATCTGTATCTGTATCTGTATCTGTATCTGTATCTGTATCTGTATCTGTATCTGTATCTGTATCTGTATCTGTATCTGTATCTGTATCTGTATCTGTATCTGTATCTGTATCTGTATCTGTATCTGTATCTGTATCTGTATCTGTATCTGTATCTGTATCTGTATCTGTATCTGTATCTGTATCTGTATCTGTATCTGTATCTGTATCTGTATCTGTATCTGTATCTGTATCTGTATCTGTATCTGTATCTGTATCTGTATCTGTATCTGTATCTGTATCTGTATCTGTATCTGTATCTGTATCTGTATCTGTATCTGTATCTGTATCTGTATCTGTATCTGTATCTGTATCTGTATCTGTATCTGTATCTGTATCTGTATCTGTATCTGTATCTGTATCTGTATCTGTATCTGTATCTGTATCTGTATCTGTATCTGTATCTGTATCTGTATCTGTATCTGTATCTGTATCTGTATCTGTATCTGTATCTGTATCTGTATCTGTATCTGTATCTGTATCTGTATCTGTATCTGTATCTGTATCTGTATCTGTATCTGTATCTGTATCTGTATCTGTATCTGTATCTGTATCTGTATCTGTATCTGTATCTGTATCTGTATCTGTATCTGTATCTGTATCTGTATCTGTATCTGTATCTGTATCTGTATCTGTATCTGTATCTGTATCTGTATCTGTATCTGTATCTGTATCTGTATCTGTATCTGTATCTGTATCTGTATCTGTATCTGTATCTGTATCTGTATCTGTATCTGTATCTGTATCTGTATCTGTATCTGTATCTGTATCTGTATCTGTATCTGTATCTGTATCTATCTGTATCTGTATCTGTATCTGTATCTGTATCTGTAGTATCTGTATCTGTATCTGTATCTGTATCTGTATCTGTATCTGTATCTGTATCTGTATCTGTATCTGTATCTGTATCTGTATCTGTATCTGTATCTGTAAATGTATCTGTATCTGTATTTGTATCTGTAAATGTGTCCATATCCGTATCTATATCTTTGCAAATCTTCAGCGTGTCCGGCGCCGCATTTCTTTGCTAAATTAATTTTCATAAATAAACAGTCTTACGATCGCCGCCGTCGTCCAATTTTGGTGCCTTAATTTGCGGCCAAAGCGCCGACGTCAGCCCGTAAACATTTTGTGTAAATGACGTGAAGTTGTTGTCTCTTCTTCTTCTTCTTCTTCTTCTTTATTATGTATTTTTCTTTTTTTTTTATCGAACGGGCGGTTGCACTGCACAAATTTGTATAAAATGCCTCGAAGATCCAAAGAGGGTGTTACCGTAAATGTTGTTGTTGTTGTTGTGTTGTTGTTTTTGTTGTTGCTGCTGTTGCCCTGTTTCGTTGTCGGAGCAATGGCAACGAACTTCAGATAAAAAGCTGTTGACCGTTGGTGTTGTTGATGGTGTTTGGTGTTCATGTCGTTGTGGCTGTCCTGTTGTTGTTTACTCGTTGCTCTTGTTGTTGTTGTTTTTGTTACATTTGTTGTAGTTACAGACATTTCAAACGCAGCTCATTTACTTGGGCAAGCGTGCATAATTATTTTGTTAAAATGTGCATTCCAAGTGATTGTGATAAGAGCTGTTATTTTCGATGTTGTATGATGTGTGTGACTGTAGACTGTAGACTGTAAAAGTGTGTGAGTGTGTGTGTGTGTGTGTGTGTGTGTGCGTGTGTTCGTGGCCCTCTTCTTTGTGGATGTGTGTCTGCCTTTATGCTTGTTTTCAAGATGATAAAATGTGTGCCATCGCTCAGATAAGATGCCTCACTTTTGTTTGACAAATGCCAACAAAAAAGCCAACAACAAACAAGTGTTAAAAAAAATCATTAAAATAATGACACAACTTTTGTCTCTTGTATCGCATATCGCATATCGCATATCCGTAGACCCGATAGACAGCCATTTGAGTCACTTATCAAAATTGCTGCCGCGAATGCCGTGCATGCCGTGAATGGTGCGAATGGCGCGAATGCAAAAACACATCCATTGCCACTCTTGACATTATTAATGTGATTAATAAGCTGTATAAATATACAAGATTATATGCTGTGAGAAGGTTAGATTAGTCTACAAATACTGGCAGCTTGGGGCGGAGAGTGGAGCAGCACTGAACACATAAAGCACGCGGCATTCAATCAAGTGAAAGCTCAATTATATAAAGGAAAAAACTTGAGACTTTTACTTATTTTTTAATATTGTCAATTGTTCACAGAGAAGTCAAAGCAACTCAAGTTTTAGTTTTGAGTCTGAAACTATTCTAGATACACCACATTCAAAGGAGAGCTGACTTGAAGTTGAATGCGAAGATTTATTTCTCGAACAGAATGAAACTCAGAAGCTTACGGAAGTAATAAATTTGAAAATTTTAAATATTGCCGAGTTTAGTCAATTTATATGCAAAGTATGAGACTGCTCTAAGGAACAAGTCGCTCCATTTAAATATTAAAATTTGAATTAATTTAATTTTTTAATTTATTTATTGAATCTATTGATTATGTGATCAGAATGTCTCCCTCTCTCTCTCTCCATTTCTCGATAATACAACTGGCCGAACAGCTTTGGAGTTCTAGTAACCTTTAGTATCGGATGACTGTAATTAAAAGAAATTACCGACTTAATGGCTAAGATCAATAATGGGTTAAGAGGCAGTAATTAATACTTAATGTCTATCCACATTAAAGCCAGACAACAAGTGGGTTCTGTATTGAAACAGCTGTTTTCATATTTTCATAATAACTTCTCATATGTGACGATATTCTGGCTGACGGGTTGAAATTTCAGACGCAGTTCGGGAGGGAGCAGAAAAATTGTCGTAGGGGGGTGTCGGAGTGGAGTTTGATTAAATAATAAAGGCAAGAATCTAATGAAAGTCCGCTCTACGCCGACTGTCAGAGTCATCAATATCATGGCGGATTTGGGCCATTACTATATAGCCATTATATAGCCAGACTTTTAGCTTTCACTTTCGAATATCGGCGGATAACTATGGATTTTACTTTCGATTTAGCTGAAGTTTTTGCTTATTGTTCTGCGTTCCTGAGGCAAAGTCAATTTTGATTCTCATGTAAATGGCTTAGCCGATGGGAAACCAAAAAACAAAATTTAAAAATAAATTAAGTTCACAAAAAAATCCCACGTGTGAATCACTTCATTTGAAAAACGTTAATGCGGTGTTTTTGCTTCTTATATTTTTGTGTATTTTTTTTGATTTTGTTTTTGTTTTTGTTTTTGGCTTTCGCATGAATCGAAACGCTCTGCTTTGAACTCATTAAAAAACAGTCACAAAATCTGCGTCATCGGCGACTCTTTGCTAACTCCTCACTCTGTTGTGTCATTTGCAGATCAAATCGATGAACAGCAAAACGAAGAACCGCAGCAGCGACGAGGTCCTTGCCGAGCAGCTCAGTCTGCCCAGAGGTGCCAAGCCGGTAACCGCGCCTACCTATAAACACATATCGGGTGGAATGGCCACCCTGCCGCGTCCCGACATTGAGCAGCGGCTGCGCAGCGATCCTGCCAATGCACCCACGTGTGTCTACATTGGAGGATCGACAGGCGTTAGCAATTCAGCGACTTTGGATCGCCGACAACCACAACGTATGTCGTGGCTAAACATACGAAGAGCCAAGGCGGACGCGGAGCTGCCAGCAGTTACACCCTCGCCACAGACAACGCGCAGCTGCATCTCGACTGTGTCCAGTGTGGTTGACAGTGGCGGCGGCCGCACAACTGTCACATCGGGACATATCGGATCCAGTGGCATCATTACGCTCAGCGGCAGCAACAACACACTGACCGACATCCAAGGATACCACGAGAATGATCTCCACGATGGTGTCTCCAAGATCTACTCCCCGGTGTCTGCAAATGCGCTTTCCACCCACAACATAACAACGGCCAGCAATGCGAAGCTTCTGCCCGCCCCCGAGGATGACTCCAATCAACAGGTACGTCAACCGCTGAGTCTTATTTACTATTACAATTTATTTTAGAAATGAACCGGTTCCAGATAAGAACCTTTAGAGCCTTCCGCTGGTATTTCAGGTTTAGTAATGTAATTTTAACTGGAACTAAGATTTATCAACTTGGTTATTGCCGCGTTCAGCTTCTCTCCTGTGATTCATCCATTTGCGATATTAAAAATGCGCCAGGTATTTGAGTTGTACGTGACTTCAGTTCCTTCAAAAGGTTCCCATTCTAAGCGACTATCGGGCGCTCCAGAGTTCCCAGATTTCTCAGATTTCCCGGAGTTCCAGATTTGTTTGGAAATTGTGACTACGTGTGATATGAGTTGCGTGCGAATCGCTCGGTCGCTGGGCTATAATATTTATATCTATTGGGGGGTGATGATTTTTGGCAGTCACTGATGCCGCGCGTCAATTTCGTTAGTGTTTATTTATTATGTTTTTTGTATTTATTATCATATTGAGTGTGAAGTTGCGATATGGGGCCGATTACAAGTACCGAAGCACTAAGAAACGTGTTTCCTTCGGCGCACTTGATCACAGATCTGAGACATCGGGCCTTGACAACCGAAAAATAGCACATCTTCAAGAGATTTCAAGTCGTTTGTCAAAAACCAGGCTAACTCTTGGCTTCCTTTTCTTTCCGCCCGCATCAACTGTTTCCCCTCTTCGATTAAAAAATGTTGGCTTAATGCGCGTGGTTTATAGGGTTGTCCATTCAACATCATAAAACTAGTTTCGGCATTAGTTAGTGCGTCGTTGGGGCTTTTATTTGGGTTAGTGAGGCAGCGGCTTGCTTGGTTAATAGCTAAGACCGGCCCATCATTGTCAGTCCCCAGCCCCAGTCCCCAGTCCCCAGTCTCCAGTCTCTGTCCCGCCATTTGTCCCCGTCTCGCCTGGCTCTCTGCAAATAGCATAGAATTGTTTTCGAGTGCCTCTGGTGGCAAGCAGCAATTTACGCTAATTGCATTTGTATTCATGTTCTTTGTGAGTGAGTGCAAAGTGCACATTGAAAATGTGCCAAGTAGCTGCTAATTGGTTTTAATTAGGTTATTATTTTAGGCTGAGTGTCCTTAATTTGCGCTTAGTAACGGAACAAAATATGTTTTTATTTTCGACTACTATGACTACCAAAATTTCCTCTATACTAGCGGCTTTAGCTTGGTATTACATTTTTAATCTAAAATAAAACTTTTGTTTATCTTTTGATTTTTTGAAAAATATATTGATTCTTATATATTAATTAATAGATAAAATACTCCCCAGTAAAGTAAGTTAAGTTATTTATTAAATTATTATAACTTTTATATTAATTAATTATTATTAATGTTAATTAATTATTATTAATATTAATTAATTATTATTAATATTAATTAATTATTTCTATTGCTACCTTATTCTACTTTAAATATACCGCACTATTAAATTATGCGTCAGCCCAAAAGTATGCAGCTCGTAAAGATAAAAACTTATATTTGAAAAAATGCATTGCATACGCTGAGGGGCAGACAGTTTGTTGCCTAAGTCTTTCGCTTGTTTGAACAGAGCCCTAAAGTCAGAAGCAAATATGAAGATAAATGAATATCCAAAGTAATTAAAAGAATACTTTTAAATAAGAATTACACATTTTATTATGAAAGTCATCGGACTTAACTTTTATTTATTCGTGGAATTGCAGCGCATTCATTGAATTGTTGCCATGCATTCACAATAATACAATAATTATTCACATGTGCATAAAGAGACTCATTTGCAATTGCCTGCCATGGCAGACACCGACGTCTAGGCGTTAGTTGCTGGGCTACGGATCGGGTGTTGCTTGTACTTGTACAAAAATACACACTCACACACAATTATATGTAGAATGCATGTGTATTGTATACATTTGTGTTGTTACTTCATCTCTTGTACCTTTTCGTTTCCAATTCGCTGATTAACAAGTTCAACAAAACGAAAATTGTGCATCGACTTTCGGTGCGAATTCGGCGACGTGAGTTGCACGTTTTGTGCGTTAAAAGCGACAGCCCAGATAAGAGAACTCACACTCATGTCGATTGACCTAAGGACCGACTGACAGACAGATTATCAGATCGACTCACTTACTGGCTGACTGATTCGATCGCTAAATGGTTAAGTGAGTGAATTGGTGCGCTGGTTTTGTAATGACGTCACCTGACGTTGCATTGATGCACTAATCAAATACTTATAAAACAGGCTGGAGGCTTAGCGGTTGTGGGAAGCAATATGATAATTGGTGGTTATTAGAATTGCATGGACGGACATGAGTTTTGAAAGCTACATCCATAGTGAAAGTTGGCAGCTTGTGGCTGGTGGCTGATGGCTGATGACTGGTGGCTGGTGGCTGGTGGCCAGTGGCCAAGAGAACTTCGATGTATGACTATTTGGGTAAATGCTTATGTGTGCGCGCTTCACAGAATCCACGGCAGACGACAATTGGGCAACGCAACGCTACACTGCGCTACCGGGTTGGGTGTAACATAGCACTGGGCTAGTAAGTGATATGGCAGCTGTATGGCTTCATGATTTCGTCGACTCCTTTCACTTGCCACTGATTAGACGAGACGCAATTGAAGTTCGTAAGACAATAACCATGCCACATATGCGCACACACACACACATGCACACATGCACACATGCACACACGCAAATGAAAAGCAGTCACAAGCCAACGGCAGACCTAAATGCTCCACTGCCCACTGCTCGCTGCTCACTGCTCACTGCTCACTGGCAGTTAGCAGTTGGCAGTTGGCAGTTGCATTCCCATACTGCTTCAATTTACGGCGCTCGCAGCAAGTAGCCTCCAAGTAGTGGCACAAAGGGATTGTCCGTTCGTTACTTATTCAATCTGTTGACAAAAGATTGTCAGTCACCTTTTGTCACAAGCTCCATTGTGAGCTCATTTTCACACTCCAATTTCATGTCGCGGTCCAACAATTGGCAGGCGCATATAAAAACTTTATATAAAATTGAAATTGAATTGTAAAGTCACCTCAAATCCCCACCAGATGCTCATGGCACTGGTGAATGCTGCATTCTACTTCAAATGTCATACAACATACATACAACATACAACAAAATAAATGAAGTTCTTTGTAGATTACGGCCATAAGGGGGCTCATTTATAGGCCAAAACTTTCTGATTATTTTCACACAATTTTAATTAAGCAGCCCTCGCATTTCACTTTTGTCCACCCCCCGCCACCCCTCAATTGTAGCCAAATTTTAACGGCCACTTTGAGCATTATTAATGCCGGGCACACACTACGTGGCAAAAGTCATCAAACGCTTATGAAAATAAAGCAATTATGAATGCTAAGCGTATGACCAAAACTAAAAATTCTTGGGATCAGCGCGGCAGCCGCGGTGCGAGTGCCCGACCTCTGGATACCCTGTAAAAATGAGATACGGCATTTGGATGGCAAATGATATCATATAAAGTGATAGGGAGGATTTAATTAAATTGTTACTCCTTAGAGCCAAGATGGCTGCATGAGTGTATACCCCCTGGAGGGAGCGGCGCTCCAGGGTATCTGACGCTTTCATTCATCGATTGGCAGTTGGGGGCAGACAATTAATGCTTATCAAACTCGAACTGAAACTCAAGCTGAAACTCAAACTGAAACTCAAGCTGAAACTCAAACTCGGGAAAGTCACGCTCTCGAGCGGCTCGGGCAATCCATCAGGGGTCGACATTTCCGTTGCAAGAGTTGTTTATGGCTGCAGGTCCCCAATTGGCAAGTGAAGAGCCAATGGCAAATCGATTTTTATTCGAATATGGCTTTAGAATTTCATATGCTAATTAGCTAATAATAATAACAACAATAACAACAATAACAATAAAAGTAATATTATTATTAATAATAATGGTTTTTGTTGCTGTTCTGATTGGAGTCGTTAGTTTGTTACTAATATTATTACAACTGTTGGGGCATGTGCGGCAGGTTCTCATTATTGTTGTTCGATACAGGAACGTGAGCCCCAACCAGAGTATTTGTATTCCCCATTAGCGCTTCCTCCATGCCTTGTGCCTCTCGAGCTTAGCTGATCCGCTTAATTTTTGTTATTACACACACTGAGCGTGGCTAATTATGGGCTCCTCGGGCAGTAATAGACGTTGCTTTTCATTCTGATTCTGATTCTGAATCTAATTCTGATTCTGAGTCTATTTTTATTTATAACTCTGCTTCCCTGCCTGTATCTGGTTTCCATTCCACGGCTGGGGTTCATGTGCAGAGTCGGGTTCAGTTCGGCTCGCATGCTTACATAATAATTATGAAGCTTTGAGATTGGCTTAGAACGTGTTAAAATGAAATTTAATTTAACTGTGAGAAGCACAAACGCAGCGGCCAAGACTAATGGACGGGGTTTCTCTTTTGCCATGGCGTTACTTTAGCCCACTTCCTGCTCTTGCCGTTATTAGTAAAAGCCTGACTGCTGATGTCTAAAATCTTATGTCTGATGGCCATTGCCTGCGACTGGCGGCTCGCTGCTCGCTGCTCGCTGCCCGCTGCCCGCGGAGTGAGCAAGTAAATTATTTTCACGACATGGGAACGTCGCGACATTCAGATCATTCTCCGTTTCTCCAGAGTTTCTAGCCTCCATTCAGAACTTTCAATTAGAACAGCCAAAGCCGCAGCCGCACAGCATGTGATTTGGTGTACAGGTGTGCAGGTGTGTGTAGGTGTGGGTGTTAGGAATGAGAAGGCAGAGAACAGAAACCAGATAAGAGAAATATTGTATAAAACATAAACTGTGTAAAACAAGACGCGGCAAGAAAGGTATCAAACGATTCTAGTTAAACACATGACAGCGCGACCGACCGACCAAGTGGTTAAGAGGAATCGGTGAGGCATGCCTTGTGGTGTGTGGAGGAGGGGTGCTGCTCCCCAGACGCCGATGTCTAGAGAAGTAGAAAAAGCAAAGCTAAACGATATAAAACCAAATGTGTGTATACAAACACTCACTCACTCACACACACACACACACACACACACACACCACACACACACACCAACACGAAACTTGAGCTGTTGAGTTCGGCGTTCGGCTTGTTTTGACTTGATTCGGTTTCGGTTTCGGGCTCGGACTCGGACTCAAACTTGGCTTCGGGCTCGGGCATTTGGGGGACTAACTTAGCGCAGCGACTGTCGATGGATGGAGGAAAGCCACGCTTTGGAGGCCTGCTGCCGCGAAGCCAGAGTCAGTTCTGCATTAATGAGAGAGCAGTTCGGTTGATGTTCGCTCGCACGCAACGTGTGGTCGCCCCCAGTGTCAGTCCCCGAGACACGAAGACTTTGCGTCTCAGAGTCTCTTAGTTGCCCAGGCTCTGGATTAGTAACCGCTATAATTTCAGTGAGTGGTGCGATGAAAAGCGGGCGACCAGCTCTTATGTGACGATGGAACCGGGGAAAATCACATAAATCGACTACAGCTACAATTATTAATGAAAAAACTCGTTTGTCTCGGTGTCTCATTCGATTTTCCCAATCAAAATTCGCCTGAGCGCACTTTTTGTCTTTTTTACATAAACTTCTTTTTTTTTTGTGTTTTTGTTTGTTTTCTTTATTTTTTTTATTTTTTTTTGTTGATTTTTGTTTTCGTTCGTTATTCATTCGCGCACTCGCACACAGTCGCACGTTGGCGCTGCCATCGTGATGAACGGTAGTCGCAACGCGTATCAAATGCAATTTTCAAGTGATCAGTCGCCAATTCGCCAATTTTAAGTGTGTGTGTGCGTCTGTGTGTGCGTATGCGGTTGCATTCATTTCCCATATTGCGCATACGCAGCGTGCGCCCGTGCTACATTTCATGCCGCCGCCGCTGCCGCTGCTGCTGCTGCTGTTGATCGACCGCCTTTGATCTATTTACGGAATTACTTCGCGTCGGTGTCAACTTTGTTTTTTTTCCTTTCCCCCTCCTCCCCTCATCATTCGTCTAGTTCGGTAATGACGTCAGAAGTTATCAGGAACAGCACCAGCAGTCGCAGTCGCAGTAGCAGTCAGAGTCATACAGACAGACATTGCCACTGCCGCTGCCGCTGTCGCCGTCGCCGTCGCGGTCGCGGTCGCAGCAACTGAAAGGCAAAGAAATAGCCAGTGATATGCGATGCTTTGGCGCTGGCAATTCGCAAAAGACATTCAATAAGCGGTTCAGGGCTAAGCAATGAAGGTGTTGCCAATTAATATTTAAAGCGCCGTCGTCGTAACGTGATAACTTGTTTCACACACACACATGCACATTCATACAGCGCGCACGCGTGTGTGTGTGTGTTTTTTTATTTGTTTCAATATATTTATATTTTTATTATTTTTAATTTTTTTTACCCCCCTCCCGCGTTTATTCATTTGCCATAAATTAAATTTTGTAGAAAAGTGCCTAAAGTCGAGTTTCGAGAGCACAAATAAAATTTGCATCAGTTTTGGGAAGAAGCCACATATAAGAAATGAGAATTTATGACGCCGGAAAGTGTCGAATCGCGAAAAGTTCTCATTAGTGAATTTCCATAATTTATAGTTTTCGATCAATTCAAATCGGTATTCGAGGCTAATCAGACTGTGCTTGAGACCCACAAATAATTGCCAACCCACGTAAATTGTATGCAACAAATATCAAATGCAAGAAAATGACAAGTTCTGTTGCACCTACAAACATTATAAGATCTGCCCCAAGATGGAAGTACCAACCACCAAGTATCTAGCTGATTATCTATATGTTGTGCACGAGGACGTTCCCTTCAGATACTATCGCAAAGTAAGTCTCCTTCTCCCATCCCCTTCTCAAAGTGTGTGCAAGTCCATCCATCAAGCCTATCAATAAGTGTCTGCCTGTGAGTGTGTGTGTGCGTGTGTGTGTTTATATACTATTAATTATATTATTATAATTATTGTCTTGGATCGCATTGCAGCCACGGCCCATGCATGATACGCCACATGATCTAAGCGTTTACAGCCGTTGTGCTCGGCATCTTGAGGTTGTTGTATTCAATGCTCATCGCTGGGCGTGCGGCGTTGAGTCTGGGGTGTTGGGTGCTTGGCGTTTGGCTTTGTTTACATTTTCACTATATGTGGTTTACGCTTTATTAACTGCATTTACTTGGGCGTCGCATTGTCCGTCGTTCGTCGTCCGTCAGCCGCTCATATGCATGTCCCTCGCTTCTGCCTTGCGGCCTGCAGGCGGACCCAGCGGTCTGTTTATCCGCTCGGAAACCTGAGCGTCACACGGCGCACTCTCCTCAATGAATTTCACTTGAAAGCTTTCCAGCGGCGGGCGATTTTATTTTCAATTTTTTCATTGCTGCTTTGTTTTTTTTTATTTTTTTTTGTATTTATTATTTTTTATTTCTTTTGCTGTTTTTATTGTTACTTTTGTTATTTTTGTTATTTTTGTTATTTTTGGTTTTGAAAGTATGAGCGGATTTAGTTGTGTTTTTTGCTCTTTTGCCGCTAAATTTGCAGGTGTTGTTGTGTGTTTGTTGTTGTGCGCTTGTTGTTGTTGTTGTTGCTGTGTGTTTGTTGCCCCGGCAGTGGTGTTGGTGTCTTTATTGTAGCGCGCGTCTAATGGGCTTAAGAGCTGCGTTTTGCAAGCCGAGGCGGTATTTTGGCCTCTTTGCAGACCTTCATAATGGGCTCTACTTTCTTTTGCTGCTCATTACGCGATAGGTAAATATAAGAACCCGAAAAAGGTAAAAAGTGAGATGTATGAAAAGTGGGAGCTGTAATTGCATGCATGTCTCTGCGTGCGTGTGTGTGTGCGTGCGTGTGTGCGTGTGTGCGTGCGTGCAAAATTATTATCTGAAGACAAATGTGTGTGTGTTTGTGTGTGTGTGTGTGTTCACATGAAGGAAACGATTGTTGGTTTTATTTTGAAATTACACAATTCGAAAGCGGAAGTATCCATTCAGGTGCGAGCTTCACCTGCGACACTTTGCTTATTAAAATTAAAATTAAAATTAAAATTCAAAATTAATCAAAATAATTCCATGCTCTTACCTGATCTATTTTCTATCTAAATTCCCGCCAACTCCTCTTTACAGACAAAATGCTCGGTGTTCCGCGGGCTCGTGCTCTGCATTTGCCTGAACGTCAGCTATGCAAATGTCGTGCGCTTCCCACGTGAACTGGACCGCTACGGATCGGCCTACCTGGTGCCGTATATAGTGCTGCTGTTTCTAGTCGGGCTGCCAATGATACTGCTTGAGATATCGGTGGGCCAGTTTCTGGGCCAGGGAGCGGCGCACACTTGGCGCGCCTCGCCCATATTCAAAGGTAAGCAACACTTCCCCCTTTCCAGGGAGCACACAAATAAATAGATGCAACAATAAAACCCAGAATTAAGGGGGCGGTAAATTGTGCAGCATTGCGGCACGGAAATGGGGTAGCAGCTTTTCATCGCATGTGCAAGCCAACAGGTGGCCACTGCGGGATGAGCTTTAACGAGAATCAACCCCCAGTGCGGCAGGAGTAAAAGCTGTGCAGTGCAGCCACCCCCCTGCAGGACAAAGCTTTGGCGAAAGCTGCATAGAGTGTGCAGCGTCTGGCTGCACTTGACTTTTGGCTATAATTCTCAAGTTGCAGTTCGCCAATCCGCAGCATAAATAGCAGCTCCCAGCCAAGTGTATTTGGGGCGGTCGAGCATTCCGCAGTAACGACGGTTGGACACATCCCGTTTCTAACCCTACTCAGAAATTGTGTCCGTTGGATAGTTGAAGGAAGAAGAAGCTAAAGTTACGATTGCAAAAATGAATATAAACGCTGCGCAAACTTTCGTCATCTCTGAAGCAAAAAGTAAAAGCAGAAGCAAAAGCAGATGCAAAAGCAGAAGCAAAAGCAGAAGCAAAAGCAGAAGCAAATGCAGAAGCAAAAGCAGAAGCAAAAGCAGAAGCAAATGCAAATGATGCAAATGCAGAAAGCAAACAAAAATACACGATGCACAAGAGCAAAGAAATATAAAAAAAAAAACAACAACAAAAGTAAAAAGTCAAAGTCAAAGTCAAAGTCAAAGTCAAAGTCTAAACAACAAATAAAAATCACGAAACGCCAAAGAAGATAAAATAAAGACCAAAATCTATCAGACCAAAAAGTATATATCAATGCAAACAAAAAAACTATAAAACACATAAAAATACACTAAAAACAACAACTAACTTTAAATGTGAGAACAACACTAGTAGGTAAAGTGGAGGAGGAGGAAGAAGAAGACGATATCAACGTGGTATATCAGGACGAGAAAAACTCTGAAAAATATAAAAAAAAATATTAAAACTGCAAAATGCATTGGTGTGTGTGTCCCGTTCGTGTAATCGCTGGCGCCGCCAAAGGAGGCAGAGGACAACAGCCTGTGTGCAGGACTATGGAGAATGTGATGTGATTTGCTGGCTGGAGTGGCGGGCCGCCAACCCTCTCGGGACTTCCTCTGACCCCCCCCTGTGTGTTGTGGTGCACTTGTGGTGGATGGTGTGTGTGTGTGTGTGTGAGGGGAGTCTGTATGTGCGGGGAGGAAGGAGGACGCGCGAAGGAGCATGGATGGATCCATATTAGATTTGTGGAAGCGCTCAGCTTCTGTGAACGTCGTCCCCAAGCCAACAACAACAACAACAAACATCTCAATATAAAACAGAAAGAGCAAACAAACAAAAACATCAACCAAACAAGAAGAGAAAGAGAGAGAGAGAGATAGTGCGAGGAAGAGTGTGTGTCCCAGTGTAAGTGCCGGATTGTGGGAGTCCTCCTCCCTCTGGAGGACATCTCTGTCCACCATACACACATATTCTCTCCTCCTCTGTTTCCCTCTCTCTCTCTCTGTCTGTCTCTATCTCTCTCTCTCTATCCCCCCATGTTCAGATAACCCCCAAGATTCGCACAGAAGAAGCAGCAGCAGCAGCCACCATACGAACGACAGCACATCAGCTGCTGCCGCCAACCAGGAGAGGAGGACGAGGAGGAGGAGCAGGAGGAGCAGCAATAGGAGGTGGAGGAGGAGGAGGAAATGTGGAGGGGAGGAAAGGCTCCCATAACACGCAAGGCGCGCACGACAGGAACACACAGTCCTGCCGAGGATTTGGGGGAGACCTGCCGACGGAGGCGCGTCCACAAAAAATAACCATAGAGACATTTAAGGCAAATTCTAAATGAACAAAAGTATAAACAAAAACAATTGTAACGAGGAAAACAACAAACGATTCAAAAATGAGCAATATGAGAGCAAAACATACTAATAATGGCAAAAAGCAAAAACGAAAACTGCAAATTACGACACAACACCTTCGAAAAAGACCTCAGTATAATACTACACCATAAAATGCTGGGTGCTGCAAGGGAATGCCTAGCCGTATCGCCCCTTTTTTTCCTCTCCCTCTCCCCTCTCCCCCCTGCTCCATCTCTCTCTTTATTTTAGTTTTTTTATAAAGCAAAGCACAAGGTTTCATATATATTTTGCATTGCTATTGCCTACACCCAACACCCCACCCGATACTCCACCCCATACCCCACTCACTCCCCACTCCCCATCCCACACCTCATACCCATAAGCAGCCAAGGCACCTGTAATAACTGTAACACCTGCATTCAAATTGTAGCCATTTGCGCCTCAATGGAGTTAACAAAGAATCTCGATTTCCAAATGTGTACAAAAAGTATCGATACCGTCGAAGTTTTGCAACGCAATTGACTGCCCACGGTTGCTGCACTCGCGGGATAATTGCGGCCTTTGAGCTGCCCGCAAATCGATCGCAATTGCGTTTGCGGCATATTTTGAAAGTCTTTCAAAAAGTGACCTTAGATTCAAAATTTGTGTTAAGGTCAACCAAAGGTGAGCCATGATATATTGGAAAGGGGAAACAGGGAACTTTATTTAAATCCTGGGTACTCCTGGGTTTATGTCCTGTTTGGGCTTGAATAGTCGCCAATATGGGGAATCTAGAAGGAACTTAATCCACATCCTTGTCATGGCCTAAAGTGTGGCAAAGTCGAGTAAGAAAAGTTTCTAGGATAAGCCCTGAACTGCCTTAACGTGTTCCTTAGTTGAGTTAAATGTTCTCGTCCTGGCTCAAAGCGTTAATTTAAGTGTTCAGAGGATCGTGGTTGATATTATATTTCATCAAGTCTTAATCCACATACTTTAATTGAATTTTACTAAAATTAAATCCATAATTAAATCCTGAAAATTTTATCCTTTAGGGGCGTGCATTATTAGCCGGTTTGGCTCCTGGGTATCGGCCATATGGATTTCCCTGCAGGCTGTGCTGGCCTTGGGCTACATAGGGATGTTCGTGTCCAATGCAATGCCGTTCCGAGAATGCGTTGGCAACGTGAAGCTGAACATGGTGAGTCCTTCGGGGTGTTACCTGAAATTCATGTTATTTACTGTCCAAATAACCAATCGAATTCCTACAGAATGGATATTCCCTGACTGTGAGCAGTGGCCAGGAGTGCCTGCAGCAAACCTTCCTGATGCCCTTCTGGCGTAATCCACTCTACTTTGGCCTCTTGGCTGCCGGCCTGATTGGCCTCTGGATAGTCGTCATGTTGTGGTACGTAAATTATGAGTGGCTATGTCCCAAGGTGCAGATGTGTGAGTAATAGATTCGTTATCCTTACTTCGCAGCACACACAACGGAAAGATATTACGCCGTAGTCTGTTTGTCTACGGATTGGCTGGACTCTGCCTACTGTGTGTCCTCACGGGCTGGGAAGTGCGCAACTCCTTCTCCAGGCACTGCTTCCCCGAGCTGTGGCCTTTTGACAGCAGCCTGCTGGCCGACAGCAACATCTGGTTCAATTCCCTGATGCAGGTGCTCTTTTCGGTTAACTGCGGCTTCGGATCGCTGCCAATGATGACCGGAAAGTTCCTGTACAAGGGCGATGCCGTACGGACGTCCGTTGTGCATCTCTGCTTCAATTTGCTGGTAAACGCGATTGCCGTTACGCTCTTCATGGTGCAGTTCGATTCATCCTCCAATGGCTACCAGCTTATGGATGAGCTTAAGCCCCTGTCCGCTATATACGACCGAGTCATCTACAGCTCACAAACGGATAGCGAGCTCCTTCGTCGCATTGTTCCATCGCTCATCTACCTGCTGGTCATTCTCTCGGCAATGGTCTCCATAACCGTTGCCGTGTACACGTCGACGCGCCTGGTTCCCCGGCGGCCCAACTATGTCATTTGCCTGATTGCGTTGGTTGTGGCTGTCATGTCGTTCGCAGCACCCAAATTTATGATCGCCCGTGTCCTGGACTCACGCCTTGTGGGCACTTTGATCATCACCGCGCTGGTGTTTGAGCTGATCGCCATTACCTGGATATATGGGGCCAAGAACGTGTACACAGATCTCGAGTTCTCCATTGGCCGGCCCATCTTCCGGGGATGGATGTGGCTGTGGTGTAGCTGCCCAGCTGTACTTACTGGAATATTGGTCTGGTGGTGCGCCGACGATGACCAGTTTGATCTTCTCGCGGACTACTTGCCGCGCTGGGCTCCAATCCTGTTCGCACTTGCTGTGATCCTTATCATTGCTTGTGTTCAGATTTTCCGTCAAGTGGAATACAATTTCTTCGGAATGATCTGTGAGGCGTCCAAACCGGCAAAGGAATGGGGCCCAGCCGATCCACTTGCGCGTCACTCCTGGAAGCAGTGGCGTTCTGTGTGTCAGGACACTGGACGTCGTGACTTCACACTGCGTCGCCGTGGAACCCGCGACTACACGCACTCCATTAAAAAGGGTCAGTATTCCAGCGCCCAGAAATTCGGACCCAATGCCCAAACGACACATCAGCATCAGTCACACTGGAAATCATCTACACCGGGGAACAGCTCGCCAAACTACAGTGGCTCGATGTTTGGCGATTCAGCCATCGAGGAGGACATTAGCGTGGAGAAGTTTCCCGGCATCTCGCAACAGTATGTGCCATTCCAAGCCAGTGATGGCAAGCCGTTGAGGTACTCGCAGCGAGGTCGCCAAACGGCCCAGCCCCAAACATTAACGAGAGTTCCTCCTGGCCCAAGGGCTGTAGAGAAGCACCGTGAGGTGGTATACATAAGGCGGCTCTCCGACAGCGGCAGCGGCAGCCATGCAACTCGCATTGAGATTTCACCCTCAAATGAATCTATCACGTACGGCAATGGAAAGTCCAATGGAAGCGCTGCTTCCGTTCTGCCTCGGAATCCACTTGGACGCTCGACGGGCTGCCTGGCGGCGCCACCGGCCACCGTAACGTCCACATTGCACCCGCCCAATAGCAACATCAAGCGCTCGGCCAGCTCCGTGGTCAACGTGAACACAAACAAATTACCTCCGCCCACGTCTGCGGCAGCTGGCGATCACATTTGCTGGCGCAAATTTAATGTTAATCCCGAGGAGTACTCGACGGAGCTTTAAGCTGTTGACCGCCCCTGCAACTGCCCCTGCCCCTGCCCCTTGCCGGGAGGCCGTGCATGAAACATGAAAGGCAATCAAAGTATTCACCATCAAAAGACTTGTTGCATCCAAAATAAAATAAACCTGAATCTGAACCTGAACCTGAACCTGAACCTGAATCTAAATCTGAATCTGAATCTGAGTCTGCACCCAACCGAAAGCCAGATTCAGCTTTAAGCTTCGAATTATTAAAATATATGCCCATACGAAAAGTGTATCTTCTAGTTCTAGACTGTAAATAGTAAGCATGTCCAATATAAGTCTATGTTTTGAGTAAATTAGATTTTGATAAATGTCACTCCCCCCACACCCAATCGAGGGTCGAGCTTGTGGGGGGAGGTCCTGCGCGGTAATTGCGCCTTGGACTGTAGTCCTAAGTATTGAGTTGAGTTTGAGTGAATGAGTGAATGAGTGTGTGTTTGCATGTGTGTATATATATGTCAATGTCTACTTTATATTGTCCTTGTGTATCTGTGTGAAAGTTGAAAGCATTATTAAAATACAGTATGTACTAAATGTGACCTAAACGTTGTCCTAATTATCTGTAGTTAATTAGTTTATCGATCTAATAAGTGAACTGCACAACGATTTAAGAGACGTTCTTAAGTGAAAATCAAATAGAAGGAAGAAAATAAATAAAATAAAATATAATATTATTCTAGATACAAATTTTGTTTGACTTTAGCAGCAGCACTCAAGTCACATCCTGTTCAAGTGCTCCATGGATATATGTCAATATTTTCTCTATTACTTTATATCCTGCAGTTTCTTGGCCTCAATTAATATAATAATTATTTTTGCAGCTACACATCCATAGATATCCTTACGCACAAAGGATTAAGATTACGCCGATCTGTGGTTTCCACTTAATATAGATAGATATATGAATCTTAAAGGACTCAACTGCCAGAGACCCGCCCCGTCACCCAGTGCGACGCGCATAATTAATTAATTACATTTCATCGACTCAGGTGTCCCAGGTGTCTTGCTTAAGAGATGTACATCAAATAATATATTTAAGTATTTTATTTATATATAAATAAATCGCGTTATGCATACAACACGCAACGATTGTCACTTTTCGCTTGTTGGAGGTAGGCAACACTTTGGGAACCTTCAGAAAAAAGTGTCATTTGAAAGTATGCAGCACTTTTTTTCCTGCAGCAAATGCAGCGCCCACCTGCCGATTCTGTTCGCCTGGTACCTCGACTCGGAAAACGGCCAATTTTGAGACCAAAAACTAAAACTTCGAAGGGAAGAAGAAGCACCTGTCAAGAGCTGCCAGAACGGAGCTGGCGATCTGTTGCTTCGATTAGTTGGGGTTTTTTTAATGAAATACAAAATAAATTAAATATGTTATATTTTTTATTTAAACATGAAAGTGTTTTTTTTATGTTTTTTAATTTAAAATTTTAATTTACATATATTTAATATTTTATTTATTTGTCTCAAAGTGGCGACCTTTCAGCAATCGGAATGCCCATAAATTGATGGCTCTTTGTTACGAGATATTTCAGTCAATAAGTGTCCTTTCCAAAGATGGTAACATTTTTTGAGTTCGAGAAGGACTATAAGCTGCCAAACATTTTTGAAATCTAAAAAAAATATTAAAATGTTTATTTGCAACAACAGTAACAACACACTAGAAGTAAAAAATATTTGGTTGCATTATTCAAACTCAATTCGCCAAAGCTTCGCCAAATTATGCGTGATTTGAATAAAAATGGGAATGCCACTCAATAGTCCTGAATAAAAAAAGTTCATCCTTGGAAAGGACATTTTTTCTCTAAAATACCGAATTACAAAGTGGGGAAAAAATTATGCTTCTGACTAGAGAATTAATAACTTCATAGTCCCATAACTCAGCCAAAAAATGTCCTTTCAAGGAGTTATATACCATTTTGAGTTCCTTTCGGCCACGACCAAATAATGGCATTCAAAGTTTTCAGTGTATTCAAATTTCATTTTTTTCCCCAAAATTTTGGCAATTTTGGCAAGGGGTACCATCACGCAAATTGTCAAAATTGAAAATTCAAAAATTTTCCAAATTTGATTCCAATCGAAAAAGGACTCTTTTACAAGGATAACAACATTTATTTTTTTAAATTCGGACATCATTTGGTCAAGTTATGCGCATTCGAAGAATGAGGGCATTTGGGGCTTTTGGGGTGCAGATCGTCATAAAAAATGTCCTTTCAAGGAGTTGTATACAGTTTTGAATTCCTTTCGGTCACGACTAACGACTGGCATTCAAAGTTTTCAGCATATCCAAAATTAATTTTTTTTCCCAAAATTTTGACAATTTTGGCAAGGGGGTACCATCACGCAAAATGTCAAAAATCGAAAATTTGAAATTTTCCCAAATTTGTTTCTAATTGAAAATCCGCACTTTTTTAAGGATAATAACGTTTATTTCATCAAAATCGGACATCATTTGTCCAAGTAATGCGGGTTTGAAGTTCCAAGCTTGAGTTTGGCCGTTGGGGCCAACCGTTTGAAAATTGTACCTTGGAGGTATGCAGCACTTTCCGCATTTCACCTTCTGCCGTTTCTGTTCGCCTAGTACCTCGAGCCGTGAAACAGCCAATTTTGAGCGTGTTTAGAAAAATTGAAGAGGAAGAAGAAGCAGCACCAGCTTAGAGGAGCTTCAGCGGACTGCTGATCTGCTTGGTTACTGTTTATTTTTTTTAATGTTTTAAAAAAATTCAAAATTAATAAAAACCTTCTTCTTCTTGATGGAATAAAAATCAACACTTTTTTTGTTATTTTTAAATTTTTTATGAATTATTTTCATTTTATTATAAGCACTTACGATGCAATATTCACATAATAAATCGTATATAATAAATAATAAATGAGCTAACTGCAATCCTTTAATGCCACTTAAGAGTCCTTGTTAAAAATAACCCAAAAATTTATTTTATCCTTCGGAAGGACATTTTTTGCTATATAAAGCGACAAAGTGGCTATGCGAAGGTAAATGCCAAATTCAAAGTCCCATAACTCAGCCAAAAAATGTCCTTTCAAGGACATACATACATTTTCAGATTCCTTTCGGCCACGACTAACGACTGGCATTCAAAGTTTTCAGCATATCCAAAATTTATTTTTTTCCCCAAAATTTTGACAATTTTGGCAAGGGGTAACATCACGCAAAATGTCAAAAATCGAAAATTTGAAATTTTCCCAAATTTGTTTCTAATTGAAAATCTGCACTTTTTTAAGGATAATAACGTTTATTTCATCAAAATCGGACGTCATTTGGATGTCCCAAACCTGGGAAACGGCCAATTTTTGATGCACAAATTAGAAATTCAGGTGGAAGAAGAAGCATCAGCTTAGAAGCTGCACCGAAGCTGTCATTTACTGGGTTCCTTGGGGTATTTAAATAAAATTGAGAATAAATAAAATTTTTTTTTTGCTGAATCAGACTTGATTCTATTTTTAATAAATCTATAGTATTTATTAATTAATTACTGGCAGTCATTTATTTATTTCTTTGTCATTTATTTGCTTTTTGCTATTTATTTGACAACTTAGTTAGTTTTCTGTAATATCTTTTAGAGCTGTTTCCTTACTAATCTTGTGGGTGGGACTAACTTGGGCAGTTGATTTTAAGCACATTGTTTGGGGCCTGGGGAAAAGAACTGATACGTTTATTTGGGAAACTGTTTATTACTGTATCAAGTTGTTTATTTTGTCTGTGGCTAATTATTATTGCTGTTCATATTCAAGGAAGTAAAATTGGATAATCCCTGGCGATGGTGTAAAGCTGCCTTATAAAAAAAGAGAAGCGAAGTTTATTTGATGAGTCGGCCGACTTGGATACAGGTACATTAATTGGGGTCTATATCCGACTCGACCGTTTCACCGGCTACGGACGTCAGGCAATGGCATACAAAAATCTTAATAAACCTTGGTTTATACGTAAGGATTATACAATAAGTGAGTCGAGCATTTAATAATTGTGATTCAATGTACATTTGCTATCCCAGAAGATAAATTCGTATCTAAGAGTCTGTTATCTAAGTTCTTGCCGTTGCTGGAAATGAAGGGAGATATATACATGCTATAAAAATTTTATGTTTGTATACCAAACACGGAGATTACATACGTAAGCTCTGAATTAGGATATATGTATTATAATAGTTAACATGTAGTTATTTAATATTATAATTAATACGTTTTTAAATCGCAAGTACAAATTCTAAGGAACCGAGAAAGTGTTAAAGACATCCCGGAAGGGTATATCTAGTTTTACCGCAACGGGATTTTTTGCCACTGAAATAGGGATTCGACTTGGTACAATCCTTGAAGCTACCCTTCCACGAGAACAGAGGCTTCGTACAGTAGATGTAACTGTAGGGAGGACATTAAGCTATAAAGTCTGAAGGATAAATCACTCAAAGTAAAATATCACCTGGTGCAATCCGTATCACCGGGAATCGCATGATTCGATGAGAAGATGAAGGAATTATTGTCGCAGAATTCGTTTAGATCAAGAGAAGGGACCTCCGTCGTGGTAGTTTCGGTCGTCTTCACGGGACACTCTGTGGTAGTCTCCACGGGACGCTCTGTGGGACGCTCTGTGGGACGCTCTGTGGGACGCTCTGTGGGACGCTCTGTGGGACCCTCTGTGGGACGCTCTGTGGGACGCTCTGTGGGACGCTCTGTGGGACGCTCAGTGGGACGCGCCGTGGGAGCCTCCGTGGGGCCGTTTGTAGGATTAGTTCCAGCGGTTGTAGTGGTTTCAAGTCCGTCATTTGGGCAAGATGCAGCTGTGTCACCGGCACTGCCACAAATGGTTGGAATGTCGTGGTTGCACACCTGGTCGGGACTACACGCGCCGACGATGCCCGAAGGAGTGTTGGTGCCCAGGCAGAGGGAAAAAATGCGAGGTCCAAGGCAAGCAAAGGTTTTCTGTTCATTGCACTTGCCGCAGGAATCACAGGATCTGACAGCGTCTTTTCCCTGACAAATGACTGCCCCGTCGGTGCAAACGTAGTCCGGCGGACAGCTATTTACGGGTCCACTGGGACGATCGTTGGAGCAGAACTGAAACTGCGTAGACGAGATGCAGGCAACATTGCTGGCCGAGGAGCAAGTGTTGCAAGCTGCCTGGCAGCCGAGTAGACCGATTCCGGATCCAACCCCGAGCAGAACCAACAAATGTCGAAACATTTTGACTTATAGCTGCAGTACCGATGCAATTGCTCTTTTATATCCGTCAGTAAGTGCCGTAAATCCTAATCTCTCTGAAAAGACAACAGCCGTAACCGAAAGAGGGAGAAGGAAAAGATTGCATCTTTTATATTATCTTAATTATCACCTGATAACACGATGGGCGTTGCAGCTGCAGAGGCGTTTAAGTCACTGAGGCGTTGGGGGCGTTGGGGCTGTTGAGGCGTTACAACGATGCCCCAAAGTATGCAGCTGCCTTCGCAGCCAGAACTAGGTCGGCGCTCTTATCAGAATTGGGGCTAGACCAACACAGTTGGCTGGACCCAAGGTTAATCCGCAGGTTGTTGCCGAAAATGATATTTAAGCATGACGACTGCTTCACTCAGCCAGTAGCCCGCAGCTCACAGCCCACAGCCCACAGCCCACAGCCAACAGTCAGCGGAAAGTGAAGATAATGTCTACGAATGGAGTTCAACTTTTGGGGAGCTTTCTCCTGGTGGTGAGCTACGTGGCAGTTGTTGGACTTTCAAGGACTTATATACAGTTTTGAATTCCCTTCGAGCAGGACTAACGACTGGCATTCAAAATTTTCCGTAAATCCAAAGTTAATTTTTTTCTCCAAAATTTTGGCAATTTTGGCAAGGGGTACCATCACGCATATTGTCAAAAATTGAAAAATCGAAAATTTTCCAAATTTGATTCCAAATGATAAAATACGCTTTCACAAGGATAACAACACTTATTTCACCAAAATCGGATGTCATTTGGCCGAGTTATGCGCATTTGAAGTCCCGTGACATTCGGGTGTATATTTGGCGCCTCCTGCTGGCTTAGGCCTCCGTAGAATGTTCCTGGCCCGCGGTTCTTCCCAGGACGACGGCTTTACTCTGTGACTGTGACTTTGCCTGATCCTGATCCTGTGTATGCGACCGCCTGCGACTGTTGCACAAAGTTCGTAGTGGTTGTGGTCTGCATGTTAAAACGCATCTTGGATGCGGCACTGGGCGCATTCGCGGCAGCTGCAGTCCATGACGCACTCGATGTGGTTGTCGACTGGAAGGAGATGCTCATCCCGCTGTCGAGGGAGCCCACGCTGCCGCGGCTTTGTGACTTCTCGTTGCCAACTGGAATGGAATAGAAAGAGACGGAAAATTAGCAACTCGTCAGGGCAGAGCAGATAGTATCTCAGTTTGACCTACATTGCTCGTGCATGTCCAGCAAACTGTTGGGGACTCCTCGCATGCAGCCTGGGTGCCCGGCTGATAGGGACATGGACAGACTTCAACATGGGCAACTCCGTTGTCCCGGTTATCGGCATTGCCGATGGCACGATTACGCGCTGACTTTTGGCGCTCCAGCTGGGCCTCAATGCGCAGCGACTCCATCCCGTCCATTTTGCTAATGGACTCCTTAAGATGCGAGCATTAAAGGTGATCTGAATCTTGCCGTCGACCTTTTGCGACAACTGAATACAAAATGGATAGTTGTGCAAGTTGAGCAGGTTGACAACGGTGCCGCAGAGGGGGAAGCTGTTGCGGAAGGTGTAGGTGACGGATGTTTTCTTCTTGCTGAAGATCTTGGGGATGACCAACAGATCGTTGAACAGGAAAACCCCGCGCTGATGGACTCCGCTATTCCGGCCTCAAGTTGGGAGTATGGAGATATGTGTTAAGCATAATGATGGCAAAGGTCAGCATAAAGATCTGCAAATTGAAAAACGTCAAAAGGTTAATTGAAGGTCCTTTCAAGGAGTTATATACAGTTTTGAATTCCTTTCGGGCAGGACTAAAGACTGGCATTCAAAATTTCCAGCTTGTTCAAAATTCAATTTTTTCCCCAAAATTTTGGCAATTTTGGCAAGGGGTACGCAAGGGGTACCATCACGCAAATTGTCAAAAATTGAAAATTTTCAAAATTTCCAGTTTTGATTGAAATTGAAAATGTATCCTTTTACAAGGATAACAATGTTTATTTTATCCAAATCAGACATAATTTCGCCAAGTTATGGCCATTTGAAGTATGGGGGCTATTTGGGCCGCGCACCGCCGTAGTTCATACGAATTTGTGTGTAAATTTGACTTGGGGTACCAAGCGAACAGAAACGGCCAATCGTTGCTACTTCTAGATGAAATCTTCTTCTTCCCTAGAATTTTTGGTACAAAATTTGTATGGAACTCGGCCAGACCCTCACACAAACAGAGTTAACTGCCGTGTGCATGGGTTGGAGAGAGACAGCTATAACTTTCGCTATCAGTAACCGGCTTGTAAAATGTAAACAAACAATGATAGGGTATTAAAGTGTCCATTGATTCCTTAGCGCATTTAAAATATATATTTACTTTGTTTTGTAACTAATTAGTATCTATTTCTCCATCACCGATGTTGTCTTCATTTTAGTTATTTTCAATTAATTTGCTTTGTTGTTTATTTTGTTAATTAATCACCGACTTAACAGTTGCTTCTTAAAGAAGGGTATTTGCAAGTCACCAGCAAATATAAAAAACTCCTTTAGTTAACGGTTCTTTTGGATCGGCAATTATCACTCCCCCGCTCTCAGTGATCTCAGCCAATCATCTTCTGTGTGGCGGAAAGCAGCACAGCTAGTGAACTGCTCCTTAGGGTTGGAGAAGGACAATTATAGTTGTTATTAATGATGGCCAAAAGTTGTAATGGCCGCCCTCTCAGCGTGCGTTAGGCTGTTGAGCGTTCGTTTGGTCTGGTAAATAAGGGAAATAATAAGATTAAAAAGGATTAATAAGGAACCAAAGTTCCATTTAAGATATTTATTTAAGCCAAAAGAATCGAAATATTTTCTTACCAGAGTATAAATGTTGTTCTTTATTTATTTATTCTGTTGGGGGACATTTTGTGTATATCTTTAAGTCAAACTTGGGACTAAGGTCATATTTCGTGTGATTTTGAGTAATTTTTAACTAACGTTGACTGAGCATAGCGCCAACTGTGGCAATCGTCGAGTTGGAAGTTCAGTGTTGAATGTGAAGGAGCTCCTTACTTAGTGTTATTGGTAAGCTTTGTCAAGGACAACGGTTCTTTCAGGACTCGACATGTTATCACAAATTTCTTGCGGGAAAAGTGCGAATGTCTCAGATATATGATATCATTTCGGATGCTTACAAGTTCCAAGAACGATTTTTAATTGGCCAAAGGATATTAAAATAAAGGACATTTATGCCAAAGAACATTTAAAAGACATGAAATATGTCTACTTGACTTTTTATCGCGTTTTATTTATTGAATGTAGAAACAATTTATTTTTAAGCTTTTCAAAGTGTTTTAGTTTTTGGCACAAAAATGTTGACAATTAAAAAAAAATAAACGAAA
Organism: Zaprionus lineosus; assembly: GCA_035044505.1. NCBI lineage: Eukaryota > Metazoa > Arthropoda > Insecta > Diptera > Drosophilidae > Zaprionus > Zaprionus lineosus. Next base: position 2,607,540 of record JAWNNX010000694.1, on the reverse strand, counting down.
AAACCAATTAGATATTAAATAACTGAAATGTTTAATGCCAGTTGATAGTTAAGGTGAAAACGAACTGAAAAATGGTATTTCATTTTCCGGAGGAATATTTTATGGCTAAATTGTTGTAGTTGCAAAAGTTTTAGACTGGTTATCCTTTGGTCCCTCAAATGCTTATAATTCGATCAAATGAAGTAAGTGTCCTTATCTTGGCAAACATTTATTTGATCGATTTATATTTCTGTATGATTTTAGAGATTTTTCAAGGTGTTTAAACTTTGGCAATTTTGTTAAGGGATAAAAGTTATATTTTTGTGTTAAACAATTGAAAAATAATTTCAAATAAATTATATTTGGTTCTCATTAATAAAGGATAATATAATTTTTTTTACTGAAATCGTTAATCAATTTGACCAAGTTCGGGTTGGGTATTTTTTAATTTCGAATCCTTTTTATATTGTGAGTCATATTCAGAATTATGTGAAAAATGGACTTTTGGTGCTAGACGAGCAGAACCAGGAGATGGTTGTTGCACTTGCTAAAGAGAAAAAAGTGCTGCATACCTTAGCAAGACGCATTTTGTGTGAGCGAACTAAAAGTATAGTATAAGCAGTGGACTGGTTTGCCTATGGCTTAAAAAGCGCGCCATCGGCATCCTTGGCTGGAAATTTGATGAATATTCTCAGGTAAGAAAATGGTAGTACTTTCTAATACTTATTTCTGAAAACATTTATTTTCAATTTTTGCTAAGTTCAATAAAATTCCCTAATGAAGTGCACGATATCTAAAGTAGTAGAGTTTCAAACCCGCTATAAGACCATTTTTAAAATAATTTAATATTTTATAGCAAAGACGTTAATGGCGATTCATGGGGAACAGATCGGATAATTGATTTTACATTTTTCTACAGTTTGGAAAATCAAAGTGTCTCTTAAGCACGATCTGGTCATGGGGATCTACAGATACGAAAAACATACTTGAGGCTACAGTCATGGAAATTAAATAGCGATGAATGAAAGATATATTCGCGCAAGGTATAGTCCTCCGGCTTAATAAAGAGATTCATTAAACATAATGACCACATACACAAAAAATTGGCGGTCTTATTGGACGAAGCAGCAACTTGTTGGAGCCATATCTAATGGGCAAACAAGTGTGTGATTTATGTTTGAAATATAACTAAAATCATTAATACTTTTAATTCGAAATGCTAATCGATGCTGAGGAGCCAGAGCTTCGAGACACTCAGAGCTGTGTCCACTGGCTTATGAGAATCTTGGCTTGAATGGTGATCGCCGTGTATGTACATCTACATGTGTATCTGTATCTGTATCTGTATCTGTATTTGTATATTCATATATCTTTGCAGCATTGTATCTTTGTTACTTCTATCTATCCATCTGAGATTGGCTTCCTCTGCTTTGCATAATATACGATTTGTGGCTTCAAAACATGTATTTCCAGCTGACGTATTTACTGACTGATGAATTTTATACAAATTTGATACACTCGAGGTGAACTTGATTTGATTTTATTTTTTTGAGTTTGCTTTTTGGTGTTTCTCGCTATTCGTTTTTCTTATTTTTGGATCTTGTGAAATTTGTAGAAGCATCTCTGCAGAAGCGGCTCGACGAGTTTTGTTCGCAGTATTATCTAAAATTCAAATTAAAGCTAATAAATATTTAGTTAGACGCTCATTTTAGTGACTTTGGCTACAAAATGTGCGTGATGCTGTGTGCTGTGTGCTGTGTGCTATGCTCTCAGAGTCTTTTGCTATGACCAGAGTGATGTACACATCCATTCCATACATATATTTTATTTACTTACTTCATCTTGAATTCATTTTAATTAGCTGCTAGAACACGCTTTTAAAACTTGCCCAACTAACCTTCATATCGGAATAATACAGACAGATAAGGACCGAGAGAGAGAGAGAGGGAGAGACGAAGAAACGGCAGACAGTCTGTCTGATGGACAGTCAGTTAATTCAGCCCATTAGAGGCACGAAGGTGGGGACATTTCATAGATTAATTGATCCAATGTCGATCAACATCAATTCACACTCCTGAATCATTTAATTAGTGAGTTTTACATTACCTTCGCTGACTGGATGCCTGCTTGATCGGTCTGCCTTCTCTTATTGATATATTAGTATTTGAAACTATCCCCAAATGAGCTTCAAATTGGCTTGCATGATGCCCAGTCCGTTGAGGCTTCGTGACTGAATATAATATTCCAAGATCACTTCAGAAATATGGTAGAGGCGTGCCCTTCAGGTTGACAGGGGGCAGTTCTTTACTTCGTGGCTAAAGTCATATATTTTGGCTTTCGGCATTGATGCCAATGTTCCGTATTAAGGTAGAAGCTTCCGTTGGATCATTCCGAATCGGAGTGTTTCTCACTGCTTACAAATACCTTTCAAAGAAGCTATAATAAATAATAAAGCTTCAGCCAGTGTGGCATTCCATATCCGGCAAAGAGCTTGGCTCAAGTCCAGAAAAAACAAGTAGCGATGCTTCCGTCTAGTTTTCACCTCTCCAGGACACATGCGTCATTTTCCAGGAACATACACTGCTCATACGCACTAGACTGCATACACACCCAAGGGATAAGCTCGGCTTTAAAGTCCTGCGGTTCTGCAGAGCCAAAATCGTTGATCTAAAATTAAAAGAAATCAAAATCAGTTATTTTGCTTTTAATACTATTTGCAGTGCTGAAGGATATTAAAGCAGTGACTCATAAGTCGAATCGTGCAGTAACCTTAAAATAAAAGCTGCAAGTCACGGCTTAAGATTTGACCTGTTGACCTCTGCAGACTCATATCTCTCGTTGACGCGTTTTGCATGGAAATGCAATAGACACAGCCGACGATTTTGATGGAACAGGAACTGTTATTTGCTACAGGTTGCTCTTTGTCACGGCTCAGTTAATTACAGTGAATCAAAGATATTTCCATTTCAGGCCTTGAGATCGCATTTTATATTGCAAGCCGCTTGACAGGCGCTGTTTTCACAGTAGACACGCCGGAAGAGGTTGACAAAGATGATGAGCTGGGTTTTTGGCATTATGCGAACTTTTTGGACATTTGAAAAGATCCATTTGAACTCTCCTAGACAGGTCATTCATTTTTGCTTGTGCCCCTCATCTTTCTCGGTCATCGCGGTGGATCGCCCAAATGAATATTTCATTTGATTATGCTAAGTGTGATCACAGATCACACTCTCGCGGAGGTTGGCCGAGTGCATTCAATTAAAAAGTGAATTTTAAAAATAATCAAAATAAATAAAAAAAAATGTGGCCAAATAAACGTGACCCGTCAACGCAGCGGACACATCGATGGGGATTAAAATAAAATGGATTAAATAATACGACTCTGGGGAAGTCAGAAGAAGTCAGAGTTCATCGGCTGCATATAAATTGGCTAACAAATTGCTTGGGGCACGGACCAATGAGTTGTTGGTATTTGATTTAGGAATGTTTGTTGCCAAAAGCAACAAATTGTGGTTAATTAAAGCCAGGCAATAAAATTGAAATTTGATATGTAAGCTTCGGCCTTTAAAGGCCAAAAAGCTAAACCTGAAAATTTACATCTTAAACTTATAAATTTTTGGGCGTAGAATTTCCGAGCCTTTCAATCTATAAAACTTGTTAAATTGTTTGTTTTGTATGTGCTTCATGTGATATATGTATATATCATTATATATAAATACATATAAAGGTACATATATATATCTGTAAGACTTTGCTGGTAGAAACAAGCGAACCAGTTCATTATAAAATTAAATAACCAGTTCGGTTTGTCGTTCATTTTAAATTAATTTTCGATTTTCGATTTCGTTTATCTCGGCGACCGCACAAACTTGGCCAAGACGCGTAGAATGTTAACCCGCCATTACAATAAAACATACATAGGTATTAATATATATATAGGTATATATAAACAATATATGTATATATATACGATATATATATTAATGTATATTATGCATATTTCTAATTTGCCTTTGTTTTGACTCGAAATCAAAAGCAGCCTTGTGACTGTTTCGGCGCGTGTGAACATTGATGCTCCAATTTCTGGCTTGATTCGTACCTTAAGCACTGCCGCTTCTGTAGGCAACTAGGCTAATTTACCAGCCCAGGCATTGAGATGTGAGTCTTCGTTTTTTTTTTCTTTCTTTTTTTTTACATTTATTCAAATGTGATGCCAACTACATGTTGAGGTTGAGTTGCGTCTTTAAGTCTAGAGCCAAGCACTGGTCTCAAACCTCAGGTCACAAGTCCCAAGTCCCAAGTCCCAAGGGAATAATTGGTTCAAACAGTTTGTTCTTTTTTTATTTTTAGTTTTTTGCTGATGATCAATTGACACCTGTCATTGGGTTAAGGTAGCTCGTGGCAAGCTGTTTGGTGATTAATATCTTAAATCTTGAAAAATGTGATCATCTATGTATATAAAAAGCACACAATAGCCAACAATCAAAATCCAAAAATACAAGAAAAAAAAAATAAAAAATAAAAAATTAAAAAAAAAAAAACCAGCAAAAAATGGACTTTCGCTCCGTCAGGTAGCCATTACATAATTCCCACAATGATTCTGAGCAACAGGTTTTCGCGGAATCCGATAAAAATCAGCCGCAAAACTTAAGCCACGAACCCGAAGCCGAGTGTATGACCCTGCGTGCAAAAGCGACACCAGCCACAAGGATTTCAATGCCAATGGCCGGCAATTGGGCCAACAAATTGCCCATTCCCAAACTGGTTGGATGCTGCCTGGCATGTCCTTGATATAACTTATTGATGCACTTTTGGGAAACACGTTCTCTGGGACAGCTCAAAAGTCACCGTTCAACTATTTAGCCAGGCAATCGTTCAGATGCCACAACTTTTATTAGACTCATCCGTTTTAAATCAATAAAATTAATATTGAATTTCCAATGGAACGAATTTAGATTCTAAATATACTTTTCAAGAATCCGAAAGAAGGCCAAGGTCAAAAATAATTGCAATTTGCATAATTTCGCTGCTTTTTTCCATTCCCTAAGAGAATTTGAAAGACACTCAAAACAATAGCCCACAAATATTCAATACAAGTAATTTTAAAAATTATTGCCGAATGGAAAAAATCACATATCTGCATATCAAATATATATTTCAAATGTTAAAGAATTAAATAAAAAAAAAAACCGAAAATGAAAGTCTTTTTAAACCGGATATGGGAATAAAATAAAACGATGACATTTTTGGCTTATTTTGTGAAGAATAAAATCAGAATAAAACTGTTTTTTTTTTATCAATGAGTCCAACACACTTATTTCTTTATAAATAATACCTTTTTATAATTAAAATCAGATATACTGAAATTTATTCAGATTGAATATATAACTTATCTTTGGAAATTTAAAGGATTCCAAAGAAATTATTTTTTAAAAAAGAAAAATAAAAAATATTAATTTAATATAAATATTTTGAAAAGCCTTGCGTCCAACGAGGACCTAAATATTCCTTAATTAAATTTAAGTGCTCATTAATCGATAAAAGTTTTAATCGATTATAAAAATATATATAATTATTTAACTCAATTATGAACAACGCGACAAAAAGTTTTAATTTGTGGCTTTCAACAAAATGAATGGAATATTTTCTTTGACAAAAAACTATTTAAAAAAGATAAATTTCCTTTTTTTTGAACGAATATTTCAAAAGCCAGTACTACTTCCTTAAACAGAAAAAAATGAAAGAAGCAAAAATGAAAAAATTAAAAAGAACCAAAAAAAACCAATACAAATCCAACATTTAGTTTTAAAACAGAAATCGAACTCGTTGGTCTGGTCGGGTTATTGTCTGTTTTACGCTAATTTACATAAATATAAATCTAAAGCAGCTTGACAAGTAATAAAATTTGCTCTGCCTTGACTGGTATGTAGATTGGGGCTCATATCGCGACGAGGAACATGTTTATAACTATACAGAAAGGATAAATTTGCATAAATCATAAGCACAATTAAAGATGTCCGAAAATGTGCATATGTGTGTGTGAGTGTGTGCTGCCATTTGTCTCAGTGTCTGTGCTGCACATGTGTGTGGTTTCCTCTGTTCTCCTCTGCTCGGCTCTTCTCTTTGCTGACGCAAGTAACGTGACATTTTGTTTAAGAATTTGTATATAATATAATTATTATAGTTTTATGCGGTTTTAAAAGATCTACCGAATTAAAATATATTCAAAGATAGACACTAGCACACTCACACACTCACGCACTCACACACTCACGCACTCACACAGACATTCCCACACACACACACACACAGCCACATGGAGGAAGAGAACACGATCGGTGGACAGATGCTTGATGTGAATGGACCCATTATAAATATTAACTAAGCCTATTCTTGATACTCTTTGAATAGATATATTATTTAATTTTTTTCTATTTTATTTGTAGGAGTTAATTATAATTTTAATGGCCGATGCGTGCAGGTCTTTAATTACGAGGATAAGATAGACGTATGGACATTTGTTATCCAACCCCAATTGACACCTAGCCGAGAAAGACCTATAAATCTCGGCGCTAACTTTTAATAAAATGTCCAGTCCATTAATACTCAATAATTTTTCTAATTCAAGATGAGTTCTGCCCCGATAAAAATCACAAATTATTTCCGCACTCGTCGGAAAAAATATATATAAAAATATTTAATCAAGAATGAACGATTTTAAGGAATCAGAACAAGAAATCGTATTTTAACAACGGGGCTATTTTCGTTGGTGCTAATCAGACAAGATATATAGGTATAATAATATATATTTATATATTATACATGGATATGTACATATATGTATGTGGACGTGCCCAGACATGCCTAGAATCTGGTTAGACGAAGCATCTCCACACTGGCACTGGCCCGTGTCATGGACATCGGGTGCGTAAATTTGACAAGCCAGTTTTGTAATTAATTTCCATCAAGTTTGTGTGCCCACGTTTGATCGATCCACAATGTGGACAAAAACATAGACACGTCCTTCGTTTATTTGCAATACAATTGAAGATTTTTCTTACTCATTATCATCCTCATTGCCGTTGCCGTTGTGGTTGTCGTAATGTTGCAAGTTTGGCGGATGCGAAAATGATGTTGCAAATATTCACATTTCTTTGGCCCAACAAGCAACATTTTTTAGTAATAATAATTGAATTTTCATTGAAATTGGTTTTCCCTTCCGTCGACGACACCTCAAAAAGTCGAAAAGCCAACAACACAAATTTGTCACAATGACGCGCCTGAAATGTCAGCAATCATCAAGTGTCATTGCCTCCGAGAGCAAATGTGCAAAGCAAGTTATGACCCAAATTTATAGACATCGCCAAACAACATCTAATCCTAACTCACCTCACCTCACCTCACCACTCATCTTATCTCATCTCACCTCATTTCGGCTCAGCGCGTCTTAGATTTTATCGGGTCGATAATGATCAATACTTGGTCTAAAAATCGGATAATTGAATAAATTTGACAAGCTGTGACAATTTTCATTAGAGGGACGAATCCTTAAACCAGAAACTAAAAGGACTCATTTAAAGTAACTACACAAGAGAAATGTTATTTTCTGGTCAACTCTAAGCTTCCGTCCAATAATAAACCTGTTTATCCGAGTGATTATAAGTTACATTGTTCATTCGACTCATTGTTTGCTGGATTTATTGTTCATTTAAATAACTGTTTAGTTACTTAATCGTTTATTTAATATTTAATTTGCGTTGTGCATAAGAAAAAATTGCTGTCATTCAAACCTAAGCCTTGGGAATACAGTTATACTCTTTAAATGAAGATTGTTAAACATGGCAGGAAACGTTTCCTAATAATTATAATAAAAAAAAAAATTACATACAAATATATTGATACAACAATTAAATAAATAATAAAATAATAAATATTATATATATATATATATTATTAATACATATTCTTGATTGTGGGGGCGGTCAACAATTCAAATATATAATGTAAAAATAAATAAAAAAATAGTTTATATATTTATTAACAATGTATACAAGTGTATTGGATACATATAAGCAAAGTACAAAAACTTATGATGGCTTTTATATATAAAAAATTTAAATTAACGCACAAAGAAAATATTTATTAAATGACTTGTAAATATAACTTTTTATTTAAAGGAATGATAAAAAAAATTAATAAAATGATTTTATATGTATGAACTATTATAATTAAAATATTTTCCCATATAAAATCAATTTAAATAAATTATAAAAAAAAAGAATAAATAAATAAATTATACTTTATATTATATTTATTATTATATTATATTTTTTTTACTATTGCTAAAATAAATAAATAAATTAAATTTTATATTATATGTATTTATTTATAATGTTTTTTTTTTTCCTTTTTATTATTATTTAATTAATTTCTTATAAAATAACATAATTTTCTGGCTGCAAAGAATTTCAAAAGTAATAAAAAAATAAATGAATGGTAAAAATATTTTTCTAGATACAAATATAAACATATAATAAAATATAAAACTAAAAAGGATCTTCTCCAAGCACGGGATACGTGTGTTGCGTTCAGGGTATTTTGTAGTCGAGTAAACTTAATCGAAACATCCTTTTTTGCATTTTTTTTGTTATTTTCCTCGACGACATTTTACAGCTACTTTAAAACTTAATGGCAGTCATTATGACACACTAAAGGAGGACCGTTAGAAGCCGCTGCATTTGGCCATATCTGCATATATATGTTGCCAAAAACACTTTCGATTCGTCGACCACCAACAATGGCCCGAACGCGCAGCCATAAAACAGCCAGAATATTGGCTAATTCAAAAATATTGCTCGTATTGTTGGAATGACCATAAATTGATGCTGGACTTGAACTAACGGGGCAAATTATTGAGATGCTAATTAAACTGGCCAACAAGCCAAGTCTCAAAGCGGGCCAAAACCGAATTGAATAAAGAATCCGATACTCTTAAAGGTTCTGCAAGACCATCGAGTCAATACTTAAATAAATAACATTTAGAAAACCAACAACAACAACAGCAACAACAACAACAACAACAACAACAATGACAATTTTTATCTTAAATAATTCCTATAATTGTATATAAAAGAATTTCAAAAGTTTTTTAGGAAACAAAAAAACCCGCAGAGTCCAAAAAACGAAAATGAAAGTCACTTTAGCTTTCATATGTTAAAAATAAATTAAATACTTATTCATTATATACTTTTACTTTTTTTTTAAATCATGTTTTAAATTTCAAATTATTTTTATCAATGAGTCAAACGGTTTTTGCTTCGAGAAGTTTATTTTCTAATCAAAATTAATTTTTTTTGTGAAGAGCAAAAAATTAATTTTAAGAAAATATTTTCTAAACTCACGGGTCAAGGAGACTTAAAGTTTAAAGAAATTTAAATATATAAATAAATATTGTGCTTGATACAAATATTCCTCTCGATGGCTGGCTTCATATTTATTATTTATTATTATTAAATTTAAATACAAGAAATAACGTTAATTAATAGAAATCGTAAGTGATATGATTTTTAACGATTTATGTTATTTTTTTATTCAAATTTTTAAAATGAATGAAATATTTTTTCCTTTCAATTTTCTATTAAGTGACTGAACTATTTTGGGACATAAAATAAAACCAATGAATAAACAACACTAATTTGCTTTTTTTTGGTGCGAATTTAAAAGATCCGCATGACTTCCTTAAGCAGCAAAAAAAAAAAAAAATAACCAAAAATAAACACAGAACCAAAAAAAAAATCAATACAAATCCAACATTTAGTTTTAAAACAGAAATCGAACTCGTTGGTCTGGTCGGGTTATTGTCTGTTTTACGCTAATTTACATAAATATAAATCTAAAGCAGCTTGACAAGTAATAAAATTTGCTCTGCCTTGACTGGTATGTAGATTGGGGCTCATATCGCGACGAGGAACATGTTTATAACTATACAGAAAGGATAAATTTGCATAAATCATAAGCACAATTAAAGATGTCCGAAAATGTGCATATGTGTGTGTGAGTGTGTGTGTGTGCTGCCATTTGTCTCAGTGTCTGTGCTGCACATGTGTGTGGTTTCCTCTGTTCTCCTCTGCTCGGCTCTTCTCTTTGCTGACGCAAGTAACGTGACATTTTGTTTAAGAATTTGTATATAATATAATTATTATAGTTTTATGCGGTTTTAAAAGATCTACCGAATTAAAATATATTCAAAGATAGACACTAGCACACTCACACACTCACGCACTCACACAGACATTCCCACACACACACACACAGCCACATGGAGGAAGAGAAGATGCTTGATGTGAATGGACCCATTATAAATATTAACTAAGCCTATTCTTGATACTCTTTGAATAGATATATTATTTAATTTTTTTTTTTCTATTTTATTTGTAGGAGTAAATTATAATTTTAATGGCCGATGCGTGCAGGTCTTTAATTACGAGGATAAGATAGACGTATGGACATTTGTTATCCAACCCCAATTGACACCTAGCCGAGAAAGACCTATAAATCTCGGCGCTAACTTTTAATAAAATGTCCAGTCCATTAATACTCAATAATTTTTCTAATTCAAGATGAGTTCTGCCCCGATAAAAATCACAAATTATTTCCGCACTCGTCGGAAAAAATATATATAAAAATATTTAATCAAGAATGAACGATTTTAAGGAATCAGAACAAGAAATCGTATTTTAACAACGGGGCTATTTTCGTTGGTGCTAATCAGACAAGATATATAGGTATAATAATATATATTTATATATTATACATGGATATGTACATATATGTATGTGGACGTGCCCAGACATGCCTAGAATCTGGTTAGACGAAGCATCTCCACACTGGCACTGGCCCGTGTCATGGACATCGGGTGCGTAAATTTGACAAGCCAGTTTTGTAATTAATTTCCATCAAGTTTGTGTGCCCACGTTTGATCGATCCACAATGTGGACAAAAACATAGACACGTCCTTCGTTTATTTGCAATACAATTGAAGATTTTTCTTACTCATTATCATCCTCATTGCCGTTGCCGTTGTGGTTGTCGTAATGTTGCAAGTTTGGCGGATGCGAAAATGATGTTGCAAATATTCACATTTCTTTGGCCCAACAAGCAACATTTTTTAGTAATAATAATTGAATTTTCATTGAAATTGGTTTTCCCTTCCGTCGACGACACCTCGAAAAGTCGAAAAGCCAACAACACAAATTTGTCACAATGACGCGCCTGAAATGTCAGCAATCATCAAGTGTCATTGCCTCCGAGAGCAAATGTGCAAAGCAAGTTATGACCCAAATTTATAGACATCGCCAAACAACATCTAATCCTAACTCACCTCACCTCACCGCACCGCTCATCTTATCTCATCGTAGTTTGGATTTGATCGGGTCGAATGTTTACTTGTCCAACATCCAAATGTGACTCCAACACTTGGGTGGAGGTTTCTCGGAGGCAGAGCCATTAAGCGAAAAGAACAATTAATGGGTAGATGGATAAATCTGAGCTGACGGTCATCTCGGCAATTAGCTTCTTGGGGAGTGACTTCCGAAAGCCAAAGTCTTAACCACTTTGCTTAAATTAACTGCATTTAATTGTAACCCCATTTGTCGCCTTAACACCAAGCCCCCTGCCACTTGCGGCAAGATATCTGCTCTCACCTCCAAGCTTCAAGCCTCAAGCCTCAAGCCTCAAGCCTGAAGCCTCAAGCACTGCGCTACCTTCTTCTGCTTCTTCTTCCGCTTCTCTATCGGAGCACATAATTGTTATTGCTCCAGCAATTATAACTGCTGCGATTACTACTAACACACTTTGCCGATAAAGTGGTTAAGAGTAAAGGCAACTTAATAATGTCATAAAGGTGCTTCAAGCTACACTTCAAAAAATTGCTGAGTCCCATCGTCACATCATTAAGGAGTAAACGATCCGATTCGATGTTAAGATATAAGCCATCTCTTGTGCCAGATTGAAGATAGCTCCTAGAGTCGTGTTTATGATATATATATATATATATACATATTTATATAAATGTATTAAATTCGCCGATCTTCAATTTGTTGTGGCGAAGAGAAACACATGTTTTTTTCTTTAAGTGTAGTCACTTCAGGTGTTTAACACCTCATTCAAAAATGAACTACATTCACATCAAATACTCAACAAGGCAACGAGTTGATTAGCTCGTAGTGTTTTTTGTGTATGATTCGTGTGTGATGTGTGTGATGTGTGTGGAGTGTGTGATGTGTGTGATGTGAGTGATGTGTGTGATGTGTGTGATGTGTGTGATGTGTGTGATTCGTGGGGGCAGCAGTTCAATTGGCTGGGGCGGTGCACAGTTTTGGGCATTGTCGTCAATACTTAGGCATGACTGCAGATCGTGTTTTTGGGCCGCAAAGTTAGTTAAATGCAATTATTATTATTTAAAAAATGCAAAATAAAACCGAAAGCAACAAAAATAAAATTCGCAACGAATGGAAACGCATTGAGGTTTTTGTGCTTTAAGGAAACCCGTTTGGACGTCAGTTGCTCGCCGTCCCCTCTTCCCTCTCCCCACTCCGCACTCCCCAGTCCACTGTCCGACGCGCTAAAATGATGCGCTTTACCATTGACTTGCACTGGCAGTCGCATCTTCGCATCTCCATTTGGTAGTTGCTGCAGCGTTTTTTTTTATTTTTTATTTTTGTATTTTTTTTATGAATAAAAAAGCAACATCAGCTACAGCTACAACAACATCAGTAACAATATGTGCAGAGGCGATTGTTGAGCGTGTGTTGCTTTTTTATTGACAGCACATTTTGCGTTTAAAGGTCATTCGGTTATTGGGGCTGATGCTGATGCTGCTGCTGCTGCTGCGTCTGAGCGTCTGAGTGCGCCTACCTTAACATTCAGAGCTTCATTTCAATTCCGATTCCAAAGTGGGATGCCACTGGCTGCAACTAACTGACCTGACCAGGCGACTCAGCAAGGCAGCGAGGCAGCATGACACGCACCAAAGGCAACAACATAACAACAAGCGTAACCGTAAACCGTAAACGCAACTACAACAATAACCGGTTCATCCTCATCTGTCCAGCATGCTGCACATGCAAAGGCCCCTCTTGGGCCTTAGAGGCCTCTGCCAGCTGTGCGTCGTGCAACGCCCAAGACAACTGCTGTTGTTGTTGGTGCTGCTGTTGGTGTTGCACGGAATTTTGTTTGAAATGAAATGCAGGCAATTTTGGATGGATTCCACCTAGCCGCAAACACCTATTAGGTAGCTGTTAAATATTTACCCTAAAATGCTTCGATTGCAGCCTTGAAGGCGATTGCCAAAATTACAACATCCCAGCTCAGATTTCATTGCATGGGCCGCTCTTGAATGTTAATCTCGTTTACAAATTAGACTCTGCATGACAATGTGTTTAACACTCGCCGGACACACATTATCCATGAGCAATACACGTTTGCAGACCCAAACAAAGCAACTACAAAATAAATAGGAGTATAGGGAGTAGGAGAGTATGGGAGTAGGGGGGCAGGGGAGTATGGGGGTAGAGGAAAAGACAACTGAAGATCATAAAGAAACCACAGCGCAGATGAAAACAAAATGCGATTATTTAAAGCAGAGATCAAGAAGACGCCCAAATGTGGCCAGGTATTTGGCTAGAGTCACTAGTCGTCCAATACATACGTATATTTGCTCAAATAAAACCTGCTAAATGATAATACCAACTATAACAACACCAACAACAACAACAGCAACAAAAACAATAAAGTAGAAGAACAACAACAGGCAACAAATTAAGTAGATGCCAAATAATGGCAACGTGTGGCGTTGCTTCCTCTGATGGATCTTCGGAACATTCCAACTTTTCGAGGGGGGCTTTTCATAATTGTACATTTGTATGTGTGTGTGCGTGTGTGTGTGTCTGTGTATATATATGTGCATCTGTGTGTTTGTGTATATACTTAGAGATATGTATAATGTTTTATTGTTTTAGTGCGTATACTTATTATGTTATGTGACTGTTAAGAGACAGCAACAACAACATTAACATTAAAATTAACATCAGCAACAACAACAGCAACAGCAGCAGCAGCAGCAGCAGCAGCAGCAAAAGCAACAGACGAAGCAACAACAGCAACAAAAGTAACAATGACTGCCAAGCGAACGTCTCTGGGCCTGGGCCTGGGCTTAAGGTTGAGACCGAAACTGGCACCGGTTGGTGGTCAGTTTTTGGCGTCAGCGTCTTTGTAGGCAGCATCTTCACTCTATCCAAGTGTTAACAGCTGTCGCCTAACTCGTCCCAGCCGCTGCGGCAGCGACAGCGTCAGCGGCAGCAGCAGCAGCAGCAGAGACAGCAGAGGCAGAAGCGGCAAAAAGCAGCACCAGCAGAAGCAGCAGAAGCAACAGCACTCGTTCAGACGCCTCGAGTATATATAAGTAGAGAATCTACGGGCTTTGATGCTTTAGTTGCTAGCCCAGAGTCGACCCAGAAGTTGAAGCAACATTTGCTTGGTATCGATCAAAAATTCAATTGACCATTGAATTTTGATACGATCGAATCACAAGGATTATACACATAAACACTGTGCTCCACTTTGGAATTTAAATCTATATACATATAGACTATATATCCGATATTAGCTGCCCTCTATAGCAGTTAAAAAGTGCTCCGATATGGTAACTACAATCAGTTGCTAGCTAAGAAATAATCGTGCCAAACAACCACAACCGCAACCACAACCACAACCACAACCACAACCGCAATCTCAAACTATAAATCGCAACAATAAGAACTAAATAACAACAACTACAACCACAACTACAACAAGTGCTAACAAGTGACCAAAAAGACAATCCAAAGATAATCAAAATCAATTATAGTTAATCGATAGCTTATTTGCATCTCGAACAGCTTGCAAATCCCGAACATCTTAAACAAGTCTCCCTTACTACTTACTTAGTACAGGCTCAAGTGACATTTAAGTCAAGACTATACATATAAACTTATTTTTTTTTTTGTTACTTTGTATTTTTTTTTTCCTTTTTTTTCTTTTTTTTTTTTTTTGTATACATCTTGTCGATCAATTGTGCAAGTGCTAAAGTGAGCAATGAATCGAGGATCAGGTAGTTCAGAGGATAACAGATAACAGAGAGTTGGCAAAAATATCAAGCATACGCCCGATACACCCTATACGCTCCATACGCGTTGTACGCCCTAATTGCCCGGTTCGCCCACGTGCGATGTGCAATGGCATCTAAGGTGTTCCAACGCTTCCAGAGGTCTTCTGCTCACTTAACTGTCAATATTTGCGTATTCAATCATTAACTTAGTTATCGCGATGGCTATTGCCATGTCTATGGCGATGGCGATGGCGATGGCGATGGCAATGGTGATGGCTATACAGATACAGATGGCTATGGCTCGGTCCCAGGTGCATCAGAAGTTGCAATCATTGGGTCTGAGTTTCTATGTCAGAGACGAAGATGAAATTAAAACTTGTTTGCATCATTGCAAATTTTCCATACATTTCATGGGTTGACATTTGAGTTGGCATATTTAGGCAGATGACCATTAAACGCTGCCTTAAGCTGCATATATACACCCAACACACACACACACACACACATACACTCAGTACACAGTACACACACGTAACTGTGTGTATATGTATTATTCTTGCCATTGAGAGATGATAATCATCAGGTGTCGGTAGACAGTTAATGATCTGCACTAAGTTTGTTGCCTAAGTCTTTTGACTTAGTCAACAGTCATTTACGGTAAATTATCAAAGAATCATACAAAAGCGCCGACTAGGCTAAGTGCTAAAGGCAAGGTACAGGGTTAATTTAGGATAAATGGATAAATGTGCACTCTATAAGGTCGCACCATCATCTGCAGAAGCCACGCCAACAACAGTGCAGCTGTTCAGAGATCCTTGAAGGGGTTAATAGGAGAGCACTGAAAGTGTTACTAAAGATACCAGTGAAATAATATTACTATATAAATCAAAGGAATATCCTTTGTGCTATATCTTATTAAAGGATATAAATAGAGAGGGCCACTAGACATCCCTATATAGCAGCTCCTTAGACGAAGAGTTGATCAGCTTGACTCGAGGGATTTGCCAGTTCTGAGCAGGAAAATTGGACGATTACATGGGCTTCTCCTATATCTTTGATATATTGATTTCCGATCCAATTAATGAAACATTTATCATTTTATTATAAATGCGTCGTCGCTAAATCATTTGCAACAATGATTGTCTGACCCAAATGTCTGTTTTTGACATATTCGATGAGATTCCAGGGTCATTCAGAGTGTGAGGCAAATTAATTGGTCATAAATTAATATAACAGATTATCGGGGAGCGCGGTCTCTACTTTCGGTCCAAAGCTGCGTTTATCGGGTAGATTAGAGTAGCGTCGATATCTGACACCACATTTATATATATATTTTATGTATAATATAGATATATATATATATATAATATATACATAATTAAAAAGCTAGAAAGTGAAATCATCTTTCGAATATAATTCTGGACGCTGCAAGTGCTGCGAATTTGTAGGAGAACCAGCATCTATTGTCCTTTCACTTTCGAAGCTGCACACATGAGCTCCAAGCACTTGAAGATCTAAGCATCAAACGAGTTAGAACCCAAAAATTCAAGTTCATTAACAAAGACTTTCAAATGTCATTTATATTCAAATGCTCAGGTGGAAGCACACGCTTAGACAGGTGGGGATATTCGTTTATATGATAATATTATTATAATTTAATATCTCTTCGTCTCTCCGTTTTTGTCACTCATACAAAGAGGTGCTTAGACATTTAAATTGATGCGAAATCAAAGAGACTGTCAGGTGGACAAAAGGCCCCCTTATGTTATGTCTTTCTATGTCTATGGCTTTTTATGATTGGAACGTATGCTAATTTTTGCCGAGTGTCGAGTTGTTGCGGCTCTTTCACATTCTAATGGATGGATTCGATTATAATAATAATAATAATAATGATAATAATAATAATGATAATAATGATAATAATAATAATGATTATTATTATTAATTCGCGCTCTTGCTGGCTTTGGCTCTTTGGCTAGTCAAGCAGAATATTTGGAAGCCGGTTTATTGCATAATTAGCTATTTTTATGGTTTATCCGTAGATAAATTTATTTGTGGTTTTTTACCTCTTGCCGTGTATTTAACTTATCAAAATTCTTGGTGATTTTTCAAATAGATGTCCGCAAATTAATTGCAAACGGCCATTAACCACTTTCGTTAATGCTGACTTGATGGCTCGGATATGACCTTGCCAAGAAATAAGTATTAACGGCAATGCTTAAGCTGCTAATTATAAGACATAGGACCTGTTGACAGAGACACGACGCGGTACCCGAGAAAGAAGACATCAGTTAATCTTTGCACTTCTGATCATGATCACTCCTGAGGAGATCTTGTCTCCAAAGTAATTAATTATATCACCTGCATTATGGCTTCATTTCATTTTGGCCACTCAAAACACATCGATGAATCTTTGAAAATGGAAACAAGTTAACAAACCTCAGATGGAGATCTGTGTTAATTCACTCGATGGCTGCGGCTACCATGACCTAGAGATATTGTCAGAGTTGAATGTTTTTGGCTTTACACCTTAACATTTCAGAGTAATTTTCACTGTTGTTGTTGTTGTTGTTATTGCTGTTGTTACTACCTTTGCTTGCGATGTTGCTGTTGCTGTTAATGTTGTTGTTGCTATTGTTGTTGTTTGGGATTTAAATATTTTATCCAAATGGCTGACTTTGTCTGAACTTTAAACAAGTTTTTCTGCGTTCAAAGTTGCCTTGCATTTAGGCCTAAAGCCTCTAAAAAGTTGATAAGCATCGACTGACAATTTGTTAAGGCAATTAGAATAGAACTACAATTCAAGGTTTTAGGTTAAAGCATGGGCAATTTAGTGGTTAATGCCAACCTGCTCCAAATCTCTTACTCCAATAACGAATCTATTTGAAATCTTCCTCCCACACAGAAAAGTGCACTTTTAGTTTTGGCGCTTTGCGCTGTGGCAGTAGCCACCGTAACCGCGGATTCACATGTGGTAAGTTGTCTTAGAGTCTTGACCCTCTTAAGGACTCAAAATTAAATTGGCAATTTTCCTTGTTTTAGCGAAAGATTCGTGCAGCCGAGGGTTATCTTTACCCAACACCAAGCGTTCCATTCGAGTACCCACCACGTACAAACAAGCCGGCACCTCCAGTAACGACTCGTGCTCCACCTAAGACTACACCACGTGCAACAGCACCACCAGCGACCTATTTACCACCATCAACTACTAAGCGGACCACACCTGCACCAGTCAGAACTACTCGTCCACCAGCACCTCCAAGCACTTACCTGCCACCAGTTACAACCACACAACGACCAACTACCCGTAAACCAATCACACAAGCCCCAACTACACGTAAACCAACCACACAAGCTCCAACTACCCGCCGTACTCCACCACCAACCCGTGTTACTACTCCCGCTCCTACTTATTTGCCACCAACGAATAAGCCAAGGACACCAGCCCCCCCAAAGACTACTCTTCCCCCAACTCGTCCTCCAACACGCCCACCAACACGCCCTCCAACGCGTCCACCAACCACCTACCTGCCACCACCAACTCCCAAGCCAACCACCCCCAGGCCGACAACACTACGTACGGTCCCAACAACTCGTAAGATAGTTACACAACCACCAACCACCCGCAGAACTCCACCACCAACTTATCCACCAGCAACCCGTGCCTCTACTCCAGCTCCTACGTACTTGCCACCAACGAATAAGCCTAAGGTTCCCGTCACTCAGAGGCCCACTCTGCCTCCAACAGTCAGAACCACTCGTCCACCAGCACCACCAAGCACCTATCTGCCACCAGTTACAACCACACAACGACCAACTACCCGTAAACCAATCACACAAGCCCCAACTACACGTAAACCAACCACACAAGCTCCAACTACCCGCCGTACTCCACCACCAACCCGTGTTACTACTCCCGCTCCTACTTACTTGCCACCAACGAATAAGCCAAGGACACCAGCCCCTCCAAAGACTACTCTTCCCCCAACTCGCCCTCCAACACGCCCTCCAACGCGTCCACCAACCACCTACCTGCCACCACCAACTCCCAAGCCAACCACCCCCAGGCCGACAACACTACGTACGGTCCCGACAACTCGTAAGATAGTCACACAACCACCAACCACCCGCAGAACTCCACCACCAACTTATCCACCAGCAACCCGTGCCTCTACTCCAGCTCCTACGTACTTGCCACCAACGAATAAGCCTAAGGTTCCCGTCACTCAGAGGCCCACTCTGCCTCCAACAGTCAGAACA
This sequence comes from Zaprionus lineosus, assembly GCA_035044505.1. Lineage (NCBI taxonomy): Eukaryota > Metazoa > Arthropoda > Insecta > Diptera > Drosophilidae > Zaprionus > Zaprionus lineosus. The sequence goes on along the minus strand of JAWNNX010000694.1, from coordinate 2,588,156 downwards.
ACTCGTCCACCAGCACCACCAAGCACTTACTTGCCACCAGTAACAACCACACAACGACCAACCACACGTAAACCAACCACACAAGCTCCAACTACACGTAAACCAACCACACAAGCTCCAACTACCCGCCGTACTCCACCACCAGCAACACGTGCTTCCACTCCTGCTCCTACTTACTTGCCACCAAAACCAACTACCAAAGCGACAACTCGTGCCACAACTCGTGCCACAACTCGTGCCACAACCACTTATAGACCAACCCCACCTCCAACAGTCAGAACTACTCGTCCACCAGCACCACCAAGCACCTATCTGCCACCAAAAACCACCACAAGGCCGACAACACCACGTACGGTCCCGACCACTCGCAAGATAGTCACACAACCACCAACCACCCGCAGAACTCAACCCCCAACTTATCCAACAACTGTCCGTACTACTACTCCTGCTCCAACCTACTTGCCACCAACAAATAAGCCTAAGGTTCCCGTCACTGTGCCACCAACAGTCAGAACGACTCTTCCACCAGTCACCACGAAGGCAACAACCCAGAGGCCGACAACTCCGCGAACGGTCCCGACCACTCGCAGACCAACCCCACCTCCAACATACAGAACCACTCGTCCACCAGCACCTCCATCCACCTACTTGCCACCAGTTACCACTAGGAAGCCAACTCCACCCGCACCAATAACAACACGTGCTGTGCCAACGACCAGAAGAACCACAGTGTACGTGCCACAAACGACAAGGGCTACCGTGCCACCACAACCCACCAAGCATCAGGGCTACCAATACCCCAAGCCCAGCATTCCCTTTGAGTTCTAAGCATCCGTTTAACTAGCGCAGTTATAGCCGTCGATGATTTAAATGGTTTAATTTAGGTCAATAACGGTCAAGGACGAGGGGGTGACATTTGATTTCATTGCCTATTATTGAAATAATATTGTCTTAAGAGGAGATCCAATAACTGATGCTCTATATCTAGCAATGCAATGCCAACCACACTTCTAGGGCTAGATACATCTAGTCAATACAGTCTAAAAGGTTTTTAAAACGTTTCCAAACCGCGCCCAATACCCGCGGAGCCATTGAAGCGTCAGCAAGAATGTAACTTGTTTGTTTTTATTACATAATTAAAGAATCGCATACTCATACAATTAGGGATATGTATCTACTCTGTATACCTTGAAGGCTATCCAATTTCTGGCTATACCCAATGTCTCAGTCGAAAATCTATCCTTTTGTCTCCTCAGCACTTTGTGTCTTAAGACTATTTAGTTCTATATTGAATAAAATGAATACCTTTGTAAACACTTCTCAAGCCCGAACAATAAATTAAGTTTATCAAAAATCCATCCTGTCGTTTTTCTGCCTATCAAGGAATTAGCCAAATGAGAAGGACCCTGGCTTTTGATATGTGCATATGCAGTACACCTATGTCACCTATCAGCTGCAGCCATTATCCTGTAGCAAGTGGTAAGTTCTTTGGAAAAATCACCTATAGATGTAACCAGTTAATGAAGGGATTACTTGAATTAAAAAGGATTCTTGTTAGGAAGAATCATATATCAAAATAAAGCTAAGCAAATCCTTTTCATATTTTATATAATAAATGATCCCCACAGTCCCAGGCAATCGATTGTACAGTGGAGCAAGAGATAAATATTGAGACTCTTTCTTAAAATAAGGATAACTACTTAATACTTAACTTTCCAAGGATAACCTACACAAGCTTAAGATAGATTGTAATGAGGAAAGTTCGTACTCACGTCTTCGTTATCCTTGACTGGAGAGCACGGAGAAGAGCTCGGGGTGAGTTCAGGGCCTTCAGACAATTGATTAACTTGCTAATCACTCACTAAGTCACTTGGAGCCACTGAAAAGTTTAAACAATTAGATGGTTATTTAACGGTGGATAATTATTGACGTATATTATCTGATCTCCAAAGACATAAACAGTTCGTCAGTTCGTCCGTTCGTCAGTTCGTCCGTTCGTCAAATGAGCTGAGCTCAGTTTCATTTATTCACTTATAATTTTCCTTACATTTTCTTGGGTTCTTGAGTTTTCGTATTCATGTACGCAGTTTTCAGCTTTTCATGGTCGATGCATTTGAGATATCTCTTTTTTACTTTTATTTAGTTTCTTTTAAAGATTTTCCTATTTTACGGTTGCCGTTTTAGCTTTTGTTTTTGTCTGTGAGTTTCTCATCACGAAATCATTTAAGCAATTAATTTATTTGTCTATTTCGCTTTTGCATCCAAACTGCTGACTACATGTTAAACTTTCTAATTAAGTAGTTGCAGTGGATGCAACTTTTTAGGGGCTGTTCGGCGAAAACTGCAGGCAGTCGTTGTTGCGATTCGCGATGAGGAAGTCGCGTCAGGTGCTCCAGCTCCAGTTACAGATACAGATACAGATACAGATACAGACACAGATACAGAAGCATTCACATACATCAAACTCAATCATTCCCATCGAAATCCAAAGCGAAACGATTCAAAAGCAAATCACATCTTAATTCACTCTGTGAAAAATGTTTATAAAGCCAGAAGTAAAAGTAGAGCCTGCGTTACTCCACAAATCACTACTGGGTCCGGATCCTTCGAGGAGCGGCTTTAAAAGGGTTAGAAGAAGCCGCTGGCGTTGGATTATGGGCTTGCTTTTTGTTTACACGATTGTAAGGGGGAGCACTTAGAGCACCGTAAATGCAGAATAACACACTTTTCACACTTTCAGATGTCTCTTATGGTAGTCAAGGTCGCATCTGCAACAGCCTTATATCAACAGCAGCAACATCTGGAACACCAATATCAACTGCAGAGTCTGTCACAACAGCAGCCGCCACTGCAGGAAGAACAGCAGCAACATCGTCATCAGCGTCACCAACAAGAACAACAAGAAGAAGAGCAACAACAACAAGAACAACAACCACAAGTACACCAACAACAGCAACAACAACAACAGCAGCAGCAACAACAGCAACAACAGCAACAGTTACTCAACCAAGTTGCAGCAACATCGTCGCAGACGGAGGCAGAGACCACGCCGAGCACAGAAAGTGACAACTCCGGTGACAGCTCGGCTCAAGCTGCGGAACGCCAAAACATCGAGAAGATGCGTGCCAGGTTACAACAGTTGCAGCACGAACAGCAGCAACAGTACCGCCAACAGCAGCTCCAAATGCAGCTCTATCTGCAGCAAATGCACCAACAGATGCAGTTGCATGCCAATGGCGTTGATATGGAGGATGGCGATGACACGGGGATGGGTGGTGGTGTTGGTGGTAATAGTAATAGTATAGTTGCAGATGGAGGGGCTGGTGGTGTTGCTGGCGAAACTGCCTACTTATTGGAGCGTGCGGACGACGTTGCGCCCATTTACGGAACGTGGCGCACGAAAGCGAGACGACCCCAACCACCATCTAATGCGCTACAACACGCAACATCGATGGCTGCACTTCAGCTGGGCACGCCAACTGATAGCGTTGCAACAACCAACGGCAACATCGATGATAATCATCTGTACGAGCGCTTACCCAGACGATCCGTCACAATGACGCCTCTGCGGGATTCCCTGCGCGACCAGCTGCCAAGACCGCCACATTTCTCCACCCAAAGGCCACCCTCTGTGGCACTGGTCCGTCGCCACTACTCGGAGACGCCGGGCAGCCTGGCGTTGCGCGAAGACTTCAAGCCCAAGCCCTTTCACTATCCATACGATGGTCCTTTGCCCGAACAGTTCAAGAAGGGCGAGCCGGACCGTCCTAGTACCGCGCTGAACAACATTCACGACATTCTCCATAATCTGCATATTAACAACGTGGTGCCCAGCAAGATGCCGGCAGTGCACCACCCGCCAGTGGTTATGATGCCCACTGGCCTGCACATTGCTGGAAGTTACAAGAACTTTAAGTCCAGCGGCATAGCCAATTTCTTTCGAGGAAAACGAAACAAGAAGCAAATGCAACTCAACATTCCACTGCCCATGTTTCCTATGGGCGTGCCAATGCCAGTATATGGAGCAGGACCGCATCAACGGGTTGCAATCGAGCAGCTGTATCCCTTTAAGCCGCGCTCGCCGCAGGACGTCAATCTTCTTGCCCTGCAGCCACAGTCTTCGGGCAAGCCGAATTCAAAGAAGAAGAACAAGAAGCTGCAGCAGGCACAGGGTAGCTACAACATGTTGCTGGAACATGGCAACCAGCAGCACTTTGTGGGTGATCCTTACATGCAAGGCTTTGCGCCGATTGTGGCTCTAAATGCCACGCGTCAGCCGCAGCATAAGCGCATCCCATTCAAAGTCAATCTGGACATTTATCCGATATTGCCACCATCCCGGCCAACGTCCGTGTTGAGGAGTCCCTTCCAGGGGGATTACGTTGTGCCTTCCAGTGGCGTTTTAACAGCCTCCAATGGTCCCATATATGCGCAGCAGCATGTCCAGCACAGCGTTTACCAGACACCATTCAAGTTTCCCACACAGACGCCTAGTCACATGCCCGTCAGCTTTCCCGACCAGGTCACTCGCTACAGTCAGCCACAAGCACTTTTCCAGCCGCAGAAGTTCGTGCCTCAGGCTCAGTCAAGCTTCGTGCCCGATGATTGCATCTATGGCCAAGCTGCTGGCAATGAAAACATTGCGGCAACCGATCCACATTCCAACCAGATAATGCTCCACTTGAATGTATTTCCCAAACAGAAGCCCACACCGGCCGTTCGCGTCTCCACCAATCCCTTCTACAATCACAACTTTAATGCCAATATTGCCGGATCAGGTCTGCAGCGTAACACAGTCAACATAGGTGAGCGGGACACTTCACTGCCGAAACCTCCCAGTCCCATTGAGCCGCGGCAAGTGCAAACATCCACTCAGTCCCTCGGTGCAAATAGCACGACGCAGACATCTGCATCTATTGCACCAGCGCAGCCAAGTCAAACACAGCAACAGCAACAACAACTACAGCAACAACAGCAGCAGCAACACCAACAACAACAACAACAGCAGCAGCTGGTGAATCGTTCGATTTCTCGCAGCGACAACTTGTCGCTCATTGACTTTGAGCATCCCATTGTGGCTGCCGAGGTGCCAGAGCTGCCGCAGCCGGCAGCACTTACAGGTAATCCCATTATTGGTCAGACTCGCTATAATGTCCTTAGCGAACACTATCGCTTCCACAGCCCCGCGAACATTGATCAATTGGCGGCCGAGGCGCAGACAGCTTCGCTTTTTCGATTTCCCGTCGAGGATTTGATACAATTTCAAGTGGATGATGCCCTTTAAATTTATTTAGTTTTAGTCTTTGTTTTTTTTTTCTCTTGTTTACCAAAAATATATTGCATAATTTTTCAAACACTTAAGCCCGACGAAAGCTTCCAATTGTGTAGACAGAAGGCCGGCTTTGGTTTAGGTTAAAGTCAGGCATAAGAGCAAAAAGCATTGCATACTTTCGGGTGCTCGAGTTATATTACAGCGTCCATCTACAACGGACAGTGTGTACACACTGGTGGTGGGTTTTTTTTTTCAATTTTCATTACCACTCGTTTTGCGCATGCGCGAAATGTGTATCAAAACAAAACCGGCGTTAGGCGGAAACCAGTATTTACCTGAGGTCCAATCACGCACGCTGCTGTTGGCCAGCCAAGAACGGCAGCACCAGCACCAGCACCAGCAGCAGCAGCAACAGAAACAGCGGCGGCTGCGTCAGCGGCAACAGGTAAAACGACCATAATACAGAAGGTGAGCGAGCGTCGCGTTGTTAAGACGTTGCTGCGGGTTCATTTTGTTGTCGCGGTGGGAAATAAGTTCCCAAATAAATAAAGAGGAAGAGATAAAATACAACAAATTCGGTACCAGAATCAAGTTTCGTACCTGCCGTCATCTTTTGCGCGTACTCCGTTCGTTTGTTTTTGTTGTTGTTATCGCTGAGGTATTTTTTTGTTGTTGTTGTTTTATTTTGCGTGTGTGACCGAGAAAGTGAAATAATAAGATTCGTGACTAAAATTTAGCATTTGGCTAAGAAATATTGAGAGTTAAGAATGTGAGTTGTTTGTTTATCGTCCAGAGGCAAAATCCGTCCACTACAAATGCAGTTGCAGTTCCATCGCTTCACGTATTTCCCCGTAAATTGTGCCGTGTGTTTTCTGTGCGAATGTGTGCATGTTGCGCATGTGTGCATGTGTCTGTGTGTGTTTGTTCTATCGATACTTAAGTGTTTTGCCTAAACAACATCGGTGCTGGCCATAAACTATATGTATCCCGTAGATACGTGTGTATCTACAACGGACTATTGGTATGCCCGCACGCTACGCCAGCGCAGAGAGCAACCAGTTCTGTTTTCTGCGCTTATTTATTTAAGCTGTCTTTTTGCACAATTCGGTCGTTTCTCATAGTCCGCGCGCGCGTGTATGTGTATGCGTGTGTGTGCGTGTGTGTGTGTGTGTGTGTGTGTGAATGAGTGTGCGTGCGTTTGTGGCTGTGTTGCTGGTGTGTTATATGTGTATGTGTTTGCTTTCTTCACCTTCTTCATTCCCCATTCTCCAGCTGTTTCCAAGACGATCTGTCTATGTGTGTGTGCATGCATGTGTATGCGAGTGTGCATGAGTGTGCGTGTTTGTACGAGAAAGCCATCGCCATTTCCAACATTTGCCAATCGTTTGAGCTGTGCCTCAGCCCAATGATTGGAACTCTTCGCCTCCAGCAGCCGCAGCCGCAGCCGCAGCCGCAGCAGCAGCAGCAGCGGCCGCATCATCATCATGTGCTACTTTTCACATGAACATAAAGTGAAATTGGCAGCTCTCATGAATTTCATTTGCGGCTAATCGAGCACCAATTTCTAGCTTCTTCTTCTCCCTCAGCTTCCTCTTCTTCTTCTTCTTCTTCTTCTTGCAAATGACCTTTCAAGCCAAACAGCAGAAAATCTGTCCACTTTTAGGTGTCACATTGGAAATATTTTTGTTAAGCATTTCACATAGTTTTTCGCTGCAACTGCAACAATTTTAGTCAACGCTTTGCTAAATCGGATCCAAGGTCGACGAAACGCCCCGTTTTGGCCGCCGCTAAGAGTCCGATTTTACTGCTCAGACATCGATAAATAACGAAAAGTCTTGTTTTGCATTTCTGGCAGCTGGAAGGCGGTGCAAGTCGTCCATCTGTGTGTGGTGTATGTCCACGCTCTGTGCCACATGTGCTAAATAGTTAAAAAAACAGCGCCGAATTCATCTGACTAACGGACACATATACATAACGGCACTTAAATTAGCAACGGCAACATGTTGCTGCCGTCGCAGTTGTTGCTGTTGCTGTTGCCGTTGCCGTTGCCGTTGATGCTGCCGTTGTTCCCGTTGCTTGGCTTGGCCGAGGCCCAACTGCTTAATCATCCACCGCATTTTGTTCCCGGCACGGGAGACATGTCCCGCTTCAGCTTGTCCGAGCATACGCCAGTTGGCAGTCCAGTCTATCAACTCAAAGGTAAGTAACTGGCCAAGAAGGTCATCTAACTCTAACCCAGCATCTATTGCGGCTGCAATGTTTCCCATTCCCACAGCTTTTTATGGCCTTACCTTTCACTAACTTCCAGTTACTAGTATTTTCTTAGCCATGACCCATACACCAGGGAGTTCATGCAAATCCAAAGCTGATTAATTGCACTAGGAATATATATATATATATATATATATCAGTTAGAGCTGAGCAGCGACTGTACAGAAACTATATACGCTCCATATGGGATCCAAGTAATTGTAGAACCTCAGGCTGACTGCGCGGCTTTGATCCAAAGTTAATTTTGTAGATTTTTGCTTGTCATTTGATAGTTTAATTATTTTGTAATTTTTGCTTTTTGTGTCTCGAGTCTCGAATTGCCAATGCTGACTTTCATTTCGGTCTTGTTTTGACATATATGTATATGTTTATATGTGCGTATGTATGAGTTTATGCTTAAGACATATAATTGAAAAATTAAGCTCTTGGTTCGCCACAGCGCTACCTACTTTTAAATAACCTTGGATAGAGTATTGAGTTATTTACTATTGTCTATTTTTTTTTTTGTTTTTTTTTGCTCTGCACGTTTTTTGCATGCCTTTAGTGCGGATATTTTTATATTAGATAGATTTATAAACAATATATATGTATACATATATGTATCTATATGTACTGAGCGTATCTTTGGAAGTTGCTCAATCCGCAGTCTGGTTTCGGGCCCAAGAAATACATTCCTCAACACATTTGACATGCCGAAGAATGCAGTTTGGTAATCGATCGGTGGCCGTACGAGCGGAACGATTTTAAGATACATTTTGTATCCGCACGGCTAGCGGAAATACATTTAAGCACGTTTTTGCGTCTGAGTGATAATGATAATGGCTGGTAATGATTATGTTAATGATATGGGTAATTATGATGAGAACAATACTTTGCCAACTGCTGGCTGCAAATCTCGCTGGCCACTTGCCATTTTGCCACCGCGCTAACTCGCCACATGCGGCAGTTGTATTCGTAATAAGCAGCGCTCACTTTTATCGACTCGTGGCGAGTAGAATCTATGACACTTTTACTTTGATAGACACGGGCAATCAATTGAAAGCCGCAGCATTTCCAGGCGCACTTTTCACATATATTTCATAATCGCTTCCATTCGCATTTGCGAGTGCCTCTGCAGCAATAGTTGAAAGGAGGAGGAGCAGCATTGTTGCTTGGCTGCGCTGAGGGTGTCTCTGGTGTTACATTTCATCCCATGATTATTCAACAGAAGCCCCAAAACCCAAAGCCCACTCACTCTGAAAATGCACGAGAGCGAGTCGAGTTCGTGTCAGACTTAATTTGGGCTTTGCACCTGCCGGCAAATGCATGTAGCTCGACCCGATGACACCTTAACACAGAGGCCCAGTTATTGTTGCCAAGATGAGACGTATAATTTGATGCCTCCAATACGAAGTCAGTTACAGATACAGATGCAGATGCAGATGCAGCGATAAAAAAGATACAATGGGAGAGCTCTTCATGTCAAGTCGAATGCAGGTTTCGGCTTCTGGGTTACTTCTGTGCGGCATTAGGTTTTTCCTTCAAAGTCATTTAAAGTCATTTGTTGCTCTAGCCAAATGACGGAGAAGCTCACTGAATTTTGCCATTTAAACGAGATTTGTTTGTTTTTGCTTCTTGTTGCTTTGGGTGTGCGTGTGCCAGTGTGTGAGCCAGGTGAACGTTTCCCCCACTCCATTCAGTTTTGCAAGCTGCATCCGTGAGATACTCGCAGAAAACACGTTTGGGCTCCCAGCGTTAAAATCAAAAGTGCCATAAAAACACTCAAGCCAACAAACCGACGCAGTGTCTTTCGGGCCAAATTGAAAAATAGCCAGGCCAGCAAAACGTTCAAATCGCTTTGACTAAACTCTTGCCCAGGAAGTCACTCTATCAGCCGCATAATTTCTTGCTGCACTCTTGACTGGCAATCGTCAAAGCTCTTGCATCATAGAGGCAGGCCGGCCCGGTCAAGGGAGGATGGTGGCGGGTGGCGGGTGGAGGAAGGAGCGAGGAGGGGTATGTCTCAGTCCGCACTTTAATCAACAGTCTTTAATATTCACGTATACGATACAAGTTTTTGTAATCTTTTCGACCACACGGCGGTTCACTTTGAATACTTATTTTCCAGATATAAAAATGCGTTAGTTCGAGTTGAACTTTGTTTAACTGGGAAAACTATGATCAAGGCTCTAAGTGTCCTTCATTTCATAGGATCTTAGGAATAATTATACAATAATTAAGTTTCAAAAAAATCACTTCAATTCCAAATCAACTAAGTGAAATCATTATACGTAAATTATATAAAAATACGAATGGGGGGAAAATGAGCTTTGATATAGGAATCTTTTATCTTCACTTACCATGGATGGGCCGCCGTCGCCGAAACTGTCTCGTTCATAGAGAAGCAGATATTATCCACATTATAATTAGATGGGCTGAAGTAATTATTTACACTTTTGAGCACAGAAAAAAAAATAAAAAAAAAAAACGAATAATTGGGCAAGCGTTGGGGCAATGCGGCAATGCGGCTGCTCCTTTGTCTTCGGTGGGTAATAAATAGCAAAATATTAACAAATATGCTTCGCGGAGCATGAAATCACGTATTATTATTTATCCCGCCTTATATGCCACATCTTGAGGCAAGTGAAAAGCACAAAAGTCTTCAACGATCAATAATTGTTATTGGGGGGCGATGGCTTGGCTTGGAATTGGTGGGGCGGGATGGGGAGCTTTTCACATATCTTCTTTGGGTTTCTACTTCTTTTCTTTGAAGTCGCTTCCCGGCCCAAACAAAGTACCACATTTCATCGGGCAGAAAGCAAGAAACGTATTCCAAATTATTTGACTGGCCCCCATGTACCGTATAGATGTTTGTTGTACATGAGAAATCACTACATGAAAAACCGAAAAAGAAAGAAAAATGAGAGAAAGAAAAATAAACTGAATAACTGAAAAAAACTACAAAAAATGATTATGTACATTAAAAGTGGAAACGGGCACTCACGCGCCAATACTGGAAAGGAAGGGGGGAGGGCGGGTGGACGGGTGGACGGGTGAGCGTCTGAGCGGGTAATGGCGTTGATGACGGTTATAAGAGGGGGAAGGGTGGGGAATTTTTGGGGCTTGGGAGCAGCTAGGTTGCCGACCGCAATTGGTAACTTGGGTGTTGTAAGTTGGAGAACTTGTTGTTTGCTTCCCGCTTTGGTCGCTCCATGTCGTTGGCGTCGTGGCCATCGTGGCCATCGTGGCCATCGTCGACGCTGTGGATGCGAACGTCGTTGTCGTTGTTGTCGTCGTTGTGGTTGTTGTGGTCGGTGAGCTGCAATTGTCGGTCCTAAAGTTGTCTTTAAATGCTTAGGCCAAACTTGAGGAAAACTTGAAACCTGAAAAGAAATAGAAAAAAATCTATTTACCATTTGTGTCTGTGCCAAAAGTCGTTCTCCAGGCAGGCGGACGCTGGGCTTGCTGTGGATTGCCGCTGGGATTGTTTGTTGTTGTCGTCTCTCATTTGCTCATCCACTCAGTATCAATGACTTTCGAATGAAATTTAAATAGTTTTTATTTCGCCGCCACGCAGCGCTTCGGAATTTTGATGCATGCCATAAGTAGTTTCCTGTGATTAAAGTCACATTCAAAACAAAAAAAAAAAAAACAAAAAATCAAAAGAAAAAAAGGAGAAGAGGAAAAAGAAGAAGGAAAGGCAAATAAACAAAAGAAATAAATGAGGAGAGAAAAACTACAAATTACTTACTCAAAAAGCAACTCCATATTTAGGTGACCCGACAACCCACCAGAGACTCGCTTCCACAGATAGTTACATGGGCTGCATGGTTAGCTCCATTTCCACGCCCAGCAAAACTGTCGACGCATCAGACTAGAAACCCAAGTGAAGGAGGTTGTGGGAACTTGATTAGCATTTTTCACACGCTAAAAACATAACTCGCCAGACAGCCAGGCAATCCAACAGCCAGGCAATCCAACAGTCAGACAGTCAGACAGTCAAACAGTCCAACAGTCTAGCAGTCAGTCAGTCATTGAAAGAGTCGGTGAGACAGACAGGTAGCCAGACAGGTAGATTGTCGACAGTTAAATGCACTACTGAGCGACTTCCACAATGTGTCAGTGTATGATGTTGGCCCGAGTAACCGTAATTAAAGCAGTGAGCGTGTCGGGGAGGAAACTAGAAGCCGACAAACCGCTTTTACTGCCGTGCGAGCAGTACAAAGCCAGTTACAATGGGCCGTCAACTAATTTGATATATCTTCTCGTTATGCACGCGACCCACAGGCATCGACCCAGAGGGTGGCCGACTTAAATATAGTATATCTGGCCCAGTTTTCTCGGTGGATCGTGAGACGGGCGTGGTGCGTCTGCGCCAGGAACTGGATCGGGAAACGCAAGAAACTGTCGAGGTCATCATCAGCATCACCGACGATGGCGTCTATGGCACCGAACCGAACACAGTATCCTTGCGTCGCGAGATACCAGTACGCGACTACAACGACAACCAACCCACATTCTATGGAAGACCCTACACGTCCAGCGTCAGCGAGTCGCTGCCCGTTGGTGCGGAGCTCATTGTTCAGCCTCCCATAATAGTCGTAGATCGTGACGAAGGTGTCAACGCGGAGGTGCAGCTGAAGTGTGTGCAGGTACGTTCATCACAATCGTCAGCAAGCGCTCCAATCTTACAGCTCCAAACACTTTCAGGAGAACGATATCTGTGACATCTTTGATGTTCAGGCCGTCAAGTTGTCGGACGGCAATTACACCGCCCGTGTGATTCTTAAAGAGCCCCTGGATTTCGAGAGTCGACCCTCGTACATCATGACAATTGCCGCCTCGGATAGTGCTTTTGAGAACCGCCTCACATCACTGGCAACGGTGTCCATTAATGTGATTGATGTGCAGGATCAGGCTCCAGTTTTCACGAATGCTCCCTATTCGGCCACCGTTCCGGAGAACACTCCGGCTGGTGTAAGCATATTGACTGTAAAGGCAATCGATGGCGATGTGGGCATTCCGAGGAATATATTTTTGTCACTGGAGGACGAGCCATTTGGTCACTTTGAGTTGGTGCCATTTGGGGATCCCAAGGATGGCACGGCCACCCTTCAAACGACAAACGAACCACTAGATCGAGAAAACCCAGAGATACTTCAGAACGGCGGCGTCTACGTCTTCTCCATACGCGCCACTGAGCTTATTGATGGCGCCATACCCGCAGAGTTCACCGTCACCCGCGTTACCATTGTGGTAACTGATGTCGACGACCACAAGCCCGAGTTTAGTGCCTCACATTTCAACGTCTCGATTGCAGAGAATCTGGCAAACGGAATGCCACTGCCAGGACTTTCGATCTTCGTCGACGATCGGGATATGGGCGAGAATAGTCGATACCAACTCAAGCTACAGGATGTCTCCAAGGCATCAGGTGTGTTCTCAGTGTCCCCCACCGAGGGCCAAGGACGTACTCCAGCTGTGGTGAAGGTCTTAGATGCCAGTCGTCTGGACTACGACAACCCCGATCAGAGAAAATTCGAGTTCGATCTGGTTGCCATCGCCAGGGGCGTGGAACAGGCCAAAGCGCGGGTGGAAGTTCACTTGCTGGATGCCAATGACAATGCGCCAGTTTTCGCACAGCAAACATATCGCTTTGCGGCAGCTGAAAATCTAACGGTTGATGCGTTCATTGGATCCGTGAATGCCACTGATGCGGACTCGGAAGACTTTGGTCGCGTGCGGTACGTCATAAAGGGATTTGGAGCCGACAATTTCTATGTCAATCCAGAAAGCGGTGCAATTTATCTAGCCAAACTGCTGGACTATGAGAAGCAGAGCACCTACAGCCTGACTGTGGTAGCTGTCGATGGCGGTGGCCGTGAGACGAATGCCAATCTTTACGTCGACATCATCGATGTCAATGATAATGATCCTGAGTTCGAGAGCAGCGAGTACAGTCGAACCATTCGCGAGGGGGCCTCCATCTTTGAACCTCAGTTCTTCGTGCGAGCACATGACGCAGACGGTCCCACCCAAGGCAATGGGAAAATCAAGTACTCCATTGTCTCGGAGAACAGTATTGCTGGCAATGTCTTTCGCATTAACTCAGAAACGGGCGAGATCACAATCCAGAAGGCGGCCAGATCCATGGATACGGAACGTGGCGAGTACGAATTGATGGTGTCTGCCACGGACTTTGGTAATTCATTTAGCTTGTGTTCTCAGCTTATAAATTCTTATTTAAGAAAATACATTTTTTTTCCAGGAACTCCTCCATTGACAAACACGACACGCGTCCTGGTCCGCGTGGGCATCTCCGGCAATCAACGCCCAATTTTCAAAGGACATTTCCAAAATGTCGAGAATTTGCCAGTAATTGGACCTCCGAGCTATCGGGTCTCTATACCGGAGAATGCGGCGCCGGGCTACAATGTGACCACTGTATCTGCACACGATCCCGACGGCCTGGACAGTCTGCTCAGATATCGAATTGTGGGCGCCAACGACAATTTTCAAATCGATGAGCTGTAAGTTCAAATTTTAAAACTGTTTCCCGATTTGTGAGCTAACTTTTAGATTTCAGATCTGGTCTAATCACGGTCTCTCTTCAGGCGCGCATAGATCGCGACTCGAATATGAATAGTTTTGAGATAATCGTGAATGCCGTTGATTCGGGAGTGCCGATCCCGGAAACTGCAACGACCACGGTCTATGTCAATGTAAAGGACATCAACGACGAGAAGCCCAAGTTCGAGCAGGCCAGCTACGCAGCCTACGTTCCCGAGCGGACGGCCATCGGCGAAAGCGTCTTGCGGGTGAAAGCTATCGATAAGGACCTCAATTCACGGCTAGAATACAGTCTACTGGGATCCTCTGTGAAGGCCACAACCAAAGCAGGAGTGAGCATTGCTAATCGCAGTAATTATCCTGTGAAGGAGGCCTTCCGCATTGATAGCCAGAGCGGTGAAATCTTTGTTAACAATACCCTGCGTCATGATGTGGCTGCCATTATTATTTTTACGGTGTCGGTGCGGGATCTGAATGCTGAGGTAGACCCGGAGAACCAAGTGGACACCACTGAAGTCACTGTCTATGTACAGTCCTACAAAGACAAGGATCCTGCTTTCAAAAATCCGGGCTGGAGTAGTTCACATCCCGTTGTAAATATAAGGATCAAGGAGGAGATGCCAATAGACAGCGCGCTTTTCATTTTACAAGCGGAGGATCCAGTGACTGAGCAGCCAATTACCAGCTTTGAGCTTGTCAGTCCGAAGAATCTGGAGTACTTCCATATATCCGAGCGCACAGGTGAGGTTATACTGAAGAAGCGGTTGGACTACGAGACGCTGGCTGAGGCGGGCGGCGCAGAGTTCGATCTTCAGGTGCGCGCCAACAGTGCCGATCGTCAGCGAAGCACCATCAGTCGGGTCAACATAACAGTGGAGAATGTGAACGACAACAGTCCGATCTTCGAGCAGAGCAGCTATCGAGCTACCATCATCGAGAACAAAGGCTACCCAGAGCGTGTTATTCAGGTCAAGGCACACGACAAGGACGCGGCGCTCAACGAACGTGACGAGCGCTTGGGGTACCATAAAATCATCTACTCCCTTCAAGGCGAATATGCGACGTTGTTTGAGATTAACAATCAAACTGGTCAAATTGTTGTTGCCCAGAACCAGACCATTGACCGGGAACGCACCAGTCGCATTCGCCTTCAAGTCAAGGCCGAAGATTCACCAGGAAATCCCACCGATGCCAAGCAAAGCGTCGTCGACCTCCTCATCGACGTCCTTGATGTCAATGACAATGCTCCAGTGTTCAGCAAGAAGCTGTATAGCGCTGTTATCCCGGAAAACGCTGTCCAGATGGAGAATGTTGTGCAGGTAGAGGCAACGGATGCAGACGATGGACCAGGAGGCGAGCTACGCTACGAGCTTACCAATGAGGGCGAGGCCAATGGCCTGTTCAGCATCAATTCTCAAACGGGGATGATATCGACGCGCCGCAATTTGACCGGCAAAGGACGTGCTGAGCCATACACTCTGATTGTTCGTGCCTTCGACAATGGGAACCAAGTACCTAATCAGCCATCGTTCTCTACGGGCACTGAGGTGCGCATTTTCATCGGCGATGTGAGCGCCAATGATGGTGTGCCGTATTTTGTAGCGCCTCGAGTGGGCCAAATGGCAAACATCACAGAGGTAAGCTCCAAAGTTGATGGGTCCTTGAATTTAAGTTGAATTTCTTTTGTACTCCGTTTGAAGAACGCAGTTATTGGGGCTCCCGTTTTCCAAGTGATTGCCAATGATCCAGATGACGAATCCACGCCCTCTGGCACAATAACCTATCGCATCCTTCCCGATACGCCTGACGCCGAGGCGTTTACCATTGATGCCTACACAGGCTTGATTACAACGAGGCAGCAATTGGATCGGGAGGAGAAGAGCATGTACAAGGTCCTGCTGGAGGTCAGTGACAATGGACAGCCCAAGCAGTCGGTGACTCGCATTTTAAAGATCAAAGTGCTCGACATGGATGATCATCTGCCGAGATTTTCCAGAGAAGTTGTAAGTATCCTTGTGTGTGGGGTGTCCACAGAAAATGCATAAATTTCTTCATTAAACTTCAAACAGGATGCAGGCCCTTTGTCAATGTCAGTAAAGGAGGAGGAACCAGCGGGAACAATTGTTGGTAACTTCAGCGCCATTGACGAAGATATTGACGAAAACGCGGCCATCGATTATGTGATCATCGAGGGCAACAACGAGCAGCTCTTCACCATCGAGAGAACCAACGACAGTGTGGCCATTCTGAAGACCAGCAAGCCAATAGATCGCGAGGTCGTCGAGTCCTTTACGCTGACCGTAAAGTGCTTGAAGTTGGGCGAGCCAGCTTATAAGTTCGTGGGCGATGCCTATGATCGTCAGGATCCTTCACATCTACGTGTTACAATCAAGATTGTTGACATTGATGACAACTTGCCGCAGTTCGACAACCCGGACGCTACTGTGGGCATTCGCATCAATGTGCCCATTGACACAGTCATAACCACGATCAAAGCTACTGATGCTGACGCTGAAGCTGCGCCCATAGCTCTGTCCATCGAGAACGTGACCTTCGTGCCTCAATTCTACAAGCGGAGCAGAAAACTGGGCACGACCAACTTACAAAGTCTCTTCACACTCAGCAATCGCACTGGAGAGCTGCGCACAGGCGGCTCCTTCTCTGATTACGTGGATGGATACTTCCTGATGTCCATTTGTGCCAACAACTCGGTTAAGGCCAAGCGGCAGACGTACAGCAACATCAAAGTCTTTGTCATTCGCGACAAGTCGCTGCTCAAGTTCGTCTTTGCGCGTCCACCCAACGAGATTCAGCACAACATCCGACCATTCCAGGAGCAGTTGCAGAAGAAACTAAAGCCCCTGGACCTGGAGCTTCATGTACTGGACACACAGGTGTTCACGCGCGTTGACATGAGCTTGGACTTCACTGCGACGAGCTCGTGCTTCCAAATGTTCAGAAACGGAGCCGCTTTGTCACTTACCGAAATGCAGAAGCTGATGAACTCAGAGGAGCTGCGGCATGAGCTGATCGACATCTATGCTGCGTATGGGGTCAGTGACCTTGAGTCGTGTTCTGTCCGACGCGTCCACACGGCATCCCTCTTCGGAAATCTCATAATGTCGGCTGGCGCTTGGCTGGTGATTCTCGCAGCACTTATTGGAGTCGCTGCGCTGGTATCGCTCTGTACCGCGTGTTGCCTGAAGAAGAGGTACGTAAATGAGTGTAATTAATATAAATTTAATGCCCTTGGCCTACATTCAATTCTTCTTCAATACTGTCTAGGTTCAAGCGGCACAGCAAGCGCAGCCTCCAGGCTAGCCTGCGCACACCCACAGAGCACACACCCACCTCGTACAGCTACTCAGTGCCCGCTGTGCTCTACTCAGAGCCCATCTATGGACCCTTGTAGCCTCAGCTCATATTCTGCACCGCCAGATCTAGCCATTGGCATCGCTGACTATCCATATTATATATTATATATGAATTCTAGTAATCTAGTGCTCAAGACATAAGACTTAAGACTTAAGCCCCATCTGCACCATCTGGCAAGCCTGAACGTAGTGGAAGCGGCCTCGGCTTCCTCCCAATCCTAATCGCTGATCGATTGGACAGAGCCAGTCCAGATCAGGTGCACATTGGGCTTCGGAAACGCAATGGGCCCTGAAGGGCCAAACAGTCCATACAAGCATAAGCATACTATGCACGTGATCTAGTATCTACATATACATATACACATACACCTATGCAAAGTAGGATACGATAATGTAATTAAAACTGTATAAAGTCTAAACGAAGCATTTAATTTTAAGTTATTGATTAGGCCAAAATGCGAATAGCAAGTCATTTGAAATGTGTCATCTGCACGGAGTTTTTAGAGTTCTGAGTAGGTTTTCCGTTTGGTCGTCAGACCAGCGGATTTTGCAACGCATCGAAATGAGAACAATAAAAAAGTACAATAAATGTAAAAACCGCTGCTATTTTTTCTTTCCTTTTGTGATTTTATATATATATATATATATAATTATCTTATCGGCAATTTAACCCTCTGACATCAAATGCTAAACAAGTGCAAAATAAATAATACTTAAAACAGGAACTATCCCATCCTGAGGCTCCACCAAAGGGAGCTACCAGTACGGGAGTCGGCGAGCTGAGGTGACGTGTTGCCCGAAAATCAATTTTCCACTTTTCAAACAAAATGCATATGTTAATGCCATGTAAGTAAATATATGTATTAAATATGTTATGGGCCCGAGTAGTTGTCGAATGTGAACATGTGTGCAAATAAATTCTACCAACTCAAAAACAACACGCATATTTAGTCGAATTTCATGGACTTAACGGGGACATGTGTGACCTGATATGTCTGATATTTATATAAAATGTATAAATATGTATTTATATATATATATTTGCATATAAGTAAGTTACTTGTATTTACACGTTAAAGGTTAAATGCGACTTTTAATAGTAACTTGCGGGTAACTGCGGCCAAAAGGCGTTGATACCCAAAAACGCAGCTGGCAAAGCGCTGGGATTTCCAGTTCCCTGATCAATTCAAGGATTGTCCAAACTATTCAATCTTAAAATAAAAATAAATATAAAAATAATACATCTACTTAAACATAAGATTCCTACAAGGGAATTCCTATAATTTCTAAGGCTACAAAAGGACTTATGGCATCCTTTGATTTGGTATTAATCATCGAATATCATCGAAATTCCAAGCACTAAAGTTGAATAATTTTTTAAATCTGATAAAAGTTAATATTATAATTATATTTATTATTTAACTCCTTGCAAGCTCAAAATGCTTTAAGACTAATCACTGATTTAATTTCTATTAACTTTTTAAGAAGTTCTCTGAAAACTCTTATTTCTCCAGGCGTTTGTAGTTTAATATTTTATTTGATATCAAATATTTTGAGAATAATTAAGAATTTAATTGGGTTAAAATTTAATAAATTTTCTGAATATCTTTCTTATTTATTTACTGTCTTCATTTTTGTAGCTTCCAGATATTCCAAGTTGCTTATTAACTCTTTCAGCTGAGCCTTCGAATGAAAACTCAAATTCTCAAAATAATTGGAATTACAATTGTGAAATTACAAAATGCGCCATGCAAATGCAGCGTCCAACAATTTTAACTAGAAAACTTAAAAAAGAAAATGGGAAAAAGGAAAACCCATAAATAATAAATGTTGTTAAAACTAATGTGCGGCCCTCATTAGCCCCAGGCAACTGCGCAGGGGACGATGTGGACAGAGCCTTGCGAGCACAAGGGATGAAGATGCTGGCAAATGAAGTGACGTACAATCACACCAAAGGGTGCAACGTATACATATATACAGTGTGTGTGTGTGTGTGTGTGTGTGTGTGTGTGTGTGTGTGTGTAAGTTTAACAAGTAAACATATAGATGAACTGATCAGGGGTTGCTGGTCTATAAGTACATGTACAAGTAGTTGGCTGAAGTTGATGCTGAAGTTGAAGTTGAAGCCGGGACTGAAATCGCTGCCACAGCCAACGAGTTATTTTTATAACTTTTTAAAACGTAACAAAAACAACAACTACAACAACAACAACAACAACTGCAAAAACAACACAAAATCAAGTGTTGTCCGGATCAAAGTAAATCAACGAGCTGCGTGTCATTTACTTGGGGGTTGTCCTTTGCGATGGGCAATTACAACAACCGCCACTGGACTCACTGGATGTGTTTCAAAGTGTTCGGTTATTTAAAACTGCAATTAGCATAAAACCGAACTAACGGCACAACAGAGACCCATCGATCCACTGACATTACAAAAGAAAAGAGAAAGAAAAATGATTTTTGCCAAATCACTTTCCACTTGAACATTGATTGATGATGAGGATCGTAAATCACACTTCAAACTCGAGTGACATTGCGTCCCTTTGTTTGCCTGCCGAAGCCCTACGCATGGCGCCAACTGGCAAAGCTGCCCGAGCTACCTGGACTGTCTGGCTGGGACCTAAGCCATTGTAATCACCAAATACCCTTGATTACTGCAAGTTGGAACTGTTCTACCGGCCGCTCCAATGGTTCCACTCATCACCCAATTGCCCAGCCACAAGTGCTGCTATGTCTGAATGCCCCAACAGCTAATACACTTACAGAGCACATACGTGCCTGCAGCGCGCAGGTGTCCTTTGTAAACAACAGTCAACTTGACACACACTCATGCCCACAGATTCAAAAAAAGAAAAAAAGAATACAAAAAAATTAAAAAAAAAAAAACTAAATAAAAGATACGTATATCAAATTTACCCTAGATTCATTCACTTACTGTTCAGTCAGCCAAGTAGCCAATGAGTCGCACCAAACAGCAAACACCAAGCAGCAGGCACCAGGCACCATTCACTAGTCACCAGCCACACGGCAGCTGGACAGATGTCCAACTCCAAAGGACAAACAATGCGAGCAATTAATGAGTGAGCCCCGTCGACGCTCTCACAGGGGAAGCCGCTCATTTCCTTTGCATTTGCGTGAACAAATTGTGCCGAGAACAAGTACCGACTTTACGCAGGCGTTCGCAGGATCCGACTAGTAGATACCCTGCACATAGAGAGAGGGAGATTTAGTTGCTGGAATGAGTTCGTTTAATTGCCTTAATGCTTACCTGCTTGTACTTTCCCATATACTTTAGTCACGTCCTTTTTCTTGTATGTTCCTAAGAACAGGAATTCCAGAAGAAAAAAGGACTTTCCCTTGCATTTAAATATTCGATGGAAATAACTTTGGGTAATACACGATATACCCGCTTATACATTATTTTGTAGGGTAGCAAAGCCTTGCGTGCCATTGCCATATATTGCATCTAAATCATAACGGTTACTTTCTGTCACTGTCACTGTAACTGTAATCGTAACTGTCAGAGGTGCCATAAAATGCGACTTAGGACACACCCCGCCCCCAGTTGAACCGCACCGCGTCGCACCGCTCGAATCACGCGATTGTAATTGCAGTTAACTACTTGTTAGGTTTTTGTGCAAAATTTGAGTCCTGTTTTTTCCTTCCCGTTTTTGGGGTCGAAAACTGCAATTTTCGCGGAGGATATTTTTTATGTTGAGTCGCACAATGGAAGCCTAATCGCAGTATTTTCGCAGGATTTTTCGCACTAAGCCGGAAGTTGCATTAAAGCGGAAGCTTCCTTGCCAGAATTATCGACAGTCCTTGGCAGGTAGCGCCTCACATAACGGGCCATTCAATCAACCGTTGTTTACACTAACAATAACGGGGCATGAAACCGTTGTTTTGTCGACATTTTAGGCCCAACCTTCAATTCAATTTATGCACTGCAAAAAAAAGAGAAATAAAAAATATAAATGGAAATAGAAAGAATCAAAAGAGCGAAGAAAAAATAAAATTAACAAATATCAACCATAAATTACAAATGTCACATTAATTATGCACATGGCGCTGCATAATAATTAGACTGCCAAAGGCAGTGATGCTCGCGCGTCCTTTGGCCAAATATATTTATGACCACTTGATGAACTGCAGCCAAAAAAGCTGCCACGGATGGGTCCTGACACTCCTGGTAGTCCTGGCAGTCCTGGCAGTCCTGGCACTCCCAGCACTCTCGCTCGTTCGAGGGTTGAGCCTAGGCCTGAACGTTAGCTCTGGTTAGCCTCATTTGCATAACAATCAACTCGTAGTTTGTGGTACAGCCTCAGTTACAGTTGTTCCACGCCGGTGATGGCTCAACACTAACGACAGCCCAGCCAAGGAGCAAGGAGCAAGGAACAAGGGGAAAGGGATAACGGGAAGAGGACAGAGGGTAGAGGGTAGCTCAGACCAAGTCTAATGGTTTCCATACACAGGCAGCGGGTGTGAAGTTGTAAAGTTTAATGTATTGTTTGTCTAACAGTTTATTCATTTGGAAAAGGAACTCACATTGTGTGATTGGAATATGAATTATGGAAGGATGTTCCTAGCAGGGGCTGCAAAGGTTGCAATGCATTTGGCATTTGTAAGTCTCAGCGGCAAGGAATAATTATTTTACATGATTCGCCAGCACTCGAAAGGCTCTTCATTTAAATACATTTATATACCTTTTATTATTTTTAAAATTAAGTTCCATTTAAACTAACCTTTCGCTTGAATTGTGAAGATTCAGTGTTCAGGAAGAAGAGAGGAGAAGTGTCCTTTTGATTTCGTCTTCATGCGCTTCATAGATGTCCTGTCCAGTATTTAACTTCCATTCTCGTAGCTTAATATAAAATTAATAAAAATAAATTCAAATTAAAATTGAATCCTTATATACATAAATAAAATATGTATCCTAACGCTTATAACACATTTGTTTTTATCTGATCTTAGTTCAAAAATTAAATACTATTAATTTTGTATCTGTGTACCTTGTGGCTGAAAATAACGTAAAAGAAAAAAATATATATAAGCCAGGAGCAAAAAATAATGACAGTTTAAATAAAGGATGAAATAAATTTTTAATTTTATTTTTAAAAAATAGTAAAAGTAATAGTAATAGTTAAAAAAAGTATATACATATATAATTATTACTATTTTTATATAATTTGTTAAATGATTTGCTTGCTATTTTTTATTCTCTTTATAAAGTTGTTGCCTGTAAGGAACCCGCTTATACCTGCTCATACATAATATTTAAATAAATTATTATAATACGTAATATGTATATATATATAGTAATAATTATTTTTTTATAAAATTTTTAAACGATTTTCTGGTTATTTTTTTATTCTCTTTATAAGGCCGATGCCTGTAAGGACCCTCCTCATACCTGCTCATACATGATAAATATCCCCGATAAAGTTTATCGTAATGCGAATCGTGTGAGTCTTATTAAATATTATTTAATTTTTTTTTTTTTAAATAGTAATTATAAAAATAATAATAATAATATTTAAATGAATTATTATAACATATAATATATATAAAATTATTATTATTATATGTGAGTCTTATAAAATAATATTTTTTTTTTTTTTTTAAATAGTAATTATTATAATAATTATAATAATAATAATAATAATATTTAAATAAATTATTATAACATATAATATATTTAAAATTATTATTATTATATGTGAGTCTTATAAAATAATATTTTTTTTTTTTTAAATAGTAATTATAATAATAATTATAATAATAATAATAATAATATTTAAATAAATTATTATAACATATGATATATATAAAATTATTATTATTATATTTTTATAATTTTTTAAATGAGTTTCTTGCTAATTTTTGTTTACTCTTTATAAGACTGATGCCTGTAAGGACCCTCCTCATACCTGCTCATACACGATAAATATCCCGATAAATTTTAACGTAATACGAATTGTGTAAGTCCTATAAAATAATCTTTGAATATTTTTTAAAAAATAGTAATTATAATTATAATAATAATAATAATAATAATAATAATAATAATAATATTTAAATGAATTATTATAACATATAATATATATAGAATTATTATTATTATATGTGAGTCCTATAAAATAATATTTATTTATTTTTTAAAAATAGTAATTATAATAATAATAATAATAATATTTAAATGAATTATTATAACATGTAATATATATAAAATATAATTTTTTAAATGCGTTTCATGCTAATTTTTGTATGCTCTTTATAAGACTGATGCCTGTAAGGACCCTCCTTATACCTGCTCATACACGATAAATAACCCCGATATAGTTTATCGTAATGCGAATCGTGTGAGTCCTACGTGATTCCTGATTTACATGTGTTTATATTTTTTGCGTACCGCTTTTGGCTGCACAATGTGACATAAATCTGCTTAAATTTGACTAAAACCGATCTGATCGGATTAAAATCACAATCGAAACTTTCATCACATTTTACAGTTTTCATTTATAAACACACACACACACACTCTCGTACACAAAATACGCAAACAAGCAGGCTGTCTGCTTATCCTTAGAACCAACGTGAACACAAATGCGACAGATTGGCTTTCTCGGAGCGGCAACAAATGTAACAAAATACTCGAGCGGCTGTTTGTTTATCCAATGTTTTTCGGTTAGATGAGCACACAACTCGAACTGAAAAGCGGAGAGGAGAAGCGATGGGAAGGATGGGCAGGACTTAGACCAGGACCAGGCACCAGGCACCAGGCACCAAACTGCAGTCGACAGGCACCAAGCAGTAAAGTACCTACAACAAAAGTAACATTGTATATGAATACGAATAAGGATACACGAGCCCCGCACCCCGCATCCCAGCGCCGAGCTCTAAATCCTGAATCCTGATGCAACACAAACAACACAACGTCACAGATTTCACAGATAAACCAATTCGAGCAGGGTAATGAATCGCTAAAAAGGTCGAGTTACTTGCCGGGCCATGCACTGGTTGTACCCACTGTACCCTTTGAGAGAGGAACACTAAGGACGTGTGGCTGCAACACCAGAGCGAATTCTGTTTGGGACGGGATAAAAAAGGGGCACACGAAGTGCACTGCACGTGTACCGCAAAGGGTTAAAATACTCCTTTCAACTTGTTCACTCATTCCTTCATTTTTTATACGGAAAATGTGTGCCAAGCGATTTGAAAGGCATCCTGTCCTGTTCAATGCCAAAAAGGCGTAAAACAATCAATTCGGCAAATAAAATTCGATTCGCGAATTTCGTACATGACCTCGGAATCGGCTACAGAGCCGAAGTCCAAATCGCAGTTGCCATGAAAACTGAAACTGAATCGGGAACTGAAAGGACAAATTGGCACGGATCTGCACAGAATTTATAGGTTAAATATATATTGGTAATAATTCATTGCAAAACACACACACACACAGACAGACAGATAGACAGATACATAAAAACATATATGGGATATAGTGTAATGCACCGTTATGCGTTCAAGGATCAATGACCCCGATTTATCTGAAATTGAAAAAAGAAAAATATAGAAAGAGTTTCTATAATTGAAAATGAATCAAAGAATTTTTCTTTCTATTTTTCTCCTTTTTCCTATCTACCCCTGCCTCTCCTTTTCCCTCAGCCTCCATCCTCCCCCACCCTTTCTATTTCTCTCTGGCTTCTGCTAATTGGGTGTCCTTTAATGCTTTGAGTTATTTTCTTTTTTGAATTTAAATCAAATCGCCTGTCCACTGAGTCGCAAATAAATCGTCCCCAAAGGACATGCACTTGACGCAATGTCATTGTGTTTGCTCCTTGCACCGTGTAGGCAATTTGTTTCCATTTTGGTTTTCTTATCGTCTTATATCAATCGGCAAATTGTTTTGCCAGTTTCGCAGGGCATTAGCATAGTCATCCACGAAGGATATACACTGGATAAGGGATAGGGCGGTAGTCGTAATACCGTCATTGATACGGCGATATAAATCTAGGATTGGAAAAGGTACAGCTCAACCCCGAGGTGTACATTGTGTGTGCCCATGTGACTGGCTGTGTGTGTGTGTGTGTGTGGAGCAGCATGCAGTACGCTAATGATGATGCCCATCTAAATTTTGTGGCTGTCCGCCTGCCCGCCTGTCCTCCTGTCCTTGTGTCCTTGTGCCCGCCTGTCCCGTTTCCTAGTCTTCAGCTGTGCTGCCCTCATCCATGCCATTTCATATTGCATGCCATCCCTCAGCGCCAGTTCTTTGAAATTGAATGCAGCTTAGCAGCTCACCCGCTGCGTATTTGCGCCTTTGTGACGCACCAGCACAACGGAATAACGCCAATGTCCTTTCTATAATAATGATTATTGTAAAGATAAATCCCGACACCTTCAACAAAGCTGCACAAATGACAAACGCGTCGTTGGGTGCAAGCGGCTTATGCGGCTCATGGGCTAACTTGATAAAAACAAAAAAAAAATAAGAGCACAAATAGAAATACAAATGTCCTGCGAATGCCTTTGAGGAGTTGCATTCCAGAGTTCTGCGTCTTGTGTCATTCGAATCACCCTTTTCAACAGCCTTCATTATCCTTGTAACGGAAAATGTCAGTCACTCAGTCACTTCTTCTTCTTCTTCATCATCCTCAGTACTACTATTTTTATTTCCCCTTCTTCTTCTTTTTCTCCTTATTATTATTATTATTATTCTACCTTTCTCTTTTCCTCTCTTTTTCGACTCTTGCCGGTTCATTCAACTAAATAATTTGAGTGGCATTCATGCAGGTCCACTTCCACTTAGCTCATGTTTCAGGATTGTCGGCTGCTGCTCTCGCTGCATCAGCTCCTGCCGTTCCTGCTGCTGCCTCCGCTGCCTCTGCCCCGCTGCCTCTGCTCCGCTGCTGTTGGCTTTGTTGGCATTGGTACATTCGTTTTGTAGTCGTAATTCTGTGGCAGGTGACGGGCAATCTTCCATTGTTCAACTCACCCCATGTCGAATTGTAAGGGCGCAAAAATGACCCCTACGATAAACAAGCTGCACACATAAACACACACACACACACACACATACTCGGGCATAGGCACAGGCACAGGCACAGGCGCAGGCACACACAGTCATACATTTACACACAGAGCCATTCATTTTATGTGCTCTGCAATATACAATATTTATTTGAATTTAAGTCTTTTGTTTGAAATCTGAAATCCGCACACACACACAAACATACAAACACACTCACACACACAGCTTAGGGTTGTTTACTTTTGCTACCAGGCAGAGTTCACTAGTTGCCTTGACTTTTCTCATTTTCCACTCGCTAGACACAGTCTTTGGTTTTCTTTATCAACTTTATTTGCAAAAAAAAAAAAGAAAATACACGTATATGTATATACATGTACATATACATATACATATACGTATACACATAAATACATAGATTTTACAATAATTCTTCTTATCACGTAAATGGTAAACCTGACTTCAAAAATGACTAGCCCTCAATAATCTCATTGCAATTGTTACCCAGTAACTACTCCGAGTCCGAGTCCGCACCGAACTAACATACTAATAGTACATTGGCAAGGATACAATTTGGTTATAGCTTAAATAGTTCCTTATTAAGATATATATGTATATCTATATACTGACTGACTGACTTACTGTAAAGGTACAAGGATGCTCTTACTTAGTTTACATGGACAACAGTTGTTTTTACATAAATAGATTTAAGCACACATGGCATTAAAAAGTACAGTCTATAAAACCGGACTTTGATAATGTCCTGGTTTTATAAAGCGCACTTTTAGATCCCACAGTCAACTAGGAAGTTGCGTGGATAAGAAGCCAATTCACACATAAAATTCAAAGAACGATTTGGTAATCAAAAGGTGAACTACACTTTGCTCGATCTTTGAATTCAATTGAATTGAATTGCAGAGCTTTGTCATCCACGTAACTAATAAAATTAATTGTCATTATCAAATTGATTGCTGGGATTGCCCCAGGAGGATTGCAATCAATCAGCAATCGATTTGAAGTTCACTTAATGCAAGATTTCAACTGAGTGCAAGCCTCAACGAAAATGGTAGCTGGATGCGACTTTTGGCCAGAGCTGCAGCTTAACGACTTTTGTTGTTCCCATTATTAAACAAAAGGCGAAAAGGTGAAATGATAGCTTAAGGGGTGACTCATGGGTGGTATCCAGATACCAGTGCCGTTGGAGGCTTCACAGTGTCGAACATATCACCCAGAAAAGACTGACACCGCAGATGCCCGCAAAACTATGCTATATTTGGTGCGCGAACTGTTTGTAGATGAGCGGCTGCTCCTGTTGATGTTGCTTGGGCTCGGGATCCTGGTAATCCTTCCAGGGTGGCGTTTGTGTATAAAAGCTGCTGTGCTGATGCATGCCAGGATCGGTCACTGGCAATGCAGTTCCATTGGCCGCTGCCTCAAAGTTGCTACGGAATAGATCGTATTTCTCCTGCGAGAAGTGACCTGAAACTGTCTGCTGGGAGCTGAGCGCCGGTTGTTGTTGGTGTTGTTGCTCCTGATCCAGATGAGGCAGTTGCTGTTGGTCTTGTTGCTGTTGCTCTTGTTGTTGTTGTTGTTGCTGTTGTTGTTGGTAGAAACGCATACTGCTACCAAAATCAAAGCCCGGCGGCTGCGCTGCAGAGTAATCGGTGCCCTGATGTGGCTGATAGGGCATATGATGTGACTGGTGACTGGGCGTCTGGGCGTGTCCAGCGTATGGAAAAATGCGTCCACTTCCGAAAATTGGGAATGGCTGAGGATTGACGAAGAGTGCATCAAACAGCTCCTTTGTTATCCTCTCACCACTCAGCGTGAAGTTCTGCAGCTTTTCCAGATCCAGATTAATGGTGCCGCCACTCTCAAGGACTTGCTCCAGCGCAAAGATGTAGTTGTGTGCGAAGCGCAGTATCTCAATCTTGGTCAGCTTTGTCTCCTCGGGCAGTGAGGGCAACGTGACCCGCAATCGTTCAAGTGCATCGTTGAGCGTGTGCATCCGATTGCGTTCCCGATCGTTTGCCTTCATGCGTCGAAACTTCTTGATGCGCACCACTTGCGTGGGACTGCGCGAGCGGGTGACTCTGTTCTTGCCGACGGCATACTTGCGCTTCTGACGGGGCGCATTGGGATCTTCTGGTGACTTAAGGGGCGTGCTGGTCAATTGTGGATCAAATCCATTTGTTGTTGCCCGACTGTTCAAGTGCTCGACAAGCGTGCGGCCACTGCGCGTGCTGTGATTGCTGCTGGTGTCCAGAAGACCCACAAATCCCACCGTCGATGGTGGCGAACTGACCGGCAAATCCCAGC
The DNA here is from genome assembly GCA_035044505.1 of Zaprionus lineosus. Classification (NCBI taxonomy): domain Eukaryota; kingdom Metazoa; phylum Arthropoda; class Insecta; order Diptera; family Drosophilidae; genus Zaprionus; species Zaprionus lineosus. Next base: position 2,559,346 of record JAWNNX010000694.1, on the reverse strand, counting down.
CACCGGCATACGCCAATGGTGTGTGAGATTGGACGGGCGGCGTAGCGCTGGCATTAGCCGTGCTGTTGTAGTGTTCCTCGAAGTTCAATCGACGACGTGAGCTGGCATTGGCATCCGTTTCAAAGCTCTTCTCGTAGCCACTATCAAAGGATGCATCATCGTCGTCATCCTCGTCGAACTCAAAGGATTGCGATGGATTGTAGGCATTATAACAGGCAGACATCTTGATATCCCGATATCCTGATCGATCTGATCTTTCGTCTCTACGCAATTCTCAATCGATCTGTTTGTCAAGTTACAGCCTTAGTATAGCTTCTGTATCTGTATCTGTAGCTATAGCTGTATCTGTATCTGTATCTGTATCTCTATCTGTATCTGTATCCGTATCTGTATCTGTATCGACTCTCAAATGTCAGGCACACACATTTTACGTTTCCGTTTGTGCTTCTCAGTTTTGTGTATTAGCCTTAACCGTTTCGCGTGCCCGCACCAACTAAAAGCTGAACGGGAGTGCGCACCGGTTTTATTTTCATTCTCAGACACGTTCAGCCATTTGTGCGCGAGCCGCAGAGTTGCACAGTTGCAGAGCTGCGAAGTAGCGAAGTAGCGGAGCTCTGCTCTAGAGCCGCAGAGCTGCCCAGTAAGCCCGCTGATTTAGGTGGCAACAACCCTCGGCGCATTGTCGTCGGTCGCGACGATGGCGGCGCCATGGCACAAATCCCAAAAGATATGCGCGCCGTGATTGCCGCTCGCCAGTGCCCCGGGGGTTGCTTATGCCACACACTCACCCAAACACGGACACACGCACACACGCACACACACACACACAACACACACTATAACAGATCCAAGGGCGAGCAATCGCACTACACGAACAGCTACCACTACCAGTTAAAACGCGAGCATTTTTCACGCTTTGCCAACGCGACTCAACGAAAGCCAATCGGAAGGATGTGTTCGCCTGTCTTTTTATCTGGCTTTCCTTCTGTTTGCGTGTCTGTCTGTGTGTGTGTCTGGTCAACTGTCTGGCAGCGAGGATCAGTGATGCCGTCGCTGGATTTGCCATAAAGTTCAAAGCGGCATCCGCCTTCGGGTATCTCAGTTACTTTTGTCACAACATTGAACTTGTGCCCACTTCATTTGAACGATTGGCAACTCTTTCATTGGCCGCTGAACCGCTATAATCATTGCGGGCTTACGCCTGTCGCTAAACGAATTACCGCCACGTGGCAGCACGGCAGCCAACACTTACGGAAGGCGCAACATGTGTACAATTCAAAATATCTGTTCCCAAACCAGGACAATATCCGCTCGTTGGCACGTGCCTTTAAATAAGGTCGAAGTCCTTGTGGCTCTCACTTTCATTACGGCCATTCTCAGCCTATATCCTTGCCCTGCCTCTGCCTCTGCTTCCCATTTTTTACTCTGTTTTCATTTCTCCTTCGGGCAAACGTACATTTAACGGCTGCTCAAGTGGCTGCATGTGTCGCCGGTGGCTTTGTGCCACAAGGATATGCAAGAATGCGGTTGGGATTTTCGCTTTAAGTGGCAACCGCCGACGCCGACACCGACGCCGGGGACGTTTGCCAATTGCCACGTGCGGATTTGTTATGATATCCCCGCCAATTGCCGCTAAGTAGTTGCCACGAGTGAGCACTTTGGCGATTCCTTTCAAATTGATACAAATTTGAAGGGTTAAGTCCGCTAACTACTTAATTTGTTCACACTGCCAAAGATCGATTAAGGGCTAATTAAAGGACGACCCGACACGAAATATGTGCTTCAAAATCGGAACCCTCAGCTGTCTGCCTCCAAAAGCTTAGTATTTCCCAAAGTAACATTTTTCCACTTCCAATCCAATTCATTTCTGTCCAGTGAATTGATTCATATCCGATTTCCATTTATAAAAGATCCTTTTTTTTTTTTTTGGTTTTTTTAATTTTTTCTTGTTTAAATATCACCAATACTATAATACAGTTTAAGCAATCATCATTGTCCCGGAATGACAAAAGTTTATATATATATATGTGTATATGCACACATACATATAAACATAAATATATGGAAAATTTATATATGTATAGGTTAAACACACTTAAGACTTATGACTTATGAACTTATGACGCAAGAAAAAAAAACAGTAAATTGACTTAAAGTTTAGTACGTGACTTAAGGTTTAGTATTTGTAGAGCGAGAAAGGAATATTTGCTTACAGTATTGATTTACAGCATGTGATTTGGATTTGGATCCTTGTCTCGTACCATGGCTCCCCAGATCCTGAATCCTATTACATATTTTCACTAAATCAACAAACACTTTAGTTAAGTATTTTCCCAGGCTTGTGGCTCATCTGCTACATTTGACTAATGTTGATGTCAAAATTCACACCACTCGCCACGTGTCGTTTTTGGTGTTGTTGTCGGTGTTGGTGTCGGTGTTGGTGTTGGTGTTGGTGTCGGTGTTGTTATTTTTGGTTTAGCGGCGTCCGACCAACTCGAGTGGCCAGGGCGGATGGTGAGACGCGTGTGGCCAATTGAGGTTTGAAGAAATCATAATGCGTATCAATTATACAGTTAATTGAAGTGTAAAGGGAGGCATGTGCTCCTTTTGTTGTGTGTGTGTGTGTGCGTGTGTTGCTGGAAAATGTGTTAGAAGCTGTTCGCATTTTCTCAACAATTGTCGCCCAGCCTCACTCATGTTATTTCACAGCCTCGAGCCACAGTCGCGTAAAGTAAATAGCAACCAGCATGGAAACCCTTGGCCATACACAGCCTTCTGTGCATACATATATAAAATTTCATCAATGTCCTGACTCGGTCCGAGCCAAAGCAAATACATGCGCATCCCGAAATTTGCCTCAGGATAATTGCATTCTAACAAGCGAGCCAAATTCAATTTTCCAAGCTGTTTGTGTGCCCAATTTTCGTTCTATTTCTCTCTGCCTCTCCCTCTCCCTCTCTCTCTGTGTGCGTGCGTGCGTATGTATGTGTGACTAGATGCGTGTGCGTGCGAGATGACTGAGTTATTCATGTGTTTTATGTGTGTCCGTGTGATATGCAACCCCAACTGCATTTGAATAAAGGACGTTGCCGTAGGCCAGGCATTTGCACAAACCAACATTAAACTGGCTTGGCAAATGTATTCTATTTTCAGAAGGGAACAATTTCCTCTTCGTAGAGCGGGTCCAAATCCGGGGGCACGACCACTTCCGGATGGCGGCTTCCAGCCACTGGCATGGACGAGGTGGACGACGACAATGAGTCCGAGGAGAGCTCAATGACATCCGAGTCTGCAGTTATATGCACGGCATTCGGCATCCTTGGCTTATTTGTCTTGGCTACCGTGTGGCTCGCCCGTCGTCCTTGACGTATTCGCTGCGAAAATTTTGAACATGTAGCTTGTTCCAAATCTGTGGAGTTTGAAGAATCTGAAGTGTTTGTCTTAGATTTTAGGTTCGTCTTAGAATCCAGCAGACTTGGTGGCGGACTTGATTCAGCCGTAATGTGCACAAATTTTTTACTGCGTTTACTTTGACTGCTTTGCTGCTCTGATGTGGCCGCAGGTTCGTTGGGATCTTCGGTTTGGAGTGGGCTCTGTTTTTTATGTGACTGCGGAATAACCTGCTTCCGTCGCATAGTTTGCTCCTGATAGTAGTTGACGAAATTTGTGCGCTTCACACGCACACGCAAACCGCGTAACTTTTTAATGTTCTGTAGGGACAGGACTCCCAATTTCACTTGAGCTTGGCGGGTGAGGCATTCGTTAATTAGGCGCTGGTTTAAATCGATTTCCTTGAATTTGGCACTACAGAAGCTGGTACTTGGAAGGACTTCCGTTGTAATTAATTTATCGATTGTCTCACTTTTTGTGCTGCATGCTCTTCTACGAACTTTGTAGGTTTTTATCTTAGATATATCATTTGTGGCTTTAAATGTGAGAGATTCTTCAGTATCGTCGTTCTTTGATGCATCTTCAGTCCTAAGAGCAGACGGTGAACTTTGGTTGTCACATTCCCCAAACGTATTCTCATCGAACTCGTTGGCATCATGCAATGCCATTGTGGATGTGCCTGAGTGCGAGCTGTCCGCCTCACTCTCATAGCGGCTTAGGTAATCCGGGGTGTCGATTTTAGTATCAAAGAGATCCAACCTAATCTGCTTTAGGGACTGCAGCTTCTTAAACTTGTTAAACATTGAGCAACTTTCCATTTGTGTTTTCTTATAGCTTTCGATGTTTGTCAGTGCATCCTTTTCAAAGTTCCAAATATCTGTGATAGCCTTGAAGCCAATGGTTTCATTAGAGAACTTCGACTGTGAACTTATTAGTTCAGTGAGTGAACATTTTTGTTGGCTCTTGCTTGTCATTGCAAGAGACGACTCCTCGTTAGCCATTGGTGTTGGTCCTTCTTTTAGTTTTTGTTTTTCGCTAGTGTCTGGAGTGGTTGTTCGTAGATTTATTCCGGAGGAACGTCGACCACTGCGCATATTTCTATCAATGTCAACAATCATCGCGTTTGCAACTGCTGCGGCGGCCCGAACGCGTTTTCGTCGTCCCGTGCTTGTATAATATGCTTCCGAGTCAGATGTTTGTTCCTCCTCTTCTTCTTCATCTTCATCTTCGGTGATTACTGTAAAATGTGTGTATGTGTGAAATAAATTACAGCTATACTCAATAAGTCCTCAAACAAGTCCTAAACTTACCTTCATCCCAGAATTTACGTGCATTTCGCCTCCGCTTCACGTCGCTTTTTACTTCCTCTTTTGAGATCTGTTCGGGTTCTTCAAACTCTTCTCCACTGTATTCACTTTCTGCATCAGCTATATCTGCGGCATCCTCATAACCCTCCTCGATAGTTCCGTAGTCTATTTGCGGTCGGTGTTGGTACTTTGCGTAATCGATTTTCAGGAACTTTAGCTGATCATTGGCCTCGGCCATGTTCATAGCGACGAGTTTTCTTTTAAGCTCTGGGCCCTTTAGCAAAGCGTTACAACGCTCCTGCAAAATGTTCCAGTCCAGCGCCCAGGAGTAGCGTTTGTTACGTGGCTGAAATGCCACTGTCAACAGATCATTTACAATATTGCGTGGCAGACGGAGCGATAGCAATGCCTTGTGGACAGGATCATAGTCGGCTAAAGGGTTATTGAGATTGGTAACGGAAACAATTTGGTCGACATCAATCGTTGAGCTCAGTAGTTCAAATTTAAAGTTCGGCAGTTTCTCGTTGCGTGCTTTACCAGATTTTGTGCTTGGCTCATCTTCACGCTTCTTCTTGATGCGTGAACAACGCCTTACCTGGGCAAAATTTTTACGTGTTGGATTCAGGTAAAATGTTGTCAACCAAAATTCCGCTTCCAAAAATCCTTCCTCCGAAAATACTTTGGCCAAATCACCATAGTTTTCTGATAAACTATTTTCCAAGTCTATCATAAATTGTATAGTTAATCCAGGATGATAGCGCCAAGTTTCAATGGTGTTCAGCTTCTGTCCAATTATCTTCAGCAACAATGCAACCTTTGCAAACTTCCACCCTCGAAAGTTCTATAAAGTTAAGGCAATAAATGATTAATGGATGATGATTTGGCGGAACCCAATAAAACTTACTCGCTGTGCTAGCATTCCATAGACGACCTCTAAGATTTTTTCATTATTCGGTACACTTTGAAATACCGGGTCGACTTGTCCATTTAACTCTTTGTCACCGTCCATTTGAGGCTTCTCCCCCTCGAAGCAGTTTTTGAAGTTTCCAATGTTGCTTGCCCGATTTCCCTTACAAATTTGTTCTTGGTAGTTGATCTTCAAATTCACTGTATTTGGAAAAGCATGACTATTGCGTTGTGACTCTAACTTCTGCATCTCGTTCTGCAGAAATCGTTCACTATTTTCACGCTCCTCCAAATACCGATTCATTAGAACTTTAAACTCTGGTAGATTCGACATCAATTCGTTTACACTAAGCGACATTAGCTCCAAAACCTTATGGCCCAGCACGTAGCTAGTATAGGCCTCCAACATAACAGCAAACGGAGTTATCAAGTTTAGTTTAAATTTTCTAAACATAATTTGCTTGAAGAAGCCATCCGTGCCCAGGTTCAAGCGTAAACTAATTTCTGAAATTAGTCTTGCTGGAGTGAAGCCTATATCTTCCGAGCTTTGAGCTTCTTGCATGCCCTGCGCGTAGAATCGAATGTTGTACATCTGCGAAAGTAAAATTTATTTTTTTAACTCCTTTTTTTATTTAAACTGAGAGGTGTACCTACCACGTTATCTATCACATAACCGCGATTATTATCAGATACAAAAACTGTAAGTAAGTATATATGTCCAACTAAAGTGATGTACTTTTTCTCTAGCAGCCAGTTTATAGAACTTTTGTTATTTGTGTACGCAATCCACGCAGCAAGAACGCGCAGTGAAACTTGCTTTACTACCTCCCAGCTGCCGGCATCAAATAACTTTTGTAAACGTAGGATGACGAGGTGGAGACGTTCTTCTATTAAAAATTTAACATCTGTAAAAAAAGATGTATGCATGTTGTTTGATTATTGATTACACACTTTGCGCCCATACCCACCATTTGTAGTGGCTGGAGGTACTGAATGATCAATTGTCCTATGTTTATTTCGCTTAATATTTGCAAATATGCGTTGCAAATAGCTGAGACTCCATGGATTTTGTTTAAAGTTCAGTATATACGGCCAGTTGAGTGCACTGAGGCCACTTATCTTGGGGAACGCTGTAGATGCTTTATCGAGATAATACATAAGTAATTGCTTCAAGCTGTCTGAGCAGGAAGCCCATTCTTGACTAAATAATAGTTGAAGGGTATGATGGCCCAGCACTTTGGCAATATAGGCGACTTCATCTGTGATGATTTCTCGACTGTGTAACTGACATGTCTGCCAGCCGTAAACTAACTGTATTAGTCTGTCATCTGGCATTAGCTGATAAACATCCACATCACTGCAGCTGGTGTAGAAGATGAACATGTTCTAAAAAACACATATTACAAAATGCATTTACATTAAAATTTTATAAACAAATGTTCTTGTACTTACTGCATTGAATTCATCATAATTTATAGTTGCTGCGCACTTGAGAAACTTCTGCTCATCGAACGCTTCAGGTAATATTATGTCCATATTCGAGTTTTGTTATCAGCAGCCTTGCAGCAAATTAGTAACCATTTAAAAATAATATATACATTTACTTATTGCAACCGGTGATATGCGTACTTGCTAGTGATGGGCGTAAATGAGCAAAGAACTTTAATATCTTATCGCGGTGAGCAGCGAACTATCGTGGGTTTTATAATATTTAGCTTTGGTCAGCAAGCAATATGCGGTTATTTTAAAAAGAAGTGCGATGTTTAAGTTGTTGGATAACTTGACAAGTACATTTGTTGTCTTTAGACACACAGTACATCATAAAATAATCAGTTTAAGCTTAAATTTACCGCATTCATGCAAAATCAATCTTAAATTCTTCGTCACAAAGAGTACTTTTATGTATTCATATGGTGAATGTCATAACAATGCAATTTGCTTTGCTGCCATCTGGCATATGCAAAGAGCAAACAAATTTTTATTAGCTGCCAACTGCGTCTACTACATCATCGTCTTACAATGAAAGCGCCATGGGTATTCCTTTAGAAATGTGGCCGCCATAGCGACCGATGTGGGTGGTGGCCAGTTGGTCAACAAACGGGGCTTCTACGCGTGCAATGCAATGCATGGCTGCAACTCCATTTTTATTAAAGGTCAAGCCCTTGGGGGATTCTGAGTTTCCTGATTTTTCTAAAGACCTTAATTTCATATTTTTTGGTAGCAGCAATTAGGCCAAAGCCAAGCCCCAATTACCATTTTCCACGTAAATAGCGAATGATTTACAATCGCTGCACTCGAAATGTAGCAAGCAAAAACACATGTACATTGTCTGCACTCAGATAACATTACTTAGAAGCCATTTATCTGTCCCGAAATCAATTAGTAGCTACGTATGCGACCTGCCTTATCGATTGATGTGTGGTATGGGATGTGTGCGGTGAACGGAGTGCGGTGTGCGGTGTGCTGTGTGCGGTGTGAGATGTGCGATGTGTGGTGCGCAACATGCAGAGTGCCGCATAGCCCATTCATTATACGCACCGGTAGCAGTGTCAGTGTCATAAATATTCCCATCATCGTTTATTTGGCGTTTTCAACCGGAGTGGCTATCAAATGGCACAAATGAAAACCTGTTGATATCCAAAAGACGCACACAAATCGAGCCATGAGTACGCATATATATCTATATATCTATGTGTACTCATGCACCCACATATAGGCATGTATCAAAGGTCGGACTGCACTGGTAATTGAAGATGAGGTATTTTTAAAGGAAATCGAAGATAAGAAAAAAAAAGAATAAAAATACCAAAGAGGATACATGGCATGAGCCTCTGCAGGTCAGCCATAAATATTCATGAAGTCCTAAAAGGGTTTTTACACGTATAGACGGTCAGGTTAGTCATCCAGCGGGGACAGCTGTGGGGCACCGCCAACGCACACCGTCCAAATTGACACAAAATGGAAAAATTGTTTTCAAAGCATTCAATTGATTGGAGCTGGACCACCTGTGGTGGATTAAGAAATGCAATTGCACGGCGTCGATGAGTGGTTAAGCATTTGGGTAGTAAGCGATTAATTTTAAACGGCATGGAATGGAATAGCGTGGAATGGGCGTTGGCTTAGCCTAAACAATGAATGGTAAAGGACCTAACGCCTCGGTTGGAGCATGCACATGAATTTGAATGAGCTGCCAGAGTACCCACGCATATGTTGTGGACAACAAAGTCTGTCGATGCTCCCAGGGGAAAGGCAAATAAACATTGCAAGGGCGCGCATGTGTGCCATCAACTTCAGCTCGAAACGCGTTCGTTAGCTGGGGACAATGGGCAATGGAATATGGTATGTGGTATATGGTATGGAATATATATATATATATATATATATATATGTATATATATACATATATATGTATGAGGATACGGGATGCGGGATGGGATATAGAACATACGACATGGGATACGGACGGAAAAACGTCGACGCTTTGTTGACTGCCCCGCTAAGTAGGCAACAGTTTTCGGCCACTTCCGTCGCTGCAGCCGCAAGCAGCTGCCATCCACAATTGTTGTTCTGACGGGCTTGAACTTCCATTGCTTCACATACACATATAGAAAAATATTAATGCGTGTAATGTGTGTGTGTGAGTGTGTGGGTGCGTGTGTGTGCCTGCGTGTCTCTGTGTGTATAAATACGTCAGCTTACTTTTGCGTATGTGTTTCTGTTACTGAATGCTTCGTGTGTCGCGTTCGGGCTTCGAGTGCGCAACAATCGTGCCACGATTCGTTTCCGTTTTGATTTATAAACGGCCGTTGCGACCAAGCTGCGTATCATTAACAGTTGATCAACAGGTTTGCGCACACATCCCGGGACCCAAGGCTCATCGCAACAGTTCGTTGCCGCTCGCATCCGGTGGAAAAAGTAGAACAATCCATCCGCAATATTTGTGCACTAATTGAATTGCAGCAGGACCACAAATTCACTTATAAAGTAATTTAACGTGGAAAACTAAAAAGAAAATACATTTCATAAAAGGGACACAGGAAATAGAAAAAATAACGGCGAAAAGTTTTATATGCAGATTTGTGAAAGGCCCCACTAAAGGACCGTAAGAACGAAATCGGAGGAGCGTTTCCTCTTCCACTTTTTTTTTTGAAAAACCAATTTAAAAACTAAAAAGGACAATCCACAGGTGAGTTGACTTTTAAAAGCTTTTTTCATGATATAATCAAATGTGCTAAGTAAAGGATAAAATATCCCTTTCATGGTCAATTGAAGGGATGCACTAATTAAGTTAATAATATCAAAGACAATTCTATGCACAATATAAAAATTAAAAATTTAACTTAATCAGGGCTTAAAATATAATATAAACTTTTCACTCAGAGTGCACGATAAGCGTGGTAAACTCTTGAAAGTCCTTACACGTTTTTAGCTTTGTATTGAAGTAAGAATAAATTGGTGAAAAAAATATACACATAATCCGCTCTTATATGCCAGGCCACGCAGTGCCCCTAAATATGTTTACCATAACCCAGTTTGTTAGCTTAAGAATACGCAGAGGGCATTAAAAATTGAATGATTAGGCAGTCAGGTTCGGAGTCGCCAGCGCATGTCCTTGCTCATTTTGCAGAAAGAATAACTTGGATTAGTGGGACACTCGGAGCTGCCACAAATTTTGTAGCTTCGTGTAGTGACGTGGTGATGATGCGGGTATGGGACGGGGCACCACCGGCAGCCACCACTGGCGGCTCCCAATTTATTTGCACTTTTGCGGATATTTTGTTTATTTACGAATTTTCGGTTGATGCTCGAGAATCGCATTGGTGGCGATGATTTTTATTCAAATGACAGCCGCCGTGCGTGGGATGCCGCAGGAAACCTATTTAAACAAAACACTTATAGGCAAATGCCATCCTTTGGCAAATATTGGCGCTAGCTCCTTAGAAGAACGCGCTACGAAAGGAAATACTTACAGGACTAACGGAGCGCGCCCCTCGGAACGCCCATTGCATCGATTCGTCAGATGCGAAATGCCTAATTTCGGCGGTTTCGAGTGCGAGTTCGAGTTTGCATGTTGATTACCTTTATATATTTATATGTATATATGTGTGTATTTACAACCTATTCATTTATTTCTATATATACATATACATATCTCTATATATATATGTATATACGTGTTTGTATATATGTACTCGAAAATGTATTCGAGGTGCTTTGGCAAACAGAAATGCGGTATCCTTTGACAGTCTAGAGAGACATTGCCATGAATAATGCCTGGTCAAAAGGCTCGTGAATAATACAGTGACTGGGTTGGCACTCAATTCATTCATTGCATTCAGACTTTTGCTCGAAACTCTCTGGAATGCCAGCCACTAACTAAGCCATAAATATTTTCAGTTAATTTCAATTACAAGCTCCCTTGGACGTGCCAACGTCATGGCTCCACTTCATCTTATGTTTCAGCTTCTGGTTTGCTCCTGTTGTCTGCTGTAGGTCTTCGCATCTGCTGATCCTTAAAATAGTTAGCGCTTCCTTGTAACCCCCCCACCCTTTGACAGCAATAGCCACAGTCAGCGGCCGTGTGCCCGTCGAGTGTGTGTGGTCATAAAATTTGATGCGTGCCCTATCATCGCGTTGAAGCTATCTATTATAATTTAACGCAAAGCCGCTAAAACTTTCATCTGGCCGTCAATCAATCAACGACAAGCGCACAAATTAAATGCAAAGTAAGACAACATAAAACCAACGCCAGCGAACGTTGCCAACATCAGTTACATTTGGACAATCAGTCACAAGTCAGGAGCCACAAGCTCGGTCGGGTCAAGAGTCAGGAGTCAGGAGTCAGGAGTCAGGAATGAAGGAGTGAAGGAGTGTGGTCACTCCTCCTCCATGTTAACTTTAGTCGCTTCAATTAACTGCTCAATCTCATGGCGGTGCCATAAACTAGCCCATCAGTTAAAACACCGCTTAATCAGCACCCGGTCTCGGATTAGATAGCGATAGTGCCACACTCCCCATGGGGTTCCATGAGTGTCAATGACTGCTTGTCTCTTGCCTGTTGCCTGTTGCCTGTTGCCTACTGCCTGTTGCCTACCGCCTGCTGCCTGCTGCCTGCTGCCTGTTGGATTTTTGGCCGCTGGAAAGCTTTTCCATGTCGGCGCTTAGATTTATAATAGTCTTAATTGTAGGTATTACCTATGCCAGAGTATGTCCCAGAAGTGTTGATTACATGTTGTGTCCCTCCGATAATCGAACTCCCAAGCAATACAAAGCCTTCCACTCACGATTACAGCCATAAAACACTTTAATCCTCTTATATCTCATTTCGATTTTTCTAATTATCGGGTAAGTCCCACATATCTGCGGGATTATGTTATATAATTGCACCGATTGAGTCAATTAAGCGTCGACTCATAAATATAATTAACTTCCATGTGGCTTTTGTAGCTCTTTTTATATCCTTCGGATCATTTGGCCAAATCGTTCACAATCTGTGCCTTTCCCTTCATTTTATTTATCAATTCTTTCTCATTGATTTTTATTTAATGTTCGGAATCGGATTTCATTTTAAAATATAATTATATATACTTTATATAATTATTCATTTTATTTATTGTATTTATTTAAATATTTGACTAGAAACATGAATCGACTCGATGGGCCAGGAAATAATCTGGAACTTGAATGAAACTCTTGTGTTTGATATGATATATAGAAAATTGATATATATCATGAAATGAAATCGGTTGAAGTAACATGAAAGTTAATTTTAGTACTAGTCAGGATTCTTTGCTTAACCGCAACTAAAATCTGTTTTAACAGGCGGCATATAATAATCCTATCCCGTGGTGTTCCCTGTTTACCAGAGCCAGACACTGCGTGGATCCTTCCGTGCCTTTCATAATGTTGTCTTTGTGCTGTACTAATGAATAATTCCGCTTATGCCGGCGCACATATGAGGAGCTCCTTCAAAGGATTCCTCGCAATGGGAAAGCGCTTAACGTTGCCAAAGTCTCTTCCTGTGGGCTAAGTCGAGTGCTTCGCTTGAACGACGGCAGTGTCGTTGCATTCACAAGTGCAATTCGCAGCCACTTAAGTTCTTCAGCAAACATGGCTGTAATCCTTCCTATCATTATCCTGTGGCATATCATTTTAAGCACTGTGGGTGGCTGTGCAGTGCACACACAAATGAATATATATCTATATATATATATATATACATATATATGTATAGTAAGACCCAACCATACACGTATACACACATTGACAGTTATGACACACAGGCTGTGTGGCCTTGCAATTTGGGCATGCAGGTCCTGGCGAAATTCGCGGCTGTACGCGTATACGCATTATGATGATAATGCCTACGCCGTCAGCGGCACTCCAAAAATGACCGCCCACCGTTGGCCACCTTGGGGCTGGCGCAGCAATAGGACATTAATAGGCCATAAATTGTTACTGTTATGCGTAGCTGGCTTTTAACGCAGTGGTTGGCATTTGGCATCCACTGAACTTCGCAATTGAGCGTCACCGTCGGGAGTTGAGTGCCGTGTAAAAACATGGAGGGTCATCGTGGGCTGGGAAAGACATCGGGTGCCCGCTGGGTGGTTGCTGGGTGGCCTTCTGGCAGCCCCACCGCTTTCAATTAGAGTGGTTATTTAGCTAAATCGTTACGCTTGTTGCTGTAATTTGAGGCGTAGGCGGATATGATTGCCGACACCAAAAACAAAGCGTTCTAAGCACCCCAGGGATACGTTCGAAGTTGGCCGTTGGCGTCGACGGTTAATGGGAAGGAGAAGGAGAAGGCGAAGGAGAAGGAAGGCTATGACCACACATTCCTTTTGCCGCGTTACTTCTACTCTCGACTCTCAATTCCATATTTACCTTTATTTCCAGGAAAATGGCTCAATTGAAGAGTTCCGGCTGTGGGACACATAGTGTTGCCCTTTTGTTACTTCTCTTGCTCAGCACAGGAAACGGCCAGGGCGCCTCAGTTGCCAGCAATAATAACAACAACGATCTGGCTGCCACTGGACTCTCTGATCAAGTGGTTGATCAAATGACCGACAACGAGCTGTACAACAATAACAAACGCGCTTGGCAATCGTTGCAGAGCTCCTGGGGCAAGCGATCAAACGACCCGGCGGCAGTTGAAATGGACGATTCGATCTATATGACAGGACACTTTGTACCTCTGGTCATCACCGACGGCACAAACACAATCGATTGGAACACCTTTGAGCGCATGGCCAGCAACAACTTGGAACAGCAGCACCTACAACAAGCCCAATCCGCCGAAGACATGGAAGACGCATCCGAAGGCAACTCCATCGAGAAGAGGGCCTGGAAGAACATGAACGTAGCCTGGGGAAAGAGACGTCAGGCTCAGGGCTGGAACAAGTTTCGCGGTGCCTGGGGCAAGCGTGAGCCGACCTGGAACAACCTCAAGGGTATGTGGGGCAAGCGTGATCAGTGGCAAAAGTTGCATGCTGGCTGGGGCAAGCGCTCCATTGCCAACTAAATGCCATGGTCGTCGATCTAGGGGCATTTTTACACACACGACACAATTTATACAATACGCAAATTAGTTGGACTATCTGGCTAACTTATTAACTAACTACACAACCAACTTACTAGCTAACTAGCTGACTAACTAACTGGGTGGCTAAGTAAGTGACTTAATTAATAGCTGTCTTTAACCATATATTAGCTGCTACGTGCATTTTCTCAATGTTCTAAATGTTGACGTTCATGTGTAGTAGGAAAATGTTTAGGTCAATTCCAAAAATGTATGAAAGCGCTCGCCAGGATCGCAGGATCGCAGGGTCGCAGGGTCGCAGGATCGTAATTATTGAAATAATATTAATATCAATATGAGAGAACCCAAAAGTAAGTTTTCGTAATTCGTTGAAACACACGCACATACATATACTTATATCTATGTGTCACTAACGGTAGCTGAGAGCAGTCGCCAGTATTATATTTTAATATGATAACCAATTAACAATTACCAATTACCAATTATCAATACAATACACAATATACGATAACTTAACTTAAACATACTAACTAAACATATATTATATTATATAACATATACGATGCTAACTAAGGGACATTGTGTAGTTCTAGTTTCCCAGTATACAATTTCCACAACACAATACAAAACTCTAGATACCTTAATTTAGTTAATGGAATTGTGCATATTTTTTTGAATACATATACATATACGTATACCTAAAGCATACTAAATGGCAATTATATAAATGCAATTATCACAATAAAGTTGAATAAAAATCTATCAAACCGCCTTTGATTTTTATAATCCTAAAATTTACTCTACACAAATTTATTTTTATTTTGTCTTATTTATTTTTATTTAATTTTTTATTAGCTACGTAATAATTGGTATTCATTTTAGTATTATTTTGTGTATTAATACTTCAATTAATATTATTTAATTTAAATTAATATTTCTAATCCCAAAATCCACTCTACACAAATTTATTTTCATTTTGTCTAATTTAATTTTATTTAATTTTTTATTAGCTACGTAATAATTGGTGTTTAATTTAGTATTATTTTGTGTATTAATACTTCAGTTAATATAATTTAATTTAGCTATTCATTTTTTTTTTTTTATGTATTGTATTAACCATGTATATCTTTAAATTATTATTATTTTATTTATTTTTATTTCATCCATTATTGTTATTTATTTTATTTAGTTTAAATTTTTTTTTATTTATTGTATTATTATTGAATTATTTTTTATATTAAGATTTGATTTCTTTTCAACTAATTATTGTTGGTATTTTACACCACTTGCTTAATAATTGTTTTATATATTATAAAATAATTATTTGTTAGTTTTATATTAATATTGAATTGAATTGAATTAATTATTTATTTAATTTATTAGAATATCTGTCAATATGGTTTGTCTCAGGACTATGGATTATTTCCACCTGATTATGCGACTTCTCTTGAAGGAACTTTAACTTCGAAAGGATGAAATAATTATTAAATATTTATTAGATTGAATTTGTTTTCATTCCCGGCCTGGGAAGCTCATTATTAATGAATGTTTGTGGTAAAACACGTTGGTCTGGTCTGATTAGTTGGCAATTAAATTTTCATTGCTTGTCAGTCAATTAAAATATATTACCTGTATCCGATTTTGTGTATAAAAGGTTTGCCTTGTGCTGGAAAGGTGGTAGTTACTCTAAGAATCTTAACAATGAGGTATAGGCCACGGGACAGGAATGGAAATCCTTCGCCTTTGCCTTGGCCAATGGCACTCTACAGGCGGCTGAATCCTATCATTTGGCCGTTGGAGGATGGAGTTGGTCGCTGGACTTTGCTTTCGGAGCGCTTACTCATCGCTGTAGGATTTCTCATATTCTGTTTACACACCGAAGTGGACTTCCATTATTTCGTGGCCAATCGCAACGACCTTGACAAGATACTGACAGGCGTGCCCACATTTCTGATTCAGATTGAGATACAGATACGCGGCTTCCAGCTGGCATTGCGGAAAGATGAGTTCAAGCGTCTACTTCAAAGTTTTTATTCTGACATTTATGTGTCACAGAAGTCGGAACCAGTCCTGTTCTCCCGCATACAGCAACAGATGCTGGGCATACGTGTGAACTCCATAGTCTACCTTTTGGCTCTGCTGAACTTTTCCCTCGTTCCGGTGCAGAACATCATATACCACAGGCGGGACATGCTCTACCCACAAGTGTATTGGTTTGATAATACGCAACTTATGTATTATATACCTCTGATCTGCTTCAACTATTGGGTGGGCATAGTTATAACTAGCATGCTTTTTGGAGAGCTAAATGTTGTGAGCGAACTAATGATGCACCTGAATGCTCGATATGTGATGCTGTGCAGGGACTTCAAGGTGAAAGTGAGGCAGAGACTGGCCCATGAAGATCCTGCAGATATAGCAGTTCAGTTTCGTCAAGATCTCATTGAGATGTTGCAACGAAATGTAAAGCTCAATTATTTCGGAGAGCGAATGGAGAAGGAGTTCAGTTTTCGAATTTTTATATTATTTAGTTTCAGTGCTGGTCTCCTTTGTGCTCTGGGATTTAAAGCATATACGGTAATTATAGAAGATAATTTTTTTTTTTTTTACGATTTTTTCTTCTATAGAATCCGGCAAAAAGTATTGTGTATATTGTGTGGTTTATAGCCAAGTTCTTTGAGTTGTTGGCCTTCGGGACGCTCGGTTCGATTTTGTATAAAACTGTAAGTACATCATGTTTCGTCAAATGCATTGTTGTAATTTCAAAAACTTACATTAAATTATAGACGGATGAATTAAGTCTTGCTTACTACAGTTCCGACTGGGAGCAGATCATATTTCGCTCAGATAATGTGCGTGAAAATGTGACTCTTATGAAGTTGATCACCTTGTCCATTAAAATCAATTCACAGCCATTTTGTCTCACCGGCCTCAAATACTTTAGGGTTACATTAGTTGCAGTGTTAAAGGTTATTCAACCAATTTGATTTTTGTGAAAAATTATTAAAAATTAGTTTTATTTTAGATAATTCAAGGAGCATTTTCATACTTTACTTTCCTGACGTCAATTCGTTGAATTAATTATCGTCACTTATTCTTCGAAATGTATATAAATATTTTCAAGAAATATATATAGTAGCTTAAATAAATATAAATATATATGTTTTTAAAATAAATATATCTGTTATTTTTATTTTTCAGTTTTCCAACAAATATTTATAATTTTTTAATAAATCGATGTTTGAATTGACAAGTTTTACGTTTCACAGCAGTCAGCTTTTGTGCTTTTACTTCAAAACATTTGACAGAGCAACACTTACGATACATTTTCTATCGAAACATCGCACAATATGCGAATTTTTTAAAGTGTGCACACATTGTTTACCGCCGCCAATTTGCGGCATTATTTTGGAAGAGTATTTTGTGCAGGCGAAATTGTATAAATATGGATAATTCTGGCTTAAATCGGTAAATAATAAAGTTTGTCCATTACAATATACATTATTTTACATATATATTTATTTTAATTGACAGGTCATTGTTTCAATGCTCTCCATCCAGCAAACGGACGCCAATGTCGCGCGTCAACGTGGTCGCGAGTCTGGATCTTACACGACGTCGCGCGGAGGCCAAATATTATCT
Source organism: Zaprionus lineosus (assembly GCA_035044505.1). NCBI lineage: Eukaryota > Metazoa > Arthropoda > Insecta > Diptera > Drosophilidae > Zaprionus > Zaprionus lineosus. Next base: position 2,541,562 of record JAWNNX010000694.1, on the reverse strand, counting down.
CAAATGGGGAATTATAGATTTAGTTCTTTGGACACTGACTCTTTTAGATCATAGTGATACATACTTGTGTGTTGATTTTAAGTACTGGTATCAAGCAAAAATGTCATTCGCTGTGATAACCTTTTTAAGCGGAGTTCTATGTATTGGCAAATATGTTTGGTTGCTGTTCGTAGATAACGGTCCGGTAGCCATTACTGACACTCAAAGATATCTTTTGAACGAAAGTTTGAGTAAGTATAAGCGAAGAATTTTTAAACAGTTTTATATCATGTCATTCTATTTTTAGATACCTCTAAAAAAAAAATTGGCACGCCGAGACCACCAGAAAAACGACCATCAGTACCTTTTGGAACATGTAGCAGTCCATTAATAAATTGGCACTCTTCGTTCGAAGACAGCAGCTGGGGCTCTCCCTCGTCACGTCGTAGTCCAAGTCCTGTCCGTTCGCCACATCAACTACAAGAACAGCAGCAAAATCAGCAGTCAAAACAGCAGACAAAACAGAAACCAAAACAACAAACTCAAAATCAACAACATCCGCAACAACAGCAACAACAATACATTAAGAATGCATCATTTAACCAATCAATTGGCGCCAACAACTCATTGAACTCTAGCAACCTTAGCAGTGAATCCGAGTACATGTCACCTTACCCAGAGGTGTGCCGCGATGACTTTCTAACGAATAAGCAAAAACTGCCAGCCCTCATTAGGCGAGCATTATACGCACGTCAAAGTAGCTGTCCCGAACTGGAAGACTCTTTAGATTCAAAAAAAATTGCCTCGACAAATTCCTTTTGGAACTACTGCAACAATGTTGCGTATATGCTTAAGAGAAATATCTATCAGCTAGCACCAGCTACAGTGCCTTCACCAGAAATCGCTCCCACTTTAATTGAAGATTTTGGCATTGTTCACTTTAAGAGTGGCAACTCGGAGATCATCAAACGAATCTCAACTGTCCAATTATCGCAGTACTTAAATAATTTGAGATATGTAAGTACCTTAAGTATTGCCCAAATGACTTATTTTAATATATATTCTTCAATTTAAGTGGATATCTTCTACCATACTACAACGCTTGGTGAAGCAAATAGATTCAATCGATGAGACATGTCGAAACCGTGGGTTAGGCGAATTCAAGATTGGGACAATCGGACTCGAACGTTTACGCAAACTTGCGGAGAACCAATCGTTTGTTAATGACTATGCACCCACGCTTCCTTTGATACTGTCCTTCCTGGACGTATTCGCCAACCAAGAGTATGTAGTGCAGCGCATAAGAGAGCTTGCCCAGGGCTCGTGCATTGGCGATTACAGGTGGAACTCGGGCAAGGCATACAATGGCCAAGAATGGGGTGAACACCTTCCCACAGATAATGCAGTAAGATTTTCCTCCCATTTTAATTAATTTTATTAACTGTTTTATATAAAAATGCCTTTTATTTTTTATTTTAGATACTTTTCCACCTGTTTTGCGTTTATCTGGATACTCAACTGATGCCATTACCTCAAGGAGGTCGTCCCTTTCACTCACGCTATGTTCTTACGCGTGAGGATAAACGCTCCTCCAAGGATATTATTGATGCTGTCAATAATAAGGCTCATTGCGCCATACTCGTTAGCAACAACCAGTTGAACCCCAAATTTAATTTTATCAGTGAAAGGGAGTTACACAATTGCGTCTATGACCGAAATAATTTATTTTACGTTATCATACAGTTCCTGATTCACATGCGGTCCAACCACGAGTCGATGCTCGAGGGCGTTAACTTGGGTAAAACCGGCATTAACATAATGTGCGTCATTGTCTAAATTGCAAATGGCCGCCAGTTTTTGACTATTATCTTAACTATATGTTATCCAGAATATCCTGAATACTTGTGTCGTCCGTCACCAGGTATTTGAAAATTGCAACTATTAAATTATGTATTATAATTATTAAGTCAATTCCCATGCAACACACGGTAAACATGCATGCGGCTTTTGTGGTTGCAGCAGTCGCCACTCACGCTTCAATGCTGTCCGCAAAAAGAAGGCGTCATGCAAACTTAAAATAAGTTCGTCTCATCCATTGTACGTATATCCCTTACCTATAATCTGGATAAAACGGGTTAGTCAAGCTCCTTGTGTATACGCAACGGAAATGAGTACGATTCGCATCCAAGAACATATGTTAAATATATTTTTTTAATTAGTTATAAGCTCCCATGGTCCTCCCTTGGGCTTTCTCAAAAAAACTATTTGACGAAACAACAAATCGAACTCCTTTTTTTTGTACTCTAAACTTACATAGTAGAAATGGTGGGTATTATTAAGACCGGGAAATTAACGAAATGTATATAGATATAAATTTAGATCAGGGATAGTCGATTACTAGGAAAGAGAAGTCTGATTTATCTGCAGTCCGATTGGTCCGTTGTCCTCCGTGTCCACTGACTGATTTGTCCGCTTTTATGATGACGATGCCATTGATCTCCAAAGTTACAGCAGCTGGAAATATGTATAATTTTATCTGATGTTAGGGTATTTTATACGTTAATAAAGATTTCTGTTATCAACCAAAACCGCGTTAATTTGATGACTCCGGTTTACGACTGAGCTGTTTATGTCATTAGTGTTGAGGAGAGGGTAAACAAAGGCATATCTCTTAACCAGTCAATAGTTTGACTTGTCTGTCTGTCTGTCTGTCTGTCTGCATATTGCCTTAAGTGTCTGTGACTATTGGTCTGGGCGTCCGCCTGTCGAGTGTTTCCTGTCCTGTCCTAGTCGTCCATATCGTTAACCTACAAAGCTAGTTAGGGTTTTGTACAAATAGCCGGATAGAGGTGGGGTCAGTGGTGGTGAGAACCTAGGGTATCTCGAGTTCGTGCACTTTGTTCCAGGAAACAGTTTTGTTATTGTTGTTCATGCTTGCGTTGGCTTCAATGCGGTCATTGTGGTCGATGCTTTAGCAACAATTAACTTATGTCTTAAGCGTTACGTGTGTGCTGGAAGCGTGGGCAGTGAATTCCTAGTCATTGGCCCTTAACAGTTTGCTGTGATGGTGGGATGGGGGGATAGTGGGTTTGGGAATTGGCGGGTTTGTGAAATGGCGGATGGTGGTGTGGTTGGAAGGCGGAATAATGGGATGACGGGGAATGGGGGCATGAGGATGATGGGATTGTTGGTGGGTGAGGTGGTGAGAAGTGGTTGTTAGAGGGAGATATAACCTCATTGCTGGGCTTGTAAGCAGGTGCACAACTTTAATTGCTTTTCCATGATTTTCAATATTGTGCTGGTCAATGGCCGTTCCCTTAGCAGGACCTCCAGCTACAACGGCCGCGGCGACTGCAACGGCAGCGGTGAGCGTAGCTGTGCTGGTGACTCTAACGGCGACTCATGTGCACCTCCACACTTTGGAGAGTGACAAAATTAATGGCTTCCGGCACAGAGTGTCGTCATTTTGTCGAGCTTTAGAGGAGCGCTGAAAAAATGCTTCTTTCTGGCCAAAGTCATGGCCCGTCAGCACGGGCGCGAGGCGGGCATCATGTGCGAGCGTAGGTGTGACGGCAGGGCAAAGAGTTCCAAAGCAAAGGAGCTGCTGACTTCAACATGAACTCTTGACTGCTTCTGGTTGCATACACTTAAGGCTCTGGTTCTGTGTCTAGGTTCGGCTTTGGCTCTTGGCTTGCTCTCAGGCCTGGCAGGACCGCATTACCATTTTCCTTGGCCATACTCATTTCAGCTAACGCTCCGGTTGCCGTTACTGTTTCAGCTCTTTGTTCATTTGACGTTGAATCGCTTGGTTGGTTATTTTAATGCCTTCGCTGCTGTCGTCGTCGTCGTCGTCGCCGTCGCCGTCGTTGTCGTTGTCGTTCTCGTTGTTGCTCGCCGTTCCTGTTCCCGTTCTCATCCTCACACTCATCTAAGTCGCCGTTGCCGTTGCCGTTGCCGTTGCCGCTGCCGTTGCCGTTGCCGTTGCCCTTGCCGTTGCCGTTGTCGCCTTCGTTGTCGTTGCTGGCACCTCGAGTGAGTAATGTGCTTGGGTTGTCAACTTTACACTTTTATCCCTCGCATTATATTTGCTCAACCTACACACACCCACACACCCACCCCACACACACACACACTCGCACATATATCTGTGTATATGTGTATATGCACACTGACACAAACACACACCCTTCTTTAGGAGGGTGATATGTTTTCTTGATACTTTTTCTCAAGTTGTAAATTGGCTTAAAAATAATTTGTCAAAGCATTTCAGCGTACGGGGATTGGGATTGGGATTCGGATTCGGAGCGACAGCGACAGCGACAGCGTCGTCGACGCCTATGAAGCTGCTGTTGTCGCTCGCCATTTTCTTGCCAAATTGTTTGGACCTTCTCCCTGCTATACGGACTGAAATTCTTTAAAAGAAACGCATGTGCGCGTCTTCATATCCAATTAGAAAAGTTTTCCTTCGACTGCACCGTAATTGTGTTGATTAGTGCGGCTCGATGGCTAGGCGGGGGGTGGGGGGTGGGGCGTTCGCAACGGGAAGGTGGCCTGGCGATGGGTTTGCCATAACATGGGACATGGGAAATCGGAGAATGTGAAGATGGATTTGGTGTGTCTTACCAAATACTCAAATACTTTAAAAGTGAATGAGCCAAACGCGACTGCCAGGCGCAGGACATTCAATAGGCTTTCTCTTTTCTTTGTGGCTTACACAAACTTCGATCTAATATTATTCCGCCAGTCACTTTGAGGGGCTCAGCCCCTCAGCTGCTCAGCCCCTCGGCTCCTTTCTGCACATGCTCTCTGCATCCGAGCAACCGTACGATGTCCTGCCTCCTGTTGCCTGGTCGTCCTCCAAATATTTATACACAATAAAGTGGCTAGTGGCAAAGCTTTTACTTTTCGACTTCCCTGCGTCTCTCCCATCTTGTTTCTATTTTTTGCTGCTTATTTATTTTTATTTCTTTCTTTTTTTTTTATTTCTATTTTTTTATATTTTTTGTGTACCCCGTGACTCGAACTCTGTGAGAGTATAAAAAGTTTCTATAGATAGTCCAGGGTGGTTGAGGCTCACGAGAAAGTGTATATGAGCTTCATTCTTTAAGAGGAGATATAGAAATACATATATAATGTATGTTTTTCCACAGTGAAGCTCCTACACACTTTCCCGAGTATCCATAGGAACTTATATATATATATGTATATATATATGTATATGCATGTGTATGTGTGTAGATATAGTAAAACTGTAACTGCCGTTTGTTGGCTTCTCAAACATGCAAACTCCTTTCATTATTCTTTTTTTATCTCCTGCAGTTTCTTGCTAGCCGCAAAGATACACCAATTGTTTTTCGCAGGCGGAGGACCCCTTGTTGGAGTCCTTTTAGTTTGTTTGTTTGTCGTTTTGTGCAGAATTAAGAACACGGATTATAACTTCTTATTCATATTATAAGGCACTCGTGCATAAAGTAATTGAAAATCGAAGGGAACTTTAAAGTCGACCACATTCGATTATATTATTTTTTCTCTTCTTCCCTGCCTTCCCGCTTCACTTGCTCTCGACTCTTTAGTCCTTGTCGGGAGCACATTAATGAAGAAAATATTTTCCTATTATGCGCCAATATGGTCGTCCATATTTCGGTTTATTTAATTTTGCGCAAATAAAACGGAAGTGGAGTTTTTATTTTCACCATCCTTGTCGCCCCCCATCCCCATCCAGTTGCCCGTCTCTATCCTCATCCCCGTCTCTATCCCCATTCTCGTCGTCTACTCTATGTGGTGGGTCTTGCCTCTTGGCTCTTGGTCGGATTCCCATACTCAGGCGGTCTCTCGATCCTGTCTCATATTTGTGCGCCCCATAAAATTCAGATGCGAAGCCAAACAAACTTGCGACAATGATGATAATGTCGATTCTTAAATGTTGGACAAATATTTGGACCAGTTTTTTTGTTGTTTTTTTTTTTGGCTGTTGCTGCTTCTATTGTTGTTGTTGTTGCCGTTGCTATTGTGTTTGTTGCTGTTGTTGCTGTTGTTGTTGTTGTTGATGTTTTTAAACAAGCAATTTGTTTAGTGCAGACCCGAACAGCTTTAAATACTTGCCAAGTTGGACGACACACCCAAGCCGACCCACCAGATGCGAGTTTTCCCAGCCATCGCGGCGATGGGAGGTGTAGGAATAGAAAATGGCTGTCATTTCCTTTGAAGCAGCGTTTTGCTTTTCATCGCGCCCTCAGCACCAATTCGATTCTTGTTACTGAAGGTCTAACCCGCCTCCCCACCCCCACTTGGAGCCTTTGCGTCGTCTCAGGCGTCTCAGGCGTCTCAGGCGTCGCAGACGTCGCAATCATCGCAGCCGTCGGTCTGGTCCGTTAATGGCCGAAATGAGTTTTTATGGTAACTATTTGGCTGCGTTTTAAGCCAGGAAGCTTGCGTATGGGCCACATCTTCTTAAAGCATATGAGTGCGATGGCTGCTTGCGATGCTAATGCAATGTCCTCAACATGTCCTCGAACCTTAGGTATTGAAATAATAATTAGAAGCCGTCAATGCGAATTGCTGCAGTGACATTTCCACACACACACTGCACATCCACACACACACACACACACACGCAGACGCACACGCACACACAAGAAACACTTCGGGTTGTATGAGTGGTTTGTTGAGTTGGCTGCTGGTGCAGAGGTAAGCTGGAAGGGTCAATTGGGTGTTTTGTGTCTCCTCGAAATTATATGCTTGCGTAAATGACGACTGGTGCAGTGCAACCGCTGACCGGTGACCGGTGACCGGTGACCACTTCAGTCTTCAATCCCGAATGCTGATAACTTACGCAACTAAGCTCTGGCAGTTGTCGGACTGCTCCACTGCTGCGGCTGGGGGCCATCAGCATTTGCATTTAATCGGATTTGTTGTCCAGATTACAGGTACGAGGACATTGTTCAGATTTGAGCCACATGGCACACGGAGCACATGGGCAAAAAGAAGAAAATCACTTGTTGTGTAATTTCCCTCCTCATGTATGCAGCGCATGTATGTGTGAGTTTGCGTGCGTATGCATGTGTATATGGGTGTGCTCTGACCACAACCACTGCCATGACAAATTAACGTTGCTGCCAATTCTAGTTCGGACTCCTCAGGCACCACATTGATCCTCTTGTTGCTGCCACTGCGGCAGCTGCTGGCATATTGAATACTCCTTCTGTGAGATGGTATAATAACTTTATGACTAGTTTTCTAACGGCACGCTAAAGGACACTTGCGACCAGCTTGTGGGGCAAATCAAGTGAAATCTCAGCTTAAAGTTTAAGCAGAGAAAAAATACTAAAATGAAATTGCAAGGATTTCGAAATTGAAAAGAAATTCCGAAGAATTCAACTTGACTATATCTGAGCTTAGCTCAGGATAGTATTTGGAATTTTTCAATCCCAATTTATACATACATGTATGTATATACTTTTAAAAAATAGTTACAGGATATGTATGCGCGCACCCATCCCACCCACCGCACCCATCCCACCCACCGCACCCGTCGTGGCTTTCATTTCATTTGGTATGTCCTTTAGGTAATTTCGCCGCAAATTGAAATCGTTGACCCACTGATGAATAATAGATGTTTTAAAAGCTCGCTGTTAGCGCTAAAGAGTGTCTAAGGACGAACACTCAAGAGTCTTCCTTTCCTATTCGCTACAATTGTGCGAGTAGGTAACAAACCGGAAACATTGTAAGCATTTCCGCTTTATAACAAATATAAAAAATGGCTGCTTTTAGATATGTTTGACAAAAGTTGTACATCAGAGTAACACAGCGTGATGGAGAGACGGAGACGGGGAATGGGAAGGGAATGGAGATGGGTAAGGGTAAGGAAAGGGGTGGAGAGAAGACAATGTGAAAAAGACAGATAGACAGACAGACAAACCCATAGAGGGACCGAGGAAGATATAATTGCATAAATCAAACTCAAACATGTAGCATGAAAAATCGCATTAATTTATCTGCTCACTGCGCATTCAGCCACTGCCTATGGCACACGAACCAAACACATCCGGACACACCCGTGCACACCCGTATACACACGCACACACACACACACACACAACACACTCCATCCATCCCATCAAGCTCGCAAAGGCGCTGTGTAACATATCCGCTTATGTCAATTTTTTTTACTACACATTCGTACTACTTGAAGAGGGGAGGGAGGCGGTCGATGGTAGGCGGGAGTCGAGGGTATCATCATCATCATCAAGGACCCAGTCGCTCGCTCGGTGGCTCCTCATTCTGATCGCTCCCACTCAGCCAGTTGTCACTGTCAGTTTTGGCTTCCAGTGTTTGTCACAGCTCTGCTGCTTTATGTCGCTTGGTTTGTTTGTTTAAATGCAACATTTACTTTATGGATTGTTGCTATATTTTTTCTTCAACTTTCAACCCGAAAAACAGAGCGAATAAATTTCACGTCAATTTCTATACACAGCCGAGAATGTTAGAAGCTCAGCTGTGTGAGCCCTTGACTGATGTGGCCCTTCACAACTTTGCTCCTTTTTAATAACTTGCCCACACACACTCATACACCCATAATCTCATATACGAATACACTCATACACTCATACACTCATACACTCATACACCCATAAACTCATACACTCATACACTCATACACTCATACACTCATACACTCATACACTCATACACTCATACACCCATAAACTCATAAACTCATACACTCACACACACTAGTACATTTATACACTCGAACCTAACACACACACACGGACACACGGACACATCTGCACACGCACACCACCAAAACGCTAATAACCTGGTTCTTGTGTGCGCTTTAAATGTCCTCTTCATGGTGCATAGTTTAAAATTCTTTATAATTGGATTGCTCCATCTAAAGCTGGCAGAGTCACGCCTCTAGCCTCCGGGGGCAGTACAGCATTTTTTATGCCCACTTCGGACACAGACGTAGTCAATGTGGATCCCAAAACCCGAAGCTCGTCTCGCTGTCCCGCGCTTACCATGGCACGTCAAAAAGGATTTTACAGTTGACGCGTACAAACCAAAGCAGCTCACACACACACACACACACACCCACACACCAACACACAGATACATAAACCCAAACCATCTTTTCAGACCTTCACGGGGCCCTTTTTAGTGTTATTTTTTGGTTGTTGTTCTTCTTTTTTGCTTAGTAGACCAGACGAGCTTCTCTTCCATAGGCCGGCCATCCAGACCTTCCTCTCCCCCTGTGACACCCCAACCCACACCCCTTCACTAGCCACAGACGGCATCCCGCACATGTGTGGGTCTTCAAGTGATGATATGTTTCATTTCACACGGCAACCGTTAGCAATCCTTTCGACCGCATACACACATGTCCATACCGAATATTCCGGAATCGCCTTTCCTCCAACTCAGAATTCACGTCTCCGCTCTGAGCCTCCACTCAGAGCCCCACCCACACCTACACAGCCTTTGTCTATGCATCCTCCTGCCACTCCAAGTGCCGAGATTTATGTTTTCTTGTAAACAAAATAACGGACATGCTTGAGGCAAGGCTTGAGAAGTGTAAAGGTGAACGAAGCGTGAGCTGACATCCGGATTAGGCGTGTACAGGAGTTTGGGTATTCGATTCCCTTTCAATTCGTGTTGATGTGGCCTCAAGGTTGGCTCTCCACATCTGCGTTTCTCGTTTCTCGTTCTTCGTTTTTCGTTTGCCTTTGCGTTTGAGTATGCGATCGGGGCGCAGGAATTAATTATTCAAAGGCTTAGGAAGACCGAAATATCTTTTCCTTTGGATAACTTCTTTGTATGCATTAGGCTTTCGCTTTAAAGGATCCCAAGTGTTGGGCGGGGCTGGGCTGTCCTTCAGTGTACAAATGTGCATAAACTAATTTGAGAAATATAAAGCGAGGAAAAAATGCCATTAGATTTGTGTCCTTTTTATATTGTGAACGACATTTATATGCAATCTGTCTGAAGGATAATGTCACCCCATAATTAAAGAACTGAATATTGAGTAAATTCTAGTTTAGACTTTCTAATCTTACTATAAATTGGCTTAAAATTATGTCTAGACAAAGAGGGGAAAACTTTAGGATTGTGTGCATGGAGTCACATTTGCTATGCCGCATACGTGGCCACGTCCATTCAGAATCTGGGAGCAGTCTGAGCCTGCGGCAGCAGCCCTTGTTATCCTGCCATATGCAAATATTCTAATTTGCATATGTTTAGCAAAAGACTCAAAGTTGGTACACACAAACACTGCATTATAGGTGGGTGAGCGGCTCTGATGCGGCTGCGGATGGTGCGGGCTGTGCGGAAGGGGCTCTTGCATGTGGCTCCACCACATGGAGGGCAAGCAGAGACTTTTCGTCGAGTAGGCATTGAAAATTCTGCTAACGCCAAGGACAGCTAAATTATGCTGAGGGTACGATACTCATACGCACCGTGTGCGCCACAGGTGGAAGGAAACTTGAAAGAAAACAAGAAACCAAAAAGAGAAAGAAAAAGAAAAAGAAAAAGAAAAAGGAAAATAAAAATAAAAATAAAAATTATATTATATATATTTTATAAAGAAAGGAAAAGTAACAGAGACATAAACGAAGTCGAAGGCGACGGCGACGGCAACGGCAACGGCGAAGGCGGAAAACAAAAAAGACAACGAAATTGCCCAACGAACAGCATGTCAAGCGGAAATTACGTAGAACAGAGTCCCAGGCTTCAATCCGAATCGTGGCACCCATTACCCAGCGAGCAACCCCAATCCTGGGCCATTTAACAAACAGAATCGCTGGTTTGCTGGTTTCAGTTTCATGTTTGCCGTCAAGTTGGCTAATTGAGCAAATCGGTAAATGGCACTGGCAGCGACCCACATCCGCTCCCCATGACCGTAATTATAAATCAATTGCTTGCGGTGTTTGCTTTGAATTTCAGGAATCCCTAAACTGAATTCAGCTGCAGCTCCACCTTCACCTCCACCATTATATCCATCTCCAGCCCCATCTCCATCTCCATCTCCAGCTCCAGCTCTAGCTCCAGCTTCAGCTTCGAGTCTATAAGCAACACCGTCAGCGGCAACAGCAGCGACAACTTTGAGTTTTGCGTGACATTTGCCAAATCCTTGGGGCAATTTTTATTTTCCTTTTCAACTTCTCCTCCACAACCCCCGGCACGTTGCAGAGACTCCCAGAGCCGGAATCGGCGTACGAATCAAAGTCAGTAGCAGCATGAAAACTCGTGCCAGACATAACGCAACACCATGCCATGTCATCCTATGCTATGCCACGCCCACTAACCGACTATCCTCTGTTGAATGGAGGCCATGCCGCTTTACATTTGCACGTCTCTTTGTCTGTTTGTCTCTGTGTCCGTCCATCCGCCTGTCCGCCAGTCCGTCCCTCCGTCCGTCCGCCCGTCCTTTTGCGTTCCTCTCGTTCGCTTTCAATCTGCGCGTTTCTTGCTGCGCTTTTCGTTTTCAATTTCTTGTGGAATTTATTTCATGCAGAAAAGCAAATTTCATAACTTGCCGACCCCGCCAAAGCAAAGGCCCCCAGCCGCCCCCTAGTCAACACTTTTGTGCCTCTATTCCCATGCTAACAGTGGGCCACGCCTTCGTTTCAATTCCTGAAAAATATTTTTTATATGTTTATATTCGTATTTGATGCGTTGCCTTGGGCGGTTTACTTTTCTGAAAACTTCTTGTAAATATTTTTCTATATACACACATTCAAATCTATATGTGTGCATGTATATGTATATGTGTATATGTTTTTTTTTATTGGTGTCCCGCCTGGCGGCCACAACCTGCCGCTGGCTGATCCTGATCCGATTTATGTAGTATGTACTCTACACACATGTACACACATGTACACACACTCACACACTCACACGCATACGCACAAGAATAAGCTGATGTACAAGAAGATGTATGTGTATTGATTTGAGCCCAAGACCCTAAGGATGAAGTATGTGCTGTTATTGTTTGCCCGTGGCGGCTGTGGGAAATGGCCTCCGTAAACGTTTAATAAAATATTATTTCAATTGATTCGCAAGTCGCATTTGAATCAGAATGTGTGATATACTCGCTATAATTCGCTGCTGCTCCCGGCTTATCCTGCTTGGCCTTCATCCTGCTGCCAATCAATAAAGCCAAATGCTCCACCGATGCTGTAGCTCCTTTCCATTGCTTCTAGGATGGATGTCTGCTTGGACGGCTGGTAGCTGGTAGCTGGTTGTTGGCTCCTGGTGGCTGACTGCTGCTGGCTGACTGCTGGCTGCTGGCTGCTGGCTGCCTCGATCTCTAGGGGCCTGTGTGCCCATTCAAGGTCTGTTGTCCCTGTCCATTGACTCGGCTTGGGCCACAGTTATCCGCTTAGATCACTCAACTAAAAAACTCAATTTGCATATTAATATTATTTGGGTTTTGGCCGTTGCTGTTTGGGGCTACTCCTTGCCCTGTCTTCCTCATGCTCTCAGCTTCGACTTTAGCAGCTAGTGCCACTCCCCTTTCCTTGCAAATGCCCTTTTATCAAACAAAAACAACAACAAACTAGCAAAGCAACAGTATTGAATTGAATTTGCTCTGCTTCAACGCCTTTTTGGTCTTTGATATTCGCAGTATCCCATATACATGTATATGTGTATGCGTATGTGCATGTGTACGTGTGTGTGAGTGTGTGAGTGTGTGTCTGTGTCTGTCTGTCAGCCTTGATTCCTCACGGGCACACACTTTGACACACTCAGTATATACACTTGCCTAGATAAACCAAAGGAGTCAAATACTTGCATGAATACCCGGGAGCATACTGTTGCCCGCAACTGTGTTTCACATTGAGTGCCAAATCTTAAAACCCAAATAATCCATGTGCGTATATTGGACTTTGGGACATGTCCAACGTCTGCCATCTAACGTCCATCGTCCATCGTCCATCGTCCATCGTCCATCGTCCACCGTCCAATGTCCACCTGACAACTTGAACATCAAAATTATTGTCAAACAGGATGCAAAAGGATATTCAAGTTCTATTCACAAAAGATCCCAGACAGAGATGCAGGAGTTAAGTTCCAGTTCTTTGCCATTGAGATTAACATGCACATTAGCCTGTGATTTATGAAGCTGCCAGAGCACATGGCGTAGAGCGTCAATGACAATGGAATCTACTCACTGGTTACCAATAAACCGAATGAAATTTGTTGCTCCGCTGACAGCTGCAATCCAAAAGACGTTTTCTGCAGCATCGATATCGATATGTGTACGCATACGCACATACACACATCTATGTACATGGATATGTGCATATATATATACATATGTGCAGTCAGTCACCCGCAACCCGTGACCCGTAACCGGCAAAGTGTTACCCGCTTCACATATACCGCGCTTTCCCGCATCCCGTACCCCGCATCCCGTAGCCCGTAGCCCGCATGCCAATATTCGACTCCATAGCTACACTCGTATATAGCCATAACTGCCAGCCATGACTGAGTACCAGCGATTCCAGCGATTCCTGCGATTCCTGTGACTACTCTGACTGCCGGTACAATGGGACGCTCATATAAATCGGCATACATAAAATGTCGTTACAAATATTTTATAACAGGAAATCCGTTATTTATACGCACATTGTGTTCCCCTGATGGAAATGGAGATGGAGATGGGATGAAAGTGGAGATGGAGATGGAGATGAAAATGGAGATGTAGATGGAAGTGGATGTGGATGTGAATGTCTGTGTAGGTGTGTTAGTAGCTCATAGTGAGAAAGTCTCTTGGCAAATATGAATGAATGCTGTTTGCATGTCGCCTATCGTCTGTCGACCGAAGTCCCCTGCCTGCCGTCCCTACAGCCGCACAGCCGCTCAGCTTCACACCCACACCCACACCCACACCCACACCCACACCCACACCCACAGCCACAGCCACACCCACAGCCACACCCATAGACACACCCATAGACACACACTCTTATCCAGCCATATACCATCCCATCTTCTATTTGCAGTGGGAAAATCCTTATGAATTGACTACAATTTTATTTATTATTACTTGTTCTATTTACTGCACACAGCCACCTCCCCGCATCGCCATGGCACTCGACTTGTTTTGAGGAGCACAAAATGACGTTCCCAAGGCAATTCCATTATGTATTCGCAATCCGATGGAAAATTGCAAGGCTCAATTGATATTGGCGGCTCGCTCTGCATGCCGTAAACGCAAATCACCAACGATTCCAATCTCGTTCCACCGAGCAATGGGCCAGCGAAACTTTAAGCCATTTTCAAATAATAATTGGTCGCCAACCTAATTGGTCGCCATCAACTTTGGCTGTGGCGCCGGGAGAATTCTCAGCTCTCTGCTCTCTGTTTCTGGTTTTCTAGAACTTAAATTCTCCCGTGGGTGTCTGTGTGCGTGTATGTGTGTTGTGTGTGTGTACAAGCTATTAAAATTTGCATGCTGGCAAACTGAAAATTGCCACCTGCCACAGCATCAGCCAATGGAAGAGCTACATCCTTCCCAGGTAATACCCGGCGGACTCTTCATAGAAAACAAATGTCAAATTAATTATTAAATTTCGAACCTTTCACTTTTATTGTTACGTCGTACACGATATCGATGCCAACTGTAGCTGTGCATCATTCCTGTGACAAACAACATATCCCATCTGGAGATGCACTCGACAGGGTATCAGCATAAACAACGAGCAAGATTGTTGGTTAAACCTAATTAAAAAGTTGCGTAAATTCTATGTTGCACAGTGTTCTTTCCCGTCTTGTTGCGGCTAAGCCCCTTCAGACTCCCTTTGACCACACCTCCGTCTCCGACGCTGTTACCCCATGTTTTCATGCTGTACATGTCAGAGTGAGTGTGAGTGGGAGTGTGAGTGTGAGAGGTTGTGTGCCTGTGTATATTTGCGTGTTTTATATATATGTGTGTGTGTGTGTGTGTGTGAGTGTGTGTGTACGTTTGTGTGGCTGCTGTTCATTGTTTTGGCAAGGGCAAGGCCAACACCATCCGGTAAATATCTGCCTCTTGGAGCTGGGTGACGCAGTTGTACTTGTCGTAGCCGCGCTGCAGCAGCTCCTCCTCCAGCTGCTCCTCGACAGGCAGCAATTGTAATATGGATTGGCTAAGCTGAGCCGCTGTGCGTTCGTAAAGTTTTCGGGCGTCCGAGCGGAACAAATGAATGGCCTGGAGGAGCACAGCGTGTCGCTTGTCGATCTCTAGTTCGCCGTGCAGGAACTCATCGTGGGCAGCCAACAGGCGCATCACTATAAAGCGACAAAATCGACGCTTCACATCTGATATTGATGGATCGTGCTCTGGTATCTTTTGTGTGTAGCTCAATATGGTCAGGATAATGATCAGGAGCAGTTTCAGGGCGGCAACGAACAGCATTATGGCCATCGGCTTGTCCCCCACTTGATCCAGCTGCCGCCGCCAGCAAAGCAAATCACATCCGTGCACGCAGTGACTGTAATCCAGGATGCCAATGAAGCACATGCCAGTCAGATAAATAGCAGCCAGGATATTGCAGTGTTCACGGAGTTGCTGAACGATAAACTGCCAAATCGCCAACATCTTCTTCGTGCCACTGGTGACTTCGGACCTTTCTACCCTAATTTTGACTTTTTAAAAATTTTCGTGGAAATATGAAAATGATTTTTTGAATCCAAATTCTGACACACATAAGACGAATCTCCACATTTGATTTGTAAACAAAGTAGGCTTTTCCAACCGAGCAGAATACCACGCTGGACGCTGCCTCCTCCAACCGGAACTGAAATTGGATTTCGATTGATTCAAAACTTTTGAGTTTTTATTTACAAAAAAAATATATGAACTTAATTAAAAACGTATGCTGAATTGCGTCCTGAGTTATTGAAATCCCAGGCGTAGCCGGGAGCGGAGAGAGCGGCTCGTTCCGCGGGCAATAGAGGATTATGAGGATTATGTGGAGGTTGCAGTTCAGGAGAGATGCGGCGTCGCCAGTTGACCTGTGGGGGATAGTGACGAGGAGGCGTAGAGTGGAGCGGCTTCTGTTGGTAGAAGTGCTTATGGATGGTTACAGGACGAAGATTGAGCTTCAGCTGTTCGGCGCGCTTGTTGGCGAGGTAGCGTCTACGCTCGATGTTGTCCACGTTCCGCTTCACGCCAAAAACGATATGCAGGAAAGGCTTCACCATGACACTTAACGCCACGAAGCCCAGGAAACCAAAGACGACAGGCGAGACGAGCGTGAAGAGAAACACGCCCAAGGTAAAGGGGTTGAGCACCGTGAAGAAAGCGACGAATTTGATGAAAGGATAAAGCACATGACCCACGTGACTGAGGTACTCCTTCTTTTTCTTCTTAAAGAGACTGTTGTGACGCAGGAGGTACTTGATCTTGCTGAAGGGAGGCTTCGTGGTGGCAGGACTCTTCGACGGCACCACCTGTATGACTGTGGGCAACTGTGGCTTCGAGTTAGAACTTGGATGATGATGATCGTGGTATGGGTGATGAGGCTGCTTGGTGGGATTCGTGAAGATAATGTGCGCCTGCTGACCTAGGGCAGGAGCTGCAGTGGGCTTTTTTCGTCTATCCTTTCTTTTCTTCTTCTTTTTGTTCTTGTCTTTGTCTTTGTCCTTCTTCTTCTTGCGCTTCTTGCGTTTCTTCTTCCGTTTTCTCTTGCCGCGCTTTCGCTTTCGCTTCCGGCGGCGGCGGATTCGCTTGCGTCGACGCTGAATCCTCTTGCGTTTGCGCTTTTGACTATCCTTGGCTCGTGTGGCCTCTGCCGGGACGGATTTGTGCTGCTCCAATGGCTCACCCGGCAGGGGTGCAGTCACTGCAGTAACAGGTTGCATAACTTCAAAGGCATCTTCTTCCTCCCGCAGGTCTTGCTCAAGTCGCTCTAAAAGGTGGAAGGGTCTTGCTGTGGTTGTGCGCTTGTCCAGCTGCTCCTGTTCCATTTGAAGAGCTTCCAGTATGTTGAAGCTGACGTTTGGCGTCCTTTGACGCAATTGCTGTGCTTGTTCCAAAGCCAACTGTTCCAGCATGTTGAATGGCTTAACTGTGACCGTCTCTTTAAATTTCTCCTCCAGGTCCAGTTGCAGTTGCTCCAGGACGTGAAAGGGCTTCGGCTTTGTTGACCGCATGGCTGGGGCTACTGTCTTCCCTTCTCCCTCCGTCGATCCCTTCCATACTAGTTGGGGTGCTGGTAAATTGCGGGCACTACGCCCATGCCCTTTCATATGCCTGCATTCCTTCTCACCCCGCCGCCCAAGCTCGGAGCTCTCATCAGTTGGTGCCTGCAGCAGTTGCGCATACAAAGTTTCATAAATTTTTGCAAAATTAAAAACATATAGGGGATCCAGAGAGTCATTGCACCCGTTACTGGCTCCAACTGCGTCCTCTGCAGGCGGCGTGTCGCTAAACTCGAACTTTGCTAATCCATCACGCCTCTGTTGCAGGTCCTGCCCGATCTCGGGTTGGGTGCGTGCCTGGCCGCAGTTTTGTAAAATCAACAAAAATATAACAAAGTTCCTAACACTTTTGGCATTCCGTCTTTTCCCCATTTCATTTCATATTGGACGGTCGGACGAAAGGACAGCTGACCTGACGTCTGAGCGTCTTAGCGTCAGGACAGCTGGACAGCTGGGCAAATGGACGTGAACGTGGACGAGGACGAGGACGTGGACGTGGACGAGAACGCGGACGTACCAGTCGCCTTCAGTTAGGGCACTCCAGCGACTTAGTTTTATGTTTGATTTAATTTCAACTTTTGCGCTCGAGTTGCGAACTTCAACTGACGTTCCATGCTGGCCAATGCCACTTCATCAGCTCGGTCCGACAATCATCAGCCAGCCAGCCAGCCAGTCAGCTAGTCAGACGACCAACCAGTCAGGTATTCAGCCAACTAGCCAGTTAGCCAGTCAGCCAGTCAGACAGCCAGTTGGCCAGTTGGCCAGCCAGACAGTTTCTGGCGTCAAGAAGTTGGCAACTTGTTGAGCTTGTTGGCCCCATGACGAACCCCATTTTCAGTTTGATTCACTTGTACTTGATTTCTGGGTTGTTCTTTCCCTCTTTTGGTTGTTCTTTCCCTTCTAAGTTGCCGTTATAAAAGTAAAATTTATTACCGCTTAGTACATCATCAACGGTCTCTGTTATGACAAATTCTTCTACTTACATTTAACAAGTTGTAAAGCACTTAATTATGTTTTGAGCACAACAGCCAAAAACTGCTGCCTAACTTGCACAGCAACTCTTCTCCACTAGCAACAAGAACAAGGGCTACACCAACAACACGACCTGCAACATTTTGGGGCAAGGCGAAAGCGAGAGCGAATGTTGTAAACGGGCATGCAAAAGACTTTGGAAAGTGTTTAGTGGGCAATTGGAATTGCAGCTTCCTGTTCCCTGCTCCCTGCTCCCTGCTCCCTGTTCCCTGTTCTGAGGTCAGTAAATGCTTTGAACTCTTGCTTTGAGTTAGTTACCTTTTGGGCAACTGTTTTCAACTTCATTTGCCTTGGCTCTCCAATAAAAGTTTCTGTTTCTGGTGTTGGTGTTGGAAAGTATCTGCTATCGGGTAGATATTCCCTAAGAATCAAGTTGAGGACAGCGTAATTAATGTCCATGCAGATCCCATTATTCTTGGGTACTTACAATCCTTTCAAGTATTTGCCTGGTATTTTTTATCCACAGAAATGCATATACGATCCTTGCTTGATTCGTCTAGTCTAGATCCTGATAGGTACAACGACCAAAGAAACATAAATAAAGAAGTGTTTCTATAAAAGCAAACGAATTTCTCAATTTCTGTAATCGATCCCTATCGATTATTTCATCCAGGAATAGGTAATGGAATAACCCTATTAATAGATACCTCCATGGGCCGGGGGCTTGGGGATGGGCTGCCTTATATGTATTCTCTCCAGGGGCGGGCACAATTGTTTTCATTTATTAGCTAGGACATTATCCCTAATTTTTATTTAATGTTAACCCATAAGATCCGCTTTCAATGGGGTTTTTAGCATTCATTATCGATTATCGCTTATGGCAAAATTTTATTAGACACTTTGCCGAATTACATACATGTATTGAAACGAAGCTTAATGGGTGGAGGGGGATTGGGGGATTCCATTAATCGGTGTAAAAGGCGAAATAAAGGGGGAAGTGGCAAGCGGCAAGTGGCAAGTGGCAAATGGCAAATAGCAAGAGCCAAGGGGCAAATGGCAGAAGGCAAATGGGGAATGGCAAATGGCATGTGGCATGTTGCAGGAGGCATGATTCGGGACAGGTGTTGATAACAATGGCACCCCATCAAAGTGATTGACTGTGACACGCGCCCCAATTGAGTGAGTGGCCATGTGGAGAGGCTGGGCGGCCTCTCTCTCTCTCTCCGCTCTCTCTCTCTCTCGCTCTGGAACAGAAAGCTCCATTTAGCGTTAGCTTCGTCCTTAGTGGCATCCCTAGTCATCCTATCCTTGATTCGCTGTTTATTGCCAATTAGGCGGGGCATGCAATTTGAACAATTTCAACAATTTTCAGCACGCTGTGCGTCCTAGAGCGTGGCGGTCCAATAAAAGCGACAGTCGATCGTGTCCTGATTGACATATTGTGCCAGTTAGTTATTGGCGCCATACGCATCAAATGACGCCTGTTGCCATGGCAGTCTCCCGAAGCTCCATAGCTCCATAGCTCCATAGCTCTGACTCGAACTTGTCTTTTTAACGGCAACAGTCCCATCCTCGACATCTGCATGGGCTTCTTCACGTTGTCCTTACATCTCCATTGCTGTATTGCTAATTTGATTGCGTTTGCCGCACAGACACGACTCTAATGGGCACAAAGCACTGACAATTTCAATATGAAATTGAAATAAAAAGGCAAGCGGAAAACCGGGTATCGTTTTACATGCTTTCTAGCTTGGTCACTGTTCTGAACACACACACACACACACACACACACACACATCATACATTTATTGGTATACAAGTAGAAAACAGCACACCCACACACACACACAGACACTTACACATCGACTCGGAAATACTTGAAAACGCGGTTGAGCACAAACTCTGGCCAGAAACTTGGCCTTTTGCCGGAGAAGTCATTTTATATCGTCCAAGAGATTCGCGTAGCTTTTGCCTCAGAGCCGAGTTTAAGGTTGGATAAGTGAATTTGTGTAATAATTTGAAGCTCAAGTTCGATTGCTCCTCGTTATGGTACCTGAACTTGGATCAGCGTCCTCATGGCTGGCTGCCGATCACGGTCATTGTCTGAGTGTCGAAGATGCTGAAGGTTGAACCCATTAGGTTGGAAGTTTCCTTTCCCTGTTACACTTACGGGAGATCTGGAAGAAATCATTTGCTCTTAATGACGGAAAGACCTCCAAATATAAGCATCTTAGAACTAAGCACAGCCCATGGCCTCGTTTGCAAGGATCCCGACATGAAGGAGCTCACAGGGATTCGTTTCACCTAAGATTGGGAAGAGGCCACTGTTTTGAGCATGTGAAGGACGCAGTCCTTCTGCACCTGGCTATGGACTTACCAGCCTGTTAATTGAGCCACCGCCAGCAGGTTATTGTATGCAGGACATCTACAAACACAAGAAGAGCTGATACTTCCTATCATCCATAGTATTAACGCTCTGTTGTTTTTGTTGCAGCTTCAGTTACACGACTATAAATTGTACATTCCTGGCGAGCCGCAGTGGCAGTGGCAGTGGCAGTGGCAGTGGCAGTGGCAGTGGCAGTGGCAGTGGCAGTGGCCGAGACAGTGGCAGTGGCAGTGGCAGTGGCAGCGGCAGCGGCAGTGGCAGTGACAGTGGCTGAGACAGTGGCAGTGACAGTGGCAGGGGTAGGGGTAGGGGCAGAGGCAGGGGCATGGGCAGGGGCATGGGTAGTGGCAGTGCCAGCCTTTAAATCAGCAAGTGTTCATCTAGCATTTTCCATTCTTTGGGAAGATGGTGGCTAGAAAGCTGCCAGCAGCTGTTTAAGCAAAGCTCGTTCGAATCCTCGCCCTCTTTGCAGTGCAGTGTTGTGTTTATCCCTTGCAAAGGACATGCTTTGCAATTTCGCAACGCTCGCAAAATAAACAACAAACAGAAATGGCAGCCATGGCGAATCAAGCGCGAAACAACGCCCAAGTCCAAGTCCGAGCTAAAGCCAATGCCCAAGCCCAAGCTCAGACCCAGACCCGACCCAGACCCAAGCGCAAGTGCGACCATGGCCCTAATGCTTCGCATTTACCCGACAGCCGCGCTTTGGCCCGCTTTCTGAGATCCTGCCGTCCTGCTGGTTACCAGCCTGTCCGCCTGTCCGCCTGTCCGCCTGTCCGCCTGTCCGCCTGCCTGCTTGCCTGTCCGCCTGCCTGCCAGCCTGCCTGCCATGTTCTGTCAGCTATTGCAGCAAGTAATCAGCTTTTATCTTGTCTCCCCGTTGCTACCCTTCGCTTCAGCTGCTGTTCTGCTTCTCATTTAGCTATCGGCACTGCTGCGTCTTCTTCTTCTTTCTCTGCCACTGCCGTTGCATGCTGTGGTTTGACCTCGGGCCAACCCCGTTGGCGCTCTAATGAAATGTTAGCAGTCAACAACAAAATGCAGCCACAGCAAAACAACAACTACTGCAACAACAACAACAGCAGCAGCAACAGCAGCAGCAACAGCAACAGCAACAACTACAATAGCAACAGCGTCGATACTGTTTTGGCCAAAATAGTTTTAATTGTTGCACGCCCTTAAGAGCAGCTAACAAGTTTTGTTATACCCCGTGCCCCACTCGAGGAGCGGTCGTATTGATTCGCACCCAGGACATTTTAAAAATGTTGCCTTGCCGCTCATTTGTTATCAGCACTGGGAGTGCTCACCACTCCGTTCCAGAGTGTCCAGTGCACCATCAACGTGCCCCTCCGAGCATCCGAGCATCAGCAATTGTTGTCAATGTATTTTGTTGTTTACTGTTTGACAAACTACTCCTAGAATGCAGATTTCCAGTTTTAATAAATCTGTTTGTCACTTTTGTTGCCGCTTCAATGGCCATCAACAACAGCATCACACAAACCCGCCGTCTGTGCCCCGCCCTGAGTCGTGCCGCGTCGCGCCACGCTTGCCACGTCCTGGCACATCGCACCCACTACCCGGTGCCTCCCTGGATCCCTGGACCAAGCCGCCTACGAGGACCATGCCACGTTTTTGGGGCCCCATTGTCGCGGTCCCAGCGCATGGCGATGAATTTTTAAATGAAAATTGTTGCTATTGAAAGTTTTTAATTTGTGTGTGTGCGTGAGTTTTATTTTTATTGCGTTATGTTTGTTGTTGCTGTTGTTTTAAGCTGTGTGACCCCCTGGCACCCCTTGCCCGCCTTGTCCCTTCCTCGTATCAGAAGTGCCTGCGCATTTGCGTGATTTTCGCTGGCTGAAACGGCACCTTTGGGAAATTAATATCCTTTTTGGACGTTGGCACGAGGCTGTACGCGCAAACACACACACACGCACACACACACACACACACATGCACATATACATGTACACATAAACAAACACACCCACACCCTCACCCTCACACGCACACCTATACAGATACACCATTGCCCAAAGCCAGACCCAAAGCCAACAGCATTGCCCAGTCCTGTGAAGTCAGAATGAGGAGAGTGGAAGTCCAGTCCAGGCCTGTCCAGGAGCAGAAGGCTGCCAACTGGAGTCACGCGGCAGGAACGCGTGATCTGAACTCCAACTTTTTGCGGCCACGTTGCACGTACGCCCACGCCACGCCCCTACGCAACCGAACCCTCGATGGCCTTTGTTTAAGTTGCTATTGCCATTGATGTTGCCGCTGCCGTTGCCGTTGCTGCTGCCGTTGCCGTTGCCGCTGCCGCTGCCGCTGCCGTTGCCTGTCGTTGACAACTTTTGTTGCGTCCGCTCTGCTCCGCTTTGTCTGCCCGCTCAACGCTCACCGCATCCGTAATTTCTGCTGGCGGCACTATCCTTGTTATCCTTGCCAGATTGCATGCTGTTTTTTGCGTAACAGCGCGTCGAGTCCTTTATTACTTTTGCGCAATTACTCATTACGTTATTGCATTTCATACTTCTGATATACACGCATAGTTGACTAAGCAACAAGGATGCTAGCAAGGATACCAGAAGCCAGGAGGCAGTAACTGCTAGCAACACTCACTGCCAACCGAATCTGGAAAAGGGTAACTGAAAATAAAACGAGGGCTTGCCAGGCTCTGCTCTCTGCGCTCTGCACTCTGCGCTCTGCGCTCTGCTCTGCTCTGCTCTGAAATAATTAGAAATATTTTTGCACAATTCCATTGGAGAGTTGTCCAATTTGGCATTGCATTAAAAGTAACAGTCCCCTGATCCCCCAGTGATCCTTTCCTTGTCTCTTCTGCTTTGGCAAAACTCTTTTTGGGTTTTAGCTGCTGCATTTTGCTCCTTCGTTCGCCTTGCCCGCGGCCTTGTTGCCAGCAAAGTTTTCATTTGCATGTTTCCAGTTAATTGAATTATGCACAAGTTTCCGCTCCTCGGTTGGGGCGCCCAAACATTTATGTAAGCGCTTTGAGGCTCCTCCAAATGCTCTAACTTCTGAAACTGCTCAAACTGCTCTAACTGCTCCAACTGCACGAACAACAGAGGACTGACGCTTATATTAAGCATACGCCCCGCATGTCGCGCGTAATGGCATAGAGCGAATGCAGCTCATTAGCTGTTAGGGCCACTCTTTCATTCCCTTGCTTACCCGGTCTATCTCCTTTTCTCTGCCTCCCTTCTCTCCCCACTCTCCTTTCGTATCTTATATATATATATATATATATATATTTTTATATTTCTTTGCCTGCTCCGCTGTGAAGCCATGACCATGGCCATGGCCAATAAGCTTCACTGCAGCGGCGACTCTTTGACTTTTTCATTTGAAAGCAGCTCCCGTGTACAATTCCTTTGCTTTTCTTGTCGCTTCCTTTGCAAGCTTCTCGCTGCTACTTAGCCGCTTACTCCACTTCCCCATTCAATGCCCCGCTCCTCCATCAGCTGGTTACAGCTCCTCTGATTCCCTTTTATGTACTCGCCATAAAAGTCCGAGCACTGCAAGCGAGACGCTCCTAGTTTATTACATTCCTAAGCTGTGTGCCAGCTACAAGAGTCGTGTCATCGGCTGGTAATAAAAAATCCTCTGCTGTTGCCTCTGCTTCACACATGATGTTGAGGAGCCACACCCCTCTCTCCACCTCATCTTCTTCTTCGTCCACTGCTTCTTCGTCCTTTCCGTTACCCCATTGGTCCTTTGCTGTTATCGTTCCCGTTCTCGTTCTCGTGCGTAGTCAGCCGAATTTAAATTTGACTTTTATTAAGCAGCGAAAAATCAAAGTGGAAAATTTATCTGACTGTCGCCTCAGCCTCTTGTTGCCAATGAGCATGCCAGGAATATTTCAATGCTCCCATAGACTCCCGTATCCGGGAGCATAAAAGCAATTTTATTGCTCAAGTTGTGCTGCTCGATAGGATAAGCTTCTCATTTATGCCCGTTGCCCGGCAACATGTTGCCGTTGCCGTTGCTGTTGTCGTTTCTGACTCCCTTTCCCTTGCCCTTTCCCTTGCCCTTTCCCTTGCCCTTTCCCTTGCCCTTTCCCTTGCCCTTTCCCTTGCCCTTTCCCTTGCCCTTTCCCTTGCTCTTCTTCTTCTTTTTCTTCTCCTTCAAAGTCCCGTTCTTCATTTTGTTCTTATTCACAGTCCTATTTTTGTGCCCGTTCCCATTCCCATTCCCATTTCCATTCCCATTCCCAATTCTATTCCCATTCTCGGTTCCATTCCCGCTCCAGCTTCCGTTCCCATACGCATTCCCATTTTCGTCTTCTTGGTGGCGTTACCCGCACCATTGCCTCACGCCCTTGGCTTCTTATCCCTCAACTTACCATAATTCCAATCCGAATCCCACGTCCAATCTCTCTCAGTGGGCGGCTGCCACTTGCCACCGGCGATGGGCGGGACGAGCTAACTATTAAAGTGCTGTTAACTTTATTATTTCGAGCACTTGTTGTATAATGTGGCAGCGCTGTCATGGCAACTTAGTGCCATAGTTTGTGAGAAAAGAAAAACACACACACACACACACACACACACACACACACACACACACACACACGTATACACTCTCTAATAGACCCCAACATACATACACACACACACACATACGTACACATATTGGGGAAGAACAACAAGGGTGAGCACTGAGGGACCAGCAGGTCGGTGGGCGGGCCGAGAGGTGGAACAAGGAGCAAAGTCATAATTTGTCAAAAGTGGCGGAAGGCGAATAAATATACTCGGTAAATATTTGCTGCAAAATAGCTTTTCTATGCAAAAAGTTGATGTTGCTTTTCCATTTGTAGCTGTTGCTCCTCTTGTAGCTGTAGTTGTAGTTGTAGTTGCTCTTGTTTTTCTTTTTTGTTGTTGCTGCTGTTGTTGCCAGTGTGTGCCTCAAGTCCTGTTGCCATGTGGCAAAAATCTTGTTTTTTTCTATAATCAAAAAAATAAAAAATTATACTAACAACTTTTTCCATCCGCACGACTCCCCCCTCCCCCTCTCGCCATTCAGCCCTTTCGCACATGGGAAAAATAGTAAACATTATTTCAACTTCATTCACAAGTCAAACTTTCAACTCCCAAAGAGTTGCTCAAGTCCTGTACACAGTGCACACTCGCTACAAACACAAGACATTAAGCATACAGTCTTATTCATCTGATATGAGCCATATACTATAGCTAATCACCTACTAATAGTCCCACTAATTAAACACAGCTAAAACTTACCTTCCCTCCATGGATGCCTAGCACTGCGAAGAGAACCCTGGGAAATTCTCGGTTACCTTGAAGTTTGTGATATTGTAAAAGATCAAGAAAAGTTTTAAATACAAAACTCTTTTTAACACAGGAAGTTATTTTCATTATTTATTCATGGATAAATTATGGATACATTCAAATTTAGATAAAACAAACTACTTACTAAGATGAGCTACTTAAACTACTTTTCTCTCACAGCTTGCAGTTTGTGAAGAGTCAAACTTAAGGAAAATTATTTTTTAGATTTTCTTTAGGCTTTTTTATTCCACTGAAAATAGTTGAAGGCATAAACTACATTATGATATAAGGATTTAATTTTCTAGTCCAATAATATTTAATTATTACTATATATTTTATTTATTAATTAAAAGGAAATATATATAATAGAATATAATAAAGATCTCACTAATTTCCTCAGACTCTGAAGTTGATCTTTCTATTAGTTTTCGGTATTTTCTTTACTTTAAGTAGAAAATAATAATAATATAATTTATTTCCTTGAATGTCCTTGGCTGAAAATCCTTAAGCGGGTAAATTTATTTTTTATAAAATGAACTCAAGGATTCTGAAAACTATTATTTTTATGAAAATCCCCAGTAGCTGAGCACTCTCAAAGGGCATATCTGCAAGGCTTGTGTACCCTTTGGAAGGATGTGCAGGGTATACGGGGGAGGGTTGTTTGGATCGCTTAAAACTGGTATTATATTAATCTAGTTGGGGAAAGTTTATTAAATACTTGGACTTGGCAGCTCTGCCAAAGTGTAATTGCAACAACATTTCAATTTAATTTATTTGATTGCCAATGTGATACTCGGAAACCTAATATTAATATAATTCTCGGGCTAAGTAATTCCCAAAAGCTTTTGGAGTGGAAAGCATCTAATGTTTATTATTTTCCATTTTCCATTTTCCATTTTCCATTTGTTGTTTGTTACTTTGAAATTCTACTAAAATCTCTCAAAAGCATTCCAAGTACCCAATTAGGTCTGGGGGTCCTGTTCCTTCTCCTGCTCCTTCGCCTGCGCCATTCCCCTTTCCTTCCCTTCCTTGCTTCCGCTCCTCACTCCTCACTCCTCACCCCACACTTTCTCACTTTCTCACTTTCGAGGATTATTTATATATTTATCTATATTAATTTGTACATTTGTATATTTCAACTGTTATAAATGTTGTACATTTTGCAACTGTTTGCTAATTAACAAATGGAATATCTTAACTTAGTTGCTTTTAATTGGGTTGCTCCCAAAGTACATATAAACGGAATTGATTTGGGATTTAGGATTTGGTTGTTAGTCGGATTCTCATTTCGAGCCGCGATGCCCAGTCGCAACCCTTGAGTATTTGAAATCAACAAGAATTGCGTTTGGACAATCAGAGCTAAAAATCGAATAACCAAAATATTTATGCACTTTAGAGGATCTCGGATATATATACACACACATACATATATATATATATGTATATATATATATATGTTTTGTATGTCTTGGGCTGATGGCAGCTTTGGGTGGCATCTGAGGGGGCAGGAAGGCATTCAGTCGCTGGGATACTTAAGCAGCTGCTTCTTTGTGTCGATGAGATGATATCACATGGCATAGCTTGGCGTGGCATCGGGTTCCTTGGCATCAACAGCGTCAGCTGCTCCATTCTCTAATTTTTTTGTTCTTCTTCTTCTTCTTTTTCTTTTTTTTTTCTTTATTCTATTTTTTTTTTTTATCCATTTTGGATGCCGCATCGTCTTTCCCCCTTCTTCTTCTTCTTCTTCTTCTTGGCCGGCAGGGGACCAAAGTGAACTCTCCTCCGGCGGAACTTAATACAGCGAAGGGGACGGTCGTGGCCATACGGATGCTTGCTTAAAGTCTTTCACTCCATTATACTCGGTGGCATAAAAACACAACTTACCAGTGAGGATGTTGCTGTTCAGCTATGTTTGTGTTAGTGTTGGTGTTGGTGTTTGTGTTGGTGTTGGTGTTGGTGTCCTTGTGCGTGTCCGTATCCGAGTCTCTGTCCGTGTCCATGTTCATAGCCATAGCCATAGCCAAAGTCGTGGTCATAGCTGAAGCTATGGCTGTAGATGTGTTGTGCTGTGCTGTGTTGGGGCCGTGGCGGACATTGAGGGGCCTGTCAGCTTGGCTGGCCATAAAGTGTCGGAAGAATCACAAAATCATTGTAAATGTTGAACGAATCTCGCATTACACGCAAGGGGCTGGCGCGTGATGCCGTCCAAGACAACTTTGGATTGGGCAGATTGGGATTGAAGCGGGTACCAGGATTGAATTTAGAGTTGGGGATGTAGTCGGGATCCAGGTGCGGGGTGTGGGGAGTTTTAGATTCGGGATGCCTTGCCTTGCGTTGCATTGGTTTTGGTTCCTCTTAGATTTGCCTGGCGTTGCACTTCTTGATTAAATTTCTAGCTTGCAAGTGGAAGATGAACTTGGATCGAATGTGTCCTCGCCTGAATGTCGACAGTGCGTCAGCTTTCCTCGCAGATGGGAACGATGCGCAGATGGAGAGGGGCATCTGGTCAGTTGGGCATCTGGGCAGCTGGTCAGATGGACAGATGGACAGATTAACGGTTGAGCGAATGGAAGAATAGACTGACAGCTGTATGTTGTATCCTCGAGGTATCCTGCAGATATAAGAGTGCGGTCTGTCATGGCACCGCGACCGCGACCACGACCGCCGCTGCCATCGTCAGCGTCATCGCCTCTGCCATCGCCTCTGCCATCGCCTCTGCCATCGCCTCTGCCATCGCCTCTGCCATCGCCACTGCCGTCGTCATTGCCACAGCCATTGGCGTGTTTGCGGTTTTATTTCTTTGCGTTCGTTGTCTGCCCGTCCGTGGTGTCTTGTGTTCTGTGTCCTGTGTCCCGTGTCCTGTGTCTTTTATTGTGGCTTCCACCAATGTTGTCCATTGTTGCTAACTGTAAAACTGCATTCTTTCGTCGTGTTCGCTGTTATTTTCCCTTTGCTTTACTCCTTTCATTTTAGCGTTTTCCACAATTTCCTAACTGCATTCAACTTGGACTTGGCTACCTTTCTCTTTCCCCCCCACCCACTTACCAACTTTTCCCCTTTCTCTCTCTCTCTCTCTCTCTCTGTCTTCTTTTCATCTCTACTCTTCTCGCTCTCTCGCACTCTCTCTCCGTCTCTTCTTCTCAACCTTTTTTATTCCTTGTATCTGTCTTCTTTTATCTCTCTCCCGCTCTAATTTCCTCTCTATTTTGTCCTCTCCCTAAGTGTGTGTGTGTGTGTGTGTGTGTGTGTGTGTGTGTGTGGGTGTACGTACATTTGTTTGTATGTGTGCGTGTGTATCTGTTTACCAGTGTCTTTAGGTTTGGTGTTGTGTGTGTGCGTTTGTCCGCGACTTCTGCCTCGGTGTCCGTTGCGTGTCAGGCTACTGTTATTACAATATCCTTTGCCGTTCATAGTCCCAGACGCCCCCTTGGCCCTTAGATGTTGTTGCTGTTGCTGTTGCTGTTGCTGTTGCTACTGTTGCTTTTGCGGTTGCGCGGGTTGCCTTTGATAACAACATCAAACTGGCTTGAGCTTTACCCAGTTGCTATTAAATTTTAAATTAAATTGTCCTGCCATCTTATGTGCACTTTGTGGAGCTGTTTTGAGCTCCTTTTATGGACGTTGTTAATTGGAATTGATTGAAAGTTATTTGATGTTTGCCTTGCGGCCCAATTTAAGCAACGGCAAAGCCAAAATCAAAACACCCGCTCACTTCCCTTTCCCTCAACTGATCGACCCGCCCATCTATCAAGCTACACCCGCCGCCCTCCTCTGGCCCGTTACACCCTCACCACTTACCGAAAACAACAACAAAGAGAAAAACAGCAACGCAACACAAAATTTATGGAATGAGTGTTTACGTGTCTATGTTACTATGTATGTGTGTGTGTGTGTGTGTGTGTGTGTGTGTGTGTGTGTGGGCTGTTGTTAATAGACTTGCAGAAGTAATTAACATAATTTAATTAGGTGCTCGGCATTAATTTTACGCACGGAATTAAGTGTTGAATTTTAAGTGTTTCCATTTTAATTGAGCGACATTTTTCAGTCACGGAGCCGCCAATAAAACGCCCGTACATACTAATAACAATGATACAAACGGTATGAATGGGGGAGCGGAAAAGTAAATGGAGGAGGGCCGAAATGGAGCCAGTGCCCTGAAGCTGGGCGCCTTCACTGAATCCCAGCGCCACCGACTAATTAAATAATACACAAGGTAATCCACACCTCCAACTGGCATAGATAAAGTTCGAGGAGCAGTTGGGGCAAGGACAAAAGGGAGAAAGGCAAATGGAAATGAAAATGAAAGGATATGCTCGTCGTTTACATTTATTATAAAAGGATATGAATTATAATCGTATTACGTATTACTTTGTACGGGGTAAGTCCTTGATTACTTTCAATATTAACTAATATTCCTGCTGCTTCCTTCCAATGAACAATCCTAAAAATACTAAGCAAATACTAGAAACTCGTAGGGCTTCACCTCCTGTGCATCAGTTATCAAATTCTTTATCGTCTTCCAACTATCGAAAACATTAATTTTTTATAGATGGCTGAGAATTTTATCACAAAGTCTGTAAACCTGTTTACCCTTTGCTTAAAGAGAAACTTACGTTGTTACTTTTATGGCCAATGAAACCACGTCTCTAGTCCGGAGCTACTTTCCCATCCTTCATCCTCCATCCTCCATCCACCAGCCACCATCCACCATCCACCATTCGAGCTCTACCATCCGACATCTTCCATTACACACACATTCTCTTGTCATGGCCGTGCCCCTCCTTTTGCCCCCTAGTCCCGAGGACCTTTTCAACATTGAAAGGCTTTTCCTTTGGCAACAGCAGCGCTCGTAAAAAGACGAGCCTAATAAAAATGCCGCAGCACGTACATCAAGCTTCAGGCATTAGCAAAACTGACGCACAACAATAACACACACACACACACATACACTGACACACGCACACACACATACAAAGAAAGAAACTTACATCACAGAATTGATGTGTGTGCAGAGGTATGTCATGCGTTGTGAGTGGTTTGGTGTTCGTGTGTACATGTTTGTGTCTGGACGCCCTCGACCGAGGCCGGAAAATGGGAAAACAATGGAAAAGACAAGAAAAACTTAACTTAGACGCTGCTGTTATTAATTTGCCAGACGCAAACTTGTTCCTCATTTACTTGCAATATCCTGCGATATCGTGTAATCAGAGGGAGCCGCAGACCCACAAGGCTCCAAAAGCTGGAGTTGGGGGTGCGGCCTTTTATTTAGCTATTTGCAGGCAATTTGGTTTTGTTTATAGATGCCCTTTGTGTGCGTGCGTATGTGTATTTCCCGCTCTCTGGATGTGGTTGTAAGGGTGTGAGGGTGTAAGGGTGTAAGGGTGTAAGAGTGTGTGGATGTAGGGGGGTGAGGGTGTTAGGGTGCGAGTGAAGAGCGTGTGTGCAGTTGAGAATTCGGTTCGAAGCGTATCGAATTGCAGTTGTCGGTCCATTAGACTAACCACTTGACCCCGGGAGCTTTTAGTACCGGAAATGTGTATGAGAAGCGCAGATGCCATAAAGCGAAAACAATCGCCAAATATTGTATTGCCATGCACACGCTGGCCAAAAAGCTTGGCCAACAAGTCAACTGGCCAACTGGCCGAACTGGCCAACTGGCCGAACTGGCCAACAAAAGTGTTGACTTGACTGTGTAAATTGAGCTGCTAATGGCTTGCCGGCATAAAAACAATACAAAAATAAACGTATACAGTGGACATATATCCTTCGTCCTTCGTCCTTCGTTCTTCGTTCCTTGTTGCTATTGCTATTGTTTTTACCGCTATCCTTGCCTTTATTATTGACATTGCCTTTGTTGTTGCTCGCTGGGGTAGCAAAAGCAACGCCAAGAGCAACGCAAACCGTTAAAATCCACCATTTGGATAGGAGGAGACGAGGCGACATCACGCATACGCCCCGTGCAACATAAACAAAAACTGACTCCGAAATTAAATCTGAGAGCAACTCGATTAGGCCACGTTAACTGCAGCTTCGTTGGCAACTGGTTGCTTCAGTGACATCTTCAATACTCTTCCGACGGCAGCTTAATGAAGTTGGAGCTGCTGCCGGTGATGCAGCTGCAACCTGAGCTTGCCCCAGCAACCTTTACCTTCGGGCTTACTCTTGCCCGTCGCGGAACTCAGCCGGTTGACAGTCTTCACTGGGACGAGCGGTTGTTGAAAACTACCATTAACATGTTACAACTTCCTCACCGCCTACACAGCGACTGGCCTGCACTTCCTGTGATAGAAACGGAACCGGCAGCTTCCCGAGCAGCTGCATCTACAATTTCCTAAGCCTCTGAAGACTTTTTCATTTCATGCATTTTATTTGCAACATTCGCTAAGAAGTGCGCCTAACTTTTGCTATGACTTCCGTAACGCGGTGGCCTGTAGCAACCACTTCAGCTTCTTCGTATATACACCCACACTCACACACACACACACACACACACACACACACACACACACACACACAGATATATATGTAACAGCACGCAAAGAGAAGGGCACGACGCATATTTACTTGACATGGTCTGTGAGGGTTGGGGTCATGACTCGTAGGTTTCAGGTTGTAACTCATGAGGCATGAGCATAAGAAGTAAGCTGTGGATAGGGGGGTGATGGGGTGGTGGGCTGATGGGTGATGGGTAAGGGGCGTGGTGCATGGGGCGTGGAAACAGCTGGCATTGTTTACCTGCCGCCTTGTCAAGTCTCAGACAAAGCCAAACAATTTGCGTCAGGAGCACCTGCTGTCCCGCGAGCCCAACTCCTGTACACAGGCATTTTACTCGTTTAGATCATGCCTCTATTCCCCCTGCCTCCGCAGCCACCTCTACTCGAATGCTTCTGCTTCTGCTTCTGCTTCTGCTTCTGCTCCTTTGACTTCTGCGGCACTGCCTCTAGTTTCCCTTTGGCTTTTACCAAGCGAACAGAAACTGTTTTTGCTTCATCGTCGTCATCATCGTCATTATAATGGGAAAATTGTTTCAATTATGTTTGTGTTTAGTTGCTTCAATTTGCTAAGCAACATCATTAAGTGCCGTAACTTAATTCAGCGCCCGGCCCCCTGCCCCCCTGCCCCCTGCCACCCTGCCACCCTGCTACCAGTATCTACCCCAACTCTCATTCCCCTTTGGCGTTTGTTCGCTTCCCGCAAGCCCTCTTTTGTCGATGCCGCTCGAAGCCGGCTTGCTCATAAAAATAGAAATTGAGTTGCAGCCCAGCAACAACCCTTGAACGGCTCGAAGGACTCGAAGGACTACTCCCAACGACTGCAAATAAAAGCGGCGCACATAGTGCAAATAGTCGGGCGCAAAGTGTATGAATAAAACAGCACAAACACTTCCAACTATACCCGAACACACTGGCACACGAGCACACTCACAAACACACACACACACACACACACACATGTCAAAGTTTAGTGCCTTCAAGTTGGCAACGTTGTGAGGTTGCCGGCTTCCATCTACTATTTCCCGAGTTGCCAGTTCACGTGGCCATGGCGGCCGACGCCTGCCGGAAGTTCAAGCTGCTCAACTCTTGTTGTTGTTGTTGTTGTTGTTGTTGCTGTTCATGCTGTTGTTGCTGTTGGTGCCTATGCTGCAGTTGTTCTTATTGTTGCTAATACTTTGATTTTGCTGCCAGTACCCTGGATTATTTTCACATTACAAACTAAAGTGAAGGCCAAAGCGAAACTGCAAATAATAATAAGCCGAAGCGTCAACCAAACACTTTGCAGCTTTTCTCCATACCCTGTAAGGCTGAGCTGAGCTAATGACTTGGAGGGGGTGAATGAAGGTGGGAGGGTGGAAGGGTGGGTGTGTGGTAGAGTATATTCTTAGCCGCCTAATGACTATTGGCTTCCACTATTGCCAATTCGCCGCGCAATTAGAAGTCATTTTGCATAATTACTACGCGCATGCTTAGGTCCTGACACCTCGGCAGACTTTGTGGCCGGGAATTCAACGGATTTTGGTATATCCTTATTTTTTCTCTCACACTTTTTATTCGTGAATCATGGCTAGAATATGGGGAAAAAACAAGTGTAAGCTATTGTGCCGCCACTGGGCATTTGTGTGTATTGACTCGGCGGTGGGGCGACAGTTGCGCCGATGATGGCAATGGCGACGGCAATGATGGCGCTCCCATCCCCCGACCAAACACTAACACCAACACCAACACCAATTGGTGTAGCATATTGTGACGTTAGTTGCCATCAGTGGAAGAAATCCCACAAAAAGCTTCTTTATTGCATGCACATCACGTTCGTGTGTTTGTCTGGCTGCGTTTGTCCCGGACTAGCTGTAGTATTCCTGGTTCACCTCCTTCCGCACACCCACCCTAGGCCCTTTTAGTGTCCCACACCATTTCCCATTTCCATTCCCATTTCTACTTCACCCCCCTGGCCACCTCGCCCCTTTCGCCCAAGTGGTGACGTTCATTTGCAAGCCTCAGCGTTGGCAATGTGATCAAGCCTGCAATCTGCAATTTCAGGCAGTGACGCCCTAAGGTATGCAACGAGAAATGGCAGGCAGGAAAATAAAGTTTAATTTGAATGCTTCTTCTGTTGAACGTCACAGGCTATGTATGTGGGCAAATGTTCGCTTGTGTGTGCATGTGCAGTTTGTTGGCTGCCTTGCCACTCCCAATGGAAAACTCTGCTGGAAAATCAAAGTTATTTGTATTTATTTGCAAAATCGTGCAACGCGTGCAACAGCAGCATCAGCCAAGCAACAATACCCGCACACGGACGCACATCCGTACCCAGACATGGCAGTAGTAGGAGTGTATACATATAAATATATATAAATTTATATACGGTTATGTGCTTATGTATAGGTGTGTGTCTGTGTACGTGTGTGTGTGTGTGCGAACTAACTCGCTTCATTGCTTACGATTGCCGTTACAATCCCCTTATTTGTCGTGCTATTCCTTCTTCTGGCTTCGCTTCTGCTACTCCAATTCGTGCCCCTGCAACTGCAACTGCCACTGCCACTGCCACTGCCACTGCACTATACCCCTTTACCTTGTCCCCCGCCATATCGCTTTTCTTCGGCTATTCCTTATGCTGTTTATATTTGTTAGAAATTTTAACGTCAATATCAAATGCAACTCCAGCCAAGACCTGAGACTGTCTCTGGCCGGGCACGCACGTGCGACACGTTCGAATTCTTGTAGCGTCTATGAAGCCTGCTCTGGCATTTCCACGTGCGGCGTCAGTCAGAGCGCAGGACATTGCAACTGCCGGAAAATTCCTCAACCAACCTCGACGTGTGGCCATGTACCGACATCTTCACTCAATGAATTGGCTTTCCCCATAAGTTTTTGAACGCTTATTTACACTTCAAATGGATTCTTTTTGTGTTTTTATTTTTTATTTTTTATTTCTTATTTTTTATTTTTTATTTTCCTGTCCTGTCAATTCTCCGAAAAGTCCCTCCTGCCCACTGGACATAGCTTTAATTTGAAATTTTATTGAAAGGATTTTGACCAAAATAAAAAATAAAGAGATGATGATGATAGATAAAATATAACAGTACTCGGCAGAAGATCCTTTTGATTATCCCAAGGAATGTGTGCTCTGAAAATTGTCTTAAGCTGTCTTTAAAAATTTATCACTTTCGAAATTAATCGCATTTGAGGGACGACAAGCGTGTATCCTAAAGTAACATAAACAAAGACTTTAAGCAAACACCACCGAGAGCTTAGCATCAATATTTAAGTTAAATGCCAAAGTTTAGTTTAAAGTTTATTTAAATGCTAATGGAATTAAATAAACGAGTGAAGGACTCGGACGAATGCCTGCAGCTTGTTTATAATAAATGCCATTTTCCACATGCTCTAAGAACACCATAAATATACATATACATACATATATATATGTATATATGTGTATATGTATACATGTGTGGATTAATATATATATGTATGTTTACTCATATGTATATTTATGTTATTTTTTGTTGTTGTTTATTTGCTATCTAATGCAGTTTCTAGGTATCCTTTTGAACAGTCAGCACGGCAATTTGTTTTTGCCTCCGTAGGGAATTGCGAACAATATTTCAAGTGTTTATCATGGCATAAAATCCCAAAGAATTTGCAGCCATTTCGTTTTTGGTTTAGTTTGGTTTTGTTTCATTTATCTGTTATTAATTTATAATATTTTGGTCCACAGAACCAAAATTTAATTGCCTTTAAACAAAAAGCGAAGACAAAAACGAAAAGCTGCAATTCAAATTTAAAAACTGAAGGCTGTAAAGTGGAAGCCGTCAACTGAGAACTGAGAACTGAAAACTTAAAACTGAAAACTGAAAATTGAAAAATTTAAACTTTAAACTTAAAACTGAAAACTATAACTAAAAATTTGCTAATGCAAATTCAGTGAAAAAGTGTATGGAACATTTTGACTGCTTATCAAACATTTATTTATGGTTTATAGTCCCAAAGCAGCAGCAACTCCATCCAGTGGCGGCGGAGGATGAGGTGGAGTCGGGGCGGCAGTCGGAGCTGTCCCTCTGACTGGCCTATGGGTCTGTAACCCTTTGGGCCTTTGACCCTCTCTGACCCCTCTGCAGCCGATTGGGGGTCAGTGTAAATGCAATCTATAGCCCCAAAAGCCCCAAATCCAAATGCAATGCATAAATTTATTGCATGCCACAGTCCAGTGTAGCACAAACACAGTATAGAAGACAATTAAGAGCTATAGCCGAAGAGGAGGCGGGTGATCGGAGGCAGAAGGGGAGACAAGCAGGCCGTAAACGATTGCTAAGGGTGGAGTTTGGGGCGGACGAGCCCAAAGGCGGCAGCCAACAGATTGGCTCGCTTGTCTCTCTGTCCGATGTGTGCAGTGAATGCATAAAACGGAAATCTCAAAACAAGAGAAGCGCAACGTAGGAATCAGGGTAACAATGGACATAAGGACCTTTTAAATGCCCTCCCCTGGCAAATAATTACATGTCTTTGGACTTTTGATTTGCTGGCCTCTTTAATAATTCAACTCCATGAATTATTTCTGCTCCTCAGCCGAACGGCAACCGTACATTTTTTCCACTGAGTGGCATTAATTTCCGATACTGCATTATTCAATATCAATATAGTCATTTAATTGAACGCGTTTTTGCCAATCTAATTTTACCAGCTAACCACATGTGCAATATTGATACACTCTTAATGACTGCCTATAAAATGGATTGTAGGTATCAATAATCGTAAGGAGAAACGAACCGAATGTAGAAATTATGAAACTTAACTCTGCGTAGGGCAACCGAAGGCGTTGCTGGGCTCTTGGTGTTGGTGTGCTTGTGTGTGGGTGTGTGTGGGTGTGTGTTGGTGTGTGGCAAAGTGGTTGGCCATGGATAGTACTTGTTGTTGTACTCGTTGTCGTTATCTTCATAAATAAAACAAGCGAACAACATGGCACTGGCACGCCCAACAGGCCATAACGCCCAACGGTCCTAACCAAGGACAACGAACAGTCCAAAATCCATGATTATATGCTTCTTGTCTTGTGTTCGTATGTAATATGATTTAAATTCAATTTGTGGCATTTGTTATCGATATGAAGACAGACCCGCACTTACGTCGGCACACACAAGTGAACGCAGGAGCTTGTTTGCACACACACACACATACTCAATTACAAGCCGTAAAATTTGTTTTCAATTATACATTCTACGATATGTGCGATAAATGAGACTTTGTGTGCTGTGCTGTGTGCTGTGTGCTGGGGCGTATACGCAATATATCCTACAATCGCTTTAAAGCAATTGAAAAACGTTGCCAATTGCAAAAGCAATTTCTATTTGGCTGCTGCTATTAAAAGTGAACATTTTTTGAGTGCTCGCCGCATTGTGTCCGTGCGCAAAAGTCAATCAAATGTTTTAGCCACGTTACCAAACACAACGATAACCGAGCAACAGCAACAGTAACAACAACAGCAACGGCAACGGCAGCCATTCAAAGCACCCTTTCCCAAATTCAGTGCTCCCGAGCTGCGCTGAAAAGTATGCAGCATGTGTTAAAAATTTTAACAACCAAAGTGGTTTTGGGGGTAATTGCAAAAAATGGTAAAGAGCAACGCATTGCCAAGGCAACGAAGGGCGTGTGGATTCTAAATGTGGATGTGAATTTGAATGTGTGTTGTGTGTTGTGTGCTGTGTGCTGTGTGTTGTGCGTTGTGTGTTGTGTGCTGTGTGTTGTATGTTGTGTGAGCTTGAATATGTTTGTCTGTATGCGATTTGGTATCAGGGGCCAGCAGCAGTTGCGAGAACTTGAAACCGCAATTTACTCATTTCGTTTCGTTGCGTGGTTTTATTTCGCTTACGAGCAAATCCATTTGGCTGGGACTTAACTTTCTGTACCGTTTTTGGCAGCTGTTTCAAGCGAGTTTTTCAATTCGGCAACGAGCGAGGGAGCTAAGCAAGCAACCAGCCATCCAACCAACCGACCAACCGACCAAGCAACTAACCAACTAACCAACAGACCAAGGGTCCAACCAACCAACCGACCAGCGGACCAGCCAAGCAACTAACCAACCTCAAACCGAGCCAACTGCCAACTTCAACTTCAACTTCAAGTGGCGGCAAAGTTGTTTAAAAGGCTGATTTACACACACACACGCATACATACGCAAATATTAAGTGTCCCTATTTGTGTGTGTGTCTGTACTTGTGGGTGGCACTGCACAAATTGCATGCCGCTTGGCTCATTAAGAGCGGCATGCAATTATAAAACAGCAATGCAAACGGCAAACTGGCAACGTTCACGTTCACGTTCAGCCCGACAGGAACTTCAAAGCAAACGGTTTATTTCGTGCGAATACACCGACACAAAGGCAAGCCGAACGCGCGTCATTACACTCATACACTCACACACTCACACACTCACATACTCAGTCACTAAGGCACTCATACTCACACAAACAGTGACACACAGAACGACGTGTTGGCCACTTGACTCATTAAAAAGCCTTCCTCTCGCTTTTATAGTTTTTGGATATTCTTTTTTTTTTTTTTCTTTTTTGACTTTTTTTTTGCGTCCAGGATTTTCTCTGTCTGTGTGTTGAAAAGCGCTTCAATTGCAGTTTCAGTTTTCAGCTTGGTGTTACTTTTTTCCATTCATTCATTCGACGTGAAGTGTTGATGAAAGCGGCAACAGCAGCAGCTCAACCAGCACCCCTCTCATCCTACCTACTCACATACCTACCTACCTACCTACCTAGCTACCCACCTCCCTCAGTCCATCGACCACGACACATCACCTAACAAACACCTGGCTGTAACAGTGTTACACGGACATGGCCATGTAGCAATTTGTAAGCACTTTTAAGCCGGCGCATGAGTGCTCGTTATGCCACTTTTCAATGAGCCAACGGGGTGGAAGGTGTGGTGTGTGCGTGTGTGTGTGTGTGTGTGTGTTGTGTGTGTAATGTTTGTAATGTGTGTAGTGTGAGATGTGCGATGTGAGATGTATGGCTCGGGGTGTGGGATGAAGTGTGCGCTGCTCTGATGAAAGGGAAGGCGATTTGCAGGGATATACACACTTTGAGGCGATTGCAGGTGTAAGCACTGACGACAGCTCAACAGGTTGCCGCTGGCAAATGTGCATGTCGAGCCGTATTAATTATACATTATGTCTGTGTATATAAGCGCTTTAAGGTGCATTATATCCATGCCACACGCAGGTTGCCCCCAACTTAACTTACCTTAAACCTTTTACCTGGAGCGTGCACCGTCGTACACTGTGCACCGTGCACCGTGCACCGTGCCCCGTGCCCTGTACATCGGTTGCCGTAAAGTACTCTGAACGCTTTGCTCCATCTAGCGTATTCCATAATCCGTATCCTTGCCTGGCCAGGGCTAATCCGCGCTTGCTGTTGCTGTTGCTGTTGTTTGTATGTCGTCCCCAGAGCTCGTCAACTTTCCCCGGACACTGGAAAACCAAGCAGGAAACATAAGAAACTAAGTTAGTAACTCGTCGAGTGGCTTTTTCGCAAATAAATGAAAACGAGTAGAAGCTTCCTTTAATGGCAGTAGTGCTGGTGGTTGTGGCGATGGGGGTGTTGGTGGTGTTTGCAGTGGTAGTGGTAGTGGTACTGCTGCTTCTCCAGCTAATATTTATGTGTATCTTTTGTAATTAATAAAACTTTTAGCAGCAACAACTCACACGAACACTGAGCTCTGAGCACTGAACAGTGAACACTGAGCACTGAACGCTCAACGCTCAACGCTCAACGTTGTTGCTGAAACTTTGTTCATTTTTCTTTTTGCTCAGCGCCAAGAGAAAAGTCTGCCCCTTAGCCCGCCCTCCTCTCGCTCCCCCCGAATGTCTCTAAAGCTATCTGGCATTGCATAAATTGCGTCAAATTAGACAGAAATATTTAATTAATCTCCATGAAACTTAGTTTATTGAATTATTCACGCCGACCCAGTCGCCGGGGCGCCTAATGTTTTAGCCGAAAAATTTTCAAATTACTTTTGCGAAGACTCATTAAACGTGTGCCACACGGCGTATGAGCAATGTGCGATATCAGTTCTATTTCTGCTCTTCCAGGACATGCCAATTGTCATTAGGCTTTCCTTCCTAATATTAAAGCTCTTTCCCTTGTTATTATTGTTTTTGTTTTTGTTTTTGTTGCTGTTGTTGCTGCTTCTGTTTCGGTGTTGTTGGTCTTGTTGGCGTTTGTTGTAGTTGTCGCTGGTGTTGCCCCTCGTCTAGCAAGCGAGGAAAACAGCTGCCCTTGACAAATGACACGATTTACATTATACTCAATGCAATTTTTCCATGTCAAAATGGACAGCAAATGTGTAGACGCAGATGGTAATGGGCAACACAGCAGCAACAGCAACAGCAACAAAAACAACAACAACAACAGCAGCAACCAAATAAAAGCAACAATAATAACAACATAGAAAATACAACGTCAAACAAATGACGCGCACTGCATGCTGATGCCCCACACTCTGTGTCTCTCTCTCTCTCTCTCTCTCTCTGAATCTTCTCTCTCTCTCTCTCTCTCTCTCTCTCTCTCAATCTTCTCTCTCTCCTATTGACTTTCTACCTCTGTCCCTCCCTGCTTCCCTGTCTCAGCCTGTGTGTAGCTGCATCTTAAGCGGAAACGGAAGTCATTTGGGCAACGTCGACGCTGCTCCTTTGCTGCTTTTGTTGTTGTTACCGTTGATGTCGTTGAGTTTTATGGCAAATGCAAATACATAAATAAAAATAAAATGTAATTTTTCATTTACAACTCCCGCTTCTTCTTTTTCTTGGCGTTAGTTTCATGTATTTTCCTCTCTCTTTGCTTTTTTTTTTCTTATTCATTCCATTTTATTTTTTTAATTTTTATGCTCAGCCAGGAAACCAGTGCCAGTTGCCAGTCGCCGTCACAGTTACAGTCACAGTCACCGTTACCGTTACCGTCACCATTCCCGGCTTCGTCGCAGCTACAGTCACTAAAAGCACTAAAAACGGAAGTGTTGAGTTTCTTACAAAAGTTTTAACATCAACGTTTTAGTTCAGTGACAAGGTCCTGCATATCCTTTTTACTTAACATAATGATAGTCAGTCTTGATCTGCTTAAAGTTAACTATTTTTGCAAATTTTCAACTTTTCTTCTTTGTTACGCTTCGTCTCGCCGTCTGTTTCTCTCTCTCTCTATCGCACACCAATCACATTAACAACACACACCCACACACACCCACACACACACACACACACACACACACACACACACATAGACACCCACATGTCTTGTTAGTCTATTTTGCATGGAGATATGTAGCATCTCTCGGCCTGGGATAGAACTCAATGCCGATAAAGACGTCGCAAATGTCAACGATTTGTAAAAAAATACTTGATTTATTTGCCAAAAAGCCACAAGAACTGTGGTAAGAGGGAACGATGGATAAAGGTGAAGGAGGGAATATGAGAATTGGAGCTGAGGTGTGGAAGCAGCAGGAACAAAATTAAATGTGCTTTGCCTCCTGCGTTAATGCCAAATGGATGAGAATGGGAATCTTTTTGCTTGTCGCCACGCAACGCACGTAATGAATGCGAGACGAGGGCAAAGCATGAAAAATGGCACATACTCCTCCACACACTCACACACACACACACACATACATACACACACACGCATAAATACATTGATATATATATATATTTATTCACGCACACAAATAGTGTCCTAGCCCAGTGGCCAGGGGAAGTTGGCCATTCGGGAAGCGACTTGGACTTGGACTTGGACTGGGATCGTGCCTTGCGCTAGGCTAGGAAATAATTTTCAATGTTGACAGGCAACAAAAGTTAATAACGCTCCATATACGATAATGGCCTATGCCGTGGTCATATACAAATAGACTGGGTCATGGAGGTGGGCAGTCATAGGCATTGCTAGGGGGCAGGAACTAGAGCAGGAGCAGGAGCAGGGACCAGTCTTGGACGGGGGACGAAATTAGACGATCCTCCGAGCTGACCAGTCGCAATAATAGCGCCACAAATGGCACAGATTTAGCTGCGTGGCTCTGGTCAGTTGATGGCAGGACAAACGCCACGACAAGCTCCAGGACTAGCAGGACCAGCAATTCGAAGCCCACGTAGAGTCAACTGACTTCAATTCGATTGATGAGCTTTGCTTGCGACGGAAGTGCACGAAGTGAAGTGGGACGGACGGAGTAGCTTAGTGGAGTGGAGTGAAGCGGAGTGGAGCGGAGTGGAGTTGAGTTCAGTTGAGTCTCAATTCCCATACCAACTTCCTCTGACCCCCACTTAATTCCGCCTGAGCTCACCCACTTCTCTAAATTGTGGGCAATTAACTTACTTGATGGCTGCTGCCAATCACAGCGACCTGGCGCCTGACACTTGTCGTGTCCACGTTGTCGGCAACCGCGCTGGGGCTTTAAGCTCCTCAGCTTTTCTGTTCTTTTTTCCCCCTTTTCGGGCGAGCTCTCCCTTACAGTTGCCCCAACCCCCAACCCCCTCCCTCCTTCTCTCGCTCCTCCTTTATTTTTTTGTTCTTTCTCTGTTTTGTGTGTGACGTGAGGCGTTTTTTCAATTTTTTTTTTTTGTGCGCTGCGGTCGTTGGGCCAAGGATTTTCATTTTAATTTGCTAAATACGCTTCATATGCCCCTGTCTCTGTCCCTGTCCCTGTGCCTGTCCTGCCTACAGAGAACCAGTCCATTCGTCCTGACCAAGTGCACTTTCACGGAGCCCAACAAACCCTTGGCTGAGAATGTGAATTTTTCAGAGAATCGTGGAACAGACAGCGGGGAGCGGAAAACGGGAAGCGAAAAGCGGGAAGCGAAAAGCGGGAAGCGGGCAGCGAGTAACGAGCGGCGGACAAGGGGTTACAGACTAAGTTCCAAGAGCTACGGTGGCTGGGTGACGGGTGACGAACTAGGGAAAATGGGTTGCGGGTGATGGGTGACGGGTGACGGGTGACGGGTATAAAGTCGAGAACCCTTTACATTAAGCGGATTAAGGGCGTTAAACGCTTTGATTTAGGATACGTGCACCAGCTGTGATATGCGATAATTAATTCAGCTACCACCACCGACTAATGGCAACAGGGTGCTGTTTTTGTACTACGTCTTGTCCGTGTGTACGTAATGTATGTGTGTGTGTGTGTGCGAACTGAAAGTGTGCAATGAATACACATCACCCATACGCCAGGTGGCGCGCACAAAGTAATAAGCTGAAAGCTCAGATTCGGTGATGAAGATGAAGACATGGCAAGTCATTTGTTGAGAAAAATGTGCACTATGTCGTCGAAATAAGTCAGCGTTATGGCACACCCCGCACCCGTACCCACACCCACGCTCACGCCCGTGTCCTGGCCACCCAGCATGGAATGCGTATGTGCAGTTTCTCATAGGCAAGAGCATAAAACACAATGCACCGCATAGGAAAACAGGGCAGGGCAGGGCAGGGCAGCAGCCGAGAAAATGAACATAAAACGCCACTCACTTTTGGCCCATGCCACGCCCACAGCCAAAGCCGTGCCACAGACACTAGCAGACGCACTTGGTGTGGGCGAGTGGGTAAATAGCTGGTGGGGCAAAGCGAAATGGAAAGGTTGAATGTCTCCGCATTACTTGCTGGCATTCTTTATGCCACCACGACAAATGCAACTCTTTCACAAACCATTTTCATTTGCATTTGGCGCTGAAAACATTGTACCGATCGTTAACGGGTAGCAGGAGCGCCACCCCGGCTCCTGGTGTCGGCCGGGAGGCAGTGGTAGACAGAAACACAGTCGGAGTTAGAGTCACAGTCAGTGGCAGAAGCAGAAGCGGAGTCGCTGACTCTGGCAGGGAGTCGAAGTTGGTTGACTTGTCTGATAATGGCGAGAATTTAATGCCTGTGGCAACTTCATTTAACTTTTTAACCCAACTCAAACTCAAATGTATCTTGCCTCCCATACACCCATACACCCATACACCCATACACACAAATACACATACATATACACAGACTGGGGCACACTCACGAGCGGTTGTTGAATCGCATTGCGAACGCTGTTCTCTAGGTGACAAAAAGCTGCAACGCCCGCGGCAAAAAGGACCCGCCAGCTGCCACACAATCTGCCATATCACTGACAGTTTTATCGACTTAACAAAACTAACTGCCATTAGTTTCACTTTGCTGCGAGTGCCGCTGAAAGGCCACGGACGTTCCTCTGCCAGCATCCACTAGAAAAACGCTCAGCGCCATTGTTGTTTCTTTGTGTGTGTGAGTGTGTGTGGGTGTGTGAGGAGAGAAAAGGATTTGGGGTAAAAATAGAAAATAGAAAATAGAAAACAGAAAATAGAATATAGAAAATAGAAAATAGGCGACAGCAAAGACAAGACAAAGCCAAAATAAACACGGAAGAGAAAACAGTATAAAAAAGGAAAATAAAA
The DNA here is from genome assembly GCA_035044505.1 of Zaprionus lineosus. Lineage (NCBI taxonomy): Eukaryota > Metazoa > Arthropoda > Insecta > Diptera > Drosophilidae > Zaprionus > Zaprionus lineosus. The sequence continues at coordinate 2,496,806 of JAWNNX010000694.1, read as the reverse complement.
AAAAAAAGAAAGTAAGGAAAACAGCAAAAAAATAGCTTAGATAAGGAACCTGAAACGTGCTGCAAGATGAGACAAAAGTGCCGGTCTTTGGGCAGAGCCAGAGGACTAGGTGGCTGGGGGCTGGTGGCTGGTGGCTGGTAAAGTGGGGGAGGTGGGGCACGAGGGAGGCAGGACGTTGAAAAATCACTTTAGCATGACCCCAAAATGTCTATTTCATTAATACAAATAAACCCGAAAAGCCCCATAGCCAAAACCAATACAAAAAGTCGACCAAAACAAATCGTTTGTACGTCCTGGAACGACATTCAGACAAATTAAAATGAACATGAAAGCGGCGCAGATAAAGAGCAAAAGCAAATGTCCTGTTCCGTTCCTTGTCCGCTGTCCTTTCGATTTTTGGATTGGTGGACCACGCCTAGTGGCCGCACTGTTTGCCCCCTTAACCCTCGGCACGTCTCAAGCTATTGACATTAAAATTTGTCATTCGTTTTCGACAGTTTCTCGAATCTTCCGGCTCGCATTTATTATATCCTATACCCAATCCTGGAATACGGATATACTATGGCCGCGGGCTATGGCTCTAAGGATATGACAGAGGGTAACCCAAAGTCTAAAAGCATTGCTATGCGTGTGCCCTGCACTTCCCTCCTTCCCCCCTTCCCAATCGTCCCCTCTCTCTTTTTGTGTGCTTTGCATTTTCTTGGCAAGCTTCAGCAGGCATTCCGTCAACTACTTGAGATTCCATGCACGTGGCCAGCCGCAAAATGTCCTGGAAGACGGCGCAGCTAATCAGGCGAGTGCTGGAAATAATTTTGACCGGGTGATTGTAAAAAGTTTGGCGATTGATGAGCTCCATTTGAGACCATCGATGGGCTGTCATTGTTTGGACGATGCTTCATTTATATTTGTATTTCATTAAAATTATTGCTTGAGTGTGTACACTCGCTCGCCTGTGTGTGTATGTGTGTGTGTGTGTGTGAGTGTGTGTGAGTGTGTATACAAGGGATAACTAATTGATTGACACAGTTTTTGTCGGTCAGCGTGGCTGCTTGATCGATTGATTTAATTTATTGTAAAAAGCAGTTGAAATTGATGGAGTTGCAGGCAAGCTGCTCAGAAACCGAAACCAACTAAAAGCGTAATGCTATTTATGCAGGACCCTCTCACAGAGGGATAAAGGCAACGAGACTGAAGATTGGCAATGGGATTGGGAAATGGGCGTGGGTGTAGAAATTCGAAGTGGGACTGGGGCTGGGACTTGGACTGGGACAGGGACAGGGACTGAGACTCAGACTGAGGCCGGTCGTGGGCGTGGACATGGATGTGGGAGTGGGGCAACTTTCAATAATGTCATCAAAGTGGCTACGGCTACGAAATGCATAAAGAGGCCAACGATGGCGAGAGGAAAAAATAAAGGCTCAAAGGCAAAGACGCGGACTAAAAGCCAAGCAAAAATCGATAAGATTGTAAAGTGGCTATTGGATGCAGAGAGAGAGAGAGAGAGAGAGAGAGAGAGAGAGAGGGAGTACATGGCGGGTGGGGGAGGGGGGAGAAGAAGGGACACGCTGTGTTGGTGGCAACGATGAGTTTGACTTTGCTGTCGTCTTCATCTTGGCTGCTTTGTGCCCAAGAGTTGCACATTTGCTTTTCAATTGAAGTGGGGAAGAATTTAGTACTGGCGGCTGGGGCGAAGGCGATGATGTGACGGGGTTGGGAAAATTGCACTTTTCATTAAACTGAAAATAATAATAGTAGTAACAAACAAGATGATGATGCTCCTCCGGTTGCGCCGGTTACTCCAGCTTCTCCCGCCACTCCTGCCACTCCTGCCACTCCTGCCACTCATGCTTCTTCTGTAACTCCGGCTATTTTTGCCTCTTCAACTACTTGCTCCGCCTTTCAGCAGCTAGAACGCGGATCAGCGCCACTTGATGTGCCACTAGAGCCACTGACTCCCTCGGAAATGCTCTCCTTGAGGCAATTTGAAGGGCTTTGGCCGCATTACTCGGCTAGTTCTTGGCGCCTGTCATTCATCAATGGAAGGGATTGGCTGCAAGCAGCTGGCGTCTGTCTGTAGCTAGAAAATTAGGTGGTTGCATGCAACTGACATCAAAGTGTGTCAAAGACTGAAGGGGGCGGCTGCGAGGACGCAAACGCAAACGCGAACGCGAACGCGAATGCGAACGGATGCAGGCAGGTGCTGTGGCAGGGGCAGTGGTGGCGGGTTTACACAATTTACACAACTTTTGTCAACTGACGAAGGACTATGAAAAATCGGAATATAAATACAAGCTTAAAGGGAAGTGTGACGATGCTTTTCAATTCTCGTGACAAAGGCGTGGAACGTTGCGCAAATTCAATTTGGCAACACACATTCGCTGGTGGCAGCAACACGTACACAAACGTACACATACACATACACAAATATATATATATATATATATACATATATTTATCGTGGCAGATGGCAGTTGGCAGATGAATGAATGTGGCAGCGGCATAGTCTGAGGCTTAGTCTGTGCCACGTAGACGCACTAAACGCTGCCAAGCATTTAAATCTAACATTATTGCATTTGCCAATGAATATGTCAACAAAAATGCCGAAGAGACGTCATCTGCCGGATGAGAAGCGGCAGCCAAAGCAGCAAAGCAGCAAAGCCAGCAGAGGCAGTAGAGGCAGCAGAGGCAGCAAGAGCAACAAAAGGAACAACAACAGCAGGAATGAAGAATGTGTGTGCAGGAGCCAAAGGCAGGCAAGGACTCCTTTGACATCATGACTGACGCTGGAACGGCAGTTCAAGGAAGCCACGTGAACTCCACTTCAACAACCAAACAGACAATCAGCTAAATAGACGAGCGCATGCCAAATGTGCTGAGTGACATGCTAAGCAAATGATGAAGAATGAATGCGAAATGGTAATCGGAATGGAAATCGCAATGGAAATGGCACTCAAAATGGAAAGCGAACAGGAGATGGCACTGATGGGAATGACTATGGGACCATACACTGCCATGGAGATGGAAAATATAAATGAAAATGGCAATAGAATGGAAATGGAAATGAAAATGGAAATAGGAACGGAAACAGGAACGGGAACGGGAACGGGAACGGGAAAGGGAACGGGAATGGGAATGGAAATGGAAATGCGGGACCCGCACGCTTGATTCCATTGATTTGCGAGTCAACGTCAAGCGGATCAACTCGCTTGCATTCTGGCCAAATGAAAGTCAACTATGACCAACATCCGAAAGGGTCAACTCCAGCCAGAAGCGTCAAGCTTCAGTATTACGGCCAAATGCCCCCAAGTCGAATGCCGTTGCATTAATCAAAACGTATCGAACAGTGGCCATGTGTGAAATTGTGCAGGCCACTGATTGCAGATAGTTGCCCTCTCCTCTTATCTCCTATCTTCTATCTCCTATCTCTTATCTCTCTCTCCCACTCACTGCCTTTCTCACTCTCTCTCTTTCTCTTCGTTCGTTCATTCCTTCTAATTTCTTGCCTCCATTGTTGCTAAAGTATTCCAAGTACGAGCAAAGCAGCTACCGAGACAGAAGCGGCGGCAGTGGCAACTGAGCGATCCCCCGGCGTACGTGGCGCCCTGAGTTATGCAGTGAAAAATTGTCTAGTGCATGATAAATGGAGGAGCAGCGGACGGCGCTTAGAACGTGGTCAGCCAGCAAAAATGAGAAAGCAATAATAAAAAGACGTAAAGGAAATACTAAAGAAAAAGAAAAAGAAAGAGAAAAAGTAAATCTAAAAGTAGAAGTAAAACTAAAGCAAAAACTACGCTCTCAAAGGATATGCGGCAGAATGGATGTAGATAACGGCAGGGATGGAAGTAGTGATAGTGCTGCGACTGTACCAACCATCAAGCATCAACCATCAAACCAGCATCCATTGGTCCAGTGGTCCAATGGTCGACTGGGCAGTGGCCAGTGGTCCTGCAACCAGAAACTACGAATTATGTGTTTAAAGATGCGCTGATGGCGCTTGTTTGGCTAGCAAACATCACGTCGTCCTTTTGGCCACGCTTTGCACTTACTTTGTGCGCATTTTCAATTTGTCAAACGCATAACGAATGAGCGTGATTGAAGTGCCACTCGCAGGACATGGACATGCACATGGACATGGGCATGGGCATGGGCATGGGCATGGGCATGGGCATGGGCATGAGCTTGGGCAAGGCCATGGACATGTTGCTGCTTTAAGAGACTGCCTCTATAAGTTGTGCACACACTGAATTGCCATGATTAATCGTGTTGTATGCCACAGGCTTGTGCCTTGTGTTCGGTGCTCCGTGTTTCTTTTTGCATATGTGTCTGTGTGTGGTCCTTAGCCTGTGCCGCTGCCAGAACCTTTGCCTGTGCCACTGCCTGTGCCTCTGCCTCTGCCTCTGCCTGTTCCTCTGCCTGTGCCTCTGCCTCTGCCTCTGCCTGTGCCTCTGCCTGAGCCTGAGCCTGAGCCTGCTAGCAGCTTCTGCGTTCCACTCTTGCTTCTATTGCCTTGTGTTGTTCTACAGCCGACAATATAATTACAACAACAAGTGCAACAGCAAAACTCGAGCTGTTGTATGCATAATTGTGTGACAACACGAAGGCGGCTGGAGGATGGGCTGACAGGATGCAGCAGGATATACGCACCAACTCACGCGCACAGCCTGCCAACTTTGTCTGCGCCTTTGGTTTTGAATTTGACACTCTTAAGCAAATGCAACTCCAACCAACATCCGCTTTATTCACACACACCCACACCCACACACACCCACGCACACACACACACACACACAAACAAGCTTTAAATATACATATATATGTATGTATATATAGTTGGGTGTCCTTATTGCCCCAGTGCAAACAAGGCTGTCATAAATGCATTTTATGATTTTAATGAGTTTTCCGTTTATGTGCTCGACAATTTCATGGATGGGGCTGATGTTTTAAGGAGCTGCCGAAACGATAATAAAAATAAAGGAAAACATTAATCAAACCGCCAGTAACTTCGAAGCTGAAAGGAGACTTCCAAACGTGCGAGTCGCAGGGAGGGCAAGACACTGCAGTACCCTGTACCCTGTACCCTGACGACGGCTGAGAGATAAAGGACGTAGGCGTCAGGTTAACACCAACAACATAACAATACACTTAACCAACTTCAGGCTGTTATACGAATGTTATATGTATAACACTTGGGATGCTTCGGCCGGCAGATGGGGAGATGTATGAAAATAATTGTAATCATTTGGCTTGCAGCGTGTGATGTGTGAGTATGTGTGTGTGTGTGTGTTACCTGTTACTTTGGATTATAGGGTATTACACGCTCATATCAATACACACACAGAGACACGCACATTTACACACCTTCCTCAGTCTGCTTGACTGTTGTGTTAAGCAAGTGTTATAAAACATTTTTGATAAATGCAACCGAAACCGCAGAATTTCATATGAATGATTGCGTTCATAAATAATGGTCAGGACTGTGCCGCCAGCTCGTGCTCGGTGTCTGGCATTGGCGAATACACACCCGCACACCTCCCATCATCTACCACCTACCACCTACCACCTACCCCTTACCACCTTCCACTCTCTGCCTGCAACGCCGCAGTCCCCAGCTCATGCCGTGTGCCTGCACCTTGAATGAAATTGATGCGATTTATGCCATTTGTTATTTGCATTTAATTAAACGCAAGTGTGAAAAGCAAAAAATGAATAATCAGAAATAATATTAAAATCTGTTGTGTTTCTGCCATTGAGCGATGATTTTTAATTAGAAATCAAATAAATGAAATAGGTAAACAGACTCAATGTTAAAACGTGTGACAGCCGGCAAATGGTCATATGACAATGCCAGCCCCCCTCCCACTCCCCTGCTCTTGTTCCCGCTCCATCATCTGGACTCTGCGAAAGCCCCTACGGCGGATAAACGAAACAAATTCCGAAACAAACAATCATTAATTTCCGTATATCGCCAGCATTTGGGTTTGAATTTTGATTGCAGTTCTGCAGTTTGTCTGGCAAACAAATCAACTCTACTCTGTCTCCCTCTCCCTCTCCCTCACGCATACGCACATGCACCCGTACACACCCACACCCCGCTTCCTCATTTCATTTCTTTACGATCTCACACTCTTTTGCCCTCTCCCCCGCCCTCTTTATGCATCTCTCACTTGGTTTTTTGTCTGCTTTGTTTGTTTTTTTAACTGCTAAAGCAATTACTAAAATAGAGCATTGCACCTGCTCCGCTCTCGCTCTAGCTCCGTTCCCCCACACTCCCCCTCCCTACCAACGTCAGCTGCGAACACCACCACCACCAGCACTACGCTACCACCCGCACCCATCCATCAAGTCGCTCTAACTGGCCTATTCCGATTTTTGCGCTTTTTCCATTTTTTCATACAAATCTGTATCGTATCCTCCGGCCATCACATCCAACGGGAAGCTGTGCGAGGAGCAGGGTAAGCGTTTCACAAGCGACAGGCGATGGATGGAGGAGAGAAGCGGGTGGAGCGGCTGGATGGCTGGATGGTTGGATGGTTGGATGGTTGGATGGTTGGATGGTTGGATGGTTGAGTGGTTGGGTAAACAGGCAGAGGACATGTGTCGGAGCCATTTTTTATTGCAACTCCAACATCGCGATTCTACCACAAATTTATGACTTTTATTTTGAGTCCTAGATTTTTGATTAGTTTTTTATGGCAAATCAAAAAACTGATTAAAAATTTAGGCGAACAAAAATCAACATTTACATTTCGAGGATATAAAAAAAAAAATGCAAGTGTCTTCAACTTTTCATATTTTCATTTCGACAAATTTCATATTTGACAAATTTAAAGAATAGTTTGATTTCATTTAAAAGGATTTTCTCGCGTTGACTGCAAAAGGGGATATATGACACAAGGACCTTAATAACTTTATCCATATGCTGATTCAAGTTTAATCGACGCATCGAGCTGACAGATAAATGGTTAATGGGTCCGATAGAATTTTCTACTTTCAATTTAATTGATTGATTTATTTGACAGTTTGCAGTCTGCTTAATGCCATCTGTGGGCAGGATCCGCATATTCTTAATCTGTGAATTTGTTTTTATCCCAGGATATTGCACAATTTATCACCCATTGCCTGGATCACTCGCACCTAGCCAGGCCATAGGATGCACAGATACAACAACAAGTAATTGGCAATTTAATGGATATTTGCACTTGTTGTTCCCCCGCGCAGCCCCACCACCGCAAGGATAACTATTTCCAAATAGTTTTTACCCTAGCTACTAGTCTTCCTCTCTCGCACATCCTTCATCTATCGCTCCTCCACCCTTCGCATTGATTGCTGCAGCTGTGGTAATTCAATTATGTTTGTCTTCGGTAAATCAGCAAGACAAAACTCCACATCGCCGTCGCCTCCGCCGTCGCCGTTGCCCTCGCCATCGCATGGGGCTCGATTTAATTTGTATCGCATTCAATATTTCATACACACTCACACTTGCACTCACACTCAATTTCACATTTACATTCATATTCATATTCATATTCACATTCACATTCACATTCACATTCACATTCACATTCACATTCACATTCACATTCACATTCACATTCACATTCACATTGTGTAGCAATCATAATTGCAGTTATTATTCGGATTGCTGCCACTAGTTGGACCAGTGTCTGGGGGCAAAGGACTTTTCATTTGGCAGCCGGCACGTGCCTGCCGCCTGTAATTGCAAAGTTGTTGCAACAATGCCCTTTGCCACAGCTTGTTGCACGCCAAGACACTGAGCGTCTCTGACAGCTAGCAAGTAATTAGAGACAATGCAATGGATCGTGATGGAAACCTGCAACTATTTCATCAACGGATATGACAACATAATTGCAAGGATTCCTTCGTCAATTGATTTTCTATTTCTACCCTTCAGACAAAAAACAAATCCTTTTTTCTGCTTTCAGCTCCTTCATTTTGGAGATTAAGAAGCATAACATTTCAGCTTGCCCCTCAAGTGGGGCATCCTGAGATGGTGGAAGCCTTCGCCTAATTGCACATTCGATAGAGCAGCTTTTGCTGCAATCGTTGCTATTGACAGATGGTTAAGGTTGTTCACAGGACTTTTCTTAGGTCCTTTAATTGAATTGAAATGCCATATATATAATTTAAGTCTGTCGATTCGAGATGCGTCCGATGCAAATTAAATACGTATGACAGTTGCATAATAAGAAATTGTAATGTCATTTTCCTTGAAATGTGGTGGGGAGCGATGGGGGGTGGCGGGGGGTTGGGGTCAGTCGGAAGTGGGCGTGGCCTCTCTGTGGTCGCTAGTCAACGGAGTCTGTGAGCTATGAGCTGTGAGTTGCATTCATGTTTGGCATATGCGTTGCGTCTGTGTTTACAGTAAATACTCGGCCTGGCGACCAATAATACATATATGTATGTACGTGCTTTCATGTGTATGCGTGTGTGCGTGTGTGTGCACGTGTCCAATTACGTTGACATCGTTATTTACATATGCACATTATTGTTTTTTCTGCGCTTTCGGCATTTCGGGGCTCACTTTATATCAGTTTATTTATTTAACGGACGCTGGCCAACAATTTCTTCTGTCTGTGCCTTCGTTTTTTAATTTACGCAAATAAATGGAAAATCAGTCAAAAAAAGCCATGCATATATGTATATGTATGTATGCATCATATATATGTATGTCGTCGTATATATAATATATTATACGTATGTATATGTGTGTATCCACCGCCATCCACTCCTTTTCCCAATTCTGATTTTGATGCGAATTCTGATTCCGCTCCTGATTCTGTTTCAGTTTCTGTTTCTGTTTCTGTTGTCGATTCCGTTGGGCGTCTCCGGACTGTCAGGCGGGTAGATGGAATAGGGGATGGGCGGGGATTTCCAGTTGCGTTGGCCCGCAATTCGTTGATGCGTTTTAATTGGAATTTCCGCTTTTCGGTTGTGTGAAAAATTAAAATAATTTTCAGTCAACCAACCAACCAACCAACAAGGCCGCCTAACCAACATGCTAGCCTGCCTGTGGCAACTGCCGAGTAGCCATCAGCTGGCCAACGAGGCGGCCAAGGCGGTACAGAAGCGAGCTTCTGGCAATTTACATCAGCTTTTTGTAAGTTTTGTCACGAAAACTGTTTGCACTGTCGACCATCACGAAATGCACGCTCCGCAGGACACACACACCGATTGCCGAGTGCCCAGAGCCGAATAGCGAGCACTGAAACCGAGAAGCGGTCGCTGATGTCGGCCTAATGACATTAAGTACACAACGAATCCATTAATTATGCAATTTTGTTTTGCTTAAAGGCGGCTTCAAAGTGTCTTTCATACCGCCCACAATCATTTCCCCGTCTGTGTTTGCTCACAAATCTCTGACAATGGCCAATGGCAATGATGAAATGGCCAAAAAAGAATTAACTTCCCATTTGATGATGCGAAGGCCGAAACCCCTTTTCCCATTCTCCATTCTCCATTCTCCTTATTCCTTATTCCTTATTATGTTATAGAACAACCCCCATACTTCACATACTCTCATCAGGGGTTCCTTCGTATGCACAGGCAGCAGTGTGTTTGACGTCGACTTAGAGCCATGGAGCAGCCCTGCCTCATGGCATCTGAGGGCCTCACCAACCCCGCAGAGTGCTGTCCCGTCTGTCAGTTCTATTTTCATTCGCGTCTAGTTAAATGAGTTTTTAAATAAATTTCAGGACACTTTTGGCCTGTTGGTGGCTGCGCTCAGAGTCAAAGCTATGTCCGTTTTTAACGGCCCATAAACGTGACCCACACAAATACTTTTTAAATGATAAATAAACATTTTATGGCTGCGAAATGCTTAAAAAACGCTTAAAACCGTTTTTCAGACAGCAATTATAAATTTTGGGCAGTGCGCGAACTTCAATCTCTGACCTATGAGCTTTGCAGCTTCTGAATTTCAGGACATTCCTCAATATGCTGTCAAAATGATGTTTCGGAATTTGTATAAAGAATCTAAGTCCAAACTTTCAACAGATGTTGATCCAAGTGCCGAAGCTGCCAATGATATGCGAAAGAATTAAAGGAATTTTGATTCGGAAAATCCTTTATAAATGAAATTCATTCAGTGGCCCGGGTCCTGCCTGATATTTCTTTCGCGGCCAGCCTGTGCTCTTAACTGGCATCAAAATGCCGGCGAAACTGTTAACCAGGCCGCTTAATTTTTGACGCATTTCTGGCGTTATTATTATCGCCCTCGGGCAGCGTTGCAGGATTCAGCAGGAAGAGAAGGACTGAAAAGTAAATAAAAGTGGATAAAGGGGGGCAAAATAAAAGATATATAAAAATAATAACAGGGACAACAATAACAATGAAAGCATCTGCTGATGGTGAAATTTAATAAAATGTTCACTCCAAAGACCGAAGAGCGAGAACCCATTTAAATTGCGGCCTGTCGGGCGATTAAGTTGCCAAATAAAGTGCGACAGGCGCCGCGATGGCAATGTGGGGCCAACAAAGGGCTAAAGGGGTCAACATTGCGGAGGGAGGTAACAGACTCGGGCGTGGGGCGTGGGGCGTGGGGCGTGGGGTGTGGGGTGTGGGGTGCGGGATGTGGAGTTGGGGTCAGCGATGGTACCGATGGCATTAAATATCAAAGGGTTTCCCTGTCTTGTTTACCAAGTGATTTTCTGCACTCGCACTCGCACTCGCCTGTTCGTCCTGGCACCCTTTTTCATTTCTTCTGTCTCCCTTGAATTTGCTGCCGCTGCTTCTCCATCTTCATCTGCTTTTCCATCTCCTTCTTCTTCTCCTTCCCCCTTTTTGATTTTTACTTTTAATGAATTCATTTTAAGAATTCCAGTAACATTTTTGTAATGTACACACACTTACACACACTTACACACACTTACATACAGCTATTTGTTTTTTACATTTTTTCATACATTTTAATGCAATAAATTCGCTCGTCTTCCTCGAAAGGGGCCTTCGTTATGCGCCGTACATAATTGAAATCCATTTATGGAAAATACGGTGTCAAAAAAGAAGAAGGAAATTATAACCTTTAGTATCCATGCGCTCCCCCCTCCACAACAGACAAGCTGCCGTCCCCCCAGTCCGTGTCCTTTATTGCCTGTCACTTTTTTGGGGATAGATGGAGAACGGGGTCTTCAGTTGATAAGAAGCAAAGTTGGAATTGGAAACTGTTGCGGTGGCGCCTCCCTCAACCTCAACCTCAACATCAGCCTCACCCTTACTCTCATTCTTATCCTCATCCTCAATCCCACTTCCACCTCCTTCCATATAATTAATGACATGCCATGCTCGTTGCACAAAAAAGATTATCTATCAATAGATGAGCTTTGACAAGTTACACAAAACGAGATACATGCGATGCTCTGCTTGGCTCTGCGTACGTCTGTAAGCGTGTATATATACCTATATATATACAATATATATATAAAAATATATGTGTGCATGTGTGCGAGTTAATGTGTGCTCACAGATGAAGCTCCCGGAATGATTTAATGTTTGCAGTATTGATTCCGGACAATGGGGGCATTAAATGTTTATAAATTATAATTACGGACATATTAGATTGTGGCTGTGACACGACAGATGTCGGAAATTGAATTGATTGTGGTTAACCTCTTTTTTCTCTCGAACTCAAACAACCTTTCCCATTTGCGACCATATCCTCTGGGCGGCGCATTGTTTCTTTTTAGTTTAGTTCGGTGCCCGCAAAAGTATGCAACACTTTTTGGCAAGTCCTCGAAAGTCACGCTTGTATTGATTTTTACTGCCAAAAGCAATTGAAACAACATTTGAGACAAAGTTTAAAGCGCTATCTAAATACCAAATAAATACCAAAAGTAAGAAAAAGTTATTTATTATATTTGCCAGTGAGCAAATAACTAAAAAAAATAAAACATGAAGAAAAACCATTTAAGGGGCAACGACTGGGGCAGTCCATTTGTATACCTTTTCGGCATTGAACTGATAGGTAAGGGCCTTGTGAGAAGCAAAGGATACCATTTGTCCAATTTAAGCACATTTATTAGAACTTTTATACTAATCTCTTAATCTTTATGTTGAATCACGAGGAGCAATCATTTTTATGTGTCCATTTACCCCTTGTAATCAGAGAATTACTACTTAAGGGTATCTGCCAGCTGAGTGTGCTAATAGCTTACACACTCAACATTCCACATTCCACATTCCACATTCCACATTCAACATGCAACATTCCACATTCAACATTATTTGTTATTTTGTTTTTTATGTATTTGGTTTTTGGCTTTTCGAGCATCGCCTGGAGCGTGGTCACGGAAGTGAAGGCACACTTCCGCTACGCACTCGGCCATAGTTGTTATGGTCGCTTCCTTTTGGCGAGAGCTGCCATTTTGCGTTCAATTTAAAGCTTCCGCTTGTTGTATGCCACTTGAGCATTTGCCGCAAGAGTGTGCAGTGTGGCAGCACTCCACTCCCACTCCAGGAATCATAATGGATGTGAAGGGGGATGAGTGCAAGAGGGGAACGCAAAATAGAATATTATAATTTGAGCTTAAATCAAATCAATTTCTGTATCATTTAAATGAAGGCACACGGCATTGGACCGACTGGGCCTGACTGTCAGAACGACAACTGGGACATGAAACAAACAGGTATTGGCAGAGCACTCAACGATTTGTGGAGAGGGGGGAAAACGTCTGAACAGGACACCAAAGCAGTCAGACAATCACACCAAGAGGGGCAGTTGCTTAGCAGCTATTATGTGCACATGCTGCTCACCATCTTCTCCAGCTCCAGCTCCAGCTCCAACTCCAGTTCCAGGCTCGAGCTTAGCTCAGACAACATATCCAGGGGTCTATGGGTTACAGCTGTTAGTTGCCAGCTCCATTCAAATGGCGGCAATGTTGGGCGTTTTGTGCCTCGCCCTCTACTGCCTCGTACTGCCACGTACCGCCCCATTCCGCCCCGATTTGTTTCGGTTCGGCTCGGTTCGGCCCGCCTTGCCGTCATTTATTCATTCGTTTCATTTGGCTGAAGGCCCTGGGCTGAGCCTGTGGCTACCATTGGGGATTGCTTTTAGTGTTGTTATTGCCAGCGTTGACGTCGATGCTTGGCATTTGTGTTTATGTAGTTGCCATGGCCATAACAAAATCAAACCACATCAATTGTGCACCTAAATGGCCAAGTGGGACCTCTTAGCTATTCATTTGGCTTTTGCTCGCCTAAGGTCCCGACGTTACTGACGACCTCGAGGATGGAGTCGAGAGCAGAGCAGAAGCCAAAGCAAAGGCAGAATCATCTAAAGTTAATTCAAAAGGATATATACGTATATAGAAGCAGGGGCTTAGTTAGTGACTTAAAGCGGTGACTAAAACTTTCCTTAAACTATTGCCAAGCTAAACGGAAATTTTCGGGAGCAACTGAATGTCCTGCATTTAATGAATTTCATGTTAAACGCTTTTGCATTTTACAATTGTCACTTGACTTTGTACTGCTGTAAAATGAAATTAATTTTGCGTTGGCAGCAACTACAAAACACTCATACGACATGTTTGCCCCCTCCTCTGGCTGTGACATTGTCATTTTTGTTGTTATTCTTGCAACTGATGTTGCCTTTGTTGTAAATGTTGCTCATACTGCTGCTGCTGCTGTTGCTGTTGCTGCTGCCGTTGCCGTTGCTGTTGCTGTTGCTGTTGCTGTTGCTGCATTCCCATTTCCATTTCCATTTCCATTTTAACTTTGGTCACACATGAGTTGGATCTGTCTCGGTTACAATTGCCACTGAGCTACTGCCTGCTGGCTACTGGCTACTGGCTACTGGCTACTGGCTACTGGCTGGTGGCTGGTGGCTTGCTGCTACCTGTGGCAAAAACAGTTGCCTTTCCGATGCAACTTGCCAAAAATTGTATGCATAAAGGTACAAAATATCAACGGCAGCAGCAGCAGCAGCAACAACAACAGCAACAACTAAAATGCCACAAAATAATGAAAAAAGTTTTATAATTGCATAAAACTTTCCAATTAACAGGCTGTCTCTGCATTTCGGACACAACTGGCCGCAAATTGCGAAAGCCATGGCCAAAGCCAAAGCCAAAGCCAAAGCCAAAGCCAATGGCAAAACCAATGGCAAAACCGAAGCCGAAGCCCAAAACCGAACACCGAAACCAAACCCAAAAACCAAAACCAAAACCAAAACCAAAACCGGCAAAGTGGCAATTAGATCTATTCATTAGAGGGGCATTAAATCTGTTAAGCATAAAGACACACACACACACACACACACGCAGTACAGCCCAGCAGATAGTAGGAATACATCTAAACATATACGGATACATGTTTACTGTACATCTTCATATCTGGATAGAAATGTATATCTCTCGACAACTGCACAGTCATCTATTTAATTGAAAGGCATTCTTTTAACCATCTCGAGCGTAAATATAAAACAACTTCCTTTGTACAAACCGACATAACTTTTCGCTTGTCTCGAGCTGTGGCTAAATATGCACAGACACAGGAATAAGGACACATGCAGAACATGTTTGCCTCCCATTGCCTCGTCTATGTTAAGGCTTCCCCTTTCCATGCTTCAGTCTTCACTGCCTTTGCACCCGCTTCCCCTTCTGCCACTGTTTCTTCTTCATACTCTTGCTCCTGCCTCTGCTCCTGCTCCTGTCTCTGCCCTTTCCTCTGTCTGCTCTGACATGCAAGCTGAGGCAGAAGGCTCAGCCTGGCAACATTTCATTAAGTTTTGCGCAAAACTTTTATTAAAACAAATACGTGCCACAGCCACAACAGTGTAGGATGTGGGCAATGGCTGATGGGTGATGGGTGATGGGTGATGGGTAATGGGTGTGGGTAATGGGTGTGGGTGGGGGCTTGGGCTTGGGCGTGGGTGTTGGTAGTGAGCAGCGGTAGAGTTTGGTAGGTGACTCCTGCTCGCTGTCGTGATGGGGGTACAGCATTTGCCAAAGAAGTTGAGAATGGGACAGCCTAACGTCTCGTTACATTTTGGCCTGAATTTTTATTTATATATATTTTTTTCTTCATTTTTTGCCAACGTTTTGCTTTGTTTTGTTTCTTGGCCATTTTCTTATTTTTGTTTTTTCATTTCTCATTTCTCGTTTCTCGTTTCTTGTTTCTGCTTCTGTTTCTGTTTCTTTTATTTTTTTTTTTTTGTTCTCTGTGAGTTTTTTGTGGCAAGCAAAAGTCAAGTCAAGTATATTTCTGCTGACTTTTGCACAACATATAAAACCCAAATGCAACAATTTCCTGACTGCCAGCCGAGACAGTATCCCACCTTCCGTTTTCGCTCGCAGTCTTCAACGTTTGGCCGTCAGCCCGCAACTGTCGACCCTTAAGTCTGAAGCCTCGACCCCCAACCCCCAACCCGCAGCCCTCGACCTAAGCCATGGGTCTATCCCGTCACCATCACATTGCCTAAGTAAGTTGTTTAACTCCGACAACGTCGTCGTCGGCCGTTTGCAGTTACTTCGAGTTGTTGTCTTTGCAGGCGGCGCCAGAACTTGGAAAAAATTATAAGGCTCAAGCCAGGCCCGACTATTGGATACCCAGCTCAGAGATTCCAGGAAAGCTGTGCAGCTTTCAATCACTTTTCGAGTCCTTAAAAACTAACTGATTTTTTCTATAATTCCATTTAAAGTGATCAGAACAATTTCAGCTTTGAGCTCCGAACGGAACTTGCTCTCCGCTAACGAATCTGATAGCTAAAAGGATCTGCCAGTCTTAGTCCCTTGCCCTTGTCTTTTCAATTGCCACCAAGTAAGATTCGATGTTGGAAACGAGCTTAAATCTATTATTGATTTATTGAATTTGCTCTAAGTCTTTGAAGTCGACTCTTCGATTGAGGCGAAACCCTTCGATTGAGGCGAATCCCTTAATGAGCTTCGCTTGCCGTCCCCGTGTGGCACGTACTACAGGGTATTAATATACACAGCCACACCCAGAAGTACAACCGAAAGTGGTATTGGTGGTGGCTCTGTGGTGGTGCCTGTGGTGTTGAGTACATTTGCGGGGCTGGCCGTGTGCAAGTTGAAAGCTAAGTTGAGAAAGTCAAGAAAATGGCATCTTGAAATGTGAACTTTTTCAGCTGCACTTCTTTTTGAATACTTTTGCGCCTGACTTTCGGATTTGTCAGTAATTTTTGTTGTTATTATTGTTGTTGCTGCTGTTGGTGCTGGTGTTGGTGTTGGTGTTGGTGTTCGTGTTGCCAGTTGGCTTATAACCACCAACTCTTTAGGACTTTCCGTGTGTGCAACTGTGCACTGCATTTAAAACAGGCAAAGTTTAAGCACAGAATCTGCAATTCAATACCGAATCGGGCGATTCCCGAAATCTCTGGCAAGATAAAGTAGAAAACTTCTTGCATCGATTGAGCGAATGAATGTCTATTTGATTGCTTGTGCCCCACGGCTCCACAGCACTTTCACCCATAGTTGCGGGCCTCCTGCCGGAAATCAGGATGCGGTGTTAACGACACTTTGATCATCTCTGAGGCGGTGCATTTAATAAGATGCTACAACATTAGCCAGTTGCTGCCGCAATTTCCCCACTCCACATTCCACTTGCCACATTCCACATGCCACTTGCCACATGCCACATAACACTCATCATATACGTCAGCAGCAACGTGCAACGCGCAACATGCTACAAGCCACGCTTTATCGACTTTCCGTCGTCGTCGTCGTCGTCGTCACTGGATTAAGGATTAAGGAGAGCTGATACAATGTTGAGATGTTGGGTTGCAACTGGTCATTGTGTTGGCCGATTTAATGACAGGCACTAAAAATTAAAAATGATAACAAAAAGCGAGCGGAAAAAAGGGAAAAATTAACAAAAACATAAATAAATTTGCAGCCGTAAATTTGTGGCAGCAACTTTGTCACAACAGTTTCGCAACAACTTGATACATTTCGTGCTTTATCTCATTATTAATGGCGGCTGTGCGCACTACTCTGGCACTGGGACTGAGGTTGGGGCTGGGACTGGGGGGAAGCTGCTAATGGGTGGAGGCTGCGGTTGGAGGGTATCAGTCCAAAGTGGGAGGCGCCGTGGCAACTGCTACAAGCAGACAAGAAATTAATTGCGCTTTACGCGGCACGATAAACGCTCCGACAGCGGGACTGCGACAGGTTCCCGACTCCCGGCTGCAAGTCCGACTGCGAATGCGATTCCAACACCGACACCAACACCAAAACCAACACCAAAACCAACACCAATGCCAATGCCACCACGGAGGAGGACTCCTTCGGCTCAGAGCTTTTCTAGCGCTGGGTTACAAATGAACTGCGTCGCGCAACTGTCGCTGCCACAACAAACAGTAGTCAGAGTACCAAATGGGGGACAGGACAAAGCGTGGGGTATTGCCCGCAAGGATTCAGGATCCAGTTGCTGGTAGCCAGTTGGCGGCTGCCGACTGCCGACTGCCGACTACCGACTGCCACAAAATTAATTAAAAGTAAATCCAGTAAAAACTATTAAAGTTAAATTTGGCATGAACTCGACCACAAATCAATCTGCCACACTGTAAGCGCCAGCGTAAGCGCTTTATGTGAGCCAGGACGACAGCAGGACGTCGACGTTTGAGCCTGGCTAGAAGGGAAACAGCAGCGCCAGCGAAAAGCCTTTTATTTTATTTTCTCTTTTCTTTTTATTTCCAATTTTTTTCCCTTTTTTTTTTTTTTTGTTTTTCGTTTTTCCTGTTTTGTTTTTGTTCTTGTCACATCCTCGCGTGGCTGACAACGGCATGTTAAGCTGTTTATAAAGCGTTGAAGTCATTGCTTGTCATATGTTACCAAGGCCACACCCACACCCACACTCACACCCACACGCACACAAGCCCACTAACATACACATACATACATATATGTATTTTTAGTAAACAACCCGCCCGCCGGAGCTTTACAGATTTAACGGATTTCCAATGAAAGTTTCGGTGCCTTTCAGCAACATTAAGTGGCAAGTTTGGGAATCTTGCCCCATGACTTGCTCACTTTTAAGATGATCAGCAAAAGTTTTATATGATTTGCATTATCCGAATGTTCTCTTTAATCACAAGGCAGCATCAATGACAATTAATTAAAACAATTTCTATCTGAATCTGAAGTTTCAGTGAGTCAACCGACACGCCCTGAACCCTGCGAATCGCTCTCTCTTCCGCCTCAGTGAACAGGGCCGGGCCGGGAGGCCGATATATAATATGTGCTGGTGTGTTGAGAAGGTTGGATGTTTGAGTAGTTCAATGGTTGGTTGACTGGATGGTTAGGTGGTTAGGTGGTTGGGCGGTTGGGCGGTAGGGCGGTAGGGCGGTAGGGTGGTTGATGGATGGAGAGTGAGCCAAGGGCTATAATAGAAAAGTTTTGCATAAAATCAATTTGACTAGCCCAACTATGGGCAATTTCTAGGCCCTAATCGCAGCCCATTGAGTGCCTTTTTATTGACTTGCCTCTAAATGCTGGCAACTTTGTCCTACAGTTGGGAACTTACGGCGGCAACTCGGAATGGAACTTGAGGCGCCTCCATGGAGCGCAGCTCATTTTATAAATGGCCCAGCTGCGTCCATGTGGCTACCTCTCGATATCTGTATCCTTGTCACCCTGACCACCCTGACCACCCTGTCTCCCTGTCTTCCTGTCTTCCTGTCTTCCTGTGTGCCTTCGTAACATGGGATATATATATATGTACAAATTCCTTCATATTTGTTGGACAAATGGCAGCCAATCAATAGACAATTTACCATCGTCGCCGTCTCAGGTTCACTGTACAGTGCACACTTCTTATGTGCTTGCATGTGTGTGTGTGTAAAGAGAGCACCATTTGATATTTCCTTGGCAAATAGTCTTTCAGTTGGCAATCATGTTGGCCATTTAATTGGGGGCCCCAACAAACAGTCAGGCAAAGCAGCAACTGTCACACGAACCCCCAGTCCCCCCATCCCACTCCCCTTGACTGTCGGGTAGCTAACAATCAGCTCATTTTTTATGAGCCCCTCGTAAAAAGGCTCGCTAACCCTCGCATAAAAAAATCATGTGTCACCCTTCCATTGCATATTATACTTCGTCCTGCCAGCGGCGTCCCCCGATCGAAACTGCATTCAAAATTTGTCCAGTAATCGAATAATTTGTTTTTTCAGTCAACAATTTATACGAACTTTCAACGAGAGTTGCATGCAAAAGTTGTCAGAATTTATTTTTTAAATCATACACAGACACAGACACACCCATACACACACACACACACACACACACAAACATAGTTGGGTATTCTATTTCTATTTATTGGGGTAGATGTACTTGAAAATATTTATGAAATATTTTTTCCAAAACTGAGATGTTTGCCTACAAAAAATGAACTATAACTCAATTCTGCCAAATCCAAGCATTTCAATTAAAATGAAATATGAAATATAAAATATGAAATATAAAATATGAAATAAAAAATATAAAATATGAAATATAAAATATAAAATAAAACATATAAAGTATCGAGTCTCGAAATTGCATTGAAAGATGCCTCAAAATGTTGCACTAATAATATACATATGTTTTATGTGATTCATTTGAAATTGAATTTAGTCAAAGTAAATTATGAATTTGAGTGGTCAAGGCATTCATAATGTATTCATTTTGATTAAAATCAATGTACCGCAAAGGACATTTCATTTGAGCTGGACATTTAATTGACTAAGAAATCGAAAACAAAAATAGAAAATAAAAAATTTATATGATATATTTTCACAATTTATTCGAAAAAGTGACTTTCAACTGGAATCGACAAGTTTTAAGTGTTATAAATGGGTATTTTTTTTTTTTTTGGAATGAATGAACTCGATTTATTTTGAAATGAACAGGATTGTAATGAATTTGACTGGAATGAAATGGAATGGAATAAACGGGACTAAATTAAAATGAAGTGGCACTGATGAAATGAACTGAAAGGAAATGCAATGGAATAAATGGAACTAGAGAGAAGAGAACTAGAGAAGTCAACTGGATTTAACTCTTTTGGCTTCAAATGAACCGTAATGCCGTGGAATTGATTCGGTCCTGGAGCTGGAACGAACTCACATGAAGAGGACTTAAAAGCTTTGGGCCGAAACTAAAGAATGAATCAACAGGACGACTCACCGACTAAATAAACAAAGCTAAGATTAACAGGCGTCAACTTGACTGCAATTTTCCAATCTGAATGAAATTAGTCATTTCTTAATGGAAATAAATCTGACTCAATGAACCGACTCGCAAGCAGCTGGAACCAGAGCAGCTAAGAGCAAAGCGGACGGAATGCAAATAGACAACACTTGTCTATGGGCGGAAATGAACAGAAATCAAATCAAATGTAGCAAATTAAACTAGATCCAAGGGAACTGAACTTTAATGAACCGAAATTCATGAAACTAGTTCATAGTCAATGGGCTAAGCTTCCTCTTATTATTAATAGATTTAGCAGAAGCTCTTAATTATAAGTGTAATAGATCAGAGCACACAAGCGACCCGCACACATGCACACACAACCCACACACACACACACACACACACACACACACATCCATCCTCACCCACACAGAGAGTCAGAGTAATACCCACATACATGCAGTCAATTCAGTTCAATTAATCATTATCTCTACATAATTCTCGGTATTTCATTTCGCATAATTCCAAGTATCTCATTAAACTTTACTCGGGATGAGAGTGATGGTTGTAGGGTGCAGGATGTTGCAAAAGGGAAGGGCGAAGGGCGATGGGCGAAGGGTGAGCTGCTTCCTTTGGCCAGATAATATTGACTGATACTAAAGTGTTAACGTAAATGTGATAAGGACGAAAAAAGCTTGCAATGATATCAAACGGTTATTTAGTTAAGCTATGGCCAACATATGAGCGTATCGACCACAAACACATACACACATACACACATCCACACATACACACTCGGATGTATGGGGCGTAAGGACAAGGACAAGGACAATATTACTTATGTATATTGCCGCATAAGCCGTCACTTGTAGCAAAGTACAACCAATTTGAAACGGTGGCATTGGATTGAGGGTCTGGGCCAGAGGGATGAAAGCAAATGAAATCGCATGGAAGCGGGGCAGATGTGGGAACAAAGGAGGACGGGCAGGCGGATAAGAAACGCATTTGTATTAGTTTTACGCGCATTAGAGTCTCATTGCCTGGCTTAAGGTCCGGAACCAAGTGGAGCAGCATCGGAGGAGCATAAAATAAAGTAATAAAAATCTTAGCTTTGCTGCTGGTCATATCTGTAAGCAGCAGACATGTATATTACACACACACACACACACACACACACGCACGCTTACATATATGGTATGTGCTTATACATATTTATGCGTGTGCGAGTGTGTGTGCGTGTGCGTGTGCGTACAGTGGGGAATACGTGACATTTAAAAGGGATAAAAGCTGCTAAAATCCAAATCGAATAATAAAATACGAGCCCAAACTGACACTTTTGGCTCTTGGTCCTGACGACTGTCAAAAGGATAATTGCCGCTTTAAGCGAGCTTTTAAAACTGTTTTGTATGCGTGTATGCTAGTCCATGTGTGTGTGTGTGTGTTATACCACCCAGGACATATGAGAAAGAATCTATGTTTGCTATTTGTTGACTTATGAAACCGCATACAAAGTTGCTCTATAGCCCATACGCGTATCCTTCGTCCTGACAGGGCCACTAAATCAGCTCAAAAAGCTTGTGAAAACTTTTCTCCTGCTGTTGCTTCCACCGCTAGCTGTTGGCTTCTAGCTTCTGGCTCCAGGCTCCTGTCTACTGTCTGCTGTCTGCTGGCTTCTAACCTCCGCTCGTGTTACAAAGACAATCTACAAGTTGTGTGTCATTGAAACAAATGCAGCACGAAATGCACCCAAAACCCCAATCAAAGCCAAATTACCTAACGAGCTGAGCCATCAAGTGGCTCGGACGAGGACAACAGTTGCCTCTATGCACCGCTAACCATTGCTACGGCACTATCTGCCTTAGCAGCTTCAGATGCTTCAGCTGATCCTTTGGAGCTTAAACTTTTTTACGGTCGGAGCATCATAAAATTGCTGGCGTTGCAGGCCACCACTACGACGACGGCGACGGCGACGGCGACGGCGATGGCGATGGCGAAGGTGAGGGCGAAGGTGAAGGCGAAGGGAAGGCCGCTATCCGCGCAAATCAAGTCAACTTTCAACAACTTTGACTTGATTTAAACCCATTAAAAGTCACTTTTTTCGCAACGCTTTTGGCACCCAACTCTAGCTACTTGCGGGTACACGCACATACACACACACACACACACACACACACACACACACATACATATACACGCATACACACATGGATATATATATATATATAAATAGTACACCAAGAGCAGGACGCACTCACCTTAAGCTAACAGCAGGACGACAATAAAGCAACTTCCTCTGCTCCTCCATCTGCATAAGCTTGCCCCGGGGAATAGATGCGGTGAGATGATGGGATACGGCAGACGGTCACATGATGCGGGGGGATCTGTAAAACTGAGCGCTGGGAACTGGAATCTGGAGACTGGAGACTGGGAAATGGTACAATTCGCTTTGGAGATGCGGACGCGCTCCACTTGAGTCAATCGGATGAGTTTTGAATGATAATGCGCTATGTATGCCGTTGCTTGACTGCTCGACTGCTCGACTATGCGGCTACTCAGAGTCGTCATGGCAGTTGTTGTGAAGCTGTAGATGGATAAATGAGAGTAAAGGATCAGAGTGTTGAATGATTTAGCACAACGAAGAGTCCTTGCCAAAGGCCAATCATCTAAATGCATAGATACAGATGTGTATAGATGTCTGTCTGCGTGGGTGTATGTGTGTGTGATTGTGTGACTGTGTGATTGTGTGACAGCTGACACGCCTTTACGTCTTAATTAATTTGGGCGGCCTTTGGCAGAGAAGAAGCGCATCTGCAAAATGATTTAAATACAATGAGAGACGCAATTACGTGGAGCAGGCAGTAAACGCAATGCGGCAATCATGTAAATGAATGCCATCAGCGAGACATCAGCCATCCCATCCATTCAGTCATCCAACCTCCATACGCTATTTTGGTATGAGAATGCGAATCCGAATGGGAATAGTAATGGCAATAGGAACAGCAGCTCCAGCACGCACGGATGCTGTTAGACAAGGACAAGCCGCTGCTGATGCGGCGGAAATAATTGTCTTGACACAGATAATCTCGTTACCTTTTGGCCTGGCGGGCGACTGGGACTATGGCTGACTATGGGAATGGAGCTGGGACTAGGAGTGCCGCTGCGACTGCGACTGCGACTGGGACTAGGATTTGGAGTGGCAATGGGAGAGGTAGTGGAAGCAGGAGCGGGAGCGGGACTACTGTTGCTCCTGGTACTAGCACTGAATGAGCGATTGGGTGAAGGGTGGACGGTGAATGAAATAAACACTGGGCTTGGGATTTGAAACTGCGCCTGCGCTTAGCTTTAGATTGCTCCCATGATTCACCCACAGATCCATTCGGTTTGTACGCATTATTGTCAATTTATTTGCGTAATTTATGCCCTACCGCCAGCGCCACAGGCGCTAGACAAACACATCGACCCTCAGACCCTCATCGCCAGGTTTGCGGGTACTCCCAACTCACTCCCCAGCCCATCAATCTATGAACCCACTTCCGATCCCAATCCCAATCCCACTTCCAGTCTCAATGCCACACCCAGTCCCAGTCCCAGTCCCACTCCCAATCCGAATCCTAATCCCAATCCTCCAGCCCGTTTACTATCTGTCAACTGTTGACTGCGGCCATTTCGTGAGTCTGTTTTAAATTCAAATCGAATCTTGTTACAAAATTTGCCACAAAACTGGACGCTGGTGTTTTTATGAGCTCCGCTCGTTATTGTAACGAGAGGAGCAGAAAATTTGGTGATGGGAAGGAGGCATAAGGAGCAAGAAGTACGGAGTACAGGGTGGGGCTTGATGGCTTTTCTTTTTTTTTCTACTTCTCGTCTTATTCTTATCCCTGTCACTGTGCTGGGTCTTCAAAAATTTTGATTTCTTGTCACAATTTGTTGACATTTGTTATTTTTTGGTGTGTTATTTCTCTGGGTCTCTTCTCATGGTACGGCCACAGCCAATTAAGATGACAAACACCAGCAGAAGGTAATGAAAACACGAAAGAGGAAAGAGCTCAGAGGAAAGAGGAAAGAGGAAAGAGAAAACAGCAGCAGCAGCAAAAACAATAACAACACCAACACCAACACCAACACCAACACCAACAACAACAACAACAATAACAATAACAACGGCAAGCAACTTTCAATGTCCTTTTTTTCTGTCACGTTCTGAAACACGACAGGACCAACGGAGCGTATGCTTCATATTGATTTTGTATAACAAGCTGCGTCTGCATCGGCAGCTGCTGCCGCTGCTGTTGTTGTTGCTGTTGATATTGCTGCTGCATTTCCTGTGCGACGTCACTTCCGTCTCTGTGCTGGCAGGCCTTAAGATTGCCTTTCACCTAATTGCACAATAATAAAACACTCACAGCCTGTACCTGCGCCAGTTCAAAATGCAGCCTCGAAGAGCGCAACGTCTTCCTTAAATTTCAACACTCTCTATTGTTGAAAGCCAGTCAAGCAGTCCACCAGTCAAGCAGTCAAGCAGTCAAGCAGTCAACCAGTCCACCAGTCAACCAGTCCCCCAGTCAACCAGTTACTCGGCTATCCAGCCACTCAGTTACCCAGGACGTCATTCATTCGGTTATTCATTTAGTCATTCAGTCATTTGGGCTGAAAGTCCTTCAGAACTTGTGTCCTTCAGTCGGTTACCCGTTGACTTGAAAACTTTAAATCGTTTCTCAGCTTGAATTAATTTGTGTGCATTGTCATGTTTGTGTTATTCCAAGAAATGCACAGCGTTCCAAATGCCAACGAACTGAACAGAACTGAATGACTCCGAACGGAACTCAGCCACTTCTCTAGCCGGCGAACTGCCTGACTGTTTCATGTGATGATAAAATACCGTTAATAAGTTGCACAAATTGGCTAAAATCTATTAGCATTACACTGAAACTGGCAATGCTGCAACATGCGGCACATAACGAACAGCATCCCTGGCATCCTTGTGTGAGCTGTGAGCTGCGAGCTGTGAGCTGTGAGTTGCAGCCCTGCCCCATAGAGATGAGTGCTTGGCGCTATGCTAACATTGCGTCAACGCAGCGTCTAAAACTGCCAAGGACCTTAAGTTTTTAGAGGACCCGAACAGTCTCTTAATAGGCAAAGGCAAACAGTACTCAGAGAATATGCCAGACTCCCTAAGCCCCTCAAGCCCCGTAACCTGTAGTCCTGGATTCCCGCGGCTCCCCCCCTAGCCCCCCAGCGCCCCCTAAGCGTCCTTATGCTCATTATTTTAGCACAAACAATAACAATCATAATGCGTTATGTATTTTTCAACTCAATTAGAAGCTTGTTTACAATGCGCATGAAAATTTAATGGGTGGATGTGAAACTTTTCCACCGAAAACTTTCTGCAGCAACAAAAACAAAAACAACAACAACAACAAAAACAGAAAAAAGTAAATGTTTTTCCATGGCCGATGGCTCGAAGGAATAGCGCAGAAAGTTAAAAGAAAAACGACATAAATATAATTCGTGGCGTGTAGGCGTGGCTGGTCTACACCTACGCACACACACACACATACGCAAACACACCCACCTAACTGCAATTCAGTTATTATTATTAACGCCGAGGAAAGTCCTTTATGCGCTTATTCAAAATTATGAACTATGCCTAAGCGCCCCAAATGGTTGCAAATAAATAAGAGCGGCAGGCAAATGTTGCAAGCTGCAGGAAAGTGCTGCAACAGCATAGATTGAGAACCTGAGCACTTGCGAGACTGTGAGATTGTCAGATGGCCAGATGGCCACATTGCCAGATTGCCAGATTGCCAGATTGCGAGACGTTGCGACGTTGGGATATTGAGAGACGTGCGACGTGATTCTCAACCCGTTTGTGGCGTCGCCAACTCGGCCAAGTTTTCGGACTGCGTCGTCTGCAGTTTTTTGTCTTTTTTTTTATTATTTTATTTTCCCCTTTTCAGTATATTTTTTCGTTTCTCCTTTCATTTTTTTTTTGTGTTGCCTGGCGTCAGGTTGGCGCTGCGGCAGCTGCCACGCTAAAGGTTTTTCCTTTTCCAAGCGGACGCACCTACACAGTCAGCACTTTTCACGACTGCATGTATGTGTGTGTGTGTGTGTGTGTGTGTGTGTCAGTGTGTAAGTGTATGAGTGTGTGTCAATGGCAGCGGAGCGTATGCTTGATTTTTTTTAACTTTTTATATATTTTGCCTTTTGCTGTATTTTTGGCAGACACAGCAGAGGTAAAAGCAGTGGCAGTGGCAGTGGTAGAGGCAGCGGTTGCTGCAGCAGCAGAGACAGCGACAGTGGCAAGAGCAGCGACTGTCGCTGCTCCTCGACAATCAATGAAGATGCCATTATGTAGCCATGGCCACATAA
Organism: Zaprionus lineosus; assembly: GCA_035044505.1. Taxonomy (NCBI): domain Eukaryota; kingdom Metazoa; phylum Arthropoda; class Insecta; order Diptera; family Drosophilidae; genus Zaprionus; species Zaprionus lineosus. The sequence continues at coordinate 2,470,293 of JAWNNX010000694.1, read as the reverse complement.
ATATACATATACATGTATACATATACACACGTATATATAAAATATATATGGAGAGTGAGAGGGGGATACATATATATGTATATATGTGTGTGTGTGTGTGTAGGCAGCATACCTGCAGCACCTCGACTGGCGTCGTCTGCCGGTGGCTGTCATAAAGATAGCACGGCCATAACTTTAAAGTTCGAAAACTAATTATGCCTATGGCTGGGCCTAGACGATGTCTGGAGTCAAGCTGGCTAACAGTTTCTGGCTGCATGCTGCATGTTGCATGCTGCACGTTGCTTGTCGCCTGCCGCCTGCTGCCTGCTGTCTACTTTCCCCTTCCCGCTGCCTGTTGCCAGCTTCACGCCTCACGCCTCTCGCCTCTCGCCTGCTGCCTACTGGCTGCTAGCTGCTGTTTTGGTGCAACGCATAAATTATGCCACACTTTTATGTGCCCCATAATTTTGGCTGCGCTGCAGCTTGGAGGCGAAAATGGAGGCGGTCAGGCTTCGAGTAATTTGTTTTTGCATTTGGCTGCATTTTATGGCTAATGGCCTTTGAATAGCAATCGCTGTGCCGCTGACCGACCCGACACTAAAGCCAAAGCCATTCGCACTGCCCTAATGCATATACCCATTTTATAGCGGAGAGAGTTCCGCACAGGCTACACACACACACACACATGCACAAATACACACACATCTGATGGAAATGCTGTGCGAATATATTTTTGGTAGCTTAAGTGCCGCATTAAAACAGACCAAAAGGAAACAATCTAGAGTATTTGGGTGAGCAGCAGGCTCTCCATCCCCCCTCTCCATCCCCTTCTGTCCGCCTCCGTCACACTCTTCGTGGCCATGCCGCTCTGCGTGCTTGTCTACATCACCATGACAATAAAGGCAAATGACGAGTGGCATGTCGAAAATAATGATTAACGAGCACGGAGCCGGAGATGGTTGGTGATGGAGCTGACGATGAGGCCGAGAAGTAGTGTGGGGGAGGATGGGGATGTGCAAAGAGAAAATGAAGACGAAAGTGGAGGAGGGGAAGGAGATGAGGCCGGGAATAGAGGTAGAGATGGCTATGGAGATTGAGATGGAGGTGGAGATTGAGATGGAGGCGGAGGTAAAGATGGAGGTGGAGGTGGAGGTGGAGATTGAGATGGAGATGGAGGTGGAGATGCAAAAGTAGGAGATGACAGAGATAGACACGGAGCAGGAGACGCTGATGGTGGTAGTGACGGTGACGGTGACGGTGACATGGCATTCACCGAAGCATATAAAAATAAAATACGCAGCGGCTCGCTGCTGCTCTGGATGTGTGCGTATGTGTATATATGTGTAGGATATATGCATGTGCGCATGTGTGTGTGGGGGGCAAATCAAATGGAAATGAAGATATGGGCTTGCAGGGATGTAGGCGGAGGGGGAGACGCTGAAGCACAGACATTCGAGCTGTAGCATCATCAATGATTTAAATTAATCGTCGTAACACACGCAAATCTCGCACATGACAACCAAACGACAAGCCATAAGAGGAGCGCGGGCAGTGGGCGGTGTGTAGTGTGCGGTGGTGTGTAGTATGCGATGGGTGTTGGGTGTTCGGTGTTGGGTGTTGGACAACGGGCGGTGGGTTGACTGATTTCTTCTTATTTCTTTTTTGAGCTTTTGCCTCTGCTTTGGCTTATTTTTTTTTCGTCCTTTTTTCTGTTTTCCTTAACGTTTTTACTGGCTGCGGATATGAAGTCGAAATCAGCATATCAGCCAAATTACAAGAGCAAACATAAAATGGCTGAGTCAAATGGCTAAACGAAGTGGCAGCTGGAGCACTTGATGGCCAAGCTGAGAGTGGGCGTCTTAAAGTGGGTGTGGCTCGTTCTGAAAATGAGGCGTGCAGGCAGACGAAGCAAATTAAAGCGAGACGTTGCGACGACAACGACAACAATGAGGCTGAGAATGCCAAAAGCTACAAGCAATGGACAATGGGATGTGAGGAGTCGTGGGGATACAAAGACAGAGAAAGAGAGACAGAGCAAGAGAGAGAGAGAGAGAGAGAGGGAAAGTGAGACATTAGAGTGATGAGTGGCGGGTGGTGGGTGGTGGGTGGTGGGTGGCTGGGGAAGTGGTTAAGGGAATGAGAAAATGTGGAAATTGTGGGAAAGTAGAGGATGTGGGAAATGAGGCTCTTGCATTGACGCATCTCGAAGTCAGTGGCAGGCAATGTTGCATGTGTGTTATAGTCAACTGCGATCTGTCTGCTTGTCTGCTGCTGAACTATTTTGACAGATTAACTCACGTGTATGTTGATATACAACGATTGCGTACTAGCCACGCCCACTCGCTCGTTATATCAATTGTCAGGCTAGCAACTAGACGCGTCTGCCGTTGGCGTTACGGATAGGCGGTAGGTCGGCAGGCCGATAGGTCGGTGGGTCGGTGGGACTGTGGGACTGTGGGACACTCGAACGGTGGGACGGTGAGACGGTGGATGGGTGGGTGACCGTTGGATGTTGAATGCTATAGCCGGAACTGTGCCTAAGCCTGAGCAATCGCGCACAAAAATCAAAAAAAACAAATCGCAAACACAAAAGGGGATGGCACTTTTGCAGTGAGGGATGAGGTCGGTAGGGCGATTGGGCTGTCACTGAGGGAGTTGGGGCGAAGAAGGGAGCTGCCATTTGCCGTCGTTGCATGTGTTAAATTTAAGTTTTGATTTACGACCTCAACTTTGTAGGCTGCTGTATAGGCAATTCACACACACACACACACACACACGCGCGCACACACACTAGCACACACATGCGGATAGTGATAAATTGCGCTGTCAGAAGTTGGTAGCTACAATCGCAGGCTCTTTATTTTTTTGCTGTCGCTGTTGCTGTTTCTATTGCTGCTCGGCAGCTGCGACTTCTGACAGCCAGTGGCTGGAGTGAATAAGAAAAAGCTATGATCGCGAGAGGGGGCGGTGAGAACGATGGAAGTGGGGTAAATTCTTCATATCTATGCCAGGGCATAGGTTGCGCTGTGGACTAACTGGGTTAGCAGCCAACCTCGAGCCTCAGGCCTCGAGCGTTTAATGGCTGTTGACAGACGTGTCAAGTCATGGCGTTTGCTTTGTTTTGCAATCCTTTCTGCCACCATCCTGGCAGTCCAGCCGTCCGACACTCTGACACTCCGTCAGCCCTGCAGCCTTTTTTATGACCAACTTCGTGTCGCGCGCACTTGCAACCAAGTTATGTGCTCATTTCATTGTCGAGACTTTGATAGAGACTGAGACTGAGGCCGAGACTGTGACAGGGCTATGACTGAAACTGCGACTAAAGCCTAGGACATCAGCTGAAGTGCGCTTATAAATTTGTAATAGCGTTTCCGTCACTAACAATCTACCACACACCACACACCACACACCACACGCCATACGCCTCACGTTACATGCTGCACGTCATATGCCACTGGCAACCCATCATCCGCCACCCGCCATATGCCATACACCATACGCCATACGCCATTCGTCACACGATGTCCACCGGCTAATCGTCAGTTACTGCTCGCCATTCGTCAGTTAAAAATTAAGCTGAAGCTTTGATTTGTATGCGTCCCACGCGGCGTATGCGCGATTAAAATAAAAATTGCTAATTGTGTGCATTAAAATATTAAAAGTAATTGGCTATTGGCTTTAACGGCGATCGTCAGGAGAATCGTTATTTCAATTGTTCTTTAACTGGCATTCAGACAGTTAGTTAGTCAGTGGAGCACTGGAGCGGATAAGCCACACACCCACCGATATAGACGGAAGGGCGAACATTGGCTATATGGGAGGGAGGGGAAGCAACGGCGCGCATAAATTATGCAAAATGATTTATAGGCGAATAGCTAAAGCCAAAGCCACACACAACGTAAAAACTAAACATTGACCGACCGCATAAATTAATTGAATTATGCAAGTGGCGCCACGCCTCGTCCCAGCACCCCCCTCTCCTCAACGTCCTCCTTTACGCTCTAGATGGCTTCCACCCGCATCGCTCATCACAGCCTGGGCCAGACTTGTGCCTCAATGTATGCAATGGCTATATATTATTATTATGTAAATGTGAGTATGTATATGTATATATGTATGTCTGTGTGTAATTTGTATATTTTGGTGTGTGTGTGTGTGTGTGTGTGTGTGTGTGTGTGTGTGTGTGTGTGTGTGAGTGAGCTAGCATTTAATCATGAATTTAATTTGAACTTTCACTTGATTAGTGCTTGACTTGGGGCCCGGGCAGATTTACGATGACGTTTGCCATTATCCTGCATCCCTCGCTTCCCGCTCCCCACTCTCCACTCCCCACTCAGTTAGCCTCATGCCTCTAGTTTGCCCAAATCTGTTGCAGGCATCTATGGAAATATCAAACTGGAGAAATTCTTACTAAAAATTAAATTCAATTTACCCAACCAGTGTGTCAATGGGCTTGGTCATGGGCTTTGCATACACAGGATATGAGCGGGAACTGTGCTTGCCCCGCCTGACCCCTTGTTGGGTTGTTGTTGTTGTTGGTGCAACGACTGCGTGCCTCGTTAAAGTCCATAAAGACTGCTTTTGAAATCAATAAACCACGCGCGCCTTTTATGAGCCTGATTTATATACATGTGTGCATATAAGTAAGGATCTCTATGTGTGTGTGTGAGTGTATGTGTGCGTCTGCGTTGTCACGACCATGACATGTGTCTGGAAGGACGACGACGCCGTCTTTAATTTCTTAGTAGCTGCATAAATAAACTATAAATTCAATTTTATTACAGCGAACGGCAGCTAAATAGACCCACAGACAGACAGACTTACAGACAGACAGGCAGACAGACAGATACACAGACAGAGATACAGTTATAGGGTATATGGTCCACACATATACATATACATATACACACATTTAGAAAGTGGTGGAAGGGGGAAGGTGCCACTTGAGTTGCAGCCACATGGATTTGAAGTCAAGTTTTTGTGAGCTATTCGTTAAGGCTGTTAAGGCTGCCACACGAATCTCATGTTCAACTTGTGTATCAGATATCATATTTGCTCAGCTTGTGTGTCGTCCCATGCAAGCCACATGCCGTATATCCCACAGTACCCACAGTACCCACATTGCCCACATTACCCACATTGCCCACATACCCCACATGACTCTAACGTAATGAACAGTCCACATCGTCGATGTCGAACATCAACATCGCTGGCACGCAGAATTTACGGATACGTCTGGTCAAAGTCCGGAATTGTCGCAGCAGCTGATGGCAATGGTAAACGTTTAGTAGCCCCGTAAAGCATTGTCGCTTCCTGCCCCAGAACCTCTTCCCTGTTTCGGCCACTAATGCCAGCTTCTTTGCCACACTCTCAGCTTGTGTCTCTCTATCGCTCTCTCTTTATGAGTCCATGTGCCGAACTCTTAGCCAAAAGGCAGCAAACAAGCTGTGCTTAAATTTTAATGGCCATTCAGGATACAGAATCCTGGGAGCAGCTTCGATGGCATCTTTTATGAGCTGTGTGATTGCTTGGCATTGAATAGAGGCAAGTGGCAAATGGCAAGTAGTAAGTGGCAAGCGGCAAGAGGCAAGCGGTAAGCGGTAAGTGGTAGGTGGCAAGTGGTGAGTGGCAAGTGGTGAGTGGTGAGTGGCAAGTGGTGAGTGGTAAGTGGTAACTAGTAAGTGGTGTGTGGTGAGTGGTGAGTGGCACGTGGTAGGAAGCAAGTAGTATAGAATATGTATAGAAAAGACATGTAAATAAAACGGCCATGTCCAAGGATAGCAAAGTCAACTCAAAGGATACACAAGAGGACACAAGGAACAGCGACACCCGCGTACGTAAACGCAAAGATCTCAAATAGTAAACGAGCGAAATGCAAAAATATGCAAACGAATCGCTGTCATCAAAACTTACAATCAGCCATGGGGGGGCAGAGCTGGAGGGGGATGCAGGGTGAATACAAAGATCCAGATACAATGGCACAGATACAAATACCAATACACGGACACAGATATTGGTACAGATACAAATACAGAGATGAAGATACAAATACACAGAATCAGATACAGATACAGATGCAGATGCAGAATCAGATACAGATACAGATACAGATACAGATACAGATGCAGATACACAAATGCACACACAGTAACTCAAACTCGCATTCACCTCGTGTTCGAAACTGAGCATTCAATGTAAACATGAGCCTCGTCAGGCAGCAGAGGCATCAGACAAGCAGGCAACCAGGCAGCCAGTCAACCAAAGTCCTACAGCCTCATTCTCGTCCTGGCCATGCAAATTCAAACAAAAGTGCACATCGCCGATCCAACAATCCAATCCCGTCTATAGCCTAGCTCCATTCCGGGCCAAGGCCCATTCCGGCCCAGCCCCGTCTGGACAGATTAACAGCATCAGCAGTCGGGCAAAATGGATGGTGGAAAAAAACGTGAGAATAAATAAAAATGGGCAAACGTTTGACCACACAACAGTTTATTCACAAACATTGTTGTATGCCCTACGAATCGGGAGGGTCCTGTGGCATTTCAGCTGCCAGTGCAGGAGACTTTCCCGATGATTAGTCGACTCTCAGACTTCGCTGCATTCCACAAAATTCCAAGCATTTTTAAAAAAATGTTCCCTTTTTTCCTCTCTTTCTCTTCCCCTCTCTCTCTTTTCCTCTCTTTCGTTCTCTTTCTCTGAAGTTGACATAGTACTTCTTATTGCAAGCTCTTGGGAAGGATATACGTGATTAGAGTGTGTGCAGCAGTCGGCTATGCCCTACAGCTAAATTGTGCAGTTTTTTTCCTTTCGAGCCACTCGATTTTTCGTCAGCCATTTTGCATATTGGCCGCGCGCGCTTTGATAAGTGAAAATTGGAAAAATCCGCACTTTGCATGCAAAAATAATTACGAAAATATTTCCAAGCGATGGCAAACGGAAATGTGCTTTCACTTGCTGTTGTTTTCACTGTAGCTGTAGTTGTTGTTGTTGCTATTGTTGTTGCAATTGTTGCTGTTGCTGTTGCTGTTGCTGTTGCTGCTGTGTTGGTGTTGGTGTTGGTGTTGTAAATTGAACGCTTAAATTGTGCAGCTGTAGATTTGACAGCTTTAAGCACCCACTTGGAGCATTTGGGCCATTTGGCCATTTGGCGACGTTTGGGAGGAGGAGCGCTCGTGGTTAAGACCGTAGGATGCATTGACACCAGATACGAGTATTGCAGAAGGACAGGACAGGACAGGACAGGACGCACAGAAACAAAAAAAAAGACAACTAAAATATATATGAAAAAGCACAAAAAAAGCGAAAATGAAAAAGAAAATGAAAATGAAAATGAAAAAAGATAGAGAAGAAGTAAAGAAAAAGGGAACACACAATGGCAGTTCCATTGTCATACCATTTGGCAAGTTGTTGGAGGGCTGTGTGTTCTTATTTTTTTTTTGTTTTCATTTTAAGAATTTTTTGTTCTTTTTGTATTTGTTGTAAATGTTGGTGGTGGTGGTGGTGGTGGTGCTGCTGTGCTTTGAGTTCTGTTCTTTTTGTTTGTGAGTGTTTTGCAGTTGACTGCAAAATGAAAAGGCCATCGAAAACAAAAGCCCACGTTGACTATAAATAGCGTGAGCGCAACTTGACTTTCCAGTTGCCAACTTTCTGGCTAGCTTTCCATTTCCACTTCTATATACACGCCCTCTTATCTGCCACCCCCACTCCTCCCTCCAGCCACTGTCAAACCATTTACACCCTTTGTCTCGGCGTGTGTAAGTTCTCTTATCTGTTTATAGCATTTTTCGTGTAAGTTTTAGGGCGTCGAGTTTTTCTTCGCTGCTGCTCACCTCCGCCATGGAGCGAGCCCCACCATCTCCAAAATGTAGCTGGAGAATTGGTGGAAAATCCTGTGAAAATTATATGCTGCCCTTAGCCATAGCCAACGCGGCTTAGCTCATATCTGGCAACATTCATTCGGATTGGTGTTGGTGGAGTAAGTGGGAGGCGGGAGAGGGGAGAGGGGAGAGGGGAGGAGGCTTAAATGCCACGTTTGATGCTGCGCTTGGAGTCAGTAAATTTCATTTGTAACAGAATCGTAAATCTAATTGCAATTATGCAATTTGTTTCATAATGTGCAAATAAATTTGTGCATTAATTTATAAATTCTATATTCTCTCTTTTTTGTGTGGCACATTCTTTATTGTGGCAAGACTCGCCAGCAGCCAGCGGCAGGGGTCGCGCCCCCCGTGTCAACGCCTGTGTTTGCAAATAAACACAAATCGCTGTTGGAAATTTAATTTATGCACATTTGGCTCGTTCGCATGGCAACTTAATGCAAAAGTTAATGCGCTCGAATTATAATTTACATATCGCATTGTAATTATAATACAATAACATAACCGACCCATGCATAACCCATCCAATATCCAATATCCAATATCCACTACCCAATACCCAATACCCAATAGCCAATATCAAAATTCGAATACCGAATACCGAATACCGAAAACCAAACCAAACCGCGCAGTGAATCCCGCATTTTATTGAAATCTGATTTGACCTGTTACTTTGGCAGCGATTGCAGTTAAAAATGTATAAAAATTACAATCAAATAATATAAATTATTAATAAGGCAATGGCTTTTTTCTAGGTGTGGTGGCTTTAAGCATTTACGATTAAAAAAAACAGCCAGGTTTTTCTCTGTTGTCAAAGTGAGTAATGAGCGCTCATAAGTATGCAATAAATTTGCATCGATGCTTCAATTCGCAATTTAAAGACTTAATTAATTAATTGAATGTCAAAAATGCGCACGTTAAATGTTTTATTAATTAATTATAATATTTGAGCCATTTAACTGGAAATTAATTTGAATTATCATGTGCAATTGAGGCTTCACAATTTATCAATTAGAAAGTAGACGAAAAGCTGACACATCTTTGAGTTTCCTCCAGCTGAGTGTTTATTTTCCATCAACGGAAGCCCACATCAACCCCCTCCTGCCCCCTCCCCCTCCTCTCGCACCCCCCTTGTTATACCCGCACTTATTTTAGCCATCGACCCACTTAACTGCTGGCAACTTCATCTTGACGGATCTTGGCCGCAATGGACCTTAGTTAGTGCCGTGTACTTAGCCATACTTAGCCGAAATAACAAAATTAATGAAACGTTTCACAGCGCTCTGGACACTGGACTCCGCAAAATACAGTTATTTATACTACACTCAACTTAATTACAAGCAACAGCGGCAGTGGCAGACGTGGCAGCATCAGCAGCAGCAGCAGCAGCAGCAACAGCAACAACAACAATAAAAATAATAAAAACAACAACAACAACAACAGTAGTGGCAACGCTTAATCTAGCTACGTAGCTACGCTTCATTAATCAGACGCGACTGTAAGCCACAACAAAACGTAGGCAGCCTGAGGGAGCCAATGGAGGGGAGCCAGAGGAGGCGAGCCAAGGAAGAGAGAGAGTGAAAGGAAGTAAGATTGAACGAATAAGGAAAGAGATGGAGGAAGGTTTAGTTGATGCGGCGAAGTAACAAGGTAAAGTAGCCTGCAACATTGTTGAAAGAGCAGCCTTTGCAGTGGCATAGAAAAAATTAACAAGCAACTTAACACTTTAACGCCTTTCACTCCACTTTACGATGCCTGCGAACAATGTAATTACTTCAAACAAGAAGACGTCGTCCGGAGGGCGTAGAGAAGAGGCTGCCGGGCCACTCATTCTCCCCTCCTGCCTGCCACCGCTCCCACACTATCCCCAACTGCGTCCACAGCCTCCACTGTCCTACACCATAAGCCCCACCATCAGCTGCCTCCAGCTCAGCTGGGCAACTTGGGCAAGCCCAAGCCAAGCTGGCTTCCTAGCCTACTAGACTGACTTGTCTGGCTTGGTCTCGAGCTGGGTCCGTCGGAGCGAGCTCGGCATGGACTGCCTTTGTGGCCTCGGTGGGCTGACTGAAGTTGGACGCTTGGTTGGCTTTGGGTTTGCTGCGAAAGTTAGGATCTGACTCTCTGGCTGCCTCCGTGGGCTGGTTGACTGCATTACCATTTGATTATAGAAAACATTTATTTAAGTTGCTTGCGGGCCTTGGCTGCTACTGCACACAAAATGGCTGCCTTAGAGACACACACACACACAGAGCCACATACAAATACTCGAACAGTCAAATACACACACAAACACACCCTCACTACCAGCGAGCCTTAGACTCTGCAGCGCCAACAAACCACAATGCAAATCCGCAGAGCAAACAATGTCAGGTGGATGTTAGTGTTGTTGTTGCTGTTGTTGTTGTTGTTGCTGTCGTTGTTGTTGTTGTTGCTCTTATTGTTTTTGTTGCTTTTATTGCTGTTGTTGTTGGACTCCCCCGACTGGCAGTCAATGGATGTGTGTGCAAGTGTGCATGTGTGCGCGCGCGTTAGATGGAAGAGCATAGCATCAACAGCCACTGACAGACTGACAGACTGACAGACTGACAGACAGCGGCGCACCTATGCAACTTTTCACGTTTGAGTTGCTTGCAATCAGCCCTGCCCCCTCCGCTCCGCTACCCAATACCAACCATCTAAATGATGATGGGAATGAAAATGGGCATGGGCATGGGCATGGGCATGGGCATTGGCACGAGCACGGTTACGAGCAAAGACAGGGACAGGGACAGGGGCAGGACATAAGAATGGGTGCTACAGGAATAGAAAGAGGTGATGGCACGTAATTCAATCCGCATTTTCAGGTTATTTTCAACAGCTGCAGATTTTACTCTTGACTCTCGATTGTCGAGAGTTCAGAGTTGAGTGTCGAGAGTTGAGCGTCAAGCGTCAGGAGTCGAGCGTCAGGAGTCGAGAGTCGGGAGCCGGGAGCCGGGAGTCGAAAGTCGAGCGCTGAGAATCGAGACAGTTGGTAGCATGTGTTAACAGTCGTTGATGGTAGCAGCAGCGTTGCCATTTGTCTTGCCAAATGTTTGGCAGGCTGACAGATTCAGACCAGGCTAAGTGCCACTGCATCACCCATACCTATACACCCACACACCCACACACCCATCACCCCCCACCCCTCTACCACAATAAAATTTGTGTGCGTTGCGGCTATCAAAACCGAAATGCAAATTAAACCAGCCACCGGCACAACTTGGGTGTAATTAATGTTATCACAATGCAGCGGCCAACTGGCACTAGCGGCATCTAGCGACGGGAAGCTGGTGTGTCAGGAAGTACTCCAGATCCTGACTCCCGACTCCACACTCCCCGCGTTGTGAATGGTGCAAGGTTGCAGATTGCATCCACGTCAAATTCTTGGCGCAGCTTTGCAAATTTTCAATTTGATTGTCCCTGCAACAATCTTAGCTCTTGATGATGGGCGAGAGTGACGCGAGAGCAAAGCAAATGTGGCAAGTGTTGCAAGATAAAAATTGCAGAAATACTTACACACACAAAGACAGACCCATGTGTATGTAGGAGCTGAGAGCAGCAAGGATTTGGCAACGTAATTAATTTAAATGTTGGCCAGCAAATGTTTGCGAAAAGTGTCAGGTGCTTGGTCCTGGATCATACATCATGAATGAAGCGCGAAGCACTTGTATGTAAAGGTGTGTATGTGTATGTGTGTGAGAATGAGTGTTGGCATGTGTGCAAGTTACATTTACATATGCTGTCAACTAAGAGCTTATTGCGTTGATTTATGATAATTACAATGCAGCTGACAGAAGGACACGCAGGCGGATAGACAAGTAGAGGGTTAAGTAAATTACACGCCTGCGGAACAGACTTAAATTACAGAGACAAATTATTATATCAATTAAGTTACTGTCTCGGTAAGTGGAGGCTATCGGGATGAGCGGGCGGTGATGGTGCTGCTGATGGGTATTGGGCGGTGGATGGTGGAGGGTGGAAGGTGGAGGGCGGCTGAAAGAAGGACATGCCTGTTAGCCACTTTAAAGTACTTACCAAAAACAGCTGCAACAGAACTTTTGCGGGCCACTTGATTTCTTCAATAATAAAACGGCAAAAAAAAAATCAAAAAAAAATGAGATTCTCACATTTCGTTTGCTGGCAAAGTGTTTTTGGCTTTTTAAGGAGCCCAACGGCAAAGTTTTGACTTTCAAGAACACACACACACATCTTCCACACACTCAGGCACACGCACACAACACACACACACATACGCACATACGCACATACGCACACTCCCACAAGCACACACTCACACCCAGAGAGACTGGCAACATATGGCAGGACGTTTGTAGAGTTAAGTGTTTGCAGTTTCCCTGACCGCAATATTTTCACAATTTCCACGGGCGCTCAGACGCGCTCAAACTTCAAAGGAAATGGCGGAACAACAAATGAAACACTAATGACACGGCTCGCAAAAAATAATGAAGTGGAAAATAGGGAAATAAGAAAATAAGAAAATTCATGAAATATGATTTAATAATTTAAATGAGGACTCAAAAAAAATATAAAATAAAAGTTTGAACATAAAAAAAATTCATTAGGCGAGCAACCAAAATGCGCTATTAATTAAGTTCACGCAAAAGTGTGTGTGTGTGTGTGTGTGTGTGTGTGTGTGTGTGATGTGGTGTGTTAGAACTTTGATGTTTGCCTAAGCCACACCACTGGGCGTAACCGTCGCCACGCTCAAGTCTCGAGTCTCGAGTCTCGAGTCTCTTAGATTTGCTTTTGGACGCTACAAAAAATCCTGATGATTTTTCAAAATTCATTCGCATTTCGCTTTCTTTTTGCCTTTGCATCACTTTGCCTTTTACGCTTTTAGTTCTATGTACAAGTTTTTATTTTTTTGTTTTTTTTTTTAAATTCTCTTGTTTTTTTTTCTTCATTTTTTGTGTTTTTTTTGAAAATATTTATTTTTTTTTAATATGTGTTTTCTTTCACTGCACTCACTGAAAATAATGATAGCGCTGAGGATACCAAACTGATGGTACTGGTGTCACTGGTGGCACTGAGGGCACTGATGGCACTAGTGGTACTGCTGGCACTGGTGCCAGTGGCAAGGACTGATCCTGTTTTGGAGGTCAGTCAAGCGCACACAACTACCGCTGTCGCAGGACGGCGGCCAACTGCGCGCTGTGCATGCCCGCTATGAGCAGCGCAGGACCTCGTGCACGAGCCCTCGAGCTGCAACGTGTTCGATGTGCTTTCGCAGCCGCTCGAACATTGAACACAACATTGAACGCCCCAGCAAAGAAAATGGAACGACTTGCTCTGCTGCTGGATGCATGGGTGGGTGTATGGGTATATGGGTGTATGGGTGCTTCTGCCTATTAATGCGGATGCCACCCTAATGTTCGTCCTGCTGGCCGTGCCAAGCAGCCTTTGTTTGCGCGACACTTGTTATCGTTAATGTTACGAGTATGTGCGTGTGTCTGTGTACATGCTGCTGCTATGTGCGTGTATGTGTGTACACAACTACACAGCTACAACGGCAACGAACGTCTGTGTGTGCAACATGTCGTATGCGCACTTGAGCGGCGGCATTTGCTCAACGCTTTCGGTGGCCGCATTTTAGGCGATACTTTTATATCTTCCGGCAACAAAGGCATCGCACATACACACATTTATCTATACCCACATACATATGAATGCCTGCACATATGTGTGTGTGTGTGTTTGTGTGTGTGTCTGTATATGTATAGCTGTGTAGCTGGGTAGCTGTGCAGCGATGACTGTCATTATTTAGCAATTTAAACGATTTGGCCGGGGCGTCAACTATTTACAACTCATTTGCCCGCAGCTGCATTCAGTGTTCGTCCAGGTCCTTTGGTAATTGCAGCATCAACAAGGATATCAGTGTATGCATGTGAAATGTATGCAGTGTGCGCGAGGGTCTGGGCAGGTGGTGAAACGGATTGAAGATCCGGGTAGGGCTGAGGGACTGAGGGACTGAGGGCCACAGACTGACACTGGCCATAATGGGCAGCAAGCACACAAGTCAACACACGCACGCACACACACACACAATAAATATGCGTGTATATATGCTTGGGTATGCGTATGTTTTTGGGGTGTGTCTGGGTGTGTGTGGGTGTGTGTGACAGTGTACATATATAGCGAACACAGTCAATTAAATTTCAGCTTGCATCAAGTGTTAAAGCGCTGACAAGGGGTAGGGCATGCCACGGCAGAGGGTGAAAGGGGGGGACGCAAGCCTGTCGGCATTTATTTGCACGCGTATCCTGGCAGCGCTTTGTTAGCGCTGTCTTTAAACTACACGCCAGAAAATTTGATTAAATTTTGTTGCACTTGAATACAATTTGTAATTCAAATTAAAAGCGCAAATAGTTTTTGTTTTTTTTTTCTGTTGTTTTGAGTATCTGACAGAAGAACTGGGGGACAGACGGACAGACGGACAGACGGGCAGGCAGGCAGGCCGGGAGGACGGGATGCTGTTGACTTGCTTGACAGGAGGGAAGGCAAACCCAACAAAAGGCATACCAAATTACTGCTGAAGCAAGAACAACAACAATAAGAAGAGCAACAATAATAACAGCAACAACAACAACAACAACAACAACAACAACAACGTGAAATGAAATGAAATGCAGTCAGTGGAAATGATGCCCAGAGACGATGGAAAACTCAAAACCCGTAAAACAAAAACCAAAAAAAAAAAAAAAAATACAAAAAAAAAAAACTAAAGAAACAAAAGAAAAAAAAAGAAACACAAAAAAATATAAAAATGCCGTCGCATTTGAATGCTGCGTGGAAGCAACAATGTTGCATTCCACTTGGGCACTTTGTTAGCAGAGGCAACATCAGAGGCAACTGTAGTAGCAACAGTAGCAGCAACAGCATCAACTACAGTCATATTGTGGCCACACTCACACACACACATGCATACAGCATGCATGCACACATGCACACACATGCAGACATACATCGTGACACACACATTTTACACTCCAAAAACACACATGGCAGCAAAAAGGGTGAAAAGTAAAAGCCACGCAGGCATTTGGCACAGCAAAATTTTAAAATTCCAACAACGAAAGTGCAGGGAAAACTCTTAAATGACGATCAGCACGTGCCGCAATGATATGGGGGCAGAAAGAAAGCAACAGCAGCAGCAGCCGCAGCAGCAGCAGCAGCAGCAACAGGACCAAGGGACAAGGGACAAGGGACAAGGGACATGAGCATAAAAAACCTTTAAAACAGAGACTCGCATTTAGATTTTTGTTTTTAAGCTCGCTTAAAGTTTCCGAAATTCATACCTCTGATTGAAATTAACATTTCAAAGGAATATTTTATTTAAGTTTATTTTAATTAAATTTATTTAAAATATTTTTAAATATTTTCTTTACTAACGTCACGCCTCGAAATGAACATTGAAAACTTTCCTTGCCTTTTGAATAATATTTTTCTATTTCTGTGAATATAAAAAAATAAATACAAAATATAAGATTTTTTTTAAATATTTTTTTATTTATTTAAAATATTAAATATTATTTAAATATATTTTAAAAATGTCTCTCATCGTCATAGGCAGCACCTTCCGCCAGGAGCTGCCATTCAAGACATGAATTCAATTCACGCTCACGTTTGGAAATTATATTCGATATTCGCAACACTCATATTATTCACTTTATTCATTATATTGGCTATGATTTTTTAATACGAGCTTAGGATACAAAAATATTAGCTGTAAGAGGAAGCTGGTCTATAGAGAGTGCGGATTCCTGAATTAAAATAAATATCAAATCAGTTACATTTTTCGACCGGAGGATAATTAGTTATGTTCTTTGTTTTCTTCCAGGATATTGCCTTTGGTTGCGGAAATCATTATGGATATTAAGGATCTGAGGCTGAATTAACTTAACGGCAAGTAGACAAATATCTTAAGAACTTAAGACTATTTTCTATTTGATTTGAACTGTTCGTGGGGCAGGACAATCAATGAAAAGTTTATACGATGATTGTCATGTTCGTAAAATGAATATATTCATGGGTGGCACATCGCTCGCAGAGGTCTTTGGCGGCAGCAACAGTCATATTGTGGCCACACACTTCACACAGTCCGCACACGCACACACACACACACGCACACGCATACATACGCACAGCTGGAATAGGGTGAAAAGTAAAAGCCACGCAGGCATTTGGCACAAGAATATTTTAAAATTCCGGCAACGAAAGTGCAGACAAAACTCTTAAATGACGAGGAGCACGTGCCCAAATAAATGGTGAGCATAGTTTGGTTTGGGGAGTCCTTTCTGTACTCGTAACACTCCATACTCTCCATACACTCCTTTGCACTCCTTTACACTCCTTTTCACTCCCTTTCACTCCCTTTCAGTGTGCGTGAATGTTTTTGTGCACACATTCACATATGGGAAATTGTGCAAGTGGCAAATACACGTACTTTGAATGCTGCCCCCTTGCAAGATCCCAGAAGAGGCTCAACGCTTTGGTCCTTTTGGTCCTTTTGGTCCTTTTTGCGCTTGCGACTCAATTTCGCACTGTGTCCCAGAGCAGGACAACCAGTTCGGGGAGCAACGCTAGGCATTACGACAACTGCTGGAGACGCATCTGATGTTGGGGGAATGCGGGAATGGGGAATGGGGAATCTCCCATCGGCATCAACGTCGCCATTTTTTTGGAGGCTTTGTCTTGGCAGGATGAAGCCTGAATGCGTCTGGTGTATTGCTGACTTTCCGATTCGAATGTGTCAAATTGTTGCAGCGCCAGATTGCACTGTCTGCAACTAGCTCAGCACACGGCGTACTCAGGTTGAATGCGAGAGAGAGAGAGAGAGAGAGAGAGAGGAAGGAGAGACAGAGAGGGGGAAAGAAAGTGAGAAGCTAAGGATTACTTATGCAGATGTGACAAGTGCATAAGCCAGTGAATGGAAAATGGCTTATTTATATTGATATATTGAACAAAATCATCGCCATATGGCATTAGAGCTACATAAACAGGAAGTCAAATGGAGCGACGTATTAATATGATCGACTAGGAGATTCGCTGCAATGCCAAAAGGGATACAAATTAACAGCCAGGACATGTTTCAGAAAAATAACAGAATGACTGCTGACTGCTGACTGCTGACTGGGGACTGTTATCAACTTTGAGAGCTCGTATCCTATGATCCTTTTTTTTTATTGGCCCAACTGATGCACTGCCTGCACGCATTTCCTTTTCACGGGTATCACTTAAAGGCAATTAATATTCATGGGGCTTGTGTTTAGCTTTTAGAAGTCAATTAAAGCTTGCAAAAAAAAAACCAAATTGACGTTTAAAACATTTTCAATTTTCCCTTGGCTTTTCCAATGGCGTAAGAAAAACTCCATTGATTTTGATTGTTTTGCGACTTTATTATATTTTCCGCGTATGGCAATAAATGGCAGATAATTAAAGTTTCACAATGATATTAAATTTATTCACTCAACTTTTTTGCCATTTTTTGTGTTTTTTGTGTTTTCCATTTTTTGCACTTTTTAATATTTTTTTATTATTTTTATTATTTTTTTTTTTCTTTTTTTAGTTTATTTTTTATGGTTGCTTGGGTCATTGGTAATTTGCATAAAATCAACATTGGCGTTTACGAGTGAAATGCGCGTTGCAATGTGTGTATGCATGTATGTGTGTGTGTGTGTGTATGTGTGTGGGCTTATGGATGCTTGTGCCTGTATGTGTGTGGGTGTGTGTGTGTGTATGTAAATGAATAAATATATTGTACACATAAAGAGGAGCAGAAGCAGAGTAAGAGAACAGAACAGAAACGGTTGGAGGGGGTGAAGCTGTGGGAGGGTTGGGGGGTGGGGGGTGGGGGGTGGGAAAGGATAAATGATAAAAAATACTGGAAAATCAAAGTTTTTCAATCGCGTGTCGATAATCAATCAAACGTAAAATAAATGAAAATATGTAGAATAATGCAAAATGAATTGTTGCTCCGGCTGATGCGCCATAATCGAAATTATAAATTTATTTTGTACTTTTCATTCTCTCCATTTTATTTTCTATTCTATTCCATTCTATTATTATTTTCCATTTTTTCTGCATTGCTGATTTATCCGATTTTCGCTTTTAAATATATATATATAATATATTTTTTTTTTTGTTTTATTCAGCTATCGCAAACGCTCTGCTGGTCTTTAATACGACTTCCTGTGCCATTCAATTTTAGCATAACAAACAAAATAGTTTTCCAGTGTTTCCGTTTGCTTGTTTCAGTGACATTTCGGCGGCAATCGGCAATCCGGCAAAAGAAGAGAACTCGACCGTGCGGCAACGCTAAAAGTGCAGTAAAAAATTTGTTGAAATATGCGAGGTCCTTTAGCTCCCGTCTCTCTGTCCCCCTCTCCCTCTCCCTCTCCCTCTCGCTGTCTCTGTGGCCCATTTCTTTCGCCGCCGTCCTTGCCGCCTCCGTTTCTGTTAATGTTCTTGTCTTTGTCCCTATCCCTGCTTTTGTCCCAATCCTGGCCACAGCTAGGCAACAAAAATTGCACACAGCTTTTATTTGCACTTCAATTTTGCCCTCGACGATGGCCGGCGGGCGCTCTTTATGGCGATTGCAATCCCCCAGTTGCACTTTGTTAACTGCACTGCAATGCAATGCTAACTGCGGACAAGGACTCGGGACAAGGACTTGGGAGTCAGAAGCCAGAAGCCAGGAACCAGGAGCCAGGAGCCAGGAGTCGCTTGTTGGTTGTTAGCTGTTGGCTGTTGGCTGTTGGCTGTTGGCTGTTGGTAGTTGATAGTCAGCCGTCGGGACAGTCTCTCAGTGGCAACGCAAGTCCTATTCCCTGTCCTGACTGCAAGTCCAAGACAAGTGCTACTACTTGCAGCTATTTTATTTTTGAATGTCCTTTAGTGCTTATCAGCGTTTCAAATCAAACAGAACTCTGTCCAAAATAAAAGTGAGCAAGTCCTTGGGCCTGCACCCGGCCCTGTGCCTCGACACTATCCTTCTGCCTTCCTTTCTTCTGCTTCTGCTTCTCCTTGGATTTGAGTTTCAAGCTTCGAGTTTGAGTTTCGGCTTGGACGGGGCTTCGGTCTGTGGATTGTTACCAGGACGAAAGTGCAGCGTGCAAAAAGCTGCAGGTGAAATGCACGGAAACAAGCCAAATAAAATCATGTGACACTTTGTGGTTAATAATGTTGTGTGTATATCCAACGTGCTGTGGCTGTGACTCCGGGCGCTCAGCCCGGAACAGTAACCGGGCGGTGCGGCCCTTTGTTTCGCTGCACCCGCCCAAAATGTGGACCGCATACAGGACAGAGCCCCCTTCACAAAAAACCAGGACAAGCGGCCCAATCGTCTGGCGTTGCAGGCAGCGACAGCGGCGGCGGCAGCAGCAGCAGCGACGGTGACGGCGGCGGTGATTTAAATGCAAATTTATTATCATGCAGCCAGCAAAAATAACAAAATACAAGCCGAAACTCAATGCAGAAATATACACCCACCCACCCACACCCACACCCACACACACACACACACACCCACACGCGCACATGTGAGAAATATAATAGTATAAATAAATGGCAAAAAATGTTGTAATAATATTTACAAAATGTCTGCCCGCCCTGTTTCTATTTTTACAAATTTTCCCTCTTTCCCTCATTCGCTGTTTTTTGCTTTAAATATTTTCCCCCAACCATCACTCCGAAGGGTGCAACATTTTTATGAGCACATTTTAATTTTTTCATTTGCATTTACATTTTGATTAAATGATTTGCATATCCATGCGATTCGCGCTCAAATTGAACAATTTATTAAACTAATTAAAACAAGAAACTGATTAATCGGAAATCGCATAAAATCACGAACTTCCCCTCCAATCAGTCAGTTGCATTTAAATCAAATATATTTTTTAATAGATCCCATTAAGCTTGGTTTCTATATGCCAATTGCAGTTAAGTCAATTACAATCCTCCACCCAAATTTCATCCCTCTTTGTAATCGATTGATGTACGCCTTGATTTTTAGCAGATAGTCGGGGTTACTCGACTGCCAGGAAACGTTCTTTACTATCAACTTTACTATATATAAAAATATGCCAATACATTTACCTACACACACTTTTACACACGTACAAAGCAATACTCAACTCGTGCTGCGTCGTTCAAAATGTGTTGCCTACTTTCGAGCGCAACATGCAAGTCGCATGGGAGAAACTCAAATGTCGATAGCTTATCCAAGGAATTTAAGGTAAACCTTTCCATGTGTTCTATCAGCTATAAAGAAAGACATCATTTTGAAACTTTAAAAATAGTTTAGATAATTTTTGATTTAAATTTTTCAAAAATTTGAAAATTATTCGAAGGGTGTGCCCGAAGCAAGCTTTAAAAAAAAAAGAGAATATCTTAGGGCTTTTTATATCTACGGTTTTTTATTCTGTTAAATGTTTTGATTTCAATAAATTACTTAATACTTTGAATTAAACTAATTCCTAACCAACTCCTCTTCTTTTAGACATTCTAATCTGACTTTCTTATGTATGCCTACTGCCTTTGTATGGGAATGGTTTTTGTTTGAGCTTTACATACATGAAATAACTCTTAAATATTTCTAATTAGCCAACTAATCGAATTTTTTTACTACCACCCATGCAGCGAGGACATGTGTGTTTGTGTATGTTGCTTATGGAGGATTGAAGTTTCTGGCGGTGCTCACACCCGAATCGTTAGTCATTCGTTTTATGTGCACATCGTTGAGAATTCCGGGGCGTATTCCCTTTTAGCCGTATTATCTTTGAGCTTCTAACTGTTGTTTAAGTTTGCCATTTTTCAACAACTCATCAATCTGTTTTCGATGCCATTGCTTCGGTCGGCCGTCTCTTCCGGCTGCCTCTCGAATGTTTCTGGCCGGAAACGGGAGCAAACGATAAATGAGGAAAAAGGGGAGCTGGAAAATGGAAAATGCTTCGATATTGGTATGATGGGTATGATGGGTAATGGGAAGTTGGTAACTTGGAAAGATGCGAAGATGAGAAGATGAGAAGATGGGAAGATGGGAAGTTGGGACTAACTTATGCGAGGCACGCACACACCGCAAATGCACCAGCATCAGTCTTCGTCTGCAGCACCCTGGGCATCGAGTGCTTCGTCTTCGTTTTCTTCTCCTAAACGTTGGCTGGGCAAATATCGTAACGTTTGCTGATTCCCTTCTATCTTCTATCTTGGTCATACCACTGCTACTAGATCTCGGCCTGGCATTGCCTGACATTTGCCGCTGAAGTTTCACTCAGAAACCGAAACCCCGTCCTAGCGTCTGTCCCAGCCTCAGCCTTAGTGCCAGCCCAAGTCCCAGTCCCAGTCCCAGTCTCACTCTCTATCCCAATCCCAGTCGCTGCCCCAGTCCCACTCCCAGTCCTAGTCCCAGTCCTAGTCCCAGTCCCAGTCCCAGCCCCAGTCGCAGCCCCAGTCCCAGTTCCATTCCCAGCTCTGTAGCCATAGCTACAGCCGCTGTCACCAATGACGCCAAACTTTTTTATTATGTATTTTGTGCTTTTATTATTCATCTATCATCGTTGTTATAGTTTAATAGAAAGTTTAAAAGTCATCAGAGCAGCGTCAATGACTTGCAAGCATCCTGTGCCGTCGTGTGCCATATGGAGAACCGCACACGACACGCCCATTATTCACATGCTCGCCCATGCTCCAGGCCTCCTCTTTGACAACCTATGGATGCCTTTGGTCTTTCATTAGCCTGCCAGAGGCATTTCGCAGTCCGTTAAATGTACAGCTGGCGGCCAGCCAGCTCAATGCCATATCCCATCTTCTAGCAGACATTCTCTGGCATTCGTTCTCCCTTCTCTTATGCTTCAACCTCTCATCCTCTCCATCGCTCCCATTGCTCCCATTGCTCCCATCGCTCCCATTGCCCCATCTTCCTGTCTTTCAGCATTAGATAAACAATGAAATTTACGAGCATGCAGCGAATGGCCATTTCATTAGCATTGAAGTTGCCGTTTTTACCATCTAAGAATCCGCCGTCGCTGCCGTTAGTGTTAATTAACTTGGCTCAGAGTCAAGTGCCAAAAGTGTTTGAGCCGTGACATGGTATTTGATGCAGTTGCAGTGGTAGTTGCAGTGGCAGTTGCAGTGTCAGTTGCAGTGGCAGATGCAGATGCAGATGCAGATACATTTGAAGATGCGGCTTGATATACAGGTAAAGCCTGAACCAATGGATGAGTTAGAAAGTGTGTATCCCAGCTTTATCTTTATCCACATGTCCCAGCGCGTATGACAACATGAGGCACATAACTCAGGCGGCAAATTCAATAAAAATGCGTTGCAAGTGGCCATGAGACGTTTATGGCTGGTCGGCCACGCATGCAAAAACCAAAAGAACCGCAAAGTGTTTCTAATAAATTGTGGGGCAACAACTTTGGTTACAACTACAACAAGTGTTTAAATTTATCGCAGCTGCGATTTGCCTGCCCCCATACGCCATCTCGCTTCAACCTTCCGCCGCTCTCTCTCTCTCTCATTCGCTAGCTCTCCTTCTCACTCACACACCATTTCACATACACTGATTCTGTTGCTGTTTGTGTGCCGAATGAACAAGTAAAAGTGACAACAACAACTACTGCCGACTGCCAGATACCCTGTCCTTCGCCGTCTCTAAGCTTGACTTTTTCTGGCCTAACGCATTTGCCGCCAAGCACTTGCAGAAGGACACTTCTCTGAGACTTAGACTGGCAGCCATCGCAGCTCTGAAAGATGGCCACCTATGTTACTATGGAGCCCGCTTACAGATGAACAGCATCTGCGGCAATTTCATTGCTCTTAGCCAGGACACCTCAGTTCAGACTTGACTTAAGGGGTATAACAATATTTTACATGAGCCAAGCCCGAGGGCCACTTTGTGAGCGCGTTGGCTATCGTTGGCGGTGACTAAACAACAACAACAACAACAACAGCACTCAAAACAACAGCAATAGTAGCAACAACAAGCAAGCACAAGGAAAAGAGCAACAAGAGTAACAGCAACAACAACAACAACAACAACAACAGCAGCAGCCACTTTAGCATCACTAACTACAACAACAACAAGAAGAAGAAGAAAGCCAACCAAGAGCAATTATGATATCGGGCATGATTTTGTGGGCAATTGGCTTTAATGGCCAACAATTGAGGAGGGGGCCAGAAGGAAGGCCACAGCCACAGGACTACAGGAGGAGCCAACAGCACGGTCGAACTTTCCACTGGCGAGTGTGAGGGAAATTTATTTAAACGCTGCCAAATGGCAACGCCAGTCAATCGACGGCAAGTGTCGCGTCTGCTGTCTTTGGCTATTTAAATGCAAGCTTCTAATAAATACGCTGGGCATTTGCCAGCTGGAACTGGAGTTGGAGCTGAAGCCTGATGTGGATGTGGATGTGGATGTGGCATTGGAATTGGAGTTTGAGGTAGAGCAGAAGCTGAGGCTGAAGCTGGGGGGGGAGCGACAAATTGTAAGGGATTGGGGAACACGAGCTAGGGCATCTCCTAGGATAGGATCCCAAGATGGCAGAGTCCCTGCCAGCATTTTTTTTTTTTACTCTTTTTGTTTTTCTCTTTATTTTTTGTTTTTTGTTTCCCTTTACTCCTCCTTTCGCTCCCCCCCTTTGAAGGGGTGCAATTTATTTTTATTTTGCTTATATGATAATCGTTCGCATTATAAACGTTCCGTCTACCCCATTTTCAAATCCATTTTCAGTTGCCCCTGCCCCTGCCCCTGTCCCGACCGTGCCCCTTCCGCTGCCCTTTGGTGTTGCCTTTTGCCTTTGCCCTTGCTTTTGCTTTGGTGCTGCCAACAATTTTTGGTGTTTGCTTGTATTTATTTATTATTCAAGTGTTATCGTCGGAGGCTGAACGGCCAAAAAGTGGGCTGACAGTCGAAACCCCAAAGGATTAGTTATGATAAATGTGTTTTATAAGCGTGACACAGAGGCCTCAGTCCCCGAATGGAGGGGATGCCTGGTGTGGGATCCTGTTTCGTTTAATGCACAGATAATGAGTTCCTTTGTTGGCAATATGTCAAATCGCTTGGCCAATATTTTAGCCTCAGCTCAAAAATGGGTAAATGCTAAAGGATTGTGATTCGTTTTGTCGTTTGCCAGTTGCCGTTTGCCGGTTGCGTTTGCCGTTTGCCGTTTGCCGTTTGCCGTTTGCCATTTGCCGTTTGCCGCCATCCACCATCACATCCTTTAACATTTTCTCCCTCCCATTGCCACCCATCACCTACCACCAACTCTTCTATACCATGCCAACTCCCCTCCTATCCATTCTATGTGTTCGTGTTCGTGTTGGTGTTGGTGTTCGTGCTTGTGTTTGTATTTGTGTGTACGTATTTGTGTGCGTATTTGTGTTTGTATTTGAGTTTGAGTTTGTGTGTGTGTGTGTGTGTGCGCGCATCGAATCGCGTTAATTGCCCTGGTAACGAATACCCAAAGTGGCCACTCGAAACTGCATGAGATTAGTACGTACTACATAAATCAGACAGAGTTACCCAAAAGCAAGCGCCAATGGGTGCACTCAACCTTAAACTGGGTAATCAATTAAAAAGCTTTTCAATTTGTTTTCGTCTTGGCATCAGATCTGTGCACATATATATGCATGTGGCACATTTGACAGCAGACTATAAATCTATAAATAGAAGGTGTCAAAGCTGTGGAAAAACACAACAAACACCGAGCACATATTGCCAGCTTGAAGATGCATGTGGATGTGGATGTGGATGTGGATGTGGGTATGGATGTGGGTGTGGATGTGGGTGTCCTCCATCGCTGCTTAAATTGTTTCCGAATTTTAGACGAGCTCTGGGCGAATTTCTTTAATGTCTGTCAAAGTCACACCTTCTGCATGGTTAGCATCGCAGTGGGAGGCGGAGCTTCGCAACAAAAGGCTTCAAAAATAATGAAACATTTTCCCCTTTTTGTTTTCCCAGAATCCTTCTAAGCCTCTTGGCATCTATATATATATATATATGTATATATATATATGTATATATTTATATATATGAATTTATTGGCCGTTACATTCTTGGCTTCCATACCCTGACAGCGGCAAATGCAATTATGTAAGTTGCTGCCATAATCGATGAACGCCCCATTGGTTGTCATTGATGAAGCTGCTGTCGATGTTGTTGATGTTTTTGTAGCTGTTGTTTTTGTTTTTGTGGTTGCTGTTGTTGTTGTTGTTGTTGTTGTTGTTGTTGTTGTTGTCGTTGTTGCTGCTGCTGCTGCTGCTGCTGTCGTTGGTCCCGCTCATTGTTGTGGCTTATAGCCATTTCTTGCTGCGATTTTTTTGTTGGGCTGCGACTGCGTACAATTTACCGCTACATCTAGTTGATGGTATAATTAAATAACTGCCAAACACACTCGTCTCTCACTTCTATACTGCAACCCGTTCTCATTTACACAGGAAAAGTAACAACAAAACAACAACAAAACAACAACAACAACAAAAACATCAGCATGAGAAAGACCAACACCCACTTGCCAATTGCCGCTTGCCGCTTGCCGCTTGCCGCTTGCCACATGCCACATGCCACACAGTCCTGTCACTCCGCTCTCCTCCTTAGGTAATTTCAATTTCTCGTAATCGCGTGTCGCGTCCGCGTGACTCGAAGCGTTAGCTAATAAATATTTCACTTAATTCGCGATTTTCACGCCTACCTTTGCCTCCATATCGCCCAATCTGGCCAATAGTGTTGAAAATTTAGCTATTTTCACGTTAGAATTGCCAGAAGCCATTAATTAGCTAGCCATAGCTTTTTATTCATTTTGTTATCCTGCACTCATTTTTCAAATTTATAATTGCTTTAAGAAAAAAAATTATTTTTTGTAGTATTTTTATTAAAACGGCATTTACTCAAGTACAAAAGTTTCCTTTGGTCCCGGCAATAGAGATAAACTCCTTTTAATCCCCTTTGACGGCTCCTTGGGTAGGTCAAAGCAATATTGTCAAGAAATTAAGTAACCCTTTCCTTGCACATACCAAAGCCCTATAATGGCCTCAGTATTAGGTTAAGCAGGAAGATGGGGATGGGGATGGGGATGGGGATGGAGATGGAGATGGCCAAAAGGGTCAACTCGGTGTTTTTGTATTCAAATGTTGAAAAATCGCTTAACGCTGAAAATGCAAATAAGATTGAGAATGACAGACAGGAAAGGAGACCAAAAGTTCATTAAGAGTCGACTTTGAAATGTCCTGAAAATGAATTCCAAACGCTCTTAGTAAAAACATACAAGTGGACAATTATCCTGACCTTTAAGCGTTATCCTTACATGCACTTAAATTTATCTAATCATATCCGCATTTGTGCATAATGCTTTAAATTATCTTCAAAAGGACACTTCCTTCTGCTTTCCAATAAATAAAGACGATTGTACTAAAAATGCGGAATTAAATTAAGGAGCAGCCTGAAACAAATTCAATAAAAATCATATTTTATTTAAGCGCTGATATATTTTCTAATTTATATTTAAATATTTTTGAAATTTTTAATGATTTTGCGATTTCTAATTTTAATTACAGGCCACTAATAGTTATGCGAGGATAAATGATGTCTAATGGTGATGAGGATAAAATGATAAATAAATTTGTTGCTGTTTAATTGTCACATATGAAAATAATTTCATTTCTGAATATTAAATTATGTATATAATAATTAAATATATCATCAGTATATTTTAAGTAATTTATGTTTTCAGTACGATAAACTTTAATTTCAGTGGAAACTACCTAAACGACCTTCAAATAATAGAGACTTGGATTTAAAAGCATTTATTAAAAGTTAAGTTAAATTAATTTTAAATTAAATCAAAGCTTAATTGCAAGTGTAATGCAATATTGAAGTACATCGTCATTTTTCTTTTCATTTATTTATTTTTTCTTCATTTCGTTTATTCAATTTCAAGAATTTTTATAAAGTTATCGCTTTACATATGTAAATTACAATATAATTGTTGCAATTAAAAATTAATAAATAAGTATAAAAAAAAGGTTGCAAACGTTATTTGATATTTCACTCAAGGGGGCGGACGAAAAGCCATTTTTTTTTGGTAAATCACCTGATGAGGTTTAAGGTTACTTTCGGCTTGATGCAGTCATCAATTAATAAAATATTATTTTTAATGAACGCAACCAATTCAAACAATAATTATTTAAAAAATTTAAATAATTTAAAAAAGTTCCAAAAATTCACAATTATCACCACAAACCGGTAAAAGGCGTTATGCCAGAAACAAAAGCATTTCCTTCACCAAAATCGGACAACATTTGACCAACATATGAACAAGCATTAAACATCTCAGCGGAGCACAGGACATGTTGAGTGCAGCAAAATTTTACGAAATTTGTACCAAAAATCTTCCGCCAACCGAGTTGAGGTACCAGGCAAATAGAATGCGTAGATGGATGCTCCACTAGCTGCAGTAGCTGCTCTGTCCAACTACTCTACACATATAGATCAGAAAGAGATAACAACAGCTTAAGCAACAAAAGTCCACTATCCAAAAGTAAAAAAAAGAGTGTAGGGTATAGTATGGGTATATATGACTTATTTGTATTTCATCATTCACTTTGGTTCAGTTGAATATATGTAATCCTTTGAATAAATTATTTTATTTCTTGCTTAATACATATCAAACTTTGATCCTTTGAATGTCCTTTGATTTTGGTAAAGAAAACTTTTTTTTATCTACTATTTATATGCACGCATATCGGCGTATTATTCGTGAAGGGTATTTAAAAGTCAGTAACAAGAGGAATTTGCTATTTCAAGTAACGGATCTTCTCAATCGGTGAATATTGCTCCCCATCATTTGAGTGATCTCAGCCAATCATTTGTCGTAAATAGAAAGCAGCGCCACTAGATCTTTACTCCTTTGGTTAAAGTGAAACCACTTTATTAATGATGGCGGAATTAGTGATGGGAAATATATAAGAAAACTCTTATACACGGCTTTCAACCTTTGGGCTTCAACTTCTTAAGCGCTATGATTACCTGGTAGCCCCTATTGAGCGGCTCACAAAATTATTCAAAAAAATTGAAAGTCGAGTGGAAAGAAGAAGAATTAAACTAAAGCTGCTGCTCGAGTTTTCCCCATATCTTGGCCAATTGTTGTTCGATTTTGACGAGTAAGATGTTAATTTTTTTGTTTACAAATTTATTTTAATTTTAAGTCAAAACAAATATTTAATTTGTTTAGCATATTTTCAAATTTATCAATTTTTGGGAAGTTAAAGAATTTGAAAATTAAATCCTGGTATAAGCGACCTCAAGAAAATACAGCACCTCCGATCGAATGAATTTTGGCCAAATTTTGTGTTCGATTTTGACGGGGAAGATGTTTGTTATTTTGTTAACAATTTTTTGTTAAATTTATAACATTAAATTTTTATTATAAATGTTACATAATAAAATAATATTTGTGAAGTTAAAGAATTTTTCAAAAATCAAAAATGGATGTCAATCTATAATCCTGATGGAAACAACCTTAAGATGGTTTTTGTTTTTGTTTCTGAACGGATGATTTTTGGCAATACAACGTAGTTGAAATACATCAGAAGGACATTTTTGGTTAAGTTATCGTAGTTGAAAAAAATCAAAAAGACTTGCAACTACAGATTCTTTATATATCTGTAGTTGCAAAAGTATGAAGCGGTAATTCTTCAGTCCATCAAATGACAATAACTTGGCCAAATGTTATCCGATTTTGCCGAAAAGGATGTTAATGTTCCTATGAATAATTATATTTTAATTTGTAATCAAAATGAGTTAAGGTTTAGTTCTTCAAAATATTTCGATTTGGTATTTTTTTTAAATTAAAATATTGTTTAATTTAATAAGAATGAAATCCTTCAATTCTATTCGAAAAGAACTCAAGAAAGTGCAGAATTTTTGAAAAGGACATTTATTGGTCAAAGTAAAATGGTACATGACTCAATGCTATGACTAGTTAAAGTTCAATAAAGTGAAATATGTGTCGCATAATTCACAGCGGTATTAAAAATAGCAACGATAATCGAATATTCTTGACTTGGCCAAAAAAAAGTTCGAATTCGATTGAGCCAAGCATAATTTATGGTATCATTAGAAAACATTTTAAAACTATATTATATTTGGAGAAAAATCCAACAAATTTAAGTTGTCGACCTTTAATTACCGATCGATAGTCCTGATCGAGACAAGCTCAAAAGGAATATCATTCCTGAGAGAGATCCCTTCTTAATTATTGACTTGATATATGTATAATATATGGTAAATTACTTCTCATCTATATAAAAGATACCTGTCTAAGTCTTAACTGACAAAAACATAAGTTTTTATAATAATGTATATCTTAAAGAACTAAATTATATTTTTTAAATAGCTTCAGCATCTTCTTAAAAACTTCTTTAGCTTGATAAACTTCACCGAAAAGTCAACAGAGTAAACAATCGGCCGACTGCCGCATAAATTGAACTCTTCTTCTTTCTCATCCATTTTGTTTCAATCTGTAGGAAACCAACTTGAGGTACCAGGCGAATAAAGTCCGTAGATGGATGCTCCACTAGCTGCAGTAGCTGCTCTGTCCAACTACTCTACACATGTAGATCAGAAAGAGATAACAACAATAGTCCACTAGCCAAAAGTAAGAAAAAGAGTGTAGGGTATAGTACGGGTATATATGACTTATTTGTATTTCATCATTCACTTTGGTTCAGTTGAATATATGTAATTCTTTGAATAAATTATTTTATTTCTTGCTTAATACATATCAAACTTTGATCCTTTGAATGTCCTTTAATTTTCGTAAAAATATTTTTCCATTTTTTTATCATTTACATATACGCATTCTTCGATGTTTGTTGATGAAGGGTATTTAACAGCGAGCAATAGTGATATAATTTGCCAAGTAACGGTGCTTGCTGATAATGGTCTCTTTGCACTCAGCGACTGCATTAAATGTAAACAAATGAAGCGAGAGAAGAGAGAATGTTAGGGTATATGATGTTAGATTAGTTCATTAATTATAATTACTTATTTAAAGATTTAACTTCAATGCGGTTTTTACTATTAAGTAATTGGTTGTTTAAAAATAAATTATATGTGATTTAAATCTTATTTTTAATATTGTTTAATTAAAACACACACGCATATCAGCGACCCCACAAATCATTGTTGGTGAAGGGTATCCAAAAGTCAGTAAGAAAATAAATTTGCTTTTTCAAGTAACGGATCTTCTCAATCGGTGAATATTGCTCCCCATCATATGAGTGATCTCAGCCAATCATCTTTCGTAGATAAGAAAGCAGCACGACTAGTGCATTACCCTTTGGGGGAGAGTGAAACCTCTATAGGTATTTTTAATGATGGCGGAATTAGTGATGGTAAAATTGTAAAAAATCTCTTATATTAATATAAGGCTTTTAACCTGTAGGCTTCAACCTCTTGAGCGTTATGATTGCCTGATACCCCCTAAAAAGCGGCTCACAAAATTATTCAAAAAAATTGAAAGTCAAGTGGAAAGAAGAAGAATCAAACTAAAGCTGCTGCTCGAGTTTTCCCCATAACTTGGCCAATTCTTGTTCGATTTTGACGAGTAAGATGTTAATTTTTTTGTTAACAAATTTATTTTAATTTTAAGTCAAAACAAATATTTAATTTGTTTAGCATATTTTCAAATTTATCAATTTTTGGGAAGTTAAAGAATTTGAAAATTAAATCCTGGTATAAGCGACCTCAAGAAAATACAGCATCTCCGAACGAATGAATTTTGGCCAAATTTTTAACCAATTTATTCTAAGAGCTCTTCAATTATTATATTTTAATTAATTTACTGTAAGTTTAAATTTCAAATATGTATTATTAAAATTTAATTTTTAAGCTCTCTTTATTTCTGAAATGTGTTCTAAGATTGCATCGGGTCTTTGCTTGCTTTTGATCAAAACTATCACCTATAGATTTGGAAAAAAATATAAGGCAGGTCGTTTGATTATTTATATATTTATATATTTGCAAAAAATAAAATAAATTAATATATTCAAAATTAACTGTTATGATCTCAGTAACTGTAACTTGGACTGTGACTGCTCCTGCGGCAATAATTTGAAGCTGGCACTGCTTCCGTGTTTCTTACGCAACAGTGGACAGCCGTAGGCATACTGACTGCCTACCAACACTGCCCACACAAAACTGTAAGTAAATCGGAGTGAAGTAAAGAGATTATTTGATTTATTATTTACACAAAGTAACAAAATTCTAAATTTCTGGGAGTCCAAATGAAACACAATAAAAACAATTGCCAAATAAATAGAAGACTAATAATAAGATATATGGCCTGCTACACAACTTTTATAGCTATGTACTGGGATGATATGCTACAGGATTCCCTTATCCTAGAAGTAATTAGCTTTCTCCTGCGGCTTAGCCGTTTTCTTAGCCATCAATTTGGCCACTTTTCACAGGCTTTTGTGTGGCAGCACTGGTGGCCAGTGCATTAAAATGAAGTCCTTGCTTGTGTTGTTGTTGTTGTTGTTGTTTAAGCTATTGATGTTGTTGTTGTTGTTACTGCGTAGCCCCAAGTGAATTGTTACAAAGCGTTTACATCATTTTTCTCAAGGCTCGCAGTGCTTTGTCATCGCATTGTTGCAAGCACTGAAAGGTGGGCGCAACAAATGCCCACGGCATTAGGGGAGGGGAAGAGCAACAAGGGGACAACAATGTCAGCGGAGGCGTGGCAGAAACCGCCAACAATCATGGCCCAAAATGAGTTGACACTTTGCATGTCAGTGTAATTTTGAAATATTAATCACATGCCACACTGCAGGTTGACATTTGTCCTATTTGGTTCGGCTCTATGCGACATCGCATGCCCCTTCGGCGCTTTCCATGGCAAAGTGCATGGCATCATCTGGCGGCACATCCTGTCCCGCGCAGCTCCTTCTGCTGCTGATGACCGAAGGGGCGAAACTATTGTTGTTCTGCATATTACATTACATTCGAACATTAAGCATACACACGCGCACACACACGCACACACACGCACACACACGCACTCACACATACGCATCTGCATAATCAAATAGAAAACGTAAGCTCGAGGAAAGCCAAGTGAGAGAAGCAACAAGGAGGATCGAAATGGAAGGGGAAGCCAGAAGCCAGAAGCGGAGGAGAGCGGAGTGGAGGATGTCCTGGCGTAAAGCAATTAGTGTTGCATTTTATGGCCTTTAATGTGGTAATGGTTTCGGGTAATTAACAATTATGTCTAACTACAAATGCGACACGTTGCCGATTGCATTTGCTGTAGCTTCTTCCAGCTTGCAGCCCTTAGCACCCAGCCTCCCGCTCCAGCCGCACCATTACTAGTTTTAGCTACTGCCCCACGTATCCTGGCAATGGCTCCCCCTTCTGTCGGTCGAGATTATTACAAATTTTGCATATTTGAAGTAACAATGCAAGCTTCAAAAGCTTCCTTCGGCAACGGGCTCCAGCCAACGCTCGAGGACTAAATTAGCCATCGCTGGAACTAAGTAAGTGGTTTGCTCATTGTTGGAGCTTTGGCACATTAAAATTTCTGAAATTTCCGCACTTTCAACTCGGCCATTTCAATGTCCCGCCCGAACCCAGATTAATTACCCATGCAAATGTCTTGTTGCAGGACAGAGACGGATTGGGCGGGCGGAGGTGGCCACAGAAGAAGAAGGAAAAGGGGAAAGGGGAAAGGGGAAAGAGTAAAGAAAAGAGAGAAAGGGAGAAGGATCTCGAATGTAAAGAGGAGCAAAGACCGGAAGACGTTGACTGAAAGCAATTGGAGACATCTAATGAGAGGACCGGAACGTATAAACTCCTGCAAATTGCAGTTTACAAAGTCCATGGATAGTTCCGTGAAAATCTTCAAAAGGCATTCCGCATTGCAAGGCTTCATACGGTCAGGATGCACGAGGAGGCAGGGCAGGGCAGGGCAGGGCAGGGCAGGGCAGGGCAGGGAATGGTCTATCAACCAGCGAGAGATTTGGGCCTGTGTAAGTATTGAAAATAAATAAATGGAAATGAGTTGGGGGCAAACCAATGACCACGTGATCAATGGTGACTATCATCGACTTCATCATTCATGGCATCCGCCGCCTATCGCCCACCGCGAGCCTAAACACCGCCGCGGTCTGCCCCGCCCCCCGTCCGGACCCAAAGTCTATTAACGCACACGAAACTGTTAATTTTGCTGATGCAATTTCGGCTCAATTTATTGTGCACCCACAAACACTGCACAACAACGACAATGACAGCAGCAGCAGCAGCTGCAACAACAACAACAACTACAGCAGCAGGAGCAGCAGGAGCAGCAGCAGCCAGAAACAACAAGCAAATCAGGGAGAAAAAAAATGTGGAAAAAGAGCCCAAAATAATGCGAGAAAACGAGTCTCCGGGTGCACCGAAATTGAAAAGCCAAAGTACATAACAACAAACTGACGGTCCCAGTCCCAATCCCAGCTCCAACGCCACTGCCAGTTCCAGTTCCAGTGACTGTGCCTGTGCCAGTGCCAGTACCAGTGCCAGTCCCACAGCCATTGCCAGTCCCAGTGGCAGTTCCGGTGCCACTCGCAGTGCCACTCGCAGTGCCACTCGCAGTGCCTGGGCGCGAAAATCAATATAAATATGCTCCGGCAACATGGCCATGGAGCTCGTAGAGCAACATGACAATTTATGTGCATTTTGTATGCAGCCGGCTAAATAGACAAGGCTGCACTTGTGCCGCATTCCAGGGTCTGGGTGCGGTGTGCAATGTGTGGTGTACGGATGCGGGGGGCGGGGCTGGTGTGGATCGAGGTGCATGTGCGTGCATAGCGGACAGACACACAGACGGGCTGCGAGCATGTAGCATAGCAGGCATTTTGGCTGGGCCAAGGACACAATGGTACCTCCTCTAACCAACCACCCATCCACCCACCCACACACACGCACCCCCACGTACTGCCCTGCGTGTGGAGGCAGACACATAACGATAAAACTTGGAAATGCTCTGGGCTACAAAATTTGCTGTCCGACTTTGCAGGCGTCCAATTCGATTTTTCGGGGCTCTACTAATTTGAGCTGCACAACTATTGAGTCAATATATTGCGCACAATAAGCGGCAGCCAAGCCAACACCACCCACGCACACGCACACTCGCATGCACACGCACACGCACACACCCGCCCCGATGCATCCGTGTGCGTGAAATTGCAAATTTATGCACTCCGATGTAAACAAGGCAAACATTTCCGTTTCGCAGCCGAAACTGAAACCAAAACCAAAACCAAACCGGAGCCGAAGCCGAAGCCGAAGCCGAAGCCGAAGCCAAAGCCAAAGCCGATGTCCGAGTCGTGACAGAGCCGAAAAGCCGAAGCTTAGCCCGAAACCAAAGCCGTAGCCGAGGACAGGGCCGAATCTGAGGCCCCGCGTCAAAAAAATGCAATAAAGCGGCGAAATTTTGCATTATTTACAACAAAGTGTTTCGGGCTGATGCCACATGTGCAGCATGGCGGAAGGGGCAGCCATTGGGACTGTGGCTGCAATCGTATCGTGCACGCACTAGGCGAAGCGCAAAGGATGTAGCCCAACGACTGCGGAAGGTCCTGACAGTCAAAGCAACGCTCGCAGCAAATGTGATGCCATTAAACCATCTGGGATATCCTTACGGTCCTTAAATTGGAAAAATAAAATATTTCCCAAGGACAGAGGGAATTCCAAGTACTTGTGCAGAGGATGCCATACAACAAGATTCACAGGGTATATCCTTGTCGGGCAGAAGTGCAACTGTTAGTGGGCCGCGCTTTGTTGTCTTTGTTTCAAGCGCCGGCAAAGCGGACAAACCTAATTACAGCTGTAGACAGGCAAAAGGGCAGACAGACAGGCGGCTGGACGGATAGTCGGGTGGTCGGGTGGTCGGGCCACAGAGACGCAGTCATGACCCCGCCCACAATAAGCGCCCACAATGGTTGCTTTGTCAGTTCGTTTAGCGGCGCAAATTGCTGTCCATTGGGTTAGCCCTGTTAGCTGTTGGATCCTTTAGACCTGTTAAACCCTTTGGACACGTTAGCTGAATAACCCATCCCCCATCCCCCATCTACCAGGCCCCAACCCCATCCCTTAACTAACTGCCACAACCAACCGACACGCCACACCCTATCCTTGCCACATAAGTAACTTTGTCAGCCATTGCGCCAACTGACTTTTCAACTCGATCCGCCACTTCTGCAGCCCCCGTCACTTGTCCTTGCAGCCTCCCACACACGCACACACACACTAACAGACACACATAGACACCCACACATACAGAGGGTATGCTTAGCTCATCGAATTGCCTGCTCGCAGGCAAAATGTCAGTTGCTGCAGTGCCAACCGTACGGACTGTCACTTAGAGGGCATGAAATCGTCGTGTGTGGCTCTCAGCGGCCATTACAGGGTATCTCGTAGGCTGTAGAGCACAATTGATCCTTGTTACTATCAAGTGGACAGTGTCAATAGCCAAAAAACTTTCAAAATATAAGTAAATATAAAAGGAGATACGCCAGGGCGCAAGGACACGACGCGGCGACAGAGCAAAGGGTTCTATGCCATGTGCTGCCTTCTCATCCCCTCAGTCTCAGTCTGAGTCTCAGTCTGAGTCTCCTCCCCCCTCTCCCCCTTCCCCACCACTGTCTACTTTCTATTGCTCCTTCCCTATGCTCCTTTGCTCCTTTGCTCCTGTTGCTGGCAAACAACAGAGCCCAAAACCTATAACGTCAAATGTCGAACGTTGTCGACCGTCCATTTGGCTGGCTACCCCTTCGTCCTTCGTCCCTTTGTACCACCGACTGTCCGTACGGCCGGCCGTCCAACTATCGGCTCGTCCGTCTGAAGGTCCGCCCGTCTCTGGTAACGGGGCAAATGCGTCTGTTTTATTTTACTTTTGCATATTTTTTGGCGTATTTCAACTACTGCGGCGCTGTCTCTACATTTTTCAAGTTGTCTGCGTTTGACGTGCACGGATGGGCGCTCCACTGCGTCTACATCGACGTCGTTTGGCCACTATTTGGGCGCATGGCAGTGATGGGTGGGGGGGAGCACTGGTAATAGTGGCGCTGCTTGTGCCAACCGTAAGGGCAACGGCGACGTCAACGTTGTTGGCATTCGCGTTCGCATTCGCATTCGCATTCGCATTCGCGTCGGCATTGACGTTGGCGTTGGCGTTGTCGTTCGCGTTGGCGTTGGCGTTGGCGTAGTTACTGCTAGTCCTATGCACAGTGTGTGCGGTTGTGGTTCGTTGCTTGGTTATCGCCCAAGCGGCCGCCACTACTCACAGCCAAAGCCCAAGCAGCGTGAGCCAGGCGTCCGTCGGCGGTCGGCGGTCGATGAGCGACGAGCGACGAGCGACGGGCGACAAGCGATGGGTTGTAGGTTGCAAGTTTCGGGCTACGGGCTGCGGGTTGCGGGGGGGCGAACGACAGGCATTGAGCAAGTCGTGCCCCCTAAAAAGAGAGTTTCGGGTGGGTAGCCGCGACTTTAGTTCGTTTTGGTGAGCCTGTTTTTTAGTGCCTTCCGTAACCATTAAATTTTACGTTTTTATTAGCGCGCAGCAGACCATCCCCAGTTACAGCCCCAATTGCAGCCCCCTCCCCCCCTGCCACCCCTTACACAACAGATCCGCAGTCCCACTGCCGCAGTTACAGGCACTGCCTAGACCCATCCAACGCCCCCAACCCTCAACCACCTCAACCTAACACCCCCCCACCCAACCACTCAACACCCTCTAACCCTTTGAACGGCACCTCCACACCGCCCACACCCCTCACACCCCCTACCCAGACACCCGCAGACAGTTCCACCCGCACAACTACAACAATTTTTGAATATTTCCGTTTTGGCTGCCGCTGCCAGTTTTCGGTTTCGGCTCGTCTACAAAATGCAGTTTTGCATGCACTTGCCACTTGCCACTTGCCACTTGCCACGGGCCACAAAGAGTAGCAACAAAAAATCAAAAAATCAAAAAACTACAAAAAATAAAAACAAAAGCCAAGTGTAAATGCGCCAAGCGAGGATGCGCGACTAAGTTGTATCCTGTAATTGAGGCCTTCAAATTTGATGGCTGTAGTTCCCATCGAAGGAAGCCAGTTTGGGGCAATGCATAAAGATGAATATTGCAGGACTCTGTTGTACTCAGAAATATCACATAAACGAAGGACTCAGATGAGATTCGCTTTTGCTCCTAATCAGGATTTTTAATAGGTTTAATGTGCCAACTCCTGTGCCTGTGCCTGTTGATGATACCCCAAAGTCTAGGCGGGCTTTAATGGGCGCTGGGTGTGCACAGAGACAATAATGAAGGGGGCGGACGCAGGTGGTGGATGGTGGGCGGTGGTCGGGAGGCGATGTAGGATGTAGGATGTAGGATGTAGAGGCGAGTCGTTAGATAAAACAGCGAAAATGGCACTCAGACCGCCGCAAGTTTGCAACGCTTTTTGCCTCTGCTTTGCCTTTGCCTTTGCCTTTACCTTTACCTTTGCCTTTACCTTTACCTTTACCATCACATTTACCGTTGTTTCTTGCTGCCTTTGCCTTGGAGCCTTATCAGCGTCTCAGAATCGCTGGCAAAGTCGTTGCAATTGGGGAAACTAACGGCGGTTGCAGGACACAGCAGTTCGACGCTCGATAGAGCAAGACGTCGAGCCAGCAAAAGGACTCGCAACACGTTTGAGCCGCAAGTGGAACGGTTTTATGAGTGCGAACTCCATGTGCTTTGGTTGCCTGCTGGCCATGTCCTTTCACGAGCATGCAACATGTTGACTATGCAACTGTTTGACATCCACACGGTTGCAGGGGAAATTGGGGTAGAGAAATTCTGAACTCTTATACACGCTCGAAGCTGACGTTCAACTCAGTAGCTTGGGTCCTGCAAGTCAATTTTCAGCTAAATATCACTCAAAATTACAACGAGAGCCACAAAATCGGAATTGTTTGGCTAAAAATGATTCTCCTGCGCAGGATGCGAGCCACACTGAATGAGTTTTTCTATCAAAACCATCCCCTTATATCGATAGGCAGTTGTCTGGCGGCTCTGATAATCGCCTACGTGCACTACGAGTGGAAGATGTACAGTCGGGACTCGCAGCACCTTAGCCCCCATTTGGGAGGCGATGCCTACTGCATCACGGACATTGACTACTTCCAATTGCTCGTCCTGTTCACCATTCTCTTGGTCAACGTGATCTTTGTGGGACTCCTTATAGCGATGCACTACATGCTTCCCATTAGGGATGAGAGCCCGGATCTGACATTGCCGGAGATGAAGGATCGCTTCGCGAGGTTCATTCTGTTGCAGCTGATTGCTCGATTGGATCGGATACAATACAACCTGGCGGCTAGGCAGAAAAATGTCAACATGGAGATCCTTATGCATGCGCATCATAGCATGGTCAAGGCGGTGGCCATATTTCGCAAGGACGCTCGCAAGCTGCTTCTGCCCAACGAGTCTGAAATTATGCAGCCCCTCGAGGACATCTATAACATTGTCGAGGATGAGGAGCGAGTCCTTCGACGGAATGGATACTATAAGTTACCGATTGATACAACCGATGCGGCAGTCAAGAAGCTCTTCATCGCTCAGTAAGTGCGATCGATTATAAAACTGATTAATAGTTCCACAGGACGATGGACGATGACAACGACAATTCCGATTTAATTCTATTAAATGTTTAATAAAAGTCAAATGTGAATATCCACACATTGATTGTTATCCCCATAGAATCGTCTGCACTCATTTCGACGACAAGGACTCTTGCGGTGTGAAAAAAGGTTTTCGATAGCAAATCGATTACATTGGCAATTAAAGGATTGATTTGATGTATTTAACGGCGAATGGAAATACTGTCAACTGGAAGGAGCTGACTGCAGAGATCCGTTTTATAATTGCTTTTATCTACGAGCATGTGTCCCCCACTTCCACCCCTCCACCCCTCCACCCCTCCATGTCTCTTCTCGTCTCTTCACGCCTCCGCTCCATTTGGCTCCGCTCTTTGCCTGCTGGAAGACAACTCGTGTCTTGTACTCCGTCGCTTCTTGCTCCTCCCGCCGCGGTCCTTCACTCTTAAAGCCATTTTATTGTTTCAATTGTTCTGTTGTGCGGGCGCCTTTTGTTGCAGTGGCGCGCAGCGACTTGGAGGCGCGGGCTTTTTATGGCCGCATTGTGTGGCAGACAACAACAAGACCGCCAGATGCAACAACAGCTCCAACCACAACTGCAACATCAATGGCAACAGCAACAGCAATAGCAATAGCAATAGCACTGGCAGTAGCAGTGGCAATAACAACAATGCAATCGTTGTTGTCAGCAGGACAACAGAAGAACTGCTAAAAACTAAAACGCCATGTCTGCAGCTCAAAAACAATATCTAATGTTGTCTACAGGCAAAATATTTTTGCAGCGTCTTTTTCCGCTACTGCGATGCTTTGTTGCAAGCTCCTTGTTCTTCTTCTTCTTGTTGTTGTTGTTGTTGCCAGAGTTGTTGTTGTTGTTGCCAGAGTTGTTGCTGTTGCTGTTGGTGTTGGTCTTGTCTTTAAAAATAAGCTAAAAGCCATAATGTGTGACTGCCACAACTTCAAAGCGTCGTGCGCTTTGTTGCTTGCCCGCCACCAGCCCAAAAAAGTAGGCAATGAAATTTTTAAAGGGAAACATGCCCAAAACGCACTTTTCAAAAATTGAACGAAATGCTCTCAAACGACCCTCTAATTTCCATTAATGCGCTATAGTCGCGCTTGTGAGTTCTTTTAAGGCGCCAAAGCACCAGACATAAACAAACAAACACACACACACACACACAGAGAGAGAGACACACTTGCAGAGGAAGATAACATACATTACGCATACGCCTCATAGGCCCGAAACTGCATTACTTCATATCTTCTTTTATATTTTTCACTTCTTGTTGTTGTTGTTCTTTGTTGTTGTTATTATTATTGTTGTTGTTCTTTGTTGCTCTTTGTTGTTCGTTGTTGCTCATCGCTGTTCATCGTGGCTGGCAGGTTGTTATTGTTGCTGTTGTTACTGCCGTTGGTGCTCTTCGGTTGCTGGGAAAAAGACATTAAGTAGATTATAGTCTGATTGCATATTTGCGGATATGCGCCCCATAAACACGTACGGACGTGCTGCAACCGCAACAAGCGAAACGTTAGCAAAAAACACGACGTGCAAAAAAATAACCGCAAAAAAACACAAATTTCGAAAAAAAAGAATTGCCGCGTGAAAAAATATAAAGCGACCGGCAAGGAGGGGCAAAGGACGAGGCTGCAAAAAACAAAAAATTAAGAGCAGAAAGGAAAAAATAAATAGATGTTTATGTCTGTGTGTGTGTGTGTGTGTGTGTGTGTGTGTGTGTGTGTGTGCGTGTGTAAATATGTGTGTATAATGGAAAACCTGTAAAACGTACGTGCATCTAACCGCAGACTAAATGAAGCCTTCACCTTCTCTCTTACGCAGCCCCTTGCTCTTCCTCCCGCTGCCCGCTACCTGCTTCCCGTCTCCCACCTCCTCTTTTCCATCTTTCATCTCGCATCCCTCATCCCTCATCTCTCGCTCCGCATACCTCATCCCTCATCTCTCGTTCCTCATTTTTGGTCCCTCATTTCTCGCCCCTCATCTCTCGTCCCTCCACTGTTGTTCCTTACCTTTGATACTCGGTATAACTGCAGCTTCTGCTTTGGCAAGGCACCCCAAAGTGTAGGCAACAAAAGCTGCTACCATCTCTGTGGGCAGCCGTGTTGACTATTCCAGTTCAATCGCCTGAACTGAACCTTCAACTCACCCGGAGAATCTCTAGGATAAGCCCTGAGCCTGAGACCAGCCTAAGGCTTCAAGTTGATCGCCCAATAATAAGAGACAAATTGCATGACTTGAAGTGCCCTTAGCCAATGAATTAAAGCAGAACTATTATATAAACCAAAATAACCATTTGAACCAGTTCACTTGAATCAGTTCTCATAATGTCCCGACTCAACTCTAGTCGTAAAATTTTCAAAATACTCACATGTAAATATCTCCTGCTCGTGCATACGAGCTGCGCGTGAGTGTGTGTGAGTGCCTGTACCTGTGTGTACTCGTATCTGTGTGTGACTGGGTGCCTGTGTGTGCCTGTGTATGTCTGGGTCTGCGCTGGTCGCGCCATAAACCCAAATAGCAGCTATTACTTTATCGCCGAGCAAACGCCACAAAATTGCAGCCAAAAGCTGCTGGCGGCATTTTTGGATGTTAAATGTGTGCGGGTGTTGTGTCTATGTATCATTTACACACATCTCTATCTGCCTGCATCCACTTGTATGTGTGTGTGTATGTGTGTGTGTGTGTGTGGGCAGGGGAGTGTGTTAATGCTGTCAGGTAGAAGAAAGCAACGAAAACAAGCCCGCAAGCCAT
Source organism: Zaprionus lineosus (assembly GCA_035044505.1). NCBI lineage: Eukaryota > Metazoa > Arthropoda > Insecta > Diptera > Drosophilidae > Zaprionus > Zaprionus lineosus. The sequence continues at coordinate 2,428,976 of JAWNNX010000694.1, read as the reverse complement.
AAACAAATAATCATAAATAATGGTAGATTTTTAAGAGCCGCCTCTAAATTAGCTATTAATTGTTGCTGCTCCTGCTGCTCCTGCTGCTCCTGCTGCCACTGCACGAAGGATAACACAAGTGTGGCAGCCGACACCTAGCTGGGAGGAGGACTTCTACTGGCGCTGCTGCTTCAATTAGGCTTAGACTCAGCGCGATATCATATGCAAATGTCGCGCACGAAGCACTCGGCAGCTGAGGACATTAGCATAAGAAGCACAGGAGACATACGGATGGAGGGACGAAGGATTAAGGCTGGTGGTTGGAGGTTGGAGATTGGAGGTTGAAGGCTGGAAGCTGGAGGATAAAGGACGATGCTTGCAGGCTGCACGACGTAGACGCAATGGAATTGATTTGATTTGATGTGATTCAGTTTCAGGCGATTGCCATTGCCTGGCCAAATAATTTGGACCGTGTGTGAGTGTGTGAGTGAGTGTGTGTGTGAGTGTGGGTGTGTGTGTGAGCGGCATCAATCAGCTATGTAAAATCTATGTAAAATATTTATATTGCACTGATGCATTCAACTATCTGCACTGGTGTGCGTGTGTATGTATAATAGATGCAAGGGAAGGAGCAAATGTCATTTACATAAACACGCACAAGATTGTCAAAAGGAGGCGTGGTTGGGCGGTTGGGTGGTTGGATGGTTGGGTGGTTGGGTGGTTGGGTGAGTGTAGGGCACAGGCTCTTAAAAGATACAAATACAACATGGAACATCGAACATTGAGCATTGAAATTTGAACATTGAACATTTAAGATACAAGATGCAGGCTATCAGCTACAAGGATACATGCCACACATATTTGGGGAGTCCTTAAGCAACTTGTTATGACATTTTGATTATTTATTTAGACAAAAGAGTTGCCCAACTTGCCCAGCCCACAGGACGATGAAAATTAGTTTGTTTTTCGAGAAAAGCCTGAAATTATTATCAAATAAATAAGTGCACACAAACACACACACACACACACACACACACACATACACACACGCAGAGAGAGAACGCCTGGGGATGCCCAAGGCCCAAGAACCGAAGCTCAAGTCGAAGACCCTAAATCCAACCCAAACTCAAGACCAAACTCAATCTCCTGCATCCTGTGCGTTAGTGTGTATGTGTGTGATTGTGTGCGTGTGTGAGTGTGAAAGTGTGGGAGTGTGGGAGTGTGGGAGTGTTTGTGTATGTGCTTAGTGTACAATTTGCTTAGATATCTCTATAGATAAAACATGTACTGTGTGTGCCATGGATGCATACCACAGGCTGGGGCAAGTACTTGGTGGCACATAACTGGACACTCACTCGGTTAAGGATTCGACCGCCTGCATTTGAGTTTGGCAAACAAAATTGCTTCGAGTTTCGTGCTCCAAATGTAGCATAAGTAAAGTGCTGCTGCCAAATAAATATGCATACAGAATAAGTGTGTGTGTGCGTGTGTGCGATATACTGTAGACATGTATATATACACACACTTGTACACCCGCAATAACAACGACAACTACAACAAGTACAACTATGCGTATACGTATTTTTCAGTGGTTTATGCGTCGACTCTCCCCCTCTCCACTTCTCCCCATCTCCCCATCTCCCTTTCTTGCACTTTACCTCTTTATCTATTTCTATTTCCTTCTCTTTTCCCATTCCCTCACTCACTCATTCCGCACCCTGCCCCGCCACCCCTCTGCCCCTCTGCCCAGCTGCCCCGCTGCCCAGCTGCCCCGCTGCCCTGAAAAACGAGAGGCAATTGCGGTTAACATAAATCACTTAAAATTTGTGCCAAATAAATAGAGAAAGCCACAAATTCTGGATTTGCATGCTTGAGAGCTGTGCAAAAGTCAGATTTTCCTATGGAAAATCAAAATAGATAGCTAGAAGAAAGCAAAAGGAAAACAGAGAATGGAAAACGAAAAATACAATTATTAAAAACCAAAGGGGAAAACCCACATTATAACTTTACAAATAAATAAATAATAAATATATTTTGATATTTACAAATCAATTGTATTAAAATACATCGAATTGCGTTAAGCATCTTTAAATTTCAAATATATCTTTAAGTGCATAATTCATCTTAGATGGAAGATTATTTGACTATCATAAAATATAAAATAGATAGATAAATTGCTTATTTAATAGGATAGAGGAAAAATATAAAATATAAAATACGTTTATATTTCAAAAATAAATGTCAACTATGCAAAATAACATTTTATGATACTCGAGCAATCAATTTAATTGCTTGTTAAATTCAATGAAAATACCACATAGCTCTGTCTCGCTCGCACATCTAAGCACATCTATTCTGCAGCAAAAGTCCACCAAACGGGAGAAGGGCACGCATTGAGCATGAATGGGAATTGGTATTAACATAGCACTTAGCTTGGCATGCATAGTGTGCATATGGGAGTGACATAGCTTCGAGCTCAGCATAGATAACGCAGCTTTTAGGATATTGAGATTCGAGTTGAATAGAAGAAGATTTGGCTGGCATTCAGCTTCTGAGCGCGAAGCGGAACCAAACCGGAAGATAATGAATTAAGAAATTAAAGGCGCATTGATTGGTCTGGTTTATGGAGACTTAGGAGATTATTAAGAATTTATTAACAATAAATAAATAAACTCCGATAATAATTAATAATTATTTCAGTCACTGTTGTATTTAATTCATATAAAATCAATTAAATTTGATCTGTTATTATAGTAACCCTTCAGTTAGGAGTATTTTTATCAATTTTTGTTATTTATAAAAAACCAAAAATAGATTTGATAAATTAATCCAGACTAAGAACTAACTGAGCTGCGCTTACATACATTTTAAAACAGTTACTAAATAGGGGAATAAATATAAATAGGCGAGTAACTTAATTCTCGGCTCTTAAATAATTTATAAATTCCTTTTCTGGCTTTGATTTTTGTGGGGATTTTCTTCTCGACTTGAAATTCGACAATTTGCAGTAAGAGAGAGAGAGAGAGGGAGAGAGAGGGGGGAGAGAGGGGGTGAGAGAGAGAGCGCAGCTTTAAGGCAAATATGCATAATGAAAAACTTTCTCAGACCAAATCCATACACACGCACACATAAGCGCAGAAATGTCATGCACACACATCACGACCAAGCACACACACACACACACACAGAGAGACTTACACTACGGAGAGAGAGAGAGACACGTTCCAAGCAGCAATGGCAATGTGTCGTATACGCAACGTGAAACTTAGCCAGGCGTAAATGGATACATCTTGGCTATAAGTGCATGCCCAACATACAACTACACACGCACTGGCACACACATTGGTACACACACTGGCACACACTCAAGCCCAGATAGTGTAAGGGCTCAGACAAAACATGATAACAATTAAAACTTTGTACACTTGGCGTATTTACATTATTCATTTTGATGTTGGATTCTCTTGTCACATTTGTAATCGTTGTTGCTTTTGTGTTTTGTATTTTCACTTTATATTTTATATTTTCTACTTTTCTACTCTTCTACTTTTCTACTTTCTACTTTTCTACGTCGTCTTCCTTTATTATCTGCAGCTCTGCTCGTACCTCGAATCAAAGACTAAACAAATACCCGGACACGGCAAATAAACAAACAAAATTTAATATGAAAGACCGCACACCTTGACCTTCCTTTCAAAAGGAAGGACTGTGTGTGTGTGTGTGTTATTTGAATTGTATTCCTTGGATATCTGAATCCTGGTCGAATCGTGCAAGCGTCGAACACTTCGGACTCAACTCAAGCTTAAGCCTTGCAGAGGTGCTTCAATGGTGAAGCGCCAAGGCGGCTTCCTCTACGTCGATCACTTTCCTGCCCACCAGAAGTAGCCCCCCTCTGAATGTGTGTGTGTTAAGGCTTATTCCGAACTTAACTATGTGCATAGCTAGGTATGACTAAGTGTATAGTTGCCTGTACTTATAGACATGAATAACTATGCACATGTGCCCACCGGGACTGTCAATCGAGACATAACTTCGTTGGGCACCAGGTATGTATATTACATAATATTACTGCTACTACGGCGGGACAGCCGGTTGGCTGTCTCCTCTGCTCGGACCTTCTTCATCATTTCTATTATGATGGAGTGGCCCACCATCCACTTGCTCTTGTCCGAGAGCATCGCCGCTACCACCGCTCTTGGGGACAGCGGTGAGTTGGTCAGCACCTCCAGTCTGCGGTGCTCCGAGTGGAACCTGGAGCATTTTATTAATACGTATCCCGCGGTCTCCGCCTCATCGCTACAGTAGAGACACCGTGGTGAATCCGCGTGTTGGTATTTAGCCAGATACCCTCTGAAGCAGCCGTGTCCGCTGAGGAGCTGTGTATTGGTATGTCACAGTTTCTATGTCTACATCCCGTTGATTCTGCTATGTTTGGAATGAGATGGTGTGTCCATCTTCCTTTTGGGGAATTCTTCCAGCGTCGCTGCCATTCATTCATCACCCCTTGCGCTGTCATCTCGCCTCTGCGTGCCCGTATCTCCAGGTCGATAGGTGGTGTGCCTGCCAGGACGAGGGAAGCATCCTCGGAGATGGTCCTGAAGCCTCTGATGAGTCTTAGGACCATAACTCTGGACACCCCCTAGCTTCCTTAAGAAAGGGCGCCCTGTCAGCAACGCCGCCCCAAACCGGAGATGCATAGAGGAAAGTTGACATTGCCACAGAAGCCAACAATGCTCTAGCCGGTTGTTTGGGACCACCTATGTTGGGTATGAACCAGGATAGTGCTGCCGCCGTTCGTGCCGCCTTCCTGCTCGCGTACAGAGTATGCTCCCGAAAACTGAGCCTGCGGTCTACCATGACTCCTAAGTACTTCAGGGAGCCGGTAGATTCCACTTGGGTTCCATTTACATGGACCCGCATGGTTTCTACCTTCCTTCTGCTGCTTAGGAGGACCGATGTTGGCTTCTTCCTTCTTTGGCACTTTTCTGGCTTCCGCTCGTTTCGGCCGTGAGTGTTTGTGTGGCTAGCGAGCGGAGCGCTTTCGGCGGAACTTTATGAAGCTCGATCGCCCTACGGTTTAGCGAGGCTATGGCCTCTTTTGTTTCCCTTGTCACGTGGCGCTGCGTCTCAAACGCCGACAATAAGAGGCCTATCTTCTCTCCCATTTTGGTTAGTATGACGCACAGGTCGGAGTCCTGGTTCACAGGGGTCGAAGCGGTGATCCTGTCGGTGATCGGCTTGGATTCTGCTGCATGGGCTCACATAGCCAGTTTGCACTTTTCTTTTTGCTGCTGTTGCTTGTGTTGCGCCCCGCACTGCCGCTAGAATTGGGATTCCGGTATCCTCTACCGTAACTTGGATTTCATTATTTGGTTCCATTATCCATCCTGATAGTGCCAGGAAGTATGCACCGAAAAATATGCTCCTCTAGGGCTCCTTGTGCAATTTAGCACTGCTTGAGACTGCTTGTCGGGCAGTTCTTCTTGCCAAACACTGGCTGAAAGAGGCAACAGCTGATTGCAGAGAATGTGTGTATGTGTGTGTGTGTGTGTGTGAATTTGTGTGCGTGTGTTTGTGCTTGTGCTTGGACACATGGTGTGTGGGCCTGTGCGCGGGCGAGGCTGACAGTCGCTTAATAATATTTTAAAATAAATGCTTAATTTATTGCGAAAGGTAATTACGAATTGACCAGGCCCGATCCAGGGCCAGCATCGTGGGCAGGACCAGCGCCAGGGCACTCATATGATATATGAAACCATAATTACTTTAATTAAGCAAATATTTTTACGCGCCAAGTTTTTGCTGTAATAATTGCTGTTGTTGTTTCTGCTGCTGTTGTTGTTGTTGTTGTTGTTGTTGTAATTGCGATTGCTGTTTTTGTTCATGCTGTTGTTGTTGTTGTTGTTGTTGCTACGGGTCGGTACATTGATTGAACATATTTATTAAATGGTTGTTATTGCTCCCATTGTTACACAGCGGGCACAGACAATGGCGGAGGCAGAGGCTGCGGCAGGGACAGGCCAGAGGCAGCAAGAGATGCGAACACAGCTCCAGCGCGACGCACACGGAGGCAAATGAAGCGGCGGCTCCCAGTAAATTGATGCATTTAAATCATCATTTATAACTGCGATGCCGATACCGATGCCGATACCGATACCGACTCCGATACCAATTCCGATGCTGATTTCGATGCCGATACCAACACTGACGTCGATGTCGATGTCGATTTCGTTGCCGATCAATACGCAATCTAAACTGAGGTCGATGCTGGGTCCGTAACGCCCGATAAAGGCGTTAGAGGTCCTTAAACAGAGAAAAGACACACGGTCCAGGAATCAAGTAGCTTGTAGCCTTTGCAGATTGAAAATCTAGACTTCGCCCAGGATTTAATCGACATTCAGCAAAATTGCAAAAGTTAATGGAAATCTTTTAATCAGGACTGCTTCAATTATCCTTCTACCAAATGCCAAAAGTGAATTTGAAGTTAACAAAAATCCTTCGAAGCTTCGCACGGTCAGACGGATTTTAACCAAATGCAGAAATATTAAACCTCGAGCTAAGGCTTGTATTAAGGTTAGATAATAACTAGTATTCGAATATGTCCTCTATACCCAGGAGAGCCTTGATTCGCTGAAGCATCCTGTAACCTTGTACCAGGAATAATTTGAAAGACACCCCATTATATACATTTTCATACATATATTATCATATTACATATATGTATGTTTGTCATATAAAGTGACATATAAAAATCTCATAATTAGAGCTTACCACATTCCAAGGAACTATGGAAATTCCATTCCAGGGGACTTCGCCCATAAAATGGGATGCCTTTTAAATTGTTTTTGGCACAAGTCTGCAGGATGCTATGTAGATATGTATATGTAGATATATATATAGTAATATATGCACCACCTCATGCACTTATGCACCTAAATCTCACAAATAAATGCCATGAAGAAATCTTCCATACACAAAAAGCCTTTTAAAAGATCCCATAAACGATCCCAGGGCTCATAAGTGCCAGGTGCATAAGTCTATTTAACAATATTTGATATATAATAATTAATATATATAATGTATATAATATATGTATTTAATATATTATATAACAAAGGGTCGAAAGGATCAAAAATTGTAAACAAATGCGTCATCCATGCAGCCTCTGCTTGACTCAGATATAAATACTCCTAAGCTATTCCTAAGGCTTCAGTCAAACTTACGATCTAAGGCGGTACGGATAACTGTTCGTAGAATCTGAGACTAACTTAATCTATTGTTACTTTCCATAAAGAAGATTCTTGTCTGAAAAATAAAATAATTTTTACTATTTTATTGTGCAATTCAAATGTATATTATATTATATATTATATATTATATATATGTTATACGACTTTAAATTTCCTTAGCAGAAGCTCAGGTGAATGGGCAAGTGTCCACCGATCCGAATTGTTTACTTTCCTAATGAATGAAACTCGATCGGCTCACGAATGTTTGAGAATACATATGTATATGTATACATATATATATATATATATATATATATATATATATAGTTTATATATAAACGAATAACAAGCATACGAACTGATCAAATCATAGTTCTGTTCCGTGTTCATTCGCCAAGAGATCGGCATTGCCTCTGTTCTTACAAAGTGCAAAAACATGTACAGCGCATATGAGCGCATCTATATGTATATGCATTGTATATGTATATAGTAGCACACATAGCTTACATTGTAACGCGGTACAATAGGCTCTCTCTGTAAAAAAACATTTAGTCTTAAGTTGCTCTTGGAATAAAACGCATCACATAAAAATTGCAGCTCGTGTATTATCTGCGAATCTAGAGTACCGTTGGCCTTAGTGACATACACGGGCCATTTGTTGGACTAATATTAATAAAAAAGAAGTGACTGAACTCAAGTATATATATATGTACATATATATATATCTGTATTTATATATTGTATATATATACAGAAGAATCTGGTTGTAGCGACTTTCAAGGGACCGACGATGTTACGTCGTTATACCCGGAAGACGCGCTAAAATTTTTGTTTGTTTATTTTATGGTTGCCATGTTCATAATAGGTTTTAAAATAAAAAAAATTAATTTTTTAATCAAAACATGAAATTTAATTAATTTAATTCAATAACATGGGCTTTTCATAATAAGTCGTATGAATGAATGAGCATTTTGTTCATTGGCGAATTTACGTATTCAGCTTACTTGGAAAAAGCAGAAGAAAAATGGAAATATAACGGGACATCATATGAAATAGGCTATGACGTCTGCATACACATTCCGTTGTTTGATGCTTACATTTGTCGACATTATTTTGCCGTAATATTTCTTCCGGCACGTCGCAATATCCGGTTAATTCGTGAAAAATCTCGTCGGTATAAGCGACTTGTCGCCAAAAGCGAAACGTACTAAGCGGAGGCTCTTTCATACAAGTTTGTATGGGGACCAACCAAGCCATCGAGTCGCCATATACATACATATGTATATATATATATATATATATATGTGTATATATATGTGTGTAGGTGTGTAGGTGTGTGTATGTAAGTAAATAATAACTATAGCATCAAATGTAATTCAATTAAATATTTATTGCTGCTGCTATTCGAATGGGTGACTAACTGCACAATAATTCATTTTGCTCCACGTGCGGCTGAAATTGATCTTGTGGTACGCGTGTGCACATTTTGGAGCCTGAAATCTTAATATGAATGCAATTAGTACATATACATACATGCGTGTGCGTGTGTGTGTGCGAATGTAAGTAGAACACTGGTAAGCACATCTACATACATATATAATTAATATATATTTATTATACAGTGGTGGAAGAAATAATAGTAGTGCAAATATAAAAAAAAAAGAAAAGCCTTTGTTTCCGATACTTCCCGTCACACAATTTGAACAAAAATGTACAATTATTTGGAATGGAATATCTGGAAGAGGATAACGAAAAAATCTCGTAAGATTTTTATCCCTATGTTTAGTTATTGACGATCCTTGACAAATGCAACCGAATTTCGCTGTTCATATAAATAGTAGTGCTGCACTTGTTGTCAAGTCAAGAACTCGGTGTAAAATTGTAACAAGTAATTTATGTAAAACAATGCATCAGTAGTAACTTTAAATTATTATTGAATATTTCCATAAATTTTATTAGTTGAATTCGCAACATAATTTGAGTTTTAGTGGGTAGAGGAAAGCATTGCTCCGCAGGAAAAAGAGATTTGATATTAAGACTCAGAAAGTAGAGAAAACATACAAAGAAATAGAAAAACTAATTGGATGTTCACCTGTCATGATATTTAATGCCATTAATATTAAAATTAAGCCAGAATCTCGTGGCAGGAAGCGCATAAGGACCGCTTTAGAAGACACACGCATCGCGCGCATTTACATTGAATGTAAATGATTATGTAATATGATTTTGATAAAGAATATTTTTAAATGAAAGGCACTACTATTTTTGTGAACACCACTGTATATATATATACATACATATATACATATATACATACACACATATACACATACAGAGAGCTTTCGATTACCCACCTGTTGGGCTTACATGATGAAGAAATACACGCACAAGATAATTATAACTGCGGAAATGACGAAGATATTAAACCCAACGACTAAAAATTGGTTGTCTTTAAACTCCATCATTTTGTGATATTTTGATTATTCCAAAGCTTCCAGTTGCTCTCTCTCTCTCTCTCTCTCTCTCTCTCTCTCTCAATAATCCAGACTGTGGCCCAAGACGTCTAGCCACTGCTATTGTTCTTCTCGAACTGAGACTCGCGAAATTAAAAGTAAGAAAGCCTGCACTGGCGTTCGATCAAACGGAATGAGATCGGTTCGTGTCGGGCTCGCACACTGCACCTCACTCATAATGCAAGTTTCAAAGAACTTCAAGGTAAGATCGATAAGAAAGTCAATAAAATTATAAAGCTCGTCAATAAATCTGTCTATATCACTTCCTGTACCTAACATGGTACATGGATATGTCGATGACTGAGAAAATTTGTGATTCATGAGCACAGGTATTTTATGCTATATTTTTATAATTATTGTTATTGTTATTATTATATTTATTATTATTATTATTTTTTTTTATTATTGTTTGGTTATGCAGCCCTATTTCCCATACCGGCTGCTCCCTCCCTAGAACATACAAGAGAGCTGTTGAAACACATGCTCCGGCGCGGATGCTCTTGCAGTCGAAGCAGCCAAAAGGGCGCTATTGGCGACTGCAAGTGTTTCAGTACCCACTCTTTCCAGTACAAGCGACTGCAGCCGAGACCGCATGCTCGGGCGGGACATATCGGCTGCCTCTGCCTCGGCTGCTAGCTTGAACAGCCGAAGCTGCCAAATTGGGTAGCTTCCTCATGGCTGCGGCTGAGCAGACACTTGTTGGGTACAACTCATTCAAACCGGAGCACAACTCGCAGCGCCTCAGAAAATATATATAATATCATATATAACATAACTTAATCTTCTTTTAAATAAAGAAGGGCCATTAAAAAAACCTTAGTGGCCAAACATTTGGTGACCCCGACGTGATCTTTAATATAAAACCTTTAATATTAAAGGTTACGGAAATTGCATAATCGCATAGTACAAGCGAACCACGCGCCTGCGCACGCGTTATATATTATTGTATATTGCTCGGTGCATCCAACTCTTCGCTACAAGGCGGCAACTTTGAGCCGCTAGTTTCAAATTACTGTTCTGATTTGTTGTTGTCAAGCCGCAAATTAAACAGTATTTCAAAACTGCTGTTTTACAGTTGTCGTTATTGAACATGGTTCGAACCTGAGCCAATAGACTTGCATTTACTAGGCAATAATTAAAATAAATAAAATAAAATAAATAAATAAACTGGTCAAGCTGTGTAACGTCTGCACAGTGCTTATATCTCTTTGCTGTGGCTCCCGCACGTCACGCACCCCTCAGTTGATGCGACGCCTACAAGCAGCGACGACGTTTTGGCTGCTGTCGATTGTGTACCCCGCAGCCCTTCGAGCTCGATCGTCCACAAGGTGCTTATCGCTCTTTCCTGTGGCTCCCGCACGTCGCGCATCCCTCATTTGATGCGACGCCTACAAACAGCAGAAAACGTTTTGACTGCTGTTGATTTTGTGTTCCTCACATTCGCTGTATACAATCTACGAAGTGCAGAAACTTTATCGCGGATCAGCTGATTTACGCAAAAGGCAATTTATATACATAACAAAACTTGAAATAAATCAGAAGTCATGGCCACCCATTCTAACACCACTGATCAATTGGAACCACACCAGAAACTACCTGCTGGGTTATTCGCCAAGGTGCAAGCATTTGACCGACATTTAACTGAAGAGCGAATTTCGTCCATGCGAATCGAGGGTCTCCACCTGCACGTAGAAGAGCTCAGTGACATTAAAAGAAGATTTGATGACGCTCATGACCTCACTGATGCCAGTGAATTGAACATCGCATTGTCCATGGATTTCTGCGAGACACTTTTTTCGTCAAAGGAGAGGCTGCAGCACGAGATTAGCAAGAGGAAGGCAGCAGCGTTAGCGCCTTCAACAATATTGGCAGATGGTCCGCCCCATTTGTGCTCAGGGCATCATCAACGGCGTTCCCGAATCCCGGAGATTAAGCTCCCCGAGCTCAGCACTGGGTACGATAAATTTGCGGACTTTTCGTCAATTATTGATCAAGACCAGGACCTTACTTCAGTGGAGAAATGTCCAATGGCCTTGGAGATACTCCACCGGCGAATCAACAACAAGCGTCTTATTTTTCACGCCCATATTAATGAGCTTCTAAAGCGGCCCAAAAGTCGAGCTCCTTCGGCAGCAACTTTACGTGCGCTCTCTGACAGTGTCGTGTCCCATCTGCGTGCGCTAGAAACGCTATCGACTAATGAACAAATTGCTGACGCCATCATTATTCATACAATAACGCAAAAGGTGGACCATGTCACCCAGGAGGCTTGGCAGGATTCCATCTCATCCAATGAAATCCCATCGTTGGAGAAACTTTTAGAATTTCTAGACAGGTGGTGTCTGAAGCTCGAGAACCTGGAACACTCGGCTCTGAGGCAGCGAAGTAGGTCCCAAGCTGCAGGGCATAGGGGCAACGGCTCACAGCATATGAGATCGTATTTAACCACCACCATAGATGCGAACTCCTGCTTGTGCTGTCGTCTGCCCGGTCACAGCATCAGCAATTGCCAATTGTTCAGCAGTCTCCCCCAAATTCATCGACTCCACAAGGTAAAAAGGATGCAACTTTGCTCGGTGTGCCTGGTCCCGGGTCACTTCTCGCAAGGCTGTGTGGCTAGTTCTTGCCAGTTTTGTGGCAGACGGCACCATAGTTTGCTTCATCGTGGAGCCGCAGTGTTAGTGGCCAAACATTTGGTGACCCCGACGTGATCTTTAATATAAAACCTTTTATATTAAAGGTTACGGAAATTGCATAATCGCATAGTACAAGCGAACCACGCGCCTGCGCACGCGTTTTATATTATTGTTGTAAGTGTAAGAATATTGCTCGGTGCATCCAACTCTTCGCTACAAGGCGACAACTTTGAGCCGCTAGTTTCAAATTAGCGCATAACAACAAATATGCCAATTTCCAGGTGTGGGGATATCTTGACTTCCGAGTCCGAGGAACTGGCCACGTACGTGGAAATCTTGTACTTGACTTTGAATTTGGATTCGAGTTTGAATTGAAATATGAATATGAATGCGGACATGAATGCAAATGGTAAGGTGAGCGTGAATACATAAATATATAGAGTCTTCAAGACAAACAATAAACAAATGAATTCATTCAGAATTTACATTTTCTTGAGCCGCACACAAATCTTAAGTACACGCAGGTGCGCAGAGGCTGTCCCTCGAGTGTGGGGACGGGCAAGAGGCATGAAATGAAGGGATGTTAATGGCATTGGTATGGGGTATCAGGTGGCTTGGGTGGTTAGGGTGGTTCAGGTGGTTCAGGTGGTTCAGGTGGTTCAGGTGGGCAGGAAAATGCAATTGCTCTATGAATACAACATAACATGAATGCCTTAGATGCCTTAGATGCCTTAGATGCCGATGGGCATCGGTATAAATTAACATTACGAATTATTTTATAGAGTTTAATTTAAAATTATGCATATATAACTGCACATAACTAAGAAATCCATCTAGGTAGAGCTGTGGTCTGATTCAATCCGATCCTATCTGATCTGATCCCGTCTTGTTCTTGTTCTTGTTCTTGTTCTTAGGGCTTATCGAAGCCGGCAAAATCCGAACCCTCGGACTCATCCTCGGTCCGCTCGACGCCAATACAATGGATGCCAGTGCGCAGCATTGGCGTTCCCTTGCCCTCGCCCAGGATACGTGCGGCGATCACCAGCTGCAGCAGCTCCTCCGCGTTGTTCGAGTTGACAATGTGCAGCACTTCGCGGAGCAGCTTCTCCTTGTAGGCAAAGAACTCGATTTTCATCTCATAAAAGTCGTGCTCGTCGTGCTTTGTGCCCGTAAACTCAGTGATCCGGCAATGAAGATTCGGCGTGGCGCTAACCACGGGCATGAATTTGGTGCCGGGCGCTCCAGTGTTCCCGAAGAGGTTAGCCGGCAGATTCAGATCGATCAGATACCGATGATTGATCTGCAAGAATCCCAGGCTGACCGCAATCGTGTCACCAGATCGCTGATACGTGACACAACTGTCCGAGCCAAAGTCATCGGTCTTCAGGGTTGCCGCATCGAAGTGCACGTGAAGATCTGCGGGAGAGGGAGGAATGCGAATTACCAATGGGTTTCACTTGCAAGTAAATGTAAACTTTAGGTGCTCTACATCAATATTTGATATACAATTATTAATATATATAATATATATAATATATATAATATATGTATTTAATATATTATATAACAAAGGGTCGAAAGGATCAAAAGTTGTAAACAAATGCGTCATCCATGCAGCCTCTGTTTGTCTCAGATATAAATACTCCTAAGCTATCCCTAAGGCTTCAGTTGTACTTACGATCTAAGCTGGTACGGATAACTGTTCGTAGAATCTGAGACTAACTTAATCTATTGTTACTTTCCATAAAGAAGATTCTTGTCTGAATCCAAATAAAATAATTTTTACTATTTTATTGTGCAACTCAAATGTATATTATATTATATATTATATATATGTTATACGACTTTAAATTTCCTTAGCAGAAGCTCAGGTGAATGGACAAGTGTCCACCGATCCGAATTGTTTACTTTCCTAATGAATGAAACTCGATCGGTTCACAATTGTTTGAGAATACATATGTATATATATACATATGTATATATATAGTTTATATATAAACGAATAACAAGCATACGAACTGATCAAATCATAGTTCTGTTCCGTGTTCATTCGCCAAGAGATCGGCATTGCCTCTGTTCTTACGAAGTGCAAAAACATGTACAGCGCATATGAGCGCATCTATATGTATATGCATTGTATATGTATATAGTAGCATATATCATGCTTACATTGTAAAATCCCAATTATACAAACTCTAACACTTAAGAGAACGCGAAGAGCACGCGTTGGACTAATATTATTAATATTATTAATATTATTAAAAATGAAGTGACTAAACTCAAGTATATATATATATATATACATATATATATATATATATATATATATATGTATTTATGTACATATATTGTATATATAAACAGTAGAATCCGATTGTAGCGACTTTTAAGGGACCGACGATTTTACGTCGTTATACTCGGAAGACGGTTGCCATGTTCATAATAGGTTTTAAAATAAAAAAAATTAATTTTTTAATCAAAACATGAAATTTAATTAATTTAATTCAATAACATGGGTTATTGTAATTTTTTTTCGGCACGTCGCAATATCCGGTTGATTCGTCAAAAATCTCGTCGGTATAAGCGGTTTGTCGCTTATAGCGAAAACGTGCTAAGCGGAGGCTCTTTCATATAAGTTTGTATGGGGACCAACCAGGCCATCGAGTCGTTATAAACGGATTCTACTGTATATACTTTGTATATATATACATATATATATGTAAGTAAATAATAATTATTGCATCAAATGTAATTGAATTGAATATATATTGCTGTTGCTAGTCGAATGGGCACGATGATTCATTTGAGGCCTGAAAGTGGGATATGAATGCAATTAGTACATATGCATATATACGTGTGCGTGTGTGTGTGCGAATGTAAGTAGAACACTGGTAAGCACATCCACATACGTATGTATATAATTAATATATATATATATATATATATATATATATATATATATATATATATGTGTATATACATACATATACACATACAGAGAGCTTTCGATTACCCACCTGTTGGGCTTACATGATAAAGAAATGCACGCACAAGATAATTATAACTGCGGAAATGACGAAGATATTAAACCCAACGACGAAAAATTGGTTGTCTTTAAACTCCATCATTTTGTGATATTTTGATTATTCCAAAGCTTCCAGTTGCTCTCTCTCTCTCTCTCTCTCAATAATCCAGACTGTGGCCCAAGACGTCTAGCCACTGCTATTGTTCTTCTCGAACTGAGACTCGCGAAATTAAAAGTAAGAAAGCCTGCACTGGCGTTCGATCAAACAGAATGAGATCGGTTCGTGTCGGGCTCGCACACTGCACCTCACTCATAATGCAAGTTTCAAAGAACTTCAAGGTAAGATCGATAAGAAAGTCAATAAAATTATAAAACTTGTGAATAAGCCTGTTAATATCACTTCCTGTACCTAACATGGTACATGGATATGTCGATGACTGAGAAAATTTGTGATTCATGAGCACAGGTATTTTATGCTTATATTATTATAATTATTGTTATTGTTATTATTATATTTATTATTATTATTATTTTTTTTTTTATTATTATATTTTTTTTTAATTTTTATTGTTATTATTATTATTATTATTATTATTTTTTTATTATACAAATAATTATACAATTTAGGGCGTGATATGCTGCCACATATTGTTAATAAGGGACAAAAGCAATATTTTCGAAGATCCACTTTATATTCAATTTATCAATGTATAAAAAGCAATCCCACTTTTATTCCAAATTTCTATAGATCGTGATATGAATGCTTTCCACCTATCAATAGTAGGTACAGGTTGTATCAACGCTCTTTGCTTGGATAGGTTGCAGTCCGAGCGCAGCTCTCTCAATGTCATAAGTGGCGACAATCTCGTCGGTCTCCGTAAAACAGCTGTGAATGCGAGGTTGAAGTTGAATTAATGTAAATTTCAAATTCAAAATAAAACCTACGTCATGATATATATATTGAACTTAAAAGAATCTTGTAAAGATAAGTAAGTCCACAGGATTACTTCCTTAGCCTATTAAAGGCGTGTCCTCATGTATTTCCTGGAAATGTTACGTGCAAATGCCGCAGACATCAAATATGTTAATTTTCTGGGTAAAGAAAAGATCGACTGAGGATCTACGCACAGGTTGGAAGGATCCTTCATGAAAATAAATGGATGCTTTCGGAAAGGTACCCCTTTAAATTCTGTCGATGTGTTCCGATGGTCAGTCGCTGTCATAGCCCCCAAGCTGAGGTGTACACCAAGCGATTTAAACGGCCATGTCCTTCCGGGTAGTTGCTGGCATCTTAAAGGAGCTCTGAAAGCAAACTTAAGCAATGAGAATTAAATCGCAACCAGCCACTATAACAATTCACTTACTGCTCTTATCTTCTGCAGTCCAAAGGAACAGTCACATTCTCCTGGACCAATCCCTGGAATAATCCAAAGACTCCACGACTATTGAAATCCCCCTCCCTGCGGCAAGGCAAGTGTCTCCTTTTTTTAATGGAAATAAAATAAAATATATTATACTTTTATATAATTTGTCCACTTCTCATTTAAAGCCGCGTTGACATTTTATTTTTGAATCGTTTATTATTATTATTATTATAATTAATTTGTTTATATGGTAAATGTACAATATATATAATTAATTAATTGAAATATATGTGTATATTTTTTTAAGTATATCATTGATAAAAAAAAATTGCTTCTCGTAATTTGTTAAACAAATGCCCGCAGTAAACATTTAATTTAATTATAAACATTTTAATTTAGTTATAAACATTAGTTTTAGTTTCGTGGAGCACCTTAAATTGTTTAAAACGTTCTTTGATTCCGCGTATAGGTTCTATACACATTCACATACATACACATATGCATACACATATACATATACATATCTGTCTATGTATAATCGTATAATCATATATATATATATATATATATCTATACTCTATATACTATATAATCTTTATAAAAAGGCCTGCAAATTGGTCAGTGTGTGTGTGTGTGTGTGTGTATGTGTGTGAGTGCATTTAGTTAGTGGGTCCAAAGGATTCCAGCTCTTCCGTTAAGCAAGAAATGCAGAGAAATACTTTGAATGTACCCAAGCTTGAAGGCTGTTTGTGAGTTGATCCTGTGATGGGTACACGGCTCGAACAGAGGGTGACAGATGGAAACAGAGGGGGGAAGGGGGTTGGATTCATTTGAATAAATATTTGTGACACTGAGCAAAATCTTCAAAGTTGTCCCGCTTACATGGAACGCCTGTGGATCACGACAATTGTGGGAACTTTGTCCGCAGCGGCGTTCACATTGAATTCATATACATATACATATATGTATATATATAGAAGATCTGAATAATTATGAATTGTAAATAGAGTTCAGTTGGCATGGACATTCATTAGCGAATAACAACAAATATGCCAATTTCCAGGTGTGGGGATATCTTGACTTCCGAGTCCGAGGAACTGGCCACGTACGTGGAAATCTTGTACTTGACTTTGAATTTGGATTCGAGTTTGAATTGAAATATGAATATGAATGCGGACATGAATGCAAATGGTAAGGTGAGCGTGAATACATAAATATATAGAGTCTTCAAGACAAACAATAAACAAATGAATTCATTCAGAATTTACATTTTCTTGAGCCGCACACAAATCTTAAGTACACGCAGGTGCGCAGAGGCTGTCCCTCGAGTGTGGGGACGGGCAAGAGGCATGAAATGGAGGGATGTTAATGGCATTGGTATGGGGTATCAGGTGGTTTGGGTGGTTTGGGTGGTTCAGGTGGTTCAGGTGGGCAGGAAAATGCAATTGCTCTATGAATACAACATAACATGAATGCCTTAGATGCCTTAGATGCCTTAGATGCCGATGGGCATCGGTATAAATTAACATTACGAATTATTTTATAGAGTTTAATTTAAAATTATGCATATATAACTGCACATAACTAAGAAATCCATCTAGGTAGAGCTGTGGTCTGATTCAATCCGATCCTATCTGATCTGATCCCGTCCTGTTCTTGTTCTTGTTCTTAGGGCTTATCGAAGCCGGCAAAATCCGAACCCTCGGACTCATCCTCGGTCCGCTCGACGCCAATACAATGGATGCCAGTGCGCAGCATTGGCGTTCCCTTGCCCTCGCCCAGGATACGTGCGGCGATCACCAGCTGCAGCAGCTCCTCCGCGTTGTTCGAGTTGACAATGTGCAGCACTTCGCGGAGCAGCTTCTCCTTGTAGGCAAAGAACTCGATTTTCATCTCATAAAAGTCGTGCTCGTCGTGCTTTGTGCCCGTAAACTCAGTGATCCGGCAATGAAGATTCGGCGTTGCGCTAACCACGGGCATGAATTTGGTGCCGGGCGCTCCAGTGTTCCCGAAGAGGTTAGCCGGCAGATTCAGATCGATCAGATACCGATGATTGATCTGCAAGAATCCCAGGCTGACCGCAATCGTGTCACCCGATCGCTGATACGTGACACAACTGTCCGAGCCAAAGTCATCGGTCTTCAGGGTTGCCGCATCGAAGTGCACGTGAAGATCTGCGGGAGAGGGAGGAATGCGAATTACCAATGGGTTTCACTTGCAAGTAAATGTAAACTTAAGGTGCTCAACCACACACACTCAGGCCACCCACCCCCCAAACACACTCACACATGCTAATGTACACTCAATCACACACACACACACACAACGATTGTCACTTCTACGCAGGCAACTAGACTCGTGACTGTGTCTCAAATTTCTTAGCTTTTCGTTGCTTTCTAATTGAGCAGCAGCTCAGGTGGTGATTGGCACACGCACACATAAATTTGTTGACTAGTGTCGATTTTGCACCAACAAATCCTCAATTCTCAGAGAGCAAATTAAATGGTTATCGCAAGAAACTCACTTAACCCCGAACATAACTTTGTTGGCCAGTGTTGGCGGCACGAACACAAACCCCACTCTGATTGGATGCATATCTCTGTTTTGCTTACTAGTGTTGGTCCTTCGTTATCTGTATAGTGTTAAGCGATAAGCGTGTGGAGTGTGGGGTGTGGGGTGTGCGGCATGTGGCAAATAGCTTTGACTTTGTAATTTACATATTTGCGTTGGATAAACATAATTATTTTTCATTTGTGGCCAAAATCAATGGCTGATACGCATTACAATGGCAGCAAGCATGTATCTGCCGGCAGATACATCTGCTGTATCCATGCCTTATACATATTTGCCCATTCAGCTGGGATCATAGATAAAAATACTTATGGCTACGGCTGAAGGCAAGCAAACAGATATAAGGCCCATTTGTGGGACAAACAGTCGCCGTCTCTGCGCTTGGCAATTAAATGAACTTGCGCAGGAAAAGACGATGACGACGTTGGCAATAATGATGTTGGCGATGACGATGATGATGATTACAGGAAGCAAGGAAATTGCGTGTAAGCGCGTAATTAAACGCGTCCACTAAGCGGAAGAGTTGCAGTGGGGGTAGGCGGCTCAAAGGGGAGCCCCAGCCTGACTTTGGGCTCAGATTTGTTTGCCGACTCCAAGGTCACATGCGCTGCTCTGATTTTGCTCGAGCTGCTCAAGTTGTGGGGGAGGCTGAGGTTCGCCAGCCTCTTAAGCCTCTGTGGGTTGCTTAGGTCTTCAGCTGCATTCAAATTGGGTCAATTGGGAGCAAGTCGTGCACTCGAGTGCTTCCGATTGGAAGCGTTCCACTTTCTTCTCGTTGATTAAAACGAAGGGAATTCAATTCATAAAACTTTGTTGACTTTTCTAATTGAAATGAACAAGCGAGTTTCTGGATAGCAACAACAAAAAAAAAATACAAAGCGAGAGGAAAATATGGGGAAAGAGAGAAAGAAATAGCAAGTCCCCAGAAATGATCCATTTGAAAATTCTATCCAAAATTAACGTTCGTGTTTACAGGCTGCTAATCATTGGCATGGGACTCGAAGCAATAAAAAATGTGGCTTGTTTTACAATCAAATTAACATAAGGCCTATGCGCAGGGCAAGACTTACAATTATATCAATACATCAATATATCAATATATACCAATATACCAATATACCAATATACCAATATACCAATATATAACAATATATTGAGATGTGGGCATAATGTCGAGGGGCTCTTCATTCACAAGTTCGGACACTAAAATCCACTAAGTGGATGGTAAATAAAACGGAAGGCATCGATCACTAGACTCATGGCCCGAAAAGAAGAAAAGAAAAAAAACTTGGCTATAAATAGAAGTTCTTCTGTTGTTTTAGTTTTAGTTCTTGGCACTACCAAAAACTAAACTATGCCGTGCCGATAACAAATGGGGGGAAGTTCTAAGATCTGAAAATCATTGGGCAGCGGAAGAGACCAGACGGGAAGTTTATGCGGGTCGCAAATTAAGATGGATGGAAATCGGAAAATCTGAAAACTGATCGCTGGACACTGAAATTTAATTAGATTAAAAAGCTTCGATGAGCAAGAAATAAAATAATTTAAATTTGGAATTAATAATCGACGGGGAAGCCATTGAAATTGTGACTTGGGCTGAACGCTTATCAAGACAACATAAATCATGATAAAGGCGCCACGCATAAACATCGAACATTCGAATTTTATGATATGTTTTCACGTTTCAAATTATACCACAAACATTCTATATATACCCCTCTATATATATAGCTATATATATATATATATATATATATATATATAGAGCACACACACACACTCGTTGTCGTCTGTGCTGTGTGTCCACTGTAGCCAAGGAATGTCTGCGCAGACGTTTCTTTTGGCCGACCGCCCGATCGCCCGATCGCCCGATCGCCCGATCAGCAAAGACGTCATAAGCGCATCGCCATTTGGATCGAAGTTTTTATTTTTTGGCTTCAATTAAATTGAATTTTCAGCTTAAGTTTAGCGAAAAAAAACAAACAAGTTCCAAAATTTCGCAATTGCATCAGCAGTAATTTTTCTGCTGCCCCTTTAAAATATTTTCTTTATAATTTACCCCCACCATCACCTTCCGCCCACCCGCAAATAATTTGTATGCATAAATTTCTTATAATTCCGCTAAATTTGCTTAAATGGGGAGTCAGTGTTAAGGGACTAGTGAATTTTATTACAATGGCGAATGAATCCCTTTATACTTCCCCAAGCTTAACACCCCCTGCCATGTCACCGCTACACCCCCGCCCACCAGTCTCTTGCAAAGCATTGCGCATTAAATTTGCACAATGCGACGCAACGCGACGCTCAAGTGTCGCCCCTCTGTGGGTGGGCGGCAAGGCAAACGCGGGGCTAAGTCTCACACTCACACACACACACAAAGATATACATGTTTGTATGTAGTTGGACATACGTATGTAACTTTTTTATGAATTTTAATGAAAAGTCACGCTCTGTGCGACTTCACCCCTCCCTTGCCCCTCACCCCATGGCACTTGGCCCCGTCGCGTGGATCACCTGATGAATGGGCAATTCGAGACCGCGAAATTTGTTGGCTCTGATTTGTGCCTAGGCGATCTCTCGGTTCTGATAATTGCATCACGGAGCAGCGATCAATTGATTGACGTTACCCGGTTAAACGGTAAAACGGTTAAACGGTTAAACTGTGCAACGGTTAAATGGTTAAAAATCAAAATAAAAAAAAAAACCAAGTGGAAGAATTTTCAATTGGTTTGTTTGCGGACTTTGGTTAATTAAGTGCCATCCATCTGCCCATCCGAAGGAGTGATGAAACAGCAGAGAGGCTGCCGCTGAGGCCACTGGGGGCATCTTCACTTTATTTCATAGCTCGTTCCGCTCTGCTGTCATCCTCCACTATGACGTGCGATATACATTTCCCCACAGCTTGTTTTTGGGAAGGGAGTCACATGTTGTCCATTCGAAATTCGGGCACTTGGAACCTTTGGGTGGGGTGGCTGCTCGGGGACGAGATCGAGCAAACATTTTGACACGTTCCCTAATTTTATTAATTTTTTTTCGAAATTTAAATTACTGTTGGGCACGAATTTAATTGTATAAATTGACAAAAGAATTTTTTTTTCGAAAAGAATGCGATATTTGAAAGTGTCTCCGCATGCGGAACACCCTACTTATTTACTAGATCGAAATGTTTGGTATTTAATAAAAAAAATAAATAAAAAATATTTAAAAATTAATAAATAAATATTTAGAAGCAAATAACCAATAAAAAAATTGTTTTATTAATATTTCTGATGATGATCGTAATTAAAAAAATAATTTAAAAATAAATAAATATTTTCAAACAATAATTAAATATTTAAAAATAATAAATAAATATTTTAAAATATTTAATCAATATTAAATAACTAGTTCATCGGTCAATCAGCATATGCTACATGATCAAATGTATCTGCCTTATATGCAACACCCCCCACATCTCATCTGAAAATCAATCCCCAACTGCTTCTGGGGAGGGGGGGACGCCCAACTTTATAGAGACGCCAAAAAGATTTATTGGGAATAAACTTCAATTTGCGGGATTTATTTACTTTTTTTTTTTTGAAGAGTTTGTGAAATAGATAATAAAAATTTTAATAATATCAGTGGGGACTGTGGTTACATCATTCCAATTCTCACCCAGCGGCCCGCCCCCGCAATGGGGGTCAGCCGAACAGCAGAATAAAAACAAAATAAAACCAATAAAAAATGCATAACGAATGCGAATTTCAAATCAAAACAATTGTCGAGGTATCGCGGGACATCTGTCAATCAAACACCTATGTAGAACGGTACACAGTTGTATGTGTGTGTGCGTGTGTGAGAGTGTTTGGTGTGTGTGTGTGTGTGTGTGTGTGTGTGTGTGTGTATCTGTTAGGTACGGGAAACGTTTGAATATCGCCCCCCCTTGAGTTTGCCACCGAATGCAATGGGGCCACCATTGGCAACAGCAACAACAACAGCAAAAAAACAAAACCAAAAACAACAACAACAACAATAAAGCGCAGCTATTAATAGCTAACAACTAGTCAGCAAAGTTAGATATATATATATGATATATATATATACATATACATGTTTATGATAGATATATATATATATATATACAAACAACTACAGATTCACATTTACATTTGTTTGTTTTTCAACAACAATAAAACATTTGTTGAAAGCCTCACAATGTGTAGTTTAATTAAAAAAAAAAAAAAAAACAAAAAAACCCACAGCGTCTCGGGCGCAGAAGGTGTCTAGGTCTCAGGTGTTGGAAATCGCAGTGATAATTGAGTTGATCGGGTTACTAACTAAATACTTAGTCGCAGGTATTGAGTATCTACATTTGTGTGCATGTGTACGTGTGTGTGTGTGTGTGTATTTGTACAACGGATTCCACTTCTTACGACTCATGACAAATTTATAATTGCAAATGTTTTTCCAACTCTCTGTTCATATTTGTAGAATTCCCAATTGTATTTATTTTAAGGTGTGTTTGTTGTTGTTGTTGTTGTTTGTTGCTGTTGAAAAAATAACATTAATTACTGCCATAAATAATGGAAGTTAAATAAAGTAGAAGGAAAATCTATGAAGGGCTTTAAACTGTCACAAATACAAGAAGCCTTATGAAAACCGGTCGCTTGTTCGACGTATACGACGAGGTCAGAGATCTAGATGGAAATCAATATTAAGTTGGAAAATCTCTACCCTCAATATAAAAGTAAAAATTAAAATTTATCAAAAATTTATTCTCAGCTTGATAAATTTAAAACTGAGTATTCCGTTCCAACCCTTGAATTATTATGATTTACATTTATTATGAATTTTTAAAGCCACTAAGCTCCATAAATATAGAGTATTTCAGGTTCGAGTTAATTCCTAACGTTTTTTGGCTTGTTTAAAAATAATTTGATCAAGCACTTGCGTTGTGCTTCTGGCCAACTGATAAGCTCCCAGTGGAGCAGTCAGCAGTTGGCGATATGGGGGTAAGAAAATGTTAAGACCTTGTAATTTAATTGGACCCCGTCCTCGGCCCCACCGCAGGCTGGCGTGTAGCAGCTGCCGCGTCAAATGGGAGGCGGGTGCAAATAAGACACCGCAATATTGAAAATTGGCTTAAACTTGACCATGAACAAATATTATTTTTAAAAAGCAAAACAATACAAGGCCAACGACAACAGAAAAACAATACAGATCTTAATGCATGTGTGTGTGTGTGTGTGTGTGTGTATGGTTGTGTGCAGGAAATCTATTAGGACCGTCTGTGTTTTGGGACTCCTTAGTTCTCGGACAAATAATTACAAATATAGTAAAGTATTTGACAATGATAGTAAAACACTCATAGACTAATGTTTTATACATTTCAAACACGCAATCACACAGAAAATAAGAAATCTTTTCATTAATACATTAAGCCGGTGCTTTCGCACTGTGATATTTTTACTGCAAATCAGAGGGAGAATTAAAGGTAAACAAAATGATGTTGTTACCTGGCTGAGTCTCAACATTCTCTTTGGGGCATTCAGACATTGTTATATTATTATAAATTGGTAAATGCAGGCGTCGATTGTCAATAAAATAAAATTCAGTTTCTCACACAAATTGCGAGAAAGCCGCAAAGTTAGTAAAATTCAATCTTTCTTTAAATAAGCGGCCACACAGACGCGAACAACGCTAAACAATAAAGTAAACTAATTGAGTGTGCCCAGATAGCAACAATGAATAAAACGTAGCAAGCAGTTTCGATTATTTCTGACCAAAAACTTACGTCATCGTAATGCATCCCTATTACAATAAAAATTCATAAAGACTTATCGATGCTTATCGATTGCTCAATGCTGCCAGACTTTGGACGTTTTACAGAGTTGATTTGATTGTTGTTCATCGAGAGTCGCAAAATGGTGGCTTCTGCTATACGCGGAGAAATTTTGTTGTACCACTAAGAACTGAAAAAATACGCATTTGTGCTTATAAAATATAGTTAAATTTTAGTGGAAAACTTAAAGAAGCTTGCGTTTGTGCAATATGCGAGTGAATGTGTACACAAATTGAGTTCAAAAGCCAATAAAATATTTCTTAACTCCCGAAGATATAAAAAATGTAAAGCAAGCAAGCGAAGTGCGTGTGTGTATATATGTTCGTATATGTGTTCGTGAGTATATGTTTGTATGCGCGTTTAAGTGTTGTTCATGTGTATTGTAAACGTTCGTCTGTGTTTGTGCGCAAAGTGTATGCAAAAAAGAAGAAGACAAAACAGAAGAGCATTAAAAAAACGTATTGTTGGGCTGGTAGTCACTTACAAGTTTAACGTGCACACAACGGCAGCACCAACAATCAACAACGGCGAAAATTAGCGAGCCTCTAAATGTAAGAAACAACTACAACAAGTGTGCAAAAATTAATTATTTTTTTTTAAGTGTGTCACTAATTTCATTTGAAGCGTCCAAGTCGCAGCGTCAGTTGCTGTCGATTTCGCAGTCGCCGTCGACGTCGTAATGCGCAGCGTAGAAATCGTTAAAATTTATTAGTGAAAAATGTATGAGAGCGTCGCAGTCACAGTCGCAGTCGCAGCTACAGTTGCTGTTAACAGCGACGTCGTTTTAGTTAGCGTCGGCGCTGCAACTGTTTGCACACAAAGCAAAGTGAAAAAGCTAAAGCGGACTGAGAAGGGTAAAGACGCAGACGAAAACGACGACAACGACGGCGACGACTTGTGAGCTAAGAGTAGCGGGAGAGGGGCTTTCTATTATGGACTTTTTGGGGTAGAACAATACAACGGCAACTGCGACAAAAGACAGCAACGACTCAAAGGCTCAACAAATTTCACTGAAAAGGAATCGCAAAGCGCAGCAGCAGCAGCAGCAGCAGCAGCAGTAGCAGCGGCAGCGGCAGCGGCAGCAGCAATAGCAGTAACAGTTTAGGCGGCAGCAACATCAAGCAAGCGTCACCCACCACCAACGCAGCTGCTGCGTCCACCCCCCGTTTGTTAGGCCGTCCGGTCGACCGACCAATCGTCCGCCCGCCCGGCACATTGACGGACCGCTGCTGCTGCTACTGCTACTGCTTTTGTAGCTTTGCTTTGTTGCTTTTTCGCTGACGTTGGCTGAAAAATATATGTTCTGCGGCTCGCGCCTTTTTTCAACTTTTTATGTTTGATATTTTTGCATTTGTTGTCTTGCGATATTCATGTTGTTTTTGTGTGTTTTGTTTTTTTTTTATTTGTGTAACTCTTGAGCTTCATCTTTTTCTTCATAATCATCATCTGGGTTCTTACCTACGTCATCTCTTCGATTCCAGCTGTGCCTGTGCAAATTAACCAAAATATACATTTCCGGCTGCCTACACCCCCTTTTCCCCAGCACGCCGTCGCTGTGTAGCAAGCAGCAGGAGTAACGCAAACAGCAATAGCAACACCAACGACGACGACATCGACATCGACATCGACATCAACATCAACATCAACATCAACATCAACATCAACATCAACATCAACATCAACATCAACATCAACAGCAACAGCAACAGCAACAGCAACGACAACAAGAACATCATCAACAACAGCCCCAACACCAACACCGTCACCGTCACCATCACCATCACCATCACCATCGCCATCGCCATCGCCGTCACCGTCACCATCACCACCATCATCATCATCATTGACAGCATCGCAGTTTAGCGCCTGGCAGTGTCAATAGATATCACTTTCTCTCTCCATCTCACTCGCGCAAGCAAGGAACGGTACCATCGACGGCCAAGTGGGAGCCACAGCCACCCGGTTTCGAGTTGCTCGCTGAGAAAGGCCTTACAGACACATCATCTACACTGGATTCATGGTGAGTTACCGCTATGAACAGCTGTTTAACTAGGCATATATTTAATTATTTGTTTGCTTAATATACACACGCTGGCACACATACATAAATGAACGCGTACATACGTACACACACACACACACACAAGCAATATTTGCCCCCGGCTCGTGTGTCATTCGTTCTCATCCCAGGGGAGGGTCCTTCCCTTATACGACTCAGTCTGAACTATTGAACTACATACACATCTTTTTTTTTTTTTTTGAATGGGGGGGATTGCCCGCTGTGATAGACAAGCAAATTGCCAGGCTCACTCATTACTGCATCATAAACTAATTAGGTAAAGTGCCTTAAGTGCACAAACACACAAGCACACACACACACACATACACACACACATACATATATATATACATCATTAGATACACTCCCACTTACACGCACAGCCATTAAGTTTTGGTACATTAAAAAACGAAAATAGATTGGTTCCTAGAGCGATCCTTGAATTGTTCACTGAAGCAGCACTGAGTACTCCAAAAATGTCATTGGAGCTGCCCAAGTAATTAATATAATAATTATTATTTTATTACTAGAATAACAACAATGCTCACTAAGTGAAGTTGGTTTTGGGCTCAAATCTAAAAGTATAGATTGAGGCTGCAGATTCAGAATCTTGAGTTTGATTTGAAATCAATTAAAATTGAGTTCATTTTATTAAGTTCAAGCATATGATTAAAGATGAAAACTAAATATAAACAGAAGCAGTGATTGGCTGAAATTTACTGGTTCAAGTTCATGCGGCTTTGATTCCAGTTCAAGTCTCTGTCTCAGTCTCAGTCTCAGTCTCAGTTCCATTTCCAGTTCCAGCTCCAGCTCCATACTCACTCTGAAATACCTGTAATCCAAAAGTTCCCAAAGTTGTTTAACAGCCCAAGTCTGGTAGAACTGTCAGAGCGTTACATCCACAAGCTGTCAATTAGTTTGATCGCAGTCGCTGATTAATTGCTGAATGGTCGATAATTTGATGTTGGGCATAATAAAAGTGAATACAAATTTATTTACTTAATGGATATTCAGGCAAATTGGTGCTCGGTACATTTTGTAAACAATTTATTATGCTAATGACAATCCTCTTATATCTATTAATTAAATTAAACATCAAGTGACTGAACAAATGTCGCATTTAAGCCTCTTGAGTACAGTTAACAATTTCATTTCAAGGAGTCACTAAGGACTTCCTAAGTTAGTTGTTAATTCGCTGACCAACCGATACTCGACTAACCGATACCCTCGATACTTACCCATATCCATCCGCGGGTTAAGCTTCTATTAAATTCCTAATAAAGTTGATAAGGCCGGCCGTAATCTAAATCCAAGATACAAAAATTCGCCAATCCAAAATTGCGTGCATAATCCCGTAAAGAAGGAAATGACTAGTTAATCCGTGTGCGCGCTTCAGTTCCGACGAGTCAAATTCAAGTATTCAAAGATTTCAGGTGATTCCCTGGAAATTGCCAGGTACAGCAACGTTTATCGCACCCGGAATAAAACCAATTTCCATGGCCACTTTGTTTCCTTATCTCCCGACACCCCAAAGAGACGAGAGAGATAGAGAGAGAGTGACAGGGGGGAATGAGAAAGGAGGCTTAACCCTGAAAGGGGCGGAGTGAAAGGTACCTGATTACAGAGGAATAAAACCTGAAGTGTTTAATTAATTAATAACGTGCTAATAATGCATTAAATACAAAGCAGAAAGAAAAAACATCAAATAAAATAAACAAAAACTGTCAGAAATCTTAAAAGCCAAATTGCTCCGAGCAGGAACCCACGACCCAACGCTTTAAATGAACCGTTGAGGAATGTGCCCACGCCCACGCCCACGGCAATACCCATGCCTACGCCTACGCCTTCGCGTTCGCCCAATGATGTGGTTTTGCTGTCGGTTTGGCTCTGTTGGTCTCTTCAGTGCCAGTGATGATGTTGATAATGAAAAGCGGTGGGCTTCAGGTGGTGGGTGGTATTCGGGGGGGTGGGTAGCACTGAGTGGCATTGGGTGTATTGGGTGTACTGGGTGTTGGGATTTAACGAAATGGGATGTGATGGCAGGTGGCAGGTGGCAGGAAGGGTATGGCCTTTGATGTCGTTTTTGTGCGCTTTCATATTTTATTATTAGTCATTTGGCTTATTTATAATGCGCTGTTAAAGTTTAAGTTTTATTAATCTGTTTGGTGTGCTTTTAATTTATAATTGCCGCTTATCTGATTGAAAAACGCGAGACACTTGGACTCGAGTGTCGATTTATTGACACCGATTAGAAATGTGCCTTCAATACGAACCACACACACACACACACACACACAGCTGTACACTTGCATACATAAGCTTAGAAAAGCACAAGAAGTGCGCTCAAAAACATAAAACGACGTAAATTAATATCAGTTATTGAACACATCTCTCATTTTATCGTAGTGAGAATTATTATACATGTAATTCTGAACTATCTGTAATTCCCTAGAGAAAGACTGAGAGAGGGAGATATTAATTTCAAGTCTCACTAACAGGCATTCCATTAGGCTTCGACCCAACCTCGAATACGTTCCGTATTGGGTCATTATATAAACCTAGTAATTAACGTCTAATACTAACCCAACTTGTTTGGGTTGAGCGCATCGCATCCAAAGCAACAACAGCAACAACAGAACAACGAACAACAAACAACAACTGTAAAAGATAACCTACAACCAAAAGGCATGGCGTAGGGAAGGAAACATTTAGAAATCCATTTTCAACTGAACATAAATGATTTATAATCTAAACTGTTATTAATGGTATTTCAGAGACCATAAAATCAAAGCATGCACAGGCCAGGCGTATGTCCAATAACGCGCACACACACGCACACACACACACACATGTCCAGTAATAGATGTACGAAAATCCAATAAAATAGCGTAATCGAAGATTATTGATATTATTGGGAATCTTTATTGAGATTACTGTTAGTTTCTGATATATTGAGACATCAGAACTGCCGTTAATAATGATCCCATCGTATATCATATATTTTTATGACTTCAAGTATTAATTTGAATCCAAGGTGCTAAGGCTCTATCTAGACTTCTCTCAATGCATGCACGTAGTTATAAATGATCAAAGATCATTTCCAGAAAGCTTACAGAAATCTGAAACTTAATTCAGAATAAAAGTTTGTATGTGTTCGTGCGTGCGTGTGTGTGTGTGTGTGTGCACCGCTCTCGCCTATCAACGCATTCCAACAGCGTGATACTCCATTAGCGATAAGATAATTAACACACAAAGCGCTTATTAAATTTATTTTCGAATAAAGCCGAATAATTAAGCGCAGGTTAATCGCTGTAAAATCAATGGATAGGCGTTCAAACGTAATGCAAAATCGTGTTTCAAATTTATTATTTATTTAAAATTTTACAATAACAACAATGGGATACCATAAATCTTTTGCATTGTGTGTAATTCGATTACGAGATTACAACAAATTCACATGCAAAACGCTCATTTGCAATAAACTAAAGACACGCAGGACAAAACGAACTGAAAAATAAAGATAAAGATAAAGAGAGAAAGAGAAAGAGAGAGGCCGACAAGAAGGCCGTAATGAAGCGACAAACAGTCGGACAGTCGGGCTAATTCCCCTGCAGTCATTTCTATAGAAAAAACAATAAAGACAATGACATAAACACTTGAAAAGGACCTAACAATACAGCACAGTACAAAACAGGAACTATTTATACGAAAATAGGAACAACGAAAGCTACGCAAACGAAACAACAGCAATACAGCAATGAATATGAGAGGGAAAAAGGGCAAATAGTCTCTTTTTACATGAATATATATTCTCGTAAACCCTTGTATTTTTTTCTAATCCCTTCTTTAACCTTCCATGCATCTATCTGCGTGCCCTTCCGTGAAGGAAAAACGGGCGACATAAGTAACACGAAACAATTTCCAAATGAAGCGCGGATAAGCCGCAAAATCCTTAAAATACTCGATAAAATTACATAAAACTAATCGCACAAGCACACGCACACAATCAAGCATTTTTACACACACCATAGCACAAGCCCTCGCACATGCACACAGCAAGTAAAGAGGATAGAAAAAAAAAACAAAATAGAAGAGCAGAGAATTGGCTATATGACTGCCTGACCGACTTGACGATGCATGTAGACGGGACTGTGAGAGGAAGGCCGACAGACAGACATGCAGAGAATGATGAAGGTATCTACACCGACAATCTGTTTAACAACTTCATGAGCAGCAAATCCAACAAATCGCATAAACGACAACGACGCTGACGATGACGACAACAACAACAGCAACAACAACAACAACAACAACAACAACGACAACAGCTACGACTACGACAACGACAACGAAGACTGCGACGACGATAACGACGAAGTGAAGTTCGGAAGTACACGAGCAGCTCCAAGTGATGCACAAGTTAGACAAGAGCAGAAGTAGAGGCAAAGTCGTGGCACTCGTCGTGGGTCGTTTATTTGGTTTTGTTTGGTTTCGGTTTGGCTTTTTGGAGCGCCGCAGTAGTCTTTGAATAGATGCTCAATCGTTCGGTTGAATGAAGAGGAGCGTATGGGAGTTTTATAGAGCGTTGGGTCCCGTGCTGGTACGGGAGTGGGAAGTGGGAAAGTGGGAAACGACTATGAATGAAGGGAATGTGGCATAATGTTCTTGTTGATGTTGAGTAATGGGCATAACAACTGTAAGCTGACTGCACTCGAAAAATCTTCAGTTGCCCTCTTACATATATACTCTTCTATATATATATATATGTATATATACATATATATATATATATATATGTATGCAAACACACAAGCACGCATACATTTGATTTCCATGTGGTCCCAAAGAAAAGAGAAATTTGTTGGTTATTTATTTATTTTATTTTTTTCGGAAAAGGATGGGGTTAAACGCACCGTTGCAAGTTGAGTGCTCCAACTTTATTTGACTGCCTTCTGTGTTTTTGTTTTGTTTCTTTCATTCGTTTTATTTATTTTTTTTTTGTTTTTGACTTTTTGGTCATCTCTTTTGATTTGTTGTGAAAATTTGGCTTTCACAACAAATATACTCGTTCACAATGCATATGCACAGACATACAAATATATATATATACATTTATATATGTTTATGTTTTGTACTAGTGTGAGTATTAGTATTATTGCGTGTGTGCGGGAGAGTGTGGCGTTGACCGTCCTCGAGACACCTTTACGTGCCTACAAACATTTCAATGGGGTTTCCGCACTTTAGTTCAGACATTCCAACCTAATTGATCTGCTCATCCACTATATTTTGATACCCTATTCGGTTTAAATGTGATTAAATCGGGTATACTGAAATCTGTATTAAGGAGTTTTTGATTTTTTTATTATTAATATGTAGTTAGTTGATTATATTATCTCAATATCTGTGTGAGGGATACGTTTGCGATACTTCCCTTAGCTTTAATATTCAAAAAGCACATTTGTTTCAATGTTATGATTATGTTGTGTGGAAATTATTATT
The DNA here is from genome assembly GCA_035044505.1 of Zaprionus lineosus. NCBI lineage: Eukaryota > Metazoa > Arthropoda > Insecta > Diptera > Drosophilidae > Zaprionus > Zaprionus lineosus. The sequence continues at coordinate 2,396,280 of JAWNNX010000694.1, read as the reverse complement.
GTTTTGAATCTGCCATAAATATACTATTTGAGTTCGTAAATATTTATAAATAAACTTAGGTCTCTTCCGTAAACATAAGAACTTGTTCAGACTACCTGGCATTTGAACCTAGTTGTTGGCTCAGGTAGGGTAGGGTATTCAGTTTTCACGTATACTCTTTTGAACCGAAGTAATCGGATACCGCTCTTGGATTGCCCAGTAGATTATTAGCATCAAGTTAATAACCACCCTAATGTACAGTTGTGCGACGCATTCATCAACAGTCGCCGCGACGGCGGAGGCATTTTAAGTTGTCTGCTGCTCTTATTAACGCCGCGTTGCTGTTGCTGACGTTTGCTGCTGTTGTTGTTTTTGTTATTATTATTGCTTATGCTTCTGCTTGTGCTGGTGGTAGTGCTGGCTGTGCTGGCTGGTGCTGGTGCTGGTGCTGGCTCTGAGGATGTTGTTGTAGCCTATTTGTCAGTCAATTAGTCAGCTTATTGGCAAGCGATGATTGCAGAGAGAAAAACAAGCTAAATACAAGCACAAACGAGCACCAAAGCCACCCAAACATACAGAGTCAGCCGACAGTCGACAACCGACAATCGACAATCGACAGCAGACAGCCGACAGCTTTTCCATTTCAAACGCATACTCACGTAGTACACACAAACACGCACAGAAGCACACACACACGTAGCCATCGTCGACGTAGTCGTTTAGCCGCGTGCGTACACACAATTTTCCGCTACTCATGATACAAATTGTTTATTGGATTTCCTCTGGCTGTGGCCGACGCTCAGCTTGCTAAGTTTTATTTTCATTTACATTTCTCGTTTTGTTTCTTTTTTATGTTTATGGGCTGTTTAGAAAACAATTTGCGGCAGCAATACCACACCATCCGACCCTCATCCTCCATTCCCCAATCCCCCAGCCCCCACCCCGCTTATACTCGCCTTGCCTTGCCTTGCCTCTTCATTCATCTTTTTCCGCTTCTCCGTATTACTGGCCACCCGCTTATTTGTGTATTTCACAGGGTTCGGAACGAAGTTTGTAATCTCTCTGTATGTGCGTGTATATGTGTATGTGTGTGTGTGTGTGTGTGTGTGTGTGTGTGTGTGTGTGTGTGTGTATGTGCGTGCTCGTGTGCGTGTGCGTGTGTATTTTGTAAGTTGATAAAGCGCGTGTTGACAATAATCGAGGGAACGCGCCATTTGAAATTGACAGCGTTATTGGCCTTAAATTTCCCTGCCCAACAAACCAGTGAGCCGGCCGACCATCGAACCATCGAGCCATCGGAGCAGCCGACGGACCAACCACTGACCATAGACTTCTCGGAGGCAACCACATTGGGCTGCTGACTCACAAGCCAGTTGAATCAAGTCCCGAACTGCAGAGCACTCAAAACTGGCCAACAGTCAGTCACGTAGTACCCACAGCGCGTTGTACTGAGGCAACGGCGACTGCAACAACAAACGACAACAACAGCAACCAACGCCCCATCATCGTGCGCTGTCGTTGTTGCTGCCGTTGCTGTTGCCGTTGCCGTTGCTGCTGCTGCCATAATTTGTGGTCTTTTACTGTGAACTGCTGCTGTTGTTGTCGCTTGCCCCATTGTTGTTGCTGTGTGCCGCAACCTCAGCACAGGGCATTATGATACGGCTATTAATACATACACACAAACACTCACATTAAGCACATACAAACACACACACACACACACACACCGATAGCAGAGAGGAGGAGGACTCTTTTATGCCGCGTTGGTGCTGGTTGAAGGGACGTCACATTTTCGGTGGTGGCAAAAATTTTGAGCCTTACATTTTGCCTTTTTAGATTTTATGGCTTTTGTGCGTTACAACGGCGTTTTTTGTAGTACATTTGTTTTATAACAGCCACAGCAACAGCAGCAGACCTCGTGGGGTGAAAATAGGAGTTGGAGAACATTGGATGGAGAGCACACACAAACACAAGCACAGGCACAGGCACAGGCACACGCACACACACATACACATACACATACACATGCACATACATTTACACCTAAACATACACGTACACAGGCAAACAGCTTAGCACATTGCTCGCAGTTATTACACAATTTTCCCCAAAGCGCCAACAGCAACAGCGGCGGCAGCAGCAGCAGCCACTTGGGCCATTCGCGTGTGCCCTACGCCCAGAAAATGAGGCCCCAGCAGCTTACCTTCTGTTTATATGAAATTTTTCCACTCACGACTGCTTCTACCCCGACTCCATTAACCATAAAAAGTTACTAACCAAGCAGCCATTCAGACAGACAGACAGACAGTCAGTCAGTCAGTTAGTCAGTTAGCCATGTAGTCAGTTAGCCAGTTAGCCAGTTAGTCAGTTACTCAGTTAGCCATGTAGTCAGTTAGCCAGTTAGTCAGTTAGACAGTTAGTCAGTTAGTCAGTTACTCAGTTAGCCATGTAGTCAGTTAGCCAGTTAGTCAGTTAGTCAGTTAGCCAGTTAGTCAGTTAGTCAGTTAGTCAGTTAGCCAGTTAGCCAACGAGGCCAGCTAACACGGTGTTGCCGTTGCTGTAGCTGTTGCTGTTGCTGTTGCTACTGATGTCGCTGATAAGTGTTGGGCACAGCGCAGCCGACCGTTGCACAGTGGTTAAAGTCCATTGGGCAATGTAGCTGGAAATCCGTGGGGAATGATAATCTAGTTTGATGTCTAAATTGTTTCAGTTAACCCCATAGAAGTATTCTCCGTGCAATTTTATGGCCTCAATTGAATGGTATAAATAATAAGTTATGATCGAATTGTCCAATTTCCAATATAATAAAAATGTTGACTTAAGAATTAATTGCCGTGTAGTCAGTGTGCAAGTCAGTCAGGCAGGCCGTGCGTTCGTATCCGACTCGTTGTCCGCCGAGGCCCCCGACGACGCTTCCTCCCCATCGACGTCGACGTCGTCGTCGTCGTCAGTCATTTAGGCGGCGTGTCGTGCCTTATTGAGTGTAAATCTGTCGACAATATTTTCTTTTTTTCCCCCGTACTTTTCTGGGTTGCTTTTTTTTTCTGTCCGCCTGCCTGCCTGCCAGCCTGGCCTGGGCAGGCCGAGTCGCACCGAACGGAGCAGCCGCAATGCTTTTTATTTGCCTGGCATCGCTGCTGCTGCATTTAATTAATTGATTTTAATTGCCATAATTTGTGTGCCGTTGCCACACAACCGCAGCAACCGCCGGCATTCGATTGAGTGTATGTTTGTGTGTCTGTGTGTGTGTGTGTGTTTGTGCGTATCGTATAGCTGTGCGTGTGTGCGTATTCGTACTGATATTGATTCGTAAGCAAATTTAATGATAATTTCTCTTACATTGCTCTGCTCTTCACTCCGGTGCATTGCATGTATGTACGTGTGTCTGTGTGCGTGTATATAAATGTATAAGAGTGTTTTATTTGTGTGTATCTGTGTACGAGTGTGTGCGGCGGTTGTATCTGGTGTGACGCAGAGCTGGCCCGCCTCGCCTCGTTACAGTTATTCGCCGAGTTACTTGAGCGGAAAATCTGTTTACAGCTGCACGCACACTTGAGAGGCAGCCATAGAAGAAAGAGAAAAAGCGCACCAATACACGCACACATCTAGACAACACACACACACACACACTCGCAGTCATACATTTATAAATACATGCATACAAAATGAGCGAATCTCTTGCGCTGCGTCCTTCTGCCCACCACTTAACACACCCCACGCCACCCTTAAGGTTACCTCTGATTGTCTGCCCGTCCGACCGGGCCAAGCGCATTATAACATATGCAAACGATTAAGTGGCCCAGCAGCTTAAATCTCCCTAATTCCAGTGTGGCTCCTTGGGTATGTGCAGCAGACTCCCAGGTCTATTGGCAGCGGGCACATTACAGGGCATTACATTTTATGGATTATTTATTTATGTGCGTGTTATTGTTGGAGTCAATCGTTTTTATTGAAAATATACTAATTCTTATGCAATGCTCGGCTCTAATCCAATAAGTTCTTCGTTTCTTTGCATTTGGTAATAATGATTGATTTTGCTTTTTGCTTTAATCTCATTGCAGTTGAATTTTCATATCATAGAGGGCATAAAAAGGCTTAACACTGGACCGGAAGCGTGTTTTTAAAGGGTGATGGCGGCCTCCACTCAAGGAGAAATACGAGTGGGTCCCGGCCACCAGGTAAACGATGTCTATGTACGTACATAACTCTCACAATTCAGAAATTCAGCTCACGGTAACAAAATGAAAAAAAGAAATGAAAAATAATCTTTTTCTTTTGTATTGTAATCGTAATGTTGCAAATTCTAATTGTAGCCCAACACCCAGAGAGACCTTCTTCCTTCTTCCTTCAAGCTGAAGCTCAAACTCAAACTCAAACTCAAACTCAAACTCAAACTTAAACTGGAATTCCCCTTTCAATTTCAATTTTCAACTTTGTTAAATATATATACATCGGAATTTAAATATTCCCCGAAGCTCTCAAATGTTGCCCAATCAAAATTTCACTTACTGAACAAGTTTTCAATTTTCAATTTTCAATTTTCCTTTTCCAATTCCCAAGTTACTTGTTTCCAATTTATAATCGGGTCATTCTGATCGAATGTGCGCTCCCGAGCAAATGTCCTGTGATTCAAAGTCAATAATATAAATAATATGTATGAATGGAATTATGTGCATTCCTCCCCGTCAGTCCGCCTGACAGATTTTCCTCCATAAATTATTAATTATGTCTATTCATTTCCCATCACAGGAATATTGAATGCCAACTTTCATACTTGATATAAACTGAGGAGGGAGCTCCTCGATAAATTGAATTTATCGGATATCCGGCTTGGCAACATTATTGATCCTTGATTTGTGGTAGCCTCCAAGTTTTGTTAACAAAAGTTGAAAATTCTATTCAAAATTCACTTAACGTAATTGGTGACCCCGAACGAAAGTTTTTAAACCCGATTTCCATACCCGTTCTCGTTCCCATTTCCATTTCCGTTCCGCTGCCGTAGCCAATTTGTGGGGCTTGCGGTCAAATTGTTTACATGACCAAAGCTGTCCACAAACAGGCGCTTATCCTATATTCCTATTCCGATTCCGATTCCGATTCCAATTTCAATTTCAGTCTCAATCCCAGTACCAGTACCAGTACCAGTACCAGTGCCAGTACGAGTACCAGTTCCAGTCCCAGTCCCAGTCCCAATCCTTCTCCCTATAAGAAGAAAGCACACACGAACACCCCACATTACTACATTGTTCATACATTTCATGCATTAGTCTTAAGTTGTGTACCGTACGTCGTATCGTCGTTTTGTCGTTCCGTCGCTTCGTCGTATCGTTGTGTATCGTATGACACCAGACAAACTACCTACTTACATATTATAATACATAACGTTGTATGGCTTGATGTGTTGTAGAGTATGTCTTGATTCTGTGGTGTCAATGTGTGTGCGTGTGTGTCTGCTGTACGTGTCTGTGTGTGTGTGTGTGTGTGTGTGTGTGTGTGTGTGTACTTGTGCTTGTGTGACGTAACTAATCCAAATGGTTGATACGATATTTGGCGTGTGTTTTTTTTTTAAACTAATACCACTACTTCTTTTGTCTTGTCTTGTCCTGTGACTGAAGGCAAAACTGCCCGATTATAATCCAATCTCAAGCTTCCCCGTTGACAAGGAAACTGATGAACGTGAACTAGAGGAAACAAGATGGAGTCCAGGCGTTGTGGCCGATGGCGACTTGTTAATGTTTCTGCGTGCGGCACGCTCCATGGCTGCATTTCAAGGAATGTGTGATGGCGGACTAGAAGACGGTTGTTTGGCTGCCAGTCGCGACGATACAACAATTAACGCACTCGACGTGGTAAGTACCTCAACTCCTGATCCTTGCTTTTCATTCATGATATGCGGCTTTGACTTATTCTATAATTTACTTTCAGCTACATGATTCTGGCTACGATCCAGGCAAAGCTCTACAAGCGCTCGTAAAGTGCCCCGTTTCTAAGGGCATTGACAAAAAGTGGACCGAGGACGAAACCAAAAAGTTTATCAAGGGTCTACGCCAATTTGGCAAAAATTTCTTCAGGATCCACAAGGACCTGTTGCCGCACAAGGATACGCCGGAACTGGTCGAATTCTACTATTTGTGGAAGAAGACACCCGGCGCCAACAACAATCGCCCACATCGGCGACGCAGACAGAGCGCCTTGCGTCGCAATCGTGTTACACGCGCCAACAACACACCTCCCAAGAAGGAGGACACCCCGGAACCACAAACTGCGACGACGGCGACGGCGGCGGCGTCGGCTGCAGAGACGGCGAGTCGCTCATCGCCCGCTGTCTCCAAGGAGGAGAATAGTTCTCTAACCGAGGACGACGCTAGCGAGTGTGACAGTGATTCGAGTCTGACAAACAAAAGGGATGAATCACCCTCAAGGATGAGGACGAGAAATAAACAACAGAACAACAACAGCAGCAGTGCTGGTGCGGCTGGTGGCGGTGGAGGCTCCACTGCTGCCGGCTCCGTTAACGCCTCTGCCAATAGCTCCTCTAAGGATCAGTCGTCGGCCTCAGCGGGCAACACAAACAACGCTGTGGCCAACGGCAAGCGACCCAAAAGAGGCTCTGATACACCGGATGCAGCAGGATCGGCAGCTTCTGGCGATAGTCCGAAGACACCCACAAAGAGCGTAGCTGAAGGTTCGGGTAACAAACGCAAGGGTGGCAAGCAGGACACGCCAAACAAAAAGAAACGCACAGAGGCTGAAATAAACAACAGCAGCAGCGAGCAGACCAACAACAGTATCGATGATAACATCAAGGAGAAGCAGCGGAAGCGACCTGATAGTCCCGTCGAGAGTATGAACTCGGACAGTCGACCGGATTCCGTTTTGGATGACGGAGAGTCGAACACGACGGACACAGACGGCCGGACAGCGGAGCAGCAGTCTAGCAAGGACAGCAAGGAGCTCATTTGCAAGGAGGAGAGTGCTACGATGTTATCGGGAGATATGGACACCAAATCTGAGCTTAACGAGAAATCAATCAAAATTGAACCATCCTGCGCAGACGACAGCAAAGACACCATCAAAAATATGGACGAGGAAACTAATATCCAAGCACCAACCAGCATCCAACCACTTAGCCTCAAGTCCATTCATAGTGAGCTCATGCTAAAGGATTCCAATTCCTTGGATGCACCTCCTGTTTCAGCAACGATCGCACCTCTTGCGATGAAGGTGCCTACCATTGCTACCGTGGAAGCACTCAACGCCTCCGTGGATCGTGATCGAAAAGATACTATTGAGAAGATGGAGATTTGTGAAAATGAAGCGGTGGTCACTGCGGCAGTGCGTGATCCAGAGCTGCTCAAGAAGCTGGCCAACATTAAGCAAGAGACGTTACCCCAGCAACAAACGCAGCAACAGCAGCAACAACAGCAGCAGCAACAACAGCAGCAGCAACAACAGCAACAGCAACAACAGCAGCAGCAACAACAACAGCAGCAGCAGCAGCAGCAACAACAGCAACAGCAGCAACAGCAGCAACACCAACAGCAGCAGCAACAGCAGCAGCAGCAACAACAGCAGCAACAACAACAGCAGCAACAGCAACAACAGTTGCAACAACAGCAGCAGCAGCTGCAGCAGCAACAACAACAGCAGCTACAACAACAACAACATCAGCAACTGCAACATCAACAGCAGCAACACCAACAGCATCAACATCAGCTGCAACAGCAACATCAACAACAGCAGCAACAACTGCAGCAGCAGCAACAACAACAGCAGCAACAACAACAGCAGCAGCAGCAACAACAACACCAACAACAGCAGCAGCAACAACAACAACAACAACAACAACAACAACAGCAGCAACAGCAGCAGCAGCAACAACAACAGCATCAACAACAACAGCAACCACAACAAATGTTGCCAGTGCCTGTATCAGCTCCATCAGGACCTCTGCAGGAAACTATTTATATCAAAAAAGAGCCCATGGAAGACTCCATGGACGCTACGTGTAATCAAAATAGCAACGAGCCGCAGGATCTTAAGGTCAAGATCGAAATCAAAAATGAAGATCTTAAGATCCATGGCAGCGGTTTACCAACCGTCACATCTGTGCCTCCAGCCAATTCCCAAATATCCAGCCTGCATCATAACTCAGGCGAAATCGTTAACCCTGAGCCGCTTCACCTGCAACACCTGCAACATGGACCAACGCCGCAACCGCCTGCTGGTTATCTTATTGACGCCCAGCTCAAATACGGACCTCCTGGTCAGCCGCCTCCACAGCCCCCGCCACAGTTACACAGTGATCCAGGCAGTGGACCACCGACTGCACCGCCCCAAAAGTATCCTGGAGATATGGAAATAAAGTACAGCGAAACGGCCGTCAAGTTTGAACCCACTGGCAAATTCACGCCACAAGAGCTTAAGTATCCAATACCACCTCCATTAGAAGCACTTAAGTACAGCCAGGAAATGCAGGCGGCGGCTGCAGCTGCAGCAGCCGTAGGCAAATACGACATGAAGTACATGATTGAACAACAGGGTAAATACCCCGTGGAACTGGCGCCGCCCAAGCCTGGCTATCAAGAGGCACTCAAAATACCTGATGTTAAGCCGGGCTTTGCTCATCTACCGCACAATATTGGTTCATTGGACGGACCCGGTCAGCATAAGTATGTACCGGCTCCTCAGCCTGGTCCACCAATGGATCAACAGCCGCCGGGTGCTACTCCGCCACCTGGGATTGCCATGCCTAAGCCGCATTATCAGCACGATGTACAAACGCCACCGCTGGGGCGACCCTTTGAGCCTGCAGGGCTGATGCTTAAGTATGGTGATCCATTAGCTGCTAAATACGGGCCGCCACAACCGCAGGATTTGAAGTATCCTATGCCTCCCGTTTCCAATGCTGGCGGCGAAAATTTGATCAAGTCGTCGCCCTACGGTCCCCCGCCAGAGAGTCCCATTGATGCCTCTGCACGGTCGACGCCCGGTCAGGATAGCCAGGGCAGCAATAGTAACAGTAACTCGCAGCCACCATCCTCACAACCACAGCAGTTTCAATCGCCACATCCATCGCCCCATATGCCTTCTCCAGCGGGTGGTGGCCTGCCTCCTGGTATGCATCCACAAAATCTCATATCGCCGCACGGACACGGGCCGCCGCCCAACCCTAACGTTGGATCTCTTGGTCCAGGTCCACAACAACCCACGTCGCTGCACCAACCGGCGGTCAATACAATACAAAACCAAGGACCTCCAAGCTTACAGCATGGGCTTCCACCAGGACCAGGTGGTCCACACGCACAAATATCATCCGCCTCGTCGCTGCCAGCGGTTGTTTCAACACTGGGTGCACCACTATCGACCATGGCACCAACGCTTCCGATGCATCCGCATATGCATCCTCACCAGCATCCACATTTACAGTCGCTGCAATCCTTGCACCGGCCGCATCCTGATCTGCCTCCCGCTATGCATCCGCATGCACCTATGCCAATGGCTCTGCAGGCACCTGGTCCGCCACCACCACACAGTCATGGTCATCCCTTGGCACAGGCGCACGCACAGCAGCAACAGCCAGGACCTGGTCCAGCAGGTACAGTACGGACGCCGTCACCGGCGCAACAACAACAACCGCCACGCAGCCTACACGAGCCACCAACATCGCGTGAGGCACCTTCGTCGCATACATCGACGGCACCGACGGGAGTGAATAGTATGTCAAACGCCGGCCCAGGACAAGGACCGGGACCTGGACCTATGCCCCATCAGTCGCCACATGCGCATCGCACATCGCCGCTACCAGGACTAGCACATCCGACTGGGCTTATTGGTCATCCAATGCCCATACATCCACACCTAGCCCATCTGCCGCCAGGTCATCCGGCACACGCAGCGCTTGCCCATCCTGGTCATCATCTGCTTTCGCACTCCATTGCAGGCCTGAGCCATGGAGGTGGTCCCATTGCGCTCTTGGCGGGTCCCGGTGGCCTAGGTGGATTGCCGGAATCAGCATTGAGTCGTCGTACCCCACCCAGTCATCTATCGCACCCGCATGCATCGTCAGCGCCCTCGACGCCACATTCAGCGGCCATATCGACAAGCATGACGTTAACCACAACGCCCAACACGGTGCCATCATCCGCCTTCAGTCGCGCCAGTCCTAGTGTACAGCTCTCGAGCGGCGTTCCTCCAGCAGGTCCTGGCGGCAACAACAACAACAACACGCCGAACAACTCATCAGCAGCTGCAGCTGCCGCAGCCGCAGCTGCTGCACATCGCGCAGCATCACCCGCCTCCAGTGTAGGTAGCCTTAGCCGACAGAGTCCGTTGCACCCAGTGCCTCAGTCACCACTGAGTCATCATCCCTCTTCCTCGGCACTGTCCGCCGCTGCTGCGGCCGTTGCCGAACGGGATCGACATGCGTTGCTGCGCCAACAGTCTCCGCACATGACGCCGCCGCCAGTGTCGAGCGCGTCAGGTCTGATGGCCAGTCCCTTAAGCAAAATATATGCACCCCAGCCAGGACAACGCGGATTGGGTACCTCACCGCCACCTCATTTACGACCAGGTGCCTCGCCGCCAGTTATACGTCATCCACAGATGCCTCTACCGTTGCCACTGATTGCACCAGGTGGAGGTATTCCTCAAATTGGCGTACATCCTGGTCAGTCACCGTATTCGCATCCATTGCTGCATCCCTCTGTCTTCTACTCACCGCATCATCATAATCCCTTTAACTCGCCCTACGGCTATGCTCCATATGGGCCTGGCTTCCCTGCCTATATGAAGCCGCCCCCACCAGCAGGACCCCTTGATCCTGCCGCTGTGATGGCTCACCACGCCGGCTTGCCCGGTCCTCCACCGCAAGCGCGTCAAGATGAACAAAATGCCGCAGCTGCTGCTGCAGTGGCAGCTGAAAAGCAACATGCGGCTGCAGCTGCAGCAGCGGCCGCTGCGGCTCAACAGCAGCACAAGACGCCACAGCAACAACAGCAGCAGCAACAACAACAGCAGCAGCAACAGCAACAACAGCCTGGTGGCCCGCCACAAAATAAGCCACCAACGCCAAAGACGCCGCAGGGCCCTGGAGGCGGGAATGTTGGCATGGTTGGTCCTGGCACACCTACAGGTCTGCCGCCTGGTGCCTATCCTGGTGCTCACATGCCTGGATATCCACCGTCGCAGCACGCCTCGCCTTTCGTGCCGCAAGACGGACAGCCACATGGTCTCAAGCCGATCTCCCATATGGATGCACTGCGTGCACACGCACACTCGGCCAATTCAGCTGGCATGGGCAACGCGCACCATCCGACAGAGCCATGTAAGTGATGGACGCTGAGTGTGAGGAGCTTCCTTTACTAACTGAACTTTAAATTTATTTTAGTGCCCATTGACATTGAACCCGATCCGGAACCAGAGATACCCAGTCCCACACACAACATACCACGTGGTCCCAGTCCCGAAGCGAAACCCGATGATACAGAGTGTCATCGGTCGCAGTCAGCTATGTGAGAGCCAACACCCTGTGCATTTTTTTTTTATAAATTTACTCATTTTCATTTGCATTTCACAGATTTGTGCGTCACATTGACCGCGGGGACTACAACTCGTGCACGCGAACGGATCTGATCTTCAAGCCAGTGACGGACTCAAAGCTGGCACGCAAGCGTGAGGAGCGCGATCGTAAGCTTGCCGAAAAGGAGCGGGAACGAAGACAGGTAAGTGCAGTGTTTATTTAGTGACAGGCACAGGATATTCACAATGCTTACATTACTTCCGTTCCCAGCAGCAACAACAGCAACAGCAGCAACAACAGCAACAACAAGCGGTTGCTGCACAGCAAGCGGCACAGCAGGCGAAAATGAAGGCCGAGCTGAAACCGCCCTATGCGGATACTCCTGCACTGCGTCAGCTGTCGGAGTATGCACGTCCACATGTCGCCTTTAGGTAAGCGATGAAAATAATAAAATGAAATGATTACTCCATTGCTGAGTGTCCGAGAGAATCTATGATTTGTAGTCAATGTCGTAGTAGTTAAACTTTTGATCCGTTGATTATCGCGTTTGTATTGTAATAATTTCCATTTCGATTTCAGTCCTGTTGAGCAGATGGTGCCTTATCATCATCCAATGGGCCCTATGTATAGCAGAGAGAGGTACAGTACCTAGTACAAGCCTGCCAAATCCTCATCTCAGCGCACGCTCACCCGCTCCCACACACAAACACCCAAAATACACACCCAATACATATATATATTATATATATATATTATACATATATATATTTATATATATATATATACATGCACATGCACACACTACACTACACTTACACTACTCTACATACTGATTACTGATACCCAACGATTCCCAATGCCAACTAACCCAAATCATTAACTAATTGTTTTGGCTCCAATTTTGCGCACGTCCAAATTAATGTTTTTTTGTTCTAACCAAGTCAATTGCTTCTTTGCCTGCATGTAACCAACTCCTCGACAAATGCATAAACACATAACGCCTATCATTTTACAGTAGACAAGTGCTTATATTTTATCCCCCAAATAATTGCAGGGAACTGGAGGAGATTAAGAACGCACAAGCTGCTGCAGCGAGTCAATCGCGCCTGGACCCTCACTGGATGGAATACTACAGACGGTAAGGATTAATATCGTCTCATATAAAGATCCGTACTCATATTTGTTTTTTTTTCCCCCCTTCTCACACGCAGTAGTATGCATCCGTCACAGTTCCCGCTATATGCGAATCCGGCACTTTCACAAATGGAACGGGAACGCCTGGGTATACCACCACCACATCATGTGGGCATGGATCCGGGCGAGCATATGGTGCGTATATTGCATGATAGACTCTCATTAAACACTAAACTCGAAACTCCACTCATATTCACAAAATCAATCGTATTTGGAAAAAAGTAAAACAAACAACGAACCAAACCAATCGAAACTCAACATAAACTCAAACTCGAACTTAAACATCCGCACAAATCATTTGTTCCTTTGTCAGCTCAATTAACCCAGATCGAAACGTAAACAAAATAAATGTCTCAATGTATGTCCTTGCTAATAAAAAGAAGCACGTGTGGCTAACACTCTTTGTATTGTCGCCTCTCTCGTGCCTGCCATGATGCGAGGAGAGGCGTATCTAACCCCCCTGTCCGTACCCATATCCGTTTAAGGCCATCAGTCGGTGCTCGTTTATTATCGCTGCCATTCTAACACGCATAAAACTTCATAAAACCAAAGTCCACTCACAAACGCATTTCCCAGCATTTTCCAGCATTTGCCACTTACAAATCAAAACCCAATCAATGTATAAAAATTCTCGTATATGTCGCATTGCGCTATCAGGCTTCATAATCCTCAGGCAGCACTGGCTCTTTTGAAACTATCTACGATATTCAATAATTTTCAGATACGATTGACGAGAGAATTTCATGCACACTCTCATACTCATTTACATTTGCCTTTGCATCCACAGCCGCAACCACCGGAGGCCGGTTTCCAACTGCCACGTGAGTTTGTATAGCTACTTAGCTGTGACATCCACAAATATAACTGAAATGCCAATATTTTCTCTCTCTTTTTTTTTTTATTCTCTATCTCGCTATCTCTATGCTTTGTCTCTGTCTCTGTCACTCCTATCACCTTCTATATTCTATCACATTTGATGCACATTTGGTGGGGATGGACTATACATACAGCGAATGTTGGACAATATCCACGTCCAAATATGCTTATACCTAGGGAGCCGCACTCGGACGTCTTGCTGCGCATGTCATACGCGGATCAACTACAGGTTTCCCAAATCCCAAGCAAATTTCCTAACTGATTAATTACATATATACAGTATTTACAGGCCGCCGAGTTCCAACGCCAATCACTGCACGATCAATATTTCAGGTGAGTAGCTGGTCACACATGGCCAACGAAAAAAAAAAAAAAGAAAAAAAAAAAAACAGCATTCACTAGTCCACGGTCAACAATGAACAGTAAACAGACAGCAATCAGCAGTCTACAGTCAACGATCAACAATCAACAATCGAGAGTGTCGATAGTCGGTAGTTGACAGTCAACAGACAACAGTCAATAGACATCAAATCATCAGTTAACAATCATCAGGATCATTTGCTCATCTGTATTTTTGACTTTGAGACTTTTGTGTTTAAGACTTCGCTTTTCTTTTGTTTATGTTCCTATATCACACCCATATATTTTTCCCATATCTCTTTTTACAACAGACAACGGCCCAGATAAGTGGACTAGAGCGGGCTTAAGACAGGCAAACAGACAGGCAGCTAATGTAGAATCCCCCCTCCAAGCAACTGAACAAAGAAAGTACCCATTCAACCAACTCCCTAATGTTGGTTATGGGAACATCGCTTTGTGTGATTTTTGTGTTCAAACGTTTAAATTTTGCTTTTCGACAACTACAACCACAACTACAACTACAACTACAAAAACAACTACTACAACAAGAACAAGAGAAACAAATTTTAGAATATATATTCATTTGTGTATAAATATGTGTGAATATATATTCGAACCCTCAACAATAATAGCACACACAGCGTCGATGATCCAATATATCGTATATAACCAGGCTATATAACTAGCAACTTTCAGTTGTGCAACGCTTTGTCCACTTCTTATATAAAAAGTTAGTAACCTTTTGATTTTGTCATTTTTATGCATCCTCATCATTGCTCCATACGTATGAATGTATGTAATATTTGATGCCAGGACACAAAACTCATCCTTGTCTCTTTATCCTTCTCTTTGTCTATTCCCAAACAGAAATCAGTTACGTTAGGACAGGACATGGATTCAGATATAGAACTAAAGCTGCAGCTGTAGCTGGTGATCCACTTACTGACGAGGAATGGCACAGAAAATCAAAAGAAACTATCGAAACAAACAAATAACAAACAAAAGTAACAATTAACAATTAACAAACAACAACAAAACAACACACATGATGGTCGCAATATTTTAAGTATATAGTGTATAGTGTTAAAATTCTAAAACAACAAAACAACAAAAAACAAAACAACAAAAAACAAAACAACAAAAAACAAAACAACAAAAACAAAACATAAAATAACAAACTAAAAGAAAACATATACAAAAATGATAAAAACGTGTTGAATATCGTTTAAGCTTACGGGAGAATTGATTAAGAGAAATTGTAACAAACTTAGCACACAAATTTTTAAGGTTTTCAATTGCGAAACGTGCAAAAAGATTTCAGATTCAGATTGTAGCACCACTTTGATGATAATACCTATGACTAAATCTTAAGGCTCTATTTAAATGAAATGAAGTGAACTAGATTCTTGCAATTGCAAACAATCAACTGAGTATAACCAAAACACACAAGCACACACACACACACACACAGACAATGACTACACTTTGTTATAGACACAATTTGGACTTAGATGAGGAACAGCCGGCAAGCAATCAAAGGACCCATGCCAAATGCATACACGGTTCTAGTTAGGCAGATCCCAGCGATCTATTGCTACACTCTGCAAGTGCAAATACTTTGACAGCTCATATACTGAGACAAGTATATATCTTCTATGTATGTATGTGTATATACATATACTATGTACTTCCAGCTACAATATTTTTTATTTTTTTTTTTGTGTATATTTAGGAAACGCTTGCTGCTTAACTCGATTGATAGGCCAGAGTTGCTTTTTAGTCCCTCTGATCTACTATATATAGAAACATATTTTTTTTATTGTGTTTATTGTGTTGTCTAGCTTTGCTTTTTACCTACTACTCATTAATTTATTATATTTGCTATAACTATATAGAGTATATACTTACATTCATATATAAATATTATGGCGAAGCGAAGAGAGCAACAAATTTGCGGTTTTTGTATAAAGTTAATTAGAGAGTATAAAAAAACAAACAAAACAAAACTGTATAAGGATCTAAGGACATAAATATATATATGTATATATATATATATATGTATAGCAAGCACCTACGTGCGTACGTACGTATATATGTCTATATACATATATATATATTTATAAGTATATATAAATTTATATTTATTTAAAAAATCAGTTTATGTATATGAATTATAATGAATGCGGTTTTCAATAGCAAGATAAACAAATTTTCGTAAACACCCGCCCAATTCCCCTCCCAAAAATGCAATCTATGTACTATGTATATATATATATAAGCACATAAATATATATATATATGTATATATATATACATACATATATACATATATACATGAGGAGAGCGGTCTGCATGTGTGGCAGCTAAAAATTTTTGAGTGCTTAATTTATATTAGAAATTTGTACACGATATCTATTCGATACGTATGTCTGTCATATATATATATATACATATATATATATATACATATATATATATATACATATATATATATATATATATAAATGATGAAAAGGTTTATATATTAAATATAAGGCCAATCAAACAAAGCAAGAGAAAAACACATTTACAAAGAGAACACACTTACATACATACGTACATATACAAACACACACACATATATATATATACATATATATACTGCAAACAATTTAATATTAAAGCGTGCATTATATATACTATTATAAAAAAAATTACATATTTTTAAAAACAATTTTTTTTGTCACATTTTAAATATACACATTGAATTATAGAATATTGAACTTATACAAAATGAATAGTATATATAAATATATATATATATATATATATATAATTAATGCAATTATATTTAAATATATATATATATATATTTATATATATATGTATTCAAAGATATATGTGTATATATAATTATACAAATACAGCGTTTATTGTAGAATTTTGCGAGCATATTTAAAACACATTAAAAGCTGAAACCAAGCACACAAAACAAAAAGCAAGGGCCACATCAATTGGCACAGTTATCGTTTAAGATTGTAAAGTGAGGATCCAGGCGTACATATTTATATATACATATACAAGAGGAAGGAATACATGCAGCTAAATTTATATATGTAATAGAAATTATATATATATTATTATATTTATAAAAATATATATATATTTCACACAGAAAACAAGAGCGTATACACGATTCGATGATTACGATTAATGCAAAGTAAATTATTTAAAACCTGTAAAAACGAAGTAAAGCAAAATAAAATTAGTTACATTAGTTACAAATCCAAGAAATGTTTATTTAATTAACCACACCCATAGATGCAATACAAATACATGAAATGTGGTCTCCAACTCGTAACGGAAGGCGTGTCGTACCCGAAGTCCACTTTAGGAGGATCGTCTGTGGATGATTATGTAATTAAACAGTTTGTAACAGTTATAGTTTGTTACATCCAGAGGTTGTGCTTTATCCCATCGTGTCACATTTTGTGTAGATCCCAAGCTATAAGAATTTGTCATAATCCAAACATTGTACAATAGAACCGAAGTTGGTAAGTTTATTAATATTAGTTGCTTTATAATAATTTTTATATATAATTAATTTAATAGCTTCATTCGATGTCGGTCGTAATTCAATCCCCGGATTCCATATCGTCTATTGATTGGGGTTTGATTTTTGCAGCTGTCATAAATAATAGATAAAAACTGGCGGGTTTATATGATAATGAGGGCATTGGAGGTGCAGGAAGGACTTTATTTATTTATTTATAAGGTATTTATTATGCACTTATCGAAGATATATGTAGACTCTACCTATAAAGAGCGATTGCTCGTAAATCACAAGGTGCATGGACATTATCATAATAAAGTAGGTTGGAACCGATGAATCGATGGTTACAATTACTTATGCCTAATACACGGATGCTAAGTACACACGCAGTTGCATAAGTATTAGTGCTCAGCTATGTGCCAGTGTGTGTGTGAATGAATATTGTATTGAATAAATAGAATTAGTGCCATGGATGTGAATAACATTTAAATTATATTAGACTCTTAAAATATGCATTTAACACTCGTGCTCTGTGCCCTGAACTTACGCACTTTCAATATTGCTCAAAGGATGTTGGATATTTTCTACATACTCTCCCTACGTTCCATATTGGGCCAACTTTGAAAGCCAAATAAGAAAAGGCCAACCCAAACCGAAGCCAAAACCCTAACTCGAGGACAGAGTGAAATCTATACTCAAGGCACAAGTCTGCCCGCTCCTCCAACAGCATCGCATTATAAACAGCCACTCGCACACATAAACATACACACACTCGCACACACACACACACGAGCCCAGGCCACCCGGGAAGGGGGTCAAACAAAGCCAATGAGCGGCACAGGTGGCTAAATTACACGGCTTAATTAAAATTTTGAGCATGTGATGCATTTAACGTGAAACGTAAAACGCAAACAACGTACATGATGTGGTCTAGGTCACGGCCTCAGCTTTGGCTCACTAATTAAAAGCCACTAAACGCTTGTCCTTGAGTTCCCTGAACAAGTGAAAGAGGAGTAAGACAATTCCCAACCACCTCCCGCTGATATCAGCAGTGCTCCCTACTGCACTGTCGGCGTCCTCAATCGGGTATGAGTCCGAATTAATGGATGCAATATCCGGGTCCAGGATATTGGCATAAACGATGCGATCGTTTAGCGGCTGAGTTGGACGAAAATTGTTCTTGAGGTGATCATCGTTCGCGGTTAGTTCGCGGAAGTGATTGAGCTGCCGGATAGCAAGTTGAGAGGATGTTAGAAATGCCAGCATTTCCATGTGCGAAAAACCTTAACTGACCTGATCTTCCGATATGTCAATGGACTGCACGAAATCTATCCAGACCACTTTCTCCGCACACGGCGGCGTCGTCAGTGATCCAGTGTAGGAGTAATAGTTAAGCAAATCCGTCGAGAGGAACTTCATTAGGGGCAGAGGCTGCATTAGGTCAGTGGATTGGTTCTTTTGCTGTATCATCGATAGCATCTTGGAGAACTCGTCATAGTGGGGATTTCCCAGTTTGGTGATCTGATATTATACGAGGTGAGTTTATCGGCTTATGTGCTACGACTCTTAACGAACTTGCTTACCTTGAAGAAAAACGCCAGGACTGCGATGCCATGATCCAAGCCCAGGGCACTTTGAAAGCTCGGATACTCGAGACTACGCACCACCACGTGAAGTTCCGCTGGGTAAGCTCGATTGTTAATTAGATCCTCACTGCCCACCGTATCGTTTTCGCCCCAATGAAAGTGGAACTGTTCGAACTGATAGTCAAACGAGCGCTCCAATGGTCCACCTCTCATGCGCGGCTCCTTGCCCTCCGTGAAGTTCATAGTAACTAGGACAGTGTGTCCATTGTTGCTCAAGTGCACAGCTTGGGGGGTCGCGTCGAAATTTTCGTATTCGAGGCTGGGAAACGATTTGTTGACCACATTCAGGACATCAATATTGATGGGGCTCTGATACTTTCCACTGCACCGCTTGTAGTCATCGCCCCAATGCTCCGGTCCATGTTGGCCATGGCCGTATCCAAAATCTTGACCCGATACAATGACCACTGCAACAAAAGATAAGAAAACTCAATCAAAGTCGGCTGACACCCAACCTGTTAATTGATTGGACAACCATAGACGTTGATAAAGATGCGCATGCCAAGCCCCATGTCCATGTCGACACCTAAGCCCCTCGCAAATATTTACCAAGCTTTCAATCAATTCCGTTACTATTTTCGGTATCAGTCCGAGACCCAAAAATATCCCCAAATATTGTCCCCAATGCCAGTCTATATATATATTTACGTCTGTTGACATTGGCGCTTTGCGTCTCCACCTGCGTCTCTCATATGTCTCGTAATGCTCTCCACCTTGCAGGTAGCTCGTTACTTTGTAATATCGCCCACCGCCGTCCCCCCACTTCGCACTCCGCTCCGAGCTCACCCCTTTTAACTATTATTGCCTTAGGGTCTAGCATGTGTCATTCGCAGCTATTCCTTTAATTAACGCCGATTATCGAGCAGTTTACGTGTAAAGTTCAAATCTTAACATTTTTCATATGAAATATGTGATTTTTTTTCCCGGCTAATTGAATAAATATTTTATTATAATTATAATTTTATGAAAACGTTTTGTGAAGTCAGTAAACAGTCGAGTGGGAAAGCGTGTCTATGACCCCTTCCTAGTATTTCCTCACATTTTACAAACTTGTTCCCCTTTAACAATTTGCCAACTCACCTTAAAAGCTTTAATCTACGAGACTGATATATCAATTGGAGTATTCAGATGATATTGTATATTTGTTATTTATTAGATAGGTTAGATAATATATGATATTCTTATCTAATATATGATATTCTAAAAAAAGTCCCTTGGCTACTCTGACGCGAGGACATCCCATTAATCTAGTACGCATCAATTACCTGATAATCTCTATGCATAATTATACAGAGCAATTAAATCGAACGTGCAGATGGGTAAGCGGGTGGGTGAGGGGCGAAGGGGATTTAATTTATATTAATTTAATTTATTATATTTAATTAAGCGGCCTATACACATCTCTCCTTGTTTCCATCCCAAGTCAGATTATTCTCCCTATAAACTGCCCAATATCTGCAGCAGCTTAACTTCAGGTGGGGGTTGAATGATAAATGCATTTTAATTGAATCAACGGTAAATTTCTTAGTAAGTGCTGACTGTGAATAAAACAGAGTCTCTGTACGACATATTCGGAGGCATTAAAGATGAGATCTTCCCATAGGGTATTCCTACGTATAAAAACCTTCTCGTTCCAGTTTAGGAAAAAAACAGACAGTTTTATTGTCTTGTCAAAATTTGGAGCCCGCCGACGACCTAGAGAGTCCGCTCGTGGCTGTGCATATGAATAGCCCAAAATTAGCGTATTTATTTAAAAATATAAATTAACATTCGTGCATTTAGTTAGTTTTAAATTTAGTAACTGTTGATGGCGAGCGATTTATGAAAATAAGTATTTGTATTAAAAAAAAAAAAGAAAAAAAATCACAGTTTATGACAAACATAAAAACACGAACAGCCGCTTTAAAGACAAGTAATTTACTTAATTTAACTTTCATCACGCTTGAAGCGAACAACAACAACAATAGTAATAATAATAATTTTATTGGTATTATAACTATTATATTTTAATGATTATTGGCGAATAGAACAAATTTCTAATTGGATAGCAATCAAAACGTTTTGTTATCCAAACATTTTTTTATTTGAACTACGTAAATTGCTTGACTCTGAGCAGTAGGTGATGGGGTGGATGTGGGTGAGTGGGTGGGGGAGGGGGAATATCCGGCTTACCAACCACGAGTACTGTGAATAACTACCCAATTATAACTTTCGACTAACCAGACGACGATGATAAGCAATCAACGAAGAACGAAAGCAGCAATCAGGTGACCATTTGAAGGGTGGATTTGGGGGCGACGTGTGTCTCGTCTCTAGCCTCTTGCCGCTTACCTCTTACCCCTTACCTCTTACCTCTTACCTCTTACCACTTGTCTCTTGTGTCTTGTCTCTGGATAGAAGACGGACAAATCAGACATGAAAGGCCTGACGGGCACGAACGTGTTTTTGATTTCTTTAAATGATATTAAATGAACTTGTTTATAAAGCAGCCAATGTCAAGGACACGCGTCCACGCAGTGGCTGCTTGGCACCGGCATGACAGTCGCGCCGGGCTCGTCATAGACATTCAATTGTTGTGGCCACAGATTGTGTTACGTTACCATTCGAAAAATGGGAATTAAAATCACATAATCTGCATAAACTGTTACTTTTATCACTGTTTGTGCTCCGGTAATTAACTATATTGCGATGACACCATTTTATTGTTATTATCAATCTTATCACAGCTAACACGCTCGCAGGGCATCGGCGGTCGGTGTCGTATCAGGTTAATGCTTACCAAGAGTTAAGATCAATGTTGCACGTTTCATGTTGCCACCGGTGTGCGGGTCCCACAAATCGCGAATCGGAAACTTTTTGATATGCGGATATCGGATAAAATCCTTAAGTTGCGACCGCTTGCGGTTTTTCTATCTGTCTATCAATTTGTCTGCCTTTCCGTCTGTCTCTGTGTCCCTCTGTCTGTCTATCTGTCTATCTGTCTCTCTTTCTACGTGTCTCTCGGTGCTCATCCGCCAACTGCGGTCGCACAACTGCGGTTAAGGCCCTCACAACGAGGCAACTTATATCAATTTGCCAAAGTTGGCCAACAGTCGTCGCTGCTTTGTGACTTGCGCTCGACTTCGCATTGAATTGAAACTTAAATCGGTAACCCTTATTATAATTATTGAAACGACATCCACATCCACATCCAGATCCCCCACCTACGTCCATATCCAAATAGTGCCCCCTGCGTTGTGCCAGTGACGTAAATTCGGACGGAACTTTTCAATGGTTGATGAGGCGCCAATAAAATGTTTACATAGAAGAGCTGAGAAGGCAGTGATTTCTCAAGTCACTTTCCAAGCTGAGGGTGTGCATGTGTGTGTGTGTGTGTGTCTGTGTGTGAATTGGTTAAAAATTAACTTTAACGAACATCATTTTAAGCAATTTTTAGAAGCCACATCATCGGTGCCTCAGACAATGACAACTAGCGCACTTCACCGCTATTAATGTGCCTGTGAAGAGTCACGACTTAGTGACATCCTACGCATCACTGGCACAGCTATTTACGTGAACTGTTCACAACATTTTAATGAGTAATTGCAAGCAAGTCGAAAGTGAATCAAAAGTGTTTGACCAACAATTTCACGCAACAGTTTTTTTTTTTTGTTTTTCTCCAAAAGTGGAAGGAGACATTAATGTTCTCCAGATATTGCCCCCAGTCTATATATTCGATAAATCTACCTAAACCCGGTTAAAGCTTGTTCCTATCGTTCCGTACACTTTACTTGATTGCATCGCATTTATCTGTGCTGTAAATTGCATTGCCCACCCTACGCGTCTCAGCCTGTCCCACCTGCCCTACCTGCCTACCTGCCCCACCTCTCCCCCCACCCTTAGCCCTCCTTTCCGGTCCCCCAATTTTCAATTGTGCTTAGTCAATGGCGTTCGGCATTAAATTACAGCGAGCATTTCCATTGAGTTTATTTGCTTGTTTGCATTATTGCAAAAATTTGTGGCAGACGAACGCGTAAATTCCCCAAAGGTTTAATTTGGACATTAAAAATGAATTGTTCGAGTGTCTCTGGGTCCCCATTAGAGCGCCAATCAATATGCATCCTTGCTATAACTCGAACAATGATGGCAGATTGCATAACTTTGATCAGAAGGAGTAGCATCAACTTTGTTTGCACCTGCGGATAACTGCGGTCAACTGCGGACTGGGCCAGCAGTTGGCAGGTGCAGCGGGCGTCAAGGTTAAGGACAATGTAAATATAAATAGATGAGCTGATGACCAAAGAACTTGGGTAACGCTTTAGCTAATAGAATTCAATTGATAACTTCGAGCCACAATCCACTCCATGACGCAATTCTCAATGGAAAATTTACGCTCTCGGATCTTGGACGACCTCTGACAGCTGTTTACTTAGACATTTAAGCACGACGTGTAAAACCATATGCACAATGGGCGAACTCGCAAACAGTCGCATAATTGTCAGCAATATTCAGTTATTCAGCTCACATTTTTTGGCTAAAGCTGACACAGGTGGGACGGCATCGCGACTAGATACTAGTAGTTCCTTTAATTTAGGCCCATGACCCAAAGACAAGGCCTACACAGTTCAAGCTTAACAATTTGAATTGTTGCCAGAAAAGCACTTACACTTATCTGCTGTTGCATGTTGCATGGAGGCAGCTGCGAGGCGAGGGAGGAGTGGTAAGAAGAAAGATGAGAAGGAGCAGCGAATGGGGAGCGGGAATCGGGGAGTAGTAGTCACAGTGTTGACGAGCGGAAAGCGGACAAGCTCTTTCTCACTTTTCATCCACCTCAAGTCACTAATTACTTTGTGCGGTTAATGGTAATGGGAAGGTGAAGAGTAAGTGCTTTCCTTTCGCTTTGAATTCAACATTAGAACTACAAAAAATTAAACGTCTACTCATTGCACACATTCGCACACATCTACTTATTCACACACACATATTCACAGACACTCATATAACTCAACTGCGTAAACTATACAATTGCAGATTTCTTTTAACTTCCACATAGCTAGACTTTTAATTTCGGACCTCCTCGAAACAAACAGTCCTGGTGCACATGAAACTCAGGTACACAGGCTCAAAGTGAATGCCCAGTAAAACATCTGAATTAAAATAAAATGCTTAAACTAAAATAATATATAAAAACACTAATGAACTCCCTAATTGATTCCCTTAAGAAGGGGTTGAAAGGACACTAATGCTTTTCACAAGCTCGTGTATAATACAAAAAAGAACACATTTTCAAAGTTAATAAAGGTAAAAATGTATATATATTTGAATATAACTTAAAAACATATTTTTATATATCCCTAATTGGGTTTACTAGGCTCTGGTCATTCGTATAAGGACGACCCTCAACATTTTTCTGAAAAAGTAATTAAGTTTATTTTTTTAAGGGCACAATGAAATTTTGTTTCAATTTTTTTTTCATTATTATTATATACAGTTTTCAAAAACATTAGTATACTTATGTTTTAGAGTTTTATTTTTATTTCGGAATTTTAACTATGGTAAGTTTTACGCTTAATGTACACCCCAAGAGTATGCACCGTTTTTTTTATAGCTTGTGCAGCAACCTTTCGCTGCCTCTATTTGCCTGGTCCTTGGATATTTTTCGCTCGCGCTTTAGCCAATTTTTACTTGAGAATTATAATTGTAACTCTTCTGCAAGTGCATTTACAATGATGGGGTAGAGTATAGGAGAATCAGATCGTCCGATACCTGCGGTTCGAGGCTGGATGAAGTGTTGTCAAAAAAAAAAAAACAATCAGCATTGGAACGATTATAGTGGATAACTAAGTCGTACTTGAGAATTATAATTGTAATTGTTCTGCAAGTGCATTAACATAAATATTCACAATGATGTGGTGGAGCATGGTTTAGTGCGTAGGAGGATCAGTTCGTTCGATGGACGCATCGCGGGATACCTGTGGTTCGAGGCTGGATGGGAGCTTTTGTCAATTGAAAAAAACAGTTCAGTATTGGAACAAATACATATACATATATGTGGTGAGTAACTAAAATTGTACTTGAGAATTATAATTGTAGGCGTTTCTGCTTGGTGCATTAAACATCTACAAAATGATGTGATTGTATTGGCGTATGGTCGGGTAAGTCTAGTGCAAAGGAAGAGATCAAGTTCGTTCGGTGAATGCGCGCACAGCGCCGATACCCCGCGGCTCCGAGGCTGGATGAAGTTAGTGGATAAACCAAAATTTTAACTTGAGAATTGTAATTTGGAACATTCTTGCAGTGCCCCCCACAGTGTATGTATTGTCTCTGAACGTTGTGGTCTACTGGCAAGGTGAGTGAGCGGAGGAGAAGGGGAGGATGGATGGCGGCATGCTGTTCAAATATGCATGCATGCACGCACAAACATGCATCGCGTATTTTGTCGGGGCTTGAATTTGAATGGAATTTTTTGTTAATTAAGTTAAAATGCAATTAAACGTATGCTTAAGAATTAATATTTAACAATAACAAATTCAGTTAAGCATGATTTAATATAAAATATATATTGAAGCTTAATTAAAATGGGAATGTCGACTTAATTTGGAAATAAATGTATTTTAGCCATTCATTGTGGACTTTTTTTTCAATGAAATAACTGTTTTACCCTGTCTCTTTACCATTTAAAGCTGAAGAGCAAAAAAAAATTTCGGCCAGCCCAAAAGTATGCAACAATTATGTTGTGTAATTTTTACCAATAAATTTCCTGACAAAATTATTGGAGGAATTTAATTTTTATTGCATACCGTAGGGAGCTATAGGAATCAGAAAAATGGAAATAAATCCATATTATCCTTACAGATTTGGAAAAAAATAAGTGTTTTAGAATCCTTGAGAACAGCCCTTTCAATTGGCATTCAAGGATATTGGGACTCTCTAAAAATTATCGACTTAAAATTTTGATTGAAAATTGCGTAGAAACGGTCAAAAAGTTCGAAAACTGCTTGTAACTCTTGTACAGCAAGGAAGATCTTGATGTCCTTTGGCCAGATGATAGTCTTCATGGATCACCTTCGTTTGCCACAGGACTCGTCAGGATATTCAAGAATATGGCTGAGCTATAACCATTTTAAAATTATTTTATTTTCCTCAATTTCGTCCTTCCTGTAAGGATATTCGTCCTTTTAAAAGTGTCATTCAAAGGAACATTATAAGGACTACTTTTATGCCAAAGGACATCAAAATCGTGCAATAAATAGCAAAGTTACAGGACTTTTTCTGTATTTTTGTCATTTTTTAAGGGGGACCCCTTACAAAAATTTTTCAAAAATTTTGCTATGGACTTAAAAATTTTTTTTTTGGTAAATCATTAGATTTTCTTAACGTTAGCTAAGAAATATATATATTACGTGATTTACGAAGGATATGTTTAAAATTGATTGAATTTTCAAAAATGACTCAAAAATGTTCCAATGAATGGGTGGATTTTTTTTAATGCAAATTAGATCCTGCGAGCTTTTCTTCCTATGTCTCTACTTGTACTTACCGTTCTTTTCTTTTATATTCCATATAGGAACCATTTTTGCAATAAATTATTCAATTTTAGGCATTTTGTTATATTTATTTATTTGAAATTAACGTGAATAGCTTGCAAAAAAGTTATAATTATAATTCCCAAGTACTAATTTTAGGTTTATACTCCTACTTAATACATCCAACGATGACTTGCTCTTTTCAATTGAAAAAATTCTATCCAGATTCCAGAATGCACTTTCAGAAATGTCACAATTATAATTCTCAAGTACAAGTTTTAGTTTCATCCACTCAATGATCCAACGGTGACTTGGTTTGCTTTTTTCAACTTATTGTAGGGTATGTGTCAGTCGGGCAGCTAAAAGTGGAGGGATATTAAAACTGTTAATTCCATTGGAACTGTAAAAGAGACGCAAAATGTTTTTAATTATCATCAATATCAATTTCAAGGTTGGTACTTGTAAAAGTAGTACCTAATTGCAATTTAACTAACTTTAACGAAGCTATAATTAATCTCAAATCAAATTATCTTGACTAGAAATAATTAATTGCCACTTATTAAAAATCAATGCCTGAAAGAGATCTTTATCGGTAAGCAAGCTCAAGAGATACTCTGAAAGTATCAAATATATAGTCTGAGCATTTCTTTCATAGTTTTTAAACTGAAGCTACGATTGGAAAATGGAAAAGCTTTCGGGAATTAGATTCGCCTTTTGGAAGGGTGTTTATAATTCAACTTAATTGAGAAATTCGCTCACTTATACGTATTAAGTGGAACAGTAAGAAATAAGTTCAAACGACATCTATAATTGCTTGACCTGTTGCCGAGTGGCATGCACAGGCATGAATCATAAGTGGCCACAAGATACCCTACAATACATTGGATAGGGTATATGTCCAGTGGTAGCCTCCCATACCTTTAAGCCCTCAGCCTGTCCAGTTGGGTTTTATTCAACCTATACTTATTCTAGGGCGTCTCTCGGTTGGGTAAGGCCTTTCCATTCGTTCGATTGCCAATTGAGTAAATCAGTCAATGATTGCGGCTTCGCTTTGCTCAATTTACGCAAATCGAATCAGAACGGAATAAGAATTTTCCCTATACAGACGTTAACTCATAATTTCTTCTAATAAGTAAATTATATCTAAACAAAGGAAGAGCTTTCATTAAATTTGAAGAGATGTGACGAAATTATAATAATCAAAGGATAATCGGATATAAAGAAGGAGTAAGTGATTGTGAGTCTATTGTAATTGCATTCCAATTATGGATTAAATTCGGGCACTTATAATTAATTAATTGGATTTTAAAGACCCACACGCAGTTATAAGCATTAAAAACCCATAACCCTCATAGTGCAGGATGTGCAACCGTTTTGGGTAACAGTTTATGATCTATGAAAAGAAAACACGGACTAAGCTCAACTATTCGATACCCTATACAAAGCTATGTACCTTAGGTTTTAATGGTGCAAATTTATTAAAATAAATATAATCTGTACCTCTAAGAAGTTGAGCATAGTATTTAAATTTTAATAAATATTAAATGATAAAAAAATAGTTAAGAAAAAAAATAAAATCATGTTTTTCCAGCTTGTATCCTAGGATTGCCAGAGAGAGAGAGAGAGAGAGGGATTAACTGAGAAAAAAATTAAAGTTCAGCAGTAGAAGGATTTATTTTATAGACTGATGCCATATGACTGAGATGGGAGTCCTGTTTTACATATTTTGTCTCATTGGACAATTACAGGGTATGGAAATGGTAAAACAAAGCCTTTAACAAGCCAGCGACTGTCTTGGCCAATGGGGGAGCACGCAGAGAGAATAACCATTCAAAGTTTCTCTCTTGCAGAGCTTTGCAGAGTGGCAGAGTGGCAGAGTGGCAGAGTGGGCCTCCTCAGCACGGCTCTGGTGGCAGCATCCAAAGACAAGCAACAATTTTCATTGATAAAAATGCTGCCAGATGTGTCCTGTGCCTCAGTCGTACGCGAGCCTTCAGCCAGCGTACTAGTGGCAGGTGTTGCAAGCATTTGACGCACGATAGACAAGTCCCGCATCCACATATCACGTACAATTTTTCAAAGCGATAACATTTAAGCGCGCGCGGTTTTTAATTAGAAGAATTGCGTATACGCCGCGTTAGGCAGCTGACTTTGCTTCAAGCTGTGTTAACGGTGTGCAAATAAATCAAAAATAAAACTTTATAAGTCTTAAAAGGATTGTTTGAAAACCATAGCAACCACAATAAATGCAGAGTTTTGAAGAACTGCGGCAACTTTTTATCTGGCAGTATAGAAAGAGTAGCGAGTCCTTCGTCCCTTTGGCGCCACTTTACATTTGAAGCTTAAAAACTTTTACATTTATGGTGGCCAAACAATAAAGGAAAAAGTCCGAGACTGAATACCTCCACAAAAGTGACACAGGTAAAGAATTTGTTCAAATTTTCCCCCGCAGATAAAAAAAACAGACATCATTTTTCAAACTAATTAAAAACTTGTAAAAACCGAAAGGAAAACATGTCAAGTTTTGATAAATGTTCATATATTGAAATTCTTAGCTTGAAGCTGCAAGTTCCGAAAAAGGACAATACAAATAAATATTTTATATTTCTCCTAAAATGAAAGTATAACAATTTTTTCAAAATTAATTTAAATTTCAAATTCGACATTCTCATTGGGAATTCAATGCAATAAAAAGTTGATATTTATTTATTTAACAAATTAATATGATAAAAAGCGACTATAAAAAGTTCGCTGTTTTTTTCAGTAGTTCGGCAGTTACTCATTTTTTTTTTATTTTGAAAATAAATTAAAGTTCATTTTATGCATTTGGACTTTGACGGCAAAGTTTGCCAATTTTTGTGAGTTTCCTTACGATTGATTGACTAATTGCCTCTTCAGCCAAAAGGAGAAACTCGAGGAGCTCAATTTAAATTAGATTTTATTTTTATTATTTAAATTAAGCCGGACTTCTATGGGTGTATAAATTATATATGTAATATATTCATCAGGCTTACTTTTTTATAAATTTATTTATTATTATATTATTATTTATTCTATTTATGATTTATTTATTTATTCTCTAATTAAATGTACAAAATAATACTTAAAATATTAAATAATAACGATGTATAAAATAAACAGATTAAATACTAATTAAGTAATTAGAAAATTATAATAAATTAATATATTAGTTTTTATATAAAAGTCGAGTTTATTTGAAACACAGATTTAAAAATCAGGCAAAGAATCGATCAGTTAAAATCGATCTTAACTTTTTAAATTAAAATTGAAACTTAAAAAGTGGAATCAAAAATAAATTGAAGGGTATTTGGAATTCGTATTGAACTTCGCTTTACTTTGTTACATTTAACGAGCAGTCGATTTTGGCTTGGACAAGCAAAATATGAATAAGAATTTTATTTTCCAAAAACATGTGTGTGGGTGTGTGTGTGCGGGTGTGCGTGGGTGTGTACATCAATTGACCAAATACCATTGAAGGACCTTGAATTAAATATTCTGTTTTTGTTTTGATTTTCGTGATTGAGTAACTTTTCCTCTATTTTCCACTCAACTTTAATTTAATGCGAGGCACTAGAAATTTTTCGGACATCGATAGCCGAAAATCCTTCAAAATAATCCTTACAATCATTTCCATTACACTTTGCTCCATTTTTGAGCGGCATATCTCGAAAACAAAGAACACGTTCTTTTCACTTCAAATTGCCCATAATATTATATTATATTATACTATAATAACATTTTCCCAAACGAGCCAACATCCAGAGCCGATTCTTAAAGGGTAAGCGGCTTAGATGCAACGGCGATGCTCAGCAGGATGCGAGTATGTCAAGAATTTTGAAAAGCAAATGTTGAAAGAGATGAGATTTGTGCCGATGTTCCGGGCCATACTCTTTGTTGTCTGACACACCTGAGTGGACGTTGAGCTTTGTACCATTTATCAAGTTCTCGTAAACAAGTCCTTCACATCTGTCATGTGAGCTGCTTAAAGTGGCCGGCCGGCTGTTGAGCAGCTGGTGGAGGCGGTGAATAAAGAGCGGAGTAGGTGTCATGGGGTATCAGAGGGGGGGAAGGAGGAATAAGAAAGGGAGCAGAAGAGGGCGGAAGAATAGCATTACTTGATGCTCTTGAGGCTCTGGCCTTCAGGCAGCTCAGTAGCAATGAAAACCGTTTTGGTTGCCCGGACTGGAGCACCGCCCTGGGCGTACTTGGCCAACATATGCGACGGCGAGAGACACTTGAGATGCGACAACTGGGCCTGTGCGACAGGCTGCAGTAGTAATGCATTCCTATCTTAAATTTTTGCATCTGACCCAAGAATGCGGTGTTGAAGCCAAGCAAATTGAATACTTGACATGGCGTGTCCGTCCGCCAGCCACTTTGTCTGCAGATATCTCTCAATACTACATTTAGGCCTTTAAGTGCTTGTTGATGGCGGCGGCATACAATTCCTCCTTTCAGCCTTGAGCCGAATGCCATGGAGATGGGCATGAAAATGGGATGTGAAAGGGGAAGGGAATGGGGAGAGGGAGGGGATGCGGATGGGGATGGGAAGGTGGTGCAAAAACATTGCATTTGTAAGTGGATGGGCGGGTGCACAGGCGCCTGGGCCATTGGACACTCGGCTGGCGTGAACATGGGTAGTTTCTGATGCAAAAAGTAGGCTTGTAGGTGTGCATATTTTCGCGCTTGGATGTATGGGACAGTGGGGTAATGGGCTGCGGGGCTGCGGGGCTGTGGGGCTGGTGGGTAACTACCAAACGAATACCGAATGCGGCTGATGACTGCAAAAATTGCCATATATAAGTGAAAAATAGTGAAATGAAAACTGACGCTAGCATAAATCAATATACTATGCAGAAAAGCTTAAAGATGGCCCGGGATTGATGCTGATGGGGGATAGGAAATGGGAAACGTTTCAAAACTGCGAATCACGGGGCTTGTTACCGAGCGAAAAGCCGTGCCATATTACATGCGATGAGCGTTAGCCGTTCCTAAGCTCCATACAACTTGCTGCACTGCACGGGACACTCGTATAGTCACCCTGTCAGAGCTCAGAGACAACCAACAGATACACCATCATAGACAGATTCACACACACACTCACACTCACACACACACACACAGTCATACAGATACAAACTGGTACACATAATCATGGACGTCCTCTGGCTTATGGGAGCTGAAAATTCGATTTAAAAGGACATAATGTTCACTTCAAATTACTTGTGAATACATTTGCACACTTATGTCCTGGAAATGGGAAGCCCGAGGTTTCCCTTGGTTAAAGAGCAAAAAGGTTTGCACATTTTTTTCTGCTTCTTCCATTTATTTTACTGCGATTTAAAAGCATCATAAAAATGCTGACAATTAAAGGAAGTACTGAAAAAATGTTTCACTGTGATGGCAGCGAGTCCTGTGACTGGCTGTGAGCTTATTGTTAATCAACGTGCTTTACCATGCAGAATTCTGGACATTTTTTAGCTGGTAGCCAGAGTAAGAATGGAATTCATTTACTCTTTTTTACCATTAACTATCCAAGGACTCGCATTCAAGCAGGACAAACCAAAGCGGAAAATAATTTTCAGATATATGGCAATTATTATTTTCGCATCGCACAGCATAAACTGAAGTTAAATTATGGTAGGGCGGACTTTAAGAGCTGCCCTATGATTAAAATGTCACAGCTTGACTTGGTTGCTAAGTCTGTTTAACAAGGCACTCGGAGGTTTCTCCTTAAATATATTATCCTTTCTCCCCGCCCTGGCAATGATTTGTTAAATACACATCATCGGCCATCTGACTTTGAGTTTTCTTAGCTCACTTTATCTGCCAGACACTTCAAATCCTCGACAGATCTGTGCTGGCAAGTCACTCACTTCGATGACTTTCAATAAAAAAATCGACCACTGAGTGGGCGCTTTTGAATTAAGTATACGAAGTGTGGGACGCGTTGAACTGCAGGCACTGGCAACAAGGGAACACAGCTGAACTATCAGACAGAGAAAAATGTATATATATATATATATAGTTCTTTGATTCTTTCGGAAAGAAATGGCAGCACTTTAAAGCAGCAATAATCGTTGCCTGCTTTTAGGCGCGCGCTTTGCAATTTCCGGCCACGCACTTCGAGCACTTCCGCTTCATATTCGCTGATGAGATGGAAATGTTGCTTAATTGTTTCAGCAACACCTCAGTTCTATCCCATAGTTTCAAAGTCCTTGCCTTTTGCCATCACAAACGCAAAGGCAAATTCCCCCGTCTAATTCCACTACAAACGAGCGCAAAAATCTGCGAGAGAAACATTTTCAAACTTATTTAATATAAATGGATTCTTCAGACGGATGATGCACATGGAGAGTAGTGAAATAGTGAAATAAGACGCTCGTAAATTGATGCATCTACGTGACAAACAAGAGGCATAGCGAGAGCAGGACGAGTTGCGAGGGGAAAGGCGCAGATAAAATCTGTTCATACATAAAATACAAGCGTAGCAAAAATCCTGCAATTCAGACGTGCCGCCGTTTATTGAAAGAGTCCTGCACAAAAGAAGAAGCTTCCTTAAATTGGGTAAAGCGTAAATGGGCCAAAAAGGTCAGGAAGCCAGTGAGCACACAATAGAACTGAGCGCACTACTAGAGTTGCATATTGGGCAGCGGCTGAGGCTGAGGCTGGGGACGAAGAGGCAAGAAGGCAAGGATTTCCCTGGAAGACTGTGAAAGAAAGGAAAGTCGAATTTTGCCTTGAATTTTCTATTGCTATTCAGTAAGAAAATAATTAATGCACTTTGTCTAAGCTAACACTTTTAATTTATTTTCCAATGTAACAATGAAGTTGATATTAAATTAACACCCCCTACCCCACCCTCCCCCATCCCTTGCCGACCCCTTAGCAATGCACACAGAAGCTATTCCGATTCAAAAAGTTGAAATTTATGTGTTTGATGTGAAAGTAATTAAAGTTATAATTGTAGCATTATTGAGTGCTAATTGGAAGAGGACGATTGAATTAAAATGAGCAATTATATGCGTTCACTTGCTTAACAACATCCTTTGAGCAGAGTCCTCATTTGTGTGGCCTGTCTGTTGCAGGACTCACCAACTGTTAATCGGCTCACGAAGTTTTCTCAGTTCCAGCATAAAATATAAATGGCAAATGCGACTGCTGAGTACGCATGGGAATTGAGTGAATAATGAGTTACGAATAATGAATATGAATATGAATATGAATAGTTTCGCTTTGACGGCAAATGCAAATGCAAGTGCAAGTTGATGGCAGACATGTGAACCCATGGGGTGTAGGGGGGAGTCATTGGGTGCTTAAATTGGACCAATTAGTGGCAATTAAATGCCACAGAGAACTGAGCACTTGCACCAAAAGACAAAGCTCAAAACGAAAGACAGAGGGACAGGGGGACAGGGGGACAGAGGGACAGAAGGACAGAGAACATATAGAAGAGAAAAGAGTAAAGGGAAAAGAAAAAAGAAAACAAGGAGCTTTGCAGTTGGGCAATAAATAAAACGAGCAACTTCTCAGCTGCCATCAAAGGGAAAGGCCTTTGCTTCAAATGCTTCAACAAAAGCACTTCCTTTTTGGGTTGGGTGTCCTTCCAGCTCCTGGCTCCTGTTGTCGAGAGTTGTAAATAAATATAATAAGATGACGTTGGTGCGGAATGGCCCTCGGCATTTTGCTTTCATAGTTGTTGATGCAGTTGTTGCTTCTTATCCTCCAGCTGTTCCCATTGCTCCATTGTTGTTGTTGTTGTTGTTGTTGTTGTTGTTGTTGTTGTTGTGATTGTTGTTGCTGCTGTTACTGCTTAAGAAACTTTTCTTAGCTGCTACTGGCACTGTTGCTGCTGCTTAGCAAGAAATTGTCCTCCTCTACCATCAGCAACCATCAAGGGCCATCAACAACTTCAAGTGCTGCCTATGTTTGAGTTGCGATTTGTGTGTTTGTTTTTGTCCTGCGAGGAGCCTGTGGCCCCAAGTCCATCCCCTAACACTAATGTGGTCCCTTTTCATGTTATTTAATAAGCAATTAGCTATTAAATAGCTTTAATTGTATTTTCGTCCACTAACCACTTTACATAATCCTTGGACTCTCCGCTCATGGACGATGGACCATCGGAGCAGGTGCCAAATGCCACTTGCCATTTGCTAAGCTTTGGGGAAGCCCTCTAAGCTTTCCAGCTTAATGTACGCTCCTTTAGCTGTGGTAATTGATTTTCTAGCCTCATTTAACCCACTGTTGACTGATGTCCAAAACAATGGCAACAACAGCAACAACAACAACAACAACCAAAGACAAAATGCAGCGCCCTGCCAGCAGGATTCTGCTTTCAAATGGCATTCATTCCTTGGCACGCTGCAATCGAAAATTCGGGATAAGAAAAATAAACAAATTGCTAAAATGCAAACTATAAAGTCCCGTAAATATTTGTTGAAGCTCGATAAATCCAAGTTATATAATCGAAAGAACATAGGAGGAAACTTTGTCCTCTGACTGGCGACTTGACTCCTACTTGACTTGCACTTGAAAATTTCAAATGTTTTCTATAGACGCTCATAAATACAAAAATATATATTCAAGGCTCAAGGATATTTGTCTAGTTGTGTAAATTCTTAAAGCTTACCTTTGCCTTGCGTCCACGATAATCCATAGAATTGATTCATTTCGTCAACCATAAGTTTCGGTGCTGGTGGGAGCCTGGCAGGAATCTTAGACTCCTTACTAATCTCCGGATTTTACTCCTTACTCCTTACTTAGTCTGAGAATTCATCCCTTCAAGCTGTTCGACAATGTTATTATTTTCACGCTGTTCCCCACGCTGCTCCCCACGCTGCTCCCCACGCTGCCCCTTGCGCTGCTTTTAATAACTTTGCGTGTGTGACACCCCCCGATGGGCGGGCTATAAAAAGTTGTGATTAAGTTTATGGAAACTAAGGTAGAAACTTTGATTTACAGTTAGGCAAGCGACTGAGCGGACGGAATGTGAATTAAAGCCTCTAGTCGTTGCAGGACTCTTACCTGGTCCTTAAGCTGAGCTCCGGTGGCTCCTCGATTTAAGGTCCCCACACATTTAGTTGTTTCATTAAGTCGTTCGACCAAAACAATGCGAACCCATCGAGCAATCGAGCTCCATTAAAACCGAGTAAAGGTCACTTAAGCGTAACATCTCTTTTATCTGTCGTTTTACAGGAATGCGAGCTGTGAGCCGGAAGGAAGGACAAGGAATTAATTGAAGCCCAGTCGCTGGCGACGTGTGTGCCATTCTGTGGTAATGAAGACGATGATGTCTGGTCACTGGGCGGCAGCACTGCCAATTGCGGTAATTGAACAAATGGCAGCTAAATAAGCGGATAGTCCTGCTAACTTAATTGAAAGTCAGAGCTACACATCACGCATACGCAGCGTGGCACACTTCTTCTCAAGCAGCATCAGTCTTTTGAACCCGCTTAAGCACTCGTAAATACCAGGAGCCAAGTAACAGGAGCTGTGCACACGTTGGGGCACAACATGGAGTCCCTTATGTCTACCCTGCCGACTCTTACGGCAGACGATGGCACACTGTGGTTAACCAGTGCCCTGTCCGAGGTGCTGTCCAACAGCAGTCAGGGCACCACCGATCACAGTCCTTCTCTTGTTGCAGCAGCAGCTGCCACAACAACAGTTGCTGCTGCAGCGGCGGCGGCAGCAGCTGCTACCGCCTCCACAGCCACCACGTCGAGCATTTCCAAAGTTCATGACAAGCATCCGCATCCAGTGAATGACAGCGGGACAGATTTGAGGTGAGTCCTTGCTGGGGTAACATTCCCTTTCTCTTCTCCAAATCCCAAATGTATTCTGACCGCTGGATGAATCAAATGGAGATGGCTGCGATTCCTGTGTTCAGGAAAACTCCATAAGTGACGGAAAACCGTTGGTTATATGAAACTTCAATGTGATATTCCCCTAGAGATTTTGCCATAACTCGTACCTATCCTTGGAAACCTTTGAAAGTATGCAATTTAAGTCTTCTTTCTTTAAGCTTTAAAGTTGGCCACTCTAAAGGATCCTTACACTCTGAAGGAAGTCCTCTTTAACTATTTATTATTATCTGCATTTCCGTCAGGTCTCCAAAATGTCTGTATTGTGACTTTCCACAAGTCCTGCTTAAATACTTCTGAAATTCCCAAGTTTTTCATTTTGGTTTCCATATCCTGCGACTTACCTCAGCCGCTGGCAGAAACTACGATGCGAGGCACTTTGCTAAGAGATTTTATTGCTTATGTTCCAGCTCGTATCCTGGCTTTATTCACTACCGCGACAAGTACGACTTGTCGTACATAACGAAGGTGAATCCGTTTTGGTTGCAGTTCGAGCCTCCGGGGACGAGCACCTTCTACATAATGGCCGGACTCTACTGCCTCATCTCTGTGGTGGGCTGCTTTGGGAATGCATTTGTCATCTTCATGTTCGGCAGCCGCAAGTCCTTGCGCACACCCGCCAACATTTTGGTAATGAATTTGGCCATATGCGACTTCCTCATTCTGGTGAAGTGTCCAATCGCCGTCTACAACAATATTAAACAAGGGCCAGCACTGGGCGACGTAGGTAAGTGCGGGAGTGGGGGATGGGGAGTGGGAAATGGGGAACGGGGAAAGGGGAAAGGGGAAAGGGGAAAGGGGAACGGCGAACGGGTAAAAACAATTCACATTTACATGATGATTCCCCCATGTGCAGCCTGTCGGATCTATGGATTTGTGGGCGGCCTGAGTGGCACCTGTGCCATTGGAACACTCACGGCCATAGCGCTAGATCGATATAACGTCGTGGTCCACCCGTTGCAGCCATTGCGACGCTACTCCCGGCTGCGCTCCTATCTGATCATCTTCCTCATCTGGTGCTATAGCTTTCTATTCGCCGTCATGCCCGCCCTGGATATTGGGCTCTCTGTCTATGTTCCCGAGGGCTACTTGACCACGTGCAGCTTTGACTACCTAAACAAAGAGACTCCGGCACGTATCTTCATGGCATTGTTTTTCGTGGCCGCCTACTGCATCCCGCTGACCTCCATTGTCTACTCCTACTTCTACATACTGAAGGTGGTCTTTACGGCCAATCGCATACAGTCCAGCAAGGACAAGGCAAAGACCGAGAAGAAGCTCACCTTCATAGTGGCTGCCATCATTGGACTGTGGTTCGTCGCTTGGTCTCCCTACGCCATTGTGGCAATGATGGGTGTCTTTGGCCTGGAGAAGCATATCACACCGCTGGGCTCCATGAT
Source organism: Zaprionus lineosus (assembly GCA_035044505.1). Lineage (NCBI taxonomy): Eukaryota > Metazoa > Arthropoda > Insecta > Diptera > Drosophilidae > Zaprionus > Zaprionus lineosus. The sequence goes on along the minus strand of JAWNNX010000694.1, from coordinate 2,358,383 downwards.
ACCCGCACTCTTTTGCAAGACGGCCGCCTGTGTGGACCCTTATCTGTACGCAGCAACTCACCCGCGGTTTCGTGTCGAGGTCCGTATGCTCATCTATGGACGCGGCGTACTCAGACGTATGTCCACCACACGCTCCTCCTACATGACACGCTCGCGGTCCTCCTTCACACACCGCATGCGTCCCTCATCCGGCGAATATGAGAATCGCGCCGAGGCATATATGCTGAACAACAACCTGATGATGGTGCCCGAGGAAACGGAGGAGAACGAGGAAATCATCGTGGTTGCCGAGATCAACAACTCGACGTGCCCCTCCATGGAGCAAAGTAAGTTTTAAACCAAAGCCTACAGAAACTTCAAATGGTGTCCTTCCGTATGAACATCGGTTGTTTTTATTCTGTCAATGAAAGCTGTCAAAAATATTTAATGAGGGAAAAAGGATAAGCTATAAAGGAAAAAAAGCAGTGAGAGAAAGAGAGGGAGAAAGTACGCGAGAGAGAGAGAGAGAGAGAGAGAGAGAGAGAGAGAGAGAGAGAGAGAGAGAGAGAGAGAGAGAGAGAGTGATACAAGTAAGACAAGTAAAAAAACTTAAATCAAAGAATTTACCTAAATCGAGCTTATTCGATAGCAAAAGTTATAAACTTTATAATTAATTGTCGTAAATGAATGTTGTTTAAGGATTTACCAAAAATATTAAAAAAAAATATATATAGCTTAAGGACACGCACCTCTGCAATAGCCACTTTCCCATTTTGAACTTATGACCTTAGTCCTTGGGAAAGCCTGGAAAAATTGCAAAATATTTCTTTCATTTGAAGTGAGCTCCTTACATCCTTTAAAACATTTCGATCTGAAGGATACATTTTTAATGTGGAAAACCAGTCCCACTGCACATAAAATACCATTGATAAAGCCCTCGGTAGTTACCCTATAATTCTTATTGTTGTTGTTGTTGTTGTGGTTTATGTTGTCGCTTCTGTGCCGCTGTTCGGTTTATAACTCGCAGAGCAATTATAACAGGCACACACACACACACACATGCACAGAGGAGTATATAGAGAGGTAGACACAGGTGCACACACACACACACACACACACACAGGCATATGAACGCTCTGAATGACAAAAGAATGAATGTTATGCTTCCATGCAAGTAAAATAAACAACAAGCGAACAACAACAAGCACATCACCATGGGAAGGGGGAGGGGGGCATGGCAACAAGCAAGAAGTGATGGAAATGATGCATAATCAGCTTACGGAACATTGGAGGATAGGCAAATAATGTTAATGCCCATAGGAATTCCATCACAAGGAGCAGGAGGGGGAGGGGCATGCTATGGGCATGTCCTGGGCACAATAAGATATGCTGAGTGACATAAATGGTCGCAACATTGATTCGAACCAATATTTTGTCAAACGGATACCAATATTAAATGTTACATCGGGGAGTGTCAAATCCAGTCCCAGGACATTAAATGCGCAGGGACGAGGGCTCACATGCACAGACACATCGAATTATGTAAATATATTTATATTCAAATGGATGGCTGGAGGAATGGAGGACTGGAGGACTGGAGGACTGCTTGGATCTGATGTGTAAGTAAATCGAGTGTAGTGCAACGCAATTAGTTGAATAACTGAAGATGCCTGGCAACGTCCAAGGATGCGAATGTCTATTAATTATTCTGGGAAAATGATTCCAGTCAAAGTTGCAGTAGCTTGGGAGGACTCATCAATAAAGCTATGAATTATCCTATTGTCAACTGTAGAACTTAAATAAATTGAAGTTGTTAATTGAGTGTTTAGTATAAGCTGAATAAAACGAGGAGTGTTTCACATGTCGCCAAAGTTGCAGGGGCAGCTGTGCGGGACAGGGCAGTTCAATTACTGAACTCCCCAAACAGCCCTCGTATGTGCTGCACTTGCAATTAATTGTAACGGACGTTTTCCTTAACACACACAAAGACATGTACATAAACTCCTCAATAATAATGTCTGTCAATTGAATGTCGCAATTACTTAGTATAAATTCACTTACCTATAAGTGTACGTAGCCTGTAAGAGTCCTTTTGCCGCCCTTCTCCTGTCTCCTATATCAGTGGATATGTATCGGTGTCTAAGTAAGAAAAGGACCTTCATATGGCCCCCATGAGTACATGTACCTAAAAATCAAAAAAGAAGAAAACGGAAAAGTAATAATAATAATTAAAAAGAATAAGGACAAAGGAGCAGTATCCTTAAAAAAAGAAAAACATTTAAGCTACGCAAATGGAAAGTAAATTGCAACTAAGCGGCAATACCAGACGAATTTACATATATCCTAAGTGTTTTGTGGTCATATCCTAGCAACTAAGGATATATATGGATCTATATGGATGTATATCTATGTCAACTAGCTAATAAGTTCTTGTATGTGTGTATTCAATGTGCATATGTATTTGTTTAAGTAACAAAACCGAGGGGCTGTCACAATAATAGAACAATAGATAAAATAAGCTGAAAGAGAGACCTGGAGAATATTTTAATTACAGGAATAAAAATGTAATCAAATGTAAGTCGATGTCTAGATACCCTTACAGGATCCCCAAGCATACCCCAGCATTCCGAAGCAGCCACAAGCATCCATAAGGAAGCTTCATACGTAAAAGCTGATTAAAGTCTGTACTGGACGGAGTTATTTTTTTTTTTTTTTTTAATGGAGAATGGAATGTTTAATGAGTTTCCTATTAATTTAATTAAATTCTATTTTTCTATGAAGAAGCGAAAACCCGCAAATTCTTGCCATTAACTGGCCAAGAAGAGTTGAATCCTTGGCTGATGCTGTATTCGTGTAAGACACTGTATGTGTGTGAGTGTGTTAGATTATATGTGCTTCTTTTCATATATATGTGTGTATATGTGTATGTCCGTGCGTGTGTGTGTGTGTGTCAGCAGGCTAGTTAGAACAAAAGAATGCAAGAGCCACATTGAATATTTATACAAATTGCCCTCGAACTAAAACAAAAAACAAAAAGCAGAACTTAATTAGCTTATTTAAAGTGCATTGTCAGAGGCCTGTGACCGAATGAATTTGAAATAGTTTTGTTTAATGCTCAGCTAGTACGCAGTTTGGGTATTCAATAAGCCACTCAAAATGTTAGTTCTTCTCTGTTAAAGCAAACTTAAAGCGCTTATAAGCAAATACGAATACAAATACAACTACAAACACAAATACGAATATAAATGTGAATGTAAAAGAAATAAATGTATGAATTTGTAAAATTAAAGAGTTGAGTTTCATTATTCCAGGTAACCCAGGTACTCCAGGTACTCCAGGTACTCCAGGTATAATTTAATAATTCGTAATTACTTTTAATAATGCCCTGCCAAAGTGTCGATAATTGCTGCGAATCGTCGGGCGGCCTCAACAGGTGCACTGACCGTAAGAAAGTAGCAAAAAGAAGAAGCAAACACAAAAAGTTTGAACATGCAATTGTCGTGGCAAATATCTATGCGTATGTATATGTATATGTGTGTGTGTGTGTGTGTGTGTGTGTGTGAGTCTAGGAATGCTGTTTAATATGCAATTTGTGGATAAATTGCTTTCCCAAGGCAAGAAGTGGGAGCAGAGAGGGCTGGAGATTAAATGGCGCCTTTCATTTGGTTTCTGTTTGACCAGCAGCAACAGTGCGTATACTTAATTTACTTTAGAAGTTGCCGCCTGCCATTTTCAATCAGATTGAAACCAGTATTTCTTGTGAAAACATAGGGAGAGCAGAACAGCAAGCGAGCACAGAGACACGCACACGCACTCATATGCTTTGGCGGAAGTGAGGGTGTAAACAGCTGAGAGCTGCGCCCAGTATTTTGTTGTATTAGCCCGACAACGACAGCAACTACAGTTACAACAACAACAACAGCAACAGAAGCAGCAACTACAACGATAACGGCAAAGGCAACGACAACGGCAACGACAACGACAACGAATACAACGCCGGCGCCGGCGCTAGCGATTCCCGATGTTTTCGTTGCTGGCTTCGTCGTCGTTGTTGCTTTCGTCATCGTCGCTGCGGCCGAAGCATCGCGTTCAAGTCAAGAGCAGAATTCACACGCAGCCAGCATAACAAAAATTTTAGTCGGCTTTTCACGACGCGCCCGCGGTTGTTGTTTCAACAGATTTTCACAGCAAATTAAAGTTCAGTGTCTGTCTATAAGGAGAATATTTTGTTATTCTCATACGCACACATACAAGACACATACACATCACACACACACACACACTCACACAGAGCTCAAGCACACGCACACGCACACGCATCAAAAATTGCAATCAAAAATATTGCGAAAAAGGCAATAAAAAAACAAAAACATGTCCCATTTGTAGTGCAAATGCCAAATGCGTGAGCCGGCGGCATACAAGGATTAACGTGTAAGTAAAGGTTCCAGCATCTCATCATACAGCGAGTAAACGTTTAGTTGAGTGTGGTGTGTGGTGTGTGGTGTGTGTGTGTGTGTGTTCTTCGAGCGCTCCAATGTTTTTCTTCTCCATCTCTCCTTTCCTTTCCTTTCCTTTCCTTTCCTTTCCTTTCCTTTGGCCCACTAAGTATTTTGGCCACTTAATTTTACTTCGATTTTTCACTGGCGTATGTACCCGCATTTTGTTAGCTATATTTTTTTTTTATTTTTTTTTTATTTTCGTCTACTTACAATGTTTATCGGCAACCAACTTAACCGGCTTCGTGCTCATGTCCATGTCTCTGTTCATGGCTTCATCTGCGTCTGTGTCAATTCCTGTGTTTGTGCCAGTGCCCGTGTCTGTGTATATGTGCCTGTGCCTGTGCCTCTGCCTCTACCTCTGCCTGTGTCTGTACCTGTGCCTGTGTCTGTGTCCGTCTCCGACTGGTTCAATGTACTTGTGTGCGCAACTAACGAGGATACAACAGTATGCAATTTGCAGTCAATAAACGGAAATTTGGCAGGTTCACAATTTGATTTTATACTTTATTGGATTGAAATATAAATGCGGATATGTTTGTGTGGATGGTCCTCAAATCGCCGTATCGTGCTCGAAGCCAAAATAAATATTGACCAAACAAACGTCATGTATAGGCAATGCCAGAGTGTTATTGCTTTGGTTTGGTTTATCTCAATGTGAGCGTCACCCATCTAAATAACTGCACGAGTGTGTGTGTCTCGCTCCACACATGCTCATTAAGTGTGCATGCCCCTGCGACAGCGAGGGTGAGTGTGTGTGTGTGTGTGTGGGTAAGGGCTAGTGTAGCTGTGTTTTAATGTAAAAGTATGCAAGGGTTGTTTTGGCGTTATGCACACGGTCACACACACCCACACACACTCTTACCTGACCTGATGACGTGCTCAGACCTCATCATTCAATGCATTTCAAATATTATTGCCAGACACACGCGTCGTATGCGTAATCAAGCACTTTTTATTTAGTTGTTTCGTTTGGGGGCAACTTTAATGTTGCCCTTAAACATTGTTGAATATATGTATATCAAAACACTTGTATGGCTTCAATAAAGCTACAGTTAATAGTCGGAGCAGCAACAACAACAACATCAACTTCTGAAGGAGCAACAACATGCAACGTACCGCCATAGGCACTGGCGCCGGGACAAAGCGTCTGCAGCACTTCAACCAAACGGTAACAACAATAGCAACAGCAACAGCAACAGCAACAGCAACAGCAACAAAAACGGCAACAACAACAACAGCAACAAACAAACAAAAAACAACAACAAACAACAACAGCTGGCAACGACAATTGAAGTAGACACAAATGAGCATGCAAAGAACACAACTCAATGGCATATCACAGACAGACTGACTTCTCTGCCTCAGTGATGCTCAAGAGCTGCATAAATCCTCCAAAATCTAGCTGCCTTCGCTCCTGCGATTCACTGCTAAGTAACTCTGGATATATACATACGATATGTATACATATTTTTATATGTTATACATATAAATATTATATATATAAAAATGTATATATATATATATATATATATTGAAATACCTTTTCATGTAACTTTAGCTATTTCTGGCTTTAATTTTATACAACTCCTCTGGGAAACGCATTGTTCCTCTCGGCATCACTGGTGACAAAGGCACACCCAGACAGTCAGAAGGCTCAGCGGGTGCTGCTTGCTGCCAGCGTGAGAGTGTCACCGTCGCGTTACACATACGACGCGTAGCCTCTGCATCTGCATCTGCTGTTGCCATTGCCGCTGCCGCTGCCGCTGTCGTCGCTGTCGCTGTCACTACCGCTGCCTCAGTCGCTGTCTCTGTCGTTGTTATCTTCATGCGTTGCCTGCGCTACACTGCAAGTCAAGTGATGCCGCGATGACTGTTGACGGTTTTACTGTCACTGCTATAATTATTGTTGTTGCTCTTGTTGTTGCTGCTGCTGCTGCTGTTGCTGTAGCTGTTGGTGCCGCAGGAGGTGTTGTTTACAAGAAACTCTTAGACGAATTGTGACATTTTACACGCGATTTTCAGATGGATAGAGGCATAAGAGGCAGGAGAAAATCGGGTTATGTTCCGTTGTTCAAGCTACGAACTGTGTCCCGACGCAGACATTTGATTTTGCTAAGTAGCACAAAGTTTCATTTGAGGACTTGGCAAAGAAACCCATGAACATCCACTTTAAGATGATATCTTGAGGGCCTGGGAAATCGCTAAAAATCGTTAGGAAGACAATCGCATTGCCCCAGGCTGCAAGTGTTGCAAGTGCTCATTACATATGCAAAATAGCGTAATATCCTAAGTAAATATGTAGATAGATGAACAGTTGGATAGTTGGATAGTTGGATAGTTGGATAGTTGGATAGTTGGATAGTTAGATACTTAGATAGTTGGATAGTTGAAAGCCTCGCGGCTTGCGGCCTGTGGTTGCACATTGGAGGGGGGCAACGCGTACGCGAATGTTGTGTAAGTAACCCCCAAGGAATCTGCGAATATTAATTACATAATTACATAACTGAGAAATGGAGGTATTTTTAAAGACGATACGGCGAGACGAGATCTCAAGCCCGAGTCAATTATCCGAGGAATTTTTAATTGAATTTTCATATTGAATTCACATTTAAATAATTATAAATAATGTGCAATTTGATACCTCAGCTGAAAGGAGAGATCTGAAATTGTAGAGAGGAAAATTTTATCACGAGATTTGCTTTAAATTCATTTAATTTTTTTCTCTTTTTTCTCTTTTGACCTGTGAAGCTCCCCTCTATCACATTTCTGTGTTCGTTCTAGGAATTCAGAGCTGCAATTAAATTCGTTTTCGATTTCAATTTTCAAGGCTCATTTTCGAAATACCACACACAGACCCCCGCACCCCATCGGTAGATCCCAGAATGGAGCTATGTAAATGCGGTTTGTATATTTTGGTGGTAAGCACCATTAGAGCTGCAGACTGAACCCACTAAGTGCGGTTGGTGGCTCCGGATGGGAAGGTGGGGGGAGATTGTGGGCAAGCCACTGACAAGGACACTGAAGAGGATTTACATTTTAGATACGGCCTAAAGGCAAATTTTAATCGTTTGTTGATTTGCACAAAACTTTTTTGGATTTCATTTAATTTCGATTTTTATTCCAATTTTCCTTTCTGCCATCTCCTATCTGCTATCTCCTATCTCCTATCTGCTATCTGCTGCCTGCTTTGTGTTTTGTTTCTTGTTTTTCTTAACCCATTCACATTCCATAATTGGAAAACAAAAAGTTTTCATTGAACAATGACGTCAATGTGCACAAAAGTTGCGTTTGTTGTTTTTATTTATTTTCGTTATGCTCGTTCCATGGGGCACGACCAGAAGAACCAGAAACAGTCGAAATAAATCGAAACACACTTTTTAGTGGCAGCTGCAGATTCCAATTCCAATTTCGATTCTGATTCAGATTCAGATTCAGATTCGTATAGTGATTCGTATACGAGTTCCCAGCATCCATCCATGGGGTAGCGATATTAATTAAACCGTTGCCCGATCTGTGCCACTTGAGGCAGCGGCGGCGGCGGCGGCAGCGGCAGGGCGGGCGATAGCAGGGGAATCGAACCGAACGGTCATTTTATTTTGATGCCGCAAATTGTTGCCTTTGCTTTATGAACAATGTCACTCTTTCCACACCTTCATCATCGCCCCTCCACCGACCACCCTCCACCACCATCCCGCTTCCCCCCACATTGTGCAGCACTAATGACCGAACGTTTGGTTTTATTTGGCAACGTTGCCAGGAGAGTGCATTTGGCTGTGTTGTCTCTGGTGCGGATGGTGGCTGCGACGATTGGTCACCTACTTGTCCGCCGCTGGCAAACGTATGAATTTATAATTGCAACATTCTTTGGCCAGGCCCTGCACCCAGTGCAACCAGTACAGTGGCAATGGCAGTGCCGCTGCCGCTGCCATATATTTGCCCATGATGACACTCCCCCAGTCTCTGTGCCAAATAAGAAGAAGATCAGGAGCAAGGGGAACGCGATGGTATTTATTTATACATAAATACGAGTTGCTTGTACTTTTGTATGCGTGTGTGTGTGTGTGTGTGCTTGTATATGTTTCGACAATTGAAATGTGCTGCCTGTTAATGTTTGGCCTCTTGTGTTTATTTTTGTTAGTGGCACGAATGTTTGCAGTGTAAACATTTATAATATTTAAAAAAAAATATTTCTGTAAGCCCAAAACTGATTTTGAATTTGGCCAACTATCGATTTCAAAATTTAAATTTCAAATCAAACAAAGCCCAACCCCCCTCCCCCACCCCTCGACAAATCCGACAAAAATTGTCCATTCCCTCAAAGATAATTTAGTAGGACTTCGGATTCAATGGAACAGGAACAGCACAGAGCAGAGGGAACTCGGCAACGGATTATATTTTGTGCACAGAGCCTGTGGCAGCTGGCCTAGAAGGACACTTAATAATGGAGCACTTGGTCGATTCTCAATTGTGAACAATTTGGGGCTCCCAATTTCCAATTTTCGAGATGATAGGAAATCTCTTTGTGGCTCTGTTGCTCTTCACAATAATGTGAAGTGGAACAATAGTGAAGGATGCAGCCTTGATATATTGCTCTATGGTTGCAGCTCCAGTGCCGGAGGATGGACTAAAGCCAGGAAGCAGGATTCGGAGACTACGCAGCGGCTTGGCAGCAAACGGATTCACTCAAAAGTGAACACTTTTATATTGGGAAGTTTAGTTGAAAGTCTGTTGGGATACGAGGAGCAATGTTTGATGTCACCTGGCTGCCCACCGCGTGCGGATCCTTGGCGCCCGCCTTGATACCGCCAGCCCATATAGTCATACTTTGGTATTTCTGGGAGAACTATGCACGCTACGTAGACCGGCACTTCTGCACCTGCTCCTGCTGGGACACGGTCTTCAAGGGTCCGTACGAGTCCGGCGTAGCCGCCTACAAGCACATGTACTTCAATGCGACGCCCAACAGCTTTAAGATGTGGATATTGACTGTGTTTGCAGTTATTGCACTCTATGAGTGCATCAAGAGACTCATTGCCCTGATCCTGCAGCAACGTGTGCGCTACTCGATGCTGCTCCTCTTTCTGCTCTCCATCTTCTCGCACTACTACGCGTGGTGGGCGTACATCAACTATTACAATGATGACTACTACAATCAGTGGAACCACCAACTTTTTTTCACGGTAAGTCTGCCAAAACTTTTGGAAGTCCGCTCATCAGCCCCCCCTCAGCTCATCCTGTCCTCTCGCCTCTTATTGCCAATCCATCTTGACTTCGACATGTGCGTCTGGAGGAACATCCTTTAGGTACCAGTTACCAGTCACAAGTCACCAGTCACCAGTCAGCAGTCACCAGTCAGCAGTTACCAGTCACCAGTCAGCAGTTACCAGTCACTAGTCAACTACAATCCATAATTTATTAGCAAAGTTCTGGCCAGGATGCCAATGCTTAAAACTTACACAATATGCGAGCATTCGTGCTCGTGTTGTGCCCAACTTTCTACCTGTACTTCACGTGCGGCACTTCTAAAACTTCTGGTGTTCCATGGAATGCCCGCCCGGCACGATTTTACGAGTACTCTAGACAGATTTACGGATAAGTCATGCCCAGCCGTTGGCCGTGTAAAATTTGTTAAATGGCCAAGTAAAAAGTTTGAAGTGCCAAGTCCGATGGTCGATGGGCGATGCTCGATGCTCCATGCTCCATGCTCCATGCTCCATGCCCCATTCTCGATAGTTGATGGTTGCTGCTTGCTGGTTACTGGATGGTCGATGGTCAATGGTCAATGGTCAATGGCAGCTCCAAAGTTCAGTCGTCGTTAATGAGCAATGCCAATCGGCAATCGACATAAGTAGACTGAAAGGCATTCCTAGTTGTTGGTCAAGGAGCAGTTATTGGGATGGCGAAACTTTCAAGACTTTGGACTCGTTGTTGAGAGAATGTTAACTTTTCCAAAAGACCCATCATCCATCCAGTCCCGACGAATACCCCAATTTAGTCCAAATATTTCTGCTCTCCTGATTATCGAACTTTTTACATTAAAGAAATCCAATTATGCTTACAGATAACAGAACTGTTCTCCACGGTGCTAGTGATGCACTTGGCCAGCAGCACAAATGTCGTCAAGCCGAAGAAAGTCTTCTGCATAGTCGGAATTGCCCTGCTCCATATACTGGCTGGTAGCTTCGATCAGTTCTTTATGAACGTTGTACGTGGCGAGGGAGCCGCCCATCAGGTGGTACGTGACATTGGATTCATGCTGCCTGACCTGCTGCATCTGGTCATACCGATATGGTTGCTACGCAAGGCGCGCAACGAGAGCTTCTCCACGCGTCCCTTTTACAGGGACCGAAAATTGCACAGGGACATTGTGGCAATGCTCTGCCTGGTGTCCTTGCTCTTTGTGCTCTGCACGATTTTGTGAGAACGAATCCTGTTGGGTGCCTACGAGGAGGTGCATGGCAAGATAAAGCCCGCCCAGGATGCCGCCGTGCTTCTGCTGAATCGTTACCGCATGCTGGCCAACAGTAATGTTCATAACTAGGGTGCTAGGGGGAGGGGGCGGTGCGCCGCGAAGAAACTGTCGACAATATGCTGCACTTAGTAATAAGTGTGTGGGCGTAGCCACGCCCTGCTGCGTGCAGTAGTATATATATATACATATATATATATATATTTTTTTTTCTTTATTTGTTTCTATATTCCATTGAAAATTTAAAATCTTGCACTTTGTGATAGTTTTTGATTTATTTTATGGTATTAATAGTTTCGGAATAATTTGTATATTTCATTTGTTTTTGGGGAAAAGAAGGAATCAAAAAATACGAATACAAATATCATAAAGAACTATGCAAAGTACATAATCAACAAATACAACAAACTGTTGGCTTCCATTTAGAAATTTTGACCGATGCTCTGTTGAAACATATCCGGATTTCCCTCTCCCTCTCCCCATATACTCAGAGCCCCGTATCCTGAACCTTGTACCCTGTACCCTGTACCCTCATCCCCCCCTAATCCGACAATCCTGTAGCCCATACCATTGATCCTTCACCCTAAGGCACTAGGCACCATTAGAACATATCTAATCGAACGCTGGTTGGGTACAGCTGATCAGGTGAGCCGGAAGACCAACCCATTAACCCAGTGACAAAGAACCTTTTAGATACTTTAAATTACAACGAACGAACAAATAGAATAGAATTTGGCAAAGTAGAAAATATTTAACGGGTGAAAGTTAAAGATCAGATCAAGGACCTCAAGGACACCAACTTGTTGCCAATGTATTGCATATACCCACCCAGTGTTACTCTATCTTAGCGTTAGATGCGATTTAGACTGTTGTTGGATAATATAGCGATATTTTAGCCAAGATAACAAAGAATCAAAAACCAAAAAACCAAAAAACCAAAAAACCAAAATAAATAAATAAACAAACAACAAATCAAACACAATACAAAAATAACCAAAATATTCCAGTAAAGTAGAAGAATCAAAGTAGTCATAAAGAGGACATAAATAAAAACCCTGTAGTAATCAAAATTAGCGTTAAACGATATTGTTATACGTATTATACATACATATATATATATATGTGTATATATATATGCTATATGTATATTATATATATTATATATACATATGTGGAATAGCCAATACAACTATGTATACACCCAGAAACACACAAACACACACTCACACACAGGCCCAAGTACATATATTTTTAGTATACAAATTAAATAAATAAATAAATATATTTATATATATATATATATATAAATATTTATATATATATATATACATAAATTTATACATATTAAATAAACATTAAGAGACTGAAAAAAGATAAACTTGGCATTTCGTAGATTTCATAGCTTCAGTCCTGAAAAATCAGAGGTAAGTCCTTAAAATCAAACACAGAGTAATTTTTTTATTTATTTTTTATTTTATTGAAATTTGAAAAATTTTCATTTTGTCGGTGTAAACACACAGTGTATATAGTTTGATAGAAATAAATATACATACATATATACATATACATATACGTACACACATATATATATATATACATATTAAAGTATGCTGCAAATGCAATTGCATTTTCCAAAAATACAATTAAATTCTACTTTATTTCTTTTAGAACTTAGAACATTTTGTTTTACTACAAAATTTTTAAATTTCTTTATTTTTGTGTAAATTAGAAGACATTTGAAATGATGTACATTTTTATATACACATATATATATACACATATATATATATATATAGAAAGAGAGAGAGAGTGAGAGCCAAATTAAAAGCATAAATCATATTAAATATAATGGAATGTCGTTGGTGCATTCGTGTCTATACATGTATATATATATATATAAACAGTTACATAAGCTATATATGCTTGTATGTACGGTATATAGGGCATATACGGTATACGGTATACGGTATACGGTATACAGTATATACGGCATATACGGTATTGGCTGGCTGTCGGGCTGCGTTGAGAGCACAGCAACTTAAAGTACAATTTGTAGCTTAATTTTGTTAACGAGATGTTTGTGGAAAAAAGTAAACTAAATAAAAATGGACGGCTTTGAATGACTATTGAGTTTCCAAAGTACAAAGTAAAAGTTATAGAAAAAAATACAATATTAAACATAATAATATGATAATATGATAATATGATAATAATAAAATGCCATTGGACAACAAAAGCGTTACAAATGGGACAAATAAGTAATCAGCAACCGATTGTAGGCCAAATTAAAAGCAATTAACTTGCCTCAAACAATTGGCAGTGTCTATAAAAAAAGCTGTGATTTGTAATTTTCAATTATTCGATGATAATTTATCATCTTCGTTACCTAATTCGTTTCAGTGTGTCGTGTATTATTAATATCTATATTGTTGTGTGATTCTTTTGTATTCTTTTTTTTTCTCTTTCCTTTTTTAGTTTTTACTTTTTGTTGGTGACTTAATGCTCCCTTTGTGAGTTGCTTGTTTTTGTTTTTTAGTTAAGGCGATTGAATTGATTGAGATTTGAAACAATTTGTGTTGCAACTTCAGCACATGTTAAACCTAGATGAAAATCTCGGTACGCTTTCTGACCTGGTGACCCGTTGTCGAGTGCAGAACAGCATCATCGGGATCGTCAGCGCCATCGGCGCCATTGTCCTCATGGGTCAAGTAATCGCCCTTGTGTCGGTGTAGATACCGACCAATGAGGAAGAACATCAGTATGAGCAACAAGAACAGTATGACAAGCAAACCTATAGAAAAGGACACATCGATGAATGAGCATATACGCTTCGTTGGGTCTTTCTCAACAACTTACATGCCAACAGTACAGTGTTTACTTCATTGTAGGCCTTCCTCAGTTTCTCCTCGTCCACCAATGGCGGTGGCCTAGTCTCAATTTCAATGGGCGGGTGCGTCACTGGTTCCACACCGCAAAAGTCCTCAGTCAATTGAGCTGCAACATTGAATCAAATTTATAGACACCCATTAAGCGGTCCAGTCAGTATCCAGATATACTTACTGCCCAGAGACTTGACATTGCTTGGCGGATTCTGTTGGAACATCAGCTTGAGCGGATAAATGTCATCGAACTGCACTCGTGAAACACAGCCAACAAAGCCATCGGCCATTGAAACGTTTTTGCCAATGTACATATACTGAATGTTGTTGAATTGCGCGTCCGCTGATGCCTTAATGTCGAAATTATACTCAACTGGCTCATAGTTGTCAACCTGGAGTACAACTGTGGAGCCACTGTTCTTCCGCATGAATCGAACGTCGTGGTATTGACCCAAACCGAAATGCTTTTTAGGGAATGTGATTTCCTGACGCTCAAAGCCGAAGTCAAAGACGCAACGCAAATGGCCTGTGGAATACGTTGAGAAGTGTTAAGCATTTAAACCAATTTTGAAAAGACACAAAGTTCATTTTGATGGTTACCTGAATTGGAGATTTGAATGGTCAGATATTCTCCAGTTAGATTCGATGAGAATCCAAGTAAGAAACCTTTGGGAATGGTAGTTGTAAATCCAACTCGGATGTTCTCGGAGATGGTCGAACGGAAGGAGCCCTCAAACTCGTAGCGAATAATGGAGCTAGAACGCAAATTGACACCAATTTCTGCACGGAGGTGCAAAGGATTAATACAGAGCTTAGAAAAATAAACTAAGAGCTCACGTACCATCTGCACAAATGGGTCCCTTGAAGGCACTCCAACGGCAATCACAGCCGTAACCATCGTAGCGCTCAATGCATGTACCATTGTTAAGACAAGGACTCGACTCACAGCGTCCCACACAGCCGGAAGAGATACCATACAAACCGCGCATTGAATACTGCTTCAGATCCACCATCTTGCCATTGAGGAGGAGCGCACGGATACAACCCACGTAACCGTCACGATATTCAGTCGTTGCGCCGATAACCAAGTCCGAAGTCAGATGAAGAGCTCGTACTGGACCTGGGGGCTCACGCACCTCTGCCTTGATGGAGCCATCAACAACCAAACGCGCCTCCTTCCTGTTACGCTCCACGCTTACTGTGTGCCAATTATTGTCGTTCAAATGGTAGCTGGTGCCCACATTTACGCCAAGTGGCCCGCTGCCTGCCTGATACTGGAACTGAAGCTTATTGCCATTAATGAGGGTCAGCTTAATATAATCCGTCGGTCCAGTAGCATGGAACAGCACGGAGTTCTCTTGCGTGGTTTTGAATTCCAGATAAATGTCACCAGAGTGTCCCATATCAAAGGGTGGCAAATTAATCGAAGCGTCTGCTATGCGGAAGGTCACAACATTGCTGAACAAGTCATCGCCCTCGCAGTGCATGGGTCCAAGCGTGTAACGACCCTGTTTCTCGTCCAATGGTGTTCCAGTGTCACCAAACTTGACTGCACGCACTGGCAGATGTTCCTTTTCACGAATATTGCCACCATCTTCGAGCCACTCCAAGCTATTGGAATCACAGTTGCACCACTTGGTTGGATCAAGACACTTGCCAAGGATTCCACACTCGCATTTCCGTGAGCCTGGCAAAGCGCCACCCCAATAGTCCATGGGCTGATTGTTACGGGAGATCCACCAAGAGAATGGACGGAAATTTCCAGCTTCAGCTATTGGAAACATTAAACATGATTCTTATCCAATCTAAACATTAAAATATCCAGAAATTCCTTACATGGCGAGTTGAAGAGACGTGATGAGCGGCACGAGTAGCTCAGTCGCTGCCAGCAATTATGTGAACGGTTGAGTAAAGCCTCGATTTGCAGCTGGTTAGCATCATACATGATGGACTGTTCGAATGAGCCTGGCTCCTGGAAGCCGTCAACAGTGGTCGTGTGCTCCTGGCTATGGCTCAGAGTGGTTATAACGCGACCATCAGCTATTTTTATATTTTAATATTTAAAATTTATATTTCTTTGCAATCTTTGCACAAAGGACAACTCTACTTACAGTAAAATTCGCAAGTTACAGGGAACGGTTCCAGCGGACCGCTGCCATCCACATCGATATTGAGATTAACTCGCTGCTTGACATGCTGCACATTCTTTAAAGCTTGGCAGGAGAGTGGATTATTGGCTATTGGAAAAGAAAAATTTGTATAATAATCTAAGTTCAACATTGAAAGGTTCTCCAGCTCGACTCACAGGTATGGCACACCGCACCGGCATAGCCCGTTTGGGCGCAGTCACAGAAGAACTCCATACTATTCTGATGGCAAACACCCTTATGTTGGCAGGGATTTGGATTGCAACGATCTATCATCTGGCAGGCATCAACAACGACCTCGTCGCCACAACAGACCTCTTCACCCTGGACCCAGTCCTGCGGCAATTTGTAGTTGCCATCGACCGAAATAAGTCTCATGCAGCCGACGAAACCATTTTTCGTCTTGCCTCCAGCTATGAAATACAAGCGACCGGTGGCTATTTGAAGATTCTTGGTGGTCACCATTGGTCGCTGATCGATGTTTAGAATAAGACGATTCCTTTCTATGGAAAGCACAAACGAATGCCACTTGCCATCATTGAACTGCTCATCATAGTTCTCCAGGATAATGCGTGGCTGGTCCTTGATCTTAAGATCGATCTTGACCTTGCCGAATTCCAAAAACACTCTGACATAGCCTCCCGAGTAGAAGTCATGGTGGACCATATCACCGCTCTCCTCGTACGTACGGAAGTAAAAAGATACATTCAAACGCTGCGAGTTTTCATAGCCCTTCAGTCGCACAAAGGAGCTTCGCGTGGTGAAGGTGACTGGGTAAATGGGTGGCGATGGACAGGCATATATTGTGTTAACCTTTGTGTATAAATAGGCTTCACCCAGCTCGTAGCTGTCTTTCATGGTTCTTATGAAGTTCGTTGAATTAAGCAAAATGTTCTCCATGCAACCCGAGAAGTTTTGCTGCACAATGAGACCCTCCTGTACGTTGGGTACACCACCCAAGTAGAGCTCACGGTTAAGGTTCAACCGACTGAACTCGCCATGAATGCGTCCACTAACTATAACACGATCCACTGAGAAAATAATGGCGCGTTGATTTCGCGAAATTACAACATCGTGCCACACATTGTCGTCCAAGAGACTGCCCACGGAGAGCGAGGTCATAATACCAGAGCCGAGATCAAGGTTCAACACCATTTTGTTGTCCTTCAGTTGCAGGGCGTAGTAGTCGCCTTGGGTGCCGCGTGAGTACATCATCACACCGTTGGCATAGGCGGTCTTGAAGCGGAAGCGAATGGACTCCCGAGACGAGGAGATGGGTTCACGGCGCAGGTCATAACGCACCAGACCAGTGCCATTAAAGTAAAGGTTTTCCGAAACTAGAAAGTCGAGGAGAAGTTATACACAATGTACATAATGATGGTGCTTCATCATTTATATTCCTGCCACTTACTATATTCACAGCCATAAAGCTCCACTCGCATGGAGATGCGATCGTGCCAGCGTGTGGGATTAATGCGCACCCAACGTGCAATGATGGGCACCTCGAAGATGTTGTAGTGTATGGAGTTGCCATCGGAGTTTCCCTTGAACATCTGTTATTGAAGGATGCAGAAGTAAATGTTAGCTTATTAATCAAACACCCTCAAGGATCACTTTCACCACACCAAAGTTAGAGGAGAATTAAAGTTAATTTTGAATCTTTAAATAATTAAGTTGATTTAGTAAGTCGGACTTAAGCTATGGTTAATAACAGTACCTGCGGCTCACTCGTGGGATTAACATACGAGCGCCAATACTCGCTATCGTCCGAGTACTGGACAATGTACTCCGTTACGAACTCATCGGTGTGCATGCGTCCCATAGTGGCGATCTTGCGCACCGTGCGTGGTGTGTTCAGATCGAATGTTAGAAAGTGGTTATAGGTATTCTCGACGGGCGTCCAAGCAGCGTTACCTGCACCAAGTGCAATTTTGTGTTAAGATTAAGTGATTAGGTGTAATAGCAAAGCATTCGGATTGATTGTGCAGCACCACCAAAGTGAAAATTAAAAGTAAACTAAGGATTACAAACTACAAACTACAAACTATAAAAAAAAAAAAAAACATGCAACTAAAAAGAAAATTAAATAAAAGTCTTAAATTAAAGCGATAAGCAGAGGAGCAAACAAAATAAAAATAAATGTTAAGCAAATCCCTTAAGTTTGCTCAGCTGTTTGCCCAGCTCTCATCCGGGTACATTAATCCCGGGCAGGATCACCACCGCATCACCACTAGAACCAACACCAACACCAGCACCATACATAAATACACTTATACACATAAACACACAGCGGGGATTGGAATGGAAGGGGACGGGGAAGGGGAAGGTGAAAGGAAAAGAGGGAAGGAGGAAGGAGGAAGAAGGAAGGGGAATTGAGATTGGATTAGAGAAATCCGAGACGGGTGGTTGACGCTTACCTTTATGTTGCCACCTGGCTCTTTATAGTCGGCAAACTCAAGATCGGTAATGCCATAGCTAATGGTGTACTCGGTCACATACTCATTGCTGTGCGGGCGTCCTTGCAGCGCAATGTGCGTGACATTTTTCACTTGATTCATATCAATAATCAGACGTTGGTCAAAGTCCGAACTCTTGGCTGACCAGGAGGTGCCAGCTTAGCATTGGGTCAATCAGGATTTTAACGATAATGTCAAAGCGAACACGGACGCAAGGACGAAGGCGGAGGCGGAGGCGGTGACGGAGGGCGAAAACGAAAACATAAACAGAAATAAATTTGAAAACAAAAACACAAATAAAAACAAAATGAAAAATGAAATTTAAACTCAAATAGAAGGTCGATTAGCCTTGGACAAATGCGTGGCCATCACTGCCAAACTGCCTGCCAATTAAGGGGCCATAATTTAAGGCGATTCCGCTTGACAGCTGCAAGTGGTCGACCGAACCGACCCGACCCCACCCCATACCGCATACAGGCAAAGGTTCCATGGTCCTTTGAGCACAAGGGTGAGCCCAACCCTTCGCAAACATGGGCACAGCACATTCGCAATTGCAGTTGCAGTCGGAAACAGCAAAAGGAACGCTGCTCTCGCCGCCGCAGGGGTGAGCCCAAGTGCCCATGGTGCCCAAGTGCTGGTGTTAACACTAAATGGACATGGCAAGCGGACAATGCACAAGCAATTGCCAGCAACACCGCTCCTCATATTCGGATACGGACTCGGGCTCGGATTCGGATTCGAATTCGCCTTTTGTTTTAATGGGCCCGGTGTGACGAACGAATGTGTGAACCATTCCGCACAACTATGGGATAGCATCGATCGCTAGGGATTATGCGAGCTCAAACTCAATTGTGAGCTCAAGTTGGGTTCAATGCCGCATAAAACTTTTTGCACGGCAATCCATCGATAAAACTTGAGTAAACAATTCGGGAACACCGAAAATACCCAACAACAACAACAACAAAAAAAAAGGAGAAAAAAACAAGTAGAAAATAAAATAAAACGAGGGAAAAAACACTAAATATATGAAAAATACAAGCGAAACTTTGAAAGTCGCTACCCTTGCCTATCGTGTCCTGTGCTCGTCCTGTTTGCGCATACATTTAGCAAACAGTGTCTGGCCCATGTCTGCGAGCCATTATAAGGGAAAGCCACGGGCGCCGATATTTGGGTTTATTGCCTTTTAAGCATATTTCCGGCTTAGCATTCACTTTGCTTATTTATACCCTGTAGTTATGGCAACAGCCCAAAGGGTATATTCAAATGCCAAACAGCAACAACAAGAACAAAAACAAAAACAACAGGAAGCTACAGGCTGCAGCTACAGGCAACTTGAGCCCAGATAACGCAAGCGGTTATCCATTTGAAGCAGCATCCTTCTACCTCCTTCTCTTGCCCCATCAAGAGGGTATCTCTTGGTTGCTTGCCTTATTCATTTTCCAGGTAACTGCGACATCGATACCCACACCGACGGCTGGAGGTGCATGATACGCAATAATTACTTTATCGAAGCTTAAATTACTTTATGATGTTTTCTTTACAAACATTAAAAACAGTTAGATTCTATTTTCTTTTTGATTGTTTAACAACTATTGACGCTTGTGAGGCTTTAGAAGCGCATTCCGGCAGTAAGTCACCACGTCGGGCTCCTCCGCAAGTGGACTCTCCACGACCAGATCCTCGAAACGTAGATATTCAAATTTGCCATGATCGTGGGGCAGGCAGTTGCGATATGCGATCGCAGCGCAGTATTTTTCCGATAATAAATGCTCCTCGAAATGCCACTGGTTCATTGGGGTTCCGTTGCAACGCAATGTGGTGCCGCAGAGAGGCGAGACCGCTTCGTCGAGCGGATGGGTTGTGTCCACAGCGAAGCTTATCTTTTGCAGATCGACCGTAATGCCAACACCCAGTTCCTTGACATAGGCCTCCTTTAAGCACCAGTGGCGCATAAATGCTTTCAGCTGGGCACGCTCATTATGCTGGGGCCTGCCAATGTAGGTCCATTCCTGGGACGAGAACTTGCTCTGCATGAGTCGAAAGAACTCGGCGAGAGATTTACCACCGCTATACTCAATTTTCATGACATCCGTGCCAATGCCAAACTCAGAATTATCTTTGCCACGACCCTTCATGCCAGCCAATAGTACCAGGCTGCCCTGGTGTGAGACATTGAAGCTGAGTGCGGTTTCTCCGGCTGATGTTGCAGTTGCTTTTGTTATACCCTTCGCTTGGGCCAGGCCTTGACCCTGACTCTGCACCCAGTAGGGCTTGCCGCGTGCGTCTCGGGCAAATTGTACCTCATGATAGGACTCGCCGCTGCACGTGCTCACAAATTTTCGCATTAATAGGCGACCAATTAGCGAGGACAGAAAGTCGTCGATAAAGTGAAACTTCATCAGACGTGTCCGTTCCTCTGGCTGTATTGCGGCCACAGCATGCGTCAGCTGTGGGAGCGTGGGCGTCCATGTGCCTAAGTCGAATGCCCAACGCGTGCAGATGTGTTTACTCATTGAATAGCCGGATTGCCGGATTGCTCGATTGCAAATACGCTTTGAGTGCTATCTATTTTATTAAATTGCCAAACATGTCGTTTGTTTTCGCTTAATCAGCTAATAAACGAATCGACTGCTTCTTCTTATAAGACATTCAGCAAGAGCAGCGACAAGCGACAAACGAAAAACTAACGAGTTAGCAAGTCCAAATCAGCGAGTGGAGCTGTCAACCCGCGTCAAAATAAATCTATTTAAACAACATGGCGGCAAACTACTAATAAATTATACAAGCTCAAGGAACAAATCGTCAAATGAAAACTAAAACCAAATGCAACTACTCCAACCTGTACTTACCATTAAGCCGAGCATTCTCCGGCCCTCGTTCCGTTAGCCAAGAAGTCGCCGTTAGGGTTGCGTGCTCCAGTAGCGGCTGATTGCAGTCATAGTCAGAGAAGAAGTCGGTGAAAGGCTCTGCAAAGAACAAAGAACACATCATTTATTGGAGCTCTGTATACAGGAACTGCATGCTTGACCCAGATACCATCCATACCATCAGCAAGTGCTCATGCGTATGTTTCCCATAAACTGACCTGTCGCTGGCGTCAATAAAAGTGAAATACGCACAAAATAATAAAGTATAAATAAAAACAAGAGGAAAACCAGTGAGAACGAGACATAAATTTAAGAAAAAAAAAAAAGAATATAGTAATAATTGTGGTAAGCCGATTGGAGAACGGCCAATAATCATTTCAGCCCATACATCATTTCAATTACAATCTTTGAGTGGCATCCGAATGCTTGACAGTAATCGCTGTGTCTTCCACATCCTCACACAATTTCGAATGAGGCTTTCCAGCTGTTTGTTTAGCTTTTGAACACAAACACAGAGGATTCCCACCCAATTTTAAAATTCGCATATCTGTAATGGGACTTCTGTGGTCCATAAACAAGCCATAGATGTCATAATGAAGGAGTAAAAGGACTGCAATTATTTATATCACTGCAATTTGTGAGTCGTTCTTATCTTTTTTATTTTGTGTAAATATTTGGTTGCCATGACACTGTAGACGCGGAGGGCAGCGCCTTTTGTAGTGCAAAAGTGCCCACTTAGACGTTGGGGAGGCGTGATAACAGGGCACGGAAATCCTAGCGTCGACAATTGTCTCCCTGAGACATAAGCGAACAAACCTACAGCTACACGGTTACCCCCAGACAATGGTGTCGCTTTTGTGGGTGCAGTTCCTGTGCAAACAGCGTCTGAAAACAACCCTTAAGGACAGGGGGCAATCAGAGTTCATGTGCACTTTGAGTTGGACTTTATATTCAGTTGGGCTGCGGGGGAAGGGCCAGCGCCTTGAAGAACGTGCAGCAGATTAGCAAAGTCAATCTTGATATGTGTAGCTTTATATGAAGAGGCACATTTGTATGTAGGACTGCTCAACCCCCTGGCCACAGGTATAAGAGCCGTGACAAACATACGCTAAGGACAGTTTGTAGACCAAAGATGGGGGGAGGGGCAGAGTAAACAACTGAAACACGCACGACATTTTCCTTACAAAATAATCAATAGAAGTAAAAACAAATTTTGAACTAGTTTTTTAGTATCAAACCTAAATGGATACGTTTTAGTTTTCCTATAATTGCCGAAATACACGCAATTCCATGTATTTGAAAGTTTTATTACATATTTACTGTTCTTGGTAATCACAATCACATTGTACACAATCAGAGCATCACCTACATAAGGAATCTGGCTAATGTTCTCAATGAAATAAATATGACGTGACCGATATTGAAAAGTAATTTCCGACAGCGGCCCACAAATGAAATCTGACGTGTGGATGATATCTGCCTTGGCCAATAGAATGAAGAATAGAAGAAAAAAAAAATATATATATATATATATATATATATATATATGTACATAAATAATAATAAAAACAATTATAAGCATAGAAAATAAATTAACAAAGTGTCGGCGGTCGACGGTCGGCCGTCGTCTGTACAGCTGTCCAGCTGTCCGGCCCTCAATGGCGCAGACAACGTTAAAAATGCTGGACGGTTGTTTACTTTAAGTCATTATGTGTTTTGCATACGAACTTAAGAAATAAATTATGTTCCATTTTTTGGTCTTTGCCCGCCTATGTACCATTTGGGATGTTATCAAATGAAATATCAAAATATCCTTGCTAGTTGACAGTCACGTGAAGCAATCATTTTTTTCTCGCGATTTTGATGATTTTGCGGCATGCGCAGTGCAGTTGCAACAACCAAAAACGCCGGCTACAAATCAAATATGTTGCCAATTTGACTTCATGTTTTCCAATAAGCAACTAAAAATCAACGAACATTAAATTGAAAAAGGCGTTGTTTTGTTAGTTGGTTTTGTTTTGTCAGCGTCATTCGTAAGCAGCACTTAAAGCTATTGAGCGTGTAGCCAGAGAGCAAGGGAGCGGCGATCCAACGATCGACGTCGAAAAAGAGCGAGTTAAAAGCGAAGCATGAGAGAAAAGAAAATAAATATGACGAGTCAACAGCGTTGGGGAACACGCCCAAACTAGGCTTAGCGACGTTTTTGTTTAATATTTGATCAAAATTTAATTGATGGCTATGTTTCACTGGAAATTTTTCTCACAATAACTAAAATAAAACATATATTACAATTAATACTTACCAGCTTTGACGATATCCACGCTGTTGCTACATAGCAGCAAGAAGCAGCCGCAAATAAAAATTGTTGCAGTTGGTTGATGCCTCATCTTAGCTTTTTGCTAACTAATCACTATAACTGACTTAAAAACACATTTATACTTAATTCAATGTTGTGTTTCACAAATGTATTAACAGTTGAATGCACTTATTGGATCGCTATGGCCAGGTCAACGGGACAAATTGTTTGTTCAACCCCGTGGTACTGGTGGTATAAATTTAAGCCACTGGTTAATAATGGTGTCTAATTTTTGGGATATTATTTATCCTCCTAAATTTCACCTATTTGTGCACCAATCTTACACAACTAATACATGTGCGCCCAGCCCAACTTTAAATTCGTTCACAAAAAAAAATAATTAACACTGCGGCTATGACACACACGTCTTGCTTCGTTCACAATAAGTAAATAGTATCGATAGAAAATATAATTTCTAGGTAGCTTCAAATCGAAATTTCTGTATTTATCGATATTTTGAATCAACTCTGCATTTTTTGCGCTCACGTTACTCAATTTGCGCTTACGTCGTTCGATTTAGATGCATATTTTGCGTTCACACGTTAACGCATCCCTTTTTTGCTACGACAGAAAAAGTTGTTAGCGTGTTTGTTAAACGTTGCAAAGTATTTTGGTTTCTGTGTTGAGCAACATCTTATAAATAAATTAAAATGTACGGCGGTGATAACTTTGGTAACTCGGTGAGTGCTTAATGCCTGAAAGAATATGTACACCACACAACAACACAAATTGCTAACAAAAGGGTCTACAAAACATACATACATAACCCAACTTTGTTGCCGCTGCTATCAACAATGCTAAGACATACCAAACAATCAAATTAAAATATTTTTTATTAACAGGACTTTTACGATGACTATGCGCACACTGGAGATCCACAATTGGATATGGAGTACGAGCGTAACTACTACGCAAACCGTATGCCCGAAAATGTCAAGTACTTTCTCATGAACTTCTGCCAAGCAATTAAGGAAGGGAATCTTTATGATATACAGAACATGTATGAAAACACATTCCCGCAAATTAGCGATCATCACTTTGACAATACAGCCTGGCCTGAAGAGCAAGAAGTGGCCACTATTGTTGATAATGACAAGGTGTTTCTGATACTTTACAAGGAGTTGTACTATCGCCATATCCACGCCCGTATACTTGGTGGTCCCAAGTTGGAGCAGCGCATTAATTCATTTTTCAACTATTGCGATTTCTTCAACCTTATTATATCATCGCAGAATCCTGTGGTTCTTGAATTACCTGACATTTGGCTATGGGAGCTTGTCGATGAATTTGTCTACCAGTTCCAAAACTTTGCACAATATCGGTAAATGAAAAATTCATAGAAATATACTTTTACATACTTTTTTTGATGACGCATATTTGTGACGCTCGCCATGTTCTGCCATGAATGTGATTTTTATTTTCATTATTAGCATATCTAATTATTTTTCGAAATTGCAGTGCCCGTTTGACCGACAAGTCACAGGATGAGATTCAACAGCTGTGCGTTAATCACAGCAACGTGTGGAGCATTTTATGTATCCTGAACGTTTTACATTCACTTGTCGATATTTCCAACATCAAGAGGCAACTTGAAGCTATTTCGCAGGGTGTTGATCCCCAAACAGTCGCTGGCGAATTTGGAAAACTTGGCTTTTACAAGATGCTGGGCTACTTCTCCCTAGTCGGTTTGCTACGCGTACATTCACTCCTCGGTGATTACTACCAGGCAATTAAGGTGCTGGAGCCCATTGAGATACACAAGAAGTCCGCCTACTCGCACATACCCGCCTGTCAGATTTCAACATCTTACTATGTAGGCTTCGCCTACATGATGATGCGTCGTTATGCTGATGCCATCCGGACATTCTCAGATATTCTCCTTTATATTCAACGTACTAAACAATTATACAGCACACGCTCGTATCAAAACGATCAAATCAACAAACAAGCCGATCAGATGTACCACTTGTTGGCCATTTGCCTGGTTCTGCACCCACAGTGCATCGATGAGTCCATACAACAAGTGTTGCGCGAGAAGAACTACCATGACGCCATGTTCAAAATGCAGTGTGGTGATCTTGACATTTTCAGATCGTTCTTCGCATTTGCATCTCCACGATTCGTGAGCCCCTGTCCACCTGCCGCCGATGCACCTATGGAGGATTATATTAAGGATCCAATGGAGCATCAGCTTCTTGTTTTCATGGACGAAGTTCGTCAGCAAAAAGATTTACCCACCACCCGCTCCTATCTGAAACTCTACACTACATTGCCACTTACCAAATTGGCTTCCTTGATCGATCCTAATGCTAGTGATGATGATGTCTCAAAGTTGTTGATCCGTTTGCTTTGCTTTAAACATAAAATGCGTAACTTGGTTTGGAGCAAAGGTCCTAGTGGGCTGGAAGGAACCTTTAAATCGGGTTCTGAGGTGAGTTCTTCATTATAAATTTTTTGTTGCATTTGTTAATCATCATTTCAATTTTCACGCACAGCTGGATTTCTACATCGACGATGACATGATCCATATTGCCGATACTAAGGTGTCGCATCGTTATGGCGACTTCTTTGTTCGTAAGATCATGAAATTCAATGACCTGAACCGAAAACTGAAGAACATAAACGTTTAAACACTCAATACATCAACAACAAACCAATTACTTTGTCAACGTTTACATTACATGTATTACATTTTTTCTTGGACTCTGAAATGATGATAAAATGATTCATATTGCCGACGCTTAGGTGTCGCATCGCTATGGCGACCTCTTAGTATGCAAGATCAGGAAACATAATGAGCTGAACCGATAACTGAATAACATAAACATTTAAAATTAATCATCAACTATTAACTTTGTAAACGTTAACAATACATGTAATACATTTTATTTGGACTCTGAAATGTTAATAAAATTACAGAATGTAACACAGGCTGCG
This sequence comes from Zaprionus lineosus, assembly GCA_035044505.1. Lineage (NCBI taxonomy): Eukaryota > Metazoa > Arthropoda > Insecta > Diptera > Drosophilidae > Zaprionus > Zaprionus lineosus. Next base: position 2,331,794 of record JAWNNX010000694.1, on the reverse strand, counting down.
AGCGGGACGAAAGTCCATCGCGTCTGTCACGACCACTTGAACGTCTTGTTATTTCAGGTGGTGACAAAAAAGAAAAGGATGGGCGGTGAATGTGGGTCCATTTTGCATTTAACTTGCATGTCAGATAATCACAGCAGATATTTTTCCCTTGGAGGCTGTTGTCTAAATTGATTGACAGGCACAACAAAGTAGTAGCTGGCAGTCACATCTTTGGGAACAAAGATTTAAAATTAGAAATTTGATTTTAAATCAATTCTAACTTGGGCGTCTTTGCAGTTACTGCAATTAAGTAAAATAAAGAGTGGGCGGTGGAATATTAATATTTTAACATTTATTTTATTTGTTTTCTTTTTTTAACAATACCGTTTTGTTATATAAAATTTATATTACTATAAGGAAATTCAATAATCTACATTTACTGTTTGTGAATTCTCTGCAATTCCAATAAATTGTCTGCTTGGTGCGCTTGTCTTTGCAAAATCAGCAGCTTAGGTTTAATTTTAGTTTGGAATGTGCGTTCCTCTTTCAATAACATTACATTTTCTCGTATTTCGCATTTCGTTAATCAGTTTATCTGCCTTTTGAAACACAGTACAAATTTCTTTGGTAAATTAACAATTCTTGCAATTAAATGAGTTAAATAATTGTTAAACAATAAGGATAATACGGACAGGGGAAAGTAACAAGGTAATAAAACAGGCGCAGAGAACCTTTAAAAGCAACATTTGCACACAGATACAAGGTTAAAATTAAGTTAAATAAAAAAAAATCTCAACTTAAATTAAAAACTACACTTTTTACACGAAATAACGCATGCGCATTTCACTTTTTACTGTGTCCTCCCCCCTTGAGGGTCTTAAGACTAACACTTAATGAAACAATTTACAATATACGGGCTTCTTTGTGGGTTGGGAGTCAGCGCTAGTCGACGGTCACAGTGCGCTGGTTAACGTCGATTAGATAGATAGCCTTGTGGTTTTGAAGCACAAAGTCAACAAATGCATTAATGGGTGCTATTTCCTCCAATGTTGTATTATTGCGTCCGGACCATAAGAAGTTTGGACCGAACACAATTGCCAAATTTGAGGATGTCATTTTATTGAGGTCCGCACAGTCGACAACGCGCACTAGAAAATCAACGATGTACTTAAACAGTTCATAATTCTCCTCGGGCAGTTTTTCACGTATAAGCTGGGTAACATTCCTTGAGCGTTCTTCCTTAGGCCAGTCTAAGAATTTGGTCACATCATCATATAACTCAAATGTTAGCAGCGGCTCAGCAAGATCCCGTAAAAAGCACTTTAACAAGCCCGCAATTACATGCACATTGACGCTGCTAAGGTCGACATCCTCGCCACGATTGACACGCTCCTTTAGTGCTATAATCTCAGTATGATTACCAGAACGCCTAAAGATACCTTCTGTATCAATAACGCCTGTAATTGATAGCGAGTCAACGCATTTGCGCACAATGGGTGGTATAGAGTTTAGACATGGACTGTTCATAACGATGAACTTCAGTGTCACGCCAAACTGCATCGTTGTCCGCCCATTAGATACTCCTGGCTTCTTTTGATCGTCAAAGTTGCAAATATTATCGGGCAGCTTCAGTTTGTTTAGGCCCAATGCTTGACAAAGCTCATCGAGGCTGGAGATGTAGACTAGCTTTTTGCGAAACTTATCGCTAATAAAGGGTTTAAAAAAGTTCCAGATGGCCCGTATAAACCACGTTGGATGAACCACATACAGCGTTTTTAGATTTTTACGAAAATTTCGATCCAGTTCTTTGTACGAGTTCCAAAGGAACTGTGCCGAAGGCTTATTACTATTCTTAAGTCCCTGATGAAAGTATACGAGTATATAATCGTTTTCTACAAAAGGTTCAATCTCTTTGATAATTTCCCTATAATAAAAATTATGAAGCCTTAGAGAAGATGCCATAATGAGCCTTGCTGTATACATACCGCACAAAACCTTCTAGCTGACTCTTCTCGGGAAAACGTGAGGCGTAAATTGCAAAAATGTGTCGTCCCTGCTTATCCGTGCCCAAGAAGTCGCATTTGTTTTTCTGTTTCTCTTGAATGTTTTCCGACTTTTCTCGCAGCTGATCTTCAAAATCTTCAAAGTCCTCCAATTGATTTACAACTTCCTCGCACTCAAGTTCATCATCTGCAAACGTTGAATAGTTAAAAATGCCCTGTAATTCATAGTTTGTTTTTAACTTACCATCGGCTAGTACAAAATCACTGACCATAACATCTTCTACTTAAAAAAAAAAAAAAAAATAATAAACAAACGGTAAAGTCATTACTTAACATTGTATGTAAATATTTCTTACTATCTTGTGGCGCTGGGGTGAGTAGCTCCGTGTCATCAAACTCTAGCTTAGGCTCGCAGTCATGCAAATCGGATAAACTTGGCAGCGGTTCCTCGGAGTTACCCACAATTGAGTTTATCGCGGGGCCTTTATTATGCATTGTGTGCATGAGGAGAAAACAATTTATTAATCTCTTAGGATTTCTTTGGAATGACAAGAATTTCAAAAAGTCAATCTTACAAGTAATGCTTTTCACTTAAGTATTTTGACGGCCTTAGGCAACAAGTTAGTTCGGATTTGTGTATTGAGTAAGTGAATAAACATGAATCAGAAAGAATTTAATGAGTTATCGGGCTTTAACATTGCGTATCGGTTTCGCTTACAAAGAGATTTAGTAAGAAAATAGGACAAAGCCATACCACACAAAACACAGAAAGTTAAACAACAAACAATAGGAAACAGTAGCTACCGAAAATCAAAATATGAATTTATACAATAATGTATAATATATTTACATATACATACATATGTATATATATATTGACATATACATATATACATACATGAAAATATTTCTATATCTATGCAGCTATGTACTATTTACAGTGAGAAATCACCTACAAAGGAATACTATTCCGATTGGGTTAAAAGTACAAAAGTTTATACCAAAATCAAAGTGAGGGCAGCTAAAAATTAGTCTAAAGCAAGCCAAGAATGGGTTAAGATTACGTTTACAGAATATTTCTGAAGCGAGCGGAAAAGCATTCAGCGTTTTGGTAGCAAAACATTTCAATAGGTTTAATATAACGGAACATATTTATATATACAGTTACAATAAGATGGCGATCTTAGTTATAGACGGTGGGTCTTACCTGGTAATCGCGTTGGAAATCGTGAATTGGCATCCATTGCCCTCACAGACGAGTCGCTGGTTGTATAAATTGGCTGATTAAAAGGCGACGTTAGCTAAAATGAAATTGCAAATCAAATAAATCCACGAAACAAAATGTTATAATACATATGCAAAGAAAAGTCAAGGCAATATAAATGTACATGATGAATACATTAAAGAAAATTAAGTGTACAACTTAACATTGATGACGTCACACCTATTTAGCTCTCGACAATGTACACACAATGGCAACAAAGCTCGTTTTCTTGCTCTTATCGTGTCTTGTTGCTGCTGATGATAGAGATAGTCATGATGATGATGAACGTTGATTCATAACCACACTAGTCGCTTATACAGAATAATGACAATGAAGTGCGCGAAACAACCGATTGATTTACTGTGCAAAGCAATAGTTTCCATCTTACTATTATCGACATGGCAATTGGTAAAACTAAAGTAAAGCCGAGGCCAAGCCAAACAGCTAAACACTTGCACGCAACGAACTTCGAAGGGGGGTGGCGGAATGGCGGAATGGCAGAACGGCGGCGACGTCTACGCCCACCACCAAAACAAACTACAGTATTTGCATATACATACATACAAACACACAAATACATATATGCATATATACACACATACATTCATACATATATGTATATTTTGTATAGTTACGAATATTCGTACATACAGGCATGTCAAATGTTTATAATAACAAAATTTGTACGGTATCAAATGGCATAGCCATTTAACAACTAAAATCACAATTTAATTGGAAACTTCTTTGTTTATTGAAAATATATTTGATTTACGTTTTAAGTTTGTGCATGCACTCCTATACATATGCATATATGTACATATGTATAACTGTAAGTTTACAATACGTCGCACGTAAATGCAAATATGTTGTTTTTTCTTAAATCTTGAGTAAATAACAATAAACGGCTAAGCACAACAAAGTAATCACTTAAAAAAACTGCGCACTTACCATTACCACACCAGTGCACAGAGTTTTATTTACTTATTTTGAGTTTTTATCAACAGACTAGCACATACGAGCAAAAAGGCGTTGAAATCTCAAAATTCATCCGCAGCAAAATTACACAGTTTCTCTACTATCTTTAAATATTTTAAGTTTCAAAATAAGATATTTACCTCTTTATGAATAATACTATATTGTCTCTTTATCCGGAAAAATTACTTATACTTATAGCAGATGAAAAACTTATTTGTGTTAAACTCTGCATTTGCGCCAGTTCAGGGCTGACAATCACCAAAACGATTACTTTACCAGGGCTCCTGGCAAGAAAACAATAGATTTAGTACAGAACGTTTTATTAAAATCAGTAATATTTACATGTTTGACTTAAACTAGAGCAAGTTTATTCATTTTATTGAAAGTTCATAATATATATTTTCAATGTTATATTTATATATATTTTTTTCTACATTTTTAGAAATTAGAAATCTACCCATACTATCGATAGCATATCGAATGCTTTAGGCAACGAAATTGTCAGCCCTTGACTGACCGACTGTTCACGTTATTTGGACAACAAGAAATATAGTGTATTTGAAATAGGAAAAAATGGTTGGTTGGAGCCGTTTGCTATTGCCAACGGCACAATTTGCCAGGAACGGATCAGTCCTGCTGACGCCAGCTTGTCGTAAGGGTAAGTGTGAGGAATATTATTCAATTGAGACATAAACAGTGCTCATTACGCAACCACGACTAATATTGTTCCTCTAACAACCATTGCAGCGCTGCAGCAACAATTACGCCCTATGAGTGGTGATCATGGACATCATCATATGACCATCAAGCCTTCACGCTTCCAATGGGACAAGTTCAAGGATCTGATGCACTTTTACGTAATGCTGGGCTTAGTACCGGTCACAGCCATAGTGTTCCTCAGTAACGTATTTGTTGGACCTGCGCAACTATCCGAAATACCGGAGGACTACGTGCCAAAGCACTGGGAATATGAGAAGGTATAATCAAATTTCCGTAAAATCACAGAGCAAGTAAAATAATTTTGATTTTTTACTTTAGCATCCGATTTCGAGGTTTATTGCACGCTACATGTTAAACTCACAACAGCAGAATTACGAAAAGGCTCTGCACAACGTTTTCGAGGAAAATGAGAAGGCACAGATTCGGTAAGTTCTGTTAATCAACAAATTGCATAAAAGGTCTTAAACAAAACAACTTTTTCACTTATCGATTTTAGAAAACTTGAAGGTGAAGTTCGTCGCAAAATGTCAGAGCGCAATGATTATCAAGCCTATTACTACCGACCAACAGTTGCGAAGTATCATAGAGTATCTAAAGAGGCAGCTGAGGAGCTGAATGCTTTGCACGGCGACTAAATGGTTGACTCAACTAACTCAACTGATTTCATTAATTTTTTTTTAATGTGTCTCTTTATTAGATGTAATTAAGACCTCAAAATAAAGATAGAAAACATGAAAAGTATATATGGTCTTAGGCGTCAAATTATATAATAAAATAAACATTAACGAATATAAATAAATACTTAAAAGTAGCCCAATGGATACAAGCCTCAACCCCACGCCTGATTCTTACAGTAATAAAGTACTAGTTTGCCATTTGTGCCATGACAATCATACAGGTTTTGAATTATCTGGTCGGGCGCAGGTGCAAATGTTTGGTTCACGTATAAAAACTGCATGACAAAATTAATATAAAATACGACGGATGTTTCTTTTTAAAAGATATACGTACTATTTGTTCATTGGCATCCAGCTTGAGGTATTTGTGTATAAACTTTTGAATCCAACTAACGGTCTTATTAGGATCCACAGTCCACGTACGTTTCTTTATAATGGGAACATTACCAGTAGCGTTTAGCAAAACGCAAACTACAGAAAATTTATTAAAATTTAGGCATACGAAAATAAAAATATTTATTAATAGTGTAAACAAATCCAGTCATACTTTTTGATGCGTCCTTGTCGGTGGGGGCTGTGGATGTGTTAGATGTTGAAACAGCGACTTGTGTTTCTTCCGTATCCGGCATGTTTTTGGAATGTTTTTAATAACTCGAATCGCTTGATTTTGCTAATAACTTTATCTGTTTTAGTTCCCTGTGCTTTATTTGTGCGCTAGGGATGCAAACGGAACTAGAACTTCTCTGGACTACTACAAATAAAACCTATCGAACAATATTGTGTAAAACGGATCTAGTTCATGTTCATGAAGCTAACTACACGTGCCGTTGGGTTGTCAATAAAATCAACAGACAACGTTTATTATGAATAACAAATTGTTCGATGGTTCTGATGATGATGTGGAAGACATCCAGTTATCCACTAACCAGGAATACGCAAAGTCCTACAACAGCTTACGAAAAAAGGAATTGTTACAGAAATGTAAAGTTTGAAATGTTAGAAAAAATGGTTCAACAGATTCAACAGATAAATTATTTTTTTGCAGACAAGGATCGTGGGCTAGATGTCTCGGAGTCGGAGTTTGATAGTGATAGCGATTCTTCAGAAGACGAAGAAGTCGATGTTAATTTTGATCGCGAGTTTTTTAAAACTCTAGCATCTTTAAAAAGCAAAGATCCCCGAATATATGACAAGCAGACCAGCTTCTTTCCCGCACCAGAGAACGATGATAGTAGCGATAGCAATAGCGACGCCGAGAAGCAGAAAAAGAAATCCGGTAAAACCAAGCCGGTGACACTAAAGGATTACGAGCGTAAAGTTATATTGGAACATAATGGCAAATTCGAAGACTCTGATGATGAACAAGCGGACGACATTAATGAACGTGCACAGTCGCCAACAGCAGTGGAAGAGGAACGACGTCTTAAGGCGGAATTTAAGAATGTTATGAACCAAGATGATGAAGGAGATGATGAGGAGTTTGGTGGAATTTTTAAAAAACGCACTAAATCGAAGGCACAAACAGACGCAGAAGAGGCAGATTTTGCAAAATGGTTGGCCGGCAAAGAAGCTGATGATAGAATAGAGCAAAGTACTAAGGAACAATTGGCACCTCTAAAGCAATACTGGAGCAACAGCAAGTTGACTCAAGGCGAAAGCTTTCTTCGGGACTATATTTTGAATAAGGGCTATGCAAATACAGACTCCTCCAAAATACCCACTTACGACGAAATCGTAGGTGAGAATGCGCCGCTGTCAGATGACGAGCAGGAACTTGAGAAGCAAGCGGAGTTCGAACAGAAATACAACTTTCGTTTTGAGGAGCCAGATGCAGACTTCATTAAACGATATCCCCGTACAATTGAACAGTCTGTCCGACGTACAGACGACAAACGAAAAGAGAAGCGAAATGAACTTAAAATACGTAAGCAACAAGAGAAAGAAGACAAAATGAAGGAACTGGATTTAATTAAAGATATAAAACGAAAGGAAATTGAAGAAAAAATTCGTAAGCTGAAGGCGGTAACAGGCAACGACGAGCTAGGATTTAGAGATGAGGAGTTGGAGGATGATTTCGATCCTGAAGCACATGACCGACGTATGCAGGAACTGTTCAATGATGAATATTACAACGTGGATGAAGGAGAAGAGAAACCGGAGTGTCCTTCAGATATAGAAGAGTTAGCTATTGAAGATTGGGATAACTATGATCCAGGTCGAGACAACGACGCTAATGACGAGGTGCATTGCGAAGATGATGACTTCAACATGGACTGCGACTTTGACCCAACAACGTCCAAACAGAAGTTACAGCAAGAACTTATCGAAAGCACTCGTGGTCGGAAAGGCCGCAAAGGAAAACGCAGTCGGTTTATGGAAGTAATACGAGCGGAGAAGCCCGTTTTCAATCCCGAGGATGAGCAAACGTATGGTGATTATATTGATGAATATTATAAATTGGACTATGAAGACATTGTGGGTGATCAGCCTTGTCGCTTCAAATACGTGGAAACAACACCAAATGATTTTGGACTTACGATCGAGGAGGTATGTAAATAATCTATGGTCCTTCCTTTAGAGTCTGAATTAAATTCTTCATTTATAGATCCTGCTGGCTAAGAATAAAGAGCTCAATCAGTGGGCCAGTCTCAAAAAGGCAGTGCAAAACCGCCCGGAATATGTAGAGAAAAAGGAGCAGCGTTTATACAAGTTAAAAGCCAAAAACGAGGATCTTAAACGCAAAATCTTTAAAAGCTTATACGGCGATGAGTAAGTGGCAGGAAATTATCTTATCATGTCGACATTAATTTTTTAATTTTATCTCTTTAAGCTCTGAGGACGAGGAGCAGACAGCGAACCAAACAACTGCGCAACCTGCTGAACAACCTAAGTCCAACGACGCACCAGCTGTAGAAACAGCCCCGGTGGAGGCAATGTCAAAATCAAAGAGGAAACGTCTTAAGCGTAAGGCCGCAGTAGCATCGAAATCGTCTGATTTATTATCCGCTGGAAAAGAGCAAATTTCCGAAAGCTCCAATAATAAACAAGAACCAAGTGTGGAGGAGACGACGGCACCAGCAAAGAAACAGAAACTTGAAGAAGTTGAGCAACCAAAACAAAATCAAAAAAATAAAAACGAAAACTCGAATAATGAGAAAGCCACTAAGCAGCAAAAGGTAAAAAAGACGCCATTTAAGAAACAGGAACAAGTTAAAAAAGAGGAACCAAAAATGAATGGTGACAATGGGAAAGCAAATCCGAAGAATCCTTTTGCCAAAAATCAGTTTGCAAACAAAAATGCAACGAACAAAACTACAGCAGCACCTGCTCAAAGGATGCAGAAACAAGCTCCCAGTAATGGCGCTGCTCCTGGAAATCCATTCAAGAAGCAAGGAAATACTTCAAATGAACCACGCCGACAAGGCGGTGCATTTAATGCACGTCCCAATCGAGGCTTCAATGCAAAAACAAAGGTGAACTCCACCGACTCCAATGGAATCACCGATGACCGGTTAAAGGCATACGGCATAAATCCTCGCAAGTTTCATAATCGGCAAAAGTATGGAAAAAAGAATAACTAGAATAAGAACTGTTAGGAATAGAGTCAAAAACATATATAATGATCGGCTCTACTAAACTGTACATACACAAATATTAAAAATATTAAAACATTACAAACATAAAAAAAACAATTTTACACAGAAACGAGCTTAAAATAATGGTTTAAAGTGTCCGGGCTATGATGTGGTTTCCAGTTGCACTGTTTCGGAGGAATCGTTGGCATCGCTTTCGTTATCTTTTTCTATGTGTGCACTTGTTGAACGCTCCAGCTGCAAGCGACGCTCCTGAATACGGATGCACTTGGGGCAGATCATGTTCTTGCGGGTGAGACAAACGCGATGAAAAATTGAGTTGCATTGGTCACACTTAATGCAACCATCATCGAAGGGAAAAATAACTTCGTTGTTGCTACAAATCTCACAAATGTACGCTTTCGCTAAGCACATGTCGCAGGAACGAATGTGTGAGTTAAAAACCCTAAAGACACCTTGCAAAAATTCGGCTAAGGCTCCCGACTCTGCTTGGATAAGGTCGCTTATTGAATAAAATTCGTTTGACTGCGCTAAATGGCGGTTTCCCCCGAGCTGTTGGTCAACAAGCTTTTGCTCAACCGCAATCCGACAGGCGGCTAGGTAATGGCGCATGAACATTAGATTCTGCCTAAGTTTCTTTACTGTACAAAGCTTCTCGAGGAAAACAAAGAGCTTTGGATTCTCCTCCTCCAGCCGGATAAGTGGCTTCTTTAGAAACAACTGAATCTCCTGCAAAGCTGTACGTGACACTTTCCGAGGCGTGAAATCCCAGTTGTGCACGATGCGTGCAGGTACTATTGAGTTATCATTCCAGTGACACGATGGACAATAGTAGAGTCCCCTATAATCGCAAAGACGTGGCTCAATCCATGAGTTTTCTGTAACCATGAGCTTTCTTTAATTATTTTAAAGTTCTTTAAAGATCACTACTTACTAAAGTTCAACAAGGTCGCACACTCAGCACACTTATAGCGCTGCGCGGCGAGGCCGATTTCAGGGCAGATGTCTGAGATGGGGTATTGCCTTTCTGATACCAAAACATGGGCGCACACTCTCAAGACACTGTCAATACATTTCTGATGCACCAAATAGCTGCAGTCACTGCATATGTATGCGGCCTGTACAACCCGCCAGATAATGCCAGTACAATGGTCACAATAATATCTTTTAGCTGCTGCTTGGAAGCGATTCCGTGTGCTAGGATGATGGGGCACAAAATGATGTCCGACCACAGATTTGATGGCATTCATTAACACAACATCGTCACTGGCAACGGCCTGTGCTTCTTCCAATTCCTGAAGAGAATATCGCAAGTCAACCAAATGACGTACTAGCCAGCGGCGCTCCTCACTGCATTCATCGCTTAGAAGCACCAAATCACGACAGTGGGCAATTGCTGCCTGTAAGTCCTGAATGTTTGCATCTGAGGTGAAGATTAGACGCCACTGTTCTTTAACCAACGATGCAGGTATGGGTAACGCCTTATAATCAGTATGCTGAGGTGCACTCTCTTCTGACCCAGAGGCATTTGACTGTGAGTGCAAGTAGTGCGATGCCGAAGATGCACTTTCGTTTACAAACTGTGCCACCGTGCCCGGTAAGCTGGTGAGACTCTCTCGCCATGAGCTCATAATGGACTAATCAACTTTGACTTAATGCATTTAATGCATTGGCGTATTGTCTTTGTTTGGAATGGAAACAGTGTTACCACACATAATTCATACATATGTAGCAAATAAAATATGTTGTTTTTAATTACTAAGCAATAAAATAATGATAACGATTTTAATTTTGTAATTTCCAAAAATTGCATTTGCCAAAATACTTAAAATACTTAAAATACTAAACTAAATTTTATTTTTTTATTTTGGCGCGTCATTTTTATTTTAACATTACATCATAATGTTCGTAACAGTTCGTTTGTAAGACTTAACATAATGCTTAACATTCATTCTTGTACCCCGCTCATGGATTCGTCGCTTGTCTTGGCATTATATAAGAAGAAGCATTCATATATTTTTCTACCAGTTTTTAAGTGCAAATTTTTGGTTCGTGCGTAAAATGTTGTAAATCGGAATTATTAAAATACTCTGCTACGAATTTTAAAGCGCCATTATTTAGACTCTATAGCATACGTACCATCGTGCGCGACAACGTGTTGGTGCTATTTTCGTGCGTGATTTTCTAAAATTTTTCACCACATTGCCGCCCTGTATTGCCAATGCCGCTAGTTAAAATTGTCTTAAATGTTCAATTGAGTGTCAATAGATTATTGCAGCGCAATCAACACTTACCGTTATCTTAAAGCCAAAACACACAATTACACTGCATTTGCAGTATTCGCATAGTCTGAACATACAAAATTTATCAAAGACACTTTAGTTTAGCAAAGTGCACATGTGAGTTTCAATTGTATTATAAGTTAACAATTCATAAATGTACCATAACTTAATATATGCATATATAACTCATGGCAAGAATAAATGAGCTTGTAAACCAAAATGCAGTCGACCGCATTTTCTGCAAGCATATGTACGCATGTGCGTGGGTGTGAAAATGTTAATATATGTTTGTGTGAGTGTCATTTCTGTAAATAAATAGTAATGTGCATGGAAATGTGAGTTGGATGGGTCAATGCAAATGCTTGTTGATATGCGGCAAAGCATAAAGTATCATTAATTTGCCCTTTCGTTAGTTAACATTTTGAATCCATTCTTTTTACCAAAGACAGTAAAAATGTATTTGTGTGTGAGTGTGTTATTGTGCTTTTAGATGTTTCTGTGTGCAGCAGCAGCAGCTTCCACACCGCCCCAATAAGCCCCGCTACCCTAACATTTATCATCTATGCATGTATTTATAGAGCACACAGCACAATCCATGTGCGTTGAATTTTTTTGACACTCATCTACATATATATATGTGTGTGTGTGTGTGTGTGTGTGAGTGTGTATATTTATGACTATATATGAATGTATGTACTATGTATTTATATACATATATATTTATATATTAATATGATTCGATGCGGAATTTTATGCCACTTTGGTGTTTGATTTTTGGTCTTAAATATTTACACATACATTTATTTCATTTCATTTTTTAGGCCAACAATATCGGTATTTATTTGTATCTTATCATAGATTACTTGCCTAATTTCAAAGTATTTCTTGTTGCGTGGGTGTTTCACCACATGCCAGGTAAACATGTGTCAGACGAAAAGTTACCCTCTACACATATATACCTATAAACATAACAAATCTACCTATGACAGAGATAACGCTTTGGTAGGGCCACGACAGCCTCTCGGCTGAAATGCACTCCTTATGATTTACCAATTTCTTGCTCTAAGATTTATTTTTGCTCCGTTTCGACCGTCTTAATTATAAGTATATAAACATAATAAATTATATACATATAAGTAAATATTGATTGAATAACTAAAAGAATACCCATACTATTACCAAAGTATGCCGCTCCAAGAAACGATCGGGGCTGGAACCTCTTTCCATTACAACCCCATGCGGCATGGGGTATTACAGTATGAATAAATGTCTAATTTATATTGTTCACCTGTTATCGCCAATGACACACATATTTATCGACATGTGTTTTGGTAATGCAAATAGTTTGGAACAATACAACTGTATACTGTATGGACTATTAAAGGGTTCTACCTCTCTTCTTGCCTTCAACAATTCACACTGGCTGGTCACGGAGCGGAGCCCCAGATCGCAGCTGCGAATGTGATAAGCAATTTGCTACACGGCCGTTCTGGGTGCCGCCAAATAAATTATTCCACTCGATGCATTTCAAATGTACTAATCATCTTTTAACAGTCTTTTATTTGAGAAAACAGACAGTTATATGACTTTTGGATTGTTAACGAACATACATAATTTAAAAAGATAGCAACTGTTTTTCCCCATTTGATCTTGTCATAAAACTGTTTTTCAAAATATACTCAAATGTCTCTGATTTTCAAGATTCTAAAGCCAAATGTATAATATATGTACATAATATATATATTAAGAGTTGTAGAAAACAAATTTCTTTGGGGCTTACATTTCACTTTTAAGTGTTTGGTTATTTACTAAACACTAATTTAAATATATGAATTAAAAAAATCGATAAGGCTATGGCAATTCGACAATGCCTATCTCTCTCTGCTGTGGCTCCCGCACGTCGCGCATCCCCCATTTGATGCGGCGCCTACGAACAGCGAAGATGAGATTAGTGCATTGGTTTGGTGTACCCCGTCGAGTTCGATCGTCCGAAAGAGCTTATCTCTTTCTGCTGTGGCTCCAGTCAGATGAAAGCGAAACACTCTCAGAAGCAACGTATCAGCTGTTGACGATATTGCTTGCCTGATTGAAGGACGGCATCAGCTTCAACGCAATGAGCAGTTACCGGTGACACAAGAAGATGTAGTGAGAGCTGTTGGGGTCAATGTATCGCCCGTATGTCGATGGCAGAAAAATGGAGCCAACCCTACAAGCTTGTCCAGATTTTGGCTATTGTTTTCTTTCGCAGTTTATAACAGCTGTGTCGCCAACTGCACTAGTCGCTGCCATGGATAGGATGACACTTACTGGCTTGCCTTCTGGATAAAGTAGATATTGCCTCCCATCTAATCGTTAATGCGCATTGTGAATAAGAAAATGGCAAACAGTGACGCCGAACCCTATGACGCCACTTGGATCTGGTCCTTGCGCTGCCTTGCCACTACTACACCAAACTTAGATGTAAGGTCGAAAGCTTACAGCTTCCAACGGGGGGAGTATGTTTGGTTATGTAGCCCTGTGTGTCATACCAGCTGCTCCCTCCAACTGTCTCTTAATATAAGACATCAGATAATAATGTAAATAAGTGCTCCCGCACCAACTCTTGCAGTCGAAGCAGCCACAAAGAGCGCTATCGGCGACTGCAAGTTTTGGACATATGCTCTCCATTATTGCAGCCGACTGCAGTCGATGCAGCCAAGTTGGACGCTATCGGCGACTGTAAGTTCGCTCTTCTGTCCATCTTCCTCCTTAGTGATAGAGACTGCAGCCGAAACCGCATGTTCTGGCGGCTCTATCGTCGGCTGCCTCTCTTCAGCCAGACCGATCAGCTGAAGCTGCCGAAAGGGTAGCTTCCACGTGGCTGAAGGCTGGCAGACACTTTATCGTTGGGCTTGGAGAGGTGCAGAAGGTGTATCAAAGGAGGTGGAATGGGAGGCGCGAGCACTCCATAATATAACATAATAAAAATAAAATATAATAATAATAAAATATATTAAAACTAAAAAACTAGAATTTCATCTTCTTTAAATAAAAGAAGGGCTACTGAAAAAGCTCAGTACCAAACATTGAGCTTGAAAATAAAAGTTGGAAAATGAGACTTTTCCAGCTTTTATTTTTTAATGGCTGTTCGTACTTGTGAATGGATTCGATAGTAGCATATTAAACTAAAACCCTCGTAATTTAATGTTTACTATGAGTGCTGCGTCGTCGTGTTCGGGTATGGGAAGGTCAGTTAACATTTTGATGGTGTTGACAGGTGCGGGGACTTGGGCAACCGGGCGAACAGAATTGTAAATACCCGCGTAATCAAGAACTTGGCTTTTGTCATCTGTTTGAGTATAAATTGTATGTGATTTAATATATCAATATTATTATTTATGCGAAACGCTAACTAACCGAATTTTCAGGTTGAAATTGTTTCGGTTTATCGAATTTCACTTCCCATGCAATTCGGCTCGTCAACGTTTGTGTTGTTGCTGCTATTTTTGTTGTTGTATTCGCGCTAATGGAGATAATTTTACGTAATTGCGCAGACACGTCGTTTCGGGTCGCGTCGTGTAACGTCGTGAAGTCATCGTGTTGTGTAGCGAAGCGATGGGCAGCGTTCGTTGAAGTCTCCAAAACACTAGCAAATAGAAGCTTAGCTGACTTGGCTAATACAGACGTAAATAGAACAACGTATATGTGCATGTGTGCGTATGTGTTGGTAAGTGCTATCGCTAAAGGGGCTGTCAGTATGAAATTTCTGTTTCTGAACCGCCAAGTTGGAGATACAGCATGAGTAAGCATTGAAGTTTATTAGCCTCAGGGGTTATTATTTGCTTATTCAGGTATTTGTGTATTTGGGGGGAAAAGCACTAACCCTTTTTTAAACTTTATGCCAACGCGTCAAAAATTGTTTAGAATAATTAAAAAAATGTATTAAACAAACCTGCGAAAATCCTGCATCAACAGATCCCAGATATGTCGACAGTTCATTTTTATTACCCCTCGTCAATAGAAAAAAGATCTATCAATTAAATAATTGAAGTTTATTTAATAATTCAAATTTATGGTTGTCCACTTAAGAGATTCGAGAGAGGACTACATTTGTTCATGTATTTGTGAATGAATTAATTTTTATTTTATTTATTTTACAAGTTTTCCGTAGTTTAGTTTAATTATCATAAGGTCTGACATAGTTTATTTATTTTAACATTTGTTGGATTAGGAATAAAGACAGACCCAGTTTTGGCCATGGACGGAGAAGATGTTAGGTTCAGTGACACTTCCTTATTGTTCCATATTAGGATAACCTAATATGAGTATGAGTACCCAGATAATCTTATTTGCCATTGCACCATGGCTGCATGGCTGTCGTCCCTCCCACCCCATCTTTTATCTAAGGAGTTTGTTTGAGTTCAACCTGTGCATTCGTCAAACATTGGAGACGACGATGAGCGGTGGAGGAGATAAGATGTTAACATTAAGTACAATTGTGGCTCTCGTTGTCTGTTCTCTGGGTAAAAATGTGGTGAGCTTTAAGTAAAGTATTTTAATCGCTTTTTATTAGCCTGGAACACGCCCCGTTCTCGTTCACCTGCCCGTTCCCATTTCATTAGTTGTATTGAAGACTGTCACTTGAGGCTGGGCGTGTTGACACCTTTTGTAACAGATCTACAGATCGAAACTGCCCCGACCCACACACACACACACACATACACACACATACTCATACACACAAGACAAATACAATGAAAATGATATAGTACTTAAAGTTGACTATAAAACCCACTGAACGCGACGCGCGTTGTTCAGTTCAGTTAAGGTGGAAAGCGTGTCCAGAGGTCGCTCGTCCACTGTTGGTGCGTGGTGCGTGGTGTGTGGTGCGTGGTGCGTGGTGCGTGCTGCGTGGTTTGGGCGGTTATAGTGGCTAAAGTTGTAATGGTGCTGGTGGCTGTAGCTGCTGGTGGATGTGGTGCTAATTCAGTTACACATATACATAATTTTATACTTCATCGCCTCTTAAAATCCATCTCTTCGAGCTGTGGCAGTGGTGATGCAGGCCCTCAATCAAAGCAATGATTTTGAATTGATATTATGCTATGATCTTTATTGGGATCAAGAGCTAGTGCAACGATGTACTTAAACATTGAATGTGCACTTATTTGGAATGGAAGCTACACCGAGTGTCGAAGTGTCGAAGTGTCAAAGTGCCGAACTGCCAAAGTGCCGAAGTGCCGAAGTGCCAAAGTGGCGAATGATGCACTTATTTTTCTCAGTGTCTTTTGGTTTCGGCTGTGTGTTTTGGGATTGCATGAAAATCATGCAAACTGAATTTTAATGAGATTTGATTACAAATGAAACAAAAAGCGATTGGCGGTCAGTACTTGACCAATTGACTGGATTGTCACTTGACGACTTGATTGGAAACGACAAATTGAAGAATTGCAAAGAGCGCAATAATAATAAAATAAGAAAAAAATGAAACAGAGAGAGAGAGAGAGAGAGAGAGAGAGTTGAGCTAGGGGGAAAAAAAGTGAAAATTAAATCAGAAGAAAAGAAAAATAAAAATCCAAATAAAATATTTGCAGAGAGAATTCTCTTATTTTCGGCGCAAATTTTCCCAATATTTGATTGATTTCAATTGCCAAATAATTAAGTTTCTTGATTGAATCGGATTTTGAGTGGAGCCGCCGAAGATTGGGCCTGGCAACAAGTGCGGGTTTACCGGGTTCAACCTTTCACCTTCAGGCGGCCAGCCGAGCCTCGACGCGGTGCTGTTATGTTGCGGTGTTGCGGTGCTGTGTCCTTGCCAGCTGCAATGCCAATGACAGGCACCGCCCACATCCTGTGTGTGACCTTCACGCGCCCAACTTTATGCAACACGAGGCAACAACATAACGATGACACGATGACGTTTCGCTTTTATTAGATCGATGATAACTTGGCAATTGCGTAGGCGTTAAGCTTCGCTTTGACTTTGCCGCCCCCTTCCCACTCCTCGCCCTTCATCCATCTCCTTTCTCCTTTCGACTTTCTGTATATTTTGGCTAAAGTTTTATCAATAATTGGATTTGCCCGCTTGCTACAGGAATTCAAACTAATTGCTCGAAGCCCACTCAGTGCGCAATTGCAAAATTGTTTGAACAACAGGAAAAGCAACAGCGACACCGACAGCGACACCGACAGCGACAGCGACATCGGCAGCGACAGCGACAGCAACTGCAACTGCAACACAATAACGGCAATAACAGTAGCAATAAGAGAAACACCAACAACCACAACAACAACAACAACAACTTAGAGCAATAACAAAGTCATTTTCTGTGATTTTACTAGAGTTTTTGAAAATGATTTGATTTGCCGCTTTCCACATTTTCTTTCGTTTTTATTATTATTATTATTTTTTGCTTTCAATTTGAACTTTTCATTTGATTTTCTTTTAGTTTTTATTTAGTTTTTGTTTCTTCTTTTTTTCTGCCACGCGTCAGTTAGAACTGCAACTGGTGATGTCGTGGCTCGACTTGACTTTCACTCCTGCTTATTGCTCCCTTCAGATAGCTCCTACGATAAACGGTCTACAGACACCACGGTGTACGGTCTTCGGTCTTCGGTCTTCGGTTTACGTAATCTCTGCAAGGGTAATTAACTTACACTACCTGCCGATTGCAACCTCAAGTCTGAACGCATTTAACTGGAAGCCGTTGAGCAATCAACAACAACAACAACAACAGAATTGACCTCAGTTCGGTGTATGTTAATGACTAAAAGTGTTAAAGACTGAGAGCCCCGAGAGCTCTGAGAACCCCGAGAACCCCGAGAACCCCGGGAACTCTGAGAACCCCAAGAACTCCTCCTAAGTGCTCGAACCTCTGGGAGCACAACTCAAGTTGTATAATTGAAAATGATCTCATGTGCGTTAATCACTAAAGTGGCATGCCACATGTGTCCAACAGTGCCCAGACCCTTGGCAAAGTTGGGGAATTTTCAAAATATGAAATTAAAGATAAAAAAAAATGTTGGGACTCCAACCAAACGGATGTATGAGATGAATTGAAATTTGAATAAAAGCAAACATCGAATGTGGCTCAGTTCTGTGGCAATTTTCATCCTATTCTATTCACACAATTGACCACCAGTGGTCCCACACACGATATCCAAAACCTGATCTGTTGTGCTCCCGCAGAGCGCGGATTCTTGAGCGGATTCACACCTACTCCAAATAAAACGAATCGAATTGATCGATTGCTTTGTTGTTTATAAGTTGTAAATAGTTCTTGTCAAAGTGCAGCTACGACCATCTATGGCGGGGATCTCAAATTGGCAAGCCAAACTGTACGAGTGTGCGTGTGAGTGTGTGTTAGTGTGTGTGTGGTTGGTGAAACCAATTCTGACCATACTTGGAGTCATCAAGCGGCCGTCAAATGAACTTGAACTTCCGCTCGTTACTCGTGTTGCTGTAGTTGTTGTAATTGTTGTTATTGTTGTTCTGCTTTGTTATGCAATGTTTTGTTTTGTTTCGTTTCGTTTCGTTTTGTTTTGTTTTGATCTGTTTGGTTTTGTTTTGATCTGCTTTGTTTTTGCAATCGATATCAGCGCATGATCAATGTGGGAGCTTTTAGAGACCGTTTAGGCCATTCAAGCCGTCGAATCGGATGGCCCACAGTGACAGCAACAACACTCCTGACTGGGCTAGCCAAATATTTGCTAATTCCGTTCCATCATTTCTCGTTCCATTGCAGATCCAACAAAGCCAGCGCGAGAAGTGAACAATATATAATGAGTAGACTGGATCGCAGAACCATTTAGAAGCAAGAGGCAGCATTGGGGCAACAGCATCCAGTAGCGTAGGAGGCACAAGAGCGACACTAGCTACAGGAGTAGTGGGAGAGGAGAGAAAGAGTGAAGATTGGCAGGAGCTGGAGGAGCAGGAAGAGCAGGAGGAGCAGCAGTAACAATATCATATCAATATCAAAGGGCGAACTCAAAAATTAGAATAAGCATTAAAAGTAAGCCAAGAAGGAATTGAGGCTTGACGTTTAAAATGGCGCGTCACATAATGGCAGTTATGGTGTGTCTGCTGTGCGCACATCGGTTGCATTGCGAGGATCATGTGTGGAGATTGGCACCAGCGCAGTATACTTGGGCAAGGGAGAATGAGCGCCCCGTCAATGGAAATCTGAGTCCCTCCAGTGATACACCCACCGACCAGCGGCAACTTGCCAACGAAGACGACACACAAAACTACAGCACAAGCCCGCCATATAGGAGAAGCAAGCGTCATGCCAACCATGACAATGAGCATGAATCCTTAGATCGAAATGTCCCACAGATCACACAGTACTTTCTGCAGCGGTTAATGCAACAGAATTCGCTGAACGCGAGCAGCTTTCAGAATCTTCTACAGCAACTTGGACTCCAGCAACTGATCAGCGGAAACAGTAGCGTAAGTGAAACCTAATTGACCTCCAATCGATTGTCTCAAATTAAAAATGATTCTTTCCCTCCATGCATCCACCCCACTTGGACGGACTCACAGTGTGTCTCAGTTGAGAATTTGGTGCATCAGGTGCAGCCACACGATCAGAGTCAACATTGCGTAGACAATGTGACACAGCAGCTGCAGCTGACCAACTGCACACTGACACCGAATAGCACAAATACAAACATTACCTGCGCATCAGTTGAAACCACACCAGCGTTACATGAGCACAATAACTACGAGCTCAGTGGACGGGACTTACTGCACTTGTGTCCAGTTTTATTGAATGAGATTGTCGACAACTCCGGCGGCTGTATAGAGCCAACGTTGCTTGGCGAGATCGATAAGATCGAGAAAATGCAAAACTCTGAATGTTTCTACGGTGAGTCATTGCACATCCTTCATCCTTGTAATCATACCTGGACTGTTTATTAACCAATATTTTGTTTCTATTCTCCAGTGTGGTTATACGCCTTCTTTTCCGTCTTTGCCTGCAGCATTTTGGGCCTTGTCGGAGTTGCCATTATTCCATTTATGGGTTCCCGCTACTACAAGCACATTATCCAATATCTGGTCTCGCTGGCCGTGGGCACTATGACAGGCGACGCCTTGCTTCATCTGCTGCCACATGTAAGTGCAATGAAATTGTCGAAAGGAACATTTTGTTAACTTATTACTATTTGTATGGTATTGCAGTCAGTTGCCGGCCAGAATGAACGTGGAATGATAAAGAAGGGGCTGGCATGCCTCGGGGGTATTATATTGTTTTATGTGACGGAGCACGCTCTTACCATGATATCTGAGTGGCGTAAGAGCGTAGAGAAGAAGGTAACAAAGAAACCATCACGTGCTAAGGTAATGCGTGATCCGGATTCTTCGGTTAACAATTCTGTGGCCGGGGTATGCAAGCAGAAGTACAGCTCATATCCGTACTGCTACGATGAGATCACAATGAATAACAAACAGGACGTTTGGATGCATTTGCCCGATGAGGGCAGAGTGGCTGCAGCGCCTTCAGCTGCTGGAGCGGGTGGTGCTGGTTGTGCTGGTGGCGATGCTAGTACCGAGGAGTGCAATCGACGGTGTGACAAGCCTGACCAACAAGAAGGTTCCACTGAAGCGGCTGCCCAATCGTTACTTTCCACATCACACAATAACTATGCAGAGATGAATCATCGCAATCACAACCATTGCAATCATCATCAGCAGTCGCAGCAGGACAGCAGCAATACGGTGACTACGGATCTTGATTTTAATTCAACAGCTGCAAATGGGGGAAAGGATAAGAAAGATGTGGTGACTGTCATTTTGCGTGAACATGAATCCTCTCACCACGGCCACAGCCATCGTCATGGACATGTGCATTCGCCACCGGAGACACTTAGCGCTGTGGCCTGGATGATCATTATGGGCGATGGCTTGCATAATTTTACTGATGGCATGGCCATTGGTGCAGCGTTTGCAGAGAATATTGCGGGTGGCTTTTCCACCTCCCTGGCCGTCTTCTGTCATGAATTGCCGCATGAACTGGGCGACTTTGCTATCTTAATGAAGGCCGGTATGTCGGTCAAATCTGCTGTATATTACAATCTATTGACCGGTGTGCTGAGCTTCTTTGGAATGATATTTGGCATTGTGTTTGGACAATCACAGGAGGCGGCACAATGGATGTTTGCAGTGGCAGCCGGTCTTTTCATCTACATTGCGCTGGTCGACATGGTAAGTAATTTATTAATAATAATTCATGAGAAATAATTGTGGCTACTAAATAACTAATTTAACTATTAACAACAATATAGATGCCGGAAATTTCTGCTTCTCACAAGTCACTGGCACAGTTTCTGCTTCAAATACTCGGGGTCTCCAGCGGTGTAATCGTAATGCTGTTTATTGCCATTTATGAGGGTCAATTAATGAACGCATTCGGAAGTGCACCGCCCAGTGGGGCGCACCATCAGCACGTACACTAAATAAGACACTAAGGAGTAGAGCAGAGAATCTTGTAGCGTATTATGTGTATTTTCAGAGTAGGAATTTTTTATCTTTGTAAATTTGTAATACTTATGTTATATTATGCATCACCGCGACACTTACACCGAAACCGAATAGAGATTCACGCCACATCTTACAACAGATTAATTGAGTCAACAGAACACACTTGTTAAACAGTTTATGAAACGTACACATAATTTAAACAGATCGTACCACAGAGATACACACAGCTTCGCGCGCAAACACACAAACACACACACACACACACATACACACATACACACACACATACAACATATATACAACACAAAAATTTGTTAACTGCCGCTGAAGTGCTGTCATCGAATTGATTTTGTTCCTAAATAACTTTTCACATCAAATGTCCTTTCGCTCCTTTTGAAAATAAGTTCTTAACAATATATACAAATTTTGTATATATATATAAATATACACGTATGTATGCATATGTATGTATACACACGGAACATAAAAACAAACAAACATTTAATGTAAGAAACCTTCAATGTGCATAGGCTATAAAGTGATTAAGAATTTAAAAACAAAACAAAAAAAAAAGAAAAAAACGTAAAAGGCAACATTTGCATTCGAGAAGAATTGAGGCGAAACAATAACGGAAATGAAACAAACTTTGCACTAATTTTGAATTTAGGATACAAAGAGCACATGTCGTAAATGTAATCTTATACACTAAATCGAAAGAAAAAAATAGAAAAACCCGATTGTAATTTACAAATTACACTATAATAATGTAGTGTGTATACAATTAATTATTTATATACACATAGTATCTACTAACTTTTTTTTTTTGTGTATTTCGTAGTCTGTAGGATGTGCACGATTTTTTTTTTGCAGAGGAATTCAGAGGATTACATTCTAGAGACCGGAAACTGAAAATCCACCACTCGCTTTTATAGAAACAAACTTTCTGTTTGGCAGTACTTAATAACGTGAATGTTTTACATTTTTGCCAGGCACAACTTTTGGTTTGAACTTAATTTATTAACTTTAGTTTGACATAACCTCCTTACCTTATTTTTGGTACCTGCGTTTAAATTTAATAAACAAGGTTAAATATATAAACATGCTTAGATTAATGGTTGCTAACAGTTGTTTTGTGTTTTAATTATTTTTGTTAATTATAATTTATTTATACTTGCATCCTATGTACATGCGCGCACAACTATAAACGTAAGTGATTGTGATTCAAATCGAGTAACTAATATTTGTAAAATGGTGCGAGCCTAGGAAATACTCTTACAGACGTTTACACGAAGAAGCTAAGTATCACCTGTATAAGCCGAGTAAAACAAACAATTTATGTTAAAAAGCCCACACTATATGCTAAGGAGGCAGTAAAACCTATTTAATTAAAATTAAGCTCAACTAAATCTAACTAAATAAAACACATATACACATACTATATTCTAACATATAAACATTTTTTGAAGGAAATACTACTTTGGTGATATCAAGCAAAAGGCAATTGAAACGAAATAAATATACGATTATAATACTTAAAAAATAATGAAAATCATAATATAATATTAAGCTAATGCACTAGAGCCTAATAAATATAATTCATCTAGACTAGAAATATTTAGGGTTCTAGTAAGCACCTACACAAAGACGCGTATTTTTTTGCTATATATTAATTAGTTTTTTTTACCGAAACATAAACACTTTTGAAAACTTGAAAAAAAATGAATATGAATAAATGTTTTTCACTCCATACACATTTCTTGAAATGTAGTTTGAATTTTGCGCGCGCAATTGTGAACCAATGTTGAAGCCGATAAATATCGATAGCGAACTTTTCTGAGCGTCTGGACAACATTGTGTATGTTATTGATAGAGCAGGCCAACAATAGTGGCGCTGTCAAACTGTGAAAGATGCAAGCGACCGGGTCGAATTTATTGCTGCCAACGATTTTCAAATTTCTGGCTATTTTATTGATACTAATAAAACAAAACCATGTTGAGGCTAACGTAAATCCATCTGCTGTAGGCGTACACAGACGTTTCGAGTACAAGTACTCGTTCAAGCCGCCGTATTTGGCTCAAAAGGATGGCACCGTACCGTTTTGGGAATACGGTGGAAGTAAGTAAACGGGGGCAGCTCCACGTCAGTTGTTTTGGCCACTTGCAAAGCATCTAATGAGTGCGAGTGAGATAGCAAATGGCCAGCATCAGCATTGACGAA
This sequence comes from Zaprionus lineosus, assembly GCA_035044505.1. Lineage (NCBI taxonomy): Eukaryota > Metazoa > Arthropoda > Insecta > Diptera > Drosophilidae > Zaprionus > Zaprionus lineosus. The sequence goes on along the minus strand of JAWNNX010000694.1, from coordinate 2,307,624 downwards.
ACTTTAACAACGCAACGCCATACAAAGTGTACACGCAGGCACTTTGTTTAAATTTAATTTAAATAAAATCTAATGGACACCTGTTGTTACACATTGCAGATGCTATTGCCAGCGCCGAAAGTGTGCGCGTAGCGCCCTCCCTGCGTTCACAAAAGGGCGCCATCTGGACCAAATCTCGGACAAACTTTGATTGGTGGGATGTCGAGATTGTTTTTCGTGTATCAGGACGTGGGCGCATTGGAGCCGATGGTTTGGCTTTCTGGTACACAACTGAAAAGGGCGACTACAATGGTCCAGTTTTCGGTTCTTCGGATCGCTGGAACGGCTTAGGCATTATCTTTGATTCCTTTGACAACGACAATAAACACAACAATCCATACATCAGTGCCGTTATTAACGACGGTACAAAAGAGTACGATCATTCCAACGACGGAACAACGCAGCTGCTCAGAGGCTGCCTCAGAAACTTCCGTAACACACCTTTCCCACCACGTGCACGCATCGAGTACTACAACAATGTTCTCACCGTACTCATACATAATGGTATGACGAATAACAATGAAGACTACGAGCTGTGCCTTAACGCCGATGGCGTTCATTTACCCAAGAATGGCTACTTTGGCATTTCGGCTGCTACTGGTGGCTTGGCAGATGATCACGATGTCTTCCACTTTTTAACCACTTCACTGTATGCGGCTGGACAAATTCAGGATACTCAAAAGATAGATAATCAGGAGAAACTTGCACAGGAGTATAAGGAATACCAGGAGAAACTGGAAAAGCAAACTCAAGAGTACAAAAAAGAGCATCCAGAAGAAGCGGTAACTATAAAACTTAATTTAGACACATGCATTGCGATACAAAACCATCCATAATCCGTAATCCAACCTGGTTATCTATCGCATGATTACGCACTATAAGTGGTGATAACGGGCTGCCTGAATGTCGTGATAGCTGAGTTGACAGTCTTTTACGTTTCTATTCAATTTTAGCACAAAGACGAAGAGGAATGGGAGGAGATCTATGAGTCCGAAAATCAACGTGAGCTGCGCCAGATCTGGCAGGGTCAGAGTCAAATTGTTGAGCATCTGCGCGATCTGTCACGAAAGGTGGACGAAATCATTACCCGTACCACTGGACAAGCTTTGCCGCCACCAGCGCCTGGAAGCGTACCACTTCAACAGTTACCTGCGGGCTCAACGATCACCCGCCAGGAAGTGGATATGCTGATAGCGAATCAAAATGTTTTGCTTAACACCATACGCGAGATCAATGTGCGTACAGAAAACATTCAAACAAACCAGAGAAACGCACCCACAGCCCAGATTCAGTCAACGGGCTACGACGTGCAAACGCTGATAGCCGAGATGCGTGACGGCATGAACCAGGTCAAACAGGGTATCAACCACGTGGGGCAGAGGTTAGTTCACCAAAAAGTTCAATGAATTCTCTAAATTGATTTTATAATTGATTCTACTTTCGCCTTTTAGATTGGGCATGCCACAGGCAGCACAGATGGCGCCATGTCCTACGGGCAACTGTGTAGGTGTCACATTGTTCCTAATCGTAACTGCTGTCCAATTGTTGCTAGTATTCATCTACAATTTATTCAAGTGAGTTTTAAGGTGTTTGCTTTGCTCTTCTTTTGGTTACTAAACACATTTCTCTCCTCAGGAACCGCAGCGAGGCGCAGGCCAAAAAATTCTACTAGGTGTTTTTACTGTCCTTTTTTCAAATCCGTGAAATCAGAAAATGAAATGTATAAACCCACACAAGGCCAAACATATTGTACACACACACAAACACAAACACAGATCCAGAAACAGAAAAAGACACACTCACACTAACACACACACACACACAACACACACACATGCACACGCACACACCTGACTAGGCGGCAATTAAATTTAGTTCAAATGGAATACTTAAGACTTCAGCGTAGATTGCTCTACAATATGGTATATATATAAATAATTTTTTTCTTTTTTTTTTATGTGAATCCAATCGATTTGCAAACATCCTCCGCAATTGATCGCGACTTAATTGAAAAGAAAATGAACAAGTAAATTGAACAATAAAAAGCCTCATGACAAATAAAAAAAAATACCATAAGCCAGAAGCCAAGAGCCACAAGGCTCAAATCTATGAGAAAACTCAACATCCCCATATCATTTTTATGCATTGCATTTGTAAACCTTTTGCTTCGTCCTCAAAACTGTGCATATCACCTGTGCCCAGGTACAGGCATGTGCTCTGCATTTCAAAATATCAAATGTATGAAATCAAATGAAGAAAATGTATGATTAATTAATTCCGTTAAAGTAGCAAATAAACATTTTTTATACAATTTTTTTTTAATTAAACCAAGAAGAGGAATCACTTGAGCTAATACGTCTGAGTCTTCAAGTTAAATTGGCTTCAGGGTCTTCCAAGGGACTCTCCTCATCTCTCCAAAAATTTCATGTGCTGTACGATAGACGCGATTTACTAAACAGGATTTTCCAGGATTTTGTTGTTAGCATGAAATTTAATTTATGTGATGAAGTTCTCACACTTAGGTTTTGTTTTCTACACATAGACGTTTTATACTGAATATATTATATAATAATTATTAATTATAATTAAAATGAGAAACGTGTTTTTATATGTTCCATTCCAGTCTCAATGTTTGAAAGAAAATAAAAATCAATTTATAGAAAACAATGTAAAAAATAATCCAATTGTCTTTTTATTCAAATTTATAGTCTGTAAAGTCCTTCCTCAGGACTTTATTTATTTATTACTCATTATTTCCTTTGATATCTCAAGGGATATGATATGGAAAGAAGCTGTCCTTATTTTATAAATAATCTTTAAAAGCATCCCTATCCATCGTCCATATTTATACTCGCAAGGTATTCAAAGGACATCAGTTTCTATTATTCTTGGAACTTGCATATCCTTACCACCTGAATATGGGAATTTTTAAAAGTTATGGAATAGTTAAATGCTTATAAAATTATTTAAATAAAAATATTATAACTAGAAATATATAGAGAGGAATGTTATCTTAGAACATATAGTTTATAGCGAGGTCCCACTGTACCTGTTTTCACACAACTTCGGGATATTTACAAGGGTATAAAAGTAAGCATAGTAAAAATCTTTCTCCTTCAACAATGCGACAAAAATGGCGCCACTTTGGCGGCACAGCAACCGATGAATTGGTCGGGCAGGGGGAGCAAAACTTTGGCCATAAAAAGTTACTGCTATTGGTGGTATTGTATACGTCCGTGTGGAGGCTTGTGGTTCTCCTACCCAGTGAACCGAAAAAAAACCCCAGCCAAAGATAAATGGACAGAAGCCAACGGCAGTCACGGCAAAGTTATAAATTTTTTGTGCCTTGAGTTGGGGTTCGGATTTGGATGCTCGATTGGGGTTTGAGTTTGAGTTTGAGTGTGGATATGAGGGTAAGTGTGTGAGTGTGTGAGTGTGTGAGTGTGAGGTTGAGTGCGAATGAGTGGGTCTGAGCGTAGGCTACGGACTTGGCTTCGAGTTTGGTTGGACAGAAGCTGCGACCGTACAGTACATAAGCCACAACCTATGTACACCCTGCGCACTTATATACAAGGAACCAGTCAACATTGCGCAGGACCAGTAAGAACTGCTTCCCATCTCTGGGGAGTTGGGAGGTTTTTATGTTGCAACAGCAGCCAATCGGCGTTGGGCAGACGACCGGCTCTCAAAATGGCTGCTTAATGGGAAACCTTCTCGCAAAATATATGGAACTTTACCAAGAGTTCTTAACAAATTTATTTCAACAATTTATTACGGGGCAATAATTTTTTATATTAAATTCGGTAAGAGAATTTCATTTAAATTAAAAACCAAAATATTTGTCAATATTTTTTAATCTTTTCTTTTTTAAATAACGTGAATATAAAATGTTCATGTTTCAAAATTATGGACTTGGGAATTAAAGTGAAAAAAGTGAAAAAATAAAATGAAATGGATTTTTGATAATTTAAAATAATTTTAATTAAATTTATTACCGCATTATAACTATTTAATTGTTAACTTGAAATAATGTAAAATAATTTAATAATTTATTATGAAAAGTTTCAAGTCTTTTAAATCACATTAATATATAAAATTTTGAAATATTCAAGTGCATAAAATGAAATTTAAGTTTTTCAAACAAAAACTATAATTATTTATATATAAATATTTAAATTTAATAAATAAATAAGTATCACTGGTTTTTAAAAATTTAAAAATCTAACATTGTTTATCTCCAGTTTAATAATAGATTAAATTAAAAATAAGATAAAATTAATTTAAAAATAATGAGTAGAAATAAAAACAAATATATTCACCAATTTGAGTAATATATTTTTTGGAATTAATATGAATTTAAAAAATGAGACTCTTAAAATATCCTTAAAATGTATATATCCTTTTAAGGCAGTTAAATGCTGGGCAAGAATTGTATGTATAATAAGTTGTTCAGATGTTGATCTTATCTACTATATATTATCTACTTCTATATTATAATCTTCTTATGCATTCGAATAATGACACACTCAGGAATACTCATTTGAAAGTCCTGGTCATTCACTCTTGGTGGATCAATTGCAATCCCTTAAAACTATTCATAGGTCGAAGTTTTGCAAAACTTTAATAATCCGGAGCGCATATTTACACATCTGTGGAATTTTTCGCTTACCACAATCCATTAGCAAATGAAAAACATAAATCCCCCGCTCACCCGACGCCTAGCCTAAAATCCGGGGAGGGCAACATTGCAACATTTGCCAAACGGTGGCAAAAAAAAAAAAAAAAAAAAAAAACAGAAGAGAAACAAAATATCAGGAAAAACAACAACAACAACAACAAAAAGAGGAATAAAATCAAAGTCAAAGTTATTACAATGTTTTTAGGGTGGAAAGTATCACACGACATGGGCGCTAAGTGATTCTCCTCCATATCCATGTCATGTTCTCGGCATCCTCTGGCCGCAGGAAGGCAGCGTGACAAATGTTGCGCAAACAAATGGATTACATTGCATTGGAAAGGCTATTCTCCTTCTTGCTCCTGCTCCCGTTCCTGTTCCTTGTCCCATTCCTGTTCTATAGCTGCGCAAATGATAATGAATCATAAATTTTCATAACTGTCAAACGATCCCAGGAAAACCCCGCGTCCACACACATTTCCATCGAACAGGCAAAGTATCTTAAATTATTGGGGACTGGATTAAATATTGTTTCAATTTGTTAAAGTGATTCGATTTAGTAATTAGCCTAATAACTCGCCGGACTGTCAAGGATTTTCAGAAACTAAGTATTACCCAACTAAAAGGATATTCAATTTGAATCTCAGGTAAATTACATTGCTTGAGGTTTCATCCAAGTATCTAGCCCAAAGAGGAACCAAGAAGACTGAGCCGCGAATCTGAAGATTTTCTGGTACAACAAGACATTGGATAAATTACAGGAATAAATTAAATACAATTTTAAATAAATATATATATATGCATATAAACATATATATAATATATATATATATATATATAATATATATATGTATATAAACATATATATAACATAACATAATGCTGAAATTACAATTTGTCCTTAGTTTTAAAAATATCTCCAGTTTAATAATAGATTAAATAAAAAATAAGATAAAAGTAATTTAAAAATAATGATTAGAAATAAAAACAAATATATTCACCAATTTAAGTAATATATTTTTTTAATATTTAATTAAAATATAAAATAAAAAATTAAAAAAAAATAAAACATATGACTTCTTTAGTTTTATTTAAATGGTATTTTAATTTTATTTAATTGTTTTATTTATTTATTTTTTATTTAAATTTTGTATTTTTTAAATTAACTTAATATTAAAAATATATTTTTATATATTCTTATATTATGATTGGGAATTCCTTTTTAAAGATTCCCTGAGGAAGGTAGTGCCTTAAAAAGTAAAGAATTCTATATATCAAAATATAATATTTAATTTAAATATTAAAATTCAAATTAATTTTTTCTTAAATAGTATTAAATATTTCATTATTTATTCGAATATATTTATAATAATTCGACAGACTTACAAATGTTTCCCACTTCCAACTCTGCGAAAAGTATTATAAAATAAATAAATAAATAAATAAATAAATAAATAAATAAAAATTGAAATATAATTAAAATAAAGCTATGATATATTATAATTATCATATGATTATTTTATTTAAAAATAAAATATGTATTAAACATTAAAATTAACATTTAGCAGAAGTCTCCGATTCCCGAAGCGATTCCAGGGGGACATCCCGGAGGATGAATAACCCATAGCTTAGGTAATTTAAGTCTCACTTTATGAAGCCGATGCTTAAAAGATTTTCCGACCCGCTTTCCACTGACTGCGAATGTGCTTGGAAAATCCGTCATATGTTTTAATGTTTGTGCAAATGCTTTAGTTTCTCATGCCATTAGGTCCTCCATATACGTAGTGGCAATGACAAAGGATGGCCCATTAGACACAACCAAGCCGCAGTGTCATTGGGCTGCTGTGAACTCTAAAGGACTGGCTAAAAGAAAATCCCAACTGTAACCACCAATGCAGGGGACACCCTTTGGTGATATTTGCGAAAAACCAGAACAAAACTCGAAACTCGGATAATATTTTGCGCTTTTTGGTATGACGAATCCACATGTCACAGTCCCTGATACGCACATGACTTCAATAGTCCAGCATCGCATTCCCATTCCCATTCCCACTGCCATACCCATTCCCATTTCCATTCAGATTCCTATTCGCAGTCCCAGTCCCATTACTATGCCCATTCTTGCTCCCATTCCTCTGCCCATTCCCATTTCAATTCTCATCCTTCAGTCGCTGCTCTCTCACATCCGTTTAGCGGGCAATCAAGCGTGTAGTGCAATTCAATAAGCGGATGGAGAACGGCGAACAGCGGACGGAGGACGGAGGATGGGGGACGGAGGATGGGGGACGGCGAATGGCGAATGGCGAATGGCGTATAGCGGATGACGGTGGCGACTTGGAGAACTTTATCAACACCCATGTCGGCATTAGTTTTGTTTACAAACTTTCTGTTGCCTTTTTGACAGCCATCGGCATCGGCATCGGCATCGCCAACGTCATCAACCGGGGGTGATCCAGTGTCCCGGGTCGCGAGGCTTGCCTCTTAGGTCGTGGGTCGTGGGTCGTGGGTATTCGGTCGTCCGACGTCGGCTGTCGGTTGTCGGTCGGGTGTTTGTCAATCTGGAGTTGGAGGTTTCAACGTTAGACGCCTGGTCTCGGGGGTTGCTGCTTCGCCAGATTTTTATTTATGAGCACTTAAATCGAAGCGCAAACTAAAATTGCACATTGCATCTACATAAATATGCAATTGCGGGCATGTGAAAATGTTTCGGGAAACTCCCGCTGATAAATGATGAAAAAATTAAAAATAAATACCAAGTGATACAAAGCATCCCCCAGATGTGTGCCCCTTATCCAACTTTAGATGACAGCTCCCGATAATGGTGACATCAATTTGGAACTCAATTGAGCTTGAGCTTCATCTTGTTCCCCTTGTTGTTGTTTCTGCTGTTATTATTGTTGTTGTTGTTGTTGTTGTTTTTGTTACAAGTTGTTATTCCTTGATAAATGCTCCGCTATCAGCGACGTTTATCGTTGAGGGCCTTTTGACTGGGTGCGACAAGCCAGCGAATTGGAAACTGTCTGTCACAGCCACAACCCCTCCCTAAGGTAATGAGGTTTTCCACTCGTGCTGCTTCCAACGCTCCCTCCCTCCCCCCTCCTCTCACACACAAACTTCATACTATCTCCTGTTCATCTCTGGGGCGTTGCAAGCAGTAACATGTTAAATGCTTTCGTAATTGCTCCTCAGCCTTTGCTGTGCGGCTAGGAGTTGGACCAGCCGGAGAGATAAATGGACAATAGATATGGGAAAACTACAATAGTTGCACTTTTCCAAAGTTAATGGGTAATTCTTAGTGGTAGACGTGGTGCCAGCAGATGGAATGCCCATCTGTCGGACTTCGAAGGGAGCTCTGCATCCTTTGCGTCCTCTGCATCCTTTGCCTTCTGCTTGCTGCTGTTATTCGTATAGCTAAGATATCGCAGGATCAGACGACTTTATCAAAAATATATATTTTCAACCTAGACAGAATCGCATTGGACCTCAGACCAGATGTCTGATTTCCATTGGAAGTTCGTCTTGGACCGAAGATCTCAAAAGATTTCTGCTTCTTATGGAATATCGAAACACTAAACTATATATTTATATAATATATATTTATTTATAGTTTTAAGGTAGCTTCAGGGACTGAGTGCCGAGGAAACCGGTCGGCTGTCAGTTACCATCACTTCACTATAAACCTTCCTATCGACAAACAACAACTTGACGAGGTCCCAAGCAATAAACTGGCTGTGCGACAAATTTTGGGCATTCAGAAGGCATTTGCATATGAAAATAAAAATAGAAATAAAGCAAAAATGAATAAAATTATATTGAAGACAATAAAAATGTATGAAAAGCCATTAAGTGGCGTTAAAAAAAACAAGCTAACGACTACAAATTGCCGGCAGGCGTCTGAATCTCAGGCTTACCCCTTGGCCACGTTTAGAAAGTGAAATTTGTTGAGTGGCACGTGAAGGGTTTGGGCATTAGATTTTGGATGGGGTTGGGTTTGGGTTTGGGTTTGGGTTTGGGTTTGGGTTTGGGTTTGGGTTTGGGCTTGGGTTTGGGCTTGGGTTTGGGCTTGGGATTGGGCTGGGCATGGGATTGAGTTAGGGATTTGGTTCAAGAGTTTGGGCATCAACTTGGCTCTGTGTCGCACTGAAAACAAAGCCACAAATTATTTTTATAGCTGAGCCCGATCCCAGGCACGAGCGCTCAGTTATGCGCATTATGATGAGCACTTCATAACTTCATAAACTTAAACCCCAGGACGGGTCTAGATAGACGTCTGGGTCGTAAAAAGGAAAAGTGAAATACTTCGCCCACTGGGCAAACAATGGGTAACACATAGCTTATGCAGTGTCACTGTCGTCTGGATCATGGTCATGGAAGAGCAAAATTTTAATTGATGACAATTTCATTAAAATTTTGCAGTTGAGGGCGACAGGCCTTTAAATCTACAACGCATCCTTCGCTGGCAATAAAAAAGGAAGCAAACAAGCGACGCGTGGGCGATGTCCTCCCAGAGTCTACAGCCCAGTCCAAGCTCGTGCACCATCACAACGACGACGACGATGATGATGATGACGATGGTGATGAGGCGGCTGCTGGGATTTTAGCCGGAGCTCTGAATGACCTGCGCTTGCCTAGAGCAAGCCAAGCGTGAAGGATGCAAAAAGTTAATCGCTCAGGCGGTCGACACTCGGCTTCAGGATTCTGGACAGATGTGTTAATGTGCGTCGACAACTGTGTGTGCCAGGGGTTTTTTTTATTGCCCCGCTCAAACTGCAGGCCGCAGGATTGAATGTCCTGACTGTGCTTTTGTGTACTTTAGCCAAACTCGAGCGCAATAAGTAAATTGCGTAAATTTATAGCTGCGTAAATTGTTTAATGACTCAACAGTCTATTTATCCGACCCGTGACATGCACCGACATGGCCTAATGGGTGTTGAGGTCGACCAATTGTGAGTGGGCGGGGCCGACGCTCAAACGCAATCGAATCCAGCGACGCTGCATCGGGTGGCGTGTAACACCTCAACAGGTGCAGCCGGGGGACTAGAGAAGTAAATAAATATTTAGGATAAAAGAATTTGCGAAAAGTAAGTGAAATAAATTAAAAGTCCTTTATGAAAAAAAACATAAAGGAAAGGCCGGATAAACTGTGATAAAAGGCGTATAAAATTATTAAAATAACAATAATTCTTCTTCTAGTTTTATCCTCAAATCTTGATAGATATTTTTAAAAAAATATATAATTAAAATTCAATAGTAGTAAAGCTTAAAGAACGTTAAAAAATTTAAATAAAATTTATTCTTCCAGTTTTGTCCCCAAATCTATTAATAGATTGAAAAGGCAACCTGAAAGTCACCACCAGAAAAATTAAAATTTATTAATTAATAAAACTAAAAAAAAATTAGCCATAAAGCTTGAAATAATTGGATTTATGGAAAAATGTTATAATAAGAAAGTGTTACAATTAATAAATAGAAATGCAAAAATATCAGGACATCTGAAAACACTTCCAGGATATAAATAGAGGATTTCCATTAGCCCAAATGGAGATGCAGTAAAACAATAAAATCTGGGGAGCTTCAGGTTACATTCAAATGAATAGAGGAAAAATCGTTGAGAAGTCAATTATAAATTTCAAAAAATTTAATAACATATTTTCCAATTAAATTTTTGTCATATTTATACGTCTCTCAAGTGCAGTCCGCAATTAGAGCCGTAACTCGAAGTACATACTCGCAATTAGATGGTAATAAATCTTCAAAAAGCAAAAGAAAACCCCTTAAATTTTGGTTGATAAAATACCGAAATTATCGCAGCTATGCAGAAGATATATGGCCACGACTGGAATACTTTTAACCCATTAGCCAACCGGAAGATCGCTCAATTAGTGCTGCTGTTGGTCATCCTCGTATGGTTGAGTCCCAAGTGGGTCACTCTAACTCCACACACACACACACACACACACACGCACTTACTCTTACAGCAGAGACAGCAGAGACACATAATCAAAGGAAAGGCTTTTGGTTTTGTTGTTGTGCCAACAAAGTGACATAAATCTTTCGTACGCCGTCAGAAACTCAACCGGAACCAAAGCAATGACGCAGCAGGACCTCCAGCCATACATACACATACATGTATGGAGTGTACATGTGTAGTAAAAATGCAGCTACAAGTCACATGTCGATGGGTTGGCCAGTCATAACGGAACGCATGCATGTCCCGAGATTTATAGATTTATAGGCAAAGGGCGCGCGCGCGCGCTCTCCCGTACATTGATGCGACTGCTGTGTCTATCTATTTGTTACATCTTCGAAGGGATCGAAATCGGCATCAATGCCGGATGCGCAAAACGACAGGCGTTCGATTGAAATTAATTGAATTTGCGCCCAACTTGAAAGGCGACTACAACTTGACTTGGACGAACCATGGACGTAGCTTCCTGTTTATGCTCGAGATGTTTTGTAGCATAAATTACGCATATGATATGGGTGGAAAAGCCCAGAAACATTGTCGTCTCAGTTGTCGACGACGAAGTCGACGTCGTTGATGTTTCTGTCGCTGTCGCCGTTGCCGTTGCCGTTGCCGTCGTTGTCGAAAAACAGGAACATTAAATTTATTTTTATTTCGCTGAACTGAGCTGCCTTACAACCCCAAAACGAAGGAACAACAGGAACATCGCTAAGCGCTTAGTCAAGTTCCCCACCAAGCTCATGAATGTCGCACAATATGCGGTCCGCTGAGTTTTCGCCAAAGTCATGAATTTTCCTTATTTTTATGATTTCTATTACATATATTTTTGCTGGCCAAGATTTTAGTTTTTGTTTTGGCACAGTATAGATTTCTATCTAGCCGCTACTTGGGGTTGAACTTGCACCCGGTATACTTGGCTGCCTCTCAACGGCTGCCAGCCGCCCAGACTCACGCCGGAAGCGCTGATCGCTGGCGAGCTTAGGCAGGAAAAGCAGACAAATTTATCAAACAGAATGTGGGGGTGCGTTCAAGAGTTTTGGCTATCATTAATCATTCTGCTCTGCATGTGAATCTTTACATTTAAATCTCTTCAACATTAACATTCTATAACCTCTTTAAGTTGCTCTTACAATTTTTTTTATTAATTACATTGAAAATTAAACTTAGCGCCAACAATTAATAATCAAATGTACCCATGCGCATCTATCGAACTATCGTGCATATGTTGGTCGCGTGCAAGTCAAATTTAATATCGATGTTTGCAGCAGTGTTGCGTTACAAGTATCGATAAGCGCGACTTACTCTATCGTCCTGTTTTATTGTGTTATTTTTTTTTTATAAGTTTTTAACTATCTTCGCACCTGATTTTCCACGCAATTCTGTAAGTTTTTAGTAATTAAGTAACTTAACTACCTTATGCAATCGTTGCAATCCCCAAATTCTTTGTGTGTGCATGAAAATAAGGCAAGTGCAAATTCAGCTGCAAATCAATGTTGTTGTTCTTGTTTTTGCGGGTACCGTTGGAGCTCCTTTTCTTGGGGTGGTCAGCGGCTGCGTCACTAACCAGCGCCAAGCGTGCCCTTTACATATTTGTTATAATGGTCACGCGAATTCAGATCCGTTTCAATGGCGCCGCCTGTTCATTTTATGCGTTTACGCGACCAGCTGGAGTTTTTCGTGGCTGCCGTTGTTGCTGTCACCCGCATGTCATTTGTGTGTTCTGCATTTTGCTCGTATGTGTGTGTGTGTGTGTCAGTCTATTGTGTATGTTTGTTCTTGATTGTTTGTTGCTGTGTTTTATGCTTGTTAAGTGCAACTTCATTTGCTGAAAAATCGGTTCTTGCATATATGCAGCACGCCCTTGCATAGTTAATGATGGCATTTATGCAATTTTGTATGTAATTCGGCAACTGCGACTCAACTCCGCGATCTGCATTTGTCCAATAAGTGTGACAGGGGTATAAACTGAAGTGCATACTGCATGCCGCGTTGACATCCAGATAATTAAGTGCATTTTTTTGTCAATCGTGTCGATAAGTGCTCAGGTCAAAGAGCATTACGTACACTACAAATCATTTAATAAGGTATGTTGTTCTTATAGTTTATCAAACCTACGGCCTCTACGTCTGTAGTCCATCAATCCATAACCTTTAATTGTACTGACAGACTATTTACATAGCAAATGTAACAAAGAATCAATTATCACTAGTTAACAGCTCTGCAAATCAGTCATTCTTTTGCAAGTGTAAACATTAACATACATGTTTATTTGCATAAAATTAGCAACTTTACAGTACCTTAGGGCAGCTTTTACAGAGTTCAAAGATTAAACCTTCTGCAGTCTTGGAAAATGTAAATGAATATAAAATACAGTCTACACTGAATAAGCCTGCCATTTATGATACAATGCGAAATGGTAAAAATGTTTATACATATGTATATATGTATATATAAATATATGTATAGGAGCATTTATATTTGTTATTGTTTTTGTTATCAGCTTTTGAGTTGATATAAGTAAGTTCTTTTTCTTATTCTTGACTTCACTATCGTGTGTCGGCTATGTGAAGCGATTAGAAAGCCAATATCAAACTTTCAGTATGATTAAAGCGGTCAGCTGAAGATAAGATAAGTCAACGTCTTCTGTAGTACGCATACTCGACTGGCCTCTGAGACTATCGGGGAACAGCCACTGATTGACATGTTTTCTCGGTCCCAGTCTGACTTTAAGAATTGGTTTAATTAAGTGCAATTGCAACCCTTGGTGGCTTGAAGGATGAAGGGAACCGAAACTCGGATTTGGATTGCTGGCGAGCGCGTGTGCATCTCCCGCTGGTTCAAAGATTTCACAGTCTCAATTGCTGTTGTTAACTGCAGGAGGGAGCGAACGTTTTGTCAGTCGCTCTATCCATTGCCTAATGATTGTGTCAATAATTGGGCATAATTGAAAAACAAGGGGCGTCGTCAGGGCGACTCATCAGCTCATCCTCTAAACTGAGGCGTCATCTTCATTGCTTCAATGCTTCAATGCGTCAATGCTAAAGAAACTCGTTTTGTTTTGCCTTTCATTTGTTTACCCACTTTTTTGTCAATTTGCTTTTTAAACATACATATTCACTCTTAGGCATCTGCAGTACATACACACTTACACGCTTGTAGATATATGTTTGTGTGTACATACTTAGCCCGCTACTCAATTCAATTAAGTGCCTTGCAACGTCCGACATATTCAGTTGCCAGCTAAAGCGTACTGTGTGTTCTATTAAGTCTACACTCACTCATAATGAATGAGTTAAACACCTTTACTCAGTTCTTTTCCAGCTAATTTGAAAGTGACTAACACTTGGTGGCAACAAACTATTCATTCAACTTCCACTTCCACTTCCACTTTGTCGTTTCCTCTGCGTCTTGCCATAAATTTGTGAGACAAAAGAGGAACCAAAACAAAATTGGCCATCGCTCGTTGAAATTAGTCATCACGAAATTCACTGACGTTGTTATTGTACTTGTTTTAGTTATGCACCCACTGGCATGGGTCCATCACCTTGTCTTTGTACGTTCTCCCTTATAGTAATTCTCTTGTTCGTTCTTCTCTTTTCTTACTGTTTGTCACTTTTTGTTTTGTTTACATTTGACTGCCATAACGATCGAGCGCCAAAGAGCGAAGAGAGCGTAGCAGGTGCCGAATGTGGCGCTCATTTCTTTTAGTCGCTCTCTGTAGGCTCTCTGAGCTGCTTGCGTTCGGCGCGGTGCTGTAGGCGCGCCTCAGTTGAGTTTTAACCGTCGTCGGTGCCGATTCGTGCCGTGGCCGATATCGATAATTGCATATTAGTGAGCATATAAGAACATATATACATATGATATTTTTTGTGTGTGTCTGTGTCTCCGTGCTATATTCAAGTTCAAATATCAAAAAGCAATAAATAAAATTAAGGCGCCAGAAAATTTAGCAAAAAGGTATTAATACGTAAATACATATTACATATAAACATATATACATACATATACTGCGAAGCTATCGCTAAGTTTTGGTTCTTGTGCATGTATATGCGATTGTGTGTGCGTGTCCGCTGCGGCATTTTCTGCGAGTATTAGTGCGTGACATATGGCATTATTTTGTTGGATAAAAACAAATAAAAAAAAAAAAAGACAACAAAAAATGTAAAACAAGAGCCGAACGCCTAGCACAAATAAGCAAATTAATTGTGTAATCTCAACGAGTTTCTGCAAACCATCAAAACAGTGCGCGCCCACGCGTTGTCAGTTTGCTCAGCGCCTGCGCAGCGCATAGAGCAACAAATCAGAACATGAAATAATCAACTTTGAGTCCTGATAGCTTTTTCGTTTTATTATCATATTTATTGAACCGTTAATAGTGATATTTTTTGTTTTGGTGTTTTTTTTTGTGTTTGGTGCCTATAAAGTTAAAAACAACCAGCGAATTACCTCATCGCTTGCACGCACTGCCGCTGCCGCTGCCGCTGCCTCCGTCGCTGTCGCTGTCGATGTCGTCGTCGCCGTCGTTGTCGTTGTCGCTGACGTAGCTCAGCTGCCCCTGACTTTATTTTATTAGTGTTATTCTCATTCTATATTTCTTCTGTACATATGATTTGTATATTGTGTCTGTATGCCTGTGTCTCAGTGTGTGTGTTGCTTTCTGCTTTTGTTTTTGTATTCTGCGCCAACAGCTAGCTTGCGTTAGCCAGCTGCTACTGCGGTTGCCTTCATCTCCTTCATCTCCTCCTCCATTGCCACCTTCGCAGCCCCCACTTTGTTCTTCTAAAAAAACGTATATACATACACACATACACTTATAAATATCTTTAAAATATGTGCGATCCATTTGTTTTATTTGTCTTACTGTACGTTTCGTGTTCAGTTGTTTTTATTGCATTTGTCCGCTTTTGAAGTATTTGCATTTCAATCTCTTTGCGCTCATTTTTAAATTTGGTTTCTTTTTGTCATAATCCTCATTACCCATTCGTAGTCGTAGCTGCTGTCGCTACCGCTGCCGCAGCCTCTGCCTCAGTCGCAGTTACTGTTGCTGTTGCTATTGCTATTGCTATTGCTCTCGTAGCCTCTGCCTCAGGCAACGTCGTTGTTAACGTTTTGTGTTGTTTTCCACACGTTGTTTTGTTTGATCGTTTGGCAAATTTCGCCGCCGCTTTTGTGGTTTTATTTTGTGGGCGTATCTTGAATACCCTATTATATCTTAGTATGTCAATACGTATTTGTTAGAATACCTCCACCCTGAGGTTTTTCAGGTTTTATGGTTGTGTTATTGAACATTAAATTTGACCAAGAATTAGACTTTTCTTTTTTTAAATGGATTTTTCTTTAATCCTCCATACATAATAAATGTAAAGTTATTCTGGAAATAAATATCAAGATCATAGAAGACATTCATAATAGTTTAAGGAATTTTTGAGAATGCCGCATGGCCGGTCATGGTAGTTATAGTATAAGAGTATTGAGTCTTCGACACTTTGATGATAGTAACCATTCTTTTTGCTGTTATTTTTGTTATCGCTTGTCTCTCACCCCTTCGTTCTTCACAAAGCTTTTGACCTTATTTAAGAGCTTCGGTTATGGTATGCACGCCACATAAACAAATCTCATAAAGAAATCAAAGCTCATTTTCACTCCATGTCATCGCTCCCAAATTGTCGCGCTCTCGTCTTGTCGTTGTGTGGGCTGAGCGACTGACTTGGACTTGGATGTGGATGTGGATGTGGATGTGGATGTGGACGTGAACGTGGATGGCGACGTGGACGTAGATGTAGTAGTTGTGGTCGCTAGTCGCTGGTCGCTGGTCGCTATTCGCATCTGTTCAAAGTGGTGCGTGTACATTCAGTTTCAATACAAGCTCTGATACACACTCACTCACACGTATACTATTGCTTCTACTACTGCTACTACCACACGGATCCCAAAACCAACACTGACAAATTCATTCAGTAAAAAAATGCAAATGAAAAGTCAACTTGGATTTGTAACTCGGTCAGTTAAAGTCTTTTGTGGGCGGCAGTTTGTTGCGCCCAATATGGACACGTTTTGATCGGTTGCACTTTATCGCAAGCGTCCCCCAAACTTAATACCCATTAAATGTGATTAACAAGGGCCTTAATTAAGCTATGTAAATGATCTGTGACAGGAAGTCTTTAATCTTGAGAGTTCACCCTCAACCTCAAGATGGGAACTGGCCTGTAAAAGAGATCTCATCGAATTGTCTAAAACATCTGTCATCTCTGTCATCTGAAATCGTTCACAGGATATCTTCTGGTCTAGCACATTCATCTTCAGAATTCTTGATCATGTTTGTTTATATGCCTTTGCATATTCCATTAATTGAGCTGTGTATTCGCATTTTATTCACTTGTATGGCACTTGTGCCCCGTGTGTTCCATGTCCGGGCCCAGATCCCAAATGAGTTGTTGCCGTGCAACTTTCGAATTGCTCACGCGGTTTCTCTATAATAAATTAAAAAAAAAATAAAAAAGAAAAAAAAAAGATAATAAATTGAGACTAAAACCTCAATTCACAGGTTGTTTTACGATTTTGCATTTAGTTAGTTTGAGGTTTTTATTAATTTAGTTTTAGCACGCATGAAATTTGTTTGCCATTCAAATACGTGACGTTCATATAAATCTTGTTCCATGTAACTCGTTTTCGCTGAATCTGACTAATTATAAATTATTTGCTCCTTAATCCCAGTAGTTTTCATAGTAAACTCTTGTACTAAGAATATTTCTTACATGTAGTATTTTCCGATTTTCTGGGACTTCTGGGAAAAAAATGATAGGAAATTGATTTTAATAATGGAAGGTTTTTTTCTGGACAAAGAAAAACCTAAGAAAATGTTTCTGAGTTTTCCTTTTGCAATGAAAAATCAGCTATGGACGTCTTAGGGGGGCTGGGAAGCTCAGTGAATACTTATCTTTCTTCAAGTAGGTATATTTCTATATATGTGTGTGTGTGTGTGTGTGTGAACTCCTATGGTGTGTATATGTGTAAGAATCTGCCTACTATATGTCTCTGTCTGTATATGTCCCAAGGGACTTTGCACTGACCCTTCCTCGCACATTGAGGCTTATTGATGCTGATTATGGTTAGTTTTCATTTAATCGGGAGTCTTGGGGGAAGAATTTCTAGAATTGCGTAAATTATACCATTTGAGAATCCAATTCCAGCAATTCAATTTTATTTTTGTTGCTTTGTTTTCATAATAAAAAACTAGCTATGGGGATGAAAGTGTTAGGTGATTTTGTTTATTGTAAGAAATATCTTTAATCTTCAGTTGCCATTGGAATTTGGAGTACACTTTCTGGGCATTTGATATGAACTTTTCTGGGCACTTCTCTGGTGCGGCTTATCAGCTTTCAATGCATATTCCATTCTGAGATTTGGAGTGTTGTTCAATTTTTTATACCATTTCGGCTGTCGCTGAAGCAAACAAATGTTTGCCTCATGTTTCAAGCTCAATTAAAACAAATTAAGCAACAAATTTGTTTCGTTTCGAGTGTGTGCACAATATCAAAATTCAGTGCCTGCAATGGGCACCACCACCAACAGCAACAGCAACAGCAACAGCAAGAGAAACAGCAGCAACAACAGCAACTGTAACAACAACAGCAAGAACAATTATAAAAAAGAAATAACAATAAGATCAACAAAAGCAACAAAAAACAAAACCAAGAACAACATTGGAGACGGCAATAACAATTAAATACAAAAATAACAACTGTGTGCTCTATTTTTTTAACGCCTCAGCGTTTTCATTTGTGCACTGCACAACAATTTAATACACACAAGCATATGCATACAAGTACACACACAGACACAGATACAGATACATTTGCAGATACAAACACATATGCAGATACAGATACAGATACAGATACAGATGCAGATACAAACACAGATGCAGATACACATGCAGATACAGATACAAATACAGATACAGATACAGATGCAGATACAAACACATATGCAGATACAGATACCGATACAGTTGCAGATACAGATACAAACACAGATGCAGATACATTTGCTTATGCGCCGACTTTCCAACTGCTGCCGCACACATGTTTCATTCCCTAAAACAAAACAACTCAAACATTAAACACAAAACAACAAAATAAGTCAGCTAAGAACCCACCAGTCAGCCATGCCCACTGAGAGGATACCCTGTAAAGTGCAGCTGTGTGTAGACTCCAGTTAATCTCAGAAGTTTAAGTACCTTTGCTTAAGAGAAAGTGTTCTTTGGGAGAAAATTGATTGACATTGTTCATTTAATTCGAAATATTTTCATTGTCCTGTATTATCCTTCGTTTGAGTCATAAATAGTATCTGTTGAAAAAGTCGTCGAAGAGGAATGTGTTTTCCGATTGGAGCCGAAGGAAGAGTATTTCATTAAGGCTTGGTTCAAAGTTGATGAAACTCGATTGAAGTTGCCGAAACTCCTTGGAACATACGACCCGCTCTGCTCACCAGTTATAGGGTATTAATGAGTATAGGAAAAATAAAACAAAAACGTAAAATCAACCGAAAATACGAGTTTTCAGCGATCAACAAAGCAGAACAACAAAGCGGAACAAAAAAAGCAAAAGTTGCGTTTTTCTATTAAGTTCGATAGGCTTTTGCCTTATTACGGCATCTGTATGTAATTTCTGTGTATGCTTGTGGTTGTGTGTGTTTGTGTGCAAGTCCATATACATATAGTTTATCGTTTTGAAATGTTTCTTAATTACGCGGAACTCAAGTGGCAAGTGGAGGTGGCTGCCTCAGCTGCTGTTGCAGGCGAAACTGAGACCGAAACCCAAACCAAAAAAATGAAACCAAAGCAAAACCGATCCGAGTGGGCGACCGACCTCAATGGAATTTCAGGCATTTCCTTTTGATTCCGATTTCTCGACTGTATGATATTCTCATTCTATCGATTCCACCGATTCGTCCAATTCTTCCCGCTTCCGTCAATCTTCATTTCCTTCTTGGCCAGAAATGGACTTTAAACGCTTACTCATCGATGTGAGTCGAGGAAAAACCCTGTTGCCTATTGGCCCTGATAAGGATTACGAGTTTTATATAAATAAAATTTTATACTTATGCATTTGTTAATACTCCCTCACAGACACACACTCACACACACACACACTCACACTCGCACTCACATACTCTGAATATCGACGCCTGTTCGCCTTCAGCTCGATTCTCCAGCTGTCGCCATGTAGGGGAATCGCGAATGAATGAAAAGATTTATGCAAAATGCTTGTGGAATTTGCGATGTGCATTTCGCTTTGAGTACTGTTTACTTAATATATCTTTTATAAATTATATATATATATATATATATATTTATATACATCTTTTTGTCGACTTTATTTTGTTTATTATCATGGCAAACCCAACCGGAGGCAAATATGCCAAAAAAACAAGGGTTTGGCTTGTCGTTAAACGTTAAACCTTTACTTAATTACGTCACTCATTTTATCAAGGAAACACACATACACACACACACACACACACACACACGCATAGAGAGAGATACACACGGATTGATAGACGTGTCATTCGTCAGTCACTGTCTCCTTCTGTCAATCAGTAAATCCGCCTTCCAATGGAAACAGATTCGAGGAGATTTCATCGTAATACGATACCATATTTGATGCTTGAGTTCCCCAGTTTAGTGATAGTTTCACGGATTGTCAAAGGTTCCTGGAAATAATTGTCAAATGTTTTCATCGTGTCGAGTTATTAATAAAAATTTATGTGCTATGTTCATAGTTAGGCTTTGATTTGGCTTCCCCTCTGCCGGACTAGCCCCTTCTTCGCACCAGCTTGGAAATCCAATTCGAAGCCATCATCGTATTTGTAGAAGATACTTTTCGTTCCCACACCTTATCCAGTCATAAACTGTCAATTGTCGTATTCCACTCCATTCCATTCGATGCCAGGCCAAGCCATATACCGCGCCCAATCAAATCTTCATTCCCCTAAGTGAGCTGATATGCCGCAGATGCCTTCTTCTGGTGGCGTGGTGAGTGGCTAGTGGCGTGTCCATTGGCAGTTATCGCCAGTTTTCTCGCCTGGCCTTGGGGGGGCAGGGGAGGCCGTTAATCAATGAACGGCTTTGTCAGGCGGCAGGCAGTCGGAGTGTAAAAAGTATTTCGCATTTTACGTCTTTATTTTTTTTTTTTTTGTGTTGCCTTTACCCTGCATCCTTTTCCAGCCCGTAGAAGGGGTGTAATGGGTGACGAGCCGACGAATGTAACCTGCCAAGGGTGACCATCCATGTCCTCCATTAGTGCCGATACCCTGTAAATTCATCATGCTTATTTCGAGCTGTGTGGCTTTCTTTGTTTGCCAATCTTCAGGTACCTCAGGCTTCAGAAGCTTCCA
Source organism: Zaprionus lineosus (assembly GCA_035044505.1). Classification (NCBI taxonomy): domain Eukaryota; kingdom Metazoa; phylum Arthropoda; class Insecta; order Diptera; family Drosophilidae; genus Zaprionus; species Zaprionus lineosus. Next base: position 2,286,547 of record JAWNNX010000694.1, on the reverse strand, counting down.
TTCCACTTTCAACTACTGAGTATCTTATAGTCCAACTGCCTCTTCCAGGGGGCATTCCCACTTGTTCTCATTTGGTTTATGGATGCAATGTGGCATTCAAGTGCTGCCCGGCTACGCAAATCGCATGCCAAAGTCAACGTGGCAACGGGAGCCGCCCATGCGCTATATATAAAACTATCTACATATGCATATACATAACTATGTAACTATATGTATATGTATATGCATATACATTTATTGGTGGAATGGATATTTGTGTTTGTTAGTTTGCGCGTGTGTGTTTTTGTGTCTCTTTTGGCACTGACTTGAGCGAAAATCCATTGGAGCCCGACTGGCGGGAGCCTTAGTTTTTGTTGTCTACGAGCCAGCTAAACAGAAGGAGGAGATGAAGTGGGGGGAGGGGGGGTTGGGGACACAGGAAGGGTGAGATGAAAGGCTGAAGGAGATATGAGGTAGGAGGTAGGAGGTAGGAGGTAGAAAGACAGCAGAGGAGAAGCCGTTGGAAAAGGAAGGGAAGGAGCAGCGCAGCTGCAACCAGAGGCAACTGAAGTACTCAGGAGTGAAGAGCTCTCTGTTTGGCAGCCAATCATAAAATTGCTTGGCAATGCTTTCAAAGTGAGGGAAAAGTAAGTGGGATTTGGCTCGAACAGGGAAAAAAAATGAAAAAAGAAAATGATTGTTTATCGTGGGAAATGTGCCGCTAGGATTGTCTGTTTATGAGCATTTATATCTATAATATCATAATTGAACCTTAATTAGATCTAAGCTGATCCCAAGGATACACACGTGTCGGGCCTCAAAAGGGTTTTAATTAGTCCACTGATGTTTATCTGTTGACATAATTTGTACGCATTATGTGGCGACTCTCCCTCTTTGGGCCACCTTGATGCAGGCTAATTGAAAATTACAGGCCTTTGCCGCACACTCACACACTCACACACTTACACACTCATACACCATATACTCATAGACTTGCAGACTTGTACACTTGCACGCCCAACCACCCATTCATAGAGACAAACCGTACGCACACCCACATCACCACCCATCCATCTACGGTGATTGACCACACCCCTAGATACTCAGACACCCAAACGCGCACAACACATCCCCCTTTGAGCCCATTGAACGCCATTCGATTTGATTTGTTTGTTTGCTTTTGTTTGTGTTTATTTATTGTGTATTTTGTTACTTTTAATGCATCTTTTATCTGGATTTTGCCATCAATAAGCCAAAGCGAATGGCTGCCCCATTTGTTGCCATTGCCGGCTGTTAGTGATACAAAATTTGTGCCCCATTGTGTGGCAAGACAAGAGTTGCCCGAGTGACGACGTTGCCGTCGCCGTCGCCGTCGCCGTCGTCAGCCTCGATATCGACATCATCATCCAACGTCTTGTTTACTCAAATTACAGCTGCCTTTATCTGCAGCTCGATCCAAAGTGCCAAAGCCCGTCCCATACCCAATCCTCCATAGCCATGTCATAGTTCGCATGGACTCTGCATGTCTTCTTTAGTCGATGCCTAGTTGACCCCTAGTTGAAAAGCCAATGGGTGGACCTCTGTGTCTCCTACTCCTCCGCCTCCGTCTTCGCCTCCGTCTCCGTCTCCATCTCTTTCTCCGCTTTCGTCACTCTCCTCAAGTTGCTTTCATTTATCCGCCCGTTAACTCTTGCGTTTATTTACTTAGCCACAGTTTAGCGAGGCCCACGGCCCCGCCTCTCGGTTCCTTGCCCTTTGCTGTCCCTTGCCTCTACACTTTACTCAGCAAATTTGCATTTCGAAATTCCACAGAAATTTTATTTTCTGAAGCCACTGAAAATATTTACAAACAAAATATGAATTATAATCGTCGATCAATTGGTTATAGCTAAAAGTCCATAAATCCGATGCGTTCATCGATTGAGTTGAATGCCTCCACAACAAAGAAAGCAAAAATAATCAACATTTTCCCACTACAATTTTCCTTATCGCAATGTTTTTCAAACTGTTTTGGAAATGTGTTCAAATATTTTCCATGCCAAACATATATTTGCGGTAAACGCCGGGAATTACGTGGGCCCCGATATTTTCCTGCCCCATCATCAGAGATGCATAGAAAATGATATTTAGAAATATGGGAAAACTGATACGTGCATCTGTCTCGGGCTCAGTTGTTGCTTCAAGGAAAAATATAGGGAAATCTTTGAAAATTCTTTCGGAAAACGCATCAAGATAAGCGCAGACTTAAGAGCATATCTTTTCTGATAAAACAGTCGAAGTTAAATATGAGGATATCTTGTTCAAGATACATTCTTGAAACACTATAAGAAAAACAGAAGAAATGAGATACTTTTTTAAAGATAAGATTTTATTATTTATTATTTATTATTTATTATTTATTATTTATTATTTATTATTTATTATTTATTATTTATTATTTATTATTTATTATTTATTATTTATTATTTATTATTTATTATTTATTATTTATTATTTATTATTTATTATTTATTATTTATTATTTATTATTTATTATTTATTATTTATTATTTATTATTTATTATTTATTATTTATTATTTATTATTTATTATTTATTATTTATTATTTATTATTTATTATTTATTATTTATTATTTATTATTTATTATTTATTATTTATTATTTATTATTTATTATTTATTATTTATTATTTATTATTTATTATTTATTATTTATTATTTATTATTTATTATTTATTATTTATTATTTATTATTTATTATTTATTATTTATTATTTATTATTTATTATTTATTATTTATTATTTATTATTTATTATTTATTATTTATTATTTATTATTTATTATTTATTATTTATTATTTATTATTTATTATTTATTATTTATTATTTATTATTTATTATTTATTATTTATTATTTATTATTTATTATTTATTATTTATTATTTATTATTTATTATTTATTATTTATTAATTATTATGTTATTAGAGAACAGTTTAAAAATACTTGAAAACAGTTTCGGGTTTTTTTTGTGTTCTTTTGAATGTAGATAATTTAAATATTAGAAAAAAATATAAAATTACTTTTATTCACGAAATAATAATTTATATTCGGGTGTGGAAGTAAAAAAATAAATATTTCTTTATTTTTTTTCTCGCTTCTGCGAAACAATTGAATGTATTGGCATTCATAAGGTCAGGGTAGGTGGGGAAAGAGAGTAGTGGGGGAATAATGATATAATATCGGTTTATGGCCTGTGACACAAAATTATTACTAACGATATTTGGGAAGCAGACGTAGACGCCCGCTCTACAGCCGGTAATTTCCGCTGACATCAATTGTTGGACACTAGCGAATCATCATTGGGGCGAAACTAATAATGTACGGCAAGTTTTTAGACGCTCGGACCATCTGTTTGGACCTCGAAAGTGGCTCATGAAATGCACAAATGAAATATCTAAAAATTAACCAATGACTCATTCGCGTGGAAATCATATTAAAAGGCCCAAGACGCCATCGACCAAAGCGAAGCAATCGTCTGACGGGGCAAACATACAGACACCCATTTGTTTATATAAATTCGTTTATACATACATATATACACATACATATCTGTACTTGTATGTGTGTGTGTATATATTTATATATATGATTGTACGCACACTCACATAACAAACAATTTGGGGGCGTTCGAGATTTGCCCACCTAGAGATCGGCATTAGCGGCGTTAACAGCATCAGAGTCTGCAACTGGCCTCTGGTGCTGCCCAAAGACTCGGTGAATCCATCGTCGTCGCACCTTTTCAACGTTGACTTTTCCGACATTTGTAGATTCTCTGATCTTGCCCTCCGGCGGCCCCTACTCCTCGCCCGGCATCGTTCTATTTTCAGTGTGCCATGAAAATTGTGACAGAGGTGGGCAGTAGGTAGGGGGATGCGGGTAGTGACTGGGGAGTGGTGAGTGGTGGTTGGTGGGTGGTAGGTAGGGAGAATCAAGTCTCACACTGCTTTCTTCTTTCATTCACCTTCCCTGCATCTTGGCCCAGATTACAAGAAGCATCAGTGCGTTGGTTATGGAGAATCTATTAGATCTTCAAGATTCGATTTATGCTGCTCTTCATTTTATGCTTTGTTTACCTTGAAAATCTTCGATGATTTTCTTCTATTTTTAGTTACCCCAAAACAGGCTCTCGTACATACACCTTACTCTGCCTACATATATCTACATATATCTACATATATTTATATATATGTATATACCGAAACATATATAGATCTCTCGACTGGGTATATGGTCTGTATGTTGCTTTGGTTTAATTAAAATCTCTGGGACTTTATTCTCAGCCAAACTTTGGCGCATTGTGAATTTTGAGCAAACTTGAGTTTGTTATTTCTGTATACCCTGTAATTTTGTGCAGCGGAGGCATCAACACACAGGGGCAAAGCTATCAGAACTCCCTTCAGGCTTCTGCCCAATTAATCAAAGTTGAATATCGAGTTGTGATTTTGGTTTATATTTTTTATAATGATTTTCACTTTTATTACTTAATTTATATTTATTCCAAATTTGGCAGTTTTTATTGGGCCACCCCTTGCAGGGTATCATTTTGTGGGTCTCCATAAAAGCTATGTTTTATTTTTCTTATAAACAATTTTACGCCCGTGGCGTTTTTTGTTTTTTTTATTTATCATGTCTTCGGATGATTAATATGGTGTATCATTCGGGATGACGACTTCGACGTAGACATCTGAAAAGAAGAATGAAACGACTGTAGAAATCAATTATAGAGATTTTTAACAAAAGTAACTAAAATATTTAAATTGACTTGAAGCGACGCAAATCGAAACTAGTTTTTTCTGTTCGATTATAAACGTCCTACGTCATCGGAGATCTTAGGTTCGAATGATCTTGATATTGAGATTCCCGAACAATCCAATCATCAAGCAGCTTTTCGAGCTTTTATAGGAGGAAGCTTTAAGCTATGAGCTTCTTCGCTTAAGCGTCGTGTTCTGAGTTCCGATCAAAAATCTTATCAATTCTGCGACCTTAGCTTGAGATACTTTTTATCGCTCTTCCCCCATCCGCCCCGTGTTGTTATTAAAGAATTTGGACACCGTTCTGGTAAAGCAAATAAGCTGTAAAAGCTCGATTTGAGCTTTTTTCTTGTTGCTTGCTGCTTGTTGTTTGTACAACATTCAACTAGCTCGATACAAGTATGAGCCCTGCCCACGGATCTGTCGTACGTGCCTCTAGCGCCTACCCGGCCATCTGTGGCGATGGTTGTGAGAATCGTGCCAAGGTCTCACATTGTATTCACTGTAACTACGTGCCGCGTTATCGTCTTGGTAAGAACAACGAGCGGGCCCGATGGGTAAACAATCGGCCTACAATCAGCGGCCAAATTGCCGACCAGCCAAACAACTTGTCAAATGCTGCACTCCAGCAGCGCCACCTCCATTTGTATCCATCCGCATCCACCTCCACCTCCTGTTCAGTCTTCACCTCCGCCGCCTACGTTCCAGTGTCTCAATTGGTCGTATTTTCGCTTTCAGATGGCCGCCTGCTCGCCAGTCAGTCCCTCTGTCCGACAGCCAGGCTGCCAAAGATCGGAGCAGCGCCCACGCGTTGTACAGCTGGGGGACAACAAAAGTGGGCGCAGACTTTGTTGTGTGAGGGTGAAGAATGTTGGATGAAGGGTGAAGGGTAAAGGGTAAAGGGAGAGATGTTAGGGTTATGTCACCGAGTGCACCTGCACCTTTACATGGGAACATAGTTGATACGGGGGGGTGGGTCGCGAGGTCGTCTCTAAATTGTGTCACCAACTTTTCATTCTCAGTTGCACTTATTTGTTGGCTGCCTCGTTAATGGTTCGCAGTGTCTATGATGCTTCAGTTGGTTTGGGCATCCAGTTGAAGTTGAAGTTGGAGACAGCCGCATTCTTGGCCAGCAACTGAGCCTAGATGGTGCGACCCGAACCTGCCCAGATTTGGGCTGGTCTCCTCCTCAGTTGTGGTCTCGTCTGGTCATGGCCTATTTTGGTCAGACCCGTGCTATCCACGCTATCCACGCTATCCATGCTATCCATGCTATCCATGCGGTCTTCCATGCTCTTCAGCTTTTGGGCTTTTGGGTGTTGATTGATTTTTATAAACAAAACTCGCATTCGACGCGCTAATGGAAAAGTCTGGTGCAACATTCTTCAGCAGCTTCTACACATGTGTACATTGCATTCGTGGTGGTTACCTCCGAGTGCTCCGTTGTAGTTGCAGTTGCACGGCTGTCTTGGTCTCTCTTGGTCTGTCTTGGTCTGTCTTGGTCTGTCTTGGTCTGTCTTGGCCTCTCTTGGTGGCATTAACCACAATGCTGCCATATTGCCATATATGAGTGCGGCTAGCAACCGGCAACCAGCAACCAGCAACCAGCGTACGGCATCCAGAATGGAGCATCCACATCTCACATCCAGCGGCGACTGCTACTCTTCACGCTGAGGTCGCGCATTGCTAATATGGAAAATGAAAACAGGAAAAATGCGCTTTATGCGTTGAGTTTTTCTATTTGTTTTGTTGTTTTTTTTTTGTTTTTTCTTTCTTTATTTTTTTTTTTTTTGCTGCTTCTTGTTCTACAGTTTTGAGTGTGTTGCGTGTTGCATCTTTTGGAAGCTGCCACTGTGCGGCGGCACTTCAGGCACTCGGAAAGGCACTCGGTGCGCATTTTACCCCGTTGAAAGATTTATATTACAAGCACTTCGAGGTCCCGGCACTTATGAACTTCTTTCTGCTCTTCTTTACAGATTTCTTAAACAAATATTTAAACGACAAACCGCAAGAGGAAGAAGTTCAGTAACAGCAACAACAGCAACAACAGCAACAAGAAACGACGACCACAACAACGAAGAAACAAACGCAACAACGACAACAACAACAACAACAACAACAATTAGCACGAAACTTTCTAAAAACAAAACCCATAAAGGAACATCAACTATTTTTTATAAACTTTTCTACTAAAACTTCATCTGATTCACAAAAACTGGCGCTGATTTTCGGCTAATGCAAATCGAGGTGAGTAACGAAAATGCAATGTTTTGAAAGAAGCGATTGAAAAATATTTGAAAAAAAGTTTGAAAAAGGTATTAAAAACATTTTGTAGATTGGAAAATCAGTTTGAAAAAAGTCGCTAGTCGCTAAAAACAAAAAAAAGCCCAACTTGTCAGGGCTCACTTTCTAAGACTCCCTGTCCGTCTTTAATGACTGACCAACTTTGAATGCCCTACAGTTGATGGCTATGTGCGTTTCCTGTCCCATTATGAGACATAGTTAAATTTTCTCTGTATATAGATATAGAATGTCATAACAATTGCTTTCTTTTGATGGCCCTCTGTTCGTTCAATTGCCACGGAAGCTCTAATACAGTTTCCCTGCGGTAATTTGAGTGGCGGAACCTTCATACCCTATATACGGTCTGTGGTCGGTATTGAATGGTCTTTGGGCTGGGGGATCGAATGTATTTGGTTGTTGGTAAAAGTTTGTACTTTTAATACCCGCGCCTGCCTCTGGCTATTTATACGACTTTGTCGACATTTTTTCATCTGGTGGCAAACACAAATAAAAATTGTGGAAATTACATAAAAGGCTCCACATTGGCGCAGCTTCATGACATTTTGTTATCCTTGCCGCCCACATCCAGTCACCCACCCACCCACTCACCCAGCCACCCACACACAACACAGGAACGCAGACGGGGCGCAAGAAAAGCAATCAGAAACAAGTGAGCGACGATTCTTAATCGTCGAAATGCTCGACGAACGAATACCCAAACTCCATGTACATAAGTAAAGCCCCCTGCTATATATATATATATATATCTACGCTTGTATATAGGCACACTTCCGATGTGAAAAGCTGACTATGCTTGATCCATACATAAGTTGTGCATACCCGCTTTGCTGCGCGGGTTGGGGGGGAGGGTATACAAATTTCACTTTGTGCTGACTGAAGAGAATCGCTTAAACGTGGCCGAGGCGGACAAAGTGTAAACTGTGCAGATTCCTTGAACGCATTGCTCCTACGCACACGCGCTCACCAACACACATAGAGAACACATACCACACACACACGCACACACATTTATGTGGCCAGACAAAATGGAGGCATTGGCGCCAGAAAGTCGCGCCAGTTAGGTTTTTTCATGGCGGCAGCGATTGCTGACTTGACTTAGAGTTCGCTTCGGTGGGTGGGGAAGGCGTTCGGGGGTCGTGAACGGGGGTTGGGAAGGGGGAGCGATAGGCGCAGGGGCCTGGATGCCTTCATTGGATGGGTAAGATGTGGAGGCGTTAGCCAACTTGCTAACTTGTCCATTTTCCTGCAATCAATTTGTGAGCCGTGCATACTTTCGGGCGCTGTCCAATGCGTCCAATGCGGCGTATGCTTAATCTTCAAGCTTTGCCCAACATTCGAAAATTAATCAAGGCAAGGCTCGTTGCTCAGCTTCTTGTCCGGCTAATTAAAACTCCAAGTCATCGCAGCCCCGAATCACGATCTCCCGCAGCAGGAGCAAAAGTTACAAGATTTTAGTTCCTTAACTTATTCATTATTCATTTTGCATGCATAAACTAGTAAAAAAGGAAAGAAAGCAAAAAAGAGACGAAACATGAGTGAAAAAGGACACTCGTTCAATTTATACAACTTAGCCAAACAAACGACAGCAACGAAAACAACAACAACTCGTGTTGTTGTACATAAGCAGCGAAACAACGAGCAAACGGAGCAGCCATTGGTGGTCATGGCCCACCCATTGGGTGGCTCTGTTGGTGGTTGATTGTTGTTGTGTGCTGTGTCCTGTGTGCCGGGTGCTGGGTGCTGGGTGCTGGGTGCTGTGTTCCTGATGCCCCTTGATGTGGCTTGTCCTCTGGCAGTGGTTGCCCTCGTGGCTAAGCCCGTGACTGATTCTCCTTCCACTTTTCATATTCACTTCTACTTCTACCGATGCTGTTTTTGCTGCTGCTGCTGCTGCCAATGCCGCCGCCGCCTCTACACGGGGTTGCCCAAAAAAGGAAAGGAAGGAAAAGCCAAAGTGCTTTACCATCGTTCACACCCCCTACCCACCATGCCATGCTGTTGATCTGTAGTGCTGCTGCTGCCGCTGCTGCATCAGCTTCTTCCACTGCTGCTGCTGCTGGCGCTGCTGCCGTTGCTGCCGTTGCTACCGATACTCGCATCCTTTTTCCACGACCAGGACCAGCCTATCACTCGGTTTCAACCATTTTCAACCATTTCGGGCAATCGGTAGCAGCGCAGCCCTCGTGGCTTGGAGCATGCGCGCACAGCATCCTTGGGTGACCAGAATTGTCGCCAGTTGATTTTCAAAATGCTTACGACTTGTGGCATGAATGATGTTTTCATCAGAAGCGTTCGATGTGTCGCCGGCGTAGCACATCATTCTAGGCCTAGCCTCCGATCGGGCAGGACACAGGCCAGCTCTGACATCACCAACATTCAAAATATTTTTGGAACTTATTCAAAAAAGTTCAAGTTCAAGTGTTGTAACGCGTTTTAGCCACCGTTTTGTGCCTTGTGTTATTCAGTTAACTGAAAAGTTGTTAAGTTTTTTTTTGCGGTACAATTTTTTTACTCGTTGTTGTTATCCACGTGCCTTTGCATAAGGTTTAAGTTCAGAAGTTTGTCAAAGTGCCTTAACATTTTAATAGAATCCCAACTCCAACCGGGACAATATATATACACACACACACATATATATATTTATATATATATACTCATTCATATATGATAATATGAATATTTTTGTTGTTTTTTTTGCTTCGTTGTCGTCGTCGTGTGCCTTAATGCTAAACTGCAACTTAGCATAGATCTATGTAACGAGTAACGATTAGCGAGTAGCGAGTAACGAGTAACGTATAGCGACTCGGCCCTAGGCCAAAGCTACAAAAACTACCAATAATTTGCCTTAGATACTAAACCAAAAAAAAAAAACAGAAACAACAAAAAAAACCAAAAAGACACAAAAAAAAACAATGAAATTTGTTACAAAGTTCTACACGATTTTTTATTGATATAAAACTTATATACACCGTATATACAATATACAAGACACGTTTCTAGTAACTAGACGTATATTTTAACCGTTATTTGTTATTTGGGAGAATTCCATAAAGACTACGTTGCGTATTCGCGTTTTTAAGCTAAGCAGAGCAAAGATTTCACCTCCAACTTGTTAGAAAGGATCTCTGTATTTCCTCGGATTTTTTTTCCTCAATCGTGTTGGTTTATTGTTTTTTTTTTAAATTAATTAATTGCCATTTCGGTTCCGTACAATTTCTTGTACAAAAACGGGCAGGACGCAATCCGTGCCGCCGTTTCAACACCACAAACGTGCCTCAGCTCGGCGTGCAGCCGCCAAAAGGAGTCACTCGGTTCCGCGTTGGCCTCCGATCGTCGTGCGCTGCCGTTGTAGTCAACGATTTTTAAAATCCCTTCACCCCGAACGCCTTCAAAGAGATCGTCCTTACTGACGACTACACTCTTAAATAACCACCCACACACCCACACCTACATACACACACCACATAAATACACGACGCCTGAGTGTGCCTTTTATAAGAATAAGCAAAGCCACAAGCCACGTGCCTTTCAAAACTTCTGAAACAAAAAAAATCGCAAAAACTCTTAAAAAAATTAAAAAAAAAAACAAAACAAAAAAATACCAAAAAAAAAAAGTAAACCGAAAATATACTTCATTTTAAATATATATAATTCTTCGATAAGCCATTTATAGTGCACGAAGAGTAAGTAATATTAAAAACTTAAGTAATTTCTAAGATTAGTTTATATTTTAGATATTAAGATTTTGAAACCTCGATATTTTTTAAATTTACGAATTTTTTTTAAAACGGAATATGTTCCGTGTTTGTATCTTAAGGGCGTTTCCTAAGAAATGCTATATTTGAATTATCAAATTGGGTGTTTGGGGCTACTCAAACTCCCATTTGTTATATCCAGGCCACAAGGTCCTGTCAACGGACTTTATACATATTTTAAGCTATAATCGAAGGAGCAGTTAACGGAAAGATCGTAAACAAACTGCAAGATTTCTTCATTTTCTGCCTCCTTTTAATTGTTCCCAAGTATTTGCAAAATATTATTGCCCACTAAAAACTAAATGTTCGCACTGTCAACCTCTGGGACAGCCTACACTCACTTAGCATCCATTGGAACGGGGAAGGGCAAGTGCAAGAGCAATGCCAGGGGCAAGGGCAAGGGCAAGGGCAAGGGCAGGGGCAAGAGCAAGGGCATGGGGGCGAGTCGTGGGTACAGGAACTCGCACAGCCAATTAATTAGTTAGACCCATGGAAAAGTTCGACTGGCCGTAAATTACAATCCATTAGCGGCACAGTGTGACTTCCGAGCGAAAAGTGGGTGCCAATTAGTGAGAGCTCGTGCCTTCTCCAGCCACAGCGCAAGCGGCCCGGGCGTTGGAGTTGAAGTTCGAGTTGAAGCTGAAGCTGAAGCTGGAGTTCCATTTGCATTTGATGGGCAGTGCAAAAAGGAGCTAAGGCAAGCGTCACTTTTATTCGCACTAAAATTAGCAAATATTCATTTTATGTTCCCCAATACTTTTTATTGGTCAAAATCGGTGGGGGACCAAGTGAACGCCAGTTGATGATGGCTCCGTTAAAAGCTCTGGCGGTCATCAATTGAAACCCTCGGGCAGCTGTAATGCAATACGCCCCATGCGGCGGATTCATTGTGGCCTCAGAATGAGGCTAATATCAGCCATATCGTCTCTCCTCCCTCTCCGCCTGCTTGCCCCTTGCCCCTTACCTCTTACCTCTCCCTCTACATCGCGTATCATCGGCAATGTTTGTCTTTTTCGTTATGAAGTCCAATACACTCATCGTTCTTATTTCTCTTGCTCGCCTTTTCTCCCTCTGCCGCTCTCTCTCTTTCTCTTGTGGTATGTTTACTCGAATGTTTATTTTGAGGTTATGTTAAGGGGGAGTCATTGAGGTTGTTTCTGTTGTTGTTGTTGTTGCTGTTATTGTTGTTGTTGTTGTTGTTGTGTGTGTGTGTGTGTGTGTGTGTGTGTGTGTGTGTAAGTGTGTTCCTTCCATACAGTTAATTGAATTAATGGAGGATATTGAGTTACATGCGTCTATTATTCGGGGAAAACTGACAAGGCGGCACGTAACAAGTACAAATATCCTTTATCCATTATTCATTTTACATAATGCGGTTATTCTAGGACTCCAATATTTATATACTTTGCTATTATATATATATATATATACCTCTTATATACATATTTTGTATTTATATCCTTGATATTTATATCCTTACTATATATTCTTAACATTTGTGTCCTTAACTGTTTTTTCGTATATATTATAGTGATTTATAGCTATAAGCATCTTCTCTTTCTCTCTCTCTCTCTTTCTCCTCCGCTCTTCTTCTTCTGCCTCGTGAAACTACCCTGCTTCAAATCCAACGCCCTTGTCGTGACATCCTTGGTATCTTCTAATCGCAAAGTTTAGTTCTTAAATAAAACCGTTAGCGTACGCATGTGCCGCGCATCACAGTCCTTGCGCCGACTCCGTTCGAAGTCGTGGGATATCCGCGCAGCGCAGCATCAACAAAGCTGCGCTGCCCACGGCATCCGTCGCGTCGGTTGGGCTGCGCAAAATGCTGTTAAATTGCCGGGTGGCGCCAGTCAGACGAGCAGTCGCTGTCTTGTCGTCATCGGTGTCAGTCGTGGAGAGTCTACAAAGCGGAAGAGTAACTCTACACAAATCCATCCTCATATTCGCACAAGCACCGTGCGGCCGTACGATTTGGGGATGATTTGTGTGTGAATTGCTGCACCCTTTGAGAAAAGTTTGCCAAGCATTGCGCAGGCGTCGCTCTCATTGTCTCTTTTCGTTTCTCTCCATCTCTCTCTCTTGGCCACCCCAAAGAGCAGAGCCAGAGCAGAGCCGAGCCGAGCGAACAGAAACGATGCGTTTAACAGCAGCATCTGCGTCTGCGTCTGCGTCAGCTTTGAGCGTTGGCGTTAGCATCAAAGTCAGCGTCGGCGTCAGGAACGTCAACTTCGCAGCATCCCCTACGTTGGTCCATTTTCGTGGTAACCTTTTTCAGTTACGTGCCAGATATTGTAGCCAGCAGACGTGCAACTAAAATCGCTCCTCCGTTAAGCCATCGCGGTCGCCAGCAAAGTGTTGTCATCATCGCAGTTGCCATTTGAGCCACCATATGGAGCGGTTGTCATATTGCCAACTCACAAAAAGTAAATTTAAAGTGTGTACCATGTGTGTATGCATGCGAGTGTGAATGTGTGTGCACGCCATTTGATCCTTCGGGCCATGGCGATTGTAAGTGGCAGTTTTTACCGGAAATTTCAAGTGTTTCCGCTTGTCTCTGTGTGGATGCTACACTCATCAGTGTAAAAATCCAAAACATGAGCTGAGCAAATTATCGATTTTTACGTAAGAAACTAACGCGATGGCCGCTGATGGTGGTTCGTTAGTGGGGAAGTGGATGGCGCATATGACACAATTTGCCACACTTTACCACACTTTGGCCGTCTCCAAGCTGGATGAGTGGCTGTACGGGAGGACGACAGAAAATCAATTATAGCGCGTGCCCCCAACTGACGGACAAGGAGCGTTCAAGCATTGAGTGAATTTAGCTAAAATCCAGGCATTAATGTCGCATGAAACGGCGCAGTAGCAAAAATACAGCAGCGGCCGTCGCAGCAGCACCAACAGCAACGGCAGCGGCAATGGTAACAGCAACAAAGACAACATCAAGAAGAACAACAAAAGCAGCAGCAAAAGAAGACAAGCAACAACAACAAGAACTGCTGCTTGGCATAATGACAAGTTCGAATGGAGCAGAAGGCGTTGGGGTGGGGGGCATGCTGCAAGTCACCCTAAGCTACAATGGACGGGCTTTGATTTGGAAACTGAAGTGCCCCCTCTCTGTGTGTGTGTGTGTATGCGTACTTTGTTTGTGCTTGTGTGTGTGTATGCCTACTTGTGCTTGTGTGTGTGTGTGTGTTTGTAGATGAGTGTGTATAGAAGATTTTCATCAGCAGCGGAGCGACTTTGTCGGTTGTCTGCTTTTTGGGTGGTGGCTGTCCCGGCCTCATATCGCGTGGCCCGTACTGATGTGGCTATCTCTTGTATATTTCGGGGGTGGTTTTGGGTTTGAGTTTGTATTTGAGTTCAGAGGTTTGGGTTTGGGTTTGCTTTTGCGTTTGGGTTTGCGTTTGGGTATGAGGTTGGACTTTGGGCTTTCGGCTTTGGGTTCTGAGTTTTGAGTTTCATTTCAGTCTTGGGCTGCCCAGTGCGCTATTTGTAACACTTGAGCGGCCATTTATACCATGATTACAATGCCTTTTCTCAATGGTTCTCTTTTTGGCTCTTTTCATTGCAGTGCCTTTTACAATTTTTACACGTAACACACTAAGTTTAAGCAAACGATTAGAAGTAGTTCGACCAGGACGAGGAGGAAGACGAAGACGACGCAAAAATGTCCACACTGTCGCTGCGCATACAGCTGGAAGGTGGTCGAGTGACCAAGACCATACAATTCCAACCAAATACCACAGTCTTCGATGCTTGCAAAATCATACGTGATAAATTCGCCGAAGCGGTGCAAGGACAACGTAAGTATCTTAAGTAACCAAGTAGCTTTTAACGACTGGTCACCAGTCCTCAAGCCTAAGCCCTGTCCACAATTGCTCTCCAACTGAACGAGCTCTCTTCTTACTCTTGCAGCTAGCGAATATGGACTCTTCATTTCGGATGAGCAGAACCAGCAGGGCGTGTGGCTGGAAGCCGGTCGCACACTGGGCTACTATATCCTGCATAACCAGGACACCCTTGAGTATAGACGCAAGCTGCGCACTCTACGCGTTCGCATGTTGGACGGCGCTGTGAAGACCATACTGGTCGACGACTCTCAGCCCGTGTCGCAGCTGATGGTGGTTATCTGCACGAAAATTGGTATCACCAATCACGAGGAGTACGGCCTGGTGCGCGAGGACAATGAGGCACAAAACGAGAATCTGCCGGATAACAAATTTGGCACTCTCACCCTTAAACGAAAGTTCACCGAAAAGGATCGGGATGCCAAAATGGAAAACTTGCGCAAGAAACTCAAAACCGATGATGAAAGTGAGTTAGATTTCCCAAAAAACATCCTTTCATCTGAGGGATATTTAAACAAATTTTGTCCTTTACAGTGAACTGGGTGGATGTCGGACGCACACTTCGGGAACAGGGCATCGATGAGTCGGAAACGGTGCTCCTGCGTCGTCGTTTCTTTTTCTCGGATCAGAACATTGACTCCCGCGATCCCGTGCAGTTGAACTTGCTCTATGTACAGGCCAGGGACGCAATCCTAGATGGCACACATCCTGTAACCCACGACAAAGGTAGGTCCCCATTTTACTTATGTAGAGCATCCTTTGAAGTAACTTCGGTATCTTTTATCTAATCCAGCTTGCGAGTTCGCTGGCATCCAGGTTCACATTCAGTTCGGGCCACACAACGAGGCAAAGCATAAGCCAGGATTTCTAGAGTAAGTTACTTTTCCAGCCACTGGCTGAACTGACTACTGACTGCACATCCCTTTACCTTTTTTGTTTCACAGCTTGAAGGACTTCCTGCCACAGTCGTACGTGCGTGTTAAGGGTATCGAAAAGAAGGTATTCGCAGAGCACAAGCGACATGTGGAGCTGTCTGAAATCGATGCCAAAGTCCTGTACACGAAGACCGCTCGGGAGCTGCCGACCTATGGCGTAACTTTCTTTCTGGTCAAGGAGAAAATGAATGGCAAGAATAAGCTGGTGCCACGTCTTTTGGGCGTTACCAAAGACTCTGTATTGCGTCTAGACGAGCGCACCAAGGAGATTCTAATCTCCTGGCCACTGACCACAGTGCGTCGCTGGGGCGCGTCTCCAAACACCTTTACCCTAGATTTTGGTGACTATGCAAACCAGTACTATTCTGTGCAGACAACCGAAGCCGAGCAAATAGTCCAGCTTATCGCCGGCTACATCGATATCATTCTAAAGAAGAAGCAAACCAAGGACCACTTTGGCATCGAGGGTGATGAGGGTTCCACAATGGTAGAGGAGTCCGTGGCACCGTCCAAGTAAGTACCCGGCGATAAAAGTGAAGAGTTACAAGATCTTAACATCCATTAAATCCTTAGGGCCACCTTCTTGCAACACGAAACCAACCGTGTGGAGAAGCTCAACTTGGAAAGCCTTGCACATCCCGGAGTCATGCGTCCCTATGACGGTAAGTGCAATTCTTAGATTCCATTCAAAATATTTGCACTCTGGCTTAAGCTTTTTTTGTTTGTGCTGCTGGTCACCAGTACTGGTCCAGCGGACTTAGTTAGTTGCCATTTAAGGGCTTGAATTTATTAAGTTTTTTATCTCCGAGAATGGAAGGAAGCAAGGATGTTGTTTAAAGTCCAAGCATATCCTTCCCATTCTTGCGAGAACTTTGATTTATAATTTTGCTTATGATAATTTTTATTTCTTTTAACTTTTAACTCGTTTGATTCGCTCTGTGTGGAAACGCGAACAGGTGAACGCACCTTCACCCAGAATGAAGTGCAGACCGTCCAGTATGGCGCATTTGTAGGTCAGGTGAATCACGCGCATCAGCCACCCACGGTAAGTCGCCCAACCCGATCACCCACCCAGCAATCCTGTCCCTCGTACATGACTTTCATTTCACGCTGTTTATATCCTAAGTTGCAATCGCACCTCGTAGATGACATTAATTCCCAGAATTGTAGATAACAAAAATAACCTAACCCCACATCACATTTCTAAAAAGCCATACTAACTTAAAAGATCTCTTCCTTTTCTCAAAACGCTGCGTAACTGTGAATATTAAGATAACGGTCATGTCCAGTTTCACAAAGTATGTAACATCATGTCCGATTTATGATTATTCAATCCTAATCCGAATCCTTTTGCCGATTCCTCTCTTTCCTAGACTAAGGAGGTTCGTATTAGTTCTGTGAATCTGACAGAGCCGCAACGTGCGCTGCTTGGTTATATATCCGCTGGCCAGGATGTCTTAATTCGCGCTGACGAAGAGCTGCGCACCAAGGTGAGTTTTTTGTCCAGTTCTGTAAGTTGATCTTACGTTAACGCATACCATCTTCTTGCAGGCACCCATCCAGGAGCTTGGCAGCGACCTACGGTCCATCGAGTGGCGAGAAAACACATTGGATACCTCAAAGCAGGCGGTTAGTTCACATGTGGCCACCATGAGCGCGGCTACTGCCCAGATAATTACTGCCTCACAGCCGGATGAGGTCGACACGGAAGCCATTTCAGCGTCCGTATCGCAAATTGCACAAACCATACCTGAGGTTACAAAGGAAGTGCGTCTGATTGCCGCCCTTATGGAGAATGACTCCAATGGTGACCAGTTGCTGGAGGCAGCACGAAACCTATGCAATGCCTTCAGTGACCTCCTTAAGGCTGCTGAACCAGAAAGTCGGGAACCGCCACAGCATCTCATTAATGCGGCCAGCCGTGTCGGCGAGGCAACCACCCACGTACTGAGCACGATTGCCGAGGAGGAAGCCCCCGAAAATCGTGATTTACACGACATGCTCTTGGCTCTCGCCAAGGCGGTTGCCAATACAACAGCTGCTCTAGTGCTCCGGGCTAAGAACATCGCTGCCAGTTGCGAGGACGAGGAGGCACGCAATCGCGTTATTGGTGCCGCTAGCCAGTGCGCTTTGGCCACCAGTCAATTGGTAGCCTGCGCAAAGGTTGTGGCACCCACACTTCATAATGCTGCCTGTCGGGAACAGTTGGAAGCGGCAGCGAGGAACGTTGCACGTGCCGTCAACTCCCTGTGCGAAGTGTGCAACGTGGCGAGTAACGATCCTAAGCTGAAGGCTGATCTGGTCAACGCGGCTCGTGACGTGTCCAAGAGTTTGATGGAAATGTTGGAGCACGTAAAGCTGAGCACCCGCGAGCATGCAAATCGTACGAGTCAGGAACTGAGCCCTGTCGAAAATGTCATCATTGGCGCTGATATTTTGGTGTCCACCCACGATCCCCAGGAAATGGTGCTCCATGCACGCACTCTTGGCCAAACAACAGCCCAACTCATTCAAAGCATTAAGGGCGAAGCCGACCAACAGGAAGATGCAGATATGCAGCGACGTCTCTTGTCGGCTGCTAAACAATTGGCAGATGCCACTGCTAAGTTGGTGGAGGCAGCACGCCTTTGCTCTTCCAATCCTCACGACTCCGACAATCAAAACGCATTGCGCCGTGCTGCAGAGGAACTACGTGAAATTACGACCAGTGCCGCCAATACCCCGGCCATGAAACGAGGTCTCATCCAACGCCTAGAATTCTGCTCTAAGCAAGCAGCAACGGCCGCTACTCAGTGCATTTCAGCGGCACAGAACGCCGTGCAGCACAGTCAGGACCACCAGATCAAGGAATCCCTTCTGCAGGACTGTAAGCGTGTTGCGGACACCATTCCCAGGCTGGTTACCTCACTGAAAACCACGCGTGCCCAGCCTGATGATGCACACGCTCAGCTCAATCTTATTGAAGCAGCGGAACAGTTCATTGAGCCCGCTCTTCAAGTATCCAAGTCATCCCGTGCCCTACAACCTACTGTTACGGACATACCCTCAGCAGCACAGCTATCGAAATGTGCTCTGCATCTAGGCCAGAGCGTCTCGGAGTTGCACTCGGTGGCACAACGTGCACGGGATGCCTGTGGCGGTCAGGAACTGGAGTCTGCATTCAAGGCAGTGCGTGAGCTGCATCATGTGCTAGACGACACGCGTCAAGCAGCACTGGCAGGCCAACTTCGACCTTTGCCCGGGGATACCGTGGAGAGCACCGCCGATGACCTGCGTAAATCAGCCAAGAACGTGGGCATCGCTTTAAGTCAACTGCTCAGCTCCGTGCTGCAAGGACAACGCAGCTACGCAGGAGTGGCTGGACGCGATACTGCCCTTGCGCTGGGAGAGTTCACCAAGAGTGTTCATGGCGTTGCAGCGACCACTCAGAATCCAGCAATCATTGACTGTGCGGACGATGTAGTGACCAGTTCGGCGCAACTCATTGAGCAGGCACAACGCACGTTGAAGGGAGTGTCCGATCCCCAGGCTTTGACACAAGCAGGACGCGATGTGACGAGTGCATTGTCGCGTACCGTCGACTGTATTCCTGGACAGCGGGAGGTCGATGCCGCTCTGCGCAATGTGAGCGACCTAAGCGAGATTCTGTCTGTCAGCGAGTTCCCTCCATCGAACCGTCCGTATGCCGAGCTCCAGTCGGAGCTTAAACAGGTGGCCGAACAGCTAAGCACCGCCGGAGGAAGGATCGTGCAATCCTACGCCAGTCCCGCTCAGCTGGCCGATAGTAGTCACAACTTTGCCTGCAACTACAGGGATCTGCTTTCCGTGAGCATGCAAATGGCAGGCCAGACGCAAACAGATGAGCCTGTGCGCTCACAGATGATTGAGTGTCTGCGTCACGTATCGACGCAATCTTGCTCCCTGCTATCCACTGCCAAATCCATAGCAGCCGATCCTGGCCAGCCAAATGCAAAGAACTTGCTGCATGCCGCCGCCCGAAGTGTTACCGAGAGCATAAACCAGCTGGTGGACGCCAGCATACAATCGGCACCGGGTCAGAAGGAGTGCGACAATGCAATGCGCAACATCGAAGCCCTGCGTCTAATGCTTGACTACCCGCATGAGCCCATCAATGACATGGGTTACTTCGATTGCGTGGAGCAGGCAACTGCCAAGTCACGCAGCTTGGGCTACGCCATTTCCGAGATGATTAACAATGCCAAGCAGTCGCAGCATGTGGAGTTCAGTCAGTCGGTGAACAACGTGAACGACTCCATTCAGGGTCTCATCGAGAGCTCCTCGCAGGCGGCATACCTAATTGGAGTGTCGCATCCGAGCAGTGTAGCGGGACGTCCTGGCATTATCGACCAAGCACAGCTGACATGGGCTTACCAAGGTATTCGCCAGCACTGCGATATTGTAAGCAGCGCACAGTCCGGAAAGCCGCAGATGATCTCGGCCCTGACCGTGATTGCCAAGCATACAAGTTATCTGTGCTCCATTTGCCGGCAGGCGAGCATGAACACCAGCAATCCGGTGGCCAAGAATGAGTTCATTGTGCTGGCAAAGCAGGTTGCAACAGCCACCTCGGATTTGGTGCAGGACATTAAGGCCATCGAGGATCATCCAAGCGGAACCAGTCGCGAACGTCTCGTCGAACCATTGCTTGAAGCTGTCAAGGCAGTGCGTCAATATGCGTCGAGCCCAGAGTTCATTTCCATTCCGGCCAAGATATCAGCCGAGGGACGCAAGGCACAAGAACCTGTTATTAGTGCAGGACGAGGAGTTATCGAAGGCGTCGTAAAGATGGTGAAGGCTGCCAAATCGTTGGCATTGTCTCCAGATAACCCACCAGTCTGGCAGCAGCTGTCCATGCACTCTACACCAGTGTCCGAATCTGTGAAGCGTCTCGTGGACAACATTCGCGATAAGGCTCCAGGACAAGCACAATGTGAACAAGTGCTGCACACTTTGGGTACATGCACCCGTGAGTTGGACAGCTGTGCGCTGGCCGTCAATGCACAGGGTCTGAGTCGTCGTCGGGACAACAATTTGCATGGATTCAGTGGTCAAACATTGAACTCAGCGGCAGAACTCCTGGATAAGCTGGAACCCATTCGTGTTGCGGGCAAGAACAATGCTGAGCAACTGGGACATACCGTGGGCGAAATCTCTCGTTATGTGGTGCCCATGGTTAATGGAGCTACTGGCGCCTGCACCCACATTGTGCACAGCCAACAGCAGATGTCACTGATCAACCAAACCAAATCGGTGGTGGAGAGCGCCATTACGCTGGTGCAATCCGCCAAGGACTCGGCAGGTAATCCACGCGCCACACACGCACATCCACGTCTCGACGAATCCATTGACGGTACCCGTGAGGCCATTATGGAGCTGCAGCAAACTGTGGAGAAGATCAATGCTGAGACTGGAATTGTCACAGGTCTCATGGAGCAGGTAAACCGTGCTATTACGCGGCTAACGGATAAGAGACAATCGCTCTTGAATGCCTCCTACTCGGACACTTTTGTGGACTATCAGACGCGTATGGTGGCCACTGCCAAGGAGATTGCCCGCCTAAGCAATGAGATGAATGCAAAGAGCAGTGTAGAGCCAGCGGCTTTACCTCAATTGGCCGTGGATATGACCCAGCATTACCAGCAGCTCACTCAGGATTCGGTAGGCGCCAGCACCACAACGACCTCTCCAGACGTTGCCATGCGCATCCGTAGCACCGTCATTGACTTGGGTCGATCAGTTAGTTCCATGATACAGTCCTCGGCCGGTGGTGCCAGCCCGAACGATGCCAGCGCCCAAAAGGAAATCGCACGCAACACTCGTGAGGTTTCCGAAAAGGTGGCCCAAGTGTTGGCCGCCCTACAGGCTGGCTCGCGGGGCACACAGGCCTGCATTAATGCAGCCCACACCGTATCGGGTATCATTGGAGATCTGGATACGACCATAATGTTTGCTACTGCAGGCACATTGCATTCAGATGGAGATGGTAGCTTCGCTGACCATCGTGAGCATATCCTGCAAACCGCCAAGGCCTTGGTGGAAGATACCAAAGTGTTGGTGACCGGCGCTGCCGGTACTCAGGATCAACTGGCCAATGCTGCTCAGAATGCCGTTTCCACCATAAGTAAGTATCCTTATCGTAATCCTGAGCAGAGCTGGTTAATATTAATGACAATCCTTTATTCTGCAGCTCAATTGGCGGAGGCAGTAAAACGTGGCGCCTGCTCCTTGGGCTCTTCACAACCCGACTCGCAGGTTATGGTCATCAATGCCGTTAAGGATGTCGCCTCGGCTCTAGGTGACTTAATCAACTGCACCAAGCTGGCCTCAGGCAAGCCCATACACGATCCATCGATGCAGGACCTCAAGGAAAGCGCCAGGGTATGTGACCTTTTCTTTAATACCTTCCTTAAGTCTCTTTATCTATCGATCTCTTGGAGAACCCTCCGATGCACTTTATCTGTCTCTTTGCCAAAAAGCTTTCGTTGTTGTGGCTTTTGTAGTGTACAAATATTAATTTATTAATTTATTTAATTATTTAATTACTTGGTTTTTTCCACTCAACTCACAAAGTTGTAAATGACTTAAATGTGGTTTTGGTTTTCCTTTAGAAAGCATTTAATTATTTCAAAACAAATTTCAATTTAAAGCTTGAAAATAAAGACACACGTACGTACAGGACCTTAAACTAGAAACAGAGAGGGAAAGAAGCGTAGTTGTAGGCTATTGCTGTCTCACTCTATGGTGTGCAATGCCGCACTTTCTCTTTCGATCGCCCGGGACACAGATTTATAATTACACTCGCGGCCAAAAAAGTAGTACACGTAAAGACATGAAGATAGCAAAGAAGTAAACGCATTTAACTAATTGAATAAAAAAAATAACTTTTAAATTTCAATCGGTAATTAAAGTAATTAATATTTAAATTCGAGCTGTTATTTTGAGAGTCTTAGTTACGAGAGAATAGTTATTGACTTTTACGTTAAAGCAATGATGCAATTTTAGTTTGTAAATATTTTTGTCTATTTTAAATAAAATTACATTTCCCCGTGCTATATAAAAACCACACTCTCAGACACACACACATACATAAATGTTGTTTGTGGCGTTTAGAAACTCTTTTTAAGTAAATACATAATCGTAAAATGGCTTTGGCACTCATATATACACCACTACCTATAAGAAAATCAAACCCCTACAAATATCATATTCCTATGATATAATATCATAGAAGAACATGATCCAACCATTTGCATAACAAAACAACATTCCCCACTTGCTGTTGCTGTCGCTGCCGAATCCTGCACAAACCGAGCTCCAATAGCTACTCGGACGATGACGCAGTTGCTCACTTCAAACTTATTTACTTGCTGCTCTTTGCTCTCTGCTCTCTGCTCTCCTCCTGCCGCTACCGCTCCACGGAGCGTCTGTGTTGCTGTGCTGCTGTGGCCGTTAATGTTTGATGTAAATGTTATTAATGTTTTTTTAAATGTTTAACCAACACACAAAACACACACGAATCCCAGAAAACTACATAAACATGCCTAAATGTACCCATAAACAGCCCCCATATTTGCGGCTACAGACTTACACGCACACACACTCACACTCACACTTACACATACACAAACACAGGATACTTTTCATCCTTTTGTACCATCAGCTCTAACTCCTTGGTCAATCATCCACCTACCCTTTCTGCTGCCTCGCCGCTCTGCATGCATTTGCTGCGCTCTCACCAGTCCGCTCTCTCACACTCTCCACCCCTCTCTCTCTTTCTTTCTCTCTCTCGCTCTCGCTCTCTGTCTATAAATGTCGATCCACCACCCGATTCACCGGTTTACCGGCTCATCAAATCATCGGCTCACCGAATCATCACCAAACCACCCTCTCCCCCATCTCTGTAAAAAGGACAACCGAAAATCTTCATAAACTTTTGTATATTTTCATTTTCGTTTTCGTTTTGCTAATTTGTGTGCGTTCGACGTCTTTGCTCTTATCTCTTCCCATACACACAACATACACGCACACACATATATATAAATATACATATATATGCTATAATATAAATTTAAAAATGTGAAAAAAAACAAACAAAAACAAAATCAAAATCAAAAACATTTTGTGTAATGTAAAACAAAAAACAACATCGCCAATCAAACTCAAAAATCGCTCTCCACGCTCTCTTCATGCGCTGCGCTC
The DNA here is from genome assembly GCA_035044505.1 of Zaprionus lineosus. NCBI lineage: Eukaryota > Metazoa > Arthropoda > Insecta > Diptera > Drosophilidae > Zaprionus > Zaprionus lineosus. The sequence continues at coordinate 2,262,692 of JAWNNX010000694.1, read as the reverse complement.
GCTGTGGAAAATTCGCAACGAAAAACTCTGCCTATTGAACTGAAAATGCATCAAAAAATTCGAACTGAAAACCTAAAATCAAAATCAATATCAAATTGGCCTTTAATTTCGATATTCCTAACTATGCACATTCATATATCGAGAACTGTTCAACCAAACCAAAAACAAAATCCATCAATTCAACTGCAACAACAACAACAACAACAATAATAATAAACAAGCAGACGCTTCATGATGTTTGCCATTCAGCCGCCAGCGCCAATTCAGAAACTAACACAACATTCAAACAAACGCCCACCAGTGCGCCTCCCTCAGGAGCAGCTACAGCACCAGCAGCAGCAGCAGCGGCAGCATCATCATCCGCATCAGCAGTGGCAGCATCACTGACTCGCAACGGAATCATGAGTCATTAGGGGCACAGAGGGGGGTGCGGACGGGGTCAATGACCAAAATTGGAAACCTCTGAGACGAAATTTTTGCAACATTTTCTTACATTAATCATTGCACCTAAAGCCAAAATCATTGTAAAACTTGTAGATGCCATTGGATAAACGTACGCCATTAGCTACTCATACACGCATACACATGCACACCATATGCATACGTTTGTGTGTGCGTGTGTATGTGTGTCGGCCTTCCGAAACATCTACGAGTTGAATCTTTAAATGTTCAAACGATAATCACTTCAGTGTCTTTTTTCTCAAATAAAATTCCTATTGTAACCATCAGTCGATTTCTGTGCCATTGCAATATCGTAAGAACATATATATAATCCATATAACTATCTATCTATATCTATATCTATATCTATATCTATATCTATATCTATATCTATATATACATATATTGTCATACAGAAAAGTGACTTCAAAATGTAGACAGTGCCAAAGCCATTGGAAATCCAAGTCGAAGTAGAAGTAGATTCTTAGATCGTAAATCGTAGCTCGTAGCGAGTAGTTCGTAGATCGTAGATCGTAGAGTTTACGCATAAGCAACAACTTTTCAACATTTATCCTTTCTATTCGACCTTTTCATTAATCCCGAACATTTTACTCTAATCCCAAAACAAAAACAAAAAAAAAAACCACTTTGTTGTCGTATTTAGGTTATGGTCCTCAATGTTTCCTCGCTGCTGAAGACCGTCAAGGCTGTGGAGGACGAGCACACACGCGGCACACGTGCCATGGAGGCCACCGTGGAAGCCATTTCACAGGAAATACGCGTAAGTTAAAGACTAAATTAACGTTTGACGTCATAAGTTAATCATCGTTTAATTATTTTTGTAGGCGATGCAGACACCACCACCAGTGGGCAGTGCTCAGGTGGGACCCGAGGATCTGATTCGCGTCACAATGAACGTGACGGCCGCCACAGCTAAAGCTGTTGCAGCTGGCACCTCCAACCTGCAAGCAGATATCGCGGCTGCTGCCAATTTGGGACGTCGTGCGATCTCCGACATGCTGATAGTATGCCGATCCGTTGCCTGGAACTGTGCCGAGACGGATGAGCTGCGTGTGCGCACGTTGGAAGCTGGCACAGTGGTGGGTGAATCTTACCGTGAGCTGCTCAACGGCATCCTGCACAATTGCAGTGCCGATGATCGCATGCACTTGTCACGCCGCGTGGCCATGTGCGTCACCGGGTTGGTTGCCATGGCACGTCTGCTAAAGGGATCCGACTGGATAGACCCCGAAGATCCAACTGTCATAGCTGAGAACGAGTTGTTGGGAGCGGCCGCTTCCATCGATGCTGCTGCCAAAAAGTTGGCTTCCCTGCGACCACGTCGCCAGGCGGACGTTAAGGTGAGTCAACTCAACCCGATCCCTTAACCTATCGGAGTTCGAATCCTTATTTCTTAACGGTGAATGTGAATGGTGAACTGAGACTAACTTAACTCAAAGCTACTCGAATCTGCTTGAAACAACAACCCAGTCGGCATCTTTAACCACCCACTTAGCTCGTAAGCCTGTTAACCAATCAACCAATCAATCAATCAATCAATCAATCAACCAAATCAACCAAATCAACCAAAAATCACCCACCTACTCATCTAACAGTCCCAGTGAGATATGTTTGATATTCTTGGTTGTTACATTCAAAAGTTCACCCAGGAATCAAACATATTATTACTGTGATTGCTTGAACTCTACTAAACAACCAACCAAATCAATTTCGAATGATCAACTAAACTATAACGGTGTTTGCTTTTCTAATCTTACTTCCTAGTCTTAATTAGTTTTAATTATGTTAATTATACTTATCCCAGTTAACGATGTAACCTCCCCCGCACCGAATGACTATCAATTGACTAATTTGCATATCCTTGCTACAGATCGAGCTGGACGAGAACATGAAGTTCGATGAGATGATTCTGGAGGCAGCTAAGGGCATTATGGCGGCTTCAGCTGCTTTAGTGCGTGCCGCCAATGCTGCTCAGCGTGAGCTGATTGACCAGGGCAAAGTGGCACGTCGTCCACTCACCAGCTCCGATGATGGTCAGTGGTCGGAGGGTTTGATCTCCGCCGCACGACTTGTGGCTGCTGCCACCCACAGCTTGGTGGAAGCTGCACAGAATTTGGTACGCGGCGTGGGTACCGAGGAGATGCTTATTTCGACTGCCAAACAGGTGGCGGCTTCAACAGCGCAGCTTTTGATTGCATGCAAAGTTAAGTCAAATCCCAATTCGGAGGCAGGACGTCGCCTGCAAGCAGCTGGCAATGCAGTGATCAAGTCCACCGATAACCTCGTGCATGCTGCACAACAAGGCCTCGAGGACGAGGAGGAGCACTCACTGAAGATCAACACATCTATGGTCGATGGCATGGCGCAGGAGATTAATGCACGATCCGCTGTGCTGCGCAAGGAAAAGGAACTGGAGGCAGCGCGTCTGCGACTAAAGCATGTGCGTCAGGCGCAACGTTACGCCAAGAACACCGCTGGCGTCACCACGGACGAAAGTGACACAGAATACGCCTACGGGACACTCAACAGGAGCCAAAACAATGTATGATCAGGTTTTCAAATAACTTAAATCACCTTAAGTCTCTCTAAGATCCTTAGCATAGTTTTGACTGCATCAGAAAATTGGCATTGATCAGCTGACAAAATTCTCACCTGGTGTTGGTGTTGGTGTAAATGTAGTTGTAGATGTACATGTAGATGTAAAAGTATAAGTGGAACTAGAAGTAGATGCTCTAACCCTAATCTGTCTAACCAACCAAATCTCTTTCTCTTTCTAACGCTAACCCTAACAGACGCTAGGTCGTGGAGGTGCCTACTATGGTTCCCAGTCGGGTGACATGCCCAGCTCGCCCAGCTATTACTCGGGCGGAAGTGCTCAGCAGAAGCATCACTATAACTATGCCAGCCCGCAGCATTTCCATCATCCGGGCGCCGTCTCGCCACCACCGGCCAATTATGCGCCATTGGACGATAGCAATGGAGACTTCCCGCCGCCACCACCGCCGTTGTCAACGACAATTTCTAACATGCAAACCGCCACGTCGGGGCATAGTTTTCGTTCTAACCCCAAACTAACCGCCAACGCAGTGCCACGCCCCTACCCTGGAAGTCCAGTGGCAGGTGCGGGCAGCAATGGCTTCACATCCACATCTGCATCGGGCACACCCACTAACGCCAACTACCAACATAGCTTTGAAACATCCAGCTTTAAAACGCAGAACACCTCAACTTCCGCGCCTGCCGTGCCTCCACCTCCACCGGCGAAACCAACTGTGAATCGCAATCTGGAGGCGTGTGTCCAGGACCTGCATGACAAGACCTTTGGACAGGGCGGTGTAGTTCAACTAACCAGCGGCAATGCCTATCCCGGTCAAAACTATGAGGGCTATACATCAAGGTGAGTGCCATTGATATACCCCTACCCCCGGTCAACAATTGGACTCCCCCAACTAAACTATCGCATAATCCTCAGTAGATACGAAACACGCAACTTTGACAAGTCGGCCAACAACACAAGCAGCAGTGAAATAGGTGTTGTTAAGCCGCTGGAGTCGAGCTTCTCACAGATGACACTCAACACGGACGGGGGCAAGATTAGCATTGTGGATCAGCAGGGATCTGAGCGACTAACCTCGATGACACAGCGCGTCATGGAGCGAAAATCATACACAACAACGACGGAGTCGCGCTCCGAGACAAAGACAGAGAAACATAGCTTTCGCCTAGAATGATCTGTGCACAGAGATGATGCATCCATCCATCCATCCATCTGCAGCGCAAACTAAAAAAAAAAAACAAAAAAAAAAGCTGGACAACCTAAACGACGATGACGTTTTGCCAAATGTGCTTTTAACATTTACATACATACTAATAGTAATAATTTAACATTTAATTATAATTAGCCACTAGCGAAACTATGCCTATATATGTATACCCACATACCTTATATACACCCTAACGACGCCTCCCTAACTTCGCTTTCTGTTTCCCTTTACTTCTCTATTTGAACTCTGTTTCTTCCTCTCCTCCTTTCGCCTTACTCTCATGTCTTCGAAACGTAAACGAGATTTTCTTGTGTATATTTGTTGTGAGCTTTTCGTGTACGTGTTTCATCTGCCAACTTATTGCCAATTTATTACTAAATATAAATCCAAGTCCCTCGATCTATAATCTGTTCAAAACGCCGAAGCGGCACCTCTATCTAATCCATAATAAACATTTTAAGCGCCCTTTAACGCATATTTACCCACTGTACTAATCGATGGGGAGCCTAAGCAAAGAAAAGCAAATTATTTACACCTTGTAACCCGTGACCCGAACTAAACGCAAATTTAATTTAATTCATCAATTATTTGTTAGATCAATGCAATTTATTACTGTGCACCTAAACACTAAAATTCAATATATACATATATACATATATATATATATATGTATATATGATAAATGGAATACCTAACCCACGATCAGCAGTAATAACTAACGAGTCCTTGTTGTTGTTCACATAACTCGAAAGTTTAGTTCTTAAAACATCGATGTACGTAAACTTTGTTCTATGTTCTTTATAAAACTGATTTGTAATTCTTTATAAACATAATTTCTGATTTCGTTTTGTATATACGAGTCCCTATGTGAGTTGTCGTGTATACGTATTTGAATATTTAAATTGTGTGTATTTTTTTTGTAAATTAATAAAGAAAAAACAATATTTTAACAAGAAAAATCAATTTTCCTTTTCCACCATTTGTCTTCCCCGAAGAAGAAGAAGAATTCATTCGAAGAAGCTTCGAGGACAAATTTTATTTTACTTCTTAGACTTCATTTCAAAGGATTCAGATCGAAAAATGAGGATCAATTTTTAGTTAAGTATTTAATCCTCTTTATACATTATATACATATTATTTCCTTTTTTTTTAGAATATTTCCACGCAAATAATAAATTCTAAACTTAAAAATTCCAAAAGCAGCATAAAAAAATATTTAAAGCTTAAAAACGATGTCCCCACTTATTCAAAGGAAAAAATTTAAGGACAATAAATGCATCAATTAGTCTTGGTAAGGTTTGGTAAGGATTGAAAAAAATCAAACTATTGCCACCGGTGGACGAAGGATTTTCGAGTCGAAAGGTCTATTTCGTGTATTCCTGATTCAAATCGCGTCCAATCAACCAACGTCTAATCTCGGAGGTACCAGCACCAATCTCGTAGAGCTTGGCGTCGCGCAAAATGCGTCCAGTTGGATATTCATTGATGTAACCATTGCCGCCAAGGATTTGAATGGCATCCAATGCAATCTGTGTCGCTTTCTCTGCATTGTATAAAATTACGCCGGCGCAGTCCTTCTTGCTACCCACGCCCGCGTCACAGGATCTAGCGACGGCATACAAGTAGCTGCGGCAGGCGCTCAGGGTGGTGTACATGTCCGCCATTTTGCCTTGGAGCAGTTGGAATTCGCCAATTAGTTTATTCATTTGCTTGCGTTGATGGGCGTAATCGAAGGCCACGTCGCAGGCGGCCTGCATCAGGCCCACAGGACCGGCAGCCAAAACTAGGCGTTCGAACTCTAGGCCGGACATCAGAACATAGACACCTTTGTTCTCCTGGCCAAGAATATTCTTAGCGGGCACTTTCAGATCCTGGAAGACAAGCTCACAGGTGCTGCTGCCACGCATGCCCAGCTTATCCAGCTTCTGGGCCACACTAAAGCCCTCCCAGGCTGTCTCAATAATAAATGCGGTTATGGCGTGTCTATCGGGCACACCAGTTGCTCCAGTCTTGGCATAGACGATCAAAGTGTCGGCGTCTGAGCCATTTGTTATCCAAAACTTGGAGCCATTAAGAACGTAATAATCGCCCTTCTTCTCCGCGCGCAATTTCATTGAAACGACATCTGAGCCAGCGCCTGGCTCTGACATTGCCAGACCGCCCATGTGTTCACCACTGCATAGCTTCGGCAGGTACTTCTCCTTCTGCTCGGGTGTGCCATTCTTGGTCAACTGGTTCACGCAGAGATTCGAATGTGCGCCATAAGAAAGGGCAATTCCTCCGGCAGCTCTGTTTAAAGGTAATCGAAGGAATTTATTTGAAAACTGCTCCATTTTTTGTTGTCAATGCGTTTGTTACCGTGAAATCTCTTCCATGATGATGCAGTGATCCAAATAGGTGCCTCCTGTGCCTCCGTATTCCGGCTCGGCTGTGATTCCCAGAAAGCCCAGTTCGCCCATTTTTTTCCAGAATGATCGCAAGTCACTATGAATTGAATATGAATAATTCGAATCGAGGATTTTTTTAAAAATGCATTTTCAAAATTATTTTTAATCCTTTCCTTACTTAAATTTGTCGAGCTTGTCGATCTCCTTGGCATGAGGTGCCAGCTCCTTTTGGAAGAAATTGAATGCGACTTCCCTGAGCTTCTGGCGCTCCTCGTCCATGCCGAACATCACATCGTTGATGGGATAGTGTGAAAGGGTGCGACTCCATGTCCCTGATGTGGGCAAGCGACGTCCACTTCGCTGGAGCAGCGCACTGCAAGATTTGCTCACCAACCTTATGGCCATTTCAATGCGTTTGGAGTAGGTCAATGGGAGGCGTTGTTACTTAACCTTTGATCAGATGTATTCAGCGTTGCCTGATCGTTCGCACAGCAACAAGTGTATTGCAGGTGGCAACGCCAGCAAGATCACACATTGGATGGCATCGATATTATCGATATTTATTGGCGAGCAACGGTATCCCCTTTTTTAGGTGTGCGCCTAATTTTGAATTTTTGAGCTGAAATTCATGCGTTATGAAAGTGTTACAGTGGCGTCCAAAAAGTGATGCATTTAACGGTTGATTTGAATTTGAATTTTGTTATTTATCTCGTACAACAACCACTTGAATATTGCGCATGCCCTACGAAGGGCAGCCGCTGTTGGGGGCATTGCATGGAGATTGTATTTGCTGCCGCACGGCTTCCGCTTCCTGGCGACGAAAAACGCCGACATCAACAACAGCAACAACTGCTGCTGCAGCAGCAGCAGCAGCAGCAGCAGCAGCAGCAGCAGCAGTAACAACACCAACAACAACACCAACAACAACAACAATAGAAAGGAGGACGCAACGCAGCGATAAACAAAAACAGCGTCAGCGCCATGGACTCCTGTAATGGAAATTAAGAGCCCAGACAGACCCATCAAATCAGTCCTGTTGTTGGCGCTATTCGTAGCGCGTGGCCCGCGGAGCGTGTCCTTTATCATATGGTTTTTGAGTGCAAGGCATTTTGATTGCCATAGGATTCGAGTCGCCTCGCTTGAGTGTGCTGAATCTAGTAATATTTTTAGACTCATATTTCGTGAGAAGAAATAAATGCTGATTCAGGCCGAACGCTCGGCGACGACTCAGAGTACACAATCAATAAGTGAGACATAAATGAAATATGCATTAAGTATTTTATACAATTCGGCAGGCAAATCGATAAACGTCTACGTCTACCAAACGGACAACCGGTGAGCGGGCAACGAGTGTGCGGGCATCTAGCAACGGGCAACGCGCAACGAGCCATGGGTAACGGGCTACGGGCTCCGGGCTACGAGTTGTGAGCTGTGAGCTGTGAGCTACGGGAAACGTAATATGAGGTAGCAACGTGTAACGGGTAATAGTAACGGGCATTGAGAGTAGAGTAGTAATAAACGTAATGATAAACTGATGAACGCACGCGTTTGTGATATGTTTCATTAAAGGGATGCCCATCAGGGCTGACGCCTTACCGCCTCACCGCTTCACCGCCCAACCGCCCCGCCATCTAATGATACGATAGTCGCCAGTCCATTGTGTCGGTTCGTCTATATCCTGTCAATCAGCTTTACTTGTGTACGTTCTATAAGGACACACTTTCTATTGTACGTGTAGGTACAACCCACGACCATCCCGAACGTCCCACCCACTAAGAATAACCCGCTTCCCAACAGCGGATCTTATTGTTGTAATTCGTGTTGTTGTTGTCATTCGAGTTGTTGTTGTTGTTGTTTACATTATTGTGTGTTACAATTCTTCGCCTGAGGTTATTGTTTAGCTGTTGTTCTGCCACCATTGTTATTATTATTGTTGCTGTCGTCATAGTTGTTGCTTAGCACGCTTTTGTATGTGTTGCCGTATTGCTGTAGTTACAGGCTCAATACCAAGCACCAAACACTCATCAAATCACCCCTTTACCAGCCCCTCCTCTCGCCACCCACACTCTAAGACAATCACGCACACACACACACACACACAAAGGTCAAACATCAATGTTCCCCCTCAACCCTATGGATGGTAATGCCTTGTAGATAATTACGACAATCCCTGAACAAATGCTCAATAGTCCATCGAGAGCTGTATTCAATTCCCTATTTATACATATTCTATATATATATATATATATATATATATATATTTGCGATCGCATTATATCAACTTTTCGATGGTATAACTTTGCCTTCCTTAAAGTAAAAATTGTAATTTAAGTCATGTCCTCCATGAGTTATGTATGAATAAGTTTGTTGGTCATATTTTCCTTTTGGGTTTACCGACTGGCAACTGAGGGTTTTAAGGGTCGTATATTTGATCCACTTGCCGTATGCGTAACCTACGCTATGCAGCATTTAATTAGCTGACAGCCAGGCAGAGGCAGAGACAGAGGCAGAGGCATAGGCAGACCGACAGGCGCGCAGCTAAAAGAACTTATTTAGTTGCAGTCCCTTAAATGCCGGCTCGCTATAAACAGCTTTTAACTCACTGTCAGTGCCGAGCCGCTGCATTCTTGAGATGTTTTGTTGGCGCTGCTTAATGCCAAGTGGAATGAACTTGATGAACGGCAGCAGCAGCAGCAGCAGCAGCAGCAGCAGCAGCAGCAGCAACAGCAGCAGCAGCAACAGAAACAAGAACAACTTGAGCTGCCACTTTAGGACTCGCTGGTGCAGACACACACATGCATACACACACACACACACACACACACACACACACACAGACAGACAAAGGCCAACTGATGAGGTACCATAAGCACCACCCAGAGCTGATGTAGTGCCCGGCAATTGAACTTTGTTGGGGCAGACCCCGTCAACCCTCCCTCCACCTTTCATCTTCAACCCTCTACCTCCCACCTCCCACCACCCATTCCGACCCTCGGCAACAACTTGCAGCATGCAACACGTCTAACATACAAAACATGCAGAACATGCAATTCAGTAGCATAGACTTTGCAGACTTGAACTTGGTAATCCATCAGATGGCAAACAACTCTGGGAACTTGCGAGGAACTCCAATGTTTTATGATGACACTTGAAGGGGACTCTCCTTGAAACTTTGCAAAAGATGAAAGAGGACTCTACTTTAATTAAATATTCAGTCGACGGTTGGTGGAATTATATGGTTCATTTGGCTGCTGGCAGCTTACCAACCGATTGACGATTCAACTTGAGAGATGCTCGTCGCACGTTGGCTAAATTTATTTCGTATATTGGCAAATCTGAATCTCAATGTGATAGATAAAGCGAATGCATTTGCGCTCTTTTCCAAAATGGGGAGGGCAACGTAGAGCTGCGAGCCAAGAACTATCGCAAAATGCGAATGAAATGGAAAATACAGAAATGCAAAATAAAATAAAAATAAATGCCAATTAAGAAGCGGCACACCACAGCGTTCACTGCCAAATGAATACATATCCAATGAGCGTGTGACCCATCGGTGTGACAGTCCAAAAAGTAAAAGCTCTCTTGCTCCGCTAGCCACCAGCCATCAGCCATCAGCCTTTAGCCAGCCACGAGCTACCAGCCACCAGCCACCAGCCACCAGCCACCAGCAGTCGCCATCAAGCATCAGGCATCAGGCATCGGAACTATCGGTAGAGTCGCCAGTGTCGCTAGTGTCGCCATTCAGCCATTTAGCCATTTAGCCATTAGTCGCGCTCGGCACGGCAAACGATCGACGACAATCAACGACGACGACTACAACGACGACTACGACAACTACGACTCGGGCAGAACTCGCAGTCGCAGCCGCAGTAACAGCAGCAACGACGACGCATGGACGCGACGGACTTCCGTGCGCGATTTTTCATTCAGTTTTCAACTCATTTGAGTTCTAAATACTTTACAACCACAACCACAACTACAAACGCAAACGCACAACGAACCTTCTAACAAACGACGACAAACGCTGCCGGCGAGTTTCCAACGGGCTGCCAAAACAGTTGACGAGCAGCAACAGCAGCGGCAGTAGCAGCAACGGCAGCAGCAACGGCAACGGCAACGGCAACGGCAACGGCAGCAGCAGCTGACGGCGGCAGCAATTGCCCGATTAAATACATCAAAAGCAACAACAATAAATAAAAGTTAGTTAACTTTAAAATCGAGTATCGAAAACATAAAAAAAATATAAACGTTTACAAACAAACGACGCGTCGTCACGTTATGCAAATTAACTGTTATTTAAGAATATCCGATTCAAAATGACAGATAGTCCATAGATATATAAAGATATACCTATACCTATACCTATACATATACATATATATATATGTATATCTATATACATCTATCTATATCTATATATATGGAGAACACATATTTTTTTCTATTTTTTTTCACACTATCGAAAGGAGCGTAAAAAAGTGCCACAAGTGTTTATCTGCGTGTATGTGTCAAAAAGTTAAATCACCGCATTAAAAATAACTTGAGAAAATCTTAAATTTAAATAGATATATAAATATATAAAAAAATATAAATATATATATATATATATATATATATATGTATGTATATATATGTTTATATATGTAATATATAAATATATATATATGCATGTTGTGCGCTGTGTGGAAGATCTGTGCACATATAGGAGAATATATAGATATTTGTGATTTCGACGCGCCAAGTAATCAAAGCGACAAATACAATAACAAAAAAGGCACAACAACAACGCGGCGACTGTGCGGGTGCCCGGGTGTGCGTGTGTGCGTGTGTATGCTTGCCAAATGTCACTTGTGGCGACTGTGCGTCATTTGGTGCATGTACAATTCTGTGTGTCTGTATGAGTATGAGTGTGCGAGTGTGTGTGTGTGTGTGTGTGTGTGTGTGTGTGTGTGTGTGTGTGTGTGTGTGTGTGTGTGTGTGTGTGTGTGTGCGAGAGAGAACATAAAACATAAATAAATTATATTTAGTTATTCACATTTTCGCGCGTGTCTTTTGTAGCTCAAAAAGTAAATTTCGAACAGCCAAAAAATGGAGTCCAACGACAACAACGACAACAACAACAACAACAACAACAACAACAGCAACAGCAACAGCAACAATAGCAGCAGCAGCAGCAGCAACAGCAGCAAGAAAAGCAACAACAGCAGCGGCAAACGCAACAAAAAAGGACGTAAGCCGAAACAACATCATCCTTGGGACGAAGGTAGGAAGTGAAGCCATCAATTACAAACGCCCTTGCCCTCCTTCCTTCCCCCACCCTTTCAGTCCAGACTCTTGGCCAAAATAAATGATTAGTTGGCAAACGTTGCGCATACGCCGCGTGGGCGTCTCAGCTGCGAGTCCCAAAAAACTGTCCCATTTTTGGATAAATGAAAAATAACTCCACAACGACTTTTCTTCTCTTCTTGCACCCTTTCTTCCTCGCTCTCTCTCTCTCTCTCTGTCTTTCTCTCGCTCTTTTCTTCTCTTACTCTCTTTACTTATCTGTGTGCCCCGCTTCTAAGTGCAACCAATTTTCAACAGCTCAATTCGAGCTGCATCCGAAATATCTTGGACTTTTGTTCACACATCTCTGACTACCCAGACGAGTTCTCAAGCCGAGCCCAACGGGAATTGAGTAATCAAGCCCGAAACAACAATAGGCGATTGTATTGTGAATACCCTTACTACGAGTGCTCACGCTTTGATATGCAGCTCGTCACTTGCTCAGTTCAGATATCGAGAGAGAGAAAAAAGGAGAGAGAGAGAGAAAAGGAGAGACAGCAAATGATTCGATGCTTGGAACTCGATTTGTTTCTCTTATTTTCCCAGTTTTTTGATAGTTTGGCATTTCAATAGGCGCCTAGACACAAGTCGTAAGGTTACATTGTGGCATTGGCATCGACATCGACGTCAGCGTCGGCGTTGGCGTCGGTATCTAAGTCTGCGTCAACATCGCCATTACCAACAGCAGCTGCAATCAATGGACGTGTGAATCCAAACAAACGGGTTCTACTGTTCCCAACGAGAATTCCCCGTTACATCGATCAAAATTCAAATGAGCCCCAATCCCAGTGTGATCTATGGACTGCCATTATCATGGAATGAAAGTGAAAAGCTGCTGCCACAAGCCACAAGCTACAAGCGTCTGCCTCCAGCAGCGAATGATTAAAATGCGTCTCCCCATTAGCTACTTGAGATGCGATGCGTCGCCACTTGAAAATCACTCATAGTCCGACAAACATATATATCCACATATATAGTGTATCTGTTGGGGATTGCACACTGGGAGAAACGCACGTAGCCCAACTAGCCGAGTCATAGGCGTTCCACCCCCTCGCCAGGCATATGATCGCGGCTCCTATCTTATCGGAATTCGAAATGCGACAAAGCCAACAATTGGAAGCGTTAGAAGGGAGCATGGAGCGTGGACATGACAAGGGCGTTGTGTGGGTTTATCTATGTGTTTCTAGATTCCCGTCGGGGCGATAAGAATTGACGTAGTTTCGTCGTTTCGTCGACTTGTGGCTTCAGTTGCGCAATTCCCTTCTTCTTCTTCTTCTCTTTGCCGCTTCTCCAAAGTTATTTGTATAGCCTTTCGGTATAAAATTAGCATTATTTATGACGCTTGGGTACAGAAATATTGCACTTTCTGGACAGCTTATAAATATCCAAACGAAACTTCTTGGCCACAGGCACTGATAAGCTCCGCGGGAACAGCTAATTACTGCTTCTTCTTTGCAAATAAATTCTTCAAACAGCAACAGGAATTTTCGATTAGATTACACGCAAAACTAGCTATTTCCAAGCTATTCAAACATCACTTGGAGTTGCCCTCACAATGCCTACGAATGTAAACAGGATAACTGCGATTTATATATACATATATATTTATATATGACTAGGTATATAGAAGTCTATCTTCAGACAGCTAGTTATTTGTACTACATTAATAGTACTTGCTCAAGGGCACCTCAAAAATTCTAGAAGAGGCAGCAGCAGCAGCTACTGGATTGGAATTGGCGGAGACTTAGAAATGTATTACAAAACAATATTGAAAAATTCCAAATTTTATCCCAGAAAATTAAAATTAAGTAAAAAAAAAAATCAACAAACTTTTAATTTTTAGAAAATGTGAAACGTGCAACTTGAAGTTTCCAATTTTCCAGCAGATGCTTATTAAATTTTCAAGAATTTTCCATTTTTTTTTTTAAAGCTACTCAGTAAAGGTTTAAAAATTATAAGAAGAGATTTTACCCGAAAATCGAAAATGTTAATTTGAAATGAACAAATATTTTATAGTCAACAACCGCAAGACAACACAGAACTATCGTTTTTTTTTTTATATATAGTTTCTTCTTGAGTTTTGGTGGAACTGTCATTCAAATTGTTTATGTTTGGAACTGCGCTCGAGAGTTAACTGAACGTTAACCAAAAGTGCTAAAAAAAATATTGAATGGCCATAATCAATATAGCACTTTGTTCGGACCCTCCACTGATTAGCATGGGCCAGGAGATGACTCAGATGGCGAGGTGTGCCGTTGCTACCGCTGGGTTTTATCTGAGGCACTGGCAAGTTGTTCGATCGATAAACGGGACCACTAATGGAAATTTGATTGATTAGCAATTAGCAGGCGCATCACATGAGCAAATCAGCTACAACACCCAAACGCCCGAAAATTCAAATTCTAATCCAACGCATTGACCTAATTGCAGGTGGCACATCGGCAGCAAAAACTGCAGCTGATGCAACAGCAGCAACAACAACAGCAACTGCAGCAACAACAACAACAACAATAACAGATGCATCGTTTATAAGTCGCAGTGCGTGCACTGGCACAGCATTGACACGATTCCTGGCTTGCATAGCTCCTGTAATTGGTAATAGATCTCAATGGATACCCTGTAATCCAGCATTGCCTTTGATGTCTTCTCGTCGCATTGGCTGTTCAGTTTCTGTTCATTTCATCGCCATGTGTCCTCATATTCATTCAAAATGTTGCTGGCAACATTATGAGTGTGCGTGTGCGTGTGTGTGTGTGTATATGTTGTGTGTGTGTGTGTATGCTGCGTGTTTATAAACAATTCGTCAGCATGACACCCCCTCGCTTCTGGCCCAGTCGCCGCTTCCCTTGCCTTCACAGCAATTGGGCCACTTGTTTGGCATCCCGCGAGAGGCATAAAAACAAAAGTATTTACTGGCTGCCACATATTGTCATTGAATGCATTGTGTTTATTGTCGAATCTCCTATTATATAGGCACTCACAGTCACTCACACTCACTCACTCACACACACACACACACAGTATATTTATACACATTTAAATTGTGTATCTTGTGGTTAAAATTTTCATGCATTTAGTTTAAGTTTTAGTCTTCACCGCGATTTTCATCTTCATATGCGCCGCGTACTGAGCGTATGCGCAATTTGTAGTGTTTGTTGAATTTTGAATTTTCCATTTTCCATTTTCAATTTTCATACTACATATATTTCCGTTTCCCTTACGCTCTTCGCATTTGTCTTCTCCGTCTGTTTCGTCGTCGCCGTCGCCGTCGTCGTCGTCGCAGTCGCTGTCGTCATCACCATCGTCTGTCATCTGTCGCCTGTCGTCTCGTGTTGGTCTTGTTGTTATTCCTACTGTTCCTTTGGGTGTTTGGAACTAATCGCCAAATACATATAAAACGTAAAAGAATCTACATATAGTCCATACATCTATATATATTTAGATATACTTGTCTCTTCTCCATCTGCTTCTTCTTCTTATTATTCTTATTCTCACTCTTGTTCTTCTGCGCTGGCAATGTTGCCCTGAACTATATTTATAGGCACATAAATTAAAAATGCCAGCGAGTCCAGTCAAGGTCAGTGTTTGTTTAAGTTATTCTCTAAGATATTCTATACATTTCCCAAGTACTCGCTTGGCCATAGGGCGAGCAGTGCATTCGCCTTAAGAGCCATTGGCAAGGGTTGACCAACTTTAAATAATAAATACTATCACCGGGAATTCCTAAGAGTCCAAAGTACCAGAATCATGTACTCGGTGCATATTATGCAAAAAACTCGATGGGAACTGCAACGATTACAACAATTACAACAATTACAACAATTGCAACAATTAACAATTAAACGGCGCGCACACAATTGTCAAATCGGACAAGAGTCGGCCAGCAGACAAATCAAATGGTCAGCCGCCAATTGTGCCACAAAATTTATTTTCAAACAAGCAAAATTCAGAAGGAAAAAAAAAACAACAACAACTAAAAACTAAAAACCGACCTCAAAATCTGTTTCACCGGGCGGTGCCATACAGCGAACCGGACCGGACCTTACCGAACCCCAGCCGTCAGCCGCTACCCGCTAGTCGCTAGCCGCTAGCTGCCAGCCGCTAACCGCCGGGCCGCTTAGCAAAAATCAACATAACGCATACGCAACGTGTGCCAGTTTCTAAACAGAAACAACAAAAATGAATCAGAAACAAAGAACAGAAATTGAAAAAGAAACAGAAACAGAAAGAGAAAGAGAAACAGAAAGAGAGGAAAAGAGAGAAAAGAAAACAAAAACCTATCGCCCAACAGATTGAGATGCGAAATTTGCAATGCACCAGGAATTTTAACAGCAAAGCTCTAGGGACGTCATGAATGTTATAAATAAATTATTAGTGAATAACAGTAAAAAGTTTCAAGCGAATTTGCATCCGAACTCGAAACCTCAGGGGCCAGACCTTAAGCCCAGCCCGGGCCAGAGTCTGAAGCTCATCCTGGCTCATCACCGTAGAAGCCTTAAGCGTTACGCTTAAATGATTCTAAATATAGTCTTAGACCACTGTGCTGGGCCACGGCGACCTTGGGCTGGTCAACGGCGCATGCAACCAGTGGCGAAAGTGCCTCGGAGTGCATGAAAATGAGAAATGCGTTTGGCTTGGCTGCGGGGGGAGCTGTGGGAGGGGGGGCTGCGACGCTGAGACTGGGATCGGTTCTCTGGTCCGTATCGCAGTCGCCGTCAAATGGAGCTGCCACCTTTGCACGCTCATCAGTGAGAGAAGCAGCCACAGCCACAGCAACAACAACAGCAACAACAACAACAATAAGAAAAACAGCAACGTTAATGACAACGTCAAACGTCGTCGTTGACGTTGTCGTCGTTATTGTTGCTACTTTTGTTGCTGCTGTTGTACTTGTTGTTGTTGTTGTTGTTTTTGTCGGCATCGACGATTTGCTTGGGTTTTGTTTTTACTTTTTGCTTGGTAGTATTCCAAGCGCGATTAGACGTCGAACATGTGAAGCTCGAGAGGCGGTTGCTAAAACGCCTTTAAATATTTTATTATTTATATTTTGTTAATATATAATATAATTTTTTTTTTTGCCTAACTTTATATAATTTGCGCCGTTGTAATTTAATTATTTATCCCTTATTTATTTTAATTTAAACACCGAATCATGGTCTACATTTTCCTAAGCGTCGCTGGCACCTATGGTGAGTTTCCCCAAACAAACACACGCCGGCGATTCCATCCACCGATTCCCATGTTACGCAACTCCCTTAAAGTTCAAAACGCGTGTTCTATCAATCGACAAATCATTAGACAACCCATAATTGTGCCCCATTTTATGCTCCGAAGTGCCAGTGCGAGTGTAATTACAAGACTATATTTAGACTTTATGGACGTTACGTATACGCCACGTTCTGTGAGTCGAAAACCCGACTCGCCGGCCATTTCCCAACTATACATTAACATTTACAAGTGTTTCGGGTTGTCTGAGTGTATCTGTGTGTGTGTGTGTGTGTGTGTGTGTGTGTGTGTGTGTGTGCCTCTATGTCCATATCTGTCGATTCTTGGGTTCAATTGTGTCAATGCTCTTGAACTTGTACATCGCTTGTCTGGGGTCCCTAATGGGGGCAAGCCATTCTACACACTCCGTTGGCCTGAGAAAATGTCAACTTTCAGGCTGGGAAGTCTCTCAAAGGAAAATTATTCGAACTACCCAATCCATTCAAGTGCTACGTCTCCCGCGACCATGGAACCCAAGCATGTCAGTTCCGCTCGAATTGTTGCAAGACTTATACAGTATACACAAACACACGCACACACACACACTTACACACATGTATAAAAATATGTAATATATACATCATAAACTATATAAGATCTTTGCAAAGATGATTGGAAGCGAAAGAATAGACTGAGTTGAGTCTCAAATACCCTTTAACAAAGCCCAAAACAGTCCTTATGAATGAACGAATGGATTCATTATTCAGTCACTCATTAAAGATATTATGATATCACTTTCAGATCATATGCTTTATAAAAGATACTCCTCTTAATCTGCTCATGACTATTCCCAATTATTCTTGTCATTAATAAAATTCCAATAGATGAGTGACTCCAATATATTGATAGATAAAATCAAGATAGATATGTCCAGATAAATTGGCAAATATAAAGAGCAAAATTTAGGATTGAAAGTATGAATAGCTCTAAAAACTAACAGCAGGCCAGCCGAAATCAATTTAGAAAAAATCAAGTCTTAACATGTCAGCTGTCAAGTTTGATTGGAAGTATATATAAATATATAGATTATAAATCGTTGCAATTTATTGCCCCTTTGGAATGAGGCCCATCCCAGGTGATCTTTGAAATTGAACTTTAGAAGCAAAAACAGCTTATGAATAATTTTTCCAATGATGTCACAACAATGGGAATAGAAAAGTGCAAATTAAATGAAATAAGATTTGAAAATAGAAACTAAGAGAATAGAGTCTGAGCGGAATGAATGGCCCTGCAATTGATATAAGCAAGTAAAAATAGTATTATTAACCGAAATGATCAATTTGCATAATCTGTGCCATTTGGCAAGAGGCGATCAGAGAATCTCATTTCATGTTCCGCGCGATTCACCTAAATGCAAATTAATTACTCACTTTCTACGTCATTGTGAGCGACCGCCACTCACCTCCGACCATCGACCATCGACCATCGACCACACATCACCCATCATCCGTTCACCGTCCACCACTCACCACCCACCACCCACTACCCACTGTATAGCTTCCATTTAGAAACGCTTGAAGTGTGTGTGTGTGTATATTGGGATATATTCACATGTACAAATAAATATGTGTGTTTATAGAGTAAAGGGCCATCCATTCATTAAAAAAAAAAAACAAGAAGAAACAAAATCGAAAGGCGTAACGGAACAATTCAATTTCGTGGGTCTGTAATTTTATGGGGATTACGTTAGACATAAGTACAAACATATGTAGCCAGTCTAGTATATAATAGTACTACATGCGATATAGATATAGACATATAGATATAGATATAGCTGTAGTACTCAATGCCGATATTCGTATGCTCATATATATTTATGCAAGAGCCGAAAGCAAACAAGAAACAAGAAATTTCTTGAATGTAAATCACAGACCGACAAAGCACCCATGAAATTTGGGCGTATGAAATCGTATGGCATGCCCCCAGTGCTCAGTGGACTGGCTGTGGGGTATATCAGTTGAGGATCAGTTGGGATTTGGGCTTTGTCCGTACTCTGATTTCTTTATTAAAGTTGGCTACTAAAGTTGGCTGAAAGCTCGTTTAATATCCGGTAGCTCCATGCGATTACAGGGTATATGGCAGTTGGGCACGATCGAGCATATAATTTTGATTTTTATGTTTCTAGAACAACACGCTTAATTAACTGTAATGTATGTTGAAAAATGAAACTGAAAATTTGTTTACGAGCCGATTCAGATTTTCCAGTTGCGGCGATAAAACGAGTTAATGTTGTGTCTGCTTGCTGCTTGTTGCAAGTTCTTTAACGTGGCCAAAATGAAACGCAACAAGACCAAAAGTGAACTGACTGCCAATTGGCCAAATTCGAATTCGAAATGAGCGCAAATGAAAAACGAAGTCAAAGAGTAAACTATCAAATACAAAAAAAAAAAAAAAAAACAACAAGCCGAGCCAAAATACGATCTAGAAAAACTAAACTAAACGAAACCAAAAACCAAAAACCAAAAACTAAACTAAACCGAACTGAACGCAAGAAGGAAAAGCAAAAGGAAAAACTACTCGTACATATGAGCAGCAATTTGAAAAGCAATTTTGTTTAGTGCTTAATTCTAAAACCAAACTGTTGAGTATCAGAAACTGTTCAGTTGTTGTCTGCCAGGTTCGGGGCCTCTCTGGGCTTTGGGGGCTTTTCACTTGACGCCAGTTGGCCCCGGACAATTTCAGTGCACGGCTCGTGAATGCGCGGCACCACAGCGCTGAGAATCGCATCGAGGATAGTGAAAATTGGAACAAATCTGGGAATATTAACCAAACCTACAAAAAAACTCGAAGCAAGCAATAAATAAAAAAAAAGCCAATATCGATAACTCTTTTAATATTCGAAACAAATAAACTTTTTATTTTTGAAACCAACGAAAAACCGAAACGAACCAAAAGGCAACAAAAAAATAAACAACGAAATTTAGGATAATTTTGAGTGGAAGAATCGTGGTAATTATTTGTGTTCCTTGTGGATAAACGTTGTACAGTGAAGTCTGAAGCGGATTTCGTAATTGCAATATTTTCGAAAATCTTCAAATGGCGAAATGTCGGAAAAACACTTTTCGAAACCACCAATACACACGCAATCCGAGTTCTCATCTGCGTGTTACTTTCTACTTGTCTTCTACGTGTCTGTGTACTGTCTTCCCACCTCTCGTTCTTCTCTCTGTCAATGCATTCTTCTCTTCACGCATCTTCAAAGAATCACAAGACTCTCTTCCATAAAACGCACTCTCTCTACTTCTCTCTCTCTATATGTGTATGTGTGTGTGTGTGTGTATGGTCTACCTCTGTGTGTGACGCGTCGTCTTATGTAATTGTCATTGTCGCAAAATGTTCTCGTCCGTTGCGGTCCCAAGAGCTGCAAAATTTCACGATATTTTTAGCACCTGTTCTTTTGTTGTTCTCATCACGTTGTAAGTAATTTAATTTACTAATTTTTGTGTGTGTGTGTGTGTGCGTGTGTGTGTGTGCTTGTGTGTGTTCTATTTGCAGTGTCGCTACCTGGCGCTGGATCAAACTCCGCTGATCATCCAACGATATTACTGATCAACGGCATTGCCGACGAGTCGCAACTGCAGGAGAAACAAAAGCAACTACAACAACAGCAGCAACAACAACAACAGAGCAGAGCAGCGCTGAAGCTTGAACTTGACAACAACAACGAACGAGCAGGAGGCAGTGGACTTACACACCCTACGACACAAGGCCCGGCGCCAACCACACCCGGTGGATCGCATCTACTGCACTTGGAATCTCATCTGATCGAGGACGTAAACGCCGAGCAAGGCGGCGTGGGCATCAAGGAGTTGACGCCCATTGAACAGGAACTGCAGCAGGGCACATCAAAAATAGAGTTGGGTGAGGCGTCACGTGTGATTGAGGTGGAACCAGCGGGTGCCAAGACCAAGCAGCCAATCGAGACTCTCGCACCGTCGCATCAATTTGCCGAGGTTGACGAGACGGCAACGGCAGGCTCAACCGTAGAAGCTGCAGCTGGAACAGCTTCAGCTACAGCAACACCAACAACCCCGCCACCAACCATACCCACAACACCACCAACAACAACAGCAACAACAACAACACCTTTAGCCTCAGAAGAAGTTCGCCAGACCGCCGAGGAGCTAGTGAATGACATTGAACGCGAGTTAATCGAAAGCCTCAGCAAAAATGTAGAAGAAGTCAAGGCTGACAAGGACAAGCAGCTGAAGGGTGACCTCTCGGCAGTGAACTCGCTCTCGCAGCAGGTGGATGCACAACTCAATGAGCTGACAAGCATCCTAAAGAGCAAGCCACAGCCAGAGATCGTAGTAGAGCAGTTGAAGCCTACGGTCAACGAACTAAAGGTGGTCGAAGTACCAACACCCAAGACAGAGGCCGAGGAGCAGCAACGAAAGGAGTTCATTGACTCTCTGCCCCAAATTGAACACGATCGTTTTGGTATTCACACGGATGCGGATGCCAAGCGACTTTCAGCGGATTGCAAGCGGGAGTATTACCAATCCTTGAAGAAATATCTGCTCCAAAACAGCCAGGACAAACCACCAGTGCCGTTGCAGACATATCGCTGGGAGGACCTCAGACGAGCCAGAGAACGGGTAAGATCTCAGAAAATGTCCTCTACCGGCTTAGATTCATAGAGTTTTATCAATGATTTGTGTTTCTCTTGCAGGGCGGTTATCCCTGGACGCATCTTTACAAGCGTCCATTGGGACGTGACGAAGAGCCGGAAATTGTACTGCTGTTGCGCAAGTCACAGGAACTGCGCTTCAAGTCAGAATCTCCCAAGTCCTTGAAGAAGGTGCGCTACGACGAACAGGTTCTAGTCAAGGAAACAGAGCGTTATATACAGGACCTGTCCGAGGACGAGGTACTTGGCAACACAGACGATAGCAGTGAGGAGTCCGACGACTCTGAGAGTGAGTCTGAGCGCGAGCGACACAACGAGGACGCACTCAGTGAGTGCATCTCCTGCGTTTCCGACTCTGTTCTGGCGGTTGGAGGACACGCCAAACCAAGAAAAACCAATCGCTTGGCACATATACGAGACATTATTAGACGCAGGCGCAGTGGACGCACCCACGAGGACGCACAATCTCTGCCCGGCAACTCCGCCAACCCCAGCAGACAGAGCAGTGTGCACGAGTTAGCGCCTCCGCCAGGATCACTGATCCCCAATACAGAGAAGACCCAAAAGCCAAAGAAGCCCAAGCAAAGCTTTGACATTATGAAGAAGTTAAAAAGCTTGGCGGAACGCCAAAAGAAGCGTTTGAACATCAAACGCATTACGCTCAAGAAGGACGAGAAGATTGTCCTGGGTGAGCAGCAAAAAATAATGAAGCTTAAGGCTTCACCAAAGTCGGATCGCAGCGAGATTCCGCACTTCATTGAAAAGCAGGACTCGGATGAAATCCTCGAGCTCGTCGAATACGATGAGTCGCCCTGCAGGAAACGTAACAAGGCAGAAGATCAGGATCAATTTCCTGGCTCAAGTGCAGCTAGCGTGCCAGAGCCGGATGAAATTATTGAACTGCCTGTGGAAAAGACCAAGACTGAAGCACCCACTCTGGAAGTCACTGAACCAACTGAAGAGACATCCGAGGAGCCGGCTGCAGTGGAGACGCCACCAAAGAAAACTCCTCGATTGCGCCGTGAGCATGTCTACGAGGAGATTGGACAGAGTGACGCTTCACTCGACAAACCAATCATGGAATTGGAATCACTTAAAAAATCTCTTACGCGACAGGATCATCTGGCGGCAAATGATATTGAGGCAGCCAAGTCAGTGCCATTGGATCGCATGGGAAGTAGTGAGGAGGAGCAGGTGGCCAATGCCGCTGCTGCTGACAAATCAGGAGCCCTGCTGGCACCACTTTCATCCATTGACTCGACCTCATCGGATGAGGATCGTGCGCGCCTGGCACAATTGTCCCCTGTCACCGAGGAAAGCGACGAACCCTCAGAGGTCCCCGAACTTCGGCCCTCCCTCAAAAAGGAAGCTTCGCCAGCGCCCTCCGACAAGAAGGTAACCTTTTCCTACGTCGAAGACGAAGCTGACCCGCATCGTGAGGACATCGAGCTACCAGAAGAAGTTTTGGAAGCAGTCACCAGTGCTGCCAAGTCAAAGACCGACAAGTAAGTAATGGGCATGGGGTAAAACAGAATCCTGGGCACGACACTAACACAAAACACAACCAACACCGCCACCTGACGCGGTTGTTGATCATCCGTCTTGCAGAAAATCTAACCTAATTGACTTGCTTTTGAAATTGTTACTAACCCTATTGCCGGGAGTCCAGGGCACCGGTGGTGGCAAGCGACGCCGCTGGCGTACCCTTCGGTTTACGCACCAAAAGCCATACTACCAAGATTACCACTACACAAACCACAACCACGACCACATCACAGACACCATACCTACCACCAACAACACCACCACCACCACCACCAGAACTACAACTTCACAAAGCACCAGACGTTCCACTAAGCACTCGATAACTTGGACGCTTTGCTGCTGCCGCTCCAGCGGCGGAGCTAACAAGTTTTGGTAATGGGTTTTAAAGCGGAGATGGCTCTAAGTGGTGACATGATATAAGCCCAAGGTAAGACTCCAAATCGGTAGGAATTGTTGTCGTCCCCCGTTCGTGTATGTGATGTCCCTTCTTAAAGTAAAATCTGGTGTTGGTAAAATGATTTAAAATGGTAAAGAGGGAAATATTAAAATAATAATAGATGGGATAGCAGTAGGCTGATCCTGTTTGGATAAGTCAGGATTTGGCATTTCGATAAGCGATGGGGTGACACAAACGATGAAAAATTGAAAGATTGCATCAATCGAATGCTTAAAGGTCAACGAATGACAAGATGGTTTCCGGCAGGCGGCGGAGCAACTCTCGAAATAGAACCGCAAAGTGCAGGCCAACCAATTGGTACTCCTGCTCCTCGGGCTCGACCAGATCCCAATTATGAACAAGCAGCAACGACGGAATCAACGATGCGATTGTCGGGAAACACAGGGAGGGAAAAGGAGAGGAAGAGTTGGGAAAATTCCTAGAGACTTGTGCGAACCGTCAACGAGGAAATCAAGAAAAACTACAAATAAAATTCATGTCGCGGTTGTTCTATATGCGTGTGCCCGTATGGATATATATATGTATGTGTGTGTGTGTGTGGGTATGTGTGTTTGCCTTTTGCTAATTTTAAAGAAAACATTTTCATTTTTCGACAAAAATTTTCTTAAAATTTGTGTCGCGATACATGAAAAGCTCTCACGAGCTCTCGACTCTCAGTCCTGGCCGATAATCGCAACGATGTAGACACGATTTCGCGCACCGTTCACGGGGCTCAGTGCAATAATATAAATAAGTGACTCAAGTAACACACACCTGACATTTTGTGGACAGATCTATAAAGTCACATCTGTGCACAAAACTATACCAAAAAAAAAAAAAAAACACACACACATCAAAGTCTGCGCTGGATGGAGGATGCGTTGGAACGTCTCACAGCTCACGCACTTTAATCGAAAACCCAAAACCCAAAACCCAAAACCCAAAATCTAAACTGAAACCAAAATCAAATCGAATTCGAGGCGGAATTTAAAGTCAAAAGCAAAACCAACTTTGTATATTTTTTATTTTTATTTTTTTTTTGTTGGGGACTGCAAGTGGAATTTTCGGTTGTGCAAAAAATAAAATTCAATGTCCGATCGCGACGACGGCGACTGTTTTGGTGATGCTTAAAAATAGCAGAGCGACCCACGAACCGCGAGCCACGAACCACACAAAACGACAACGAAACTAAAAACGAATAAAAGCGAAAAGAACAAAAGGAGGGGTGGGGGGACAACAGCAACAGGCCGAAGCAGGCAGAGACAGGGAATAACACAATAAACGGCAAAAACAACGGATACGGATTACCGCCCGGGGCCAAGTAAATAGCCAGAATCGTCAACGGCAGCGACAGCTGTTGGCACTCATCTCGTCCGATCGCTGACATCTCCTCAAGCATTCGCTGACCATGCTCAACTCTCGCCGCTCGGCCTCCGTGGGGGCGCTGCCCGCGGAGAAGAAACATTTTGTGTCGCGTGTGGAGAGCGCCAGTGGTGCCTCTTTGGACGTGCGATGTGCGTGCCAGTTCTTTCAATGCGACTCTCTCCTGCCGGAGCGCGTCAATCCCGTGGATTCACGACCAGGCTCACGGCAGGGTCAGCATTCGGACGAACAGTTCCAACCCTTCAATCTGCAGCATGACAATCTCTCTACATCGAGCTTCGAGGTGGTAAGTCACGCCGATGTGGCTCCTTCTGTAGATCTGAGTTTCATGGAACGCTATCCGGAGTTGGAGCAAACGGCGCGTTCGCGTGGCTTGGTTGTGCGCAGCATTTCGGATGCCACGGAGCCGGAGATTCCCGGCACACAGGGTGCATTTGTTGCTGGTCGACGACGCCAATTGTCGATTGGTGGCTTGTCGTCCGGGAGTGTTGGCCGCTTTGCCGAAACCATGTCCATGCGTAGTGGGCACTCCCTGCGGCGCATCTCTGCAGGAAACTCCAAAACGGATTTGTACTGTGCCGACATAAACATACCGCAAGGCATGACTCGTCCAACAGGCGGTCAACGTTCAGCCAGTGTCAGTCGACGGACATCCAATGCGGATCTGTTCCAGGCTACCATTTTGCCAGGTTCGCTCCAGCCGCCACAGCTGAATCTCATCACAGCCACGCCCACTCCAGGAACAGCAGAGTTTACCCCGCCATTTGCTGGACATCAACCGTCGCCCGCACCATCCAATCAGGACTTTCGCAATGCCAAGCCGCCCCTTTCGCCGGACTATATGCGACCGAGCTCAGCCAACAAGGATAACCAAATTGCTGGAGATCTGTTACCCCAAAACCGGCCAATTGACGTTTCACGATATGGCGGTGATGCAGTGCGTCCTCCACTTTTGCTGGAGACCGATTCGATGCCATTGGTGAGCCCTTATCAATCCACCGTCATGCCCATCGATCCAATTGCCGAGACTGTTGCTGAACTGGAGCAGATTGCCCAGGAGCACAATATTGTGGATATCAGAGATAACATACAGACACAAACCAGACGTCCTCCATCCATAGCAGGTGAAATGAGCGCTAAGCCGCTGCAGGTGGACGAACTTACGAATATCGAAATCGTCCGGGACATTCCGTTCGTGGACATCGATGCAATGGTTTACGAGGAGGAGCAAAAGGCAGTAGAGCATCGTAGTCGCAGTCCAAGGCCCACCAGGCGTCCCAAGTCACCACCAACGGCTCCCGCACCAGCTTCCGCCCATATGGCAACACTGCAGCTGCCCTCGAGTCGACCCAGTAGCCCAACACCAGCTATGCCTTCAGCCGGCACTCCAGCGCAACTTCTCAAACGACAACACACGCCCGAGCGTCAGTTGTCCCCGGAGCGGCCCACGAAGTGGCAGCCCACTCCTGTCACACAACCATCAACAATTGTAGGTCCCATAAACGTGCAGGAGGCATCTCCCGAAGTAAAGAGTTCCTATACGTCGCGGTTTAAGTCGATGTTCAGTTCCAAGCCACAAGAGCCGCGGCAGAAGTCACCAACACCTCAACGGTCACGTTCTCCTTCCCCGTTCACGAACAAGAGAGCGTCACCCCAACGGGAGAAGTCCCCGTCGCCCAGCAAAATGCTTTCAGCTTTTACCAGGAGCAAACAACAGCCGATGTCCATAGTCAGCAGTTCAGCGACGGTGATGAAGCGACAGGATGCGGAGCCCCTTTCCGTGCGTGTTACTGAGACCTTCTCCTTGAAGGTGGATGACATGGATCAATATAGTGCACGTCCAGCCAAGCCACTGGCACCTCCACCGCACGCTCAGACGATGTACAGTAGCCGCGAGGACTTCGCCGCTTCGGAGCGAGCCTCAGTTGATATAAGTGAAGCATTCGCGCCCGTCGTGGTCTCCTCAGTCCCCAGGGGAACAATAAGTAGCATCAGCGGCGGAAGCTTTATCGCGGGCAACAGGAATCTCTATTCCAGCGAGATCGAGATGCCAAGGACCAGTTGGTCGCAAAGTGAATCCGAGTTTCGCAGTTCAAGCAGCAAGGATCCATCGGTTGTCAGTCATGGCAGTCGACCGCTCATATCCATGCCCATTCAGATCTCTGGCAGTGGCCACCAAGTATATCGACCCCTACGTGCACCCTCGGAGCAGCGCTTCAGCGTCGAGGGCAAGTCCTCGTTTAGGGAGCCACGCACACAGTCGCACGATCGCCATGGCCGCCTGACCGGTTCCCAAGATCAGCTCTTTGGGTCGCCGGCTCGCATGACAAAGACGGTTAGTTTCAATTTTGATGAGCGCAAATCGCGCCTCGCGGAATTTGAGTCAGATTCGCCCCTAACCCAAAAGCAAAAAGATCACAGAGACTTCCTCGAGCGGACCTATTTCTCTCGGTAAGCAACTGCTGACCCCAACTTCGGCATAGATCGATCCCCCGAACACACATCCACCCTGACACTCCAATTAGCTAAAAGCTACCAGGGTGACGGCTTTCTTAACTTCCGCTTGCAACAACTGTAAAACAACAACAAGCAAAGAACACAAAAACCCCATCGCTCGACCAAAATCAGCTCATTCTCTGTCAATGTTCACCATTTCATCCTGCACCACTTCTTCCATTGATTCCTTAACTTGTTCTTCTTTTGCAGTGATCATGAATACGAGCCCGTGGGCGTGTCGCCAGCACGTGAAATCGAACCAATAACAACGGCACAGCTGGCGCCAGCCCAGAACGGCAGCAGTCTCCAGCTACCCATGGACATCGACATCGACCTAAGCTCCGCTGGAACAACACCCCGCACCGAATCTCGAACGGACTATGAAATACACACTAGCCAAGTGGATTCGAGCGCCCTAGAGGAACTACCGCTGCAGCCGGAGAATCGCAAAAAGAGTTTCATGGCCTCTGCCCAGGACCGCACACGTAAGATGCAGGATGGCATCCGTACTCAGGCGGGCAAGTTGCGCACCAAATTGCGTACTCAATCAAAGCCCAAGCCAAAACCTGTCTCGGGCAGTCCGAAGGCAAAGGCAAAGGAGCGCAGACGTTTCGCACCCGAATTCTCAAAAATCAAAATGCCCGAAATCAAACGTCCCGATATGTCCAAGTTCAAGGACATTAAGCGACCTGAGTTTACCAAGTTCAACAAGCCGGACATGTCGAAGTTCAAGCTGCCTGAGAAGTTCACCACATTGAAGTTGCGACGCAGCAAAAGCTTTAAAGAGAATGAGTCCGAGTTGGCACCTGATTCCACTGAATCCCCGACCACAACGGCAGACGCTCAACCCGCGCCCCAGAAAAAGAAATTCGAATTCAACTTTGGCACCTACCCAAGGGCATTCCGCAAGAAGAAGCCCATTGATGAAACACCAGTGGCGCTAGAATCGTCCTTGGGCACAGAACGTCTCAGCTTAAGCGTAATCCCAAGCACCGAGACTCAACCGTCCCAGACCTCAACGAGCTCGCCACAAGGAGACCGAGGACCAGGTCCAGTGCGATCTCGCTGGGCGGATAAATTCTCAGATGTGAGCTACAATGACAGCGAAGGATCACGCTACAGACGCTACGGCAGTGAGTTAGAAAGCTTTGATAGGGAATCCTCACTGGAGAGACGTATGAAGGACGACCTGGAGGAGGACACGGCCAGCGAGGCACAACCCCAAGCCGATATGGGAATTATGGGAGGCGTGGCAGACAGTAAGCAGTTTGCCGAATTTGACGAGGAGAACCGTGCCATACACGAGATCTCCAGTCAACGGACCAGGGAGTTTAAGCGCAGACCGATGGTCCATCAGGACTCGGACCTGCGTTCCGAGGATAGTCGCGATGCAGAGGGTTGGACAGAGAACGACATTGAAAAGAACAAGCTTTTACGCAGGGCCGAACTAGAAGCTGAGACAAGTTTCTATAAGTTCCGCGACCTTCAGGATGCCCAATCCACTGCTAGCTCCGGCAAGAAGGTTGTCATGGAAAGGATCGACGACGACGAGTTTTTCTTGCGAAAACGTGGCATCTCCGAAGACAACATTCAGCTTCGTCAGTACATCACCGCAGCTATTCGAGGGGGCTACGATGAGCCCAACGCTCTGGAACACATTTTGGGTTCCACCAAGCCTGAATTGGATCAGCCCGAGGAGTACGGAGAATACGATGTACCGCCGCCAAAGCCGCGACGCCTGCATCGCCATTATCGCCCTGACTTGGACGATTCCCAGGAGTTCCATCGCAGCGACTATGGAGATGATTTATCCATGTCCCAGAATGGCAGCGACTTCCTGCCAAAGCGTCCGCTGCGAAAGGCACGCAGTCGCAGCAAGTACTCGATGGAGGGCAGCCAAGATATGCCCATGGGTGATGGCGGCAGCAGTATCCAATACTTTGACGATGACGAGGATTATCTCCGGCCTCCCTTGCACGAGCGGGCCGTCGCCTCCGACAAGGCGCTCAACAATCTCAACTTTGAAAGCAGAATCGCATCAACGGAGATTCCGCTTCAGCAGAGTCGCCCACAGGCGCCTAGACGCCAGAAAAAACGCACACGCGACGGAGCATCGGTTGAAAAGGACGCAGACTCATTTATCAATGGCTTTGGTGGTAGATCAGTATCGAACACCTTTTTGCAGCCACAGGAAGATGTAAGTAGACAGTCCAAAGTCCTATGACCTATTGACCTATGGTCACAAGTCGTTGAGTTGAGTCGTTATGAATAACGAGGATTGATCAATTATTGCAAACTCCTTCACTCCATCCAGGTAATTGTTTATCGCACTGAGCATGAGTATCATCACCACATACCGCTAGCCACGCCCGACACCTTCACGGACGGCACATCCGCACGTACGCAGCGTTCCGAGGATGAGCGCACCTCCCGTGGCGCCGAGTCGCTGGTGTTAGACGTGCACGCCAAGCCAGAGCTGCAGTATAAGGACCAAGCGCCAAGAATTGAGGACGATGAGAAGTACACCATTGAAATGCAGGAGAGTGATGGGTAAGTGAGGGTCGCATCAAGTCTATTGCGGATGGAATTTTGCTTAGTTCTGCGCTTTAATTAATAGCTATGCCGTCGTGCGTAAGGAGCAGGTGCCCAAGCCGACGCCTCCGGCACGGCGCAAGAAGTTCATACGTTCATCTGGTGAACGTTTCGCAACGTTGCCAAACATGCGAGGATCGCGTGGTTCCCCTCCGCCGGCACGTCCACCGCCGCCGAAGCAGTACACGCCCAGTGAGGACTCACCACTGCCACCTCGTCGCAGATCGGCCGCCAGTCTGGAGGAGATGCCCACCAGTCTGTTGCTCAAGTCAAAGTAAGCACCGCCGCTGCCTCGCTTGCGTTTATGCGTATTTTTTACTTATGATTTGCGACTTTTCCCGATTTGCGATTTGCGACTTTTTGCGACCTTTCAAATGTCTCGAATGCATTTTTGTTAAGTTTTGTTTTATTTTGTTTCCTCGTTTTGTTAAGTCTTAGACCGTAAGAGCCTTAAGCTAAGATCCAGGCAGACGCCTACACATATGCCTGCAACTTATCCTGACACATTATCAAGACACGCACACAAATAAAAACTAAAGACATGAAACACACACACACACGAGCTTGAGCCGCTTTTGTTTCCTTTATCCTTCGCCGCTTGTTGCCCAGACCGAGCCCGTTTCTAATGCTCCTTAAACCCTATTCCCTAGCTTCGCGACGCAGCCGGCGCCGGCGATGCCGGACCGGGATCAGCACAAGTACCAGGAGGAGGAGGACGACTATGAGGAGCCGGGTGCACTGCAACGACCCGAATCACCACGTTCGAATCTGCAGTCAGGGGAGGTGATTAACAAAATGAAATTCCGACCGCTGCCCCCACCACCACGTCCACCACGCGAGAAGCGCTCCACACGCGGTGGCAGTGCTGTGGAGGCCTACGAGGACAGCGAGCGCGTGGCTAGCTCATCCACGGCAGATAGCTACGACCAAGGGGAGTTTGAGGTGGAGGTGTCCACTCAAACGGACCCGCTACCCGATGACTTTGTGTGCGAGGAATTCGAGATTACGGAGGACATGAAGGTCATTGAGCCCCGCCGCTCTACGGGCTCTACGGGATCTACAGGCGGCAAGACCACATTGGATGATCTGCTTCGTGGTGTGCGTGCGCACGAGACTGATGAGGTTGATAGTGCACAAGTTCTTACAGAAGATGAACAACTGGCCAAGGGATTGCAACGCTTCCGAGATGCAAATCAACGCAGTTTATCGGAACGATCACGTGCATCCTCTCAAGCGGATCGTTCAAAGTCACTGAGTCGCCCACAGACCCCGTCATCTGCAGTAATCATTGAGCGACGCGTACCCACCCCAAGCCTAAGCATGGGTGAAGGTGACGCCACTGTTCAAGCAGCTCTTATTGTGCGACCGATCAGTGCCGCCGACTTGGAGGATGATGAACTTCGTCGGGAGGAGGAGGAACTGAGGCGTGAAGGACTACTGTCTGATAGCTCAGTACAGAGTAAGTCAGATGTGGAGACGGCTGGCGAGGAGGAAGAGGATCATGGCGAAATTGCCCTAAGTGATTACGCTGCCAGCTCCGCGGATCTTGATGCCGCAATGGAGCAACTTCAGCAGGCACAGCTCGAAAGTGACTACGACAGCAAACTCGAAGATGATGAAGTCGAACGAACTCTGAGAGAAAGTGAATATGACGAAGAGGACGAAGACATTGCCGAGAAATACTCAAATCACTACGACGAAGAAGAAGACACACAGCAGAAGCAAGAGCCTACAGAACAGGAGCTAGACGAGGCACTGGAAAAAGAGCTGCAAGAGGAAATGGAAAATTTACTGGCAGAGTACCGAAAAACTGAGGCAGAGCTGAAAGAACACCAACTTTCCGAAGAGGAACATATACAAACGGAAGAAGAGCAAGTATTTTCCGAGGAAGAACACGTTTTATCTGATGAGGAGCACGTGCCATCCGAGAAGTACACATTGCATGAGGTGGCCCACTCACCAGAGCCTCTAAAGGAAGAGCCACAAAGCGAACAAGTCCCAGTGGAAGAGACGCCAATTAAGAAGGACGTTGCCGAAGAGCCCACTGAAGCCGAAACCCATGCCAAATTTGTAGCAACTTTACCCACCGAACCCGCAACCGACTACAGCCACGAGATCCTTACGCCCCATGTAGATGATGTGGAAGAGCCAATGCCAATGCCACCGCCACGCCGTAAATCCACAACCGTACTAGACCAACCAACGCCAAGCACAACTCTAATTATAGCCGAGCAGTCCTCACGTGACGTAACGCCCGTTGCCACACTGCAATCACCACCAGAGGCACAGCTACCAAGCCGCATTCAAGAACTGGAGGTGGAACGACTTCGCGTCCATGCTCTGCAGGCTGGACAGATTCAGGTTTCACAGCTACACGGTGGACAGATAAGCGCCGATGAGCTGGCATGCAAATCGGGTCAACTGGTGGTGCAGAACATTGAGTTGCCTCCAGGACTTATAGACGATATTGTGGAGCGAGTCAAGGAGCAGCGTACATCGCTGCTCACTAGTGAAACTCAGACCAGCCGTCAGCCTAGCAGTGAACCTGCCACCAGCGACGTAGAGCCACCAACTAAGCCGCCACGTCACTTTAAGGCCACCGAATCGTCGGCGTTACCGTCACAGAGCAACCTCGATGAACAAACGCAGACAGAGGCCTCTCTGCTTCCGTTACCACCACCACCGACTGTGTATCCTAGCGTAGAGTATCTGCAATCCTTGGCTCCTTTGGCCTTCTACAACCTGCAGCGCAGTGGCGAAGCAGAAATTGCAGAGGCATCAGCAAGTGTATCGGAGCGCAAGGCGCCACACAAGTGTCGCCGCCGCCACGTGCAGGAACACGAATCCGATTCAGAGGTTGAGGAACAGCTGGTTGAACGACCACGTTCTCGATCCCGTCGGTCTCGTACGCGCAGCGCCACACAGCCGCTGGAGGAATACGATGAAGACCAACCAAAGACCGTGGTTCAAGCGGGTCGACAGTTCGTCGCCGCCTGCAGCCTCGAATTAATCCAAATAATCAATCAATTAACGAACGTTGTGCGCGGGGACACCGCTTTGGATCCGGCACATCAGCCCCGAAACATAGCCGCGCTAATGATGATTTTCATATTTATAACATTTGGAGTACTCATCTTTCTGCTGACGGGCCGTCAAGTGCACACACATCACTGGGACTACTTCAATCCGCCTGGCAATGAGGGGAGACAAACGTGAAATGAGCTACCCAAATTTTGGACATCTGTTGCTTGGATTTGGCATAAAGCCAAATGATCCTCGGGCACTTTTGCATTTTGGAGCATGAAACGAATTTAAAAGCGGCCAAAAGCGACCGCTCGAAACCAAAGGCCTTAACCTTAAAGATATACTACATATATACTAATACAAATAATTTAGGAGGGATGATGCGAAGTGGGACGGCAGGAGACGCTGCCTATGAAACTAGTCACAGAGTCACAACAATTTAAATGAACAAATAGGTAAAACAATTACAACTCCTTGATCAGGGGTACCACCATAAATTGTCATCTTATACAGACTTTATAGAACAAATAGTCACGAACTAATCGAAGTGCATCAAGAAGAATAAAAAACACGTCTTTTTTTTAACATAAATTAAAGTTTGGACAACGACAACAATAGCAGCAAGAATATAAACAACATCCACAGCAAGGATTATGTATTAAAATATGTACTTAAACTAAGTAAAAATCATTTACTAACTACTACCTTATATACTTTGAGCAGGCCCTTGAAAGGCTCAAGTCTGTTTACGAAAACCTCGTTTTCTTCATCTACGGATAAAATTTCGATTGCTCATTTTTTTTTTTAATTTTCTATCGCAAAATATTTATGAACACAAAAAAAATATCAAAAAAAAAAGCAAAAAAAAAAATGAAGATTCAATTGTTGAATATTTAAAGAACCAAATTGTTGTTTAACTTGAAAAACTTATGTAGTCGTAACGTACTAAACATTGAATTGTTTTAACTCTCATTAATTCAAAGGAGATGCTCTTATGTTTTTTTTTTATTATTATGATTATTTTAAGAAGTAATTAATCTGAATCGCAAGTACTTGGGAAGAGCAGGGGATGTAAGTACTTTATATATACATACTTATAGAAGCGTATTTTCAATAAAGCGAAGTATCGATTTAAAGTGGATGGATTGTTTTGTGTATTGAAATGAAATGAAATGAAAGAAAGAAAGAACTTACCAAAAGGTAAAGTTGTGAAAAATAGAGTAGATGAAATGTTGATAGGATAAATTAAAATGTGTGTTTTGTTGTTGTTGATAAATTAAATTTGATTATGACATCAGAAAATCTTCGTCGTATTGAACCATTTGGCGTAAGTCTTTGTGACTGCCTTTTTGCGATTTGCTTGCCGCTAAAAAATATCAAATTTGTTAAATTGATTATGAACATACATTCGTACTTCAATTGTTTACCAATCGAGGACCAAACCGCTGACGACGATGCATCATTAATTGGCTCAATTTGAGGCTGTCGGCGTGCCAATTGCACTTGCAAGACAATCCCGTTAACACTCTTGCCGTGCATTTCGGCTATCGCCCGATCAGCTGATTCTGGCTTAGCAAACGACACAAAGCCACGACTGGAATACATACAAAGTGATTTGAGCAATGAAATTAAATTTGTAAATTATTTAAAATACCTTTTTTCAATCTCCATTGAAACATTGACTATGGTACCATAGTCATTAAATGTTTTCTTAAGAAATTCTTCTGTAACTTTGTTGCCTGATACAAAGATTGTGTTACCAGCACGTGGCTTCTCAGGCTGCGTGGCATCTAACGGTGACTTTTCCGTGAGACCCCGTTCCTCACGATCACGCTCTGTGGCGAAATGCTGATACAAATTCTGACGGCGAGGTTCTTCTTTAATAATTTCACTTATAATTGCTTCTTGTGCCACATCATTCTGTGTTGAAGAAAATGGCTGATACGCAGTCACACTTGTTTCTGATGTGGTGCGCTTTGCACGTTCTTGTCCCTTTGGCCGCTTAAATGACGTCTGGTCTTGTTTTGTTTGTTGTTTTTGAATTGCAGGAATGGCTCCACTTTTGATAAGTTTTCGCGCCACCTCCCGTGCATCGCGTGCATCTGTGGGTCGTTTAAATGTCATAGTACTTTCGGGCTCCGGCTTAGGTGCCTTGTGGGCTTGTAAAGCCTTTTTCTGTAAAAAGATAAGACGCATTAAAAATTTACAGTTATTTTGTAAAACCGGCGCAGTTGGGTCAGTACTTTTTTCTTTAACTTTTGGTATTTAGCTTGCAGCATTTGCTCTTCTTCCGTGAGGTTATTTGGGAAATGTATGTACACCATTTTTGTTGGTATTTCTTCTATTTTGATAATGTTTATTTACTTAAATAACTCGAATTATAAACTTTTAGTGCAAATGCAATTTTATTGCAGAGCTCGAAGGATGCCAGATCGCGGTAAATGTAATAGTGTGGCACAATTATAAACATTAACATCTCATGGTATTTGCAGAACATGTTATGTTATGTACGATATGCCTATCGATATAATAAGTTGGGATCTTTACTTGTAAAATAAGGACTACATATAGTAAGAATTAATTCATTTTAATTATTTTTTCTTAATTTTACAAAAAAAAAATAGTTTAAATAAAAACTGGCTCTAATTTATATTAATATCTACGATGAACTCATATATGCACTGTAAAACGTAATCGAACGCTGTTAGGTAATCTGTTGTTTTTCTTTTAATTGCAACTCTGTGGTCGCCATGTTGAGGTTGAACTGTCAAACTTTTTTGTTCCTTCTCTTTCTTTCCGGTTAGCGTCATGGTAAGAGACCACAAAATATTTTTCGCATTTAGTTGAAAAAATGTAAAAATATAAACACTTAAAAAATAAAAATTAAATTAAATAATATATAAATGGTGTAAGGACAACGAATTAAATTGCTGATAACGAAATAAAACAAAACAATAATGTTTTCGTTTGAAAAATGTATAAGAAAAATTTCACGTGGTGGCTCATAGCAGCGCAGTCGGCAGTCAACATAAGCGCGTTGCCCATACACAGAAATTGTAAACTTAAATTTATCTTATAATAATTTAATGCTAATTTTTGTGCTTGCAGCCTTTCGAGAGATTCGTACAAACTGGTCGTATTGCCAAGGCCTCCGCAGGTCCCCTGAAGGGGCGCCTTGTGGCCATTGTTGATGTCATTGACCAAAACAGAGTAAGTCTGTCTATAAACTTAGAGAAGCAACTTGTGGTATTCGCCTTAAATTTAAATAGCTGCACATGATGATAATATGTCTTCTTGATAGGAAGTGCCAACTGACACATATATGAAGCTATCTTGTTTTCACTGAAAGCACGCTACTTGTTTATAAGCGAATTCCACAAATGCTGTCAACCATCAATGACAATGAGAACATAACCCATCTTAATGCTTGTATTCTATTTTCTAGGTTTTGGTTGATGGTCCCTTGACTGGTGTCCCACGTCAGGAGTACAGATTAAACAATCTGCATCTGACCAAGTACCGCATCAAGTTCCCATACACAGCGCCCACACGCATTGTTCGCAAGGCTTGGGTGGACAGTGACCTGAAGGCCCAATGGAAGGTTAGCCCCTGGTCCGTCAAGGCGCAAAACATTTGCAAGGTGTGTATTAAATATTTGTCATTAACAAAGAAAACGAAACTTTTCGGCGTGCCGAAAGTAACTACTGAAAATCATGGACATGAACGTTGGGCATTGTCCATCCTGATTTTTAGAGTGTTTCAACGATGTGAATTGC
This sequence comes from Zaprionus lineosus, assembly GCA_035044505.1. Classification (NCBI taxonomy): domain Eukaryota; kingdom Metazoa; phylum Arthropoda; class Insecta; order Diptera; family Drosophilidae; genus Zaprionus; species Zaprionus lineosus. The sequence continues at coordinate 2,225,607 of JAWNNX010000694.1, read as the reverse complement.
TGCACATGATGATAATTGAAAGTTCTTGATAGGAATTGCCGGCTGATACATATATGAAGCTAAATCTTTTTTTAACTGAACGCAGCATACGCTTAATTCCTTAAGTATTTTTTTACAATTTCAAATTTACTTACGAATTTTATTTTACTTTTAGCGCTCGCAATTGAATGACTTCGACCGCTTCAAGCTTCGCTATGCCAAGCGCCAGCGCAACAAGCTGCTGACTATCGCATTCAACACATTGAAGAAGCGCACCAAGTCCGATGGCACACCACGCATCCTCAAGAAGGATCGTCGCGAGCGTCTGCGCGCCGAGAAGGCCAAGGGTGGCAAGAAGGTAGCGGCCAAGAAGTAAACATAAAAATTTTAACGAAAGTAACTGCTTGATGAACATCCAACACAAAGGAGCAAATAAAAGAAGTGTTATTTTTAGGAAACACATGAAAACCTAGTTATTTATTTTTTTTTTTTTTTGTGTCTGTGTGAGTGAGATCCATGGGTAAGGGGTGCTGTTCGATTTGCTATCTCTTTCGTGTTCATGGGCATGGAATGTGAGATACGATAAAAAGTGATGTAAACCCAAGGAAACTATGGCCACAAGAGTTCCCAATGCGGAAGTTCTAAACTATTTGCGCTCGACGCAAGGAAATGTAATTATCGGATTATATAAATATATATATGTGGAATATCTTCCTTCTCGTAAACTATGTCGGAAGAAAATAAATGACGCAGAGGTGCGAGACTCCATCGCAACAACAAAAAAAAACAAACAAATGCAAATATAAATAATTAAAGAGTTTCTGTAAATGACCTTAACGTTCCATTAGTCTAAGGACTTGGAAGTGTTATGGGTTATGCATAATTGGAAGAGGATTGATAGGATCTTGGCTTGTATAATTTGTGTTGAGCTTGGCTTAACATTTTTATTTGCTGCTATAAAAGAGAACAATGAAATTTGAATTGCAATTTCCTAGGTTAGTAACAATTGTCAGGAGCCTTTTTGGAGTAGATGGTCTTCCAATTGTTGGGGTGATTGTAGCCCAAAAGAATTGGCAGATGAAGGAACAAAGTGATATGCTTGCCTTGTATTGAAGTTGACACTTTGACCCATTTGCGTAGCCAGTCGATCATCTCATCGTTGCTCAGGCCCTCCGAATTCAGCCCGCGCAGGTTGCATGAGTAGCGTAGTGCCTCTACACTCATGTTATGGACGCCACCCTCACGTGTGATGGCGAGGTCCATGTAATGCAATAGGAACGCGTGCTCATGCAGGCGATGTCGCTTGAACACGCTGTTTGGCAGACCATGCAACTTGACTAGACAATTCTATAAGGAGCAGGCCAATGGATTTTAAGAATGGTTAATGGAAGCGGGATTTTCGATTGGAATGGAACGTACAATGTGTTTGCGCGGCATGCCCAGTAGAGAGTAGGGTCCATCGGAGAACAGGTCCTTCACGGATAATAAAGCTTCGGGTGTGGGATGTGTGCCGCTGCCAAGTTGTCCCAAGATCTCCCTAAACTCGCTATGGAGGCTATTCGATTTTAAGGTCTTTAGCTTCGCTTGGAGGCATCGGAACACAGGCTTGTTGCATTGTAGTCTGCGTTTCAGGTAGTACCTCTGGAATTCGATTCGCTGTTGTGTCGTCCAAAAGTGGGACGTGAGAAATATGCGAGGGTACCAAAAGCTGAGAAGGATTTAAATCGTTAGATAACTGATATCCTTGTGGATTATGTTGAGCGCCTTACACGAGTGGAAAGAATGCATAGCCTACCATGGGCAGTGAGCAGCCAATCAAGGCCGGCGCCACTTTCATCATATCGCGCGGCATTTGCATGTAGTGCTCCAGCTCCTGTCTGTTCAATGCTCTAATGCCTTGCGGGGAGTCGCTTACGATGCGTGCAATCTTAAGAAAGCGTTTCATGTCTGCAAAGAAGTCCTTTACACCGTCAAAGAAGGCGCGATAGAGCTGCATCGCCTTTGGAAAGTTCTTCTCAAGGACCTTGTCATAATTTTTTACATAGTTGAAGTACCGCGTGAAAATGTAGTCCTGCATATTGTCCCGCATTTGTTCACGCTTCGACTTCTGTGTGTCCAAGTCTTGCTTCTTCTCATCTTGGTCTTGAGACGTTCCTTTTTGGCGTTCTGACATGTTGATAGACCCCTTATGTGATATCTGCTGCTGCTTTGCATTGGCATCCCAGCCCGCCTCATAGAGCACCTTGCCAACGCTGGTTATCTCAGCAGCCACATTTCGTTTGATTTGTGGAGGTACCGTTGCACTTAATCCCAGCTCCGACTGTCTGGCAGTATTTGGAGTAGTTGCTCTATCGCTGATGTGAATGCACAATTAGTAGTTGAAGGTTTTATGGGGACTGTCTCACCTGCTCGTCGTTTTTGAAGACTGACAGGCACTGTACAGATGCAGTAACCGATGACGTTCCTGGGGCCATCTGATCAGCTGGCCACTTACGTGGTGCAAACGAGCCACGCGCAATGCCAACGCCATTCTCACACAATTTCAATCTAATGCGCTCTGCCGCGTATTTTATTACGCAACCACTGCAACTCCGATGCAGGAGCCAGCGCACAAAATTGTTTTACTTAATTATACTAATCTTTAAATCTTCTTCTTGCAATAAAAGCCGCTACCAACTTCACTCGGTAAGGGCATGGAGGCACATGTTGCTAAGTGAGCCGTGTTTGCATACATGTTGCTAAGGCGCTGCTATTTTGTACGTCAGGTACATGTTGCTAAGACAACAGAACGAGCGTTGCCACCGTCACGCAACATTCGTAATTAAAACGTTGTAAAATTTTTGTCGCGCGATAAAAAAAAAATAAATTAATATATGTGAGTGGAAATAAAACGATTTACAATTTTTACAATTCAAACTACTTCCAAGAGTCTGGTTACTTTTTATATTCCCAAGACATTCAATTGACTCGAGCGCGCGAAACGCTGCCGATTTATTTGAAGTGTCCGTAAAAGATAATTGTGCGCATGGCAGGCCTGAACACCTAAACTTTCAGCACGTTTTGTGGACAGTTTTTTCCTTCAGTTTACCCGGAGAAGTGTTTGGCGTCAGTTGTTTTCCCGCATTTTAAATTTGTTATTAAATTTCAAAGTTTCTTCAGTTGCATTTCGAGTCATACGTTAAATATTTTATAGGGAATTGCGTCTTTTTAAATGTTATTCTTAAGTTCGCCGTTTTGTTTGCGACCGGAAACGGAAATGCGTTAAGGCTTAAACTCGTTCAAAGGCTTTAGACTTTCGCACGTGTGTACAAGTGCGTATCTACGTTTGAATTGCGTGTATATGTGTATGTGTGTGTGAGTATGTTTGGAATGTGTGTCTGGGGTGTGTGTGAGTGTGTGTAAAGACCTTCAACAAGAAGCGTATAAAGCGAAGCGCGTGTTCAACTGACTTTCACTTGTGCGAAACCAGACCAAATAGTGAATTAATTGAAAGGCAGCCGCAGCATCCTTTAACACTCATTTACTCCTGTGTGTATGTGCGTGTGTGTGTGTGTCCGAGCATGGGCAAAGCCTTTGTCGCTGTCCATCTCATTCATCGCAGTAGCTGCGGACTCAGCTGCCTGTGATATGTACATATAAGGTCAACAGAGGCAGGGCCTTCTCTGTGTTATTTACACATGTTCATGTGCCGAACTATAATAGTCCTTTGCTCCTTTGTTTACCCAGCAATTGAAGCTAACTGAAAGGTAAACTTGGCATCGATATGCCCTCAAGCGGTGCCAATACAAATACAAATGCTATTGGCGGCAGGCTAAAAATATCCTTGAAGGAGCCCCTCATATTCAAGGGAGAAATTAAGTTGTTTTTTTTTTTTTTTCAAAACTTCCCTGCAGCATTTCGTATGGGCGGCAATATGAATTCCCTCTCTGTTCACGGCTAAGGATAATAAACTTAAGCCTCAGGACACGTTAACGCAAGTTCAAGGCAACGCAGGAAATAAGCAATTTGTCAGCGTCTTGGCGCTTTGGCTGTCATGACAAACTTGTTTACATCCGCGTGAACACATATATCTACACCCACACACACACGCACACAGACACACTCGCATACATACGTATATATACATACACATACACATATAAAGATATTCCCTATTATTTTTTATTATTAATGGATTTTCACGAAAAGTGACAGTCACTTTATTAAATTTGGAAAGTCGTGTGTGAGTTTCACACCTCAATTACCTTTAATTCCCTGAAATGAATAGCCGAAGATTTGCCAGGACATAAGGTACCCCATATCCTGACTTATAGGAAATGTGCGCAATCATCAATTTATTTTATAGAAGTTGATATAGGTTCGACCTTAAGTTGAGTTGCTTAGCTCAAATCGAATAAACAGGATGATTATCCCTTTTCTACTATCCTTTCTTATAACCCTGTTTATATCCTTTTAATAATGTCACACACTCGCTGCAAGAGCTGAGCCTTAATTACGCTTCATAATAAGTGATCTCAATTTGAAAACAATTCTGGGCGGTATTTAAACCATTTCCAAAGTTTCCTTTTAACATTTTCATGAAAATTGCTGCAGGCGATGAGGTGACAACGAGACGAATGTAAAGTATGCAAATTATCGTCCTTTCACCGCGTGGCAAAGTTGCAGAAACTTTTCCCTCTTTGTTTTTTGCTTTTTAAGCAAGGACATGGCGGCTGTTCGGCGACATCATGTCAATGTCTTGTGGCAACAAAAATACCACAGCACGAGCCTGCCACACAGGACCTGCTGCATGCAACAACAACAACAGCAGCAGCAGCAGCAGCAGCAAACACGACAACAGACACATGTGCACATGTTCACATGTTCACATGTTCACATGTGAAGACGCGTGAATTCATCTGCTCATCTCGTGGCTCCTGCTTTGGCATTACGATGTCTGCCCTTGTGCGCCGCAGGTGTCATTTTAATGAATGCGCATACAACACACTGCATTTTCAGCTGCCACATGCAACATTCTTGCTGGGGAACAGCCCGACGGTTGTTTAAGTAATAAGCGATGCCAGAGACCCTTGACTTTTCCTACACAATTTGATGTGACTGCTCGATTATCTCTTTAAGTGTGCGTTAAAGGACCCCGTAAAAACCCCCTCGCTGAGATTGGAAAATCTCTTTGATTTTCCTTTCCCTTCTCGCTCTGAGAAAATCGTGCAAAAATAGTTCATAGATTCTATATAAAACATTTGATAAATTATTATGTTTTAATAGTTAAATAAATTAATTTGTTTTTTGCAGCAGCTTTTGAAATCCTTTAAGGATGGCATTTAGACTATGGAAAACAGCCAAGAGATCTGACTGCAAGTTCAAGGCAGGAGCATGAGCACAGGCAAACGAGGGAAGGAGAAGGATGCGAAGGCCACATTATAGAGGGAATCAAAAAGCTTCTAAGGACAAAACCTACAAGGATAAGGATAAGGCTAGGGATTAGAGCACAGCTAAGGATAAGGATCGAAAGCTTTAACTATGGCCATCAGCATTTGGGGCTATAATCACTTTGTCATCAGCTCCATTGTCATTGTCAGTATGCAGCTGATGTTCTTCCTGCTCAACTCGCTGCTGCACTTGGACAAGCTGGCGGATTTTGCAGGCGGCGTCAACTTCATCGTCATCGCGTTGCTGACCTTTTTCCTGGGACAAATTGATCGGCCGTCCAAGGTGAGTTGAGTAAGGTGAGGCGGGGGAACGGATGCCCAGTGGATGCTTATGGTCCATGGGGTTTCCATTACCTGTAGTTGGGTGTGTTAGATATTTGTTGTTTTCAGCTGCTGACATTGAAAACTTAATTTCACACTCGTAAGCACACAGCCCACGGCGAGGGTGCGAGTAGGTGGCAGGGAGAGAGTTGCAATGGAGAGGAAGTAAAGAGAGAGAAAGAGAGAGAGAGAGAGAGAGGCAGAGATGGAGAGGGAAGCTGTACAATGCGTGAGCCTGCACTTCCGATGCCTGCACACTGAACAACAAAAAAGTTACGCCCACTTGGCCCACTTTATAGTTGTTGCTGCCGTTGTTGTTGCTGCCGTTGGCTGCTTCAGCGAAATGACCTTGTCTGGCAGGCAATGGCCTTGGCCCTTCAACCAGTTGTTGTTTGTCATTCCGTCTACCCAATTGTTTGCCATTCCACTCCTTGTTGCCTCTGCTAATTTAAGCCAGCAAAATATTAAAACTGAAGACAGCTTACCTTCAAAATGCAAGTCATTTAAGTATTCAAATGCATTTAAATGCCCAGAACTCCTCCGCGTCCTTACGCCTTTATCTCTCTGGTAGCCGAATAAGAATATAGCAAGCTCTTAACAAGTTATAGCGAATAAACTAGTCAGGCTGCGAGGAAAAGTTATGCTATAGGGAAAATTCATTTATCGGACAATTCCCCTTTTCCAATCACCAGCAGCGCCCAAATGTATGCTATGAATTTTGGACTTTATGCGCTGTCAAATTGGTTTTTTATTTACTTATTTATAGCCTGGGCGGAAATTGCGTAAAGTGTTGTAAAGTGATTTTAACTTGACAATTTTTGCCAGGTAACCTAATGGAAGGCAGTTGTTCATTTTTATGAATATTTCGATGGCATCTGTAGGCGAACTGTCAGTTGCATCGCAATGAATAAATAAAGTGACTGCCGTGGACCGGAGTACCTCGCCACGTCCTGGGGCCGCACTCCGGAGAATTGCAATCACTTATTGCGCAATAAATGACCCGCCGGAACCCACCTAGGCCACACAATGGTGCAGAATGGCAAATGGAAAACCTATCACTGAAGTAGTCTACGGAAAATCGGCCTCGTCAGTCGTCAGCGAACTCGACTGAGTGGTACCCTGTCATTGCCTTGAATGACAGCTAACAAAAAAATCCCATGTTCAGCTGCGTTTTGTGTCCTTTTCCTTACTTCCTGTCGACACCTGCACCGCCTTCACTGGATAGTAGTAGCCTATCCAGGTTAGACTTTAATATTCACAGAGTGTGCAAACGAAGCTTCTTCAACTGCACAATCACGGGGTACTCAAATAGGACAATAGAATAAAATGCAAGGACATGGAAAACAATTTATGAGAATTGCAATCGGTTAGCAGAAAAATTGTGTTTTTTGTGAGATATTTTTTCCATCGTTTAAAGCTTCAAAGCGTAGTTGATTCTGGATTTTCGAAATTCATTCTAATCACAAATTTTATTTCTTTCCATTTAAAGGCCTACGAGAGTCGCCAGTTGATGGTCACCGTGTTTGTGTGTCTGTGGGGAGCCCGGCTCTCGGGGTATTTGCTCTATCGAATCATAAAGTTGGGACGGGACAAGCAGTTTGAGGACACGCGAAGGAACGTCATACGCTATGCGGTCTTTTGGACCTTTCAGGTGAGTTCAGATCAAAGGACAATATTAAAATGAAACCTGTGGCCAATTTGGCGATTTCATCTAGCGTCCATAGTGCTGCAAGCTTTCAGGACTAAAAATCCACTAAAATAGTTTCAATATTAAAAAGTTCATCCTGGCGAGGGCCGCATATGCGAATGTCAACGTTGTCAGATATGGGCTGGTGGGCGATGGAAGAGAGAATGGAGAGGAGGGGGATGTCTCAATCGTTGCCTGGCCAGCAAATTGCATGACATCGTGCAAAGGTGTGGGCAAGCCTTCAACATAGACGCCCTTTTCTTCTCCAAGCTCTCAAAGGAACCCCCATTACATGTGTGCCACTGAGCCGTGAGGCTTGCGACGATTCAAACGGCCGTTGGGCTTTATATGCCACATGTGTTGCTTGCTTTGTGTGTGTGTGTGTGTGTCTGTGTGTGTGTGTGTGCGTGTGAGCACGCAAGTGTATGTACTCGAGATATTTTGCTGTCCCTTGTGTCCCGTTCCCTGTCTCCTGTCCCATATCCTTACGGAGCACATTTATCGCAGTATTTGGATTGCAATCGCTTGCTGGCAAGCGGTTTTAAGTCTGTCCACTTTTCATCTAAATACCATCTGAATCCCTGACATTCCAGGCCGTGTGGGTGTCGGTAGTCTCGCTGCCAGTCATAATTATCAACTCGCGTCACACGCAGCCCCAGGCTGTAAAGGGGATGACCACATTAGATTCCACGGGCACGGGAATGTTTATCGTGGGTCTTCTGGCGGAGACCTATGCTGATTTGCAGAAGTTCTCCTTCCGTCAGGATCCCGCGAACCATGGGAAATTTTGTAATGATGGTGAGTTGCACGACTCGTTTCGCATAATGATTATAATCCTAATAGTATTTTCTCAAAAGGACTCTGGAGCCTTTCTCGACATCCAAATTACTTTGGTGAGGTGATCATTTGGTGGGGCATTTTCGTCATATCCCTGAATGTGATCACTGGCCACGAATGGGTAGCCATCGCCTCGCCCATCTTCACCACATTAATTATATTATTTCTGTCGGGGATTCCGCTGCGGGAACGTAGCGCGGATGAGAAGTACAAAGCGTAAGTAACCTTATGAGACAACTGATGCCAAGGATCATAATGGATATTAACCATTTCTGTTATTTTTGTTAGTCAGGTGGAGTACAGAAAGTACAAGGCTTCAACTTCACCATTAATACCCGTCCCGCCGGCTGTGTATGAGGAGGTGCCCGGCGCCCTAAAATTCATTTTGTGCTGCGAGTTTCCCATTTACGACACGATGCAATTGCACAAGGATACGAGTCCCTATTCACTTTCCATTGCTCGATCCCACTCGCACATATAGCAGTCAGTGGCCCACTCCAGCAGCGCGGCTGCTGGTGTGGGTCAACAGCAGCACACCCACTCGCTGAGCCACCCGCACCACCTGCACAGAGGTCACTGCTATGGCGCCGACGGAGGGCTTGCCGAGAGCCATCATAACTGTGGCGGCAGCTGTCGCAATGTTCATGTCAAGTCCAATCCCTATCAATGCGAAGCAGGCTATGGAAACTACGGGGTACGGAACATGGATGATGAGGATACGGACGATGGTATCATATACCTCGCGGGCCAGACGTGCCCGAAGGCCAGGACCCACTATTTTCATAATGCACCACCGGTGCTCGACTTGGAGGCCGATACGCCGCAGCACAAGGCGCCAAAGTGCAGATACCTGGCGGAGGAGGAACTCGCCTCTGACTATGATGAGGATATACCACCTATCGATCTAAGCAAAGGCAATAGCATTGAGAGCTTTGAGCACCGCGTCCACACAGCAACTGAACATTCCCTGAATGCCGAGGGAAACCCAGTGACCGTGACTACAATATTGTGATTAAATTCTAAGCTTTTTTTGAAGGAGTTAATCCCACTTTTAATTATGTTTTCCATTTTCCATTTTCCATTTCCTTCCATATAAGATAAATAAGTGCCAAGAAAGTATCGCTAATTGTTTATAAAACTTGAGAAAATCTTTGGATTAAAATGCATGCTTTAGACATATTGTCATATATATATGTACACATGTATATATGTATATACGTATATATATATATATATGTATATATGTATGCATGTATATATGTACATATGTATATATGTATACATGTATATATGTACATATCTACATATGTATATATGTACATATGTATAAGTATACATATGCATATATATATGACATTCTTTGCTCATATAATTATCATATAAAAATCGTGCCTATTCGAAAAATTTGTAGAATGTTGCACCCTCTGAAAGTAAGTTAATAATCCCCATTGTTGATTATGAAGAAGTTTAAAAAAATTGTTAAAGAAATTCGAGTTAAGTATATCAAGTCCTTTGATTATCAATCGTATGATATATATATATATATATCATGTATACGCATACAGTATAAAAAATACGCCCCACCAACAGAACAGCCACAACACATGTACACATATACATACATGCAAATGTCTAACGATGAACTAATACCAGAACATATCCCAAGCAAACCCACGTTCAATATTTTTAATACATATACAATATGAACTTAAAAGTACAAGAAATCGAATATCGATCTGAATGCTAATCTTATTTTATATATATGTGGATGTATATGTATGTGTACATATATGTATACGCATATATGTACACATATACATGAATAAATATGGAAATATATGATAGTGTTGGGAGGGGAGAAGTTTAAAGGAGTGTTAGAAATATTTATATGGATATTGGTAAGAATAATGCGGATGTGTCGTGTTTTCAAAATAATCTCAATTTTTAGCAGTATTATTAAATAATTATAATGCATTGTACCTAATTAATTAATCTATGATAATAATAAAATAACAATAATAATGCCAGACAATTGAAAAAATCTTTCGAGAGTCGAGGGTGCGGGTGCTGGGTGGTGGGTGGTGGTCGCTTTTCTAAGATGAATCGAGGGCAGGAAAATGCTCAACGTGGAAAATCTTTGCAATTGGAAAAAGCAAAAAAAAAACAGTTTCAAATCAAAGTGGGCCGTAAACTGGATCATAGTAGACTTTACGTTTGTGTGCCCGGAACAGAATTAACGAGTAGAGCTCCGATCAGCATGTAGAATCAGTTCCCTTATTTATATCGTTGAGCACACACTTATAGTAAAAATTTAAAGTCTCTAAATTTTTAATGTAGTTTCTAGTGAAAAAGTTTAGAAAATTTTATCCCATAAAAAAAAAAAAAGTAAAAAAAAATAATTTTCAAATTTTTTGTACAAACATTGTTTGGATCATAAAATTACGTAGTGGTTTCCAAGCAAAACTTGCTCCAACATCGTCATGCTTGGACTAACGCGCCGAGTCGGATTTCGCTTAGGCCGACAAAGTCAGGTGTGCCGACAATATGCCTCTCAGGCCCTCAACCAGATGTTGATGCTGCAGCAGATGGACATCTGTGCTGATCAACCCTCTCGTGGTTTAGTCATTGGGGTATATGCGGATGAGGAGGATAAGAATGATGCTGGTATCCTCACTCATGCGGGCTGGCGTTACAACGTGCAGAAGACAAATGGCCGGCTTATTGAGGTCCTGCGTATGTCTGGACCCATGCCCAAGCGAGGCGAGGCTCGCTTACTATTTGCCATCGAACCCGAGCGTATTCCTTACTATTCTGTTGTGGCTGTGGTCGGTCTCGGCAAGGAGTGCCTGGGTTATAACCCTTATGAAGTAATTGATGAACAGAAAGAAGCAATTCGTCGCTCAGTAGCCAGAGCCTGTCAAGTCCTTGCTGAGCTAGACACAGATCGCATTGAAGTTGAGAATTGTGGACATGCTGAGTCTGCGGCCGAAGGAGCTGCACTAGGAATATGGGCTTACCAAGAGATGCGTGACCCCAAGACACGTATTTCGATTCCTTCCATTGATTTATATGCCGTCAAGGATGAAGTCTGCGATATTGAAGGATGGCGCATTGGGCTGCAGAAGGCTGCTGCCCAAAATCTAACGCGACAACTTCAGGAGATGCCATCCAATCTCTTAACCCCAACCGCTTTCGCCCAAAATGTGGTCGAGGTCCTCTGTAAATCTGGTGTCAACGTTGAGGTTAAGGTTGAAGGATGGGCGGAAAGCCAATCGATGCATGCGTTCCTTGCTGTGGGCAAAGCATCCTGCGAGCCACCAATATTCTTGGAGCTAAGCTATTATGGTACTTGTGCCGAGGAGCGTCCCATTGTCCTAGTTGGACAAGGTATTACCTATGATGCTGGTGGTCTATGTCTTAAGAAACGTGGAGAACTCTATTATATGCGTGGCGACATGACTGGAGCCGCGGTTGTAGTTTCCACTTGCCGTGCCGTTGCTGGACTTAGGCTACCGGTGAACATTCGGGGTCTGATTCCACTTTGTGAGAATGTTATTGGATGTAATTCGTTCCGTCCTGGCGATATGGTGAAGTCGATGAACGGCAAGACGATCGAGGTCCAGTGTACCGACCATGAGGATGTACTCGTCCTGGCTGATGCATTGCTCTATGGTCAAAACTTCTGCCCCAAGTGCATCATTGATATTGGTACCTGCTCGGGCTACATGCGACAAGCCCTAGACGAGGCGGCTTGTGGCATCTTCACAAACTCCGAAATTCTGTGGCAACAAATCAAGCACGCGAGCATGCATACCGGAGACCGTGTCTGGCGCTTCCCACTATGGAACTACTACAGCAAGGCCGTCCGTGCCGGTGGACGCAGTGATGTACAGAACTACGGCATTGGCCGTGGTGGACGTCCCTGCAAGGCCGCTGCTTTCCTGAGGGAATTTGTGCCCTGTGGACAATGGATGCACGTTGTACGTGATTATGACGGGTCGTAATTTTAACGATTCTATATCCGACTTTTTTTTACAGGATGCGACTAACGTGATGATTACAAATGGCTTAGACTTTGAGTATCTACGTCGTGGAATGGCAGGCCGTCCCACACGAACACTTATTGAATTTATTGCTCAGACGATATGTAAGGACACTGCGCCCAAGATGGGAAAATAACGAATGTTAATGTCGGAAGATGACTGTACTCTCAAACCACGTTTAAGATTCATGTGTATATGTACAGTGTTCAAAATCTAAAGTTTTTGTGTATTTTTGAATTTAATAAATATTTGAGTGTAATAAAATTAAATGCGATTTTTTTTTAAATAAAATAAAAAAAAATAGAATATAAAAATTGAAATATAAAATTTTTTAATTTACATCCCAGCATCAAGATCATATTTTATTTGCAGCGAACTTAAAATAAATAAAATGCGAGGTGGTGACTTATAGATGAAGAAATGGAGGGGGGGTCATTTGGAGATTTTATATACATATAAATAATATATATTTATATATATTACTATTATAAGCCGAGTATATATTCTTAATAAAAAGTCCATATAAAAATCCCAATCGTATATCGTATATTCTATATTTTATATTATATATTTATATATATTTTATATTATATATTTATATATATTATATATATATATAATTATATATGCTCAATTTATAGATATATATATATATAAACTGAGATCATCAATTAATATAAAGCCCGTCGAAATACATATATATCTATCGTAATTTTACATATTTATATATTATATATCGTAAATATATTTTTTATATATAAAGGGTCATTTATATACCTATCGTATGGTTGGAGGTTCATTTGTAGATTTAATATAAATATATTTGATATTCATGTTTTTTAATTGCAATAGTACATAAAGCTAGCGCAGGGGGTCTATTTAAGGATAATTTATATACATGTATATATTTATATAAACTGAGTATATAACTAAATAGTACAAAGCTCGAATAAATTTACATATATAAATCATAATAATGCATATGTCGTATATCTTATATATGGTATATAAGTTTTATAAATGGAGGCTCATTTGAGGCTTATATGTAAATATGTTTTTATATAAACTGAATATATAATCTATCAAGTATAAGAAAACCCGTATAAAATACATATATACCTATGGTTTCAATATATGTATATATAATAATAGTATATATAAATAAATAAATAAATATGTATGTACCTATCCTATGCGTTTCAAGAATGGAGAATTATTTGAGGACTAAATGATGTCGGGGAATTCACATATATCAAGTCAGATAAGTTTAGTCTATGTAACTGTACTTTATGTATAAATGTTTTTAGTTTTGAATTTGAAACACCTTAGAAAGAATCGTTTTGTAAAAATATCGATCAAGTAGCTTGGGGTGTTTGGAAGCTAAAGTTTAGGGTAAGGGACCTGTGAGCTAAGCATTTCAGTCTCATTTTCATTCGTTTGGCGACAGAACACGCATCAATTTTCAGTATTAAAAAAAAAATTATTCGATTCGGCATTACCTAAAAAGGGGTGCTTAAAAAGTTGTAAACGTTATTAGAGAACACAGTTACACAAGTTAATTTAAAACCCATATTTAGTACAAAATGTTGCGTTTGACAGGACGACTTGCTTTCCGAGCCTTCCACTTGCGAGGAAGTGTTGCGAGGCGGCAGTATTCGCAGATGATAAACCAGATGCTGCAGATCCAGCAGATGGAGATCTGTGCCGACCCTCCATCCCGTGGCTTAATTATTGGTGTATATGCTGACGAGGAGGACAGGAATGATGCCGGTATCCTTACCCAAGCTGGATGGCGGTATAATGTTCAAAAGACGCACGGACGGTTGCTGGAGGTCCTGCGTATGTCTGGACCGATGCCTAAACGTGGGGAGACCCGAATGCTTTTCGCTATTGAGCCCGAGCGTATCCCGTACTATTCCGCTGTGGCTGTGGTCGGTCTAGGAAAGGAGTGCCTGGGCTACAATCCTTATGAGGTGCTTGATGAACAGAAGGAAGCAATAAGACGCTCCGTTGCAGATGCATGTCGTCTAATGGCCGAGTTGGACACTGATCGAATAGAAGTCGAGAATTGCGGCCACGCTGAGTCCGCTGCTGAGGGTGCCGCCCTGGGTATTTGGGTATATCAGGAGCTGCGCGATCCCAAGCGTCGAATGGCCGTTCCATCCATCGATTTATATACGAACAAGGATGAGATTTGTGATATCGAAGGATGGCGCATTGGGCTGCAAAAGGCTGCTGCCCAAAATCTAACGCGACAACTTCAGGAGATGCCATCCAATCTCTTAACCCCAACCGCTTTCGCCCAAAATGTGGTCGAGGTCCTCTGCAAGTCTGGCGTCAACGTTGAGGTTAAGGTTGAAGGATGGGCGGAAAGCCAATCGATGCATGCGTTCCTTGCTGTGGGCAAAGCATCCTGCGAGCCACCTATATTCCTTGAACTGAGCTATTATGGTACCTGTGCCGAGGAGCGTCCCATTGTCCTAGTTGGCCAAGGCGTAACCTATGATGCTGGTGGTCTGTGTCTGAAGGAACGTGGGGAACTTTTTAATATGCGTGGCGACATGACTGGAGCCGCGGTTGTGGTTGCCACTTGCCGTGCCGTTGCTGGACTTAGGCTACCGGTGAACATTCGAGGTCTGATTCCACTTTGTGAGAATGTTATTGGATGTAATTCGTTCCGTCCTGGCGATATGGTGAAGTCGATGAACGGCAAGACGATCGAGGTCCAGTGTACCGACCATGAAGATGTACTCGTCCTGGCTGATGCATTGCTCTATGGTCAAAACTTCTGCCCCAAGTGTATCATTGATATTGGTACCTGCTCGGGCTACATGCGACAAGCCCTAGACGAGGCGGCTTGTGGCATCTTCACAAACTCCGAAATTCTGTGGCAACAAATCAAGCACGCGAGCATGCATACCGGAGACCGTGTCTGGCGCTTCCCACTATGGAACTACTACAGCAAGGCCGTCCGTGCCGGTGGACGCAGTGATGTACAGAACTACGGCATTGGCCGTGGTGGACGTCCCTGCAAGGCCGCTGCTTTCCTGAGGGAATTTGTGCCCTGTGGACAATGGATGCATGTTGTAAGTAGTGGGAGTGGTGGACGTGTTTGGTCTGTATTGAAACATTTTTGTCTTGTCCATAGGATGCCACCAATGTAATGGTTACCGCTGGTGAAGAGTTTGAGTACTTGCGTCGTGGCATGGCTGGTCGTCCAACACGTACCCTGATTGAATTTATTGCTCAGACAATTTGCAAAGATACTGCACCCAAAATGAACAAGTAGATGCAAAAATTGATACACATATATTATAAATTTTCTGACAACTCCGCGGATTGTGGATACATTTTACTATCGGCATGACGTTGAAATTTTTTATTCCAGAGAGCAGTATGGGTTAAAATCATTGGTTTATTTATGGACTGTATGTATAAAATTAAAAGTTTTATCAAAAGATTATAAATATGTAAATATAAAATGAGTTCAGAACGTGCGTGCTATTTGTTTGTTTTCTTTTGTATAGATTTGGCTTTAGCTATGCTTCGTCCTTGATTGCTTACGTATTGCTTAACGTTCAGGTCATGGAATATAATATATATATATACATATGTATATATATATATATATATATATATAGATTTATATATTTATATATTATACATTTGCAAACTGAGGCATAAATTCGGAAGGCTGTCGAAACTGCTACGCCAATGAAACCGCGTGGGTTAGCACAATATTAATATCAATAGGTGGATAGTTCTGCAGCAGCTTTACATTCGAGGCAAAATCGTTTTCTAGTATCGCTTCCCTTTGGATTCTATGGCGGCAATTGGGGGGTAGGAATAGAAGTAAGTATCTCTGTTAGTTGGGCAGGCGATGAGCGGCGTATATAAAATGAACTTACAAGATCAGCGAACAGCATATTTTTATTAGGAAGTCGAAGCGTTGCTCATCGGAGAACAACGAATCCCATATACGTAAAACATCGGGCAGTGGAAATTCCTGGGAGAGGAGCAAGTTAATCCATCTGAAGCTATAATATTGTGGATGCAAGTCCTGGCTCTTCAGGTGATCGTATATGCCTATATCTTTCGATTTGAGCATGTTCGATAGCTTGGACATCATGTACCGTATTCCGCCCTCGGCGTCGTCCATTGTCTTGATGAAAAAGTCCCGTATTTCGCCCATCAATGCGGTAAAACAAAAGAAACAGTCGGCCTCAGCATGGGCACGGTTCGTGAGATCGGGATCAGAGGCCATGACATAGTAAATGGGTCCAACAATCTCGTTCATGCCTTGCACATAGCCTTGTCCGGGATTCAGTTTGGCGTAGATAAATAAGATTCGTTGTACAACCTCCCAATGCGCCTCTTGTCCTTCCTCCATGGCTGCATAGTTTTCCGCTGAGCGTTTTGTGATCAAGTTTATCTAAATTAATAAATCCAATTAGAATCGCAATCTCCTCTAGAATCGCAACTTACTTGCTGACAATATTCCACAATGCAATGCATAATATACAGTATCCATCTTAATTCCTAAGGTCACCACTTTAAATTTAGATGTGACTTACCTTCGTCATACCCAGGCCCTTGCGCTCAACATTGGCGGAGCTCAGAACGGAAGGAACTACACGTTCGTGTAGCCGCTTGCCCTGCTCCCCTTTGCTATGCACAACAATCTCACATGGGTAATCTGTTGGTTGTTGAAAAAAGGATATGTCTGGGCACAAACGTCGAACATCCTTATCGATTTGCAATAAAAATTCGTTGTCACTGAAATACGTATTCCATGCGCTCTCAGGCCCCTCACTCAACGGATGATCTGTGAGGCCAACGCCCCTCGTTTCAATATCATCATCATCATCTTCTCCATTTTGCGTGTGTCCAGGGGGCAGCACAAGCTCCACAATAAACTGTCTATACAGTGCCCGTTGTTGCGCCAATGTCTTTGGCCAGCTACTGCGCTTTGGTCCCAAATAGCCCAGAAGTATTTTCCAGCTTAGCGCACGAAAGCTGAGCACGTCGGGCACACCTGTGGAATTCATTGAATGTCAGCCTTTGAGTATTTGGAGCCTTGTGTTAAGCCATGAACCAACCATTGAACACCTGTCGACGCAACTGTTTCATATCAATCACATCCTGTGCGAAAATATCCTCGAATTCCTTTACACTACGTGGACAAGAAACGCATTTGTTTTGATTACACTTTCGATTGTTTACATTATATTATACCGTGCTTTAAATATTGACATCCTGGGCAAAGTTCCTTCGGTGATCCATAAATTAAAATCGCTTCCTTTGATATCCGTTCACTATTGCTTAATTCTTAAACAATTGTTGTTACAATCGAGAAAGTTAAATGCATGTGCAACACACTTTTAATCTTCACAACATCGCCAGGTGGCAACACTGGCAATTGCGTGAAGTTGGCCGCGCGCGCGTATTTTAAATGTGTGAAGTTGGCAGCACGCTATTTTTGAATTGCCTCTGCCCTTCTGTTTTTTCTTTTAGCATTTCTTAGTTAAAAAAAAAATGCCATTTATTATTCTCGGCTCTTAGTGCCATTTCACTTCTTACACCTTAGCCGCCAATCGTATAATTAATATGTCAACTTGTGCTCAATTTTCATTTTTATAAAACAACAAATAACACAAAAGAAAATACAAAAGGAATATAAAGAAAGACGAAATGAAACACACGTTGGCGTGAGCAAACGCATCGACGTGTTTGCGTCTTTGAGGCTTTGCGTCTTTGCGTCTTTGCGGCCGCAAAAATAGAGAGGAGAGTATTTGAAATTGTTTATATATGATTTTTGTGGCGTATTCCAATTGTTTACGCTAGTCGTTGGCCAGCAATGACGACCAGCAGATCGTCATATAACCGACCGGCATTTTGGAAGGTTCCCAGTTATTTGCATGACGTATTCGATACCCGAACACCCACAAAGCCTACAGAGCCTCCCCTGCCGCCCGCCCGTCTAACAGTGCGACGCCGCAGCAGCGGTGGCAACAAGAAGCGTGTCCATTTCGCCGATGAGCTGCACAGTGGGGTAAGTTTGAAGAATAAACCAACCGACAGTTCGACCATTCAACCAAGCACCTCATCTCACTCACTGTGCCATGCATATGGCTTGTCAATCGCCACTGCTCTGGCCCCAATACTCTCTGCCGACGCACTAGAATCAGAAATCAGTTCAATAACATTTTGCATTTGGCGGCTCGTAAATTTGCTGAGCGAAATTTTAATTAATTGGCCGCTGATGCAGTTTTATGTTAAAAAAATACACAACTCAAAAATGCGGCTTTCAAAATTCTTAAATCCAAAATCCCCACATATCCCATTTAGCAAATGCAGAAAAAATATAAAATAAAATTGAAAGTCTTCGCCGTCGCGTTGACGTAATCCTTTGATTGCAATTGCCAAAAGCGAAATTATTGTCAATAATTTTGGAAAATTTTTATTTGCTTTAACTAGATTTTTGAGAATTTGCACAACTCATCGAAGCAGACAAAATCGAAAATTCGAATATTTCGTATAAGACCTAAAGACATTTTACATCCCAAAAAAGATTTTAACATTTCTGCATGATTCGATTGCGAAATTGCAATGAAATGATGTGAAAATATTTTGATCCCCAAATAGTAACAAAATTTCAAACTCTGCAGCAAATCAAATAAATAGGTTGCAAAAATAAATGCCAGTCCATATATTGTTTAAACATATGTATGTGTGTGTGTGTGTGTGTGTGTGTGTCGAGAATCGACGGGAAGCAAAAAGATTTTTCCGTTGTAAATTGTTAAAAACGTTGCCAAGACCAAGAAACAAACATTTTCTGTTGATTTTTATTCATTTTTTTTTTTTTTTTTTTTCCTTTTCGATTTCCTTTGACGTCTTAGACATTCCCTAGAAATTTTGGACTATTCCACATGTCCAGGGGAATATTACTGGGCTAGCATCTGTTCGGAAAGGGAAACTGTCCCAGACAGAAGGCCTTGAGCTTTTAGGGCCGCGTCTATTGTATAATGTCTCAAACATTTGATTTGTTTATTCAATGGGGCGGGCAGTAGAATGGGAGGCGGGCTGAACTTGGGGCTGGGATGGGATCGAGAGTGTTTGTTGCTGTTGCCAGAGCTGAAGCATGCTCGAAATATGCCAGTAAATAAATTTAATTACAATCTCTCATTTGACTCGTTGCAAAAGAGGCGAAAAACAGATGCCCATCGGTATCGGTATCGGTCAGAGTCGCAGTCTTCATCATCATCCTCATCATCATCGTCATCATCATCATCATCATCATCATTGTGGACGTCACTCGGCGTCTGCCAAGATGATCAAAACTCTGTGCCTCCAAATGATGACATGTGTCGTTCATATTCGTTCATAGTTCGTTCTTTATGGCCCGATCCATGCAGTGCCACAAAATGATGTGGTTTTCTTTATGCTAAAGGAAACATTGAATGATATTTTGATAAAATGTTTCATTTGATTGCCGGATTGCTCCTTCCTTCCACCCGCGCCCCATAACGAAGTCTCAACTCTTGACTCTTGACTCTCGACTCTCGACTCTCGACTCAGTGATTTGCCGCCCACGCGGTAACCAAAAGCATAAAACAAGTGAAACGCTCTTGACCAAGTGTATTATAAATATTATTGGCATTTGGATTGAGTTCATGTTTCTCAGCCGCTGACTACATGATTGTAGCGCAGTCTATTCGTAGTATACCACGATCCGTTGCCGATGCTGCAGAAAGGAATACAAATTGTATTTTAATTTTAGTACTTGAGCAGCACTGCGATCGAATTAAACGCTAAAATCGCGCTGCACGCGCTATACCTCCGCCTCGGGCTGAGAACTTGGCCAATAAACAATTACCAGCAGGGAACAAAAATCGCGAAGAAGCACAAAAACAATTAAACAACAATTTTATTAAGTAGAAACAAAGGGCAGCAAAATATATCCAATCAGGAATTACTCCCCGAAATATGCGTAATTGATTTTTTTAAGTTGCGAGCTGCAAGTAACTTTAATTAACAAATTTGTCGGAAGCATTAGAACTAACGGAACAATATGAGTCCAAAGCTGCACGAATTTGCTGTGCTCCTGCAGCGGGACGGCCAGCCCACACCCTGGGGCATACGTTTGGTGGGTGGCAACGATCTGGATACGCCGCTAATCATCACCAGGGTAATGTTGGAAAACCAATTATGTAATTAGAGCAGCTGCATCAAGCTGCTGGCAAGCAGCGCTGCTCCTTCTTCTCGCCAGTCGCTTTGTGGCCAACGTCGCGTCGTGATGGGCCATTCATCACAAATGTTGCACACATATAAACATATACACACACACACACACACACACACACACACACACACACACACACACACACACACACACACACACACACACACACACACACACAGAGTAGCGGCCATTATCTTGCCAAGCGTTTGCCAAACTGCTTTGGCCTTTGGGCTCTTTGCGCTACTTAATGACAAAATAAACAACAACAAATCAAAACAGTAAAGAACACAAATAAACATCTTGGGGAAGCGACTGCGAGAATACTCTAAACAGGGATCAGGTCGGGGACTCCAATGAGTGTTCAGCCCCACTGGAATTATTTTCAGTTTGATCCTTCGATCTTAGCAAGTCAAAAGTCTTGCACTTCTGCTGCACTTGTAGCTGCTGTTCATGGAACTAAGCCAAGATCTGGGGGATCTCGCAACCTTAGTCATTAGTTCAATTATCTGTCAAGCTGTTCGTCTGTCAACGCACTCGTCTGTCCATCTGTCCATCTGTCCATCTGTCCGTCTGTCAATTAGCCCAATTATCTGCCTATGAACTCTTGCGGCCAAGCAGCAAAGCGAAGGGAAGAAAGAACGAAAGAGCAAAAGCGAATTGGGTGCTCAAGCTAAATATGCGAACTATCATACCCTTTTACCCTTTGCAGTACACAGGGTATAAATAGCAAAACTGGCACACAAACTTTTAATACATTTCTCGAACAATGCAACGTTGCCAAAGATTGCAAATTCTGAGACGCCAGTAAAACTAATTGAGGCACAACAAATAGAAGACGACGCATGTAAACAATGGGATTGGGAATGGGAATGGGTCGCTCATAATATTAATGTAGATGGGTCTATGTGTGTCAAGACCACCAGCAATAGCAATCGCAATCGCAATACCAATAGCAATAGCCATAGCAATAGCAATAGGCCTAGGCATGTCTTATGTTTCATGGGTTCAACCTTCGTCCACAGGTGCAAGTTGGCAGTCCCTCGTATGGGGAGCTGCTGCGCGGCGATATCATCGCCAAGATCGGTGAGTACGATGCACGCGACTTGAGTCACGCCGATGCCCAGCAGCTGTTCCGCGGTGCAGGCAATGAGATTCGTTTGGTGGTGCACCGGTAAGTTGGTTCTGTCACTATGTCTCTAAAGCTATCGAGCACCTTTTAAAGACGAATTGAATCTTTCAAGGGACAACAAAATTGCCTACACGCAGGGCGTCAACCAGGAGGCCGGTTCGCGTTGCAATTCAACATTGCCGCCGGCCAGCCCAGAGTTTTCGCAATATCCACATCGTGGTCCATCTCCCTTCTTACCAGGACCAAGTCACTTTGAGCGTGCTCTCCAGCTGCCTGTCGACACCTTGCCGCAAACGGTGTTCCCGCAGCTAAACGCTTCGGGCGGCTATGTTGCGCCCTCAGACATGTTTGCGCCCAAGCCAACGCGCGATCATCAACAGGATGTTGCCGAAGAGTATGCGGCAATCATCAATCAGGTGAGCCTAGAAGAATGTATTTGATTTTGTTCAAGTATTTTCCTTGTTCATTGAATTTTTGTAGTCATTTTATGAATTCCAATCATTTTGACAACGTTCTCAAGAGCTCCTTAGCTTTAAAGTGTAGTTTTGTCCGAAAAAGTTTCCGAATTCGGAAACCATTATTTTCGGAAAGAGAGAAAGGAAATTTTCACAAAATCATATTTCCCAGTATTTAATACTGGGAATTCAGTAAATGAATTTTGATTTTCCGAAATTTTTTTTCCTAATTCGGAGTTCGGAATTCGGAATGTGGAATTTGGAATTTGGAATTCGGAAATACATTTATGACAGATGTGATTTTCGGACATGGCACACAAAAGTATGCATTATTAATTTGTCAACATTTCTCAGTGTTCCGCCCCCAAAAGTAGGCAGCAGATGAGCCCATGAAATAGATATGAATTTTGTAAATATTGCAGACCATCTGCTGACATCAGTGGATAGACATTTTGTGGTCAAGGCTGTGTTGTTTACAAGATTTAAATATAGAATAATGTATATATATTTGGTAAAGATATAGGCAAACAGTCACACACATTCACATCCACACACACGCCACATACAGCCAGCCACACACACACACACACACACACACACAGCCTGGCAGAAGATGAGCTGTGGAAACGTAGGCGCAAAACAGGAAAGTCTTGTGACGCAAGGTGCAGGTGGGAAAACTGTTGTGGGAAAACAAAAACAAAAACAAAAACAAAAACAGAAACTACAAAAAGAAAACTTTCCTGCAGAAAAGAACTGATGCTGATCTTCCCGAGAGCAGAACGACGCAAAATCCACATAAACAAAAAGAATAAATAAATGAATAAAAAATTATATTTTCTTTGCCACTTTGGCTAACTGCAGGCAGGTGATGAGCACAGATGAGCATGAGGATGGGGATGGGGACGATGAAGTTGAGGACAATAATGATGATGATGATGATGATGATGATGATGATGATGTGTTTAATAAATGAACTGTTTGTGTGGGTTTGTTTGTGTCCCGCCTGCTGTTGAGGGCGCTGTCGGGAGGCTACCTTGTGATCTGCTGGCAATGCCAATGAAAGTGCTTGAACGTAGCTCCTCACCCGCTGCCATCTCCGTCACCCTCTGACCCACTGCCGATGACGCTGCTAATGAATCAAGACACTTGCCAAGGTCGCCGTTTCGGTGTGTCAATGCAACACAAAAATATAAATCAAGGTGCTAGTAGAAGTATTTAAATTGTTTCTTTTATTTTCTCTTCTTCGTGTGTTCCTGCCCCCTCTTTCCCCTTTCTCCCCTCTTTCCTTCCTTTCATGGTTTGTCAACAAAGGAAATGTTTGTCAAAAACTGCACGAACATTTCCCTTCCTTAACTTTTGATGTTTGTTCCTTTGTTGTCTCTGTCTTGACCTATGAAAGTGCAAGGCTTTGTAGCCCATTGTCGTGGAGAGAGGAGAGAGAGAGAGAGGGAGGGTTAGACTGAGAGAGTAGAGGGTAGAGCAATAGAGAAAGAGAGAAAGTGAAAGAGTTTAAAGACTTGGATCAGCATCTAATCTGGGTATGAATTAAATGCTTACTGAGGCCACTTTGATGCCAGTCAAAACTTAAGGTTTCATTTTGCAAATCTTTATAAGAGGTCAACTTCATAAACATATACATATATCCACATATATATATATATATATATATATATATATATATATATCTATACATTATCACAGATGTAAAAAGCAATTTCCTGCATAAGAATTTTAAAATATTTTATTTATTTTTAAATTCTATGTTTAAATTTGTATTTTCGCTGAATTTGTTGTTTTTGGAAAACTTTGAAAGCCGCCCACTAAGAGAAATTCAATTCAAGTTTTTCAATTTCTGTAAAAATTCCAAATGCCTTTAACCTTCACACTGGGTGGAAAAACAACAACAAATAAACAACAAAATAAAAATTAAATTCAAAGGTAAACATTTATCGATTCCTTGGATCTTCGGTCGAACTTGAAAAGTTCTTTGACGCTTCGTCCATTTGAAGGCTAATTACACCTGTCCAAAAAGATTTCTAAGATCCGAATTGATTTTGACATCTATTAGTTGCAGATAACAAATCAATGCCAAGTCCTCGATTTCTGTATACACACATATATATATACACATACATATATATATATTTGTTGAATCTGTCAGAATCAGATGGATGGAAAGTGAACTAAAGACATCAATAAGTTTGTCCGTGTAATTTACAATGTTGTTGCATTTGGGAAAACAATAACCTCGGCCTATTCAATTTGTGCCTAATTTTCCAATGCACAATAAAATAAAGCGAGAAAAGCGTGAAAATTCTGAATATGTTCCAAAAATCAGCAATTAAAATATATACATGAGGTATAAAAATTTGTTATGTGAATGGACAGGACAAACAAACTGATGGCAAATGTGTGTATATAAGATACACACACACACACACATATATATATATATATATGGTATATGTATATGTATTCTATGTATATATATATGTACATATATAAAGGTATATATGTATGTGAGAGATCCACACATGCGAATGCGAATGATTGGAAGAGGGGGGAGGGCATATGGTGGGATTGGCATTTAGGAACGGCGCGTGGGCGAAGATGAAAAACGCTCGCAAACAGCATCCAAGTCCAAGTTTATATCCAAGTATTTGTTAGCCGTAATACTCTGTGAATAATCTATTTCAGATATATATATATATATATATTTATATATGTGTGTGTGTGTGTGTGTGTGTATAAATATTTGTTAAACATATTGCGATAGAGAGGAGACAAGCAGACAGAAAAAGAGAGGGAGGGAGGAGATCGGGAGAGGCCAGAGGAGACCAGAAGTGGAAGGCAGACGGCATAAGAGAGAGAGGGAAAGTTCTCAGTGTATATGTATGTGTGCGTGGGTTTGGACGGCCTCTGACCGTCAGCACATTGGTGATGATGTTCTATATGACCACACACACACACAGATACACAGATACACAGATACACAGATACACACACACAATCTAAGATTCATATATAGCAAGTCTATATAGATGAATTGGAATTCCGCGCAGTCGAAATAGCAATAATTCGCCAGCATTTGAAATTTTTGAAATCAGTTGCGTTCGGAATATTGAAAAATAAACAACTAGAAAGAAGTCAAGACGAGACACTCATCCCTTCTAGTCCTAGTGAAGCGATCTCCAAAAGTTGTGAAGAAGCAGAAGCGTTCATTTAAACGTGCCAAAAAAGCAAGTTTTCCAATTCAAAAAATAATCAAATACAAAATATAAAATCAAAGAAATAAATATAAAAAACAATACAAAAGAAAACAATTAAAAAAAATATACATATATATATAAAGACAATTAAAAATAGAAATAACAATAAATGTCACATTTCTTGTGATAGACAAATTTAATTTTTTTTTGTTAATGACATTGCGTACTTACGTAAGAGTTAATAATTTTTTTTTTTTAAACAAAACGTTTTTCTATTTTGTTTTAAATTTTACTCGCAAAGGAGTTTAAACTATCACACACACCCACCCACCCACACACACACACACAAAACAAAAACAAAACATGGAGTACGTTCAGTTCAAAAATGGATCACCCGTCTACTACAAGGAGCAGCCAGACCTCAATGAATGCATTCACTATCAAGTAAGCCTCAAAGAGTCCCTTAAGCGGTTCAAAACGGGATATTTATAAGATCTTACGGGGTATTAATCTAACACCATGACCTTTGCTTGGGCATTACAAAAGGATAAAGAATTATGCTGATCATTCGTGGAGCTCAAAGATCATCGGCTTAAGTTGTGGTTTTTGAATTTTAAAAATAATTTTGAAAATTTGAAAATTCTGAAATTCCTCGGGTAACAAACTTCACCTTTGCCGTCAAAAGTGTCTTTTCAAATTCAAGTTCAAACACAAGTGCCAGCAAAAGCGACAGTTCGAAAACGTAATTCAAATATATTTTTTAAAAAATTCATCTCCATATTGTATATAGTACTTTATATCTATATAGACATCTATATGATTACGTCTCTCCCTCTCCCTCTCCCACTATCTCTCTCTTTCTACCTATGTCTCTCTCTTGCTCGCCCTCCTCCCGACTGTCTGCCTCTTATATACACCCCCACCATTTGGCTTATTATTGAAGCATATTTATACGCGGCCCGTCAATACGCGTCGAAAGCAAAAACAAAATGGATTTTCTTGAAAACATATTTCTCATAGCTCCAACGTTGGGGGTGCTCAATGTAATTCATACCACCTCGTTGGGTATTTTTAGACAGCGACTGGCCGCAGAGCAAAGAGTTGCGGCGGGGGAAAACAAATAAACAAAATGATTATTAATCGAAATTAAAAAATTAAATATGAGAAAAATGAAACACACTGGCGATAATTAGGCTTTTGGGTAATGAACCCGAAGAATAGAAAGTATCTATGTATGCACTATATATTTATATATATTAATATATATATATGAATTAATATACATGTATATATATATATGTGTATGTGTATATATGAACATAGGGAACAATGGATGAGAAAACTGCCCAGAGAAGTAGAAAAAACTCTCGCCGTTTTGGCAGTGCCTCAAATTCTGTGGCGCAGCGAAAGTGAAGAATTGTTGTCGTAATTGTTATAAACATTTAGTAGAATAGCTAAAATTAAAAATGGCGAAGTGGGTTTATTTTGTTAATGAAGTCTCTAGCTATGGAACTTAATTTAACTATGAATTTATATAAAATGAATGCGAACTTACTTAATGGTCAATAATTTGATTGATTCTTATATATCGAGGCTTGTGCTTGGGGGCAACAAGTTACCTAAATTTAAATGAGACAATTTTGAAAGTCGAAAAATGGGAGAAAAAGGCAAAATAATATAATCCATTTTTTTTTTTTTTTTTAGATTAAATTCAATTAAAAGTTTCGAAAGTGACCCTCAAATGATATTTCAACATATTTTTGTGCTTGCGCGCGGGCTACAAAATTATAAATTTAGCATCAAAAAACAAAAAAAAAAAACCGAACACTTTTCATTTTATTTTCGTATTTTCGAATATTCTGAAAATCTGAGTGTCTGTCGTCAGTTCGGTTCCGATCCGCTCCAAGGTGAATGGAAATTGTGAGAAATGCGCAATTAACCAAAATGTATTAAAATTCAAAGCTATTTGGGTTTTTAAATTAAAAGGTTTGATCAGCTTTAATGGTCATGATCATCCCTAGTCCTTGAGTTGGGGTCATGTCATTTGCCCAGGCAGGCGGTATCACTCAATATCGAAGCTATTAGCTGCTTGTCACTAAGCGCCGCATGTACCTCCTCCTCGTCCCACTGCAGCATGACCTTGTGCAGTCGCGGCTCCTTCTTGCGCATAATACGAAGAATCCCCCGCGTCTCTACAAGATCAACCGTGCCGGCGAACTCGGCTTGATCAAGGGCCAATATATTCCGCTTGGCGCATACGCGTCTGTAGACCTCATGTAGTCGTCCCATGCTGATATCCTTGTTGCGTTCGTTGCGCAGCATTAGCACTAGGGAGCATAGCATTAGCTTCTGCTGAAGCGGGAAGGCTTCGTCGATGTCCTCGTCCAGATTCTGTGAGGCGCCATAGACCTTGTTGAGCACTGCAGCCACTTGGCTGACCTGCACAGGCTTCAGTGTGTCTACAATTGATTTGGACATGAGCTTCACCATTGACGAAGATCCGAGCTTGAACTTACCCTCAGTCTCTGATTTCTGGCCGTCGATGTTGAGATCCTTCATGTTAAACTCCTTTTCGCCCGCACGTTTCTGTTGCTCTGCAATCTCGACGACACGGCGACCAATGTCCAAGGCACGACGAACATCACCACTCACCGCGCTCACCTTGGCCGCCAGCAGCTGAAGTGTGACGGGTGGGAAGACATCGAGCACCTGGGCCTCCTCTAGGCGGGACTTAAATATATCTACAATTTGGGCCTTCGTATAGGGTGGAAAATGCATCAGTCTGGGTTTCAGTTCACAGCGCGCGTTCAGACGCATCAGTGTCCTGTCCGTGAGATCTAAGCTGTTGGCAATTCCAACCAACAATAGCCGAGCGCCTGGCAGCACAGGCCATTCAAAGATTGTGTACAAAACCTCTTGGCGCGCGGTGCACAGTTGATCAATCTCATCCAAGACCAGCAACAACATCCGCTTGGCTTTCCGCAGATGCCGTTGTATGGCCTCCAGGTGATCGCGCTCGGTGCGTCCCGCCGGCTTCAGCTGCAACTCTGCGCACAGCTTCTTGTAGACGGCGCCCACGCTGGCAATGCTTGTGCAGTTGATGTACACACGTTGCAAGCGCTTTGCAAACTCGGGCGCGCGGAGCAGCAGTGATAGGCATGCGGTCTTTCCCGTGCCAGGTTGACCAGAGACATAGAGGCTTCCAGACGTTTGGCTATCCAAATGACTGGTAAAGAACTCGCGCAGCTCCTGCAGCTGTGCCTCGCGGCCAGGCAGATTCAGTGTCTCAGCGCTATTCAGAACCCGACGAGCATTTTGATATTTGTTTCGAGGCGGCGAAGGCTTTTGTGGTTCCTCAATCTCTCCTGGCTCCTTTACTGCCTCCCTTGGTTTTTCCTTATTAAGTGTCTCAGTCTTGGTGGGAAGCTCTTCCGGTTCTTCCGGTTCTTCCGGCTCTTCACGCTCATCTATGCTTAGTCTGTCCAGCAATCGCGATGGGCTGATCAAGTGCTGTGGCAACGGATGCATCTTCCGCTGTTTAGGCGGCGACACGTGTGTCACGTCCACATCCAAACCCTCGTCGGAGCTGCAGTCTTCACCCAAAAGCTTAGCCTGTGTTATGTTTAACTGATCTCGTTTGTTGGCTGGAGCTACAGCTGATATTGTTGATTTCGTCGTTGTTTTCTTGCTGCTGCGTGGCGTCTTTGGTTGCTCTTCGGTTAGCCTTGTGGAAACCACCGATTTCCGCTTCGCCACCTTGTCCATTTTGTTCAACAGGTTGTTGTTTTCGTTATTCTCTGAAATAATACTGAAAATATCATCCTTGTCCTCGTCGTCACTATCCAGAAGTTGCTTTGTTTGCCGTCTACGCCATATTTCTGAGCGTCGTGGCGTCGAGGCCAGCGATGACTGAGGCAGCGCTGCCTCAGCATTTGCTGCAGGCTTGCTTATACTGCTTAGGCGTGTGGACCGGCGAACGGCGGCCATTTAGTTAGTTTTTAGCTTTAGTTGCACTTTAATTTTAATTTTAATTTAATTTGATTGAATTTTAAAAACTTGAATGCGTCTTTGTTCTTGGGAAAAAATGCGACGTGTTAAGGGGCAAAGCAAATGTAAGCAAAAGGCGCGAAAGCCATCACAGCTGAAACTGTCTGTCGATCAGCTGCAGTCTGGCAACGTCTGCAGTCTGGCAACGCTGCACAGCATTGCACTCGATAAATGAGCAAATGAGCGCGCGCAAATTTGAATTGTCGCGACGAATATTAAATTACTTACGCGCTCGTGCGACTGCGTGTGGCCGGGCAGCGTTTGATGGCAAAAATAAAACAAACGTCCGAGAAATAACATTTTCTGGCTGGACCAAGGCAAGAAACGATTACGTAAGCGTTTATAAATATTATTCTAGCCTTGTTCCGTTGAGATATTTTTAAAGTATATAGACGGGCGCGCTCACTCGCAGAAAATGAAATGAAATGGAATTTTGGTAAATAAAGTTTATACAGCATTCGTACAATAGATACCAAACGCGAATACATTGAAGCGATTCGCTGTCTGCGAATATGTTCTAGAATTGTATGGAAACTGTGGTTGCTTCAATGATCGCATTATGTTATTGCCCCATTAGACTTTTGTGTATAATATAATTTATTTAGATTTCGCCCGATTTGTAAGCCTGCCAAATGTTTGCACATTGTTCTCTGAGGGAGGGTGGGGGATAAGCAATATCATAAATTAGCCCTGACTTTTATTTGTCTCACTCGTGCGTGCTATTTTTGTCTCGGTTCACAGCCATACCGAACAACTCCACTGGTCCTGCCCGGTGCCAAAGTGAAAAAGGATGCCCCAACTACAGAGTCATACTTGAGACACTACCCCAACCCCGCTGTTCGCGCCCATCCCGGACACGACTACCATGACAGTATCATGAAGCAACGCGTTGCCGACACCATGTTGCACAAGGTTGTTGGTCAGGATGCCGATACTGGCCGAGTAAGATTATAAAATCGCTCTCTAAATCTGGCGATCGGTCATTAACGATTATAAATTTATATTTAGGTTTTCCACAAGCAATTCAACTCGCCCATTGGTCTGTACTCTAACAACAACATTGAGGACACCATCAGAACAACAGTTCCGTAAGTTATTTACTCACTTGGAATCCTTAATCGCTACTCAACTGACAAAAGAAATAAAATTTATCAAAAGCTTAGCTCAAGTAGAAAAAAAGACTAACAATAAAATTTGATATTAAATTTTTTTTTGAATAACGCTGTTAACAAAACAAATTGAGATACTGAATATTGATTTGAAATAAATTATATGGATTTGCGTAGTTTTTTGTCAAATTTTAATGCAGCTCCTAAGTGCGCCAAGTTAGCTTCAAACTAATCCAAAGCAAGACATTATATTGAGTAGTCCAAAGTTCGTGCGGATTAACTTCTAGCCAATAAGTTGCGGTTATAATTCACTAATAATAGTCAAAATTGAATAGTAAATTAACAAATGACCCAGATAGATACAAGATACACACAGATACACACCCATACACACCCATACACACCCATACACACACACACACACACACACACACACAGAAACACCGAGAAGTACACATGCAAAAGATGAGCAGAAGGGAGTCCATAGATGTTGTATGTCTAATAATTGCTCAATGTTAAACTATATACATACATTTGCTCTATATAAAACACACAGACACACAGACACACACACACACACACACACACACACACACACACATGCAAATACATATACATATACATGTACATAAATATATATAGCTCTCCCTCACTTTTACTCTCACTTACACACTTTCTCTCTCTCTCTCTCTCTCTATCTATCTATCTCTTTCTCTCTCTCTCTCTCTCTCTTTCTATCTATTTGAAATATCAAATCGATATATATATATATATTCTATGTATATTGTTGTAGCTTTGCCACAAGCGATAGTTATCGCTTGAAGGAAAGTCCTTTGCATCGTCCTTTGCCAACAAAACTTGACGGGTAAAAGTAATCATATTTTGAGCACACAGCCTGATATGACTTTTATATACTACATTATATATATATATGAACAGTTACTATTTTTTAATGGATTGATTGATTTTTGCATCAGTTGAAAGCCGTAAAAAGAAGCCAAGCATTCGGTTTCTCTAGATAAACATGATTTTGAGGCTTATTGAAAACCTGAATGTTTACTATAATTTCATGTTCCCATCTGTACAGTGTGCATAATCAATACATACATACATGTACTGATGTACTGATGTATTGATGTATTGATGTATTGATGTACTCCATTATATGTTATCCTGCCTGTCTGACAATGAAATCTAACCGAATTGTTGTATATCCTACACCACAACAAGCATAACCTGTATACAGTCTAAATCCTATCCAATATCCAACAAATACATATATATATATATATTATATATACACATAAGCCATATACTCAACCCATATACATACATATATATTACACACATATAGACCCCACACAGACAACCAAAGACACAATACCCCACATACAAGTGCATGTGCTCTGCTGTCTATATGTGATAATCCCTCCTCTATATATAATATATACATAAGTATATACACATGTCTCTACTCTCCCGTATATCGTATAAGCGAACTACGTGCTCCTCGATATCTGTTCCTTTCGCAAGTTATAAAAGCTTCATTGATCTGAAGATTTGCGATGTGGAGACTACAAAACCTCCTAATCCCCCCCAAAAACTCAAATCTCTTGAGATCAGAGACCACTTATACACATCTAAGTTTATAAGGATCATTCGCTGAATATTTATCAAAGCTGGCAAAGGTGGGCGCAAAAAGTGGAAAGAAGTTTTAAAGGATAATTAGGAAGGACTCTGTAAATATTACAATATGCGTAAATACCCAAATATATAGTTTAACTCCTAAGTAGCAAACAAGCAACAAGCATTATATATCTATACATATATATTTACATCTATATATATATATATATATATACTATGTACCTCTATATGTATGTATATGTATATATGGATGTATGTATGTATATACATCACCCAAAGAACGACAACACAATATAATCTCTAGCCATTGTACCATTTAAGATGATATGTTTAGAACTTAGCTGCACGATTAATGTTAGAATTTTCATCGATCTATCTTTCCTGGAACAAAAACGTAATATCCTGGAGCAACAAAAGCAAAAGGATCAGCGCACAGAGCTACAACGTCAACAGCGCCAGCAGCAACTGCAGCAACTTTATCAACAAAAATAAAATATGATCATTATAAAAGAAAAGTAGCGAAAAATTTAACTAGAGAATTTTATACCCAATCCCAACCCACCCACTGACAGATTAGCGGCCCTAACCCAACCCCCATCCCACCTGCCCAGCCACACCCCCCAATTTTGTTCCTATAAACAACAAACAAACTAACAAAAACAAAACTAAAAGACAATCGCCTTCACTTTAATCTGATTTTTGGCCAACTAAAAGTGTTAAAGGCAGCACCCGAAGTTCCTAAGTAATGCCCACTAAGCCTTGAGTCTAACATATCCTGAACTGTACTAAGACCAATTAAATGCATACATACCCTTTGAAATATATTTATAATAATCCTAACATTACTTAATTAATATTTTTTTAATAATTAATTTTCAATTTTGTTATGCAATTTTGTTAAACAAATGAATTAATTTTTATAATTAGTTTTAAGCAACTTTGTTGAGACTTGATTTTTAATTGAATTTATTGAATTTACTTAATTACTTAATTACTCAATTACTCAATTACTTAATTAATTTAATTAAAATTTGTTACAACATGTGTCCGAGTTAAATGACAACAAGAACGAACACTTTGCCTATTTGATTAGAAAATAACTACAAAAATCAAAATAATTCTAACGTATTTTGTGCACATCCTGTTTCTCTTTCTATTCTCTCACTACTCTCTCTCACGCTACTCAACCGATGTAAAAAATCCAAAAAAAAAAAAAAAAAAAAAAAATACCAAAAAATCAAATATCAAAAATCTCTAAATATTCATATAAATGAATAATAAACTTAACAAAACAATAAAATAATATTAATAACAATTAAACAATAAATTTTAAATGACGTGCAAAATACATAACATAAATAAAAATTAATAAAAATTATGAAAAAATATACGGCGCTTTCAACGATCTCAACATAAAAAAAAAAAAATATATACAAAAATACAAAATTACAATCGACACGCGCGGCCTTATCCTCCCCTGCCTTCACGTACACACACACACAAACACGAACACACACACACACACACACACACCCCTTACCCGCGCGCACACACAAACATACACACGCCCACGCCTACGCCCACGCCCATCCGCTAACACAGTTATAAGAAAACTGTTGTTTACGACCCAAGGAATAGCGACACCTACAGAGCCATCCAAGAAGAGGGCGGCTACAGCAGCAGCTATGGTCAGTCGTCCCCACAGGAAGTAACCATCCCTGTGCAGACAAAGGTTTATCAGCCAAATAGATTGGTTCCAGGAAAGGTAAGATCGCGCCAAACAGTCAAAATTCTCTTCTCCACACAAAGCACCTTATCGAAACTGATAAATATATCCAAAGCAAACAAAATTTCAAAAAAAAAAAAAATCAAAAAAAAATACCTTTTTTTGGAAACACTTGATGTGAGATACACATTTATTTTTTTTTTTATATTAATAAACCAGATCAACTTCATTGCGCTCTCTATCTATGTCTCTATCTCTCTTTCTGTCTGTCTCTCTCTCTCTCTCTGTCTCTCTCTATCTCTCTCTCTCTCTCTCTATTTATCGCTATCTCTTTTTGTATCGCCGTCTCACGAACTATGTCGAAATCAAAATCAAAATCAAATCAAAATCTTTTATATGTACCATCATTATATGTGTCCTTTCTATTGTGTCCATGGCAAGCGTCGCTTCAGATCGTCTGTTCTTTGTGTACTGTTAGGCAGTGTAATGTTAACTAACAGGCATCTGTGACTACTAATCCGGTTACTTATTTCGATAACTTCGATAACATGTCATGGAATCTGCAAGTCGTACTGCAACCATCATAATAAACACATTTCTCTGTATATTTTCCGAGTCACGAGCAAATTTTTATATCGCATTCGCTAACAAATTGGCCTACTAACCACGAGCACGCTCATAACATATTGCAGAATTGAATCAGAATCAAAAGAATAAAAATAAAAATAAAAATAAAAAAAAAAACAAAAACCCAAAAATAACTAAAAGAAATGCCAAAAAACCAAATGAATAATTTTATAAACTGCATTTAAATTGTGGAGCCCAAAAAAAGTCTTACTTACTAAACATTTGTCTCTCTCTCACACAATCCACATATGTATGTACCTTTACAGAAGCCAGTATCAGCGCCAGTATCCCGGCCGCCGTACAATGTAAGTACCATAGCTCTGTTAACTTCAGCACTGTTAACCGACCAATGTTACATTCTTACCCAACAGGTGGTAAACACTCACGATGAAAACATACGTCAGAGCGGATCCTTCAATCGCCTGATGTACAGCGTTATTGGTGCAACTGACTACTAAACACAGCAGCAACAACAACAGCTACAGCAACAGTAACAGCAACAGTAACAGCAACAGCAACAGCAACTGCAAACATCAACGACAGCAGGATGTAGATGAAGAACATTGCGAATTGCCAACATCAGTTGCTAGTTAAGAGTTAACTTAACCAATTTAGCGGATTTTTTTTTTAAATTCTGTTTAACTTATGTTTATCTTATAAAAACAACGACAAATTATGCAACTAACAAAAAATTCTTTAAATATATCGAATCGGCATACAAATTGATCGGAGATGAAATAAAAATATATATCTAATATATATAAATATATATATATATATCTATATATATATATATGTATATATGGAGGAGTAACTTGTTCTCAACTCTCTTTGTTAGTACGTCATATGCAATAGTAAATAAAAGGACAAATCAAATTTAGTTGAAAAAATATTATTATTTTTATCTAACATTATGTTCTGTTCGATGTTCTAAGTTAACAGGGCCAAGGCTTGTTAACAGCGAGTGCTTCTAGTCAATAAAAATCAAAAATCTAATAAGCAAGAAAATACTCAATACTCATTGTCTTGGCATTGAAAAGCGGTTTTCCGCCTTATCGAACATCAGGAAGAAAATCAATTGATAATTAATATATTCTTTTTTCATAATCACTTTCCCTGATCGCAGTTGAGCTCAGTGCCCGAAAGGAATGTAGTTCAAAACTTTGCATAACATGACACCGCAAATATCTTTAATCTCTTTAAATCCATCAATCACGAAGGCAATTAAACACACTTTTTTGTATAGTTTTTTTTTTTTGTTTTGTTTTGGTTTTATATTGAAATTATATGCAAACATTTGCCGGGCAGAGCGGCAAGCGTTATACATAAATTCGGCTTTAATGCGATTGAAATGAGGGACTCGTGTGTGTGTTTGCTGTGTGTGTGCTCTACGTGTACGGCATGGAATCTATTTAGACGGCGGGCGTAGCATAACATAACAAAACAATTGTCTGTTATATGTATCTACATAATGTAAACGTACTTTCACTTCACGGCTAGGTAACCCGTGATCAGCTATCCGGGCCTACAATGTCGACGCGCCCCCATTAAGCGGTCAACGGCTGAAGAAAGAAAGAAGCAGAGAAGAAGCTCAAAGGGATGGACGGCAGCAGGGGTGGGGACTAGTATGGCGTATGGCGCATGGTGCATGGGGAAAGAGGAAAGAGGAAGGAGGAAAGGGGAAAGGAAATTAAGAAAGAAGTGAAATTATGCTTAGTCACTGTCCCAACAAAGATACAAGGCCTCAGATTTGACCTTGACGGGCAACCTCCTGTGACATGAATGGAAGCGACCAAAACGTAAATCTTCCATGACAAAACGCTTTGAAAAAGACACAACTTTGGATTCATGACGCCGACTTTACGTACTCTTAAGTAATCGTATCAGAGATGATTACAAAAAATCGAATCTTGCGACTGTGAATGCATATATGGCGCTACGTACCTGAGCTGTGGGTGGGCAGTGTTGTGTCTTGGGAGTGTCGGGTGTGGGATGTGGGATGTGGGGTGTGGGGTGTGTTGTGTGGGGTGTAGCTCTATTGAGGTTTTAATGACTAGGTGGCTGGAGCTGCGCTCATATGGCTAACAAAGCTTGCGGTACTTGCATTTGGTATGTAAAGGGCTTTAATGCAAAGATTTGGCAATCGGAGTGCCAACAAATCACATCACACACAAAGATCGTCTGGCATAGTTGAAGCTATTCAACCGCAACGTGGTCGCAACAGATACAGATACAGATACAGATACAACTGCAGATACAAAGATACAAAGATACAGAGATACAGAGATACACACATAGAGATAGAGATACAAAGATACAGACAATGATTCAAATGCGATTACGGATCGTAAAACAAAGCGCCAAACGAAACATTTCGATATTGAGTTTTTCAGTATTTCAGTTTTTAAGTTTTTCAGCTTTTCAGTTATTTAGCGATTTAGGTCAATCGCTGCGAACAATGGAGTCTTTTGCACTTGTCTAGTTAAAATCAATGAAATTTTTACTTGAATAGAGCCGTAATCGCATTGACCCCTGGCAGGTAACCCCCATTAATGTTAATGAGCCCATCCAAAGGTTCAGCCAGCTCGGCCCAGAAGTTTATCTAATGACATTTTAAATGTGGGGAAACCTACGTACAAAAATTTGCGATTGCCGCTTAAATAAAAAATCAAACAAAATCATTAAGCTGGGTGGGAAAATTGTGAAAGTTGTGAAACGTAAACTTGGTGCTCCACTGTTAATGACTTTATGTTACATAACAGTAGCTTCAAACAGAAGAACTCAAGAATAACATGATTACATATCCTTTCCCATTTACTGAGAACTTGTTAATGTAAAGTCAGATTTAATTTCTGGAAAATTCTTATTAAATGTTACTTGTTAATGTTACTACGTTAATTAACAGTTTGTGTTTACATGGAATCATCTCTGATAAAAGTAGTTAAGATTCCCAACTGTTAATATAGAACGAAAATAAATGTGATGAAGACATTTTGTGATTTATAAACGACTGTTATAAGCCGTATGTTAGTTTACAGTTGCAGATGGTGAATTAGACCAAAAGGAACCATTGGTGATTATGTTAGTTAACAGCAGTGGCCAGTAATAGTTGAACAATTCTTTGTGCTACTCTATAAACAAAAAATTTGTGAAAGTTGTAGGACTTAAGTTCGATAAGCTGTTTTTAATAGCAGCATGTTAGTTAACAGCTGCTATTGGTAACATAGCACGAGGATCATTTGCAATGGCTTTCATTAGCTTTCATCAACAGTGCAGGCAATGCAAATGCATGCTAATGAGAGAAAAACTAAAAACTGGAGCAGCAATTTTCACCAAAAAACAACAATGACACAGGTCGAGGCGATGTGGAAAATCAGCTGAGTAAATGCATTGGATTGAGAGAGAGGGACTCAAATGTAAGCTCACATACCCAAATACACACACACGCACATACATACAGACAGTTGGGGGCAAAGACAATGATCTGTCCATGATATAATGGCAACGGAAATGACAACCAAGTCAACAGCTGTTGTAAATCAAAAAAGAGGCTACCAGAGGCTACGATCCACTTGGCCGTTAGAGAGCCGCTTGGCTGCTCCATAGACTCAGCAATAGACATAGATATAACTATGGGCAAAGAGATAGAGAGAGAGAGAGAGAGGGAGAGAGAGAGAGAGTGGAAAAGAGAGAGAGAGGGACAGAGACAGAGACAGAGAGGGAGAGCCAACTAGTTGTTGGGGTTTGGTGTCGCGAGGCGACGTCGTCGCCAACGGTATTTGATATAAAAGTGCAATTTGGGCTCGCAGCCATCGCAGATACTTTTGTGGCTTGGAGTGGGTCGTGTGCGTCTCGTCGAACGGTATTGAAGTGAAGTGCAATTGGAACAGTTATAGTTAAATAGATCGTCTGACAATGCAGCTATTTCTCGTGGTGGCCACGGTCGCGATTTGCGGAGTCGCTCAAGCGCAGCAGGGAGTCGATCCCGCCTACTTGCGTCAATATTACCAGCAGTTGCAGCAGCAGCAGCAGCATCAGCAACCCGCCGATGGCACGCCCATCTACGAGCAAAATTCAGAGCAATCCCAGCAGTATGTGAGCGCAGGACAACAGATCAGAATCAAGGATACGGTGTCAGAGCAGATACGTGCCCAGCAACAGCAGCAGCAGCAGCAGCAGCAGCAAGGATATGTGGCACCCGCTGTGCGGGACTATCTCCAACAGCCGCAGGTGAGTGATGAAGCGAAACATTTGGTAACATGAAAAGCTTCTAATCTGGTCTTTTGTTTTACCCGTACAACCCTTTACCCTTTTGCTATGTACATTTCTTCTCTCCGCTTCCGCACTCAAAACTTTTCATTGCAGTACCAGTCACAGCCTCAGCAGAGCATCTACCGCCAGCCACAGGCCGCTCCAGCACCACCGAGACGTGTCCAGCAGGCTTACCAGGCTGCCCCAGCGCCGTTGCTCGGCAAAGGACAACACAAGCTGCAGGCCCATCAACAGCAGCAGGCGGCGGAGGAGGAGGAGCAATACGATGATGTAAGTTGTGACCATAACGGGTTCGAGCGCCACCTCTCCGACTTGGCAGCACCGCTTTCGCGCACTTTCCTTTTCGCTTCACTGCAGCAATGTGGCTAGTAAACAATGTTTCCAGCGCATAATTACAATTGAAGCATGCAGCATGCAGCATGCAGCTGCACCAGCTACTAGTACGCGGGGGGAGGCAAACGAGAGATGCGGTGCTTTTCTCCATCGAGTTCATTAACCACTGTCCAACTCCCCAGCAGCTCCCCTTGAGCTATCCAATTGATAGCTCCCCTCCAACCATTTGCCAATAGCCATGACCATAAGCATCTGCATGTGCATGTGCATTGGCCTCTCCGCGGTCCGAGTCGGACATTGCGTTTATTTATGGGCCTCACATGCGGAAGCCACGGATTGTCGTAATCCATTAGACAGTTAAGAGTTGCATTAAAGAAAACCACAAGCTCTGCGCAGCTGATGAAGGAAAAGGTCCGGTTTCATTGATAGAACTGTCGATTACTGCGGTGCAGCGACTGCAGGCAGGAGGCACATAGGAGAAGGCACGAAGCAGGAGACAGGAGGAAGGAGGCAGAAGGCAGGTGACAGAAGCGGGAAAGTCAAACTTAAAGTGAAAGGTGCGAAATCTGAGAACGAAGTCTGAGGGTAGCCATTAAGTAGGGCATACGAATTACCTCAATTTCTAATGCAGCCATAAGCCTGCACTCGAAATGGATTAACTATGTTGGTAGTTAGTTTTCTATATTAATGATTAATCTGATAAATAAGTAGATCAATCGAAATGCAATCTTTATGGCCCACATGAACAGGCAAAAGTAGTCCCATAAAGTGTCACACGGCACTCAGGCTACAATCACTTTCAAACGTGACCCATATATATATACATATAAATATATATATATAAATTTATATCCGCAGAGTGATACATATATGTATGGACCCCCATCCCAAATGGACGGTGCACGCATTAGAACCGGCTCCCAAACAAGATTTTGCCAATTGCCTTTCCAATTTTTATGCTGCACGTTGCAATCTGCGATGTGTTTGTACTTTGTTTGCTATGTTTGTTTTGTTTGTTGTTGGCTTTTGGGCCACGTCAGGCTAAGAACTTAATGCCACAGACATGACCACGCCCCGGGCCGCGTTCGGCAGCTTACCTTAACCCAGTTAGAACAATGGGAAGTGAAGTGAAGTAAATTGAAGTAACGACCAATGGATCCATCGTCTGATCGTCCGATGGATCAAAGTAATCGAAGGCTTTGACTTCCTCTCTCAACAGCAAAGGTAGAGACAGGGGCAGAGTCGGAGGTATAGGTGCAGGCAGAGACAGGGGCAGAGTCATAGGCAGAGTCATAGGCAGAGGCGAAGGCAGCAGCAGTTGCAACCTTGTGCATTATTTATGTACATCACCCGGAGGGCAAAAAGTTGGATAGGCCCCATTGGGCATTACGTGCAATGTGAGCGGCGTAAGATTTCTGGGCGACTTGAGCCGCTTCTACCGCCGCCCAGTTGCATAAGTCATGACATGACCACCATATCGATCGTGCAGCCGGAGCCATTAAGCTGTATACATGCGTGTGTGTGTTTGTGTGTGTGTGTGCCTGTGTATGTGTGCATGAGTGCAGACAAATCCAAATTACTTTCACTTGTGCGTGTGCATAAGACTGGGGGATTGGATCCGGGCCTGCGTGTGTGTGTGTGTGTGTGTGTGTGTGCGTGTTTGTGTTTGTATGAGTGGAGCACCCACACGCACATGCACAGCAGGCAATGTGATGTAATTAGTTATATCCACGAAGTGAAGTGGAGTGGTGTAGAGTGAAGTGTAATGGAGTGTCGTGCCCAGAAATCTGGGTCACATCGCACTGTGCATTTGAAATGTCTGGGAGTGATCAGCATTTGAACCTGTTGTCAACCATTGCAGCAAAACTCCTCTTACCAATTTGGCTTCGATGTGAAAGACGATGAATTCACTAACTACCAGAATCGTAAGGAGATCCGCGATGGTTCAGTTATCAAGGGCAGCTACTCGGTGGTCGATTCAGATGGCTTCATCCGCACCGTCAAGTATACAGCCGATCCCAAGGAGGGCTTCAAGGCTGAGGTCATTCGCGAGCCCACTGATATTGTGGTGAAGATTCCAACACCCCCACCACCAACGCAGCTTCTCCGCGCCGGTGGCCACAAGGCGCCCCAGGAATACAGCCAGGGAAAACAGCAGTACCAACAACAACAGCCCCAATACCATCAATACCAGTAAGAAGGCTAACCAGAGGCCGACCTGGGGCCAACCGTAGGGTAACCGGATAACGGATAACACATCACTCGTATCCTCTCGAAAGTTCCGCAAGTCCATGTAGTTTGTAAATATGACCAGCCTTAAGGCCGCCTTCATAACATTCATCATATATATACACACGACATGACATAGTTTGTAGAATATACGATTATTATTATTATGTATTTGATCTTTTTTTTATATATTATTATATATTGTATAGCTCAAACGATCCAAAATTCATTGCTATGCACAATTCACTGTACGATCTTCTGGCCAAGCGTATGTTATAAAAATTTAAATAAAAATTCATTTGATTTTCCAAAACTCGTTTTTGAAAATGATACAAATTTGGGAAAGAAAAGGAAGGAGAGCCAATCATTTACAGACTAGTTTTTCACTGGACAGCGAATGAATTTTTTTTGGGACACAAGATTTAAAAATTTGTTTAATTTGTTTGATTCTTAAATATTTCCACCCCCACTTAGATTATTGACTTTTGGGGTAAATTAATATCTTTTAAAAAATGTCAAATCAAACTCTACAAATGTAAGAATTTCTCGCAGAGCTCTCCAATTTCTTTCTGGATAGATCAACTAGCGCTCAACTTTCATGACAAATTTGATTTGCCTGCGCAGATCCTAATCTAAGCTCTCCAGCCTGACCAATTACCATTGCAGTCCTCATCTGTTTGATCCTTTCATTGTCTGGCCATTTTAAAAGGACTTTCCAACAGAGACAACAAGTAAACAAAGTTTTATTTGCGCATAAATCAATGTCCTAACCCTTTAAGCAATTGGCAAGCCGTGGAAGATGCAAAAGGAAGAAGAGGATCCAACACCCAAGACCAGCGGCCGTACAACCCGTTTGGCCAGTTATTTGGTGCTGACAAAGGCCACCTAATGTGGAAGTTCTCACAACGGTCTCGTGGTCACCCAAGATGCTCGCCGGTCAAACCGGTTGACGCTTGGGAACTGGAACTCACGCCACATCAATCGCAATCACAGCCGACCAGGCAGTGATAGTGTCCTTTTGCAATGTCCTTGCATAAATTAGTAAACAGTGTGAGAACCAAGAGAGCCAAGGGTTATCTATGAAGATCAGCCCAATGTTGACCTTATCGGCCAGGACTTTGAACCGGTTCTGGACAGCAAATGACTGACAGACCCGCATTGCCCATCACATTTACATCGGCCG
This sequence comes from Zaprionus lineosus, assembly GCA_035044505.1. Lineage (NCBI taxonomy): Eukaryota > Metazoa > Arthropoda > Insecta > Diptera > Drosophilidae > Zaprionus > Zaprionus lineosus. Next base: position 2,183,103 of record JAWNNX010000694.1, on the reverse strand, counting down.
AAGACCCAACACTAGACCTTCAGTTGATCCTTTAGCCTACAAGTAGCCTTTAGATTCTACCTCTGTCTATAAGTGTCTCCGACTCCTTTCAAACATGTGACTTGGTCAGCTGTGCCTCTGAAAGTGCCACATAACAAATAGTTACTGGACATTACATGCCGCGGGGCATTTGTGTCACTTAACGTGCATTTCCTTCTTTATGCAAATGAATTACAACCCTTAAGGTCACCAGCTTACAAGACAGCCAGAGCGATAGGCGATAAGCCCGTTGCATCTTCAACCCCCTTTCTGTAAGGACTGTCGCGCATTTGCATATGACCCGCATTTGCCTTATGATGGACTGTCTATTTGGTGTGTCTGATCCTTGGGCACTGTTGTAACTAAGTTACTGCAGGACATTTCGGGTCACTGCCTAGAAGAACCAGTTCTTAGCAGAAGGATAGCCAAGACTCATTGACCTTTTTCCATGGGCCAGTGCTGGGCCACCCAACAACAACAGCAGCAACAACAACAACAACTGCAATAACTACAAATATAAAGCCAAAGGAAAAGCCGTGTAACCGGACTGTCCAGTTTTCGGAAAGAGACCGTCTGGTCCGTGAGAAAATGATCTTAAGATTCAGACTGCTGCCGACTGACCTATGACAAGAACGGAAGCATTGCATTCGTATGTAAATCTTTTGCAGGACCTTTCAAATTTCACGCCAATTCATTGCCGTTAAATAAATAATACGCCAAAATTATGAAAAGTCACGATTTTTATCTGTACGTCGCAAGACAGGAGCAATGTTCGGGAAAGCGAAGAGAGAAAGGAAGAGAGACGATAAAATAAATTCACAAAAACAAAAAAAAAAAAAAACAATAAAAAAAATTGTAACTTTAGAAATATGCAAATTTTGGTAGACATCTCAGAGTTTTCCCTGCGCCAAATCCCAACGATGCTCGCCGTGTCCTCCCCGTCGATCGGTCCAAATCACCTAGAAGGCTTAAGACTTAGTACCTCAGTTTGCTACTTGAGAATTGTGGCCATAACTCACCTCACCCCTGTAGCGGTTGGTGCCACGTTGCGATTCGAAGCGGCGCTCCTTTACATCGGGATGCTCCAGAACGTGGCCATGACTCCGCTTGTTTGGTCCATCGAATCTCATAAAAATGTCGCTGAATTTAAAATAAAAAGTTTCAGAATGCGAAATAATTGAAGAGGATTCCATCTTTGAAACGGTAAGGAAGCCATGGAGTTTAGACCTCGGGATCGCCTCTTAGGGTTCTGATGCTTACTGAAAGTATTTGGTCTCCTTTGAAGGTGTCTCACTGCGAGTTCGCGACTCCGCCGCAAGTGCATCGATTTCGGCCGACTGCTTGGGTGCATAGCGACGAGGACGTTCGGCCTGCGGCTGATATTGTTGCTGTCCTGCGGGTGTTGTTGTCCTTGAGGGCACCACATGCAGCACGTCGCTGGTAAAAAGTGCCGGCGGTACATTGTATAGCTGCTCCTCGACACGGCGCTGCGGCAACTGAGGAGCAACTGCCACCCGCTGCTGAATGGGTATATAGTTGCCCTCATAGCGGTACTTGGCCAGCTCTGCATGCGGCGCCACCGATCGCTGCTGATATTGTACACTTGGCTGCGAGTAGATGGACGGCAGCGGTGGTGCAGGTAACGGCGGCTGCTGCTGATGCTGATGATGCTGCTGATGCTGCTGGTGCTGTGGTTGCTGTGGCTGCTGCTGTTGATACTCCAAAGCCAGTGGCTGGTAGCTGGGCCGGTAGTTAATCAATTGGAAGTTGGGCGTGTGCTGCTGATAGTGCGCCGCAGGTGGCGACACGTATCCGGCCACATAAGGCGCCGGCACGTACTCCAAGCGACGAAGGCGCGAGGCATGCGGAGGAGCCTCATAGTAAAGTTGCCTGTGGCCGAAGGCATGAGCGTGTGGTGGATAATAATGCTGGAGCTGGACTGCCGGCAGTAGGAGCAGCAGTAGCAGCAGTTGGATTAGAGTCAGTAGCCCGATATGCAAATGGCTCCCGTTGCCCGAATGATGCAGCTCCATCGCGTTGCACGCTCGTCAAATTTGTGGCTGCATTTTGACAACAACATTCCCATTTATAGGTAGGTTCCCGGGTAGGCATAGCTTTTGGGGCTTGGCTTGGTTAGGCCACACCAAAAAAAAAACACACAACAGCAGCAACAAAATCAGAAACAAAAACAAAAACAAAAAGGCACAACATCAACCCAATACCCAATGCCGGAAGTCATGACTGCTGCTACTTCGCTGCAGTACTGACCAGGAGTCAGCGGTGTGTGAAATCGATCGAACGCTGCTCCACACACCCTCAACTCCCCCAGTCCCCCAGTCTCCCAGTTTGTGCCCCTCAATTGTGCAACGCTTCAGTCGCTGTTACTGCCGCTGTTGCTGCTGCTGCTACTGCTGCTGCCTCCGTAACGTTGCATTATGTAAAGCGTGCCCCTTGCCACAGATCCGCTTAGATCCGCAGAGCTGTTGACATGGCAGATGGCAGCTGGTGGCTGGTAGCTAGTAGCTGAAACCCGCCAGCTGGCCCTGGCCATTATCAAGGTCAGCACAATTCCACGTTGAGCCGCTGCTCGCCAAGTTCAGAACTTAACTATTTAGCATAGAGCAAATTTTCGCACTTCCTTTTGGACAAGGTTTCAGGGTTCTAAGGTCTAAATGACCGTTAAAGCGGAGCAATAAATGGAAAACCCAACGCTGATTGGCTGATGAGTTGGTCCTGTCGCCTGTTGCTTGTGTGCCCGTTATGCTGGGGGTTGCTTTAGCTTTGGCTGACCTATGACACAAAGGGTTTTTCAACCCCTGTGCGAGCAACCCCTAAAGCTGATTTCCATGCCTTCCTCGTGAAGCTAAAGAACTTAGCTGTTCATTCGACTTCTGAAGTTGAAAGCCTTAGCACCACGCAAAGAACTCTCTGAAGATCTTGAAAATATCTAAGAATATCTTAAAATATTTAAGAATTCTTATAAATTATATTATTTTGTTTTGTTTTTTGTGTTTGTTTTTGTTTTTGTTTTCTGTTATTTGATTTCTGTTTTATCGGTTTTCGGATATCGGTTATCGGATTTCGGTTATCAGTTATCGGTAGATCAAAGATCAAAAGATCAAAGATAATCCACGCTGTAAGTTCTGTTTGATAGTCATAACACATTTAATAGTTAATTATTATATATATATATGACACGAGGTCGGTTTCAACAATTCAACAAAAAAAACTCCAGATCCACTAAAGTTCGTAAATATTAGAGGAGAGCGCGTTATAGATACGGTTATAATACAAAGATTGTGGCCTCGATGAGACTGCTGCAACAAGCTTTCAGTGCTTTCGATACGACTTTTCCGTTAGTTTCTCAATCCATAGATCAAACGAGCGGTAAACTGAATTAATCAAATGTTTCACGGACTAATCGGCCATGTTGACATTGTTCATGCGCATCTTGGCGAAGTCCTCGAATACAATGTTGTCATCGTCATCCTGGTAGTAGCCCTTTACATTGCGGTGCTGCTCAATGGACTTCATTTTCTTCATGGCGTTCGAACGCTTCTTCTCAATGGTGCCTAGTTGTGTGCATGGGGGAACAAGATTAGACCTGGACAACTCTAGGATTTTGAGTATCAATGTTTACCGGGTGCCGGCTGCAAAAGCTTGAAGGGCACATCCGTTTGCATCTCACCGCCGAGTGTGCCACAATTCAACTTGATGCGCACCGAGTATGAGATGACAATACCGCATGCGTCACCTGTGGACTTGCCCTCCTGGACCATGGTCGAGGAGGCTAGGTTAACGTCCTCGTCCTTCAAATGGCCATCCAGTGCAATACCTGCGGATACCATGGGGATAACACATCGGAAAGAAAGACACAATTTTGAGCCTTAGCTCTCACCATGACGATCCTTGTTATTGGCTGCCAATGGGATCAAGTAGAAGGTCTTGGTCAGATTGGCACCAGGAGTGATGGGGCACCCTTCCTTGGTCTCCAGCTGTGCCACATGCTTGCTGAACTGCGCATTCACCATGGTGATCTCGGTGTGCTGCACAATGAAGCACTTGATGCTCTTCACCGACTTCTTTGAGTTGTTGGAGACCTGAACGGTGGCGGCCACCTTCTCGCCATGGTAGTAGATCTCACGGTCCAGGGTGACCTCCAGGCTGATCTTGCCATTCGAGAAAGTGAATCCCTTGCTCACCAGCGAGCTGGGCAATCGTTGTCCACGGTTCAGAGGTGCATACTGCAGCTTTTTGATCACCAGGCTGACCATGCTGCGCTTGTGCTGACGATCATCCTCGGAGTCAGCTACGAAGGCACGAATGGTGTACTCCACGCCCAGTGGCTTACCCAAGTCATCGCCCTCTTGCTGCAGCGTAACCGAGCTGGGCGAGTTGGGTGGGAAGTGAAAGGTGAATGGATGAGCATTGCCGCCCAGTTTGCGGACCAGCTTCTCCTGCATGGGAGTCATTTCCATGTTTGGATTGGTCATGGGCACAATTTGTTCCCGCGACAGGATCAGCTCCTTCGAGAACTTAACGCCCATGACCTCATCCTCTTCGCGGCCATAGCGGTAGGTGGTGGCCAGCTGGCCAAATACTTTGCGGTTCTTCAAGTAATCCGGCTCTACGACAATGACTCCATCCACGGGATCACAGTAATCCAAGTGATCAATGAAGTCGCGACGTCCCAAGTAGAATGTAACCTTGCCGTTGGGTGTGGCCTTTTTGAAGACCTTCACGGAGACAACCATCTTGCTGGATGAAGTTTTTTACTTTCACCTCAAAGTTCTTAATTGGCAATTAATTAATTTATTTTTATAAATATTATTTTGATTGTCTTTTCAATGATTCGCGCCCGGAGCTGAAAGACGTTAGCTTTTCTTCGTTGGTAGCGAAAAATGCAAGTTGTCGATGGCCGAACACCTGCTTATATACCTTTGGCCTGTCCCCGTCCGTGGGGTTTCATCGTGTCCACTAAATGGATTTGGACGTTATGCAGTTGCCCGTCTAAATGGTCGACATGTTTTGCGCAGTTCTTTCCGTACTTCTTCCTCCATTCCCTGACCAATTTCACCAAATTGGCTAATGTCAAGTAGCGTTCGCGACCTTCTGCGAGGTCACATAATTATTTAATTTCTGTCTCTCTCCTTTACTCTCACGCGCACGTCCTCTATCACTATCTCGCTTTCTCTTTTTTCTTTCTTTATTTTCGTTTTTTTTTCTACCTCTCGGCTCCTTTTGGGCCATGTGACAAATAATGTATAAACGTTGGTGTCGCAGGTTCTGTTGGGGATTAGCATTTGATTAGCTGTTGCACCTTTTCCGTTATTCCGACTACTACGGTACTACGAATGGTTAGACAGCCGCTTCCATCGTGAATCCGTAGAAGTGTCCAAGCCACTCGGGCAACGTGTTATAAATCAAAAGTCAATATATTGATTTTCCTTCGTTCACTCGTACGTTGCACAGTAAAAACCCTTTTGCGGTTGACCGAATTCCCATAGATAGATGTTCAAACGTTAAGCACTTGTAATATCACTTTAAAAGGCATATCTGCCTGCCTCTGCAGCCACGCCCCCATTCATAAAGATTTTCTCTCTTCTCTTCATTTTAGCAGAAAACCAAAGACAAACTACAAACAACAGAAAATGCAGCAAAAAACACACACAACCACCGATCGCCACGGCTACAGCCTGCGCTTCTCACCCTTCGAGGCGAATCACATGCTGCTGGCGACTAGGTAAGCACAGGATGTCCAGATATATATATATATATATATATATATATATATATATAAGAGATATATATATTTAAAGTCAATCTCTAATTAATCTAATTGCGCATATAACTACGTCTTTTCAGTCAATTGTACGGTCTTGCCGGCGGTGGCTCACTCTTTCTCCTGGCTCAGAACTCCATGGATGACGATGAGAACATCAGCATCAGTGGACAGAGCCTGACGGAGCTGTGTCGTCTGGAGTGGTCGGATGGGCTGTTCGATGTCGCTTGGTGTCCATATGCCGCAGATATTGCGGCCACTGCCTCTGGGGACGGGTCGCTGCAAATCTGGTCCGGATTGGATGTGGAGTCGGCAATGACGGAGCAAACACCCAAACAGCCGCTGATTTGTCTGCAGGAACACAAGAACGAGATCTACAGCCTGGACTGGGGCGAGAAGTGGAACTATCACACATTACTCTCCGCCAGCTGGGACTGCACACTCAAGCTGTGGGATTGCAACCGGCAGAACTCCATCACGACTTTTGTGGGACACAATGATTTGATTTATTGCGCAAAGTATTCGCCTTTGATTGCGAATCTCTTTGCCAGCGTAAGTACCGATGGGCATTTGAACTTATGGAACTCTCTTGACTTTACAGGTAAACCCCTGATGAGCATCGAGGCGCATGCATCGGAGGCTCTCTCCTGCGACTGGAGTCACTTTGATCGCAACGTCCTGGTGACAGGTGGATCGGATGGACTAATACGTGGCTGGGATCTGCGCAAGATGCGCACTCACATCTTTGAGCTCTACTCCGGCGAGTTTGCCGTCAGGCGTTTGGCCTGTTCGCCCCATTCGTCAACGGTTCTCGCATCCGCCAACTACGATTTCACAACCCGGTAAGTATTCTCGACGGAATCTAATCTGAGGATTTATTCTAACAGAAGTTCTACTTTTATAGCATCTGGGACTTGGAACGGAGCGAAGCTCCGCAAGACATTAATGCCCAGCATACGGAGTTTGTTTGTGGCCTCGACTGGAATCCACAGCGAGCCCATCAGTTGGCCGATTGTGGCTGGGATTCCGTGGTCAATGTCTACACACCGCAATGCCTGCGCAATGTGATGGCCTAGACGATGGTTTCAGTTGCTTCATATGCTCAACGCTGGCCTTACCCCCAAAACTGGAAACTGGAAACTGGAAGCTGGAAACTGGAAACTGGTCACTGGTAACTGGTAACCGAAACCTGAATTCGGGAAACGGAAACCAGGAACTGGCACACCAATACCAACAATTGTGATAAGGTGCAAGTGGCACCAAAATAGCCTACAAATGGTAGACACCTGGACGATAGCTGAGCTATTAAGACCTCCAAGGAAACGATACGATTAACGATGACGACGACGTGTAAATAGTTGTGATAAATAATAATTTAAAAACAAAAAACGAAGAACAAATAAAATTACCACAGGTGAGGGAGGGAGAGAAGAAGAGGGAAGCGACTCCCATTTTGCAGGTGCTTAAAATGTCAATAAAAGCTTACAGATTATATGATTATAGGAAAAAGATTGCAACTGTTATTTTTCCTTTTTTTTGCTAAACAATCGAAATTGAGATTGGGATCAGAAACGGGATTGAAGTCGAAATCAAAATCGGAATCAGGATCGGGATCGGGATCGCTGCGGGCTATAATTTTGGGGTTCAGACCTTAACAAGAAGTTAACGGCACTCGCTAAGGTGCCAAAAAGCAGCAGACCCTCAAACGATCCCTTTTCCGGTTGGATCCGCTTCTGCGTTGCCTTTGTCTGTAGCCAAACAAACACGCAATAAAGCGCTAATTTGGTGCAACATTTTATTGCCATGGGACTGGAACTGAAAGTTGGCAGAAAGATCTCAGCCATTTCTTTTATCTCTGGAAGCACTGGCAGCTCTCGTATCCCTGTCAGAGCAACTGACATTCCCAGAATTGACACAGTCAATAAGCTGTGTGTGCCAAAAGGTGTGCCACATCGCACCCTGCTGATGTTGATGTTGATTTTGTTTCTGTTTCTGTTGCTGTTGCTGTTACTGTTGCTGTTGCTTGTGGTGATGGCGATGGTGATGGCAATGGTGTGAAAAAATGCCCACAGTCATGTCCAATGTGTGTCTGCTTCTGATTCGAGGATCACTGTGTTCATCCTGTCATTAAGCATTGCTCTGAAATCTTTGACTGCCACCTCAGGCAAATATTTGTTTTGATGCCAATTTACGCTGATTTCTTTGGACAGCCAGGCCATCAGTCAAATTCACGATGAGCACCAGCAGCACCAGCACCAGCACCAGCATCAGCAACAACAGCAGCAGCAACAGCTGCTGCCACTGTAATTATATGAGCCCCTAACACGACCACGCTTACGTCCACGTCCAGCAGCGTCAAGTGAATATAAAGTTGATATTAATGCTTGTTTGCGTTAATAAAACTCGCAGTTTGGACTTGTATAATTTGCTACTAAGAAACCAACAAGAGCCTCAACAGACATTGGCTGGCTCCTAATAAGCTACCACTTTGCACCGATTGCAATTGGATTTTAATTACAAAATTATCTTAATTAAATTAATTTTGTAATTGGCAATTGCCTATGTGCAAATCAAAATTTAACGAGGACTATAATGGGTTTCATAGACGTCAGCTTCCGATAGAGGGCGCTGTGCAAAGCTGCCAGACTGTCGGAGCCAGAGAAGTGTACGCGCGGCGTAGCAATCAGCTTATGCGTTGCATCAAGCAAGCAGTGCAAGTGATTAATGCGCGGCAATTCAAAAACTTAAATTCTATTAAACGTATTTAACACAATTTCGATGTTAATCCGACTTTTTTTGGAGAACAAATTGCTTGCAAATTGTTTTACTTGCAGAAAATCCTGTGTCCTGTGATTTGATTCCCTATTTTAGCCACTTGCAACAAATGCTGCACAGTGAAAAATACAATCAAATTACCCGCAGCAATTTAACGCTAAATTCATGCAACAAACTATAAATTAACACTGAGCACACGCAAGGTTCGTCCATAGTTGCAGTTCCTAGACGTAACCTTGACTTTTTTAGTCGCCTGTGGCGTGTCAGTGGTGTCCATGGGGTTGGCCCAGGCTCCGCTGCCACGCTCTCCCTTGCACACTTTTTCATGCACTTCCCCTCCCTACCCATCCCCCTATCTTACTCCCACTTTTTCAGTCATGTTATAAATTACAGGCAAATGCCAAATTTTTCAACACTCAGCACGCGGCGAGTGACAGCAGCACCACCACATCGACTCTCGGGAGATCTTCCTGCTCGCTCGCTCTTTGCCTGCCATTCTCCCCCATAACACTCCTTTTTCGTTGTGCGAGTCCCCATTTTAGGTTTCTGTCTGAGTGGCAACTGCAGCAGCAGGTTCTGGTCGCGGATTTGGAGGTACACGCGCCGTGCCGCGCAGCAGTTTCAACCTCAGCCCCAGTCCCAGTTCCAGTCCCAGTCCCAGCCTCAGTCTCAGCCTTAGTCAGGGCCTTAGTCTCAACACCAGCCTTAGTTTTAGTCTCAGCACCAACGTCAACGCAAAGTCGAGGCTTCTCTTCTTCAGCTACAACTCCAAGTTCAGCTCAGCAATTTAAATTGCCTCCACGAGCATTTTGATGGCGATCACGCGCCCCCTTTGAAATCTTGCTGCTCAATCTGCGACGGTTGCTTCGTGCGGGGCCATAAAGGATCACGGCGTTGGCCACTTTTTACGACTGCCTCTGCCTTGGTATTAATTTTGTTTTAACGTTTTGCTTCTTCCTCATTGTTGTTGCTGCTTTCGTTTTTGTGCCTTGTCTTGGCTTCACTTTAATCGTCACTTTTGTGCCGACAAGACCAAAAGGCGGAGGCAGAAGTAGAAGCAGAAGCAGAAGCAGAAGCAGCAGCACAAGCAGAAGCAGGAGCAGGAGCAGTACCAACATCAGAATCGTGAGTCTGTATGTGCGTCATTGGCCAGTCTGTTCGTCTCAATGTTGTTGTCCCGCTCCCCGGGACACTGGTGGTCAGCAAACACGTGTACGCGTCGCCGCTGCACCCCCCAAAGCGCTGCACAGCTGGTCACTGGTCACTGGACACAGTCCGAGGCATCACAGAGGACACACCGCAACGAGCGACGCCTAACTAGATGCCAACGAAATGATCTTTTTTCCATTGATTTTCGATTTTTGATTCTTGATTCTCGATCCTTGATCCTCGATTGTTGTTGAGTCCTTTGGTTACACTTTTCCACCGCTCGAGTGGGCGTGAACCGGAGGCAATCTTGATAAGCGGGCACTTTTCATTTGAACCGAGCTAAAAACAAACGCCGGAAATAATTGTCAAGGGATGGCAGGAGCTGACAGGGGATGCAATGATGGGATGCGACATGGGCTACTTGCTAGGTGCTACCTGTATTTAAAATTGCTAATGAAGCGAGAGGTGTTCGGGTTTGTTTTTGTTTCAATCTGTGTTTCTGTTTCTGTTTCGATTTCTATTTCTAATTTCTAATTCCATTTTTGTTGTTGTTGTTGTTGTTGTTGTTATTGTTGCTTCCCCTGTCCTGGCAATTAAAACGTGTGTGGAGCTAACGGATGTAGCTACCGTTAGAGAGGTTGGTGTGAATTTGATCACCTGACGATGAGTTTGGATGAGACACCTTTGCATTTATGCATGAGCCAAACGGACAGGAAACTGTCGTCGGTATGGCCCAAGGGCCATGAGTCGCTGAGGCTTCGAGGCATTGAATGCTTTAGATTGTCATTGGCATAATAATGAATGCGGGATGTGTGGCTATGGTTACCTAAGGACGCGCACGCCTGGATATGCCAGAACTTTATGATCCTTGCATCCCTAATTCCTAATTCCCAATTTCCGTGTCCTGCCATTGTTCTTTAAGTCTCTTCTCTTCCTTATGACATAATTTTACGTAAGGTCAACGACGACGACGACGACGGCGGGCGACTTTTTCGCTCGCTTCGGATTTCGGCTGCAACGCAATGTTATGCAATAGACGTCAGGCGGTGGCCCGCAGGATCATAAAAACGCGTAAACAGGCCAACAGGACTCGCGATCTGTGTCCTTAATCTGGAGTACCCGTAAAAATGCCTCTGAACTAGATTTTTGCCCGTCTGCCTGGCCGTCCCTAAAATTTGCCTACCTAAGGCCTTCAGTTTTTCATTTTTTCCTTCGCAATTTTCTTCTTTTTTTTTGCTTCCTCGGTCATTTCACCTGGAACGCTGCTCATATTGTATTTACATACTTTTCTATATTTACAAAAATTTGCTCTTCATCAATTTCATTTACATCACATGCACAGCCGACAGAATAAGTTATGAAGCGCCTCGTTGAGTGATGTGCGAGGGCGTCGCTACACAGTGAGAAATCGGAATCGGCAACGGAATCGGAATCGGAATCGTAATCGGAATTTCGCATGCAAATCAAAAGAAAACAAATTCACGAAGAGCAGCTCAACATGAGATGACCTTCCCTCCACAGATTTACAAGATGTGACCTTCAAATTATTTTGATTTATCGACATGTTTTCTATTGGAATTCTTGGTTCTATTTTCCATACTTTCCCCTGCCTTCCGCCCTGTCACCTACTCACTTTGAATTTATTAAGTCTCGCCTTCATCACCGCCCCCGTCCTCCGACCCTATCACCACTACCTTCACCGTCACCGTCACCAGTCCCAACCCCAACCCCAACCCCAACCACAACCCCAACCCCTGAATCATCACCCACTCGAACAGATGAAAATTTGTTTAGTTTCTTCGGTATGCGCATATTTTCTTGGCATTTATGGCCGTAAAATAATTGAGGGTGAAGGACGTTCTGCTGGCGTGCTCCAAGCTGCAACACCGGCACCAACAACAAACAAGGTTGTCTCACAAACATTTATAAATAATTCCATGCGATTTTGCGTATAAATAATAAGTTGGAAAAATAAAACTGTCCGCCGATTCCGACGCTTGATCTTTTTTTCGTCTCATTTATGTACATATATATTTTTTTTGGAACTGATGACCAAAAATACTTTAGCGGCTCGTCTCATGGCTATAAATAGTTGGAAGCATTCGCCCCCACACCGTGTGGGCTCGCTTTCGTTGCTGTGTGGCGACCCCAGCGACCTCCACCATGTCCCCGCCCGCTTTTTACCCCCGCCCCTCAAGAAGAATGGTAGCATTTCACGCGCAGTGATCGCATAACCAACTGACGTGCGCCTGGCAATGACGCGCTCTTCCAAAATGATCCAAAACAGGTCAACAGCGAAGCATTTATTGGCATCAAGAGCCGGAGAACCAGAAGCAGAAGCAGAACCAGAGTCAGAGCCAGGTGATGACGATCATCTAGCCCTGCCGCTGGTGGGAGTAAATAAACCGATTGCCAGGTCCAATCTCTGGCGTCCAGACACTGACCAATACAGAGACATTCACGGAAAAAGCACGAAAAACAAAGAATTAAAAACTAAAAACAAATTCAAAATGATCTTTTCTTATTTATAACCATGAGAATGGGAAAAACAATTGAGGAAAATACAAAAAGCATACGAAGGTCCTATCAAAATTCGCAGACTCTTTCTTGGTTGACTTTGTAAATATTATAAATATATATATATATATATATATATATAATAGTCACAGGACTCTGACCTCAAGGCTTATTTTCTAGGCTTTTCTTTTTTAATATCCAAAAGCCTAATTCATCTATGCAGACTCTGAAGTCAAGTCTTAATCTGAATAGAAAATTATCTTTAGTCCTTAACTCATCTGTTTCTTCAATTGAATCGCTCAGGACTCTCTCTTTAGCCGATGTCTTGAGAACTCGTTACGAAGCTACCCCAGATTTCTTTATATTTTAATACTTCCCTAATGCAGAGGGGATTAATGAAATTATATATTAAATTTGGGGGCTATGACAAACCTCGCCCGATATGCGTAATGCCCGCGACACTCCTGTGGGCCGATCAGTTGATATTATAAAAAGCCGCAAGCGCGAAAATATTTTTCATGAAAAACAAATTCTTTCGCGGCACGTCAATGACGTCAATGCGACGGGGGCCGTCAACAGAAATAACAGAAATGAAAAGAGGAAAAATCGTAGAAAAAAAAAAGAAAATCGCAACACGAAATAAAGGAACAAAATTTAAGAAAATTAGAGAAACAGACGGAAAATTATTCGCCAAGGCGCCTTCACTAACGGCTTAGCCAACCAGACGTGGGCGTGTGTGTATGTGTGTATGTATGCATATGTGCATATGTGTGTGTGTGAGTACTTGAAGGTGTGTGCTACTGCGACTGTATGAGTGTGTGCGTAGCCTGTTGGCGATGACGCGTGAACTTGCCTTTGATTTGTTTTTCGCACTGAGAACTCGAGTTGGCCAAAAATAACAGGCTGGCATTTTTTGATGTTGTTTCTGTTGTTTTGTGTTTTTGTTGTTATTATTATTATTGTTGTTATTATTTGTTGTATCACCCCAGAAACCCAACACACCAACAGACCAACAGACCAATTGCTGCTAAGTAGCGGCCAAGCCATGGATGCACCCAACGAATGGCAATCAGAGTAGACTAGGAGTTGGAAAACGGGCGTCAGGAGTTGGAAGCTTGGAACTGGAGGAGTGAAATTGGAAACTGGAAGTCAGCAGTAACTACGCACATTTTCATGTTGCATTCGCGATTTCCGCTATTAGCGATTTGTGTGGCTTCCATGCGTAGCCGCACGTGCCGCTGGCAACGAGCTGTGGAAACCTGTAGATCCTTAACCTTGTTCACCTCTCACGCCCTCCGCCTTCCGCTTGATCTCTGGTGGTGTCATTTCCTGCTGCCCCGTTGATGGTGCATTAAATTAAGCATCATTAGGCAGCTCCAAGAGCTAAATCGCCAACAATCAGCGTCCAATTTGGATCCAAATGCCGCCGTCAGTTGCCATTTGCCAGTTGCCAGTTGCCAGTTGCCATTTGCCAGTGGCCAGATTCTCTCGAGTTTGGCAACACTTTTGGGATATAGTTATAAAAGATGTGCCGCATCCCGGGCACAGGATAAGGCTAAGTGAGTGACCACCTGTTGCCATTAGCCATAAGTATAACGCAGTCTTACATCAGCCTCCTATATATATATATATATAGATATATACTATATGTATACCAAAATGTATATTCTTTGTGTTTCTTGTGTCTTCTTCTTCATTTCCCATTGTTGCTCGAAATCGCATAAACATAAAGGTAATTGCACAGAAATGCCGAAAAAATTATCCAATACCCCGACGTATCTTTTCGTAATATTGTAAAACCCATCGATGCTTGGCATTTATTGTGATCTTTGCTTATTGCTGCTGCAAGCTCAGCTTTTGGAATACACACACAAGTACACACACACACACACACACAAAGGGAAAGAAAGAGTGACCAAGACACACACGTGTGAGTGCCAAGGATAGCCACAAAAGTCACTGGGATTCGGCTATGTGGACTTAGACGAGGCGCTACAGCAGCTTTCAAGGATTTTTAATAAAGGATCAAATAACAAACGGATGCCCGAGATATTTGAATTGGTGATATTTAATTGTAAGATAGGGTAAACCTTTAATAAGAAAATTTCCAAATTTTTCAAACGCTGTTAACACTTAAGGGAGAGAAAAACCAAAGGTTTCGCTTATTAAAGAAAATGAAGAGTTCCTCGATTTGAACTATTGGCAAAAAAAAGGTATTATCAGACATTAATGTAATCTATTTTAGACTTCGAAAATAAGTGTAATGAAGATGTGGATAAATTTGCCCATCAAGGTATATATATTAATTTCCATATATTTATTTTTATATTAATTTTGTAAATAAACTTTTTAAGGCTTGTCTTTAAGGACTTTTTCAATCACATCTGTTTTTCATAGCTCTAAGGTAGTGTCTTGGGAAGTCGTATATAGCCAACCCGCTCGAGTGTAGGGTGACAATCCCCGAATAAAAGTGATTGTGCGGCAGTGTCAGACCCACAAAAAAAAGTTAAAAAATAAAAAAAAGGGAAGATATAAATACAAAAAAATTAAATAAAAAGCAATGCAACATTTAGGCGGCTTTTCAGCTGCTGATGATGTGATGGTGCTGGCAGTGATGGCGGTGATGGCGGTGCTGGTGGTGACGGTGGTGCTGGTGGTGCTGCTTCTCTTATGGGCTGTCTGTTTACATGGGGACGCCTCCAAGCGTCGCAGCCTCCTTGCAGTCGTCCGGCTGTGACATATGCGAAATTCATTGTCGCGTGTTATGTCCGTCGTGTTGTCCAAAGGCAACGACTTGTTGGCCTGGCCAATGCCGATGCAACCTTGACGCGTTGCCCAGCTCCGTTTATCTGGCAATTCATCTGCCCGGGAGACGCGCGTTCAAACACGCACACAGGTGCCCCCTCTTATGGGATCGCCATTGGATCATCGGACCATTGGACCATCGGACCATCGGACCATCGGACCTATGGACCTGTGGACCGTTCAACCATTGGCAGCATTGGCAGCATTGGGAAGCTTTGGCACTGAGAGCGGATGCAGTCAGTAAGGAGCGCCTCCATATCGTGGACATTATGTGGCCGACATTATCTTGGACCGCTGATCGCATTTTAAGCGCTGTTCGCATTGAAAAATTGCCAATTGGCGGGACGAAAAACAAAAGCTGAACTTTTAAACGATCGCTTAACTACTGTTAAGCCGTTGCTTGCGGCTGGGATTGCGGATTGGGTATTGGAGGTTGGTGGGTTGGGGTAACGGGGGATCGGGAATTTTGGATTTCAGATTTCGAACTCAAGTTTGGGCTGCGTTTGCCTTAATCCTTTGCGAAGGTTAAACGCCATTTCGTGCGTAAACGCAATTAGTGTAAAGTATTTTGAGCGATGCGCCAACAACTTGTGCATAACAATTTATGGAGGCTGATCGTATAAAATGTCAACGTCAACGGAGGCCACGCGTCCACGCGTCCGTCCAGCAGCGACAGCGACAGCGGCAGCAACAGCGGCAGCGGCAGCGACAGAAGCAGCAACATCAACAGCAGCAACAACTGCGGCTGTGGCAGAAGCGGAGGCAGAGCGGCAACACGTCAGCGACGTCAGCCTGACGCACGTTTCCGTTCCACGTTCCTACGGTTCATACGGTTAATGAGTTCGCCTCATGCTCATGTGACTGAAAATTCATAAAGATCTATAAACCACATGCGTCGGAATCCGCCACCGCCACCGTTGACGCCTCTGCTTAGGCAAAACTGCCTCCGTCCCCGCCCGCGCACGCGCCTTCACCTTCACATGCGTTGCTATTGCGAATTTGCTCTCAATTTTAGTTGTTGTCTTGCTTGTTTTGCCTTTGGTTGTATGTTGGAGCATACATTGACGTGGTACGTCCCCGCCCACCACCATCACCACCACGATCAACACCACCACAACCACCACCAGCATCGCAACCGCCCCCACCCTTGCCCCCGCCTTCGCTCCTGATACGACCCACTGATGGTGCAACCTCAACGAATCACTAAACTTTACCCATTCCCATAACGTACGTACAGTTCGCCAAATCGTTTTTTCGCATTCATTGAGCAAATTTTTCCTCAATCTCAAACAAACAAGCATACAGAGACACACACACACACACACACACACACACGCACAGCAGTCGGTTAATCAATGGGCCCGCGCACTGACGGCCAAATTAGCAGCGGGCCAGCAAGCACTACGACTACGCGAAAGTTTGACGTCAGTGTTGAGGTTTCTTGGAACAGATTCCCATTTGCACTCGTATTTGGGATGAACGCAATGGAACATCTAATGGAACCAAAGAAACGTGACCAAATATGGCTAGCACTGGCGGCGGAAATGGCTTCGACCTTCAAGAGATTTCTGAATGAATTAAATCAAAGCTCCAAGACTTCAGATTGGAAAACAGATCAAAGATCGAAATGAACGGAAGACATGATAATGGTGATAATGATGACAATGATAATGATGATGACGATGATAATGATGATGATATGGATGATAATGATGAGCAAAGAGAACTCCACACGGATACCTTAGCTGTGAACTCTGAAGTCAAAAGAGCCTTTGAAAGCAAATTTGTATATCTCACTCAAGTGTTATATGAGGAACCATGTGACTTATTCCCGGAGGTACAATTCGAACACAAACAGAAGGAGGCACATGAGAGTTTTCAGCTCGGGGCTCGGAAACGACCGAAGTTCGTGGCACACCCACACGACTTCCAGCAACTGCAGGCCACACAGGAACACTTGTTGCATCTCCTACTTGGTAGCTAATGGATCTACACCTCGACTTATAGGCTACTTAACAAATGCCGCAGTCCCTAAGAATCTCTCCCCAGACAATTGCCATCTCATGCTTGTTTGCGTGCACATTAACGCTGACGACGATCAAGATGATGAACATGAGGATGAGGACGAAGATGAAAATGAGACTGAGACTGGGACTGAGACTGGGACTGGGACTGAGACTGGGACTGAGAATGAGACTGAGACTGGGACTGGGAATGAGACTGAGAATCATCATGATGATCATGGTGATGATGACGGCGACAGACAAATCCTTTTGGCTACTTAGGATCATCAACTCGGCTTAGGGATCATCATGTATAAACATTTGCACAGGGCACGGCATTAGGACAAAGCGTCGGCGAGCGCGTGATCGTGATCGCACAAACATTAAGTGAGTGAAGAGTCCAGGGACCAGTAAGCATTTACCAGTTACCAGCAAGCAGCAAGCAGCAACCAGTAACCAGTAACCAGTTACCAGTTACCAGTTGGCAGTTGTCCATTTGGGTGGGCTGGAACGTGTACAAAACTATTTTGATAGCCACCGTTTGGTAGCTCGTCCCGCCACTGGCGTCAGACGCGCGCTGTTTGCTTAAAACTTAAACAGAAAAATGTGATTAATGTCATGCACGGGCAGTCGTTGTGCAGCCTCTGCAATGGCAGCAACACTGCCACTGCCACTGCCATTGCCACTGCCTTTGCCTCTGCCACAGACCAGTCTCAATCCCAGATCCCAGTTTCCAGCAACAGAAGTAGCACCAGCAGCAGAGCAAACAACATAATCAAGCGTACATCCGCTGGGAAAGGGCAGAGGCATCGTTCTTGTTGCTGTTGTCACTGGAGGGCCTGAGTGTATGTCGTGTGTGTTTGCGTGTGTGTGTGTGTGTGTTATGCTAATGGAGCGACGAGTTCGTCACCAAGTCAACAGAGATTCCTGGAATTTAACCAACACCAGCTGAAGACGTCTGTGACTGCCTGACTGCCTGACTGCCTGACCGCCAACCCTTCCCATCCCTTCACATACCATTGAGCCCCCCTGCACATGATTCTCCCATTTGGCAAGCCAGTGGCATTAGTTTTCAAAGCTCTCGGACTGTGGCCATGGCCACGCTTTGTAGATAAAGTCACGCATGGCGGCAGGCACTTGGCAGCAACGGAAGTTGGAGCCGCGGGCACGCGCTTTATCCTCTGTCTCTCCTCCATCGTTGGCTATGGCCATGTCTATGGGCTTAGCCGCGGCTTAGGCTTCCACTTCGATTCCAACACCGACACCGGCACCGGCACCGGCACCGTCAGTGACGCCGACTCCAATTCTTTGACTTCGACTTTGAATTGGTCCGTCTGTGGGACTGCCGTCAAGTATCTAACAAGAGAATTATTCAGGCGCAGCTTTGTCAACCGCGATCCCAGGCCAGTGGAGGCCTCGTCTGAGGGCCGTGCCATAATTTGCAATTCGATGCTCTCTTTGCATTTCTGCGTGTTGGCATTTCATTTGTGGTCACCACAAGATTTGCATATGAATGAGCAACAGTCACAGCCGTGGCGTGGGTTAGAATCAACTCCCGATCCCGCTCCCACTCCCGATCCTACTCTTGCTCTCTTTTTCTCTCTCTCTCTCTCTCTATCTCCAACCCTTCCTTCTGGTTACTGTTCTCAGTTTCTGTCCAACCCAAAGGCATCAACTTCCAATCACTGATTTGCAAACACAAATGTGATGAACTGTCTTGGTTGTCTTCGTCTTTGCTGTCTCGGCTGCTTAGCTTTGGGTGTCGCCACTTGAGAGTCGAAGTCGGATTGGGACTTGGACTCCGCGCTCCGGCAGCGACTCGGAGTCGTGATCGTGTCTTTGACCGTCGCCGCAATTAGCATTTGAAGTTGCATTTGCATTTACATTTCTGCATAAATCACCCGACGACTTCGATATATACAAAAGCCTTGACGATCCAAGCCGAGCTGCCCCATGAGGCAAGTTGTTTTGGCTACTGACCAAGGGGAATGTGGATGCCACCTGCTCTGCTGTGCTGCCAACGGTCACTCTTACTTTTGCATCCTGTTAACAAAGGTCAAAGGTCGCAATAAAATGCTCAAGAAATCAGAGCAAAGCTTTGAGAAGTAAACCAAGTCTGAGAAGTGTTTGAAAGCTACACTCTAGAAATGCAATGAAACTGAAAGATCTTTAAAGATCTATGAATTTTTAGCCATTAAGATGCCATATTTCAAATATGGT
This sequence comes from Zaprionus lineosus, assembly GCA_035044505.1. Classification (NCBI taxonomy): domain Eukaryota; kingdom Metazoa; phylum Arthropoda; class Insecta; order Diptera; family Drosophilidae; genus Zaprionus; species Zaprionus lineosus. Next base: position 2,163,834 of record JAWNNX010000694.1, on the reverse strand, counting down.
CAATAGTCAAAATTTAATGCAAAATTTAGCCATAAATGAGACATTCTTTTCACTGAACGATCGTTCAAAGTGATGGGCCTTTGCTCATATACAGTTTATGAGTCGTCATCAATTGCTCATATGAGTATGAGCAATTGAGATCCTGAGTCTTTATATATGGTAAGAGTAGTCTTATTAGTATCGAAGTCTCCTATATACCAAATCATTTTCTATATATTCCGACGATTTTTCAATAGCCCAACTGCAAATTTACCTGTACAGCGCACTGCACTGTACATTGAATGAGTATTTGTGGATAAATTACACTGACTTATTTATAGAAAAATATTCACAGATGTATTTTTACCTATTAATAGGTGCAGATGCCCCCATACGATATTTTTAGAGGGACTCGCTAATAACGAGCTCATTTATTATTTATATTCTATATATTATCAATATTGCCCATAAAAGTACATCACCCGCTGATGCGGTCAGATCATTTTAAGAGTTTGTTTAATTTTGTTTTGCGATTGACTGTGGGGTTTTTCCAAGCTTTTGGGATCCAAATTGAATTGAGTGTCATTAGGCACCGACTCGACATTGTGGCACCTGCTGCAAGTCAACAATCTGTTGCACTTTGTATTGCTTACACTTTTTGCTGGTTGTTGTTGTTGATGTTGTTGTTATTATTGTTATTGTTTATGCTTTTGCTAAGGATCTTGTCTGGAGGCACCGACACTTTTACTTTTATATCCTGTTAACAACCCATAATTTGGCCAATTTAACACTTGTAAACGCGCTTTCGCCGCTCTAATGAGGTACAAAACGCTGCCAAAAAGTCAGCACAAAATTAACATATAAACGCGGCTCTTCTGACCCAAAACTGAAAATTGCATGTTGACCAAACCTTATAATCAGATCCCAGGCTCAGGCTCAGTCTCTGACTCCAACTCTGACTCTGACTCTGACTCCAACTTTGACTCTGGCTCAGCCATTAGCCCGTAGTCTGCAGTCGGAGGCTTAGGACATATTAAAAGCTCAAAAACTCCGATTACAATGCCAGCGACGAGAAGAGCAACAAAAAATACCCTGAACGTAACTGCAAGTCCTCGCTTAATGCAATTACACAAATCTGTTGAGGCATCTCCAAGCGCAAAGTCCTCAGGCTTGAGCCTCACATTCATCTGGTGTTAATTTATGCGTTGGGCATAAAAAATCGCCACCAATTACCCATGGAATGCTTCAATTATGGACTGCAAACAGCTGCTGTTCGGTCTGCGGGTCGGTGAAACCCTTTTTAGCACTTTGCCTCAAAATGATAATAAACCAGGATAGAAACGGGCACATGCTTTGGGACAGACGCAGGAACAGGCGGCAGTTTCGGCCGCTCCTTGGCTCGAATTCATACGAATTCCCTTCTCGCTTCCTGCCAAAATCATCTAATTCGACACAGCACCCAAAAACCCAAGATCCGATCAAAATTTCAGTCAAGGTCAAGCCACAAAGTAGTTTCTCTTAGAGGTCTCAATAGCTACGAACGACCCAACATTGCATGTAGAAGGATTAAGACACGATCGAAGATCTAAAATAGATTATAGCGATTCTATAGTCCAGATGATTGAATCGAGGCTTTCGAGATTTTGTATTGAATATCAGGTGAATCTATGAAAAGATGGATATAGTATATAGGTGGATATATAGAGTGATATATGAATGAATATGTATCAGCAACAGATGTCAAATAATTATTCTTGCAACAGCCTTATTTAGAAAAAAGGATAAAAAATCCTAAATTTCTTTTTTGTTTAAGCTCGATAATCCGATAGGAGATTCATCCAGAAAATTATAGATATTTCCAGTTGCTGAAAATTGTATGTTTTGTGGCTATATGAAGTATTGGCATTAACGCAACTTGGGTTACAGTTGGATCACTATGGGGGTCCGTGATCGGTGATCGGTGATCATTGGTTGGTGATTGGTGATCGGTGATCAGAAGACGGGGGTGGAGGTTGCTTTTTTGGGTTCACCCGAATGGGTGGGTACGTGTTGTAATGTACATTTTCAGAGGTTTTATTTTACGGATACATGGAACATGCGATAAGAAGTGACGCATTAGAGTACTCACACACACACACGCACACACACATTATACACACTCGTATATGGCATGGGAAGAGTCAAGTTTCTGTTTCATCCAAAACAAAAGCGCACATGCAACTGACATTGTCCAGAAGCGTGTCAAAAAGCGGGAGCAGTTCCACGATCCGAACGATCAATGACGCGGGTTCTCCACCTGTGAAAACGCTGACTTGTCGCTTGTCATTAGCTACCCGTGTGTGTAGTTATATATGTGTGAGTGTGTCTGGAGTGTGGGGTGTGTGCACCGCGTGTGTGTCATGAAGCCATTAAAAACAATAATAAATGATTCGAAAATTCAACGAATGTTTCTCTGTGTTTGCGCATTGAAAACCTTGGAATCGGAGCTGCTGCATATCGCCCCATACTTATGCCCATATAACTGTGTGGGTATGTATGCATGTGTGTGTACATTGACAACGAAAACACAACAATAACAGCAACAGCAACAGCAACAGCAACAGCAACAACAACAACAACAAATTTACATATACTTTGCGTAATCAATGAGCTACTCGTTTCACGCAACTGCAACTCGATTTGTCCAACTGATTAATGCGGCCTTTCAACGTCCAAAACAGGGAACTCGGTACCGTGTACTTAATAACGGAGTTCAGATCTGAGCTGAAACTGCGGCTGATGCTGATGCTGACGCTGACGCTGGGAGATGGAATAGGGTTTGGTTTCAAATTGCGGAATCGAAATGGAACTGGAACTGAGAATGGAGTACGGGAATGAAAATGGGAATGGAGATGGGGATGAGGATCGAAGCCTCTTGACAATAAAAATTGGGCCTAATAAGAGCAAAAAACCATCAATGTTAATTGGCGACAATTGTGGGTTTGGTGTCCGGTCTGAAAACTTGACCACTTCTGGCAGCTGTTCCGCCTTCGAAAAACAATAAGCAGAAAGAAATCGAGGTAAACCATAAACCAACAGAAAATCTGTGCTAATTAGGCAATCCACCACATTTACTCCGAAAATATAGCCAGAGCTGTAATCATCGTGATCGTCATCATCGTCATCGTCATCGTCATCGTCATCGTTATCGTCATCATCATCGTCATCGTCATCGTCATCTTCATCGTCATCGTCATCGTCATCGTCATCGTCATCGTCATCGAAGCCGATACAAATATCGTCATCGTCATCGTCATCGAAGCCGATACAAATATCGTCATTGTCATAGTCATCGTCATCGAAGCCCACACCGAAACCAACATCAGCATCTACATCAGCATCAACATCGACATCAACATCGCCTCGTCGGGAATAAAATCTGTCGCCAAACTTAAGCGACTCCTTTGATAATTAAGACAAACTATAAGATCCATTATCATCATCAGCTTAATGTACGACTTTAAGTAGAATCGATGATTCGATGATAAGAAATCTTTGGGAATATCATTTTCGATTTTCAGGCTCCATTCACGTTGCGGTTCCCCCAGCGGCCGATCCTCGGCTCCACGATGTGTCCCGGGAGCTGCTGTGATTAATTGCGCCAGCCAAGTTGTTGGATGCGAACTGGTTGTCCATGTCCAGTTGCCTTCTGGGGAGCTGTCGCCAGTTAATGTTGCCAACTTAATCGCATTTGGACGGGCTCTTGATAATGTTGTTTACGACTATGTGCAAAACGATTTTGAACTGCGAACTGGACACTCGGCACTGGGATCTGCAGCATGAAATCTGCAGCCTGAAACCTGGGGGAGCAGCTCCGTTTTTGAGACTGTCTCTGAGGATAATTAATGAGACTTCGTTGTGTTATTATTAAAAACTTTTAATTACAGCGGGTTTCGCTCGCCCTCTCTATCTGAGCATGTGTGTGAGTGTGTATGAATGTGGATGTTCGTCTGTCCTTGACAAGGCAATGCTGGCAAAAATCCATCCTCTAATGAGCCCAAATAAAACCAACAACAACGAACAAAAAAACTCAACTAAAACTATTTCAAAATCTGCCCAGACGATTTTTGCGTTAACTCTCAAGGTAATTGCCGCATACAAAAAAGGACACGCAAAATTCTTACGTAAGTGGGCACAAATCCATATGAACACACACATATGTATTTATATATAAAAATATGTGTACATTTTTGTGTGTGTGTGTGTCTCATTGTGTACGTATTTTTATGATCGGCCTCATAAATTTATTTTTTCTAGCTCTCGTTGACATAAGAATGAAAACGCGCTCTCAATGTTCTGATCTCGTTCCAGAACCATTCCTCACGGCGTGACATAATTTCGCATAATTTGCCAATATCCCAAGGACCTCGCGCAGGACAACAAATGGACAAGCAGACGGACGGGCGTGCTGACTGGCGGGTGTGCGGGCGGCACAGCACGTGACAAAAAAGAAAAAGAAAGAAATTGTTCAAAAAATATACCCATTGTGCCGCCCTTCGACCTGCGCTCAAGTTTTTAGCTTGAATTGCGCAGGTCTTCGGCTCAGGATTTGATCACAAAACACACATTTTCCCAACACCACCGATTTTCCGAATTTGCCCTAAATACCCACATTTTTTGGCCTAATTATTTTTTATGGGTGCATTCCACGTGCAAAAATTGTCGCACTTCTCCTTGCGGCCAATGACGAACGACCAGCGACCAGCGACCAGTGGCAAGTGGCCAGTGGCAAGCCGCATTTCCTTTGACATGCTCGGAAATTCGTGCAAATTCTTTTTGTTCTCCTGTTGATTTTTTACTTTGTTCTACTTTTTGCCAGGACCTGCTGTTCTTTTTTGGTGGCTTTCCGAGTTGTTTGCCATCCATTGTCTCCCTAGCCCGCAACGACCCAATTTTTGCCTAATAATTGTCCTACTTATTGTGGTTTGCATGGTCCTGATTATTTTGTGTTCTTTTAGCCACACAAAATGTTGGGTAGCCCTCAAGTTGGTAGTCAGAAAAAACTAACAATGACCGAATTCATTTCTTGGTGAATTTTTTAAATTATTTTTAAATCGCAGACCTTTTGTTTTCCAATTATTCGGGTACACAAAATCAGTTTCAAATTCGAGTATATCCTTTTGTCTTTTCCAAAAATAATAAATAAATTCTATAAATTATTTTTTACTTTTCACTTTTAAGAAATCCCCAAAATGTTATCTCTCAAAAGTGTTGATTTATTTTGTATGATTATTATTAATTTAAAAAGGATATACTTTTTAGTCCCCGATTTCCAAAGTGGTGGCAATCAGTAGTAATCAAGACACTTAATTCCTTAATTTTTAAATTAAGAATTTTTCTCCCTATAAATTTCTCCACAATTTTAAAATATTTTTGAATTTCATATCTTAAAATATCTTTCTAATCTTCACTCTTAACTCTATTTGAACTTTTACTCTTACTTCCTCCAAGTTGCCTTTCACCCTTTTACCTTTTCACCTTTTTACCTATCACCTAATGATCAACTTTGACCTTAGCTAATGATAGTTGGCCTGTCACCGGCCACCAACCCTAACCACCAGCCACTAGAGCCTTGACGAAAGATCATCTTTTGTAAGCCAATCCTCTGAGGAAAGACCAAGTGAAACTCATCCATGGGCCAAAAACGAAGATGTCAACACTTTCGCTTCCATTAAATTTTTATAATTTTCTGGGCGAAAGGCGGCCATAAACGATCCTCAAATCTGGACCATCCTTTTTTCGATGCTACAATTAAAATGTTAAACAGTAAAAATCATAAAAATAAACACTCAAAATTGTCTTCCTTAAGGCGAAAAGTGGTCCATGGAATTCTGAGTACGACAAAAAGTTGCCTCAAAGCAAAGCAAAACGAATGCCAAACAAAAAAAAAAGAAAGAAAAGCAGACAAAAAAGAATGGAAAAAATCCTTACAGTTCTAGGAAGAAAAAGGGTTCACGGGTCACTGAGTTCCAGATCATCAACACCCGAACTAGACCACTGGGCCGACTGGACAAAAAACGCACAATGCGCGATCGTTAAAAAAGGAGAGCGCTTCGTGCTGGGACATTGTCTGTGTGAGACAGTGAGTGTGTGCCTATGTGTGTGTGTGCTAGAAAACCCTTTCAAAATTCTAGTTTTATGTCACTTTTTTCGGAAACCGTTATAATTGCTCTGGAAAAGTGTAGCAAAAAATTGGTTCAGTATTTTAGAAATTTACATAGAAATGTCCTTGGGCAGGCGATAGATGCAGGACGAGGAGTGACACTTCATTTAACTTTTGATTTGGCATCTTGACGTGGTCCGGATAGAGCGTCAAGGGTTTGGGAATTTAGGCAGACACATCCACCAAATGGCTTTACAACTTGTTGTCTCTAATTATGGTCGGGAATGAGCCGTAATCCTTTGCTAAATGCAGCAACAGAGAACGCCCAGCGAGTGATCACATGAGAGATGAAATGAGATGGGAGGGACATTAGTTTCGCAAGAAATCGCCGAGTTGACGATCGTCATGGTTAAACGCGGCTAATCCTTCCAGCAAGCCCTTCGCGGCTGCCGGACGGACGGAAGGACAAACGCCTGTTGATATTGTGGAATGTTGACCTGAACCCGGTCCGGTTCAGTTCGGTGGGCGTATTGTTTATTTTCGAAATCAAAATATTTGCAAACACTGCGAATACTGGAAAATTGTGTGCAAGGATTAGGGACCAGAGCTCTCATATCCTTTCGCAGCCTTGAAACACACAATTTGCGCACACGCCCGCGATTTTATGACACTGGCCCCGAATTCAATGCGAGGCGACACATGCCACATGCCACATTGCCAAAACCAATGCCAATGCCTCGTGCACTAATACACTCATACACTCATCCTTTAATTTTCAGTCCTTCGTCCTGACTAATAATGTGCAATGCGTGCGCATCCTTTGTTCATCCATCTCAGCAACGTCAATATTGACTTTCGTTTTTTAACCCGAGCCCGAACCCAAACTCTTCCAAGCCTTTCCTGCAACCTTTGTTGCGGTCGCATTTTTTACGGGTTGCCCTGCACAATTGCATCCTTTTGTGGCAATTGTCGTCATTGTTGCGACCGCTGCTTATCCTTGTCCTCATCCTCAGCATCGGCATCGGCTCCGACCTCGAACTCATACACGTTCGTACACCCATTTTTTATGGCAATATCCTTTCGCTTTGGCATTCGTTTTTTAAGCCTTTCTGCCCTGCTCTGCTCTGCTCTTAACTCTTTTCGTCAGAGTTCAGGTCAAAAACTGTAAGTATCACTAGGATAATAGAATTTTTTACACGATTCCCGGAACTTAACTGATTTTGCCAATATACTTTCATATTTTGAAGAAGGGAAGCAGTTTTTTAGCAACGGGTTAGGCGGAATTTGCGATCTGAGTTTCGCGGAATTCCATTTCCTTAATAAGGACAATATAATCGTCCTCTTCCAATTTAAAGGTTTTTTAGTTTTTAGTTTTTTAAAAAAGGCTTAAAAAATGATGACCTTGAATTTCGTAGTAAACCCCGAATAAAAATCCTTTTTTGTCTTACATTTTTTTTAAGTCGAAAAGCCAAAAAGTCAAAATTAGTTGTGAACTGTAACAAAGAGACTTCTCAAGGCTTTGGTTAAGAGCGTAAAGAACATGTTAGCGGAAAATTTGTGGCTAGAAGTTAAACCCTTTTCACAGTAAAAATAAAAAATGGCAAAAAAAAAAAAACATTGCTTTTGAATAGCCACAAGTCAAATGGTGCCAGTAAAAGGAGAAGTAAAGGAATTTTCAAGCGAAAGGAAGTTCAGTCAGCCCCAGAGAAGTTTCCAAGTACTTAACTTTTTTTATAGATGAGTACAATTTATGCTTAGACCTTAATTAAATATTTAAATATCAGTTGACGCATTAACTTTATAGAAAAAGTCTGAGACGCCAATGCTTTGTCTCTGTCAAGGAAGGAAAAGGCGACACTCACGTAGGAAGAGACTTCAACCAAAAAAGTTCGGCTTAGTCAAATATTACATTCATTCAGACAATCTTCCAATAAAATACGCAAAACACGACATACCAAATAAGATTAAAAAAATACTAAATACCAACAAAAAGTAACAGTCAAGTTTGAGAAGCTCTCAAGGTAGAAAAGTCTCAAGTTACAAAACTCTGCCTAGACAAGTGAAAGATCCATTCGGATATTCTAGATCTAATGTAGAGGGTAGAGTATCAGATGACAGATAGAAGATAGAAGATATGAAATGGAAGAGGTACCAAATATCGGATACCCGGTTAACAGATCCGCTCTGGAGCTCTGAAGGATTATGTAATTTCCAGAGTGGCCGTTCATAACTCAATTTCAGTCGTTGCTGGCCAAAAATGTTGAGGCATGTCTAAGATTGTTAGTTCCGAGCCATCGCATATACTAAACAATTCTCGGGCGTGTCGCTGCCGTGTCCATAAATTGAATTTCAATTTCCAACAACCCGATCAATTTTCATGCCGCTCAACAGCAGCCGTAACACCAAGGAGGTTAATTATCGGCACATTGCCCAATGGGAAAATTAACATTTTTTAACATTTTTTTTGTTGCATTTGTTGCTGTTGTTGCCTTCGTTGCCTTTGTTGCTTTTGTTGTTTCAGTCGCTTTTGGTTCTCGTGCTGTTGTTGTAAGTTTGGTCGTCTGTCAGTCAGCTAGCCAGTCAGCCAATACGACTTCCTTTTGCAACAGACAAAGAGACGAGATCATAAGCCTCAGTCCCGGTCCATGGAGTCTCCAGTTAGCTCATTACGCGGGTCGTGACTTGCCAAAATGAAAAACAAGTAAAATCGGTAAGGGAGAATACAAAAAATACAAGAAATACAAAAAAATACTAAAAAGCTTAACGAAATATAAGGTACAAAATTCCAAAATAAGCCACTACAAATTGTATACTCTTCCCATAGAAATAATCCAGCGTCTAATCCCAATACCAAGTCCCCACTTTTGGGGAACACTCCATGATCTAACCATAAAATAACAACCGCGATCAGAAGTGAAGTCATTTGTTGCTCGCAAATCTTGTGTATGAATCAATATACTCGATGGTTAGGGCATTGCCAAGTTATTGCGGCGGCAGCGGATGCTTGGATGCTTGTCAGATGCTGATATCAGTCGAAGGCGGCGGTGGCGGTGGCAGTGGCGATGGCGATGGCAATGCCGGTGACGGTGGCGGTGGCGTCGGCGGCGACGGCGTTGGCAGACGCAGAATGTTAATCTCCATAAAATGAAAACAATGCGCCGGCGCGACGACGATCGGCCTCAGTTTCAACCTCAGTTTCAGCCTCAGCTTCAGCCTCTGTCCCTGCTCCCTGCTCCCTGCTCCCTGCTTCTGCCCCAGTGCCCAGCAGTAGCTTCAAACAAACAGTCACTGTCCCAGTGGCAGTTCCAATCCAAGACCAGCTCTTGCCATGCTTCGTGAAGCGCGCAGTCTGCGCGCTTTTTGCGCAATAAGTGTGCCAGCAGCAGTGGCGGCAGCAGCCAACGACGATGACGACGACGACGACGACGCCAGCAACCGGTCAGCCCCTCACATTATAATTTATGCAGCCGCGGCTCAAGGATCTGTATGCCACAGTTGTTGCCGCCACCCCGGCTTCCCGCCCACCCCCTCAGTCCACCACCCTCTGTCATCTTCTTGAGCTGTCTGTGTGCGTTTAGGTAATCGCCGGGCATGATCTCGCCAGCTTCAACTCCAACTTCAACTCCATCTCCATCTCCAACTCCAACTCCAACTTCAACTCCAACAGCAACTCGAACGCCGCCGTTGTTGCTATCGTGACAAGCTGCCCGCTGTGACGATGCTGCCTGGGATGCTGATGCTGCTTCTGCTGCTGCTGATGGTGGTGGAGGTGCTGCTGCTTCTGCCGGCTGCTGGTGCTGGTGCTGCTTTTGCTCCGACTGCCAAACATCTTCAGGCAACGCCACCCCAGCGCTGAGGAGTGTAAATTACAACTCGCCGTTGGCTCACAAACGCCCGACTGGCCATGTTGTTACTTTGACTGGTTGCTGTTGCTGTTGTTGCCGTTGTTGCTGTTTCTGTTGTCTGTTGCTGCTGTCCGCTGTCTGTTGCTGTTGTCTGTTCAGTTGCAGTTGCTGGAGCCTGTCGGTTTCATTCAAAAAGTTCAATAGTGCATGCAATGATGCCCAACCGGCTTATGGCCACATCTCCGGGTTCTGTTTATTCCCATTCTCATACCCAGTTCCATTCTCGAACCCCACCACCACCCCCACCCCCACACCCACCACAAACCTCGTTCGCATCCCCCTCCCCTACCAATCCGTTTCCATTCTTGGAGCATTTATGATCGATGCCACAGTCGATTCCTTTGGCCACGCTGGCGATTGTCGTTGCGCTCCTCTGCACGCGATCCTCCTGCAGCTGATGATACCCTACACCGCAGCAGCTAATGATTGGTTTTAAGGATCGATCGTATTTGGAAGAAGGAATCGCCACTGATGATTCATAATGTTAGCCGATCATTAGATTAAATCTCTGATTGGCTTTTTATTTCAATTCCATAACTGCAGCCTCACATCTCTTTTGGAGTTCGTCATGAGCTCCGAAGATTGCACAAGCTTCCGAGGAAAGGAGATCTCTGATTCGTTGCACTTGGCACTTGTCTCCCGGCTTTGTTGTTGTGGATGTTGCTTTTTTATTTTGCAATCGTTTTTGCTGCATTTTATATGCTCAACACCTTCTGTCTACGCTTAAGCTCTTGGCACCGTGGTCCGAAATGGGCTCTGATCTCAGGGTCTGGGTCTGAGTCTGGTCACGATTTGTTGAGACTCGTAAAACATTTTTAGCACCTCAACGATCCATATACAAACACACATATAGACCATACACACCGGCACATACAGTGGTGGAAGAAATAATAGTAGTGCTTTTCAGTTCAAAATGTTGCTTAAGAAAACTTATAGACAGAAACCATATATGCAAAAATTTTTAATTCAAAATTTTTTTACACATATTTGTTTTATAATTCATATAATTTTTTTTTAAAATTGCTTGACTAGTTACCCTCCAAGGACGAAAATATAAGAACATATCAAAAATTTGCCATCCAAAAATAATAGTAGTGACCTTTATAACTGGAAAAAAAAACAGCCTAAACCATTGTTTTTGATTAATTTTTTTACTCTATATGTTTATATGGATCTTATATTTAGTTATAAAGCCAATATTTTCTACGACTGCACTACAGGGGCGTGGCATGGAGTCTATAAGGTCCTGGCCACGCTTTATGGGGATATTTGACCATGCCTCCTGGACTACACGCCAAAGTTGGAGCTTGGCTGCAGGGTTAGTGGCTGCCACAACTCGTTATACATATCCCCATAAATTCTGTATCGAATTGAGGTCCGGGGACTCAGCTGGCCATCGCATCACGTCAATCTTTGCTGATGCCTACCAATCTATAGCCAGCTTACTAGTATGTTTTGGGTCATTATCCTGTTGAAATGTCCAGGTTGATGGCATATCCCAACTGGCATATGGCAACATTGAGTTTTTCAATTTGTCAACATAGACATTTCGGTCCATGATACCTTCTATCATATGTAATGGGCCTACGTCAGACTATGAAAAACATGCCCAAACCATACCATACCATACCACCATACTTAACTGTCTTTCTTGTGTACCTGGGTTGGAGTTCAGAATTTTGGGGGCGTCGTACATACTGCCTAGACCCACTGCTACCATATAAAGAAATTTTACTTTCATCTGACCAAAGTATGTTACGCCATTTCTCTACGGGCCACGTCAAATGAAATTTTGCAAATGTCAGCCGTGCTTCCAGGTGCTTCTTGGTCACCAGCGGTACCTTTCGAGGACTTTGGCACTTAATTTTTGTTCTAATAGTCGACGACAAGCCGTGACATTACTGACTGATAAATATAATTCAGTTTTATTAGATTTAGAAGAGGCAAACGGGTTAATTTTGCTAATGCGCGCGATGCGTCTGTCTTCTAAAGCGGTAGTTATGCGCTTCCCGCCACAAGATTCTGGCTTAATTTTAATATTTAATGGCCTTGAATATTATGATAGGTGTACATCCAATAGGTTTTTCTATTTCTTTATATGTTTTCCCTCTTTTCTGAGTCTCAATATCAGTTCTCTTTTACCTGCAGAGGATGGATTTCCAATACCTACTAAAACTCAAATTATGTTGCGAATTCAACTAATAAAATTTATGAAAATATTGAATAAAAAATTATACTTACTGATAATGCTTTGTTTTATATAAATTACTTGCTAAATTTTTTCCAACGAGCTGTTTTCCTAACAATAAGTGCAGCACTACTATTTTTTTCCTATGCGAAATTTGGTTGCACTTGTCAAAGATCGTCAATAACAAATTATAGGGATGAAAATCTAACGGAAATTTTTTGTTATTCTCTTCCAGACATTCTTTTTTAAATAATTGTAAGATTTTGTTAAAATTGTGCGACTGGAAGTATCGGAAACAAAGGCTTTTCTTTTCTTTAATTTTGCACTACTATTATTTCTTCCACCACTGTATATACGTGTATGTGTATGTGTATAAAGATGTGTGTGTGTACATGAATGCAGAAGTTAAGCACATTTGATTTTTTTAATGGCATTTTGCATTTCTGCTTGGCTACCAAACCACGACGCCCACTCGATGGGATGCGGAGGCTGTGGGAAACTCTGTCGAACGCAAAGTCGAAGACATCCTGTCATTAGGCAAATATTTATGTAGATTATCGGTGGAGCAGACGGTTGGCAGCTGGCGGTCTAACGGTGCTTCAAACATGCGCCCCAAAAAATTAGGCTCGAAATTAGCCATCGCAATGTTTGGGGCCAAATTAGTCGGTTGCCTTTAAAGGACCCGAAAGCGATTAGAGAAATTTATGCGCAGCGCCCTCTGGCGCTGGCCGGCGGCATTTGGTTGGCAAATGTGTTTGCCACGCAAATAACATTCCCGGAAATTGGCAAGGATTTGAGTTGCCTGCGATGAGCTGTGCGTGTCGTAAAAACTCTTTGCGAATCGGACAGCACATAAGAGGCATCGGCAGCGGCGGCAGCAGCATCAAAATCGTCAGCAGAAGCGGCAGCGACTCATCAAGGACATGAGGCACATTAGCGTGACGCTCATAAAACCAAGCAAGCCTTCCCAGCCAACTGAGCAACCCAGCTAACAATCTATCCATCAATCCATTCGGCCATCTATCCATCCATCCATCCATGCATCCATCCCGCCATCCAGCTAATCCGTGGAAACTCTAAACTCTACCCTATGCCGAAAACCTCTTTCGGCGCGAGTCTTTCTCTAGGTAAAAACTCTTTCGGCTGCGGCTGCGACTGCGACTGTGACTGCTTACTCCTTCGTGGCACAGGTAACCGGCAACCGGGCGCGGAGTACAGGGAAGGGAGGAAGGGAGGAAGGGAGAGAGTAAAGGGACGGAGTGAGTTACTTGGCCTGACGAGTTGACGTTTGCACGCCAATTGATTTGGCATTGAGGCGAGGACCGTAAATAACCCTAAATAAAACCATAAAATCCTTCTGCATGTTGCGCTTTTGTTTGCCTCCCGAACCCATCCTCACCTTGAGCCCTTCGAGACACGGTCGTGGGTTAGACAGTTCGTGTTTTCTTTCTCTTTTTGCTTTTCACATTTTTTTGTAATTTTTTAGCGAACTCGTAATCATAAATGTTGGTAAGTGAAAATCATTTTTTATGCAATTTGTTGTCAACCCGCAGAAGCAAAGATTTTTTTTATCCTCGCTTACGTGGAAGTACGTTCGTTTTTTACGCAACTCCACGCAATGCAACGCGTCGAGGAGTTGATTCCTTTTTTGCTTTTTGCTTTTTGTCATATTTTCCTTTATTTTCCTATTATTTTTTATGAGTCTCAAGTTGACTTTTTTAGTAAAAAATTATGATATGAGATTGCCAAAAAAAAAATTCTCAATTACCAGGAAGTCCGACAAGCAACGAGAAGTAGGAAGGATTCAGTAAAAAAAAAAAAGGAAAAGGAAAGGAGAGAAAGAAATCGCAACAGAAGAGATCGAAAAGGATCATCAGAAAGTGATCTGTCGCTTGTGCTTGAACGGGTTAACTGCGACAGGGGCGTGCGGCTGTCCACTCGTAACCCTACGGAAGGAGAAGCCTTTACCTGCCAACGCCCATAATCCTTTTATGGCAGATAAACAAACATGTCACGACCAGGTCCTGTGCAGTAGGAATCCTCAGCGCTCGACCAGACCTCAACCCGACCCTAGGTAAAAAGCAGCTCGCGTAAAGGGTGCAATAAACAGAAGAGTTGATGGCTGATGAACGGGCTGTGGTGCTGGTGGCCGGAAAGGAGTTGCGAGTCCTGTACACGCGTTTGCATTGTTGCACGGTCAGTTTTATGGGTGTGTGGTTTTAGCCCTTTGATGTGCATGATCATCCTGTTAATAGAAAAACGAGTACCTGGTCACCGTTAGCTCCTTGGTCCTCGGACTTTGGCTCTGGCTTTCGCACTTTAATCCTTTCGAAAACCCTTTGCCATCATTGCGGCCATGTCCATGAGCGTGTCCAAAGCGATTTAATTAACGCGGTTGCAACTAAGCCCAATACCAGGAGCTGCACCAGTGCAACGATCACTAGCAGACCAGCAAAACAGAGCCACAACCAGAGCCAGAACCAAAACCAGAAGCATTATCAGTACAGAGTAGTGCCTAAATCCTTTCGCTGGTCAAAAGGGGCGTGCTTACTGCTAAAGGCCGATTTGCTACTGTTCCGCAAAGGCAGGGAACGGAACCCATCGCTTGGATTGCGAAAGGGTTTGCAGACTTCCAGCGAAAGGATTTGAATTGCCCTTAACTTGCCTCTACTGTTTGTCCGGAAATTTTGCGATTATTTACCAAATAACCAAGCAGTTGACTTTATAAAACCTGACTCCTTCATGCCGGATTTGGGCCCACCCAGTCAAACCGAAAAGGTTCCAAAGCCGCGAGCCGAAAGACGAGACCCGAAAGTCTCAACTCGAAAGTCGAAACCCGAAAGTCGAAAAGTCAAGCTAAGCCACAACATCAAACTATACAAAATGAAAGACTGAGCTGCAAAATGAGCACTGAGCAGGGGATCCAAGCAGGATGATGGCCAGAGATTACAATTGCATTGAGTCCCTAAGGCCCAAGGAGTTGTGCTTATGCTTTAAAGAACGAACTATAAAAGGGATTGATTGAAGGATTCGCTTTGTTGCCGGCCATGACTCTGACTTTGGCTTAAATATTTTAAATATTTTGATGCTCTTGTTTTTTGTGTCGAACTCGTAAAAACTTCATAAAAATCGCTTTTAATTTCAACAAATATCAGTCTTTAGGGGCAATTATTATTGGTATTCAAAATAACGGAACAACTCTTGATTAATCCACTTAGCTCGACTCGCCACCCTCCCACCCTTCCCCCTTCCCCCTTCACCAAGCCCTAAGCACCATCACCCTTTCCCATTCCCCCTTTTGTTGTGTTCGTTTTCCGCATCACGCAAGCCACCCTGCCCTGAAAAAAGCTGTTTCCCCACCCAAAAACAAAAATAAAAAGAAATTAAAAAAAAAAAATAACAAAAAATTAAAAAATATAAAAAATAAGAATACAATTCAGAAACAACAAAAAACATAAACCGTTTGTTTTTGAGCCTTTACCTGTTGCTAAATTTAGAATGTCTGCCAATGTTGTTTTTGCCTCTCTTTTTTTCTGACGCTGTTGCCGCAAATTCAAAAACAAAAAAAATTAAAGCACAATTGCCAATCCCCTTATCCCTTGCCACCGCCACAATCACCCACTGAATTGAACCCCAGAGCGACGTCAGCGACGTCGGCGACGCCGTTGGCAGTGGATATGGCCCGTTGGCCCAAAATGCGTCGTTACGTTAATGAGTAATAAAATACTTGCACAACAACAATAACAGCAGCAGCAACAAGAGCAACAACAACAACGACGACAACAACAACAACAACAGCAGCAACATTAACAGGGAATTAGCCAAAGATTTGTGACTGTCTGCTGTTCGTCCCTCTGTCAGTTGTAGTTGTTGTTGCTGCTGCAACGCCAAAATGTACAGCGCCATTAAGTGCAACAACAATCACAGCAACAATAATAACAAAAGCAACAACAACAACATCTGATATTATAATTGTCCATTGCATTTAGCAGCGCGTTTTGCGCGCGTTTTACACACGCGGCCGCTGCGTTGGCGATTTTTATGGCAATTTAATCGCGAGTCGCGCGAAATGTACGAAATATATTAATTTTTTTTTTCTTTCTGTTGGATGCACGGCCGTAGGGGGCAGCGGCGTCGTCGGCGGCGGCCATGAAGCGCTCATATGTCTCTCTTTGCTGCGCTGCTGCCCGACTGCCCCCACACCCCCACACCCCACACCCCTCAATATTCAACTCAGCCGGCTCCGCAGCTGATCTTTCGCTTTTGCTCTCACGCTCTCACGCTGTCACGCTGTCACGCTCACACGCTGTTGCGTTAACGGCATACTGTTATTTTTAGTTACATGGGGCAGCTGCTGCGCTGTTGCCAGCAGGGCAGCGTCTGGCGCGTGGGCGGCGCTGCTGCTGTTACGCTGGCGTCGTCGTCGTTGCTGTAATATGTATGGCCTGTAGTGCCGCTGCCAGTGGCGCTCCGGTCCATGCTCCCCCAACTCCCCTGGCCCACCGCCCTCTTCTGCTGTTTAAATTTAGACGCAATTAGCAATGCGCACATTTTTGCGTTTTTCTGTCTTCTGTGTGTGCGTATGCGTGTGCGTGTGTCTGTGTGTGTGTGTGTGTGTGTGCTTGTTTTCGGCGGTGTATAAATTTTTGCCACAGTTTATTTTAGACGCTGCATGCGATCAGGCGCGCCAAACAACTGTATTTGTGTAATGGTGTATGGGTGTATCTGTGAGATACATCCTACACCTTTGCTGCCAGTTGCTGTTTTTGGCCAGAAGCGGCAGCAGCACCAGTGGCCACATCCACATCCACATCCATAGCCACATGATGTAAACGTTGCCAGTTTTGCCAGTGTGCAATTAAATTGGCATGCACAAGTGCCAGCAGCGACGCCGTAAGCGCTGCCGCTGGCGTCCGCGGGCGGCAGCCTTTTGATCGCCTGCCAAATTGTAATTGGAACGCGAAGGTGTTGCCCGCCGTCCGACTCTGGCCGGGGGTCCGCTCTACTGTTCCGCTGCTCTGTCGCGGCAACGTCGGCGTGGCAACCTTCTAAGCAAACCATAAAACGCATAAGCTCGTGACTTAAACACTATGCAACCCACCGCCACCGCCACCGCCAACCAGGCACAGAAAGTTGACCCACATAGTCGTAATACACATGACTGCAAAACTGTTAACATCTTTTCAGCCAAAAGCTCCCCAAGCTCTTACATTATTTTTCCAATAGATTAGAATATTGAAATGCAATAAACATGCCATGTCAACTACTGAGCTGTTCAGCTGTTCAGCTCTTCAACTGTTGAGCTGTTGAGCTGTTGAGCTATGCAGCTGTTGAGCTATTAAACTGTTAGGCAATGCAGTTAACAGTGAGCTTCCATAAGCAGAGCTTACAAAATGTTATCTGTCGGTTTGATTCTTGTTCTGTTGGGTTTTGCATACTTTCGCTCTCGTTGCGCTTTATATGCTTTCCGTCGGTCTGTCGTCTCTTTCGCACTGCTGACGCTTCACATATGGCAGGTACATGGGTTTAACTGGGATATGGACTCCAATAAATAAACAATGTGTAAGCGCATTATTTAGGGAATAACTTGTTATTTGTTTTTTGTATTTTTGTTTTGTTTTTTTTTTTTATTTTTTTTTTTGTTTATGTGATTAAGGCGCCAACCTTCGCGCTACTGATAACTGAAACGTGAAAGTCCAACATTGCACGTAGACAACATTAAAACGAATCTAGGCGATGTCTGACGCACGTGTAACGCCCCCATCAGCCTTGTCTACAATCATTGATCGATCAATACGTATGTACACACATACACATGTACGTATGGATAAGTACATTTGTATGCGTGTGTAAGTGACCTTCACTTAATTGTGGCGACTGGCATGCGGAATGGGTTACAGTTTAATGGCGCCCAGCCGAAAAAAATTAAACGCATATGTAATTTGGAGCATTATGTGGTTATTGTGGGTGACGCAGGTGTTGTGCTGCCGCCCGCTTCCGCTTGGCGTGCGCACAGCCCCAACAGCCCCAACAGCACCAACAGCACCAAAAGCACCAACAGCCCCATCAACCTTGTGATCTTGTTTACCGATCACACACTCACACGTAAACAACAACGAACAGACGCACACACAACGAAACAAACGAACCTGTCGGCGCTGGGGTGGCGTCATATTAACGTTAAAGTCTCTGGGCGAGCTGCGCTATTTTCACCTTCTATGGGACGCGCCGTCGCGTTGGCCGCATGAATCAGCAGCACGCTCAAAATATCTATCTCTCAATGTCTGTGACTGTGCGCAGACTGTTCGTGCATTTGTAAATCCCGCTCAAGCGCTCACTGGGGGTTTTGATAATTCCGAAAAGGAAGAAATGTCCATCAGAACTACGTTGTGCTTTTTTAGTTAGTAGCTATCTGTATTTTTAATTTTTTTTTTTTTTTTTTTTTTGTTGCTCAGAGAGGGGGGCGTATGAGTAACTAGCTGTGCGCTCTCGCAAAGGCCGTGGCATAGGTACACTGGTACAGCAGTGGCAGCGACAGCAGCAATAGGGGCAACAGCAGCAACGGCACAGCCGACAACAACAACAACAGCGGCACACACAGGTAGCCCCCGACATCGCGAACATCGTTGAAACCTACACAATAGCAAATGTGTACAACCAAATATATGCATATATGTATATGTATATCTGCATGTATGTATGCATGTACCATTGCTTGTTGCGCGTGCAAAAGTGTGTGTGAGTGTAGGTATGCCGCCGCCTGGTCGTGTGGCTCGCGCTGCCCGCGTCTCGCTGCGGCGATTTCGATTTAGCCAACGAACCTGTCGATCAATCGTCAGTCGTCTGCTGTAAGCCCAGCGATAAGGTGGTCGCTAGCAAAAACGCACACAGATACAAGCACACTCGCATACGCAAAGCAAGCAAGCAACACAGACACACGCACACACATTCGCTCGCTCGCACATTGCCGATTCGTCGTACAAACGATCGTCACCGCTCGCATCGTGCTTCGGGAAACGTTTAATCGAGCTGCACTCAGAACCTGACAGCCATTCGCTTGCCGTAACTTGTAGCGTGCGGTTGGTTCTCTCCCATATAAGCGGAAGACAAACACTTCAAACAAATTTTTTTTAAGTTTTTACGTATTTTCGTCGCTGCGCGAAAGTGAAAATAAGTGATCTTGAAACTGAAACTAAAGAAATAAACTGCACTTTTGCATTGCAAGAATTTAAACACAAGTAAACAAACTAAGCAAAACAGCTATTGACTAGCCAACAACTCAAAAGTAAAAGTGCGCAGCAAATTCTTTCTGCATTTGCTGCCAGTGAACAAAAAGCAAAGAAAACAACTCACAAATTTATCAAACTGTGTCTTAAACTGAATAAACAATATATTGCCGATATCGAAATGGTTACCGGCGTTACAACAAACATGAGCGCCAATGCTATGGGCACCACTGTGGTGCCCACCCAACTGAAGGAGACGCCGCTCAAAAGCGATCGTCGGGTAAGTGTCCAGAAAAAAAAAAAAAAAAAAAAATTCAGAAACAAAAATGAGACAGAAAACTTGGATTATTCAGCTGCTCATTAGAGAGATACTTAATGAATAAATATCTTAATTTGGATAAGTACACAATATTCGATATATACACATACACACATACCTATATGTGTATATATAGATGGAGATACATTTGTAAATATTTCATAAGACATGCTGAAAGTCGAATCCAAGTTAGCTGTTGAATCCCACCTTGTCCGCACACATAGCGTGTCCCACACAGTTGCCAATTCTGCTGCCCAAATGCATTTCCTTTTTGGCCGTTGTTGTCGTCGTCGTCGTCGTCGTCGGCTCCCACATGCCGCAGACTGTAACCATATGTACATTTGTATATGGCACAGAAAAAAAAAAGAAGAAAAAAAAGAAAGAAAAAAAATTCAGCCGTCGGCTCGCCAACACAAAGCGGCATCGTCTGGCGTTGGCGGCATTTACGTTTTGGCTTCATTCATGGAGCCAACACTAGATGAGCGGACAGTCGGACGGATAGACGGACGAGCGGACGTACAGGCAGACCGATCGAGAGACGGTCCATTCATAAGTGCCACCCAAAATTGGACGACGCTGCCCACTTGAGCGGCTTCCATTTGGCGCGTGGTCGCTGCAATTGTCGGTCATCAGCTTCTTTTGGCTATAAAAAGCTGACGCTGGCTTAAGCCGTTTTTGGCCTTTGCCGCTGATTTCATTCAGTGCGGGCGTCTCTCAGCCAAATTTGGCCAGCACAAGAAAACAATTTTGTTGTTATTCTTGTTGTTGTTGCTGTTGGTTATTTTTATGTTATTTTTTCTCTTTCGCAAAAACACTTTTTTTTGCGTCTTCGAATTTCCCACGACGACCTTGTTGTTGTTCTGATTGTTGTTGCTTCGTGCAGAAAAGCCAAAAAAAAAAACGAAAACTACAGCAACAACAAATACAATATAATTAAATACCTGCGTATTGGTAATTTATTTTTGGCCGAATCGGCTTGTTGCTTATCGTAATTTATAACCGCCAAACTATTTTCGGCATCGATGCGAGTGCATGAGCGCAATATAAATAGAGCACGCGCCGTACCGCTGAGTTTGGCCCCCAGCCAGATAGAAGGCGACGATGGCAACGACGACGACGAAGGCGACGAAGACGGCGACGGCAACGCCAATGGTGACGCTGATGGTGACAATGTTGAGTCCGTGTCCAATTAAAGCCACACGCAGCTTCCTCTATTTTTGTTATTGGCGCAGCATGAGGTCAATCTGTCCCCAAAGATGATGATCCCCATTCCACTTGTCGAAGCCCTCAACTAATCGTGACTCCTCCTCTCTTTCTACTTGCAGTCAAACAAACCCATTATGGAGAAACGCCGACGTGCACGCATTAACAATTGCCTAAACGAGCTGAAGACTCTGATCTTGGATGCCACCAAAAAAGACGTAAGTATCTTCAAAGAACTTTAAACATTTCCCCACGTTCCCCACATTCCCCTACCCCCAAACATCTCCCATTAAAGAGCGGATCTTTCCAAAGTCCGAGCTCGAAAAGATAAATGAAATCAATGAACTAATCAAAATCCCTTTTGCTGCTCTGATCATTTTAGCCGGCGCGTCATTCAAAGCTGGAAAAGGCCGACATTTTGGAGAAGACAGTCAAACATCTGCAGGAGCTGCAGCGTCAACAGGCAGCCATGCAACAGGCCGCCGATCCCAAGATAATAAACAAGTTTAAGGCCGGCTTCGCCGACTGTGCCAATGAAGTGAGCCGCTTTCCTGGCCTGGAGCCCGCACAGCGTCGTCGTCTGCTGCAGCACTTGAGCAACTGCATCAATGGCGTAAAGACAGAGCTTCATCAGCAGCAACGTCAGCAGGCGACCCAGTCTCTGCACGCCCAGGTTGTGCTGCCATCACCGCCCAGCTCGCCGGAGCAGGAGCCACCAGCAACTGGAGCGGCCAACAGCAACATCACAGCAACTCCCTATCTTTTTGGGCAGATTCAACAGAATGCCAATGGATACTTTTTGCCCAATGGCATGCAGGTTATTCCCACCAAGTTGCCCAACGGTAGCATTGCCCTTGTGCTGCCACAGAGCTTGCCACAGCAGCAGCAGCAACAGTTGCTGCAACAGCACCAACACCAGCAACAACAACAGCAACTGGCCGCAGCTGCCGCTGTCGCCGCCGCTGCAGCGGCACAACAGCATCAGTCTCCACTCTTGGTGGCCATGCCACAGCGCACCGCCAGCACCGGCTCCGCCAGCTCCCACTCATCAGCGGGCTATGAGTCAGCGCCCAGCTGCAGCGGTTACGCGCCGCCCAGTCCCGCCAACTCCGCGTACGAGCCCATGGACGTAAAAATCTCGGTTATACAGCGTGTGCCTGGACATGTTCAGTCGCACATGGAACAGCAGCCACTGTCGCTGGTCATTAAGAAGCAGATCAAGGAGGAGGAGCAGCCCTGGCGGCCCTGGTAATCAGCCAGATGCTTCACAATGGTTCAATTTGAATCTCTCCCCCGCTTTAAGACTGATGGGCGTCGCATACACACACGCACACGCACACACACACACCTTACACACCTTATACCCATACACACACATACATGCGCAGGCGTTGAAAAGCATGCGCAGTTGACATTTCACCACATTTCGCCAGGATAACGTAAATGTTGCTTTGAAGTGCTCCGAGCATGCGAAACTCCTTCCTCGTTTAAGTTTCGTTGTAAAGATTTTCCCTCGGAAAAGGATCAGCGAAATGGCGACACACTCACACGCACACACACAAGGACTCACACTACCTACACTCACCCCTCACCCCCCACCCCACACACACACACACACACACGCACACAAATTGTTATAATTTATTTATTATTATTATAATTGTGAATTCATTTCTCAAAATGGTATTCTGGATATCGCCAAACTACCTCAGTCCAAGGACTTGGTGTTGAATTGCCTCATGAATCATGTATTAGATTTTCGTTCTTTGGTGTAGAATTTTACGCTCCGTTTGGAACACAACATTTGCATGTAAGACAAAGCAAAAGCTTGCGAAAGTCCACACACACACACTTACACACTTACACGCCAATACAGACCAACACACCGATATACACAAACACACACTCACGCGTACACACAACAAAGAAAAAACACACAGCAATGAAATCTTCAAAGTCTTCCATAAAGCGCAAAATCGTATTTTTTTTTCAACAATAATTTTTTTTTTTTTATTTTTTTAAGTCAAAGTTGTTGACAAAAACTTAAGTATAATTATACCATTTAAATATAGTTTCATATAGTCTATGCTAAGCCGCTTAGGATTTTCTCTCGTTCGTAAGTAACAAAAAGTATATTTACATACACATTTGTATAGCGATCTATTTGTAAGAACACGTGATATAGAAAACATAATGAGCAGCGTCTAAGAAAATGCAAAAAGCAAGAATTTGAAAAAAATCAAAACAAAACAAAACAAATCAAAAACAGAAACAAAAACAAAATCAAAAACAAAAACAAAAACAAAAACAAAAACAAAAACAAACACAAAACAAAAAAGAACCAACAACAAACAGTTGAATTTTCAACAAGTTACTAAAAGAAAAAACTAAAAAAAGAATAAACTATATAAATTTTACTAAAAATTAAATACTCAACGGTTTTATTTCTTCTGATTGGGCAGGGGAGGGGGAAAGGCGGCAAATTCTGATGGTGAAAGTCGTTATCAGCGGCAGCCCAAGCCTCTGCTGAGGGATCGACTGCCTGGAAGACTTAACGGATCCATAAAACCTCGAAAGGTGCAACTCACGATCATTTTTGGTTTTTTTTACAGATGTTGTGAAATTCGGTTTTATATATAAAACTTGGGATCGGTCTAAATTGCAGGCTTATTCACAGATTATTTTATTGGGTCTACCCCCATCCCCCATCCCCTCTCCCACTTCACACTTCAACGATATCGCAAATTGAATTTGAAAACACATTGAAATTTAATCGAAAAACAATTTTTTTATTTTTTTCAATAGCTTCCTATAAAATTTAATGGAAAGTAATTAATTACATTATTCCCTTTTTATATTAAAAGCAAAGAAGGTTTTATTTAGGTCTCTTTATCTAATTGATAGTGTGCGTTTCTAGGAAGAAGTAATTGCACTATATAAATATAATATATTATTATATATATACATATGTATTATATATATACATATATATATGTTTTTCGTCGATCGACAAAATTCCCTTTCCCATGATACACATACTTAATTATCCCGTATTTCCAAAGCAAAAAAAAAACAAGCCAAGAAAACCCTTGTGTTTTAACGTCTTTCTTTTTCTTTGGTACTTTAGAGGGAACTTTTTAGGCCAAGTCTCAAGATTTTATTGAAAAATCCGCACCGATTAAATTGTCCAATTTGATTGAAGCTGCAGTCTAATCTCACATGCCTGACTCACAGATCAAACGCCAGTCCGAGGAATATATGTATGTATATATATAAATTTCCGATCATATGTGGTTCATCCGATCAGATATGCTATATATTCATTGGCCTGATTCACGCTTATTCCCCATGTAATTGTTCACAGGGATACGATAAGTAGACATGATTAAGTTATTTATTAATCAAGAAGAAGAGCATTGATAAAAAGTAATGTCAAAGTATCTTAGGAGATATATATGTATCTACACTATATAAAACAGATCCAATTTAGTTTATTGCCGTCGCCTTTGACAGCGTTGGCAACTAACATTTTGTATGGAACTTGCGTCAGATATTCAAAGCGCGATGAACTGAATAAAAATCCAGATAGTCACTTTCATATGTAACTCTTGATGCTATGTGTAAAGATGACTAAACCTGAACACATGATATACTTGTTGATTTTGACAATAACGGACACACCACATATGTCCATTATTCGCAATGACACAATTAGAAGCCAGCAACTGTAATATTCCATTACTGAGTGGAAAACAAGCTCAGATACGGATACAGAGTGGATGTGACTACGAGTCTGAATGCGAATGTAAATGCGAGTGTCCATGTGAATGTGAATGGGAATGTGAATGTGAGAGTGAATGGAAAAGTGCACACCCACAGGGGATATGGACTATAGTCGTTCATAAAAAAAGTCAGCGGATTCTCTAATCTAAACAAATCTCTGCAAATAGGCGTCATATGCTGGCGGCAAAGTTTCTGAAATGTCTACCCGATGATACGGCGGAGTCTCTGGAAGCACACATGAAAGTTCCGTTCCTTTTGTGCCAAATCATTCTGATAATATGCGACATTTACGTACATCTACACGTACATACATTCTATGTGTGCCCAATAAACGCTCTCCAATTTCTTCATATATTATATGTGAATACACATATACATGTGTATATAAAAACAATTAAGTCTTTTCCTTTTGTGTTTCTTTACGAATCAAATGCAAAACACAAATAAACAAGCTTTGAAGCTGCTTTAATCTTATGCTGATTTAGCTGCATACAAACATACGTACACTCATACATTCACACACACATACACACATGGAGACACGCACTTGTATATCGACATCTATGCTCAGTCAGTTATCAGGATCGTGATGTGAACAGCGACGCTTTGTCTAAGATAAAAAAAAACCATGTGCTCATAAAAGAGGCTCACGCGACAAAAGCTCAAAGACGAACGGGAAAACCGTTCGGTTTGTTCGAGTAACCTTTACACTATACTTTAGTTTATCAGCTTAAGCTTTGTACCAATACATATGAATAGATTCCAGAAGCTATTCCCCTTGCCCGTTACGTGCCATTGCTGAAGTTTAATAAACGCTTTTGTTCCCCAACTTCATTTGAATTCTGAGAAAATGAAGATAAGCCCCTTGACATAGGCATTTTTTGCTGTTTTGCATATGATTTTTCCAGAACGGCGACTCTAATGTGAAATTACTGCCGCAGTAGTGTGATGATAAACTAAACAATGCCCAACCAAATCAAGGATTAGTCATTGAATGAGACAGCAAACTTCAAAATAAAAAAATGCCCACTTTTCAAAAGACACGCAACACGTACCACTTCATCCTATGGTTCAAAAAGCCCCTTGATAATAAATAGTTTATTATAAAACAAAATGGCTAAATGAAAATAATAATAAAATGGAAGAAAAAAAAACACGCAAGAAAACAATTCAAATAAATTTATACAAAAGTCTTAATTGAGATAATCATATACCAAACATTAATAACTGTGCACTCAATTATATGTACATACATACATACATATGTATATACATATGCACGCATTCATATGTGCATTTAATTTCACAAACGTGTGAAAATTTATTTTTCCCGTTATATTCCATTTCGCCAAGAAGCAGCAATAAAAAATCTCAAAAATTGCCCTCAGCTTTCAAAGGATAGGTAACTTTGACTCCAAAAAAAAAAAAAAAACTCAATTATACGAAGGAACGGGAATCGAAAACACTCAAATGCGGAGCTGTCTCTGGGTGGTACAAGTGGGACTCCACATTGAATGCATTTGTGTTAAGTGAATATACATACATATGTAAATCTGCACTAACCTTTTTGAGTAATGTATGTGTGTATACTTGCATATGCATGCATAGTTCTTGTTGCGTCGTTGTTGTTTAGAAACTTTAAATATGTTGTAATTCCAATTATATATTGTATTCAATTGCAACACGCACATGCACTTAATGCCCAAAGATATATTTGCTAATTGCAACATAAATGCTTATTTAAACACCAATAAACAACACAAAGAAAAAACAACAAAAAAAACGCACAATTTGCAACTATTTTGTTGCAATTACCACTAAAACAAAAAAATGAACACATTTCAAATATTGCGATTAACTCGCGGCGATCCCAAGTAACTTAATGCACTGCATTCACTAAATTTTAAACAATAAATTCACTTAATTTAAGCTATTTTGTTAATTTTAGTCGCCAACCAAAATTTTGCGGTAGTGGCGCGACTTGACGAAAAAGGCGGTTATGTAGATCAGATGGCAGCATTGGTTCAAGTTCAGTTCCTTGCCGGTGTTGCCATATCATTGATTTTTTTAAATTCCAAATAAATTCGAGTTTAAATATACAAAAAATAAAAAAATCATTTTTAAATTAATTGTATGCTCATCGCTGTGTGTGTTGGAGTTACTTTATTCCCAATACTCTTAAAATAAAGAATACCCCATTTATAGCCATGAACCACACACGTCTACAACTGCGCCGTATATCTCTTGATTTTTTTCCAAACGCACAAATGCAAACTGGCACTCAGCAATTTGCGCGTGACAAAAAACGTGATTTGTCCGGCTTCTTACTGTGGTTACATTGGTGCAATGATGTTGTTGTTTTTTTTCCTTTTAACTTCCAAAAATAAATTACTATATTTAAGAGCTAATAAATTTATTGGTATATGTATATATACATATGTATGTATATGTGTGTTTGTGTTTATGGGATATTTTGCGTTGCGGTGCATTTTTCACATTGTAAGTGGATGCGGCAAAACACTACAGAGAGAGAGAGAGAGAGAGAGAAAAAAAACAAAACAAATCAAAACAAAAACATATAAAATAAAAATAAAAATAAAAATTAAAAAAATATAAATATAAATAAAAATAAAAAAACAAAAGGGGAGCAAAACCAAATCGAAAACAACGCAAATCAAATTGCAAACGATAACGGGACAGGGCCATGCTACTGACAGCGGATGCCAGATTCGAAAGATATGCATTCCAATGTACACTAAGGAGTAAAAACATATGTATGTATGTAAGAGTATATGTATGTATATGTGTTTATATACATGTGTGTACATGTGTTTGTGTATAAAGCATTTGTACATGTATGCATATCTGGGTTCTGTTGTTATTTGCTATGGTGTTACAGCAGTTCCAAAGAAACTCAAGCGTAAAATAACAACGCCATAGCCGAATGATCAGGTTCCCCTTGTCCAGGGTTAATTCTTTTACTTGAAGGTGGCGGTGGTCACTTGGTCTGCGGTCTGGGGTCTGGGGTCTGGGGTCTGTGGTCTGTGGTCTCTGGCCGTTGGTCACGTGCCGCACAAGGTGATAACGTGGTCGCGTAAGCTTTAAACAAGCAAAACCTGCAACCAAACCAACGACATACTCCCTATCAGCTCCATAGGCTGATAGGCTGTGTAAATATCCCACAAGCACAGACCTTAATGGCGCAGTCCGAAACTACTAATAACTGTAACTGGGTGAACGAATAGCTTAGGTTAGTACTCGGCTGATTTAAAGAGTCAAGTGGTGACCTTGAAAACGCTTGAAGTGCCACTTGAACTACCGCCAAAAAGTTGAATGTCAAAGTCAGAAAAACAGCCCAAGCTTCAGCTTCAGCTCCAGCCCGAGCCACAGCCACAGCCCCAGCCCAAGCACAAGCCGCAACCCGACTTTTGTCTATGCCAAGCACGTCTGTATATACACAAACATACATATGAATACACACACACACGAGCGCGCACACACGCTCGCACGCACTATTTATAAGCGTATGTATGTGTGTATGATTTTATGCATGATTTATAAAAACAATAACAAATTACAATGTCGGCGATGACGATGACGATAGACGACCTTGAGGGGGGCCAGCTGCAAGTTTTTGGTTTTCTCAATGTGTTTGAACCTAGATTTTTTGAACTGAGTTTGCTCAGCTTGAAGCCAACGTGATCTAGAACCAGAACGGAGTTAATCTGGAACCATGAACTAATATATCGTTCACACAAATACAATCATAGGCATGGGTTTAGCAGTAGTTTGCGTTTCCTATTGATTTTGTTTATGCAAAAGCTCACAAAAAACAAAAAACAGAAAAAAAAAGTAAAATCAAATAAAATAATAACAATAATAATATAGAAACCTAAAAAACTCCTCTAATCAAAAGTCAAAAAACGAGTTCAATAAACCAAGAAGCAAACAAGCCAAGCGCAGTGAATAAGGCAGGTAATTGGTATTGTTGTTTTAGTTGTTTTCGGTTGTGGCCCGATGCGGGTGTCAAGAGCAGTCAACAGTATTTTTGGCAACAAAAGTCATTAAACTTGGCTCGCATTTGACATTGCCAACTGGAAGTGAATAGACTAGACAGACGGCTCATAGACGCATTTTGATTCGATTCCATTTGATTAGCAATAGCAAAATAACCAAATGGTAAGTTATGTGTATGTGCGTGTGTGTGTGTGTGTGTGTGTGTATATATATAGTTCATTCAACTTGAGATCGTGTATTGGATGTTTTTAATACATTTTGTTTTCTTTCAGCTTTTGCGCACTTCGAGTCTAAGCTCGAAATTGTTTCCTTATCACTTAGTGTTTCTTTGAATTTTTGTGGTTGGTCACATGACTACGTATTAAATTTCGATGAATGAAATGCCGCATGCCACGACAGTTAACGATAAACATTAAGAATGGTTCCATTGAATGCCACCCGATTCACTTGTGGCTCGTTCCACATCAACAAGAAACCGACAAACAAATAAAACAACAGAGCCGCGTTCCCTGCACTGAATTATCCCAAAGGGGTCATTTGCAAGAGCCAAACGTGACAACTGTGATGCCGGCATTCCAAATTGGCCGACTCTTGGGGTCTCAGAGCACAGTCACAGAACCCAATCCCAAGTGGTAACTAAGAGTACGTAACACGTACGAGTCGACCGTCCGCCTTGGCCCTGAGAGCGCCACGCAAGCGTACGAACTATAACAGAGGGAAGTTCTAAGTTTATATTACTATAAGTTTATATATACACAAACACTTATGTATGTACGTATATAAATATTAATTTCAATAAACGTATGTATATATACATTAACGTAGTTAATGTATACATGCATACATACTTACACACATGTATTTGAGTCTCAGCTGCATTTGCGCGCAACTGGAACTAATTTTTTGGCGGCACCAATTGCCCGGAATCAGAACCAGACGACATGCTGACTGGCACTCTTGGTATGCAGACAATAGCGTGAAAATTGTAATTTCCACAACAATTGTTTGTTTTAAGTTAAAAAATCAATTTTCAATACTATGACTATGGCTTTTTATTCCAATTTGCATTTTTCCAATTAATAAACACTTTTCGTTGCAATAAGTGGACCATTAATTAAAATTCCAACTGGCCACACCTGCTGCTAAGCCGCTGCCCAGAGAGTACCAAATACAAGAGTGGGTGATAGCTCTTGAGCTTTCTGTAAAAATAATAAGTCCTGAGATTGGCTCGTTAGTAAAAAATATGCATAATTAAAGGGTAAATTACAAAGGCCACAGCCACAGGAACGAGGCTAATGTTTTGTTATTATTTGAATTATTTGCATAATTTACATATGCTTAATGTTTTAATATTACCGAGCCCATCTCGAGGCTTTATTTTTAACATAACATTTCGATGTTAAGCTATCACCCCCTCTTGTATTTGGTACTCTCTGACTCTTGTATTTGATACTTTTTGCCGATACCGATCGCCTAGCCAGTGTGACCGCCCACAAAAGTTAATCCTTATTGCAACCCCACAATATTTTCGCGCTAATTTAGTGAGAAAAAGGCGGTTTTTCTAGTGCGTAAAACGTGAAAAGTCTTATTGGAAGTGCACGTTTGGTTTAAATGCTTATTTAAAAAGGGTTTTTATTTAATAAATGCCAGTGCTGCTAGCGTTTGCTAAGCAAAATAAGTGTTTAATCATTTCGGCTTTTCGGCGTTTGCTTTTTTTTGCCTTTTTTTTCTTGTGCAAGTGGCGGTTTTGCAAGTGTCTAATTTTTTCTTTTTTTCTTTTATTTTTTATTGTTATTGAAATTAGCATATGCTATTTGTTTAAGTGAGTGTGTGTGTGTGTGTGTGTGTGCATTTGACTCGAAAGTCGCTAATCAAAGTGCAATTGCAATGTAAGTTTAATAAATGCATAGATGTGTGTGTTTTAACACCTGCGATAACCACACAATGCGCGCCCCTTGGGAGCCCCACCAAATGTTCTTACTAATCAACGTATTTTTACAGGTATTCAGATGTCTGATTGCTGGCGAGCGGGTTGCAATTAGCTGAAACAGGAAGCTCACCTGGCATTTGGGGTGCAATCTTATCAACTGTGTGGGGTAAGTGCCACCTCAACAATTGTTTGATTGCCATGGACTGATCTTGGGTAGATTTCGCGCATTACGCGTGTCATAGGAAAAGGCCGCAGCTCGCGGTGTCAGTGGAAAATTTTTTTTCGTGATTTATACCAAATTATTTAAGCACTGACAATGAAATATATAAATATGTATACTTTTGATTAGCACCCAGCTTTCAGCATTGCCAGCAACAGCAACAGAAGCAGTAACAGCGGCAGCAGCGGACCAGCGACCGGCGGTCGGCGGCCCCATGATAATGCAATCCCCCAGCGGCGGACTGGGACAGACTGGCCATCAGGCGCTAGACACCGGACACCAGGCAACAGACGGCAGACGGCAGACAAGAGGCAGAAGGCAACCGGCAACTGGCAAACGGCAACATGCCACAGGCAAATCACGCCCACTCCACTCGCCGGAAATTAGCACTCATCAGTGGACTTGGATTGGAATCCGCAAAACGGACCACAATTTGCAATTTGACACGCCGTTTACCAGTTTTTGTTATTGTTATTGTTGTTATTGCTGTTGTTGACTTGGCACATTTTTGTGATTTATTTGCGCGGCGGTTTTTGATTGAAATCAAACAGCATCGAGCCATTGTGCGCGTCAGCTGTTTATTGGCCGCAGCGTTTGCCGAAGCTGTGGGAATATTCCACTGCAGCGTGCGGCATTGTTTACTGTTTACTGTTCAGTGTTGAATGTTGACTGTTTACTGTTTACTGTTCACTGTTCACTGTTCACTGTTCACTGTTCACTGTTCACTGTTCACTGTTTATTGGTGTACTGTTTATCAAACCAATTTCCGCCCGTATTCCCATAGGTACGAAGGTGGCTCGGTACGTGTACGGGATCTGCACGGACAGGTCTCTGCTGTCCGCTGCCCGTTGCCCGTTGCCCGTTCCTCGCTGCTCCCTGCTCCCTGCTCTCTGCCTGCTGCACGCATCACCACAACCTACATAACGTACCCAACGTGCCTTGTACCTTGTGTGATCGCAATGTGCGCACGCCTCAAATGTGTTAATGGAGCAACAGTTTTGTGTTAGTTTCGGGCGAATTGCGCTTTTATATTGTTTTGGTGGGACGGGGGAGGGAAATCCCGTAAATTGCTTTGGCTATCTTTGCGGCCCATCCCCCAGTTAGCTGGTTACCTGCTCCTGTCCCTGTTCCTGTCTCCGTTCCTCTTCGCTTGGTCGATCGCTCTAATCAGTGGTCCCACCTCTGCTCCGCCTCCTACTCTCTGACTGTGCGCGACGCCTGCTTACAGTGGGTGTCAAATATCGGGCGACGCTTTTCTAAGAACTGTTTGTTGACGCTGCTATTTAGAGCGTGTGAAAGGCTGGACCACTGCCAACAGTCCGCATCATTGGGCCCAACCTTAGTCACAATCTCAGTTACACCACCCGCACCCTCACCCCCATCCTCGTCCCCACAAGAGCGTCCATGTGCATGGATGAATATTTGTCTGTGTGCCAAGGGTTTGTCTATCTCTGAAGCTTCGACTGCACCGTGGGCCATGTGATAAGCTCGCGTTGCCCTAAAACGTGACGGGGGTTGTCCAAATGCAGTCACCCGGTGAGGGTACTTCAGCTTTGGGGGCAGTTTTGTTAATCATCTGCCAAGTAAAATGCGCATTTATATACATATATATATATGTATGTATATATTTATATTAAGATCTGGGAATAACTTTGATTTTCCGCCTTGTGTCATCTTTGAATTTTTAAGTATTTGGAATCGCTTGGGATATCTGGAATTTTCTACGGCTTATAAGGTTCCAAGAAGCGTCTTTAAACTGGACATTACATAATTTGAGATAAAAAAGTTTTTAACTATTTAAATATATTTATTTCTGAAATATTATATCATCGCCCAGTCCCATTGTCATTCCTAGGGTAAAAAAAAAAATTCTATAGAACCTGAAAAATGTACGGAATTCATTTTGATAAAGATTTGTATGGTAATATTTTGATTTGTGAATGAAAAAGTTCCGTGTGGCATACAGAAAATGGCCAACTCCTCAGCCACTCACTCAGTCAGCCACTCAGCCAGTCAGCCACTTGACTCCCAGATTATTCAAAAAACCTGCCTTTTGTCTGAAAAGTGTATTAGGGATTCGATAAATCTTGTCGGGGAGCTCCTAAATGACAGCTCGATGACGATCCATGTCTTTGTTGGCCCCTTGGTGATACACATTTTAATTGATATGTGGCCTACCCCCCTCCCCCTCCCCCATCCCTTACATAATGATATGTGTTCAATATATATAGATATGCACATTTATATAAATAAAATATTATAATTATAATTATGTAAGGGAAGCACATGGAATCAATCAGAATATTTGGGGACTCGCATGTCAAGCCTCGTGTTGGCTTTTATGCCAGGTGGGCGTGGCGCGAGGGGTGTTGTGGGACCACTGACTGGAGTTCAATGAGTTGAATACACGAAAATGATTCATACTTCTGGAAGGTCTGCACCTGAAGCACCTTTAATGGTATTAATTTGGAAAGGGGAGCTTCTTGCTGTGATTGGGAAAAGGCTGGGGGAGGATTTATATAGGGGGGCAGTGCGAGGATCAAAAGTGACTCAAGGGAAGAATCTGAATAATTTGAATAGAACTTCATTCCATTCAATCCGACTGTTCCCGGTCGCACACCTGAGATCCTCCAGTGGCTGCTATTGTTTTGAAAAACATGTTTATGAATGGAAAATTAATGGTCTAGCCCTTGACTTTGTTTTGAAGCAATTTCGCGTACATATTCCAAAGATTAATAGGCTCGGTTGGGGTCACAGCAAATCCACTTTGGTTAAATAATTGGGGAAATACCGAGCATTAACCCGCTGGCTTAGCTCGAGCCTCAGCTCGGCTCGTCTTGGCTTGGCTTGGCTCGGGTTGGGTTGCGCTGGGCTGGGCTGGCTTGGGTTGGGTTGGCTCTGGGTGGGCTTGGGTGAGCTGGGGTGGGTCATGTAACTCTCGGGTTTGGGGGGCTTTGAGCTACTCGTAACTGTGCACCGGCTCAAATGTGCATATCAAATGTGAACAATAATGGCAACTAAAAAAATAAAATTTCTGAATGACGCCACCTGCTAAAAGCCACCTGCCAATACATCGATGACTGTCAACCAACCAACCCCCACCCGCAGCCAACGCTCTCGATCTCCTCCGTGTCCACACCCTTCCATTTGGGCAATCAATCAAATTATTAAGTGGCAACTGGCGACTCTCGAGGTAATCAACCGAAAGACAGCAACCGGAAATGAATGAATAGTCACCCCACACTCCACACCCCACACCCCACACCACAATACACCAACTTTGGCACACCACTAACCCAGTGGGGGCCAAAATAGTCGATTCGACTAAAGCCAATGGAATCGCGCCTGCCGCCCAACACGTAACCCGCTAACGACATCTCTAAATGCTTGATTAGCGCTAGAAATTAGCGTGTGCCGAAACTTGACGGCTACCCTCCCCCTCCCACCAACCTCCCACCTCATTCGTAGTGCAGCCATCTCACTTGCTCTCTCTCTCACACTCTCGCTCTTCTCTGCTCCTCTCTTTCATTTTATTTTTGACGTCATTTGTTTTGTGGCTTCAATTCGACTTTTCATGCAATCTTCGATTCGTTGACGAATCTCGCACGCGCCGCTGCTGGCTGCCAGCGCGGATCTGAGTGGAAATTTTATTTTTGGTTTTGTTGTTGCTGATATGTTTTTTTTTTCCTACTCTATGAAAATACGAGTTGATAATGAAATGCACTATAAATCGATTAGCACATTAAAGAGGGGAAAAAAACAAAAAAAATATAAAACAAGAGAAAAAAAAGGGAACTGCGTGCAGAAATTGAAATTGAAATTGAAATTGAATTTGAATGAATCGCTGGATGTGCCGGAAGACGCACATGTTAATTCTCGGATTGATAGAATCGGCGTCTTCCCGACTTCGCGACTTCCCACCTCCCACTTTCTGTGCCTTCGTCTCGGTGTTTGCCTTTCTCACATTCGAAGAAAAGCCAAAGCCATCTGTGTTTTTGCCTGAGTCGGAGTTGGATTAGAAGCGCCGATGATGCAGCAACTTTGCATGTGCATTGATAGCGATCCTCGAGATGCGCCAAGCTGAGATGTGAACACACCTTGATCGCGTCTCTGAGCTGCGGTTATGCGTCCGTCGCCTGGCTTAAGATCAATTAGCACCTTTGATGGCCGAATTGCCGATTTGTCCACAGACACACAAACACACAAACACACACGCACACACACACACACACAAGCACACACACTTGTCTTGATCACCTTTGTTGGCCATCAGAGGTGGCATCTTCGACAGCTCAGTGCGTCGATTGCGTCAGTGTCGTCGCCATAGGATTGGGATTTGGATTGGGATTGGGATTAGGATCAGTCACAGCCTAAGTCGAGTCGCGGACGTGTGTCGCCAGATTGCGTCAGGATCAGATTAGACCATTTCCAGTAGCAGTTTCTTATGACTGATTACGAGCGGCTGAGCGCCTCACCTGTCGCGACATGTCCAAATTTGTCGAGACTTGTCCGAACTTATCTAAATTCGTCGCTAGTTTTTTTTTATTTCTTTTCTACGATCTGCAGTTTTTTACGATTCGGCATTGCCGAAGCTTTAATTCCCTGCAAATAGTCAACACTTAAGACTCATGATTTTTTCTTTATTTTTTCAGGTAAGTGCCGACTTTTGAACTCTGACCAACTTTTATAATATGGGAATACAATGTGGAACCGCAACAATCGTTGATTCCCCTTCCAAACCGCTGGCTCACAGTTGGTACGTCTTTAACTGTTTATTTACTTAATTCGGGGCTAATTTATAAATATAAATCGTGACTTATTAAATTTATAATCTAATCAAATTTTAAACTTGATACCTTGATATTCGTATTTGACTTAAGAATGTTAAATATGTTGTACTATGAAAGGGGAGGTCTTTTAATCAGTTGTAAATCGCACAGATTAATCATAAATTAATCGTAACTATCGGCTATTAATATATCGGCTGTATTTCTCTCCAGTTCTGTGGTGCAGATGTACTCGCATGTATCACAAGTACATGGGGATTGGCCTTGAACGCAGCCGGTTCAAGTTCAGCGGCATCATTCACACACACGCCTGCTCGAACACACACACACACACACTTAACAAGAACATGACCAGCGAAACAATAACAAAAACAAAGCTGTTTCGCTTTCAAAGCCCCAGCTACAAAGTCGTCGCCCGCACGCCACCCGCGCCACAGTTCACACTCTCAGACAGACGTTCCCGTTCCCGCTGCCCTCTCTCGTTCGCGTCCCCATTGCAATGCCCATTCCCGTGCCAGTGCCCGCTTCCAGTCTCAGTCCCAGTTCCAGATAGCATTCTCATCATGCTGTTGTTCTTGTTGTTGTTGTTGTTGCTGCTGCTTCCAAAGTTCCGGCTGAGCAGATGTTGTTGTTGTAGCTCAATGAACGCGCCTCGCGTTCAATGTTTGGGTTGGTCGCTTGCCAGCGTTTGTTGTCATCGCGCATACGCCGCGTGCGCCGTTACATTCAATCGGGGCATGTCGGCCACCACACCCACAATCTCCAAAGAAAGAGCCCCCAGGAATAACCTAAACAGCCACAAAGCGAAAAAAGCCAACAGCAACAATAATTAAACAGAAATACAAAATTAACAACAACAACAACAACAACAACAACAACAAAAGATATAACAACAACAAGTTACACAAACAAACAGCAAAAGAAACATCGGCACATCCATCAACTGGGTCACTGGACTTGTCAATGTATCCGATTTGGGTATTCGCCAATGATCGTATAACGACCTTGACAGACCTTGAAACGTTCGTTGTTAGTAAAATCAATTTTCAATGCCCCCGTCTCTGCACCCGCCACCACCCACGTGTCTGCACCTTTGGGCAATCAAATGGGGTATTTAATGTGCAATGTTCCAGGGAGTTCCATTAAAGTCCATATATTAAATCACAAATCGATCCAAACATTAATCACATCCCAGCAAAAACCACTGATGATTATATCTGCTATATAGTAAATATATCGATGAGGACTTCTCCTGATTGGAAACCCAATTTAAAGGTGTTACTCGTTGCACCACCAGCACCAAAAAACCTAAAAATGGGATATTCCGCTTTTTTCTCATTGCTCTTTGTACCAAGGAGTCCTCGCAAAAATGTACCAGAGTTATGCCGAATCTGAGTACAGGTAGTATTGGCATATAACTGACATATATAGTGTATGTATGTATATATATAGTTTCGTGATCAGCCTTATCAGACTCACGTCTCTTGAGTTGAAGGTGCCTTGCATCCGGTTGAGAAAAGGAAAACTTAATTTAAATTATAAAAGAAGAAAGGGAAGAGTTTTTTTTTTGGCAGCTTAAAAAATTATTTAAATAATTTTTTATTTATATAAAAATTAAATGACTGATTTTATATTAAACGGTAATTTCTACAAGGCTAAATTGAAATTTAATGAGGCTCTTGCAGTTTTAAATGTTTGTACAAGGCTTTGTGTGTGTGTGTGTGTGTTCGGCTAGGGTATTAAGCTGTCGACTAAGCACTGTCAGTCGCCCCCGTCACTTGTTATATTTCAATTGTATTTAATAATAGAACGCTTTATGGTGTCACCCACCAATTATATAAATCAACAAAGACTCCCAGCGTCTGGCTTCTGTTTTTGAAAATGCTAATAAACAGTTCGGAGAAAAGGTATGCCACATGGGTGACTCTGCGGCTGGTGGCTGATGGCTGGTGGTGGTGCCGCCAGTGAGTCATCTGGCCAAGGCGATGCCCTCAAGGGTCCAAGCGTTTACGGTGAATCGAGGGAGTTGTCTATTGTTGCGCCTATGGATTGTTTTTGGGAAGAATAGATCAGAGTCAGCTTCAACTTTCGAATCGAAATTGAGTCTATTTTTAGTATAGGGTATTTGTGGCTTCATCATTGTTCCTTTCTTAGATTCTAACGTGTTTTCTTAGTTTTATAATTTAGCTTTTTTTCCTCTATTTTTGTTGTTGTCTGAATTGGCGCTTGGGCTACTGTTTAACGCGCTCTGGCGATGCGAACAGAAGACAAATAAACGAGCGTTTCCAGTTATTTTTGACTGATTTGCGGGGAATTTCAAGTGCGTCAGCGGCTATCCGCTCTCCATCTCAGCCTCCCTTCTTATTGTCCCACTCTTTGTCTGTCCGCCCGTCTGTCTGGCCGATTGTCAAATTGGTTTCGCCAGAAAAATGCCAACCAACCAAAAGCAGTGACAAACAAGAAACCAATCTATCCAACGTCTATATAAATATCGCTCTGTCCCGTCCATCCGAAAATATTTCTATAGATATTACTATATAAATTTTAGTTTTTATTGTTATGTGAGTTATAGCGTTAACCTTTTTTTTTGTTGGCCATACCCTGCCCCGCCCAGGGGTACCCCAACTTGAATGCCAGATGTGTCGCATGACAAACAAAATTTTTCGGCTAGGACTCTGGGTCTGAGTTCTTTGGCGGCATCTGATTTTGGTCAGAATCATTATATGTATGTTGAGGATCTACACTCTTACTATACATTTTCCCCTGGCAGGGCATTCATTAGTCGTTGATATTGGAGGAATTTTCATTCTCGTTTAACGCCTTTACGAGCGACAGCGAAATTCCATGCAAGGTGACTTTTTTGTCTATAGTTTTCTGGGTGCAAATTTGTAATGCAAATTTTAGAGGAATGATATGGGCATTGGATATTAATGAAACATACACATATACATTTATAAAAATATATAAATATATATACATACATATATATATATTTAAGAGCTACACAGAAATCGTATGCAGATGGAAATAAAAGACATTAATTAACAATAACCGAAAACTTGACTGGGGGCACGCTTTGGCGTTATTTAATGCAAATCAAATAATAATATCGATAATAATAATAACGGAAAAAAGTCTAAGAACACAGCAACAACAATTCCGATAACAATAACAAAAAAAAAACAACTATGCCATCAATCTTAAAACTCTTTGTTATTTGTTATATTTTTGGCACTGTTTATTTTTATAGCAGGCATCGTTTTTTCCGCAGTTTTTTTAATATTTTTTAGTTTTTACATTTTATTATTGAATTTATTTATTTTTTTTTCTTTTTTTGTCGCTGTCAGTGTGTCTCCGGCTCAAGAGCCAAAAATAATATTCAAGCACAAAATTAGCGCCTGAGGCCAGTGGCAGCGACATTGTCGTCGTCGTCGTCGTCGTCGGCCTCCAATGACGCAAGTAGCACCTCTAAGACCTCCTCGACCCTCAAGATGTCAGCGACTCAGACTCTGACTCAAACTTCAAATCAGAATCAAACTGTAACTTTGACTCTGATAACGTTTCAGACTTTCGATTTCCCATCGTTTCAACTCTCAGAACTCTCAACTCATCTCTCCCCAAAGCCCGGCCTTTGGCGCCTGCCGACAAGCTTGGGTTCAGCTTCAATGGAAAACTACAAGAATGAGAAAAATGCTGCCAAGACCCCAAATTGATAGACAAATGATCATTGGGATCTCGAAGGGCGCTAAACATGAAAACAACATGGGAACAACATGGGAAATTATCGCTGTTTGCGATGGCATTCGGATTTTTAACACCTGATAAGCTTCCATTATTCCATTTTGATATCTTATTTTTATTTGGCACAGCCCAAAAATTTCCATATCAGTTGGGGCTCCACTCGAGTTGAAGTTTATTTTTGGGGTTTCACCCGATCTATATATAGGGTCGCGATCTTATCGTTTACAAATATATATATATATAAATTCATATATATATAAATATATATATATTCATATATATATACATATATATGTATTCATATTCATGCTTCTTTTGACAGCCTAATGAGGGTCTGGCTTTGGTGGCAATTTATAT
Source organism: Zaprionus lineosus (assembly GCA_035044505.1). Classification (NCBI taxonomy): domain Eukaryota; kingdom Metazoa; phylum Arthropoda; class Insecta; order Diptera; family Drosophilidae; genus Zaprionus; species Zaprionus lineosus. The sequence goes on along the minus strand of JAWNNX010000694.1, from coordinate 2,124,037 downwards.
GATTGATTTTGATTGGAAGATTAAGACTTCCGTTGATATGCACGTTTACGATGATGAATATAACAGTATTTATATATAAATAGAATCTTAATTCTATAGTTTCCGAATACAATAAATATATAAATATAATGTGCCTAAATTGGTTTTCTTTTCGAAGAATTCGGAGACTCTTGCATTGTACTTAGAAATCCCCGTGATGTGAGGAATACAAAAGTTTGCCGTCAATAAAAAATTGGGTTATTCCGATTAAAGGGAACTCATTGGAATTATCCAAATTCTATTGTTCGATCTGCAAATCGTCTTCCAGCTAATCAGATTTTATTCCATCAAGATAAACCGACACGGTTTTTTTTTTTTTTTTTTGGTATTTAGGTTATCATAACTTATTGATCTCCGATCGGATGAGCCGCTGAACAAAGGCATTCGATTTTTGCCACAAAGCGAATAGTTTTAAAGTTAGTTACAGTAAAAATTGAAATTCAAAACTCAAACGGGAATCGAGAACACGATTAAATCCACTCAGCACTGAGGAATTCTATAATGCGTAATTGTATCCACGCTGCACACACAACGTCCGGGAATGAGTCGAGCCCCTTGAAAATTGTGCAATTGCCACTCCTATCGGTCAAAAGATCTTATCTAAGATGATTAAGCGGGGCGCTAATCCAATAGGGCAGTCAATAAAACATGTGTATATGCATATGTATAAATACATATATGTGTATATATGTATGTATAAGTGTTGCCTGCATCGTATGATGTGCCTCGATTGATATATATTTATATATATATGCGAAGCTACCTTTAGGTTCCGGATCTGATTGCTGACGTCAAAGATTTAATCGAAAGTAGCGCCTGACCCACATTAAGACATTTGCTATAAATATACTGACTAGTCCCTTAACGAAGCGACTAAATGTCTTAGTATGAGTATTTTCATATGTGTGTGCGTGCGTGTGCGTGTGTGTGTGTGTGTGTGGCACCCCTGACTAAAAGAACTGCTCATTACTGATAACAAAGCACGACGGCATCCAAAACACGTACTCCTTCGCGGCTTCGATCGTGTGGTACGGCGCGGTACAGCAAGGTACCTCCCAAAAGGGTGCCGCCAGAGACGAAGGTCCGCGTCTACGTGCGCTCTGCAGTATTTCACCATACGATTCGCGCTATTGCCATAGACATAATTATGGCGTCGGGTGTGATAAGTGATAAGTGATAAGTGATAAGCAGTGATAAGAGTTCTTGTTATGACTGATTGTCTGAGGTACTAGAAGTCAGTACAGAGTTTGCGGCTTATCAGTCAGCGGAGCGTCGTCATCGACGTTGACGTTGACGTCGCCTTTGCCTTTGGCTTTGGCTTTGCCTTTGCCTTTGCCGTTGACGTCGTTGTCGCTTAAATTTGCGCGTCTACGTCCGGGGGGTGGCAAGAGGCAAGTTGGGCAGAAGGCAAAGTACAAAGAAAACGTCACAGTTGGGCTTAAGTGCTTATTGCAAATTCTTAAATTCACGGAAGCAACTAAAGTGTCACAATAGAGAATTGCAAATCAGTGGAGGCCACGGATGAATCATCCTGATAATTAAGCATCCAAGTTTCTAAGGAACTCAAGGGACTTGTGCTTTTCAGATTGCGTTCGATCAACCACTTTTATCATGCAATTAATTTAGGATCATATTATAAATATTGAAATGATTTCACAGAACTCAATGCTGAGTAATCAATCGATATTAAACCTTCTAGACGCCACTCGTGCACACACCCAAGCACACACACACACACACACACACACGTCATAACCAGAAGTGGATTAAAATACTGTCAACCTTTGCCCGACGACTGTTTCAATCGATTCAATCGCTTCAATCGCTTCAATCGTTCACTTTAAATGAATGTTTCTCCTCTAATTGCAGTCCGGCTAGCAGGCAAGACTTTAGACACTGTCACGATGATGGACACCGAGTCGATGAATCGATGAGTCGATGAATCACCGCCAGACTTAAGATCGTAGCTTCGAGACTTATTTGAATAATGGGGTGATTGGGTGACTGGGCGTTTCTGTGCTTTACAGCAGCTAAAAATAAACTGAAGAGTTATTGAAAGTCATTCCCGATCAGCTTCAGCATCCTCATTAGCACCTGTATCGATACTGATATCGATATCGATATATATTTTATTATAAATTTGTTTTCTATTTTGATTTCAATTCCGAGTCGATTTCGGTATTCACTTGACAATCGGCAGATTAATTGATCGGTAATTAAGTTCTTTTAGAATTTGTGGACAGATCGCTACCTGAATTGTCGTCTGCTTGAGTATTAAGTACCGTTATACATGCGTCGGATAAAACTCGTTGCAGGGTATCACGTGATGCACACGTCTACAGAAATCGATGCTAGTTAATTGTTAATTATTTTTTTTTAAATCAATTGCAAAACGAATTTATTGGGGATTTGCATGAAAATTAATCAAATCAATTAATAATTCTCTTATATATATTTTTTAAATAATAACTCTCCCATAAATTATAAACAAAGATAAATAAAAACAAAAACAAAAATAAAAATCCAAGCCATCAGAAATTAACAATTAAAAGAATTTACTTGATTTGGTTTTTTAATTTTCTTTTGATTTTTTGATTTTTTTCTTTTGTTTTTTCCTTTTTTTTTTTTTTTGGAATTTTTTTACATTTTTTGCTGTGGCGCCGCTTGGCAGCGAAATTCAAACGCGAATTAATTCTAATTTGCAGATTCGTGTCTAAAGCTTGTTTTATATACATATATTTTTTTTCTGTTATTCTTAGTTGTTTGTTTTTTCTAAAATTTGTTTTTATTTCGTGTTTGCTTGGCATTCAAAATTGATTGCCACCAGCGCTGAAACCGCATTAAGTGCGCTAGACACTACCTGGAATTCCCCTTAATATGAAAAGAAAGCCAAGCTAGCAATAACAACAACTACTATAAAGACAATAGCCAAAACAAGACCAACAACAACAAAGACCACAGAGAATTTTGCTAGGCGGCAGACGCGACGCGCGCGTGTGCAAAAACAAAAAGAGTTTAACTCTAAGATAATATAAAAACAACAACAACAACAACAACAAAAGCAAAACCAAAACGAAATCCAAAAAAAAAATCGCAAAAACCAGTTAGTTGGAGACGTCGCGCTCGTAACCGCAGCAGCAACAGCAACAACAACAACAGCAGCAACGGCGGGCGGGGCATTTTAAGCCACACACGCGCCACTGGAGCAATTTTCAGCGCGTGAGGCTGTCCACAGCGCTGTCGGCGTCTGACGTCGCAGTCGCAGTCGCAGTCGCAGTCGCAGTCGGTGTTGCCGTTGCCGTTGCCTCTGTCGTTGTGTCGTCGGCGCTTTTGTCATAGATTGTCATTGTCCACGCGACTGCAGCAGCAGCTGAGTTCACACGGCTCATTGTGGTTATTTTTTCCGCGGAATTTGCGGCGACATTCCCAGTGAGTTCCACACATACATACATACAACGTTCGTGTGCCCATAGAGTGGCCTGTGTGTGTGTGTGTGTGTGTTTCAATATATTTATCTAGCCACAGATAGATACAGTTGTACCTGTCTAAAGAACTCCCAAGCAAATGTCTATTGAAGTCTAGCCTGCGATTTGCTTCGCATTTTAAATTCGCCATCACAAATATTGCAAATATTTGGATGATTATGCAAAATTTATGGGAGACACCATAAAAACCGGAACTCATTAATCTGAATAAATCAAATAGGGCGTATTAACACACACACACTTATATACGCATACACACACATACATATACATGTGTATACAATATATCTATTAGTGTTTGGAGGAAAGTTAGTCATAATAACAATAATAATTTAGGAGATTTACTTTCACATTTGCCGGTGTCTTTTTCGTGCTTTTACCTTTGAGTTATCAATATCCAAAATCCTATATAAAAGATATATATGTATGCATGTATGCGTGCATGTGTGTGTGTGTGTGCTTTCATAACCAACTTCGTTGCAAGCTTGCGAAATCTTTCATCAAAAATCACAACGCTTTTTGGTATAAAAGGAAATCGATTCAAAAAAATATCGATTGCAATTTTATAACGTGGCTAATTATCGATATTTATCGCTTGATATGAGTTACTTTTTACTAAGACCAATCAGATCTACTTTTCAACTTAGGCTTTAGGCTTTGGTTTTTTTTTATTGAGTTTTTATTGCTGCTCCTCATAGGCAGTTTTTACTGTAGAGGAAGGAACAGATATCAGGCGACTGTCACGTTGAGCTCCAATTTGCCGCTGACGTTCTGTCAATTAGTGCACCATGTGGCGGGTTTGTGTGGGTGTTTGATTGATGTACGCGTCAAAGCAAACCGCCAGCCCGTGACAATCGACCGACTGGCAACTGCCAACAGGTGGCAATGGCATTGCCGGAGACAGCGGCAACGGCAACGGTAACGGCAGCGGCAGCGGCAGCAGCAACAGCAGCCGTCGCAGTCGCAGCGATTATATTTACACACGCTCAGGTTTTACCCTCCATAAAGCGGACAACTCTGATAAAATGGCCCATAAATCAAACTATATACAATATGTAAATAATTTCGATATGTGTCCACACATATAAATGTATAGATATATGCATGTGTGTGTGTGTGTGTGTGCCTGTCTGTGTGTGTTCTATTTTATTTGCCCATTGAAGCTAATGAGCCTTGAAGTCGATCGCTAAAGCAACTAAAGTGAAGCGATTCCAAAGATTTTTTCTATTCCTCCAACTTTGAAAGAGCCAAAAAAAAACAGAAAAAAAATAAAAAAAAATTTTTTTTAAGTTGAGAAAAAAAATTTGCTGAAGACGCGAATCGTGGCACGTTTTGGTCATTACGATTCATTACCCATCCCAAGTCGTTGGCCAGTTTATTTTCAACATGTTGTTGTTGTTGCTGTTGTTGCCACTGTTGCTGTGGCTGTTGTTGTTGCTGTTGTGCACACACAAAACGCAGCACGTTCTTGCGCAAACGCCAACAAGAAACGAAACCAACAGCAAATTTTTAAATACCAACTGATCAATTTCTGATCATCCTATACCCTGCACCCACAAGGTGCTGGTATATGATGTGCCACATAGGCAGGAGGTGGATACTCAAAGGCAACTTTGACCCTCAAACTAGGTCGAGTCTATGAAACCATAGAATCTATCAGGATTTATGGATTAAGGATTAAGATACTATAAAATCTTATCCTAATTATAACATTTTTTCTTAAATAATTTTTTATTTATAAACTATTTTGTATTTTTATAAAACAACTTTTTTTTTATTTTTTAAATAATTATTATTGGAAAACTTTAGATATTGTTTCGGATTCCTCAGGAAATGATTTTTGTAGTTGAAACTCGTGTCTTTATATCTTAGTATCTGATTTGTAATTTATATGTCTGTCATTTGTTTATAAAAAGGTTTTTATTTAATTACTCAGAAAAGCGGAAAATTATTTAAATCATAAAATATTTCCTACAAGTATTTATGAAATGATGCCTAAACCTGAGCTTAGGAGAAAAGCATTTTATATTAAGTATGAAAATTGAAGTTAATTTTAAATCCAAAGATATAATTTTTATTTCTTGTGTATTAAATTATTATATATAATATGATTATATATTAAATTATATAGTATTTTCTGCTTATCAATCATTGCAACCCTCAAGAAATAGACAGGAAATTCCAGGGCTTGGCCAACTCGTAACTTTAGTGGAAGTCTGAGGAAATGATATACAGTGGTGGAAGAAATAATAGTAGTGCAACATTAAAGAAAAGAAAAGCCTTTGTTTCCGATACTTCCAGTCGCACAATTTTAACAAAATTTTACAATTATTTAAAAAAGAATGTCTGGAAGAGAATAACAAAAAATTTTCGTTAGATTTCCATCCCTATAATTTGTTATTGACGATCTTTGACAAGTGCAATCAAATTTCGCATAGGAAAAAAATAGTAGTGCTGCACTTATTGTTAGGAAAACAGCTCGTTGGAAAAAATTTAGCAAGTAATTTATATAAAACAAAGCTTTATCAGTAAGTTTAATTTATTATTCAATATTTTCATAAATTTTATTAGTTGAATTCGCAACATAATTTGAGTTTTAGTGGACAGAGGAAATCCATGCCTTGCAGGAAAAAGAGAACTGATATTAAGACTCAGAAAAGAGGGAAAACATACAAAGAAATAGAAAAACTTATTGGATGTTCACCTGTCATGATAATCAATGCCATTAATATTAAAATTAAGCCAGAATCTTGTGGCGGGAAGCGCATAACTACCGCTTTAGAAGACAGACGCATCGCGCGCATTAGCAAAATTAACCCGTTTGCCTCTTTTAAATCTATTAAAACTGAATTAAATTTATCAGTCAGTGATGTCACAACTTGTCGTCGACTATTGGAACAAAAATTAAGTGCCAAAGTCCTTGAAAGGTACCGCTGGTGACCAAGAAGCACCTGGAAGCATGGCTCACATTTGCAAAATTTCATTTGACGTGGCCCGTAGAGAAATGGCGTAACATACTTTGGTCAGATGAAAGTAAAATTTCTTTATATGGTAGGAGTGGGTCTAGGCAGTATGTACGATGCCCCCAAAATTCTGAACTCCAACCCAGGTACACAAGAAAGACAGTTAAGTATGGTGGTATGGTATGGTATGGTTTGGGCATGTTTTTCATAGTCTGACGTAGGCCCATTACATATGATAGAAGGCATCATGGACCGAAATGTCTATGTTGACATATTGACAAACTCAATGTTGCCATATGCCAGTTGGGATATGCCATCAACCTGGACATTTCAACAGGATAATGACCCAAAACATACTAGTAAGCTGGCTAAAGATTGGTAGGCATCAGAAAAGATTGACGTGATGCGATGGCTAGTTTAGTCCCCGGACCTCAATTCGATAGAGAATTTATGGGGATATGTATAACGAGTTGTGGCAGCCACTAACCCTGCAGCCAAGCCCCAACTTTGGCGTGTAGTCCAGGAGGCATGGTCAAATATCCCCATAAAGCGTGGCCAGGACCTTATAGACTCCATGCCACGCTCCTGTAGTGCAGTCATAGAAAATATTGGCTTTACAACTAAATATAAGATCCATATAAACATATAGAGTAAAAAAATTAATCGAAAATAAAGTTATAGATTATTTTTTTTACCGTTATAAAAGTCACTACTATTATTTTTGGATGCAAATTTTTGATATATTCTTATATTTTCGTCCTTGGAGGGTAACTAATCAAGCAATTTAAAAAAAAAATAATATGAATTATAAAACAAATATGTATAATAAAATTTTGAATTAAAAATTTTTGCATATATGGTTTCTGTCTATAAGTTTTCTTAAGCAACATTTTGAACTGAAAAGCACTACTATTATTTCTTCCACCACTGTATGTATCTTGAAGCGACTTACCTGATATTCCTGTACTTTCTGAATTCTATAGTCTCTGCAGATTATGATAAGAGCCCAAAGTCGATGGCGGTCTTATCTGCTGCTTGGACCCTAAACATAAAAATCAATTCCGTAATCGCCCGTAAGACCTATGCATATAAAGGGTATCCCTGAGTGGCACCCACTTAACTGTTTGACAATTTCTTGAGCTCGTCAATCGGTCAATAAGCTTGCATAACCCACAAAATGCCCCCATATATCACTTAAGTGTTTTATTGGCAGCTTTATTTTACCATCTTACATAAGGAGGAATATGACTGGTCACCCCCTGCACCCCTTTCACCCTTCGCACCCTAGACCCATAAGTGGGCTTGGGGTCCCGTTCTAAACGCTGTCGCCGCTCTTGCTGCCCGTTTACATAAACGTTTTCTTGAACCCGTTCCGCCAATTATGAAACATGAGCCGAGATTTTCCGTTGGGGATAACCGAATTATGACGAATTCGTAAGCACTTACCATGCGTTCAGTGGGTTTTATAAATCCCATCAAGAACGGAAATGGTACATAAAATTACAACATTTGGAATGTCGTTGTTTTTATCAGAGAAGCATTGATTCGAATTCCCTGGAATCCGAGAGAAACTGGCACTTCCTTTGCAAATAAATATAAATTATTTAAAATTAAATATTTATTTAATATTTGATTTTTAATAATTAATTTTGAACATTTGATTTTGAATATTTGATTTTTAAAAATGGATTTGTAATATTTGAATTTTAATATATTATTTACCCTAAGAATAATATTTGATTTTGAATATTTGATTTTTAAAAATGGATTTGTAATATTTGAATTTTAATATTTTATTTACCCTAAGAATCTGCGATCTTTCTCTTCTCAAACTCCACTGTCCAGTGACAAGTGTTAAACACTCCCCATTGTGATAATACTTTTAAGTACTGCTCCAAAATTTGTACTGTTTTCTCTTCACTTTCGAACTATCGACGTCGCCCATCGTAGGGTACATCGAATAATTTTGGGGATCAATAACTTCGATATTCGCACGTTGCACATTGTCAACTTATTTGCTGTGGAATTCAAAGTCAATGCAACGCTTACATAATTCGAGCACACACCACACACACATCACACACACAGCACACACACACACATAACACACACACCTATAGGCAACAATCGGATAGTTACGTAAATGAAGGCGTGAAAGACGATGAACAGAAATGAAAAAGAAAACCAAGAGGGAAAAAGAAATTTCACAACGAAGCTTGGAAAAAAGACAAAGTCGAAAAGAGGAGCAACAAAATCGATACCAAGACAAAAATAAATATAAATTCAACAAAAAGAATGCAAAACTGACACGCGCTAAGGAAATTGATTGGAATTGAACAATTTTGGAAGCCCCATCGGAGATTGTCCAATTAAAAAGAGCAGAGACCGACCGGGGAACGACTTCGGAGTGTAGCGTGTGATAATGAAAATAATTGCCATGCTATGGTGAGTATACAAACAACATAATGTGTGAAAGTCTGTGGAGGAGGGCGGCATACCCAGGAGAGGAGGAGTACTGCTGATGGTGATGATGTGGTGGTGGGGGTGGTTGAGGGGGGGAGGACGATCAGAGCAAAAGTCAACGACGACCGGGAATAAAATAACAAAGGCAGCAGTGAGCAAACGGAGGCGGCAATGAAATCGCTCAAAGATTCAACGGCACGTGCCGCGAAGAGCGTCGACGCAGCAGCGCAGTCGACTTCGAAATGGGGGCCAATAGTAAAGAGCAACAACAATAACAACTACAACTCTCATTTGCAAAATAAGGCGACGTGCAGTTGATCGCGAAAACGCAACACGTATAGCAAGTCATCGATCGATCGATGGATTTGTGTTCATTTTTTTTTTAAGTTTTATTTTTATTTTTTTTTTCCTTTTCTTTTTCTTTGGATTTCTACTGGCCCCCGGGGGTTAATGGAGCATAATGGTCGTGCTTAATTGGACTGTACGAATGTTCAAAAATTCGAATAGCGTGTGTGTGTGTGCGTATATGTGTGTGTGTGTGTAAATTATCACTTTGCCTATTGTCTAAGTCGTTGCCAAATTTGATAGTATTTCTTGAGAACACATGTACTCGTGGCTTGTGTGAATGCATGTGACTACACTAGTCAACAAAAGTGTGATTATTAATCAGGAGATTTTCTAAATTAATTAAATATTTAGATATGTACACCTCAAGAATGCGAGCCCACTTTGTATTTATATTATATTATTAACATTGTTTTATATTTTTTCTGAAGACAATCGTTTGAATTTCTCAAATTTAAATATTCAAATTTATTTTCTGGTAATCTGTCAAATTATTTCTAATAATATTTAAATTTTTTATTTATATTATTTTATTTATTCATTAATATTTTATTGTGCCCATAAAGTGTTTTGTTCTTTTAAACTATCAATAGTTTTGAATTGCTGACTGCTTTGGAAGGTCAAGACCACCCTGGTAACTGTAATCAGTAGAACTTGAACAATATCTTAGTTTGTTCTAATTTTTTTAACGTTATCAAAGTTATCAATGAATCCTTTTTTTTTCTTTTTTTTATTAAAGTCAATCTAAAGTTTTCCATGTGATCACCCTACCCAATTTTTTATATTCAACTATTCCCCCAACTTGCTTTAATCTTTTGTTATCAATGCTATAGCCGAGAACATAGATAATTTTCTATTGAAGTCAAGGTCATGCTCTTCATGGTCACGTTCATATTCATAAATATATAGTATATTATTGTATATACGCGGGAATATTTTTATTGCCAATAATTTGGACTCTCAGTTTTGTTGTCAAGTGTCGCTTATAAGCCACTGGCCAATTCCATTTGCCGGCTGTTGAGTGGGCCATGCAAATAACACACATCACAGAAACATTCCATGAATCTCAGTGCACCAAGCACAGTCCCAGTTTCAGTCGTAGTCCCACACCCTGTCCCTCTCGCTGTCCCACACCTTGCCCCAATCGCAATCCCAATCACATTCCCAGTCCCAGGCTCGACTTGAGTCGCAGTCCGATCCGGTGTCTCCGTCTACCGACTGCAGTCTAAAGTGCCGGGGATTGGGGCTTTGCTGACGCACGAGATGATTATCAAACGGGGGACAGTAACGGCAGAGACGACACTGCGGCAATCAGCGGGCAACACGAGGAGCCATAGTGCCAATTGAGCGTGTTGCTCGTGCCGCGAGCTCGTGCCGATTGTGACGGGCGGTCAAGTAGTCTAATAGACGATCAGTCGATTGGTCGATTGGTCGATTGGTCGATCGGTCGAACGGTTGAGCGTCCGTCAAATTCGTTATAGTAATCATCATTAGCGCTCCGCTTACGTACAGCTGTGTGTGTGCTTGTGCGTATATTTGTGCTGTCTCTATATGCGTGTGTGTGTGTGTGTGTGTGTGCGCGCCTGTCCAGACGGGGCTTATTTCAGCCAAAGGTCAAGCGCAGCGTTGATAGAAACTCAGCGAATTCCAAAAATAAAACTCACATTCACAGCGCGTCATAAATCAAACAGTCTGCGTACTTTTGATGACTTCTTTATAAGTTGATATTTAAAATGTCGCCGACACAACCGACACAGTCGAGACACCTATCACAGCCCCTAGAGCATCCGTAGTATCCATAACCTTCTTTCCATCCAAGACGTAGATCGGCAGAGTCAATTTAGTCACCATTCGATCTCAACTCTTGAACGGAACTTTGGACTGAGTAAAATCGGAATTTTTCTCCATTGGAAAAGCATTTCCGTTTAGCAGGAATAACAATTATTGCGAATCTTTTCTGAACTGGTTCCTGTTCACGATACGCCCCACCCTGCCCCCTGCTCCCTGCCACTGCCCCTACCACCTACTCGTGCCGGTCACAGCAGTCGACAATTTGCTATGTGCAGTGACCCAAGCGAATTCTAGGAAAATAAAATATTATCATTGCCTTTGGCAATGGGCGATCCGAGCCACTTGAGCTTTGGCGTTCCATAGCTTCCTATTGCTCCTTCTCCGTCTCCATCTCCGTCTGAGTTTCATGGCAGATGCTTGCCATAAGGGTGAACTTCCCTATTTACTCACACACACACACACACACACTTCACTACTTATCAGTGTTGTTTTGCTTCTTTATGCGGAAGTGTCAAGAGTAGAAGTGTTGAAGTTAGAGGCGGCACAGTGAAGCCAAAGTCGAGTTTTGATATCAAAAATATTACAAAATGAGAAGCTCAAATGATTTCAAATATGAAATTATTTTTTTTGCATGTTTTTTGCTTATCAAAATCGGCATATCCATAGCGACTGAGGCTAAGGAATTATCATGAACTTTATTGAATGGAAAAATACTCGAATCGGAAATTATTATTAAAAAATGATAACATTTCTTATAACGGCGATAAAATAATGATGATAAAATAAATAAAGTCATCATTTGATTTTTTTTTTCTTTCAAATGTCAGTTTGACCCCCAAATCATTATTTAGACTAATTCAATTAAAATTCTAAACTAAAGCTCTTCTCATCTGGACTCTTAAAGAAAACGTCGAACGACATATATTTTCACTTCGTGCTTCCCACTATTAGAATCACTGTGCGGGTAGACGGGTGCCTTACAGAAGCGGAACCGCTGACAAGGTTAGTCGCTGACATTTTGGCACTGGGCCAGTCATAGACCCAAAGCAAAATCCATGGGTTGTATTCTATTAAGGTCAACATGTCAATTTATGTGTGATAACGAATTTTTTGTAGTTGTTGTTGTTGTTGTTGTTGTTGTTGTAGCTGTTGATTTTTTATATTTGTATTTTTTTTGTTTTTCAATTTTGGAGTGCTTTTGCGAGTTTGAAAATAGCAGCAAAGTGACAAAAGGAAAAACAAAAACTTGTCGATTTGGTGTTAAAAATTAGCCAAGAGGCTCCATAAAACACCCCACGTCCACGTAGAGTGCGGATGGCATGGCCCTTTTGGCCAATGATCACACTGAGTAGTTTGTTTACCCAGACACCCTGCCTAGTGGCCGGATCAGATTAGATTAGTATTAACAATTGCACTATCTTGATTGATGTTTTATATTTAGCCACCTGGGATTATTAATATTATTGTTACGCCTCGTTTGGTGTTTTAATCAATAAATCTCTTGGCCATACGAGTATATATATATATATATATTTTTTTTTTGTATTACTATTTATGGCCACAATTCGACTGAACTTTGGGCCCCATTGGGGTATTTTTGTCGGAGTGATTCCTTGAAGAAGTTTTAGTTTTTATTTCTTTTACTATCTCGGTAGCGCGTACACCAGTTTACAGCTAGGAAAGTACTTCTAATAAATCGCATGTTTTATTCGACGCTGTTACAAGGTCTGAATTGATTCCCGGGAAGTCTTTGGGTAAAAATAATTGTGCTTTACGGCCACTGGTCAAAGGTTTGAGCTGTCAAGGCGATCGGAAGTGCAGTTCCGATCGATAGGGGATTATTTCAATTTTCCGTTTTATTAAACTTCCCTTCGATTATATAATTCTTTTGTTTCAAGGTTTTTACCTTAAAACTTCAGATTTGATTTGTACTTAAATCCGTTTCAGTATTTTTCCTTCATTTAAAATCGTTTGAAATTGTGAAGGTTTTTTTTAAAAATGTTGAGCTTCAATTGAAATTCTGAAATACTACTACAACTTCTAATATACTAATATACTAATGTTCTAATATACTGAAATACTCTTTTTTGAATTAAGCACTTTAAAAAGAGTCACTGTTCAGAACTTTCCTCTATAAATTTGAAATTTTAAAACTTTATTTTAAATCTTAAGAATTAAGATTCTTATCCCTTTGTGGATCCTATGGAAGTCCCGAAAAAATACATACTGACTTTTTGTATTAGATTTTTCCTTCGGAATTAACTGAATGTCTTTAAATCTGAATATATATATATAGATATTTAGATATGTATTTATAGAGATATAGTAGATATATAGATATATAGATATATAGATATATAGATATATAGATATATAGATATATAGATATATAGATATATAGATATATAGATATATAGATATATAGATATATAGATATATAGATATATAGATATATAGATATATAGATATATGGATATATAGATATATAGATATATAGATATATAGATATATAGATATATAGATATATAGATATATAGATATATAGATATATAGATATATATAGATATATAGATATATAGATATATAGATATATAGTATATGTATATGTATATGTATATGTATATGTATATGTATATGTATATGTATATGTATATGTATATGATATGTATATGTATATAGATATATAGATATATAGATATATAGATATATAGATATATAGATATATAGATATATAGATATATAGATATATAGATATATAGATATATATATATAGTATATAGTATATAGATATATAGTATACATAAATATATATATGTATATAAATATAAAGATAGATTTTCCTAGTCGAGCCCACCGACTATTTCGTAGAGTCAATAACATTTGCAAAGATTGACCAAGTCCCCGAGTTCAATTGGGTTTCGTTATTTTTGGAGCACACGATAAGCACGAGTACCGTTATAAACAAAAATAGCAAAAAAAGAAAGGAAAAAATAGAAATAAAATTTAAAAAAAAATAAAAAAAATCAAATTCAAAATGTAAAAAGAATGTACAAGTAGCAACGCAGGAATTGTGATTGCGTGATCGGATGTATATATGAATATATATATATATCTATGTATATATACATATACATCCCTATGTGTGTGTGTGTGTGATGTCGGTGCCGGTAACTGCTACTGCCAAATGATCAGAACGCTTGAAAAGTGCGACTCTAATCATGAGATTCAAAACTCGTGCTTGTGATTATATAGAGACAGCGGAACGTAACGCTTATCAGGGCGGCGGCAGTCAGGTGTTTGTCAGAAGGGGGGTGTGGGGTGGGGGTGGTACCGCCTGTTGCTGTGTTTTATCTAGTTGGGGTAATACTTTTTGCGTGTGCCATGACGAATGCGCACGGTGACTGTTATTCACAAACACAAACATGCAAACAAACAAACACACGCACACACACACACACACACATACACACACACACACATACACCATCGCCCATACCATCGCACACACCATCGCACACACACAATCGCAGAGTCACACACTTGTTTGTAGATACACAAGGCAATGAATGCGTTGTTGAAAAATTTTCCATGAATTTGTTGTACTTTTTATTGTTATTGTTGTTATCGTCGTTTCTGCTGCTGTTGTTGTTGTTCTGCTTTTAATTTTTCTTCTTCTTGATTCGTGGTGTTTGCTATTGTTGTTGGTGTTTTTGCTTTTGCTTTTGCTTTTATCAATAATTATTTTGTTGTGCCCGCTGCGAGTCGAGTGTTTTTCTTATCAGCACCTACAAAGCATACACACAGCCACGTTGAGAGGGGTGCCTGTTGTGTGAGGGGGACGGGGCAGAAGAAGGCTCTGGGCTGGTCGTGTGACACAAACACAATCACGTAGGCCGACGATCCGGCGATCGTTCGGACTATGTGTGGGGGCAAAGCTTGTGCCATGCTCGTCTATAATTAGCTTAAGTCGCGAGCACATAGAGTGACTACAGCAAAAACAAGAATAGCAACGGTTACAACAACGGCAACGACTGTAGACATTTACAGCTACAATAATGCATTGGCAAGGCTGACAATCGACTTTTGTCTTGTTATCGTGTCCCCGACTGTTGCCATGTAAATGAAAACCATACCCTACCTAACTGTCTGACAAAAGTTCGCCCTGCAGGGACACCTAACTCCCCTTCAACTCCACCCAAAGTCGTTGTCGCCAGTTTCACCTTCAAGACAGCAACAGCTCCCCAGACGCCTCATAGCAATCGCGTCGCGGCTGCTAATTTATTGGCTCAGCAACTATCGTGCGTAACTAAGGGTAAGCATATCTATCGATAACGCAGTGTCTCAGCGGGTTGTCAACTGACTTTCAAGTACGACATCAAGCCTTATCGATAACTCTTCATTGTGTTCAGCGACCGTACATCATTCTCAAACGGACTAATGTTATCGACAATAGTGATAGAAGTAGGCTTCCTGTACTTTCTAATTCAAGTGATTATCGAAGTTATCGATGATGGCAATACATAACAGAGCAATTGAATTTATCATTTATTGATTGACTTTCGGTATGCTGCCATGACTGAAAATAAAAAACATAAATTGGGTCGAAGTCTAGAAACTCTTCTGTTTACGAATTAAAATCGATAGCTCACGCTTTCAGCTATCGATTGTTCTTAGAGTGTGAACGAGTGACTATTTGTCAAATATTCTGATTGTCGACTTACCACAGACTTGGGAACAGCAACTTAAGCATTCTAAGAGTTTTACTGGTCAAGTATTTATCGATTATCGAAATATTGATTTTAGTTCTTCCTCTGAAACTCTACTGTTGCCTTAAGAAACAAATCGAACTCATATCTTGTTGTTCAGTTGGCAACCGCTTGTTCAGGGTTAGCCGAAGGCTAGCGACAACAGCCTTCGTATGGTATCTATTCGAACTACGCCTTATCGATAGGGGGCATGGTCAGGCGAATTAATCAAGTGCCTGGAAGATTTCACTCGTCTCATCTGCTGGTCCGTTCGTCTTTTGGTCTGTTGGTGGCCATTTTGCAGCCGCCTTTCAGCCGGCAGCCATACTTAAATCAGCAGCGACAAAAATCGATGTGAAATTTAATGCAATTTAATGCAGCGGCCATTATTCAACTTGCAAAATAATTAAACTTGCAACAACAACAGAAAGACCAACTGCAACTGCAACTGCAACAGCTACGGTTGCGTCTGCGTCTACATCTTTGGCTGCGGCTGTGGCTGTGGCAATGGTTGCAACAGCAGATGCGGCAGCTGTGGGGTGTTAACTTGCTTAACGTGCATCAAGTCGCTGGCAATTATGAGATGCAACCAACTCGCAGCCAGGATGCAGGGCCAGGGCCTCACTTTGATTCGCCATAAATGCAAATTGCTGCAACCGAACAGCAGAAGCAGCAACAGCGACAACAACAGCAACAACAGCAACAACAGCGACTGCAACTACCAAGGGGCAGCAACAGTCCAGGCAGCCTTTTTGTAATTGAACAATTTGCTGCGCTAAGCCAGGCAGCTGTTGTTGCACCACTACCAACAACAACAACAACCAAAACAACAACAACTAAAACAACATCAGCAACGAAGGCAACAATGGCGTCTTCGGAAACCGTGTCCTTAAATCAAATTTACCACAGACCAAACTGCAATGCATTGAGTCGTTTGAAGCGCTTAAAACAAAAATTTAGTTGCACGACAAATGTAGAAGTTAAACTTAATTAATTAATAAGACTACGAGAAGTGCAACTGAAGCTAAAGGTACAAGGAATTAAATTAGAAGGTCGAAGGATCAGGCAGTATTGAAGATCAGTCATCACGCATCCATTGGGCAGATGAATTTTTTCTGGAATCAGAATTGGCATCCGTCAATAAGAGGATCTGTCACCGTGAGTCACGACAAGATTTGATATGGGGGAAGGTGCAGTCAATCGATAAAAAGAAAGATTAATCAGACTTTAATTAAGTCAGGAAATCAGTCAACAAAGAGACTTATTCTAATTTTAACTCACGAAGGATCGGCCAATTGAAAGGAGAGTCTACCAAGAGATCAGGGAATCGAGCAATTAAATAATTGAGGGATCAGTTGAATATAAAAAACAAAGAGATCCCCAATCCGAGGAAGGGTCAAAATATACCAAAGTTAGAGTAGCTTTTCGGATAGTTTTGGAGGCCAGGAGAAACGTGGTTAATACTACGAATATGAGAGATTTTGAGTTGGGAATAAGCTAATTTATTTATTAGTTTAATTAACCAAGCGGGAGATATATCAGAATATTAAATATCTCTTATATAGCGAATATTTTTATATAGTCTTCCTTTGGCCTTTGATGCGTTTCGGTGACTTTCCTTATTTCAAAATAGTTATACATTATTCATTTCTCATGTTGTTGCTCCACTGTGCGTCCAGTTTCATTTCCAGTCCGAGGGCTCTTTGTTTATTTAGGCCCAACCGGCTCCCCACATCAGCAGCAACACTACAGCAGCAACGGCGGCAGCAGCAGCGGCGGCAGCAACAGCAGCCGCACACGACGCTGACAACGACAACGACAACGACGACGGCAACGACAACGACAACGCAGAACAGGGCAAACAAAGGCGTTGGCCATAACAACTCAATACAAGGCAGTCGCTGGGCAAGATGCGATTGGGATCGTTGTCAGGCCATCATCAGTGCCAGGGCTTGGGCCCTGGACTCTGTCTGCCTCTGTCCCTGTCCCTGTCTCCGTCTCTGTCTCTGTCTCTGTTGCAGTCTCAGTCTCAGGCTCTGGCTGGGGCTCTGGGTCTGGGTCGGGTCTGTAGATACCAGTACAAGATGTAGGACAAGGGGATTGAGGGGAGCGGAGACGTCAGTCTGAAAACTTAAAACTGAAAACTGAAATCTGTAGACTGGTAGCCAGGAGTTGTCCAGTGGCCATTTATGTTAATGGCCTTGATTTCCACATAAGTCGCAGCGCATGTGGTGTGGATGCCTTCTGGGCATTAGGCAGGTGTGAACTACTTTCAACTGCCACAAATGGTTGCATACGCTGTGCTGCTTGCACAGCAAAGGCAACTACTAATTGGCTGCAACATCTAATGCGATCGGAGGACATGCTAGACGATCCTATGACTAATGTCTCACCTAGTGTCTAGTGTCAATATTGACGTTTCTGATGGACTCACTTTTCAGCTATATTCTGGCCACGATGAGCAGAACGTTTAACAGCAACAACTACAACAACAACGACAAGAACGGCAACAACAACAACAACAATAATGACATCAACCACGTCAACGACTCCTAAACAAGTGCGCTGCTCCGATGTTTTGCAATATGGCAAACAGACAAGTGACTGGCAAATATTGACAAGATCGAGTGATAAAGTCACTGGTAACAGAATCAAGAGCCCCAAAAGCCCCAGTGCCCCTTTTAGTGCCCAGAATTGAGTAGCTGAATTACCCCTCGACTACACTCAGATAGCTGTCACCCCACCTCAATTTACCCACTGTCTTCCCTCCACCCTCCACCCTCCCCCTTTTTCAATTCAACATGTGCTTTATATTTTACGAAAATTAATAAAGTTCTTCTCCCGCACTTCACCTATAGACCTCGGCTCCCCCTTAGGCCGCGTCTACGTCCCTCGTCTTAGTCTTGGTCTTGATCTTCCTCTTCGTCTGTGTACACACACCTGACGCCACCTGGCAACGCCCTATGCCACCCATTGACGCAAACACTACGGCTCTTTTACAGAACCTACAACAACAACAACAACAACAGCAACAGCAACAGAAACAAGAACAAGAGCAGCAGCAAGGTATTTGGAATGACGCGTGCTATGCCGGTGCCACCGCTGCCACCACCAGCGCCATTGGTACCGCCCCCCGCTGCCCCTGCCCGTCCCTGTCTTCGTTCCCCTGATAAAAGTGTTTAACATTCATTAAGATTAATAAAAGCAGCGGCACAAAACAAGTTTCAAATAATTCGCTTCACCCGCCAACCCACTTGTTGCCTGTCACCCCCACTGCCCTTGTCGACAGTTGCGAGTCGCCAGTCGTCCGTCTTCCGTCGTCTGTCGTCTGTCGTCCGTCGTCCGTCGTCTGTCGACTGTTCGCTGTCACAGTCCCTGTCACTGTTACTGTTACTGCTCCGCCTCCGCTCGACCGCCTGTCACAATCCTGTGATTTCAATGAACAGACACACAAATAATTTATTTGTTTTATTATTATTCGACTTTTGTTTTTGGCATTCGTTTAGTCGCTTTGGCCTTTTTTTCGGTTTTCTCGCTTCACAAAAAATTCACGCGACATTCCCCATAAACCAGAAAAATTTTGTGTCTAATTTTTCAACTGGTTCTCCTTCTCCTTCTCCATCTCGTCGTTGTCGTTGTTGTTGTCGCCGCCTCCGTCGCAGTCGACGTCGTCAGTGACGTCGGCGTTGTTGCTGCCTTCTTAATATGCGCGATGCAAGTTCCTCCGCTCAGATATTTTTTCACTTATTTCTCTCGATATTTTATTATTATTATTTGTTTGCATTTTATTTATTTATTTTTTTTTTATTATTTTTTTTTTATTTTTTTTTTTTTTTATTATTTTGGTAATCGGTTTCGCTCGATGAGTTGTTGTGATGCGAAATTCAAATTTATCGCGATCGGGGAGTGACGTTCCCACTGCAAGCAAGGCAATAAAAGCTTATTTGTAGTCATTTGGGATTTGCATTTGGTGGGTTTGGCTCGGTGGCTGAATGGGCGAAGGAGTCTTCCTCTTGCTGCGGCTTGTTGACGAGATTTCAAACATTTCCTAAACTTTATCTCAAGGTCACTTCTAGTTGATAACCCGTTAACTGGCGGGAAGGTCAAACACCCTCGATTACCAGTCGTTAACCTGAGGCACGGCTGAAGTTCTTCAAAGGAAATTAAATTTTAAATTTTCCTATTCTATACCCACTTAGGTTCTCCTGGCTCCAACAACAACAACTAAATCTGACTTTCACAAAATGTGTCAAAGGTTAACTTCAGCAGTTTTTAACCCATGGATCATCTTTTTAAGCAAAATCCGGATCTTTTAAATATTTCGTTATCTTCCAAAAAATTAAAATCTAATCAAGGAATACTTTTTGTACTCTTTGGATCCACATTTATGCATTCCTTAGGTTTGATAAACAACTTTTGCTTGAATATTTAAAAAGCTTGTTTCAGTTTTCGAAATTTATCTAGAAACTAAACACCAACACCCATAAAACTGTTCTGTCTCTGCTGGTGGCATTTTTTTACTCAACTCGGAAACTTGTCTTGAAACGTATGCCAGGAAAAGATATATTATATCGGAATTGCAGAAAAAAGTCTTTATTGGGTATTTTTGATTCTGAGTTGGTCAAAATTCAAAGAATTATTCGTCATTGAATAATCTAACTTAAGTCTTTGCCCAACTTCTTGAAATTCCTTCCGATTAATCGTTGGTATCATTGAAGTCTCAAATGTAGGCCAGTAACACCGTCGAGTGACGCACATAACAACAACAACAACTACGACAGTAATAATAACAACAAAATCATCAAACTACTTACTCAAAATGATATGAGTATTTGTATTGAATGAATATTCATAAACACTCATTAAGTTATTTTTTATATACATATTTTTTTTTTAATTTCGAAAAAAACAAATCGAAACGACGAATATTTGAAAGGCGGCGATCGACGGATTGGAGGAGACTTTAAAACATATTAAAGTACAGCGCTTGAAACAGAAAAAAAAAAATAAAAAAAAAACAGAAATAAAAAATAAATAAACATGTAAATAAAATAACTAATTTCATTTAAGATCAATAAATATTTATAGAGAAGTTGTCCAATGGCCTTGCTGCCCGATTGGCCAACTTACCGGTTGTCCGGTTAACCGATTGTCGAGCTGCCTAATCGGGCAGGCGACTTCGATCGCGAGACTTTTTCTAATTCAACATTTATTCTTTTCTTTGGGTCCCTTCGTTTGACGTCAATGGAATTATAAAAACAAATACTTATTTAACCACATTCACTGATCACTCCTCCCCTCCCCTCCCCACCCCTCTCCCATCATCCATCACCCATCTCATGCCTTCCGCCTCCCCATCTATCATCTATTTGCAATAGCTTTTGATTAGAAACTGGTTCGTTTGTTACATACGCTGCCCCGTGTCCCGTGAGTTCCGCCGGACACCCCAAATCCCGAGACTCAGAATCAGTCTCTCTTGCTCCTTCTCCATCTCCGTCTCTGTCTCTGTCTATCGCTCATCGTTCTATCTCTATCATCGGGAGCACGAACCTAAGCACAGATGTTACGGTTGTTATTGCTGCACTTGTTGTTGCTGTTGTTGTTGTTCTTAGGTTATGAGAATTGAAAACCGTGACACTATTTACAGCGCGGATTGTTACATCGTCGATCGGGTGGGGTTCGGGGTCCAATGGCTCCATGTGACTTTACACATACAAAGTATTTCACTTGTTTGCTTGATTTGATTGCTTCGGCCAGGCGCTGCGGGAAGAGGTGCGCCGAGGTGGGTCGACCCGTGGGGCGGGTGCGGGGTGAAGCGGGCCAAACGATTTCTACCAGTGAACGATTCGTTTGGGTAAATTTCCATAGCGTTAGAATTGTATTTGCTTGCGTCTTTGTGAGTTTGTTTGTAGGCTTTGTATAAACATTATATGAAAGCTGTAAAAGTCTCGAACTTATCGGCTTTACAGCGAAGTATCGATACCCTATATTCCCCCTCAATGGTTGCCCGAGTTACGATGCAAAAGTTCTGATCTCGGGGACTGGAGTCGCCTTTAATTACGACTGAAAAGGACGCTTTCCTGCCTGGGTCCTTTATGCAACGGCAACGCTATTCTTTTAGTCGAAGGACATCAACGAAATACTCTATTTAAAGCTCAATATCATGTAAGGGTATATACATGTACATATAAATATACATTTACATATACATATACATATACACATGCATATATATATGTATATGCATATATATATTTATGGATGTCGGGACTATCGGTAATTGCAATCGCGATCGTCATTTGAGATCATCCGCTGGGCAACAGGTGGTTAACCTTTCGCATTTGGCTAGACAACCCAGATGACATCGTCGCTGGACTTTAACCTGTCTAGAGTAGAGCTGAGTGGGACGCATTATCAGCGCGCGCGCCGATCGCGAGTTGCCAGTGGGCGTGCTCCCGGATTGGTGGCTAAAAAAAGCGACGATGATATTGCGCTAGTTCGTTCTTATCATCGCAGTCCTTAATTGTTGATAGTGTCTGTGAGTGTGTGTGAGTGTGTGTGTGCGTTACATTTGTGTATGCGTGTATGTGAGTACATAGCTATTTATAAATATATATACCTAGAGACATACGTATGAATTATGTTATTGTCACGCGACCTTCGTGTCTTTCACGTGTCAACACTCGCCACACGATCTGCGCGTGATCCTCAAGTCGGCCGAGCGGATCGGGAGCAATAAAACTTTTGTGCTGCGTTTGCTGTGGGTGCTAAGTGTGTTGAGTACTTGATAAAGGCAATTTGTGAGAGTTGATTATAAATTGTCGCGTTTATTTAATGATCGCCCAGCAACGCATATCTCTCCATAGGGTGCGGTATTTGCTGTTCGATGATCGCTGATCGGAGATCGATGATCGCTGATCGCTGATGGGTGATCGGTGATCGGTGATCAGTGAACGGTGAACGGTGAATACTTTAATGGTTAATGGTGATCGGTGATTGGTGATCGGTGATCGGTGATCGATGATCGCTGCTCGGATGATAAGCTTGTCTCCGAAAACCTTCCGTTGTCCATTTGAAAACGTGACAAATGCCAACGACATCGCCCGATAACTGTTAAAGCGCATTAAATCGAAAAGATTCCGAAATCGTTACCCATTGCATGGAAAATTTACACAGTCCAAGTGCGACTGTGTGGCAAGTGGAAAGTTAAGATGTATAGGCCCATCGATGATATTCCATTAACACTTCCAGACCGAGACGCTCGCACTCATGGAAGCGTTCTGTTTCAGGGACAGTCCCTTCAAAAGCGACAAGCCCCATAAACTGTTCGCACAAATTCTAATTTGTGTCATCGTAAATAGCGTCAGGTTATCAATTAAGCTAATGATTTATGTGCCGTAAATCGAAAACAATAACAGAGAACTGGCCGGTGGAGACGGGACGCTCCTCTCGTCTGGACGATCCCCAATGAGCAGCTTGTTATGACAAGCCGTTAATAGCTTTTCCATTACAAAGCCGAGGCGTGCATTGCCTGAATCTTGGGTTTGTGCCTTTGACTTTGCCTTCGAGCTTGCCTTTGCTTTTGTGTCCCTACTGTTCCAGCTCCTGCCCTGCCCTGCCACCGCTCCTGCGCTGCTCTGGTCACTGTTTGCGCCCCTTGTTTCAGTTGTGCTCCTGTCCCCCCTCTGGTTGAGTGCCTTTCCATGGGTTTTGGGCCTTCAATTAACGCACCAACACCAAATAACCACAAGCTACGTGCCATCTCCCGGATACCGTTGCCCCCGGATACCGTCGCAGCTTCGGTATCCTTTAAGGTGTTTCTTTCTTTTTTTAATTAAATTTTACATGTTGTGCTCGTGCTCGACGGCGTTGCCTTTTTAATTGAAATGTGTTAAAATTACTTTGAAAGTGTGAAGTTGAATTCGTAGCCAAGTCGAAGCCCGTTATATGTGAATCTTCACTTGGATCCTCTGTTCAAGCCCGTTCAGGCGGCCCAACTCCTCCTGCCACCGACTTTGACTCCTCATCTGCCATTCGCAATTTACGTTGTCAATTTTCACGCCCCAAAACATCAACGGAACCGAGACAACCCAACCAAAGGCAGACGACTACCTTGTACCTTCCTCAGGGTTTCATTTCATTTGGTGTGAAGTGGCGTTGATAACTCCAAAGGCTCCTCCGACACCTCCAACTCCTCCGACTCCGCTGACTCATCCGCTCCCGTCCGGAGTAGCAGTTCGCTTAATTGTTATTTTCGCATATGTGTAATGAATATTTTGTGGTCTTATATAAACACCTATGGGAAGTGACCTTAGCTTGCTGAAGGTCTTTCCGAAAGATGACTAACGGGTATTCGTCTGACTGTTTATGTATGTTTTTTTTTCTTTCTTTCAAATGAAATTTAAAGTTTTTAATTTTATTACCTCGAAGATCACGAAAAATATCTGTGGTTGGACTTTTGATTGAAGCTCTTAATAATTTCGATTCACTCCCAACGCATTGACGAGTCACAGAAGCTTCTTCGTAGCATCCATGGGGATTTCTAATATCAGAATAGATAAGCTTAGGTTATGGAATGTAGTATCTTTCCGTGGTTATTCAATTATCAAATCAAATTTAAAGTATTTATTAATATCTGAAAAAAATTCCCAAAACTCTTCTCATGTCTTAGGGGAAATTTATTATATTTCCTTTTAGTTTTGAGCATCTGTTTGATTTCTATTGATAGTCATATCTTTGTGGAAACAACAAACCGGACATCCAACTTGCACTCACATACACTCACACTCATACACACGCATACACCCACACACATTTCATGTACATTTCATGATCATAAACAAAATTAACCGCAGAAAAATTCCAAATTACACGAAAGACTCAATAAACGAGAGGAAAAATTTTAAATGTTTGTGTTGCCAAAAAGAAAAATACAAAACAAAAGATAATTTCGCCAAGAAAATAAAGTAAATCATAAAAATCTAGTTTAGTTAGCCCGACTACCAAACACCCCGCACCCAACCATTAAAATAAAAGGAGTTTAGATTAATGCGAGTTCTTAACACCTATCAATCGATCCACAGCCATTGAACGGGACTCGGGGAATGTCCTGGCGCTTCAGTGTGTGCTTATGCTCAGTTGGGTTTTTCTAGGACATATTCAAGTCCTTATATCCTTTAATATAATATGCGAAATCAAAATTAATTTTCCTTGATGCAAATTCAATCAATGTTCTGCCAAGAATAATGTCTATGGCTCTTACAGGGTATTCGGGGGGCGAGTTAAGGCACAGCCCAGAATGGTTTACCACATGGGTGAATCCCACAACTTGTCTACTGCCAGGCGCGTGCACAAGGCCACAATTATCATAGGAAAGTTGGTCATAAAACTGATAAAACTATAAATTTGGGCGTCGGAAGCGGTAACGGTAATGGTAACAGTGACGGTAACGGTTACGGTTACGGTGATTGTAAAGACAATGGTGGCGGTTACGGTTTTAAGTACTGATATTGTAGGAGCAACGCTTGTGGTGACAATGACTATCAGGGGAATGGTAAAATTGAAACCGTAATTAAAATTGAAATCGAAATCGAAGTTGAAATCGAAATCGGAACCATAAACAGTTAATAGATAAAATGTTATTGAAGGCGATACGAATTGATAAACTTGACCCAGTTCTTTTGCGGAACTCTAGGCCGAGGCCGACCTTGGTGGTGCTATGGATGATATGGATGATGAAGGGCCGCATAAATAACGGTTATCGGCAATCAGAAGCATCGTGTGTGCCGTGGACCTGCAACATTGCGTGACTCGATTGCTGCAGCCCCAACGCCGGTGGCCCCTGCGTTAGCTTTCGTTTTAGGCTGCAACTCATTTCCATATTCAGAGCATCGCTGGACGTGGCTCCTGGCACTTGGACAAGCTTGTGGGGCGACCTCGTGTGGGGCGACCGCCAACAGTCACGCGGTAGCTGTGACTGCGGCTCCTGCCACAGTGCGGCCTTTGCGTCTCAGTTCAAATCGCGGCCTCTTTTTCTCTCTCGTTCTCTCCCCCTGCCGCTTATTGCTGCTTTTGAAATTGTTCATTCATGGTGCCGCTTGCCGCTTGCCGCTTACTGCTTGCTGCTTTCTGCTTGCCGCATGGTGCACGGTGCATGGTGCATGATGCATATACACTGCATGTTGCCACTGTTACAGTCTGTAACCGTCGCTGTTGCCGTCGCCATCGCCATCGCCGCGGCGCACTCAATTACTATAATTTGCCTGTGAGGAGACTCGAGCGGAGTCCAGGCGACTGGAGTCTGGGCCAAGTTTGAGGCGCAGTCGCCCAGCTACTGATTGAATTTCAAATTGCTCAATTTTTGGGCGCAGATTTGCGGCCATCTTCAGCCGCATGCAGCATCTGAAAAGCGAAATTATGTTATTCCAGCGATAAACTGTTTGTTCCTGCGGCATCCGCCAGCCAGTTCCACCGCGACCACCATGTGTGCCACCATCAGCATCAGCATCAGCATCAGCAACATCAACAGCGACTCCCGATCTTCCCATCCTCTGCACTCTGCACTCTCTATCTCTATCTCTATCTCGCTCGTTTCCCCTTTTGCTTTCTCAATCGTTGTCCCCTGCCCCTCGCTTCTCGCTCCCCTCCATATCTGTGCTGGGTAATTAAACAGAGCCCCAAAAAATGTTGCTCTTATCTGCAAAGCTGCCAATTTCTTATACCCTACGCCGTTGGGCATATCGCCCTTGGCGGGCAGGTGATTTCTGTGGAGTTAAGGCTAAAGGATCGACGAAGTGATAAGGCTGCAAAGGATCTTTTCCAATTTAGATGGGAACTATTGGCTACAAGCTGTGATATGGACACAGATTTGTCAGGCTTGGGCTTTGCTAAGAAACCATATATATCCTTAATTGGAATAAAACATCGGTAATAGAAATAAATAATGAAATTCAGTTAAATTCTTTACTATAAAAAGCAGAGACTTGAATAAGCATAATTACTATCCATTACTTAGATAAGGATATATTTAATTGGCTAGATCAATATCTTCTATATCCACGACTCTGATTCCAATTTCAAGTTTATAATTTTAAAGGATAAATTCCTATTTGATGTTCTTTCCAGTTATTTGATTTAACCAAGTTTTTAGTCCATTTAAAATTGATGCTCACATCAAAGTGAGTCCTTATTATTTCTACAGAAGGAACTCCGAAGTTTCAGTTGTGAAGAGTCGTAAAATGTTTGTTCATTTCGTTCGCATAAACTATTTTATTATCCACTATATAAATCCTTGAATCGCGAATCGACTTTCAAGTTCAAAGCACAAATCAAGTTCGGATTTTGCTCGGCTTTCAGAATGTAAATCAAATCGGAATATTTTTGATTAATAAGGGTATTCCGCATGGCAGTTATATACATATATCAGGCTTGGGTCGCCTTTAATGCTTCCTCCGATTTGGGGCGCCGGATGTTATTAATTAATGCACAAGCCAAAGCCCGCCACTCGCTTGGGGATATCTACGGACTGGCGTTATATGGAATTTATTTGTTAGAGGCGGCGGCTAATCAGCTAACAAGCCGCTCACGCGGCAGACGCGGACTCAAACCCAGACTCAAATGGAGACGCGGACGCAGATGCAGAAAAAGATGAAGATGAAGATGAAGACGATGAATGGCAAAGGAGATGAGTGAAGAGAAGACGCACGGGCGGACGACAGAGGGAAGAATGGAGGGACGGAGAGGCAGTCGGCATGGTTAGTGCGGATGAGTGTTGGTTGGGAAAGAGACTTTATAAAGTTGTTGTTCCGCATGCGCCTCAGATTTTTGGCGGCGGTTTTGCTTTGACGCGGTTTTTCCATTCATTTGCATACATTTGACTGTGCACATGGCGACCAGACATGGATGCGAAATACTCGTATCTTGGACACACGCTCCAAGCGCTAAAGAAGAATGCACAATTGGATGGACGGGCACAGGGCGGTGGCAGTTGGTGCGGCTGGTGGGGAGGTTCCCTTTGAGGGTCCATAAATGCCCAACCGCAACTGCATTTGTAACGCTTTTTCGCATCTTGTAGCTAATTTTTCACTTCTTTACAGATTTTTGTTTTAATTTCTCTTTTATTTGTCGCCTTCCTCTCTTCTCTTCTCTTCTCTTCTCTTCTCTTGTTTTTTAACTCTTAACCCTCGGCTACTCCTATGCGAAATATGCCAATAGTGTGGGAATGAACATTGTTCGGAATTTCAATTGGTTTCCTCACTTGGGCAACTTTGTAGACGTTCAGCATGAATCATTGAAGCGATGAGTCCGGGGAACGCCACTCCGAGGAGCTAGGTGCAACTTAAGCAACGTAGATTTCTCCTGATTCCAATTCAGATCTGTTTCAAAAACAGTTTAGAGAACTTTGAACAGAAATCTGTTGTCCAACCTGTTAGTTAACAGAAAATGTTATGAAAAGCCTTACTTAAGAATCGAAAATGAAATGTGCCATTCATTACGAAATTCTCTTATTAACAGAACTTTATAGTTACGCCTGCATCACGTGGCGTAACCCATTGCAATTGTGAGTCATTGAAGCGTTGAGTTGGATATTTCCCAAGGAACGATATTGGTCTAAGAATATAGAAATTTCAAAACTATTGTCTTCAGTGATCATTTTTCACCCATCATTAAAATCTCTAATGGAAAATCCGGAGCTAAAAAATTTATTACGTTCAAGAGAAATCATTAATGATTTTAGATCCAGAATTATTTAAAGACTTGAGTTTAGAGAATATTTCAATTATTATTACGCTGATACCTTCTAATTTCTAAAATTGGGGGTAATTCGTCTGGGAAATAAAACTGTACAATAAATTACACTCAATGCCAAAGCACTCCCGATTAGGAATTGCCGCCACGTGAACAGAAAATTAATGTACATAATGGTAATTGGCCGGTCAGAATGTTAACTTAACCGAGCACTTAACATAGTTGAAAAAATTATGTTATGTTATGGAAGCCGCAATAATTAAGTGATTTTCTAATCAGTTTCTGTGCCCAAGATCAACAAGCCAAATATACAGAAAAATAGCTATAAACGAGCGGCTTTAGCCTCCAGAGCCGCACCACACGCCCCACCCAATTTGGTTGCTGTGTGTCGATTTGGCGGTTTTGAGCCACCAATTTGGTTGCGCGTACGCCTTTCACGCTCCGCTGCCGACCAACTTGTGGCTGTAACAGACACCAGTGAACCACCGAACCATCGAACCACCTGAAGTGGCTCCAATTGTGGATTTCGAGCATGCGCATAATGTGGCAAGCAAACGTGCTCGGAAACTGTGGCCTTTGGCTCAATTATTGAATTATTGCAGCTCGTAAATTATTTTGGAACATTTTCCATTGTATTTAACAGACTGTCAACCCAATGTAACTTGCTCTGGTCACGGGGAACGATTGCTAATTGAATAACCGTTTCACTTAACTCGCACATGCGACGCACCTGATCACCTAAGCAACCGACCACTTGAGCACCTGAGCACCTGAGACCTGGGATGCCGTTCTGAAAATGGAGAAGGAACACAGGAATCCAATCTGTTTTATTTTCAAATGTTATGTAATTCGAATTTCAAGCTGATGACTATTGTTTTTATATAGCATACTTTTTGGGGCAACGAAATCAACAGATCGAAGAGAGTTTATCTTGGACGATAAATAAAGAATATATTTTTCTTCCAAGCTCTTATATTCATGTACGAAAAGTAAATAAGTGAAAGACGAACTGTTATTCAAAATATATATTTATATAGCTATTCCCGGTCGGCATCACTAGTCACAGTGATCGGAGCTGTCGATCTCTTTTGTTCCAAAGAACAAATAGAGTGGAAAAGAGATATTAAAGAGAAAGACTGAACAAGTCAATAAACACACTTTACATACAGATTTATAAATATGCATGTGTTTGTCCATGCTAGTGTCCTGCAGCAAGGATATCACTTAAGTAGACTTCAAAGAAGTTTTCATCTTTCCCTTTTGAACCTCCCAAAAATATCAATTCACTGATGTTCATAAACTTCTTTCTTCTGCTATCCGAGATACGAGCTTGTGCCTTAATATTTTCTTCTTCTTCTCGGAATACTTAAGCACAAGGGTTTTCAGTACCAAAGACTTCTGCAATGGCCTATAATATGCAATGGGATTGCCCAAAAACTTCATGCCAAGTTGGGCCTGCCAAGTCATTCAGATCGTGGCAGTCGACCCTTTTTGTTGTGCCGACGCTTAGTCATATCATTAAATAGCATCACCTTATGCAATTGGCTGCAGCCCTGCACAGCCACCCCCAATCCCCTAACCACCCAACCCGCGACCCTAATTCACCCGTCCCTGTCAGTCAGTCGGCCTTTAATGTTGGCAAACTCCAAAGTATAGGCCCAACTTTTAACAACATACAACGTGCTACTATTAACGCTCCACTGACAGCAAACAGCAACAAAACACGCATCAGCTATATATCTGTGTATGTGTGTGTGTGTGTGTGTGTGTGTGTGTGTGCATTTGTGTGTGCACATATATAGTTATAAACCTAAAACCGACATATACAAATCAGCCGAATGAAACATCGACAGAGCAAAATGCTAAAACGCGGCTGTTAGAGGAGAAGCCAACGAGCGTAGAACACTGCGAATCAGCGATGCGATTTGATGGATATTAAAATGACCGTAAAAAGGAATTAAGGTCTGCCAGACTTGGTGTTCATCGTATGGCACAGCACACACCATACACCATCAGCAAACACCATACATCAGAGTTGCAACTGAGTGAATTTCGCCAACAACAACAGAAGCTACACCAAAAACAACACCAACACCAACAACAACAACAAATCAAGCAACAGCAAGATTATTAACAATAACTTTTAAATTTTTACATATCAAGAGAACAAATACGGAACATAAAATCCCGAAATTGAGCGCCCAGCAAAGACCTCGAGTCTTTAGCTCAATGTCGGTAAACATTCAAAGGGGGGCCCTAAGATGCGCACAACAAACCAAATGACACAAATCACACAGGCACACACACACACACACACACACAGTGACAGGGCCACAGACTAGGGTTGCTGGAGGGGGGGAAGAAGGGTCACCAGGCAGCAAAACCGCAGAACTTAATTAGTGTCATGTTGTACTCAGGGCGAGACAAACGGAAATCGGCACAAGTAACTGCAGGACGCCAAGTCGGACGATGATGATGACTGCCACATAATTTGCTCAAGTGTCAGGCGGACGGGCGGACAGGCGTTAGGGATGGACGAGCAGCTGCCTTATAGAGACTTTTGTGAAAATCTTGCAATTAGAAACTCTTCTGTTTTAAAAATTTTCAAATATCTCAATTCAATGTTGAACTTTAAAAATTATTTTTTAATTTCATGGCAACTTTTTTTTTTATTTTCTTATTTATTTAAACATTTTTTCTGGTATACATTTGATCACAATTTTCAATTTAAAAGGAAAATTCGATATTTTTTTTATACTTTATTGTAATTTTGAATTCGAGGTTCTAAATAAGATCGTGATTTTGGGTAGTTCTTTTTAGTAACAGTTTTAAAAATGCCTAAGGAAATACATAAAATTTTTTTTCTCATTATAATTTAAATTTGAAAATATTAATTGCTTTTAGATTTAATATTTATAGCTAATTATGCCTAAACGCGGAGTTTTTCTTTTAGAAACTTTAAAGTATTTTTATTTGTGTGAAAGAATTTTTAATTTTGAGTTTATATTTAAATCTTTCATTATTTGATTCTACAAATATAAATTTATATATATATTAAATTTGGAATTTGAAGATGGGTTTATTTCGATGCGATGATTGCTGCCACTTTAGCTGCTTCCATCCCTAGAATTTGGTTCAGATCTGAGGAAGTTTCGTAATATTTGTTGGTTTTTTGACATTATGCAGCGAGTCGCTGGAATGTGTGAGTGGGATAGAGATAGGGAAAGAAACAGGGCAGGGAAAAGGGAAAAGAGAGAGAGAGAGAGGGATAGAGAGAGAGAATGAATGTGAGCGATTGCGATTGCAGCCAATTTGACTGATGAGCGACCCACACAACGCCGCAAGCTGTGAGCCTTATGTGTGCCAGAGATAGCCATCATTTCTGGCCAGGCAACGTGTGAAGTCCATCAATCGTCGTCTGTGTCTGGCGTGCGACTGTGCTACCTGCCCCGCTTCTGCTGTCGCCCCGCTGCCGGACAGTTGAACAGGCGGACTGATACATTTGCCACAGTGCCACAGTGCCACACAGCGACAAGGTTCCGACCCTGCCGCGTGGTCGGTCGGTCAGCCAATTGGATGGCCAAAAGCCTTGGAGTGCCTGGGTGGGCATGAGTTTCGTTTTCATTTTCATTTTTATGTTTGCTGTCGTTTTCGAGGTTCCAAAAGGCTCCTGATGCCTGGCCCTGCATACGGAACTCACACGTTGTCGCGGGCGCATTAATCATGGACGGACGACGGCTCCAAAAATCAACAAAAATCAACAACAACAAAAACACAAGAAACACAAAAAAGCAAAGCAGAAAATAAAATAAACTGAGAACCGAAAAGCCGTAGCTCCAATTAGTCGACTGGCCCTTAGTGCGATTTGCCATGGCCTAGAGTCATGGAGCTGCCCAGGAGCCAGGCTCCAATGATTGTGGCTCTGGGTGTGTGTGTGTGGTCCCTGGACAGCAAATATGTTGGTTGTTCAATTTTTTTCGGTGCTGCCAACTGATTTTTAGGGGTTTTTGGAGCGAAGTGCCTATAATTGCTGAGGCAAAACGTTCGTTTCAATGATTTGGCTTTGCTTCGGTTGCGCCTCGCTTGTCGCCTCCTTTATGCCGGGCTGGCCACGCGTGTGCCGCTATTGAAGCCGTTCTCATACACACTCAGGCATACTCACACACTCACATACTCACACACTCACACACTCACACACATATAGCACCCCTCTTTTGGCTAACCTAACCAATGCCTATTACTTGTACACACGACTAATTTTCCAATTGGAAAATCATGTGCTTTACATATGAAAATAAAAAAGGCTGTTGCGCGTGTCGCTCGACCAGTTAAGTGTGTATGTGTTCCCTTGTGTGTATGTGTGTGTGTGTGTGTGTGTGTGAGTAAATATATATTCACGAAAAAACGCAATTATATCGGTCGGTTGCATTTCGATACATTTGGTTGCCTTACGCCGCACACGACTGACCGCGCATGTTTTCGGCTGGTAGAGCAGCGATCCAAGCCAAGCCTCAAATTATAGAAAATCAAAAGTGTGACCGCCACACACAAACACACTCACACTCATACTCACACACGCACACACACTAGCAAAATAGTTACTTCATGTACTTGCTTGAATTTTTGTACTATGCGCCGGCGCTTTAAACAAACATATTGCTTCTCCACCTCCTCCTCCTCCTCCTCACCCTTCACTATCCGCCATCCGCCCTTCACCATTCCCTCCTCCCCGCGGTGTCCACATCTCGTCGCTGCGTCGCGACTGGCCGTTGATTAATTTGCCAAAGTCAAAAGCCTTTGATAGGCAGTAGCGTGCCGCAACGTTGGACCTCTAGCATAACCATATCGTACCCACTTGAAGCTATACCCGTATTCATACCCATAACAGATTCCCCTCCCTCTATCGCACCCCAACGATGCCCCCTCTCGTGCCGGATTGCGGAGCGTGTTTAAGTAATTTTGTTGCGCATTTGCATTTAGATGACGGAGGCCGCACTTGTTTATGGCCCACACGTTAGCAGGGGCAGCACAAAGGTGCGATCCCCGCCAAATTGGTTCCAAGTAAATGGAGGCGATTATCAATATTGCTCCCAATCCCTTCAAACAGATAAGTGCATAAATAAACTCGAAATTGTTCCTAAACGCCTCACTTGCCAATGAGGCGGCTTTCAGAAGCAATCGAGGCGTTCCCAGCGTCACTTTGAATACCATCATCAAGTCTTAAAGCACATGAAAGTTTGACTTCCAAAAGTATCCTTAGTATGCAAAATTCTCTAATTTATTAGCCCCAAAGCAAAATTGAATATCTACATAATCAGAAAATAAATGGTAATCCTCTGGATTAAAAATACTCATTTCCTATATTAAAGAACCTTAGCAAAGGATCAATTTATTGGTGGCTACTGTAAGGTATTAGATCACATTGAAGTCTCAGACAATGATGACCGCTGAAGAAAGAAACTTAGGAAACCTTGAAGATTCTCACTCAACTTCAGTGATTTTGATTTTACACCAAAAACAAGGACAATGACATGTTAATAAAATGGAAGACCTAATATCACATATGAAGGGAAATAAAACTAATCATATAAAGGATCTAATCCTTTACTAATAAAACTTAAACTTAAACTTAATTAATTAAATGTAAATTCTTAAAACTAAAGACACAAACTGATTATCCTTGGACTGAAATATATGGCTAACTCCTTGGTGAGGCCTCAAGAGAAAATCAGATTAAAAAGTGATAAGAAACAAAAGAGGAGAAAATGAAACTCAGCCTTGAAATGACTTCATATCGGCGCACCCTTTCCAAAGCCCCCTTCATTTGAGTGGCCCAAAATTATTGCATTTAAATGTAATTTTCTATAAAAATAAACTTAATGAAACAGCGCGTGATGTGCAATTGACATGAAGAGCTTCCAGCTTCCATGTTACCTGGCCATTCGGATCCAATGCAAACAATCTCACGAACAGGGCAATTCTGGTCCGAGGGGCGCACGCACAGAATGTTGCCGGAGGAGCAGGAAAAGGAGCAGGAGCAGGAGCAGCAGGAGAGGCAGCTGCTGTGACTGAAAGTGATGGAGATGGAGATGAAGCTGAAGCTGAAGCTGAAGCTGGAGGAGCTGGACCGGGAGCGGGAGCGGGAGAGCCACTGAGGTATTCCGATCTTCTCGAGTGGAGAGAAAAGACTAACCCATAATTATACATTGCCAGACTGAGGAGAGGTCGGGAGCTGGGTTCGTGTCATGAGAAACGTTTATGGGCCAACAAAGCTCCAATTTGGCAACATATTTCGCAGCTGCTGGTGGGTCCCAAGGAGAAAAGGCCGCGTTATAATTAATCAAGAAATTGTATGTGCAAAATCAAAAATAATCATCAATTTGGCTTAAAGCGCGTCCGATGGGAAAGTCTTGGCTCGTTGAAAGCGAGCGCCAAATCAAACTGAGTACTGCTTTTGATGACAAGTTGAAGTAGTTGTGTCAACATCCACCGATCTTTGCACCTCATCAGGCTCATCAACCATCGACGACAGACCATCGGCCATCAGCCATCAGCCATCAGCCATCAGCCATCGGCTATCAGCCATGAGCCCCCATCGAGCGGCATCCGTCCATCCGAAGAATCCAACGTAATGAGGCAGGCGCTACAATTTGGCGTTACATGAAAATTGCATCGGAAATCGGTTGAAGGGATGATAGAGAGAAGGGCAGTGGGGGTAATGAGGGAGAGGAGTATGGAGTTAGGGGAGAGAGGAGAGGGGTGCCCGGTCGAAGCATGGGGCATCGGACTGTGGCTGCGCCATGAGTCCGTTTAATTAGATGCCGCGTCAACAAGGTGCTAAATGGACTGCCATTATGTGGACTACATACGTCCACAACTGGAGGCAGGCTTTCAAGTAAGGGCCGCGTGGGTCGGGCAGTGCCAAAAATGAAAGCTAACTGAGGCTGTTGTGGCAGCTGTCGCGGCATCAGTTATACACCTCGAACCGGGTCCGGGTCCGAGCTTGGGTTGGGGCTTGGGCGCGGGCTCAAGTCCGGGCCAGACTCACCCGGGGGGCATGCGTTGCTCTCGTTGTTTGGCTGATGCCTCGTTGCTCAATTTTTTTCTTTTCTTCTTGCTGTTGATGTTGTTGTTGTTGTTATTGTTGTTGTTGTTGCTGCTGTTGTTGCCATCGCTGCACTGCTGATTATGCAGAGGTGATAATTGCAGTGTCCGGCGCGTCAAGATTTATTTTTTGAGCTTTAACGATGTGTTAAAATAAATTGCATATGTGGAAGACATCGGTGCCCAACACCTCATCTGCCCCTGTGCCATCTAAAAATCCACAAAACGTCGCGTCTGTGTACATAAAAACTTTAACGGGCACCCGCTCCGCCGTTTCGCCGGCAGCATCCCCGAGCCGCGTAATTGCGGTGCTTGGCTTATTAAAATATCAGTGGGGAGTGTGTGCGGGGTGTGTACCTTCCAATGTATGTCTATATATCTATATATCTGTATATATATATGTATGTACTTGAAATGTCTTACATCGACTCAAGGTGGAAAAATGGTTCGAGGGCTTGAGACACCGTCAAAGTCGTGGTCATGGTTTGAGCTTGGGTCGGGACTGGGATCGGGAGCGAGATCGAGATCAAGATCGATCGCGGGGTCGGGTTTAAGTTTGGAAGTCGCACGCCTGTTGCCTGTTGTCTGTTGCCAGTTGCCAGTTGCCAGTTGCCCAGCTAACCAAATGAAATGCCAAACAACCAAACTGCCAAACTACCAAACAGCCAAACAGCCGAATGGCCGAACAGGCAAACGGCCAGAGAGCCAAGCCAGACAGGAACATAAATCGCATATTTACTTTCTAAAATAAACGCAGATTTATTGCCCAGTCAAGTCGACTAACTAAGACTTTGCCCACTAACGGTCTGGTTCTCCCCGTAATTCAATAGGACACGCAGGTTAACCTCAAAAATGCAAACTCGACTTGTCTGCTGTTCCAGTGAAATTTTGCAGCACTGCTTTTTTTGGCCCAATTGGTAATCGGATCTTGGCCAGCATATCGGATTTTTTCAACCTGGCCCCAAAAATATAAAAAACGCGCCTGTTGCATTTGTCTGTCTAATCAGCTGTGGATAATTTGCAGCTACTGTGTACGCGCCAAGAACCCGACGAAGTCATCCAACGGACTCCGGAGGCAGCAGAGGCTGGCAAAGGGTCATGCGGATGGAGGCGGCGACAGCGACGACGACGGCAACAGCAACAGCAACAGCAACAGCAACAGCAACAGCAACAACAACGGCAATGACAACGACGAGGGCGACGGAGTCGGAGATGCGAATGGACACGGCGACATCGTTCCCTAAAAGGAGCTTCTTCCGCTTGGCTAAAGCGTGTCTGAAACATATGGAGTCCATTGTCTGCAGCTGTAAAAAGTCTGGCTGTACTTGAGGCTCCTCTTTGGAGTGTAGCACGTGCTGCATTGCACATGACACCGAATCACGGCTGCGATTTGTTGAACCTCAAGTTGGGGTACAACGTCAGCCAGGAAGTGCTCACTCTTTTGCTGAGGGGGATGACAAGGGGATGGCAGAAACTGAAGACAGTACTGAACCGAACAGCCGGCCAGCGCCTGGAAAATTGATGCAATTGATTGGTGGCAAGTGTGAAGCGAAAAAATGCCATATGGCTCTCTGAAGGATGTGCAACACAATTACAGAGCGCAGCAAGGAAGGTGCTGGTGTTATCCTCCAATCAATCGCAATCGTCAATCTCCTTGTTAGACTTTACTTAGCCTGGCTTATTGATCAGTCAGCCAGTGAATTGTGAGTGAAACCGAGAGGAAAAGGGAGAAGGAGAGGGAGAGGGTTTGGGTCCAAGGAGTAGAGTCCTCGCGATTTTCCTCGAAATTGATTTTATAATCCATCAAAAATGATGCCCACCAACGTTGCCCCACAAAATGTTGAAGTTCATGCGCCACATTAGCGGCGGCAGCTGCCAAGACTGGCGAATATCCGCCCAACTCCACTTCCCGTGATCCGTTTGCTTTTGGCCGGGATCGGCAAATCTTAAAAGCTTTCGATTCTTAGAAATTCAGCCAGCCTAGAAATTCTATCTAGTCAGAAGAGACGAGCTCTGCTCGAGCTCATTGATTTTTTATGGCGGCTGTTTGATCTTTGGCCGGCCGATTGATCGATCGGTCGGTCGAATGGTCGAATGGTCGAACGGTCGACGGGTCGTTCCCTCATTCAGCCAGTTCAACTATCAACAGCTGCTGCAGCGCGGGCTGCTAATGCTCCTTCAAAAGGTCTCAGATCGCGAAAAAGGTTTGAAAGCTTGCGCATGCGCCAAACATTTGGTCATTGGCCAATATCTTTCTGGGCCAGTTGGTGATCCGTTTGCAGGAACTGGAAGGACGCACAAAGAGCATTTCAGCTGAAGAATGTACTGGGGTTCATCTTAGATGATAGATGAAAAAACAATTTTATTAAGTCGATGGTATTTTTTTTTTGTTTTTAAGTATTTTTTACGTAAAATAACCACAACGCTTACAACTTTATTAAAAATAACAAATATTTTATTTTTTTTTATTTATTACAAAATATGTTTAATTTTCCCATTTTACCTGATCATTATTAAAAAATTATTATTGCATAGTTTTAGGCATGTTTTGGGAAGCAGTTAACAGCAAGCAGTAGACACAGCAGTGCATCAAGCAGTTCATTGTTCAGTATACAAAATGTTTACGTTTAAATAATGCACATTAATTAAATTATTTTATGAACTTCGAGCTTTTTTTCTCAATATCAAAGCTCGAATCAAATTTCGTATCAAAATTTCTACATTCGTCTATTAAAAATACTCAGTTATATCCAATTGGAGTCTCTCGTGAGGGAGATAGAGGGATAGAAAGAGAAAGAGAAAGAGAGAGAGAGAGAGAGGGGGACAATTGTTGTTGACAAATATCACTTTCTATTTTGTGGTAACTTAAAAAACAACATTTTATTACGTCTTTAAAACTTTCATTAAGTGTTTTAGCAAAAAAAATGCTAAAAGTGTTTTTAAAAAATTTAAGTATAAACCTAAGAAAGAGTTACAATGGCAGCAGCCGCCAGGATCATAATGATGCCATCTAAATGCCAATAACATTGATGGGTTATCGAGGGTGATGCACGTGTTGCATGCGCTCGTCATGCTCCTCAAAGCCTTAGTTTGTTTTGTCGATGTCATTGATGGAGAATATTTGTTCAGTCTGCACAGAAAAGAACTACCTAGAGCACGCGACTCAGCCAGTCGGTGAGATTCGATAAGTCGTGTTCCCTGGCCGATCCTTCGAAGATTTGCACATCTTGCGTCAAGTGGGAAAACTCAAAGTCCCGGCCCAGCTTTCCCACTGTTGAGCTCTTGTGCTTATCCTCGCCCACAGACTCCAGTTTGCGGTTGCGCGTGTCACGAACTGTGTGCCTGGAATAGAGTAGAGTATCGACATATGGTTAGGTTTTGGTCATTTGAGTCTTGTTATGCTCCGAGTTAGATACTTACAATTCCTTCTCCAACAAACCCTTGATAACTTTCGGACTTTTGGCGGTCGGCTGGTCCTGTTTGTTGCACAGCACAAGTAAAGGTAGATTCTGTACGGCGGAGTCGGCCAAAATGGTGTACAATGCGCTGCAAGAGATAGGAAGCTGTAGTAGAGAAGGTCAGTTGGTTGTTGCCAATTCACTTACTCGGCCACATCGCGGATCTCGTTCTGGACGGTCACCGAGTCTACTAAAAATACAATTCCTCTGGCACTTCGTTTGTGCTCCTCGAAGTACTTGTCGCGCACACGATGGAATCCGGGAATGTCGATTAGACGTCCGGACAGGGGTCCCACGCGTATCATGCCCACATTTTCTTTGAAGGAAGTAAATGTTTCCACCAATTTCCCATGCACCAATTGCATAAATATGGTGCTCTTTCCGGACTCACTTAAGCCGGTTAGGAGGATGTCGCGTCCGGCGACAGACCGTTTTTTGAGGATCACATAGATTGCTTCAATGAAAACGAAAGGATCAGAATTATGTTGCCCATCGACGTGGCGCCGCTGCTTACCAACAACAATGAAACCAATCACTAGGGCGATTATAATAGGCGTGGTGTCAATTGCATCCAGGCTTTTCGGCGATTTGCCGTCATTTCTTTCGGGTTTACTCATTTTTTGAAATCACAACACTTGAAATTAGTCACACTCATTCGATATTTAACAAGAAATGAAATTAGTATTTATCATAGACGTGTCTACGCTATGCATACTGTCAGTTTGACAACAACCAGGGCTTCGTGCTGCAATCGATAGGTACCTATCGACTTTGCGGCCAATCGAAGTCTGAATGCCACAAAAATAACTTGGCTGAGGTCTTTTTAAATTTATAAAAAAAAAAAAACTATTTAATAATTTGCCATCGAAATGAGTGAAAATTGATTTTAAATACCATTCAATTATTTGAACCCAACTATCGATACTTTTTTCCAGTATAACAGCTGCAGTTTTGAGTTTTTGTTTTTAATGTAAAAATACATTTATTGAATCCGCTGGTAAAATTGTGATGCTCCCTTTGCACATTTTCCAATGGAGCCAAGCAAGACTATTCAAATAATTAACTGCAATTAAATACAAAGTTACAATTCCTTGACCAACCCATCGGGTCGATCCTCCCTCATTTCTTAACCAAACTGTACAGCCAGCTAAACGTGAAGTTGCATGAGAAGGCCCAGACGGGCACCGAAATGGCGTTGTACACGCCCGTGGGAAAGCTCAGTAGTCCCGACAGAGGCTCCAGGCTGAACCGCTCATCGAACACCATCACCGGGGACTTGCGGTTGTAGGCACATATCAGGACAACGGCCAATGTCAGTAATACCTTCGTCACATAGTAGGCCACTGTATCGATTGTGGATTCCTTAAGCGTGACCACGTCTTTTCCTAGCTTAATCATAAACTGGGCGTCCGTGACCTTTTGCTCGGCACGCATCATCCTGATTTTTCTTGCATATTCGCCGGCATGCTGTGCTTTGCTCACATCGTCCAGTTCCTTCTCAGCAGCTTCCAGGGCAGCCTGCAAATGGTCTGCGTCTTTGTGCTTCTTCTTCCAAAAGCGTGATATTTTGAGCTGTAAGTCAGAATAGAATTAGTTGGGCAGGGGCATGGCTTTTGGTTAGCTGTCTACTGTTTTGGTTATGGAATGCCTGTGGGACGGCCTGCTCAGTTCCCCTACTTACGTAGTTATGTATGAAGTCCGCTAAGAGCGTGTTTATCAGGCACAATAGCGCAATTAGTGTACACAACTGCATGTCGGCTGTTAATTGGTTTGGCTGTTAGTTTTTATACAAAATATACAATAATCGTAATGCACTTGCGTGAGAATTAAAATAAGTGAACATAGAAACAGCAAACAACAGTCACTGGCAGGGCTGCGATTTATCGCCGCTTTCGATAGTTTTTGGCAGCCCTGGCAGAGCGCGTCGATACGTTAAGTAACAGCTGGTTGCCGGCAATCAAATGTCAATTTTGTGGAATGTTCGTGAAGAATCTGAATTTCTGTTAAAATTTAAATGAATGTTTGAGTGCTTGAAGCAATGGAAGATCGAAATGAAAAGGTGAGAGCTTGAAATAATCTGATCACGCATTGCTATCCCATTCAATTAACGACGTTTCCCCTTCCCAGATTGAGCGCTGCCAACCCATCGGACCCCACGAGTTGGATGCCGTTAAGAGTCAAGCCATTATAAAGCTGTCGGCTGTGGAAGTGCCAGCCCATTTTAAGCGCTTGAAATGCAACACCAATTTGAATCTTCCGCCCCTGAACTGGCTGACAACATCACACAGTAGCCATGGACTGCATCAGGCCCTGTATCAGAGTGCAGGTTTTGCCAGTTTTCGTTTGGGGCAAATGTTTCCAGACTGTGTGGGCCAAGTGGATGTCGTTTCGGACGCGGAGAACATTAAGCAGCTTCTAAAGCTGCCGTACAGTGCCAAGACTGGCATTAGCATGGTGGTGCACAACGTGGGCAATACACTGCTCCTTGATGAGTTCGATATACAGAAGTACTTACTGCGTAAGGCGGATGACGATTGGAAGTGGCTGCGCACCTTCATACTGGAGCATTTAATGTCCTATGGCGATCAGCAGCACAATTTCTGCATTAAGGAGCGCTCGCGCGAGTCACTTCAAACAAAGAACTTACTCTCCAAGTTCTTGTACCACTCACTTAAGCAAACGGGCCTAACCGAATACTACAAAAGTTCACCCACCCAACTGACCAACATTAATATGGGTCTACCAGTCATTGGGCCTGTGCTGCCAGAGCCAAAGATTGAAGCGAATGTGCCCGATCCCAAATCAAGTCACGCCTTCAATCGAAATGTTGTTTGGACCTTTGAGGATATTCGCATGCTCATCGGCACCGACATGCCAATCTTTGGTGGCCCGAACAGGCCCTGCATTAGTTTGCGACTACGCGATGCCACCCAGCCCATCAATGTGCTCACTGGCATCGATTATTGGCTGGACAACCTGATGTGTAATGTGCCCGAGGTGGTTATGTGCTATCATTTGGATGGCATTGTACAGAAATATGAGATTATTAAGACTGAGGACTTGCCCTACTTGGAGGACTCACAATTTTCGCCACAAGTGGTGCGAAATGTGGCACAGAATATTCTTGCATTTCTGAAAGCCAACGCAACCAAGGAGGGTCACACCTACTGGCTGTTCAAGGGCCGTAACGATGATGTCGTCAAGTTGTATGACCTTACAACGCTTTACCAGAATCAGGCTAAGGCGACGTCGGAGTCGGAGCGGCCCCAGCAAAGCCAGCAGCAAATGAATCCCTTCACCGTGCCTGTGGGCATGTTGTTGTACTCAGTGGCACGAAACATGAAGAACACCCGGGAACATATAAGTCCAAGGACGGCGGGAAATATACGCGCATTGTTGGACAATTGTATCAAGCTGCTGCCCAAAGAACAGTATCCACAAATCGTCACCTCCTCACATTATATACTCTCCGATTTGCATGTGCCCGCTGGAATAGATCCGAAGGCTCCTAAATTCTATGAAGCACATAGTGAAATGTTTGATGACGAGGACGATGCTGATGATGATGACGATGATGATGTTGATGATGAGGATGACGGTGAAGATCAGGGCTTCTACGTAGATGACCCGCTCTTAAATTTTAGTCAGGAGTTCTATCAAAGCGCTGACCAAAGTGGCGGCCAGGCGAATGTAGCTGTTCGACACATTTGCGATGCTCTCCGCGAGTTCAAGTCCAGTCGGAAGCAGGCAAAGCCCGAGCCTCTGATAGCCAGCACCGAAGAGCGTTGCCACATTTCGCTGCAGCATATAAGTGCCGGCCTGTCCTGTCTGCAGTTCTTCAATGGAAACCAGGAGGAGAAGCTCAAGGGCTCGGAATTACATGCCAAGCAGGAAGAGAAGAATCGTATTATACACGAAGAGCAACATCCCAACATGGCGAAGCCTTTAAGTCCCATACCATTGCCCTATGAGCCGCTGACGGTCGCCCAGGCACCGACACCGACACCGACACCGACACCGACACCAACACCAACACCAACACCGACACAGCCACAGACACAGACACAGATCCAGACTCAGACCCAGTCCCAGTCGCAAAGGAAGCGCTCCAATAAGACCAAACAAAGCAAGTCCAAGGAACTATCACCCAGCACCGACTCTAGCAGCATCAGCAGCACCAATGCAACATCCATAAACAACCAGCAGTTAAATTCCAAATTCAACTCCCAGTATTTTGGTTCCTGGAACGTGCACCTGAAGCTACTACTCCTGGAAAAGGCTTGCCTCACCTATGCCACTCTGGCGGAGTACCATTACGAGCTGCAAAACTATGGGAGTACACTGCGTGCCATTGAGCTGGCGTGTCATTGCCAGAGGGTGCTCAAGAAGTATATGTCCAATGTGGTGTCCCAGCAGAGCTGCCTTCTGGGACGCGCTGGTGACTGTTTCTTTCAAATCTCAAAGCACTGGAGTGCCATTGATGACTACGTCAATCAGTATGAGGATCTAACCGAAGCCTCGCAACAAATTGTCGCTGAGGTGAACCTTGAGATGGATGAGGAAGAGCTCCCCTCCTTGGCGCCGGTGAAACGTGTGGAGAAGGTGATGCTGAACAGCTGTAAATGCTACGAGGATGCCCTGGACCATGCACAGAGCGATGAGAGCAACGAGCTACTACGTCGCTTGGGAAATGTTCGCAATGAGTTGGGTCTCAAATACATGTACTCGGCACAAGGTGAGTTGCTTCGTTTTATGTTGAATCCACAGTGGTTAATTGAACTTATGCCTTGCAGATGTGTACAGAAAACTTACTGAATCACAGGGTGAAAGTGACGCTTCCACTGATTCCGGCTCGCAGCCGCCTTATGTTGCTCTAACAGTCAACTCAT
The DNA here is from genome assembly GCA_035044505.1 of Zaprionus lineosus. Classification (NCBI taxonomy): domain Eukaryota; kingdom Metazoa; phylum Arthropoda; class Insecta; order Diptera; family Drosophilidae; genus Zaprionus; species Zaprionus lineosus. The sequence goes on along the minus strand of JAWNNX010000694.1, from coordinate 2,080,008 downwards.
ACGAATGCCTGCGACGTGGTATTGACGCCTTCACCAAGGTTGGTGACAATGTCAACTTGGCCTTCCTCTACTGCAACATGGGAAGATTTATGAGACTGCGGGCGCATCTGAATATGCCCAATGAGAGGTATGACACGGTTGAGAGCATGTCAGAATTGATTCATTTGGATGATGATTTGGATTGCCTCCGGTTGAAGCCATTTTGGAAATCCGAATCATTGAATGACATCAAATGCAAAAAGAAAAGAAACTTCTAGCAATTTAGGTCAATGAATTGCTAGAAGGTTCCTTCTATTTTGGTCAAACGCTTAGTGGCTCTTCATGTTGTCCATTTGCTGGGCTTCAATAGCTCTGTTTCAGTCTAATCTGTGAATATATCTGATTCTTCTCATGAGTGAGAAGCAAATCAATATCTTTTCCGCTTTATGTTGACCTGGAAACCATTGAATCTTTGACTTCCAAAAAATATATAAATCAGTGTCCATTCTAAATCCTGTCCATTGAACATCCTTAGCTTCACTGGCTTGGACAAGCAGAAGACATTCTACAACGAGGCCTTCAACTACTACAATAAGGCCAAAGACTGCCTGGACACACGCAAATGTAATCCCGAACTATGGGATCTGGTGCACTGGGAGCTTTCGACGGCGACATTTACGCTTGCCAAGCAATTACAGGACTTCAGCGATGCGGATAAATGCAGTCTGGCTGAGGCGTCCAAGGAGGTCCTTGATTTGCTGCAGAAGTCGCTGCGCTTATGCCATGTTGAGCATCCGGGTGCCCGTCAAGTGCTCTACAGTTTTCGCTCGGCCCTCATACACAAACGGTAAGAGGGGCACAAGAATATTATTTATATAATTAATGGTTATCAACCTTGCAGGATTGCATCTTTTCACTACGCACAGCTGCGTGCGAATTGCGATTGTGAATTGGCCCACTTGCCAAAGTCCACCATTCAGCTGTGTAAATACCACTACGAGAAGGCGACTCAAATATTTGAGAATTTGAAGGAGGTGAGGGACTTGCTGGTTGTCCAATTGGAGCGAATCTCATTGCATGAATTTTTGGCCGATGGTTTGTCCATAAATGTGTCCTTACTGCTGCCAAGCGCTATCTAATCATGTGTACGTGTTTTTTGACTCTTGCAGTATCCACCCATGCGGCGAAGAAAGTGAAACACATTCAAGCGGCGCTCGACATATGCTTCCAGTGTCAATTGGTTTTTGGCCAAATTATCGATGCGAACAGTAGTGTCAAGACCGATGATGACGACCTCAAAATGCACTTGACGCTTTTTGAGAGCCGCTTACAGAACGCTCTAAAAACGCTCATCAAGTTGCTGTTAACAACCGGCAAGGATCCGAAGCAGCGGTCGGCATTGTACAAGCGCATGTATATGGAAACCTTGACTGGGAAACATGGCATAGGCGCACAGCAATCAGCAACAGAGTCGGTCTCGCGTGCACACCATTTGAATACGCTGTTAACCCGGCTAAAAACCATGTACGACTCCCAACCTAGCAACCTATAGTTGATTCGCTGGCTGTACGTGTCGTCTACGAGTTTATGAAATCGCTTCAATTCTTTAATTTATTGCATCGACTTTGTCACATTTACTGAAGCTTGAGCATTAGCGAGCGTTGCTCCCCATTGGCGATATTAGTGATAATCCAACTAATCAATAACCAACTCGAAACATCTCCACTGCCTAAACGTCTTTACTTAACCCATACACTTAACATTGGTTGTGCTTATAGCTTATTTCCCCCTACTCATCAGTTGGTCTATGGCACCTACAGAGCCCCCAGACAGTTGGCAGATTACTGCCCATCTAGACTAAGATCAAAAATTCTCGTCCAGCTTCTGTTTCAGTCTGTTGCTATATATGTACAAGCGCAGAAGCATTAATTCCCAGTTATAGTCACCGAAATCTAGAGAGAACGTTTTCGTTGGGGGATTCGGTTGAAAACAATTTATATTTTTTAATTTATAGATTAAGTCCATAAAGTGCTGATTACTCAAGGTAAAAGGCTGAAGGATAGTTAGAGAGTTAACGATGCTTTAACGATGTTAGTCGTGCAACTGCCTAACAATGAAATTAACTTAACGTTTGTGAAACAAAGCTAAGGCCTAAAATATTTATTACAAATAAATACTACAATTTATAGCATATTTAAATTTTATTAATCAATTCAAAATCAATTGTTTATTACGCGCTTAAGTATCGAGTGCAAGTGAAGCCAATAGACTAATATGCCCCATTAATACTTAAATTAAAAATCATCATCGTCACCGCGCGGCTATTAATATTATTCTTATTATTATTATTAATTATGAGAACTATTAAGTGCTTAGTGCGGCGTTTTGAACTTGTTTATAGTTTATAATTTTTATTGTAATGTTATCGTAAGTTTTTTTGCTTTGTATATAAATTCTACCAGCGCAGCAGAAACCTCAAGACAATGCCTTGGGTTTTGTGCAGTGCTGAAAATAATTGTGTCAAGCTCGGTCGGTACAGTGGTGCAAGCATTGGTGAACACTGAACGAATATAGTGAACCATTTGGTGGCCGGGCACGCACGAGTCTCTGGCCATTGGCTTGCATAACGGAGACGCCGCAAGGGTGCAACCTCATATTCAGACAATGTCGTAAGCGCAGATGCCTGCTATCTGGACCCGCACCGAATTCAGTAGCTACTTTCGGACATGGGATGGAGTGACATGTGGTATGAATGCACGTCTCCAGCGGCAACGTCTCGAGATTGCGGCTGGAACACGAAGAACACGGCTATTGGAAGAGACGCTCGTCTGTTAGAGCCATGCATGCATCATGTTCGTCACGTATATATTTGCCGTTGCCTGGATTTCTCTATATAAACAAAATTGTCACCTGTAGTTAGACATTACTTACCTGTAGCAATCAAAGCCAAGCTAGTCAATATGATGAGATTTATGGTAAGTGTCAGCGAATCCACCAAACTCTTCCTTCCCACATTTACTAACTTCCGCATCCTTTACAGTGCATCTTCGCGTGCGTCGCCGCTGCTGTTACGGCATCGCCCTATGGCGGCTACAGCGGAAACTACAAGAACGTTCCAGTTGGGGCCTACGCCTACCAGGTGCAACCTGCAGTGACTGTCAAGGCAATTTATCCAGCGGGCGGATATGGCGGATATGGTGGATATGGTGAAAATAAAGGATATGGCGGATATGGCGGTTATGGCAAGAAAAACTACGTTGAGGTCCCTGTCTCTCAAGTCTACACCAACTATGGATCTGGCTATGGCTATGGTCCTGCTCCCGTCGACTACGAGTCCATCGCTCTAGCCAAACTTGCCCTGGCCGCACCCAGCGCTGGAGGTCCTCTCTTGTGGAAGGAACCCAAGTATTATAATTCTCAAAACTACGGCTACAAGCAGAGCTACGGTCCAAAGTACAGCTACGGTACCAAGGACTCCTACGGTAGCAAGCAAAGCTATGGCCAGAACTACGGCCAGAACTACGGCTCTGATTACGCCCAAGGTGCCTCAGCAGCCGCTGCTTCCGCCGCTGTCTCCGAGACAAAGGATAAATACCAGAGCTCTGGTTACTAAACATAGTCGAAACCTCCACAGTGATTAAAGCGTCCAAGTGATCTTGGACCTCGTCTCATATCAGACGCTAGGGAATAATAAAAAACGCTATTTAAATCGAAAAACTTAAAAAATTTTCTTGTCTCTCTTTAAACTTTTTACTCCCTCCCAACTTTACCAGAGACTCACAATTGGAATCTTGCACTCAGCTTGGCTTCAAGACTTTTTGCAGTTTTCTTCTTGGAAAACGAAGCTGAAATTCAAGAAGTTTATTCAGTTGATGAGATTTTCTGATTTTAATCAATTTTCTACACTATGAAGTGTCAGCTGACAAGTCAATAATTTCAACTTTTCCCTAGTCCAAATTTATTTTATAAAATTATATATTAATTATTCTATTATTATATAGATTGGTAGATATTAACAAGTTTTAATATATATATGAAAATTTTTTTGACACAATTTATTTTATTTTATATTTATAAGTAGAAAAAGTTAAAAAATATATATATAAAGCTTATATTTATATTATTTATTTATATAATTTAATATATTTAAATTTAAACATGTTAATATTTATAATATTTTTTTTTATATTTTATTAAATTTTTTTTATTATATGTTTTATTTTTTTGTTATTTTATATTTTTTTATATATATTTTATATTCTGTATATATATTCATATAGTTTCATATATATTCATATTCGAATATTTTTTGGGCACATCCGTCCGGTTTATTGAAGGTTTTTTTGGAAATGTGACTAATTTCGAAAATCGGCGATTCGAAATTCAAAAATTCTATTAATTCTTAAAGTGAGGCACTTGAAAGTTTTTGGCGCGTCGATCGTGTTTTCATTGAGACTTCAGAATTTTAAAGCTCGTGTCAATTTGGAAGCACAAATGAGGGGGCGGGCTTTTGGCCAGAAATTATCTTGGCTCAAAGCCAATGAAACGAAACTTTGCGTAATCCAATAATTTTTGCAACTGAATCGGACGCGGGGAACTTAAATAATTATAAATGTTATATTTATAATTATATTTGTCGTATATAGTAACATTTGAAGTACATAAGGTTCCAGTATCGAGAACTATGAAATGTTATTTGTAAATAGTTATAACATTTTGTTACGGATATGTACAAAGTAAGCCCCACATTGGCTTTTATATAGAGAATGTCACGTAAATGTCCAGTTAATTATTTGCATATAAAAGTACGCGTTACCGTCAAAGCGAATCAGAGTTTGATTGATTAACAAACTAAGCCAGACATTCGACATGAAGTTCCTGGTAGGTAGTCCTCTGACTTGGCCCCGAAGGATAGCTAACTAATTAATTTATCCCTGATACAGATTGCCTTGGCCAGTGTTGCTCTGTTCGCTGTGGTGAGCGCAAGTTCCTATGGCAAGGGTGGTGAATACGGCAGTGGTTACAAGGGTGGCTATGGCGGATATGGCGGACATGGTGGATATGGTGGATATGGCGGATATGGTAGCAACTATGGCAGCTATGGCACCTATGACAAGTACAGCCCCTCCTATGGATCCGTAAAGTCCTACCCATCCTATCCAAGTGCTGCTTCTGCTGCTGCCGCCGCCAGCGCAAGCGTCAAGCCTGGCAAATACAATGAAAAGGCTGTCGTCGGCTATGAGCTGGACACCGGCTACCACTATCCCAGCTACCCAAGCTATGGCAACTATGGCAGCTATCCCAGCTATGGAAGCTATGAAAGCCATGGAAACTATCCCAGCTATGGCAACTATGGCTACCACAAGTATGGCTACTGAGCGGTCAGTCCGTTGGAACCTTCCAACACATCCCGCAACTGGGAGTGAAAATAAAATCCGACAAGAACTTCGGAATTGTTTGTTGAACAAAATCAAAAAATGTTTCTTTCTTTCGATCGCACTTGAAGTGTGAATCAACTGTGACATACTTTTAAGCGTCGAACTTAAGTGGTGACCTGTGATCGCTTTGGGAAGGTGTTATATGAAAAAGCAGAGCATTTGTGTATAGGGGATTCGGAAAGTGTGGGGCTATGTTAATTATGGGAGTCTCCACTTTTATTCGTTCAATTTATATATTCATAACTCAAGCCTTCAAAATGACTTAGGGGTTCTTTTGAAAAGTTCTTGCTGAAGAAAGACGCGTGTCGCAATAATCTGTACTTTATAATCCACTGGAAGAATCATAATCTCTTACCAACTGAGGAGATTTACGTAAAGTAAAATGCTCTGTGTAGCAAAGTGTCTTAAAAAAGTGTAGTGAGGTGTGTTGGGAAAGTGTATCGGAGATTATTTGAAAGCACTCCGAAGAGGTCACTACCTCTGAGGTGTTTGAGGTGGTGTTCGTATGTTGGCGATACCAACGAATGTAAACAGTAAACAACGAGAGTCATGGAGCTGTTATCAAGCTCCGATTTGGACAGCGGTGGAACAAGAAGAGCAGCGCCAGACCATGGGAGGGCGATGGGCTGGACCGCCTAGCCCACTGACAGTGGGCAGTGATGAAGCTGGACCGAACCTGAAGACAGAGCCGTGATATATTCGCACTGAGATCACGTTTCGAGCTCTTCAATTATTTTTGCTTATATAAAGAAGTGTGCTTCGCATTAGGTTTGTTAATTGTGGCAACTGGTCCAAGTGGCGAGTGCCCGTCGAGAAACTGTAATAAGAGCTATGAACAAATTCATCGTAAGTACCATGACGACGATGAAGTCTTCGCGCATCCACTTCCCGGTTCATTTGAAACATGTATTGAAGCAACACCTTAACACCTTCCACAGACCCTCGCCGTACTCTTCTGCGCCTACTTGGCCATCGGTAGCTGCAGTAGCTATGGCAAGCCATACGGCAGCCATTATGGAAGTCAGTATGGCAGCCATTACGGAGGCTCCAAGTATGGCCAGTATCCTGTGGAGGTAGTCGCCAAGGGACCCAGCTATGGAAAAAGCGAGCAGCTGACGCCGATCCTCTTGGAAACTGGATACGGTAATGACTACAGCAAGTACGGCTATGGATCCGGATACCAGCCCGCCTACAGCTCGAGCTACGCCAACTACGGCTATGGAGACAGCTATGGATCAGGGTACAACAAGTACAATGGCGGTCAGAGCTATGGCTACAACACCGGCTACCAGAAGCCCAGCTACAACACCGGCTATCAGAAGCCCAGCTACGGCCATGGCTATGGCTATGGCAAGAAGAACTGGTCTGTTCAGCCCGTGGGCGCCACTCTGCTCTATCCCGGCTACGATTACTACAAGCAGTACAACGCACCCGTCGAGTACAGCAAAGTCACTCTGCCCGTCCGTCTCGCCCCTCCAGTAGCCAAGCTCTACGTGCCAGAGCAGAGCTACAGCAACTACGGCAACTACGGTAGCTACGGCAGCTACAACTCCTACGGCGGTTACTCCGGCAAGTACTAGACTGCCAAATGCTAGAGCCCCTGTGGACGCTCCGGCGCATACTCAGCCTTAAGTTGGAAAGCAGCGTGAATCTCTCTCGTGCCAACAGCGACAATAAAAAATTTTAAAAATTATTCACCTTTGTACGACTCGAATACAGGGTATTCAATCAGCCTGAATAAGGCAGTTTGAGCTACTTGTGTGGGTGTCGATAATCGGTTCCGGTTACCACACGTTGTGCTTGAACATTGTTTGGGTGTATCTGGGAGGTGGTCGCAGCTGCCGCTGCTCTGCCGAATGCAAGCCCGTGATTGGGAGGTTTGGCATAACAGAGCGTGCCCATGCATGTGCATATGATTAATGGGCTCTATTGAGAGGGGGAAAGGGGGGGAATCGCTTGGGAAGCACAGAAAGTGTCTTACAAGTCGTTAGCCACAGCTCAACTTCTGACGCTCAGCTCAGCTCTGTATTGGAAAATATCTTTTGCAAACCTACACCCGTTTTTATTTATCATGGGTTCATTTCTGCGCTTTCTCTGGTTCTTCTTCGGCTGAGCCAATTATCAGAATTATATTAACTTTTTAGTAACCTATTAAATTCTTCACTCTGACGTGTGAAAGAACAACTCAAAAAATTCACATAAAATGAAGTGTTGTGAAATCGGCGGATGCCGATAAATAGCACATCTGTTCCTAGCCAGACCTGCATGGTAGGGACCAGTGAAACCTTCGAAGCCCAAGGTAGTCCTTCTGACCGATTAGCTTCTTTACCTTACTGAAGAGGTTGCGGTTAACTTTCTACCCTTTACCCTCCTCCCGTTCGGTTGTTGCTGACACCGTGACTCAGAGTGCAACGGAGGCGATAGATGGCTCTCGCTTCAAGGTCAATAAGTACGCACGACGTGCATGCAATGCGACGTTTAAAGTAGCCGATAAAAAACTAAGTCATTTCTCGGACACGGTTTTCTACACGAACTCTTCCAAGAAGTTCATGAACGAATTGCGACCAAGTTGCACTATCGGTGGGTTCGTTGCATGCTACCAGATTGGCGACATCAAGACCCTAAACCCAGACCTGAAGTGGAGCCCAAAAGCCTGGCATACCTTTCCACCTATCAGCAGCGACATTAGAGACGTCGACTGACTGCACATCTGAGTGCACTCGAGTGCATCCGCGGAGTGATGCTGTTGCTCTCAGTCATCAGTTCATTGAGCAACAGCAGCAGCAGAAGCAGCGGAGGCACAAGCTCATCAGCAAAGGCCACCGATGATGTGGTGGACGGGTAGGAAAGTCAAAGACCTGATACCGCACACGCCAAATGCAAGCTGAGCGTGCTAAGCAGGGGGAAGACGATATCAATGGAGCTTCTACCTCTTGGGGCTTTCATTGCAAAGCCCGTGATCGCGGTCGCGGTCGTGGTCGTGGTTGTAGTCGTTCTCGTGGTTAAGATCGTGGTCATGGTTGTGGTTGTGGTCAAGCAATTACTGTGCAAACCGAAACCGAAACCGAAACCGAGCTGAAACCGAAGACTAAACTCTGAAGCTGCGCCTTATCAGCGTGGAGAAGTGAACCCCCTCGGGTAACTGGAGAGGGGGGAGGGATGGGGATATGCTTGTGCGGAGCAGAGGCTGTTTGCCGGTCAACAAAGTGTCAAAGCGAATGTTTCGTCATAACTCGATGCTCGAGGTTCGACTTAAGTTTTGGTCACGTAAACAGCACACATAACTCGCGGGCCAACACAAATATTACGGCTATAAAAGCGATTTGGCCATGCGCAGTTGTTAACTAGTTTGGTACACAGTCGCCTCCTCGCATCACCCATCGATTTAAGTGCAAATCATGTCCTTCAGCAAAATACGTCTGATCTGCCTCCTGCTTGTCGGCTGCTTCTCTGCCGGTCTGGCATATAAGCCGTATGGTGGCCACGGCAATGAGGCCCACTACGGCAGCGGCTATGGCAGCTATGGCAGCTACGGCAAAGACACCAAGTATGAAAACAGCTATGGCACATACAACGACTACGTAAAGCCCTACGACACCGCCGAGGCTCAAGCTGCTGCCCTAACCAATGCCGCCAGCGCTGCTGCTGCCTCCGCCAAGTTGGACACCTCCAATTCCTATGCTCTGAACCATTACGGCTATGAGATCGGCAAGCCACTGCTGGTCAAGCCCTACGGACCCCTCGACAATCTCTACGCAGCTGCCCTCCCACCCCGCTCCTTTGTCGCTGAGATCGATCCAGGTTCGTAGTTCTAACTCTAAGCTTCTTCCACATCCTGATCTTTGCACTGGTTTCTGACATTCCTCCCACTTGCAGTGTTCAAGAAGTCCAGCTACGGTGGTAGCTCCTATGGCGGCAGCTCCTACGACGACGAGTCTATCGTTCTGAACACGGGCTCCAAGTTGGCAGTAGCTGCTATCTAAGCACGAGATCTCAGGATATTCCTACTGTACCAGACGGTTCCCAACAATAAAAAGCAAAAAGTGATATTTTGAAATTAAATCTTGAGTCTGTGTGTTTTTTTCATGGGATTTTGCATGTGAAAATGGGAATTTTATTATTCTGGGTTATTTTTTAGGGAAATTATCCTAAGATTTTAAGAATTTACATTTTTGAGATAATCTGATTTGCTGTCTAGTATCCTGACTATACTAAAAAAGATAATACTAAAAATATAATCTTTTCTCTTTCGTTGACAGATTAAAAGGCGTCTGCAGATGGAATTCAGGTTTGAGTTGTGGATAATAAACCTTTTAAAGGTAGGATAACATATTTCATTAATTATGGAAAATAATATTATAAATGGAAGTGAATGAAACGAAGTATGAAGTACGAAAGACAGTCAAGTCTTTTAAACGAATCTCGAATGATATCTTATACTATGAAGAGATACTTGTGATTTTCTATTCAAAGTTTTGGGAAAAAATTCCATTATTATATCTGATATATATATTATGTTTATTGATTATTGCTTGAGTCCATTCTGTATTATAAAGCCTAGTCTATCACTTGAAGAGGCTATAAATCTAAGGGGGAATCAATGGATGGATTTTCCATAAATATTAATTTCCATAAATATAAAATTTTCCATAAATATAAACAGACTGATTTGACCTGATAATCTAAGAGGTAATTAAAGGTGGGCAAAGTTTCAATATTTAATTAAAGATGATGAAAAACATTAACTGATTCTGGACAGAAATATTTATGATCAAATGATTTTTTGTCTCTGTCTCTGTTGGTTATGGTTGTATGGCAAATGATAGAAAGGGATATAGCGAGGAAAATATCTGATCTTTCTTTTTGATGGGGTTATGGGATAATACCTAAAGCTTTTAGTCGAATAGAGATATAAGTGTGATCTTAGCTGAAAGATTTGTGTATTTTGTGGTAAAACTTGTGGAGCTAAAAATCAATAGAGTCCGATGACAAGGGTAATCCGATTGTTCAGTAGGACACAAAGTGGAGAATAAAAACATGAATCGATGCTCAGAATCAAGGCTAATGAAATATATAGATATAATATTTAAAATAACTGAAGGGCACAGGTGCGGGGGAAAGAGACTGATCGATGGGTATAGCTCGATCTCAATGTCAGTCATGATGTTGTATGGAGTATGGAGCCTCTTGTCGACTCCAGGTCGACCCCAAAGTAGTGAAGATAATGGATAGATTTTTGTTGTTATTATATTATGAGTAAATTCAGTTTTTATTGCAAAATACAAAGTAAAAATATGAAAATTGCTCAGTTTTGGTTTTTCTTAATCGTTTCTTTTAATTTTAATTCAATTCGTTACGAGCACACAGATAATTACCTACTAAACATAAAATGTGAACTAAAAACAAGTAGAAGCGGTTGTAACTTTGGGTAACTCGTTTGTTCTTTGGGTCAATTGGTTGATCTTTTGGATCTTTTGGATCTTTTGATCCTTTGATCTTGAACTTTTATTTGTAAACATTTGTTCTCTTTGATCTTGTTCTTGTTTTTGTTCTTTTGTTGTTGTTCTGTTGTTGTTGGTATTGGCCAACTCTTTAAACAATCTCTCTCTCTCTCTCTTTCTCTCTCTCTCGCTTTAGCGTTCTAAAACGGATTTCTTCATTCTGTTTTTTTTTTTTTGGCATTTTTCTTTTTTTGTATTTTTTTTAGCTTTTTTTTTTAGATATTTTTGTAAATTTATTTGATTCTTGGTTTAAGGTTCATTATTTTAATTAAATTACATGAACTTCAAAATAGTATTATTATAAATAGATAGGAGATGTTTAGTGTTATGTATTTATATTGTATAACCTATACGAACTCTCGCAAGCTCTGAAAAAAAAAATTTAAATTATAAAAGTTTCTCAAGCAAATTGTTCATTCAGTTTGAAAATTCATTTCTGCAATTTCTTCGTGAAAGTTTTGGATCTTGGTGTTTGTTTGTTATTTCATTGCTTTAAGTTATAAAATGTTTGCTGCTTGGGGTGTGTGTAAGTGTGTGCGGATCGGCGATGATCTATTCGGTGATCGTTCTTGTTGTCTCCTGGATGTACACCTGGGAGCCGGGCACAGTGGAGGTGGTCACGAATGTGCGGTGCTTGGCGCGGATCAGATTCAAGTTCGATTCGGCAACATCGGCACGATCCTCGGCGGCTTCCAACTCACGCTGGAAACGGCGGACACGGGTGGTGGTCTGCTGGGAGACGCCCTCCTGTTCGGACAGCTGGCGTCTGTAGATGTTGATCTTGGCAGTGGTCTTATCGAGCGCGTCCTGTAGCAAAATGATGTTCTTCTGGTCTTCCTCGCACTGGACTATCACCTCCTTAACGGTGCGTTCCTTCTTGCGCAAGATCTTGATGGTCTCGGCGTGACGGCGCTTCTCCTCCTCCAGCTCCAATTCCAGATCGCGAATGCGAGCCTCAAGTTTGCTGATGATGCGCTTGCTACCGGCAACGGCGTTCAGCTCGACTTCCTCCAGGCGAATGGACAAGTTCTGAATGGGAATTGGTTAAAATGATTAAATGAGGGGTTAATCTGCCCATTGGATGGAATGATGCGATTACTTACCTTGACTTCGACTTCCAAAGACTTCTTGATGGTCTCCAGCTTAACAATGCGCTCCTGTTCCTCATGCACCTGCTCGACGACGTGCTTCAGCTCGACTGTAACCTTCTGGTAACGCTCGTCGCTGATGCGCAGCTCCTTGGACACTTCCTCGTAGTCGGAAGCAACAACGGTCAGTTCCTGCTCCAGCTTGGACTTCAGGGACACCAAGTTGACATTGACAGTGCTTAACTCGTTGATGCGTGTGGTGGCCTCCTCGTACTGCAGCTCCACGGTGCGCTTGGCACGGTTGGCGCTGTCCAGATGCGAGCGCACCTCCTCCAGCTCTCCGTTCAGACCGGCCAGACGACGCTGGGCAATGCCATACTGATCGAGGGTAGCCTGCAACTGGCGCTGCACATCCTCGTAGTGGGCCTGCAGTTCGGTCAGCTGCAGTGACTGCTTCTTGATAACCTTCTGCAGATCGATGTTGGTCTTGTTGGCCACATCCAATGACATCTCCAGCTCGGTGATCTGGATCTGCAGCTTCTTCTTGATGCGAGTAACCTCGGTCTTCAAGCGGGTCTCGGCCTCAATGACACGGGCATTCAGCTGCTCGATCTCAATGCTGGTCTGCTTGCTAAGGGGGGAGAGGGGTTCACAAAAGATCATTCGATAGATATGGTTATAGCTTTTGGTTGGGCGGGGGAATCATCAATCATCAATCAATGGTCATTGGTGCTCTTGCTGCTGGAAGTTGCCCTCAACCGCGACATTTTTACCTCGAAATCGCTTTTGCATTCAACGCTATTTTTGGCCCAATGTCTGACCCACAAAAATGAAATTCTTAAAACTCAGCATTCAATTCTTCAATGTTTGGTCTTCAGTCTTCGGTCTTTTGTAAATTGCATTCTGTATTCTGTATTCTGTATTCTGTGTTCTGTCTTTGGTTGCGTTTTGTGGCATTGTCAAAAATTGCATTGTTCGTTCGCTGCACTGGCAAAATTTTATTTATACGCTTGATAAAGACATCGAACTTGTCACAAATAGCGCGTTACATGCCACACATTGCTACCTTAGCGGCAGAGTCGGCAGAGACGGCGGCTGTGGCAAGTGCCACATCATGCGTCTAATTTTAGGCGTAGGTGCATTCTCTATTGTTCTTTTCCTCAGTCTCTCTCTCCTCCCATTTTAATGGCTGTGGCGGTCTTGCCAACATTTTTGACTAATTCTTATAGCTGTTGATTCATTTGACAACTGAAGTGCAAGTTCCTGGTAGCCCCGAGGGGGGTAACGGGTAACAGTGGGTGAACAAATTAGATGAAGAGAAAGAGAGAGCGACAGAGAAACGGCGAAATGGGAGAGAGGGGGAGCGAATGACCAATCAGCTAGAACGAGCTAAATTATTCGTCACGTTGACGTTATTGGCCAAAATCGAGATCGTCGAATGTTACCCAAGATCTGCTTTTGGGACACATTCCTGGGTTAACCCTTCACCCATCTACCTTTCACCAGGTAGATCTACCTGTTCTGATCGAGGATCCACATGTTTCCATCTTGTATTCCCTTGATCATATGATCTTCTTATTTCTCTTCCTCTGCCTCTGCCTCTTCCTCATGCTCGCACTCTTCCTGCTTTCCCTCTTTCCATTTATCAGTATCAACTGAAGAATCGCCGCTCAGCTTGTCGCTGGGCCCCTTTTCTCTCAGTGTAGTAGCCCATTTCTTAGTTACTTAATCTACGCGAAACTCATTGTTGTCGCCTTGCCAAGGTATTTAGCTAGAGTTGTGCCTGCGAACATCCAAATGTTCATTTAATTTAAATTTGAATTTTTGTTGTGCCTTCGCTTCGATTTCAATGTTTGTTGTCTACGCAAAAATATGTGATGTGGATGTCTATTTTTTTTTTTACTTTGCTCTTGTTTTCAGTTTTATTTTCTATATATAAATATTTGTTTATTTAACTTTTTGATGTCGCATTGTTCTTGCTGTCATGCGCATCACTTTTTTTGAGGCAAAATGAAAATAACATATTATGTCTTGAAGGACACGTCAAACAATGGGCACCGAGTTTGCCAAACCCCAAAGTGCGGGTGCCATCCCAAATACCTGTCTGAGAGCTCTTCGTCTCGTCTGTGCATCTGTGTGTGTGTGTGTGTGTGTGTTTGTGAGGGGCCGAAACATGATCATCATTTAAATGCGTTTCTTGGCAGAAAACAAATGATTGTTTTCTGAAACAATTTCTAGTTTTGACCAAACTAAAACGATTCTATTGTCTACAAATTTAAGCAAATTATGAACTATTTTGTCGACTTTTCGGCTCGTTCCTTAAGTAATGCTCGTAGTACGCAGTCTTATTTATTAATAGGTTTTTCAAGTGGATTATCTAGTTCAAAAATATCCCCAATTGTTTATGACGTTGTCTTTGTTTTTCTAAGCATTAATTTTAGTTCTTCCTCCTAAATTCGCTCGATCTTATGAACGTTCTACATTCCTAACTTGGAGTCTGAAATATTATATAATGTATATAATATATATTCAAAAAATAATTTATATTTATATATATATATATATATATATATATATTCTACATTCCGTTATTTGAACTTGTTTTTAACCATCGAAGAGCAGAGCCCTTCTATGGATTGCATTGAGTTTAGTAGAAATTCTACTAGAATTAAATTATGTTTAAATAATTCATGAACAGAATATGAGATATATGAGACATTTATAATGAATTCCAATTCAATTATAATAAAAGCTAATCCCAATCAATCTGATGAATATAATCATAGGTAATCTGAAACCTGTTGTTATTTACCACGTTTTTTCCCCCATTTTTAACTACCCATCAATTTGGATCAAAACTTTTGGTATTTTAATGATAAATCATTTTTGGCTGCATTCGGACTCGGATACATTCCGATCCTTGTGCCTTTAAAGATATTCATGTTTCGCAACAGAGAAACCATATTTTGATCTCATCTGCACTAAGAAACCTTTTCGCGAAGGTTCCCGTCCCACACATGACGATAATTATGATGGTCAGCTGCAAGTGGCAAGGCGAATATGTAGCGGGTCGTTGCAATTAGCCAAGGAAAGCTGAAGGAATGAATAAATGTGCGATATTCAGAAGAAATAATTTACAGAAGACTGAACAAAAGACACAATGCCAGATGACAGAGTGGGCCGTCGTCCTCTGCGTTAGAAGAATGAGAGAACGTGGGACGGATAATTCAAGCCAAAAACCCAAACCCAGTGCTGCATGAATTATAGGAGAGGGGAAGGTGCGAAGGAAGCGTCTAGAAACGAAAATAAATTGCAAATTTATACCAGACACACCCATGTGTGTGTGTGTGTGTGTGTGTGTGTGTGCAATGTGTGTATAGTACGGGACATAGGTGAGGAGGAACGGAAAGGGTGAGTGCGATTAGGGGAGAAAGAAATGAAGATGAAGGCATAAAGATAAATGAAGATTGTGGAATACAGGGTGCTGTCTGCTGGCTACTGACTGCTGACTGCAGTGTACAGGGTGCAGTGTGTACAGGGAGGAGGCCAAAAATTGAGCTATAATTCAAAAATGTTCGCATTTATTCAGAATTTTCTGGGCTATATGGGAACCCAGATGAAAATACACCAGAGATTTGTGTGAGTTTTCCAATGATTGATGAGCTGCGAAAATGGATTATGGGAAATTCGAGGGAATTTGGGCTGAGATAAACTATGGCTAAGGAAGTCACCACAAAACAAAAAAAAAAAAATACGTTGGACATATATGTCTATATATGTGTATATATGTACATATATACGTTATGGGCACGATCAGTGCTTCCAATATATATAGCTATAGTCCTTGAGCTTGGGATGTGTGCGCAAGACTTTGCGACAGATCCAACACTTATCCTCTATACCACACCTGCTATCCGCGTAGAACTCGACGGTACGCTGATTGAGGGTCGAGAGCTGACGCTTCACATTGTGGAGCGAGGAGGATACGCGATGGTCAAGCTTGTCGACCAGGCGCTGGTCCATGAGCTCCATGTGAACAGCATGGGCACGGAGTTGGCCACCGGCACTGCCATCGAAGGGCGACGTGGAACGGGCACGGGACGCGGCGCGACTTGACTTGACAAGGGTCTGGGCAATGTAATCCTCCTCCTCCTTCTTGGCACTCTTTATATTCTTCTCGGACTCGGAGAGCAGTGCCTGGGCAATGGCACTAGCGGACTTGCCGCGAATCGCACGCTTAAAATCGTCAGACATTTGATCAACTTCGTTATCTAGCTCGATTTTTCGAATGCGCTGCAATATTTTCAACGTATCGCGCTTTATGATATCCTCGAGCTCCTCTTGACGGCGACGACGACGTTGACGCGATCTCTCAACAACTGTGTCCGGTTCAATGTGCTTGGCCACACGCGTTGCGTCGACGAGCTTCTGCACACTGAATGGCGAGCGTTTCTGTGCCCGAAAGCTAAGCAGAATTTCATCGGCACGAGCGGCGCAGGTGCGCGACAGGCGGACGATCTCATCCGCGTTGTATTGCCGCACCGCATTCGAGGAGCGGTACTGCTTCAGCCCCCGCTCGCTAACCCACGGCAGATGCGGCTGCTGCACTTTCAGGCCTTTCGCCTTCGCGTC
Source organism: Zaprionus lineosus (assembly GCA_035044505.1). NCBI lineage: Eukaryota > Metazoa > Arthropoda > Insecta > Diptera > Drosophilidae > Zaprionus > Zaprionus lineosus. Next base: position 2,063,370 of record JAWNNX010000694.1, on the reverse strand, counting down.
CAAGTAGTCCAACATCGGCTGATAGAAATTCATCGTATAGCCATAGTTATCATCGTATGTCGTTGCATGACGGAAACGCGATGGTCGCTTTTGGAGTGCCAGTGCCATGTCCCTAGCTCAAGGATGGTCAACCAAAGGGGAGTGAAAAGATAGCGAGTTTTCGAGTTTCGACAGACAAAGATCAGTAGTGACGGGGGGAGGTTGGGAGTGGTGGACAGATGCAATGGGTTGTGGAATGATTTTCTGTACTTTCAAGTTTAAAGCTACTGAAAACAGATATAAGTAAATTATAGCCCCTTTGCTATGTTGTTTTGTCGCTTTGTCGCTTTGTTGCTTGTGTCGCTCTGCTGCCTTCTGTTTGCTGCGGCTGCGGCTGCGGCTGCGGCTGCGGCTGCGGCTGTGGCTGCTGCTGCTGCTGCTGCTGCTGCTGCTGTTCTTGGCTGCTGTTTCCCAACGTCGGCGTCGATAGTTTGGCAACAGTTGCTGCTGCTTCGCAAATAAATTTTCAAATTTGTTGAAATCTATAAAAAGATTGCAGTTTGTTGTTCAGCTGTTGTTTCGGCAAAAAGGTATCAACATAATGACGAAAATGTGAAAATCAACAACAACAAACATGATCAACATCAACAACATCATCATCATCATCTTCATCATCATCATCATCATCATCGCCGTCGTCGTTGTGATGATGATCATCGTCACTGTCAGCATTGTCTCCGTTGGCAGTCAATGTTGTGCGTTTTTGGGCTATGATTGATTTATTTTGGCATCCGCTTGAAGTCTATGACACTTTACGCAATGGCCAAAATTTTTGAAATTAAGGTATTTCTCATTCTTTTTTTTTTTGGAACGGATCAGCCGCAGGGATTAGCGGGGGCTTACGTGCTGCCCCCAGACTGCCAGTTTACCAATCAGAGCCCCAAGAACACCTGCCAAGACAGCTGATCGGCTGATCAGCTGATCGATCGAATGCCAACTCTTTGGTGACCCCAAAACCTACCTATTCGTCTATGAGACCAGCTTCAGGACAATCAGCTATTCCCGAGTCTGTGTCGCCAGAATGTATCCTATTATGTAATCACAACAACTGCGCAATTTTCTGTTGAAAATTTGAACGTAATGAGCATTGAGTCGAGTGTGCGACTATCGCATATAAAAAATGATAAATTCCTATCGAACCAACTTCTTGCACGGCAACTGAAGGGCTGGGATTGCGCATACGCCCCGAGTGTTGGCGCAGGATTCGAAGGAGTTGCACACTTTGGAAGAAAACTAATGCCGTTGCTTTAGGCGCGACTGTAGAAATCGTACTGAATCATACTAAATGGGTCAATTTGATATCAATTGTTCGCTAATTCCGATGCCGACGCTGACTCCGACGCCGAGGCTGCAGTTGCAGCTGCAGCTGTGGCTGTGGCTGTAGCTGTGGCTGACGGCGATGCCGAAGATTGCATGCAAATCGATTGATTTCTCATTGCTGCGAATGCTTCCGTTTTGGCAGAGGAAACGCCAAGGCGATTTGCCCTCATCCGCCTGTCAGTTGTGTGCGGCCAGAGGCGTCACTGTATCGGGCAACTTCCAACCAAGGGGGGGGACCACTAATTGTTTACTTAATCACTTACCGAATAGCCTCAATTTCTTCGTCCTTCTCTGCCAGACGGCGCTCGGCGTCGTGGCGGTACTGATTGAAGTCAGCGGCCAGACGCTGACCACGCTGTTCCTCAGCCTTGCGACCCTGTGCCATAAAGAGTTCAATGTCGATAGATCAGTAAAAATTGGGATCACATTTCGAATCCTCAAACTTACAGCCTCGGCTTCCTTGTAGGCAGCGGTGAGCTCATCGCGCTCGTTCTCCAAGCGACGCAGTTCCAATTCCATCTCATGCATACGACGGTTCAGCTCGTTGATGACGCTCTTGGCCTCATGCAGATCATCTGAACAAAGAGTTTGGCTCATTAGAAAAAAAGAGAAAGAGAAAAATAGAGGGAGGGAGAGTGTGGTACTTACCGCCCAGCTTCTTGTTCTCACGACCCAGCTGACCGTTGGCATCCTTAACCTTGTCCAGTTCGTGGATGGTGCGCTGGAGATCGGCGTGCTTGTTCTTCAGATCGCGCTGGCTAGTTTCGTAGAGGACAATGGTTTCATCCAGACGGCTCTTGATTTCAATGTTGTGCTTCTCCAGGGTGTTGACAGACTTCTGCAGTTCGCGGCAGCTATTGTTAGACTTCTCCAGATCGATGATCAGGACCTCGACTTCACTGGCCAGACGGGTCTTGGTCTTCTCCAGGTTGTTGACCTTAACAATGAGGGTTTCGATGTGCTCCTCCAGTTCGGTGATGCGCACCTGGTACTTGCGACGAATCTCTTCAACCTCTTCGGCGCGGGCTGCCACTTCGGCATTCCACTTGTTCTGCCAGGAAGTGGCATCGGCATTGACCTTGACCAACTGACGTTCCAAGTCAATGCGGGCCTCGGACTCTTCTTCGAGTTGAGAACGAGTTGAATCCAATTCGATCTCAACCTGATGCAGCGAAGATTCCAGCATTGAGCGACGACGGTCTTCGTCTTCCAATCGGCGACGTGCATCCTCCAGCTGGGAGATAACCTGGCTCTTGGAAAACGAGACGGTGTCCAATTGGCTCTTGAGATCTTGGACGTCCTTGATCAGCTCAATGTTTTCCTGCGAGAGGCGAGATTTGTGCGAAGTGATGTCGATGACAGTGCGATTCAGTTCCTCGATTTTCACATTCAGCTCGGTAATCGAGATCTCCAATTTCGAGATATGTTTCTCCGAGACGATCTTCTCCTTGTTGTACGATTCGATTTGGGAGAGCAGCTCGTAGACTTCGGACTGGAATTTGGCCTTGTCCTTTTCGGCTCTGTAATCAATCGATCAAGCAAATTTGTGTTGTGTTTTTCGACTTTAATTAAAAGCTCTTCAAGTGTCGACTTCAATACTTAGGCATGACTTGTGAGGTCGGCGCTGGTGGGCGGCAAAGCTGTCAAAAGCTGTCAGAAGCTGTGAATTGGTGGGATCAAGCAAAGGAGAGAGCGGCCTGGGCCAAGCTTTCGCAAAGCTCTAGAGCACCTTGAGAGCTTTCACATATCGATCGAATCATTGCAACCGAACAGCTGTCAGCCTGGAGCTAAAGCTCCACTTGCCAGCATGTCCGGAAAGCTCCATCGATCGCCAAATGAAAGCTTGCAGGTTTAAGGTTAAGAGCATGTGCCTGGAAGAGAGCTTTTTACGTATGTTTCTTGTCTTTTCTCTTTAACGCCCCCTAATTTCATCATAAAATAGCAAAGTTCAATTAATTTGATTTTTGTTGTTGCTTAAAGAAAATTCCAAACATTTTCCACTTTGCACTTGGTGGGGGAGGGCCATGGTCATTGGCTGTGAAAACTGCGTCCTCTCTGTGAGAAACCTTATTCGATTGTGGCCCGCCCACAAGTTGCAAAAGCCAAAAACGTATCGAATTTCCATAGTATTCAATTGGAGGAAAAGAGACAACAACAACAACAACAACAACAACAATCATCATCATTATCATCATTATCATCATCGTCTTTTTCTTTCCTCATGATGGCCATTGTGATCGTCGTCATGAACACATTCTGAATATGATTCAATCAAAGACATATTTGGGATTGGGCGTTGGTGCAAATGAGAGAGCGACAACAACAACTACAACAAGAACAACAACTATAATAACAAAAATAATAACAACGACAGCACCAAAGACAACAACAACAACAACGCATAGAGAAGTGCGTCTCTCTTCTGCTTAGCGCTCAAGAATTTAGATGAAAATTTCAAAATTTTCTAAAAATAAAACTCAAAATATGTGTGCTCCTCGTTTGTGTTGTTGTAATTGTTGTTGTAGTTGTTGTTGTTTGTGATTTTGTTGGTATTGTTGTTGCTGTTGTTGCCGAACAACATATGGTATTGGGTGCGTGTGGAAAGACTTTTTCAAATGAAAAGCTCTTGGGAAAGCTTCGATCGCGCATTGGAGCGAGCGGGAAAACTGCTTTGGCAGCGGGAAAATTGTGCGCAGACTCGGGCACACCTCAAAGTGCCGCCAAATATTTTGTGTACCTGAGCAGCGGAATCTCTGGGGGATCGCAGACAATGCGAAAGTAACAATTGCGACACCTGCGACTAACTGGGAAGGGTTTCAAGAGTTGATATTACGCATACGTCGCGTGGTCCGACGTGGCGTGCTGGCCTGCGGGTGGGTTGATAAGCGGAAAGAGGTGGGTCGGGAAAGGGGAGGCGTTGTGGGGGATAGCCTTGAAATTGGCTTGGCTCAGTGTGTGTTTCGAGTATCGAAACATTTTCTTTGCATTTATTTTTGGATATTTGATTTGGAAATATGACTCGCTCTGCGCTTGTGTGTGTACATGTAAATGGGTATGTATTGGTGTGTATTAGTTCTTTTATTTTATTTTTTTTTTTTGGCGAGGAAATTTGTGTCAGAAGAACTTGCAAGCTATGCAGGTTGAATATTTTTCCGTAGCGGCTTTTCGGCTTTTCGACTTTTTGGCTTTTCTGATTTTTGGCTTTTCTGATTTTCTGCTTGTCATGGCATTTAAATGAATTGTTTATGAACTGATTTCTTTTGGGGTCAGCGGGGCATGCAAGGTTACCGGCCAAGCAATTGTTTTTATTCTTGCTCTTGGTCTTGCTCTTATTGCTGCTGCTATTGTTGTTGTTGTTGTTGTTGTTCTTGTTGCTATTATTATTGTTATTGTTATTTGGATTACCGATTGGAGACATTGAAAAGTCAGCGCCAGCTGACGCCACTCCATCAACATCAATAACAACATGAACATTAACATCGCATTTAATACCGTAGACAATAAACAAAATAAGAACATGGATATGCATGAATATATACGTGAGTGTGTGTGTGAGTGTGAGTGTGTCAAACAGTTTGGAGACCATTTCTAGGTCAACACTAGGTTTTGGGGTCAAGTAAGAAGGAGGCCGATGATGAGTGTTGGTTGAGTAAAATGGATGATGGTTTTTTTCCGTTAGGTTTTTTTTTTTTTGTGGTAGACATACCTAGCCTTATTTTTCGTTAGGATTTCGACTTGTTCCTGGAAATCCGAAATAATTTCGTTGTGCTTTTTCTTCAAAAGCGTGGCGGTCTCTTCAGATTCAAGATGAACATCCTCAAGCAGCTTGCGCAGCTTCAGCAGCTCAGCATCCCGCTTGCGGTTGGCTTCAAACTGTTAATTTTGAGGTGAATAAAAAATGCAATAATTAGTAAAGTTTGTGTGAATCGGTTAACCGTTTCGATACATACTTGATGTTCAGCACCACCCTCGGCTTCCTCAAGACGCTCAGACATCTGGATGACCTGAACGCTGAGATCGGCTTTCTCGCGCTCGATCTAAAACAGAGAAAGAGATGGGGAATATATATTTTAGATATCATTATATATTATAAATTGATGATGCCATTCCAATGGCAGACAGTTTATAAGACACCCAGAGACATCAATGCACATATCAATTAATAAATCTGCGTATTTCATAACCCACAGCTCTATTTTTGTGGCCAGTTCTCAGACATCCCACACGCAATGCAACCAACAACGTCCCATAAAATATATAAATCAAATTAATCAGTCAAATATAATTATTCGCATGCAACACCCGAAATATTGTGGTGGCATATTGCCAGCAGGTCTCTCTATGGCTGTCCATACCTTGCCCAACCATCTGTATATATCATCTCTATCGTCTATATCGTCTCTATCATCTATATATCATCCCGCCCACCGATCTTGTGGGCTCTGCGCATTCCCCAGGCATTTCCAAAAAGGCATTAACCGATTTTTATTATGTGCATTTTCCTTCAGCTGCAACTTCAACTGCACACACACACACACACACACACACACACACACACACACACACACACACACACACACGTTCTTCCTTTACTCCCCCGTGCAATACAAAGAAATTTTCTAGAAAAATTTTTCCTTTTGTTGACCCAATTTAAGACCTGAAAATTTGCGAAAATTTGAGATTTTCTTTCTTTTTTTTTTTTGGTAATTAAATGGAATTTTATGAGTTTCTTTTTCTCATTTCATTTCTCAAATTCTTTCGGGCATCTGTCAAATGCAATTTGTGGAACTGGACCCCAGCTATGCCAGCTCTGGGGAGGTGATCATCACGTTCTTTGGAGCAAAATCTCTAGTTGCGCCTGCGAAATGACTGTCCATTCATTTTCCGGACTCTGACAATGCTTTTCCCTAATCGGCGATAATTTTATTTTCTATGGGGCGGGGATGGGGGATGGGGGAAGGGAGAAAATGTTGTAATAATTTTCCAACTCAGATGCTGTTGGTGGCAACAAAGTTGCCGAAAAGGCCACGTAAGTACAACGGTAAATCCATTTGCGCCATATGTATCTTATAGATACTTCTGGCCATGCATAGATACATAGATACATAGATACAAAGATACAAAGATACTATGGAAGGCAGACGTTGTGAAAACTTTTAATGTGCAAGAAAATTATTTAATTTTCCCACACACACTTACACCAACGCATATCTATACATATATGTATATATATATTTATATATATATGCGTGTGCGTGTGTGTGTGTGTGTATGTGTGTGTGTGCGTATATAGCGAACATATTGTACATAGAGGAATTTTCAGCTGTGCCAGCGAATTTTCTTTTTTGCCTTGTGCTTTTCCCGCTGTCGTGTGTTAATGATGATGAAGATGATGATGGTGATTTAGTTGAGGATGGTGTAGATGATGATGATGATGATGATGATGATCATGTTTTTGGCTACTTTATTTTCATTTGTTGTTCTTGTTGTTGCGCTTGTGGTTGTTCATATTTTTTGTTATTCGCCTCAAGTTAATCATTTGCTCGTGTATTGAATGTCGTGCGCTAATTTTAGCCATTTTGTTCCATATTATGAGTGTGTGCATGTGTGTGCGTGTGTGTGGCTGTATGATTATGTGCTGGCGAGTGAATGCCTTGGTATTTGTTCTGAGTTTGCTGATCCATAAAGCAAAAGTAATTAAAATTATTTCCACAATTTATATACACATATTTATATATATATATATATATATATATATATATGTGTGTATATTTGTATATATAGATGTGTTAGTATTTATATAAATATTTGTATGCGCATGTGTGTATGTGTGTATCCACATTCTACCAAGTGCACAAATGCTCCTCCACAGTACATCGTGGGCCCAGGCCACGCCAGGCCGGGCCGGGCCGCATTTTCTAAATTTGTAATGCCAAACAGGAACAGACCTGGGGCCCCAAAAGCAACAACAACAACAACAACAACAACAGAAACTACAATTGCAACAACAACAACAACAACAACCACTACAGCTGCAAAAAACTACTACGAACATCAACAAAGAACGTCGCCTTTCGGGCGGCTGAATGAAGTGCATGGCACTTGGGAAACGCAAATATTTTTCCGAAAATTTTCCCCACTTTTCTTTGCGTGCGTTTGCATTGTCTTTGCAATGCGCCTGTTGCTTTTGCTTTTACTTTTGCTTTTGCGACTTGCATGCGTTTCCATGGCTTCCCCTTCTGACTTTGCCTTTTCATTTGCGAAATCATTTATCATTTCTTAGGCCTCCCGTTGGCTCCGCCCCGAAGCGATTGTTTCTATTGAAGTTCAATGCACATCATTAAAATTTGTTCGACGCACAACTCGAAGGGTAATTTATTCTTAGCCTCTGTTAGAGTGCAGAGAGAAGAGATCGGGAAACCCAAAAAGAAGGGAAAATTACAAAAAAACGCAAAAATAAAAAAATACAAAAATAAAAAAATAAAAAAAATAAATAAAGTAAATAAAGTAAATAGTTCTATTGTTTTTACCGCTCTTCTATTTTGATTTTCAATCTATTTGCTATTTTATTTTTTATTTTTCTATTTTTCTATTTTTTATTTGATTTCTTTTACTCAATTCGTTTGTTGTTTCACTTCTTTTGTTTCTCTTGTTGCGTTTGCTTTTCCACATTTTTTGCTGTTTTTAGGGTGACATTTGCAAGCGACAAAAGTGAAAATCGCTCGCATGGCGCTTTCTCTTCGCGAGGAATTTTCTTTTGCCGCCGCCAAGCAGGTGCGCAACCCTCCCCCCCTCCCCCTTCTAACTCTCTTCCCCTCCACATTCGCTCCTATACAACTCCCCAACTGACGGACCAAAGCCTTAGTTACAAATAGAGCCCCCCCCACATATGATTATTTCTTATAGATACTCTCGACTTACCCTTTGACGCAGTTCACGTTCAACTTCAAGATCATCTTGGAGCAAACGGATCTTATCCTGCAAGAAAATTCATATTTGTATTCATTTTGCAAAGATTTTCGATTTTCTTAATTTCAATATTTTCAATATTTTCATTTCACAAGTTTACAACACGAAAAAATAAAAAAAAAAATTGTTTATATAAAAAATTGGTTTTTGATTTATCAAAATTGACTTTTTTTTTTTAAACGCATTTCTTCAATGTGTATCTCATAGGTGCTCGTTACATAATTTTCACCGACGCAGGCACACACATATACATATATATATGTATATATGTATACATATATGTATGTACATATATATATATATAGATATGGCTATATATGTATGTATATATGTACATATATGTGGGGGATATATATGTAGAGATATTTGCTCAAAACGAATTTTATATTTCCACACACAAACGCGACTAGATTATACATAGACACACACACACGCAGGCACGCACACACATTCGCATACGTATATACACTTAGGCATATATGTATATTTATACGCGTATGTGTGTGTAAGTGTGTGTGTGTGTGTTGTGTCGAAAGACCAGCAGAAAGTTAAAAAAAAATAAAATAAAATAATCCGTAGAAGAATTTTGTTCAACGTTTCGTCTTCTGCTCTTAGGGTTCAGTTTTCAACACAAAATCTTTAGATTTTCTTTATCTTTTTTTTTTCTGAATAGTTTCTGTTTTTTTTTTTTTAACACAATTTGGTTTTTCTCGTGTGAGTTTATGTTTTTCTTTTTTTTTTTGTTTCATATTTATTTTATCCAAACGCGAGCAGTGGCAATGCCTGACAATTAGTGAAGATCCTTGGTGATCTGTGACGATCCTTACCTCCAAGCGGGAGAGGGAGCTCATATCGGTTATGTATTCGATGTTAACATCGGCCGCACCGGGACCAGTGGATGTGGCCCGGTAGGAGTATTTCGAGGAGCGTACAGCTTGCGATGACGACATTTTGTTATTGTTATTAATTAAATGATTGATTTTATAGAAGTCAGATTTTCCAATTGATTGTCAACCGATTGAATTTTTTTCCAAAAAAAAATTCGCTCGTTATACGCGTTTTTAAAATATTTTCCAATATTTTCTCTGCCTTATCAAGCGAAAATCTCTACAGCACCGCACGCAGTTCTGTGAAGTTGTCACCGAATCACCGAATAATTCGTAATAAACGTCGGAGCAAAGGCTGGTGATCTACTGAACAAGAGATCCCGTTGTCGTTCGAATAAAGAGTATTTCGTGTATTTGGTCGCTGGTCGCTGGTCGGTCGCTGGTCGTTCTTTGGTCGCATTGGTGTTCGTCTATTTCAACGATTTTCCCCAACAAAAAAAACAACAAAAACAACTCAGAGCCAGAAAAGCCCAAGCAGCGGCAAAACAAAAAAAACAAAAAACAAATACATTTTTCCGATCATTTCTGCCCGACAATTTCGGGCACTCGGCTTTTACATTTTTGTTGTTGTTGTTGTTGCTTTCTGTTTTTTGTTTTTGTTTTTTTGTGTTTGAGTGTGATTTTCTTTCCTTTTCGTCTTCCTCCCCTCCTCTCCGCCCGCCTACCAATTTATATTTTCGTCGGCTCCTGTGAGTTCTTTTTTTTCCCGACTTTGAGTGAGTTTTCCGACGTTAGCTTTTGGGCCATTCTATGGGCGTGTTAATTGCTCAGTTGCGTGGAAAATTCTTTGATTTTGATTTTTTTTGTCCTTTTTTTTTTGTGTGCTTTCCGTAGTTTTCTTCTGTTGTGTTTTCCTTCTGTTGGCTTCGTGTAAACGCATTTTCACGCCAGTTTGGCGGAGCACCCAAAATAAACTTCAAGTTGTTTTTTTCGCTTACCTGTAATTACCCGATGTCATTTACACACATATGTGTGCGTGCATGCGTGTGTGTGAGTGTGTGTGTGTGTAGAAGAGAGAGTGTCTACGTATGTGTGTGTGTGAATTTTCCTCATGCTTTTCGTTTTGTGTATCTACCTTTTGAATCTTGTATGTACCAAGCGAATAGCTTCCTTCTTTCATAGAAAATCAAAGTTGAACATTTTTTATTTTTTTTTAATATCTCAGATTTATATTAGATAAATATTAGTTTTAATTTATACAAAATAAATACTCGTAATCTTGAATAGTTAACAGTTGAATTTAATACTGAATCTGGGCTTCATATTCCATCAGCTAAGCTCCAAAAGTTGCTAAGATTTTTCAAAAATCTTGAACTTCGAAGTTCATTTTCCTTGCCCTCCTTTTATTTTCAAATAAAGGACTTAAAAGATTCCTCAGAGGCTCTTAAAACTTCAAGAAATCTCTGCATTAATTTAGTTCATTTTCCTTGCATCCTTTTATAACCAAATTAAGGACTTTAAAGATTCCCTAGAGAACTCTAAAATTTAGCCACAGATTAAGGACCTTATAGATTCCTTAGAGGAACCCAATATTTTTCGGTTTTTTCGTCGATATTTTGAACCCAAAGATTATCCCTTCAAGTTTATTTTTTCGATTTGTTGGTTTTTTAATTATTTATTTTTTTTTTTTTTCAATTTGAATTTCATAATTTATGATTTTCATCTCTGCCAAGAGCCAATTTGAATTTATCGTAATGTCTGCTATAAATATTTGGCATCGTAACATTTTATTCTGTGTGTCACAGATAAATAGATGTAAAAGTATTAAAAATAAAAACAAATAAGAATAAATATCACGCATTGAGATAAAAAAGAATTATTTAAAAATAGTTCGAGATACAAAAAGTGTTTGAGTGAATCCTTGACAATGCCTGGCAAATTGTTGGCCTGCTCATTAGCCGCCGTTTGGGCCAATATTTCCTTTCAGACAATGCGCTGTCATAAGACGATCATAATTTAATGGATCACCAGATAAAAGACGCATTCAAATGGACGTCTACATCTGTACAATCTTGACAACTAGCCAGATTATACAAACGGTTATCCTATATCCACACGCTATAAGAATGTACACTCGGAGAAAATATGTGTTGGATTGCCCATAAATATCAGTTCATATATCATCAGATTTTTATTTAAAATAACACTCAAGATCAACCTTAGGTCTGTGATATCATCTATATTTCGGGTTCCTACACTCGAAAAATGGACCCCAACCCTGGACTCTCGTATTAATCAAAGTAATCCCATCTGTCTAATACTTGGAGATGGAAAAGGACACACAGTCACAGCCTTAGGCCAATTTTTTCTGCCTTGAAATCATAATCCACCGCCGGATTAAGGAATTATAGGGATTTACTTGGTTGGAAACGCGCTATAAATTAATTGTTTACAAATAAAGTTCTTTAATTTAAAAATTTAAATATTTTTATTTTAAATATAATTAAAATAGATTTTAAATATTTACAAAAGTTATGAGACATCCTTTGATCTGCAAATGAACAGATATTTAATTATTCAACGATCTCTACATTACTTAAAGAATTTATAAATAATCAATTATAGAATTAAAAAAAAAATATTTTTATTTTTATATATCCTTAAATTAAAATCTCATTTGAAGGGAAATCCCCTCTTCTCCAAAAAGAAACTCACATGCCATTCAGGTTTTTAGTCACGAAGGGCTCGAGGTTTTAAACTAAAATTGAAAATTATTTCTACTCCCTTACTATTTATTATCATCTCTGATTAATTACATGATATATGCAGATATGTAAATATGTGTATTTTGATATCACTTCCTTTTTTACAGTGTAGAATTTCATTTTGCGGAACTTGAGGAATTCTTTGAGCATTTGGAGTGTCGCGGCTGTGGCTCAGTTTTCCAAAAAAAAGCTTTTCGAGTGTAAATTTATTTGACTCGAATTTTTGGAAAGCTTCTTCTCCACCTGTGCAAAGTGTTTCCAACACACACACACACACACACACACACACACGCGCGTACACATTCACACGGACCGCAAAACTATACTCAAGAATGATTTTTCGCTTATTTTTAGCAACCGAATTTAGCGTTATTTCTGATATTTTTTGTATTTTCCAACTTTTCTTTTTTCATTTTGTATGTGGGCTTTTTTTTTTCTCCCGCTTGACTTTTCGCTGCTCATAATCATTTTCATTTTCCACACACATTTCACCTGAGTGTATAGATACACAGCCAGCGGCCATATAGATGGCCCGCCGGCGACTATAGTATATTCGTAGCTATAGATAACATATATACAGATCTTGATATGTGTGTGTATGTGTGTACATAAATATATTATATATTTATATATATATATATTTATATATGTATATATATATATATATATAGATGGCTGGCCATTTCGTAGTATCTTCTAGATACTTAGTGCTACAAACGGCGCTGGCCATAATTTTATTTGTTTTATGTGTGTGCATGTTAGTGACTATGTGTGTGAGCTGTGTGTAGATGTTAGTGTGCACCTCACACACAAACACACAAACACAAAAACACACAAACCGTACATAAGAATAATATTTAAGATCTTGTATGTTTGCCACATTTTGGAATGTGTAATATTTTAAAAATATCTTGGCGAATGTGAAGCAAGCGATCCAAATGATAAATAAGTCGGCTAAAAATAGTCAACATCGAAGAGTTCTATTAATTATTGAATACCTTTATCGATTGGCTAATAAAGGAGACACGTTGCACACACACACACACACACACACACACACACACACATACACACTGAGATGCAACTCAATATGTGACTCGGACTCGGATTTGCAGCAGCTTGAAAAATATAAGAGTTTGCCTTTTGGGAGGATCCAGGAGGTAGATACCTGATGTACACCTGTCCAAAGCTTCCGGCATGGTGCTCATCGTTTTACTGGTGCGCTGAGGTCAGTGATGACACAGAAGGAGGAATTCTTCCCGAGATGAAAATCATTCGCTCGCTCGACGATCTTCTTTGTGTTTCATGTTTCGTGTGCCAGCACAAAATTGGGTCAAAATTGTTATGATCACACAGATACACTTTCACACACACACACACACACACACACACTTGCACATACATGCACACACTCTAAATGCAGTTATATATAGACAGGCATCAGCGTGTGTGTGGACTATGAGGTGTTTTCCTGCTTTATAAAGTGTGTGTGCCCATTTGACGAGTGCTTAGGCCCCTTTTGCATGCCTCACTTGAAACTGCACCTTCACCCCAAGTGGCTGCAAGATCACTTCGTGAATTCTCCTATCGCCTGAGAATGGAACGAGTCAGTTGGAAGGAGGGGTTGAGGTGGCGGGTAACCCTCTGCTAAGTGGTGCTTCAAGTGGGCGCCGGCCACGTTGCCGCTCTATGTGGGTGGTTGGTGGTTTGCAGCAGGAGGCAGGAGAGGGGAGTTAGGAAGCCAGGAATTTCAACACCAAAAATAAATATTTAATGCATTTAAAAACAAACAATACGAAGATCTAAGCGTTTTAGGCCTTAATGCATTTGCCTTTTCTTCCTTGCAAAAATACCCAATATTCATTTTCCATTTTCCATTTTCCATTTTCCATTCCACTTTTTGCTCTCGCTGCTTGTCGCTTGTCGCCTGTCGCCTGTCGTTGACAACTTCAAATCGCAGTTTTTCCAAATGAGTGGTCGATGGATGATTCACACCCACCATCAATAGACATTCTGCACCACTCAAAAGTTCATTTGACAAATTCGAGAATCCTCCTTCGGATCTGCCACGTACTATACGAGTATCTGAGTATCTGCTAAGTATCTGAGTATCTGTTAAGTATCTGAATATCTGAGTATCTGCTAAGTATCTGAGCATCTTAGTATCTGAGTCTGGTCGAGTCATTCATGTAGGTATAAGACCCTGTGACGTGTGCGGCACAGAAAAGCTGTGAGTCATGGCAAATATGTGAATTTTGCTTGGATCGAATATTTTATATAAGATATATGGATACATATACTGTGTACACACATACACACATACATACACATACACATACACAGCTCTGTGCCGATGTCGGCTAACGTGGGTGCTGGGGGCGAACTTGCCAAATCTGATTTGAATGCAATAAACATTTTTATCGTTCTAATTCAAAATTGTAACGATTACAACAGCCAAAAATCAAACCGATGCCTCGAGATATACGACTTGGGAATACTTTATCCTTTGATATGAATAAATTCAATCATTGCTGGTGGTTGGTGGAGAACCACTTGCTGATACCTGCGAACCAAATTTCAAAATAGATTTTGTCTCCTCTGATTTATGGACACTTGGAAACTTGAGATAATTCCGGAATATGATTCATTCTCTCTTTTTACGGATTTTTTGTAAAATTGGACACTCAGACAGACAGACGATGAGGTGAAGCGAAATTCGATTCGGTGATATACCATATTTTTGCATGGGGGATCATAATTTTGTATATATTTCATTTGGCGCTGACACATTTATTTTTGACAGTTCGATTAATCATGGGCAAATATTTTGCCTATTTCAATGGGAATTTAATTAATGTCTGCAGAAAGAAAAAATGCTTTCTGCCGATTTGAATTAAATGAAAATGCGCCTAAAATCGTCTTTTCTCTGTGTACTTATGTTTATTTCTAGTTTTTATTTTTATTTTTGGATTTTTCTTAATTTACAGAGCTTCTGCGTCATTTAGTGTATAAATAGGGTAATGCTTAAATTAATTTATTGCACTTACAAATCGACGCCCGAGCAGGGGGAGCAACAATGTTGTCATGAAATGTGCCACTCAGTGCGGCAAAATCTTCCGACTTCATATATTTATATATACATCTATACATACATATATATATATATATATATATATATGTATAAATATTTTGTACGTATACGGATTAGCTAGCCGTCTCTGCCCACTTTATCTGTCTGCCTGCAAGTATCTAAATTGTAAGTCCACATTTTAGTGATTCGAACAATTTGATAGGTGAATAATATAAAAGTAGCTGCACTTTAATATCAAATATAAATTTAGTTAAAGTTACTTCACATCTATTTTTAACAACATTATTAATTTGGTAATGATTTGAATTTATACTGAATTAAGCAGACGTGTATTTTGTCGGGTCTCTGATATAGGACAGACATTTTCGATGCATGGAAATATATATATAATAATTTTTATATGAAAATGATGTATGTCTTATTTAATATGAATCCATAAATATATACACACAAACACACACACACACAAACACCCACATATTTGTATAAAACCAACAATTAAGATCGCAATTTTTTGAATTACGCGCGTTACGTGCGTATTTATAGTAAAACCACAGCCAAGCTTCAAACCATATGTCTTGACCAATCTAAGGCCTCCAATAAAAGCAAGCAACCAATGAAGTTGCTCTGACACATAGATGGCGCCACATGTACCATTTTTGTGGCGGCTCACTGGCGCCATCTACCCATCATCTACCACCAACTGAATCATCGAAACCGATCGGATCGCTGAACCGATAACTGTTCATATGGTTCAGAGGTTCAGGAACTAACGAGGCGTCGCGGCCAACATACTGCAAAGCTCGACCTCTTTCAAGCTTTAGCGCGCACCAGCAACACTTCTCAATAGTTTCACTAACTCCTGTAATATATATGTTCAACAATAAATTGGTGCTTACCAAGTACCTAAAGTGGTGACCCCGACGTGATTTGTTTTTAATAAAACAAATTTCTTACATACATTTGAACACTATCGCTAACGACAAGCGACGAAAATTGTAACGGCGAACGCATGTAAACGACTGCATGACCACGCCACGTTATAATTTCCGCAGGAGAAACCAAGAAATTATCCCACAAATAAAAATGACATCCTCCGATGAATTGGCCCAGCAATTACGAGAGTTGCAACAGCAGATGGAAACACTGCGCACCACAACGATATCGATGGAGGAAAAGCCACGTGTCGCGGCACCACGTGCTGCGATCCACTTGCCGAAATTTACAAAAGAAAGCCCACAATTATGGTTTGCGCAAGTGGAGCATGCCTTCTGCTATCACCATGTGTGCGACGACACGGACAAATTTCAATTGATAATATCGCACCTGGAACAGGAAGTAGTGGCGTCCGTGGCGAGAATAATTTTAGAGCCTCCGGCAGCAAACAAATTCGAGACGCTAAAGGAACAAATAATAAATAAATTTGCCGAGTCCCCTGACTCGAGATTACGGCGACTACTACAAGGTGGACACAGAGCAGACTGCAATCCATCAGGAATGTTGGAAAGCATGAAACGGCTGGCACCAAACTTTCTTTTAAGGAAATTGTTTTTGGACGAAATGCCACAGGCAATTCGACCCATCCGGGCAGCATGGGGTGTGACCGATTTAGACGAGCTTGCCAAAGTTGCTGACAAGATGGTAGGAGCAATGGACAGCAACGAATTGCATGCAGTGGAAGCATCAGTGGCTAATGTGGCGGCAGTTAGCCACGAGGTAAATACAAGCAAGGCAGGATATTCTGTTTCGGATCTATCTACAACTTGTCAGTCACTGGCGAAAAAGGTTGAAAGACTGCAAAACGAAATAACGTTACTACGCAGTCAGAGCCAGTCACTTCGGCGAAGCCCAATACGCCAGCGCCAAAATTCGCCACGTAGCCGACAGGACGAAGATATTTGTTATTACCACAAAGCGTTTGGGAATAACGCGAAGAAGTGCCGAGCACCTTGCTCCTTCAAAAGCAATTTAAACTAAAAGTGCTGTCACCAGTAGCGCTTGACGGTGACAGCGATGGGGCAAAAAACAAAGCGAAACCAAGTAAAAACTCGGCTCAACGGCTACACCTAAAGGACAAAATCTCAAATATAACCTTCCTCATAGACTCGGAATCAGATGTGTCAGTAATTCCGAAGTCAATCGTAAAACAAAAAATAGTTCCCGGAAACATCACGCTCTACGCAGCGAACCGATCTCCTATCAAAACCTATGGAAATGTGATAAAAGAACTAAATTTGGGGCTGCGGCGCAAATTCACATGGCCATTTATCATCGCTGATACGACATCAGCCATCATTGGAGCGGATTTTTTGTCAAAAAATAAGTTACTCATCGACTTATACAACAAGCGAATTATCGATTCTTTGACAGACTGTTTTACATCCGCACACGCCACGAGTTCTCAACAGCAGTCAATTTCGACCGTGCAGCACATGCATAACCTACAAGATCTGCTTCGAGAATTTGTCGATGTGACAAGCCCACAAGTAAAATCTCCAATACAACACGAGGTCCGTCATTACATCGAGACAAACGGGTGTCCTGTCGCTGATCGGCCACGACGTCTGTCAGGAGACAAGCTGGCGGCCGCTAGAAAGGAGTTTGATATGCTGATCGAACAGGGCATTTGTCGACCATCCAAAAGTCCGTGGTCCAGCCCCTTGCATTTGGTGGCCAAAAAAGATGGGAGCTGGCGAGCGTGTGGCGATTATCGAAAACTAAATGGGGCAACTATCCCAGATAGATATCCAATCGCTCACATCCACGACTTCACGGAAAACTTGCATAACAAGACAGTTTTTTCAACGCTCGATCTGGTAAAGGCCTATTATCAGATTCCAATGGCTGACGGCGACATAGAGAAGACTGCAGTCGGCACTCCTTTCGGGCTGTTTGAGTTCCTGTACATGCCTTTTGGATTGAAAAACGCAACGCAGACCTTCCAACGATTCATGGACAACATTTTCAGAGGCATGGATTACGTGTTTTGCTACATAGACGATATTCTCATTACGTCCAAAAGTCACGCGGAGCACGAGGGTCATTTGCGCAATGTCTTGCAAATACTGCGCAAGCATGGCTTGCAGATAAACCTAAGCAAGTGCAACATCGCAAAACAGGAGGTACGATTCCTCAGCTACGTTATTAACAGCAATGGAATAAAGCCCCCTACGGATCGTGTCGAGGCGATAAAAAATTATAAGCGCCCAGAAACTATCAGCCAACTCGGACGTTTCTTGGGTATTATAAATTACTACCGGAGATGCTTACCACGAACATCCCAAGCACAAGCACCGCTCTCCGAGCTCCTAAGGGATGTTAAGAAGAACGATCAACGTAAAATCAACTGGACACCCGAACTGTTGGCAGCATTTGAGACGTGTAAAAATAACGTCGAAAGCGCAACACTACTATCCTTTCCGTCTCCAGGAGCTAAGCTCGCATTAGTGAGTGATGCATCAGATATCGCAATTGGAGCAGCACTCGAGCAACAGACAAGTGACAACAAAGACGACTGGAAGCCACTGGGATTTTTTTCAAAAAAACTATCCAGTACGGAGAAAGCGTACAGCACATACGACAGAGAGCTTCTCGCAATATTTGAGGCAGTCAAATATTTTAGGCACATGCTCGATGGACGTACTTTCATTATCAAGACGGATCACAAACCATTATTATATGCGTTTAAACAAAGACCAGACAAAATGTCCCCACGACAAGTACGACAACTGAGCTTCATATCACAGTATACCACATCAATTGCACACGTAAACGGAACGGACAACGCAGTGGCAGATGCGTTCTCTCGGCTATGTGCAATCAACGTACCAACGGCAATTGAAGTGGAGCAACTGAAGATAGCGCAGGAAGGTGACACTGAGCTTTTAGAACTACTAAAAGGCAGCACGTCCCTGAAGCTTCAACTAGTGCGTTACAACAACGAAGTTGAAATTTACTGCGATGTTTCTACCGGACGGAATCGACCATACGTACCCAAAAATCTGAGGCAACTGATTTTTGATTTGGTACACAAACTGTCGCACCCAAGTGGAAGGTCCACATTAAAACAGATCCGGCAAAAATTTGTGTGGCCCTCAATGAACAAGCAAGTAACCAAATGGTGCAGGGACTGTTTGGATTGCCAACGGGCAAAGACCCACAAGCACAATCATATTGCCTCGAATAAAATCGATGTACCGGATAACAGATTTGATCACGTCAATTTGGATATAGTGGTGATGCCACTCGACCAAGGATACCGATATTGCCTAACGATGATAGACCGATTCTCTCGCTGGCCTGAAGCTGTTCCGCTGAAAGAAATAACAGCAGAAAACGTCGCAGCTGCCTTCTGGTCTAATTGGATAGCGCGATTTGGCACTCCGAAGACGATAACCACCGATCAAGGCGCTCAGTTTGAGTCAGCAATTTTTAAGGAACTGGCGCAGCTGGTAGGCAGTAAACGCATCCACACAACAGCGTACCACCCACAATCAAACGGCCTCATCGAACGATGGCACAGATCCTTTAAAGCGGCTTTGATGTGCAATGCAGGCGTTCCGTGGACAAAACTCTTGCCTACCGTATTACTCGGCCTTCGCACCTGTTTTAAGGAAGACCTCCAAGCATCGACTGTCGAAATGCTTTATGGACAACCATTGCGACTACCCAATGAATTTTTCGAAGACTTGGATACAGAGTGCAGCCCCACCAAATTTTTGTCAACATTTCGGGAAAACATGCGCAAAATACGGCCGACAAGTACAGTCCATCATATTAAGAACAAGATGTTTTTGATAAAAGGAATAGAGACTTGCTCACACGTTTTTCTGAGAACGGACGCAGTAAAGCAACCATTAGAACCACCTTATACTGGTCCGTTTAGAGTAGTTAAACGGAATACGGATCGAGTATACACCATCGGCGTAAATGACAAGGAAATAGCTGTATCGGTGGACCGTCTTAAACCAGCCTTTCTCATGAAGGATGACGCTGACTGGCACTCACAAGAAAAAAAGAAGACAAACCCACGTTCATACGGGAAGCAACGGCGAGTGCAGTTTATAGATTCGTGACACAGTCACTGGAGAGGGAGCACTGTGGCGGCTCACTGGCGCCATCTACCCATCATCTACCACCAACTGAATCATCGAAACCGATCGGATCGCTGAACCGATAACTGTTCATATGGTTCAGAGGTTCAGGAACTAACGAGGCGTCGCGGCCAACATACTGCAAAGCTCGATCTCTTTCAAGCTTTAGCGCGCACCAGCAACACATCGCAATAGTTTCACTAACTCCTGTAATATATATGTTCAACAATAAATTGGTGCTTACCCAGTACCTAAAGTGGCGCCTCGCTGGCACCATCTACCCATCATCTACCCACCACCTGAATAATCGAAACCGATCGGATCGCTGAACCGATAACTGTTCATATGGTTCAGAGGTTCAGGAACTAACGAGGCTTCACGCCCAACATACTCCGAAGCTCGATCTCTTTTAAGCTTTAGCGCGCACCAGCAACGCATCTCTCAATATTCACTAACTTCTGTAAGGTATATATTAAATAATAAAATAGTGCTTACCAAGTAACTAAACCTCCAGTGACTAGCACACAAATTTATAAATTGTACCCGCCGTTGCTTTCCATATGAACGTGTGCGTGTCTCTTCCTACTCTTGTGTATATAAGTCAGCATTATCCTTTATAAGAAAAGCGGATTTTAGACACTCCACCGACACATCCACTGAGCACCAAATACAAGAGTGGATGATAGCTCTCGAGCTTTCCGTTAAAAATAATAAACCCTGAGATTGGCTCGGTAATAAAAAAATATGCATAATTAAAAGGTAAATTACAAGTGCCACAGAAACAGGAGAAGCTAAATAATCACACAGATCCTTTGCTATGAGGCTAATGTTTTGTTGTTATGTATTGTTATTTGGTACTCTCTGGACACATCCATAATCTTGTCATTTACATCCGAGGGTGTATACTCGATCCGCATATATTTTGATAATTTTTGATCTCCTAGAATAGTATTTTAGCATTTTATAAAAATGAATCAAAACCTGAAAAATTCAAAATTTGCAATATTTTTGGTAATTGCCATTTTTGACCGTTGATAATTTGGCTAAATCAATTTTCATCTGAACCTTTTTTTAAATTTCAATCGTCTATATCTTGGCCAAATGAAGCCCGAATTTTGATCTCCTAGAAAGGTAATTTAGCATTTTTAAAAATCTTAAACGTAAGATCGAGCTTTGGAGTCTGTTGGTCGCAAAGCCTCGTTAGTTCCTGAACCGCTTCTGTGGCGGCTCACTGGCTCTGTCTACCCGTCATCTACGTACCACCTGAAACAGCTAAACACTATCTGAACTACCTGAACCAATCCGATCGCTGAACCGATAATTGTTCAAATCGTTCAGAGGTTTGGGAACCAACGAGGCTTCGCGGCCAACAGACTACCTACTAACTAATGTAACCTAGATGCTTAACAATAAAATAGTGCTTACAAAGTACCTAAACAAGCGACCAATTGATTCGCTCTGACACATAGATGGCGCCACAAGCACCATTTTTGAAACAATCTGAAAAGTTCACTCGAATCTCGAATACCCTTGCAGAAAATTGTGATCTGAAAAATTAAAATATTTTTAATCCGAAAAAAAATGAAGATTTTGAATGAAATATGTGAAAAGGACTTAAACCAATTGTTTGTTCTTTGTTTTAGATGTAACTGCGTTCCATAGGTTTTATTATACGAGTATTTCAGGTAGAAAATTAACAAATAAATTATTTAAATTAATTCAAAAAAAATTCAATTAGATTGGTCAAGCGCCGCATGCTGACGTAGTTGACGAGCACGACATAGGAGTAACAGGTGTAAATGTAGGCCCACCACTGAAAGTGCAACGGATCCTTTCGCCAACCGCCCTGCTGTGACCTGTGACCCAGGCCAGTGCCGTATCCGTTTGGCTGTATCACATGCGCATGATGTCGCTCGGTGAGCAGGCGGCGAAAGACGGCGCCGCTCAAATAGACGACACTCAGCAGCAGAATGAGGCGGCGCAGGTGGACGAGCAGCAACGCCATCAGTGCCTCTTCACCAACTGTACGATTTCTGGGTGAACGTCTAAAAGCGAATATTTGCTTACATATAAAATGTCTTTACATCTTTCTTTTTCGATTGAAATGTTTCACTTTTTTCTGCTTTTTTCGGCATTCATTTGTCGACACTTGTGCTTTTCGCACTTTTCTCGTATTTTCCAAATGTTTTTTGGCCAATTTCGATAGGAATTTTTCTGTGCTCACCTCTTTGTCTGTTTATGCGACTTCTTTGTGCTTTGCTTTCCCTTTTGTTTTCGTCGCACATTTCGTTTGCATTCGATTGGCAACGCCCTCGAACTTTTCAGAATGTCACATACAAAATGTATATATAAAAACTTTGAATATTTTGAAAAGTTTTCTCGTGCTTTTGGCGGTTTATTTTGAATTCAAATTCAGCAAATTGCTTCGGTCCGCAAATCCGCGGAGTCCCTTTTAGGCACTGGTAGGCAATTGAGGTGCCGAGTGCTCAGACTTTCCATCCTTTTATTTTGCCCATAATGAGCTTCGAAAGCGGAGTGGTTGAGAAAATTGAAAACTATTGAAAACCTCTAGACGAACATCATAAAAGAAACTCATCAGAAATTTCTGCACTGTTTAGTCTGAGAACAAGGGATTTTGACATAGATTCTGAGCACCAAAATCCATGTCAGGCTGCCACTTGAGAGGCGGGACGGACCTAAGAAAACAAAGAATCGCCTTTAAAAATGCCTATCAGAACTCCATGGTGAGAGGTGATGAGGAAAGAGAGGGGGAGGACAGGGGGGAAAAATGAAAATGCAAGCACCGAAGACGTCAATAAAAATCATATAAAAGAATCAACAAGCGACTACATTGCGTATACGTGATGCGTACGACTTTGCGTATGCGCAACTTTTGTTACTCACATAAAATACTTGAGACGCGGCACTTCAGCCAACAGCTTCAATCGCGATAACCTTGAACAAATCCTCCCTCCCTCCACTGGGGCACTGGGTGAGCGATTAGGGGAAGCGCATAGTGTGGGCGGGGAATGGGGAATGGGGAAAGTGGAATGGCTCTGGCATGGGGCGCAGTGGGGGGAGGGGCTAGTGGCTGGTGGCTGGTGGGTTTACAGTTTAAAAGCAAAAACAAAAGCCGTCGATTATTGCAACATTCTGTGAGGTTGGTTCAGAACAATATTTAAATTAAATATTGGCACACACACCACCAGCCAACCGCCAGCAACAACATGAAAAGATGAAAACGCGGAAGGCGCGGGGAGGGCGTGGAAAATGTGTGGCAATGTGTGGCAATGCCCAAATGTAAACTCACGAAATGTTTAGCCAAAAAACTTGATCCATCCGGACGCGTGAGCAGCGTGTAAATAAAAACAACACCACCAACAAAATTACAAACAAAAACTATTAACTACAATTTGGGGCTTAATTATTATTTTTAGGCGGTGACAGGGATAAATGGAACAATCGACACGCAACACTTTACTGGCCAAAAGCCTCGGACTTTATGGTCTATTTGGCATTTCACTACTCCACAAAATGTGTGAAGACAAAGCGAAGGACAGGGCGGGACAAGGCAGCCCAAGTGGCTATGCCCTGCCTCAGCATACCCTATGGTATATGAGCTATGGGATAAGCTCTAATATTTTAGAGAAATCCCAATCAATAATATTTAATTAATTGGCCACAAAATAAAAATCAAATTCTTATAAAAAAAATTTATTACATTTTTTGTATGGATAATTACATACTTTTTCCTTATAAAAAACAGTTTCAGTTTCAGGAATTTTTTTATTTTTATTATTATTGTTATTTTAGTTTTTATTGTTAGGTTTGCTTTAGTCCTGACACCTACACAAGTTTGGATATGCGGCCGCTGAGCCTCATCCCATTTCTGGACTCGGCTTAATTTTGCTTTTATATTAAAGCATATACGAAATAGTTGTTTTAAGGATAGTTTATGATATACAAATAAATATATATTATATAAATACCTAATAATCTTTTCTTTTTCCTACAGGAAGCGAATCTAAGCCTAAGCCTTAGATCAAAACATTGGGTAAATATCTTCGTACAAATGAGACTCCAAGCAAAGTAAGTACAAGTACTTCATATATAAGCAGGATATATTTAGTTAATAAACTATTAGATTAATTTCAAATATTATTACTGAATAATTAAATTTTAATATTTAACATATAATATTTAATTATTCAATAATTAATGTTTTAATTAATTTGTTCTTCGCTTGCTTTTGATGCTTCCATTGCTTTGGAAGTCATTATACGTTTTATGACGGACTTAAGATCCCGACTCCTTGGGAATCTAGACTTTAAATGCAAGTTTTTTAATTGATGAGTCCTAAAAATTAAATACATTTGACATCTTCAATAATAATTAACTTAAAAGGCGGCCGAGCTGTGCCCGAATCCATATCCTCCATTCCCATAAATTCTCACGTCTCCGAATGAGGGCGGAGATTGGAGGGTGTTGACTCAAGGAGTGGGAATCGTCTCGTCGATGATCCCAATGATGTGGCAGCCACTCAATCAACTCGGATTAAAATATCAAATCATTATCCGACGACATTAATTGAAATAATATCTCAGACCTGAGATTGTTTCATTCGAAGTTTCCTATGTCCGGAGGAAGAAAATTGTCTTAGAACTCCACAGGGGATGAAGGTAGGGAGGTGTCTGACGGGGAAGGATCAAAGCTTTCCTGGGTTACCCTGCATTTTTAATTAGCGAAATAACTGAGTTGGAGAAAAAGGTCAGAAAGTTGAGGATCGGTTGAGTATATCTTGGACATGTATCTCATCACGTCTGAAGTGCTTCCTTTCGAAATGCAGACAGATATTTTTAGGGGAATCCCAGAGCATCTTGAGTACTGCGAATGATAAAAAAAATTTGAGTTTGTTTATTTTATGTTTTTTATGAGGACGCAAACACATCGACGGCCTCTGGTGGCCCGACTGTTTGTGGGGCACGCCCCCTCTTAGTTTTATTAACTAGCATTTGCATCTTTTTATTGCATAATCTGTCGCTGGCACCTCCCCCCACCCCAGCCCTTCCCGCCCCTCCAACGCCCCTTGTCGTGACTTGAACATCCATAAATTAGAAAACGCAGAGTCGTAGAAATGATTGAAAGGCCCTGCGCCTGCCGTCCGACGCATCGTATTCCTCCCGGCGAATCTCCCGCCTGTCCCGTTCACCCGTTATTCATTCCCTCCTGTCCATCTCCCCGTTCCCTGCTCCCCGTTCCCCGTTCCCTGTTCCCGTTTTCGGTTTGCCGATTGCCGGTTTTCAGTTTTTGGCTCTCAGCTTTTGGCCCTTGGTTCCGTATGATTGACCGCGTTGTGCACCTCGCTGGCTGAATGGCCCACTGGCTGCTCCCGGGGATTGCCGGGAATTGCCGGGTCTGACTTTTATGGCTGTCGGTGTATTTTTTATGGCCTGCCCAAAATCCATTTCTAGTTTTGAGGCAACGATCTTTTTTCCATGTTTTTCCATCTTTTTTCTCTATTTTCTTTTTTTGTAATCTTTTTCATTTTGTGTTCTTCTATTTTCCGATTTGTTTGCATTTATTTCTGGCGCTCCTGCGTTGGCGTTGGCGTTGCCGTTGCCGTTGCCGTTGCCACTGCCGCTGGCGTCGTCTCTCACGCACTGGGAAAATATTTGTGGAAAGCATGCGAAATGCACGCCTCTTGCGGCTCTTTTATTTTTTAATGCAGCGTTGAAAGCTATTTGTATCTGTCGGTCAGATTAGGTTGGGTTTCCATAGCTTCCACCTCCTCTTCCGACTGCTCCTACGCTTCCCACTCTTCCGCGTCTTCTATCTCCCTTCCTCCCCCTCTTTCACTCTCTGTCTCTCTCTCTCTCTCTCTCTCTCTCTCTCTGCCTTTGCCTGCAACTGTGGCGTCTTGCCTGGCATCCATTGCAACCGCTGCATGTCTTTCGTCAAAGTGTCGAGCCACTTTATTCGGGCAGCATCAGCAGCAGCAGCACCCTTTGGCCTTCTCCCCCGCCCGCTGTGGCCCCTTTCCTCTATCGCCACTCTCGTCCTCCCCAATTTACTGACTGCCTCGCCCGGCTATTAGCTATTGATGCCCGCTTGGATTTTTCCCGATTTTCCCCAGATTTTCAGGCAATTTAGCGTCTTTGTCGCGCATTCTGATTTATGTGCTGGCGGTCGAGCGGACGGAGGGGGGGGGAGAGCAGCTCGAAAAGAGAGGCCGTTGGGTGGGGGAAGCGGGTGGAGCATCTGCTTTCAGCGACAATATTATTCGAATGGGTTTTTGGCATTTTGCGCACAGATATTTAGTTGAAAATAAAACTAAATTCCCCTCAACCTCGCACCCCCCCGTCGGACTGCCCGCAGCATCCATCCCCCGACTTACCCGCTTTTAGCCCCAATCAGCAGCATTGGCCATGTGCAGGCCAAAAGGCATCTTTGTTTTAGAAATTCAGAATTTTCTGAATGGACGTCATCTTCGCTAGCCGTACGCTTCCGGTGGATCTCAATGTGGATCTGTCTCTGTGGGATCTCTGGCCGGCAGAAAGTGGCACACAGATCGTTATTTTTAAATGAAGAACAAATATCAGTGCACAGAGTGCGATCATTGGTGTCGTTCCTATGATCGAAGCTATGCATGTCATATATATTATATACATATATATACACACCCGATCCGAGTGACCGCATAGGCCGCATCAGGCGAGGGATCATAGGATCCTCTTCGCTTGAAGAGCAAGCGGAGTCAACAACTTGAGCACTTCAATTAAAGCAGAAGTAATGACTTCTTCCCAGCCATTCCTCCGTGTTGTATATAAATAATCATTTATATATATATAATCCAATTACCGATCGGAAACCTCAATCGAAGGAATCGCATCGCCTTGCCAAGTTTCCAAAAGGTTTGTCGCCTGCCCGCCAGGAACACAGCGCATATCTAGACGCACACATAGGAGCCATTGATTGACTCATTGCTCCAGGTATATAGAAACAGCTGTATCGAAATTCTTCAGCTATATATAGACGTTAAAGATCTCGATCGGCCGGGTCCAACATATAAATGCAAAATACTTTCCATTCTCTTCTTGTTTTTGTCCTTTTGGATTACAAGAATTTTTTACACTTTCTCATCGGGCGCCCGATATTTGCCAGATATATAATTATATATATAAATATATATATATATATACATATACATATACATATATATATATACATATATATACACTTACGCGTGGCTATATGAGATTTTTATTTTCTTGATTGCAATTCACAAACGCAGCCGAGCAGCGGGAGTAGTACAAATGGTGAGAGACAGTGAGAGGGAGAGAGAGAGAGAGAGAGAGAGAGAGAGAGAGAGAGAGAGAGAGGGAGAGAGGGAGAGAGGGAGAGCATAGCGATCTCTTTTGCCCAAAATACACGCACCAAACAACTCACGAAAAATGTTTTTCACTTTTCACGCGCTCGTTTCGAAAAAATCTGAGCCAAAGATTTTCCACATCGGGCAGTTTTCCTTTGACAACGCGCCGAGTCGCACGCTCCGCACTACGGGGAGAAACCGAAAATCGAAAAATCGGAAAATCGGAAAGTCGGAAAGTCGAAAAGTCGAAAAGTCGGAAAGTCGGAAAAAGCGGCAATCGTTTGCATTGCGACAAATGTGTGCGGCGGATACATTTGCTAAATTTAAATATAGAGTTTTTCTTGAAAATCGGGAAAAGTAAAAACAACACCACCACCAACAACAACAACAACAACAACAACAACAAATGAATCTGGGGAAAAGTCTGAACGAGGAAAAGGCACACGCACATTTGGAAGTCGTGCAGGAGGAATAAAAAAATCGGAGCCAACGCATAAATAAAGCGCCTTTGACGTGTCACTTCGTCCATTGCCTGTTACATGCCCCGCGCCGTGGCCCATAGGTGGTAGACGGTCATAGCTAGAGTTGCACCCAGAAACCAGAGCCCGTCACTGGAGTCCCGGTACTCGACTTCCGACTACCGAGCCCGTGTCCAATGCTCCTGCCGCCTAACGCCGCCTGACGACGCCTGACGACGCCTGACGACGATTGACGACGCCCGACGACGCCTGACTCCGCGTGTCTCCGGATTATGTAAAGTGGCACAAGCCACAGCCACTGCTCGTGCCACTGCTCGTGCCACTGCTCGTGCCACTGCTCGTGCCACTGTCCGTGCCACTGCCCGTGTCACAGAACGTGCCACAGAACTTGCCACAAGCGAGCGGCGCAAAAATACGCACGGAAACTTTCTTGTTGCGATTCATTTGCGTGGCAAATGCATCCATCCAATTGTCCCTCTCTCGCTCTGGCATTCGATCTACACGCCCCTGCCGCCACCCTCCAACCCGTCCGCCACTCTGTCGCAGTCACAGTTGCAGTCGCAGTCGCAGTCGCAGTTTGTCGCCAAGTGTAAAAGTGTCTAATTTATTTTGCATCTATTGCAATTGAGCTGCCGCACTGGATGCATCCCAAAGATACGCGATCGCGTCTCTAATTGTCGTCAATAGTAACTAATCTTTTTTTTTCAAGTGTGTGAGTGTGTGAGTGTGTGTGCGTGTGTGTGTGTGTGTGCAGGCGAAAACTGTGAATTATAAATAAGCGGAAATAAATAGCTGAATATTAAGTGAACTTTTGTCTAGTCAAGTTTCGCCAGCAACAATAAAGTGGCCCAACTCAATGAGTTGAGGAAAATTGAAAAACAAAAGGAAAGCAAGAAGAAGAAGCAGAAGAAGGGGCAGAGGAAAAACAAAGGAAAATCAACAGAAATCGTTGCCAAAATAACGTAATCATCATGTCATCCTATCGAAGTTATGTAAGTAAACTTTATGCAGAATGCCAAGTATCTGAAACTCTTCAAATATACCCAACTATCTGTGTGTGTGTGAGTGTGTGTGGGTATGTGTGTGTGTGTATCTGTATCTTTAGCTGTTCCTTGTATCTAAATCGTTTCGACAGTTTTCGTTTGCAATTTTCTATTTTGTTTGTTTCTAATTGTTGCGGCAGCCAATGTATTTCGTATCTAGTTTATGTCACACACACACACACACACACAGCTAGCCATTAACACACCCACGCACACACACACACACACACACACACATCATTACGTATACGTTTTCTAAATACTCAAACAATGTTTTGTATCTATAAAATTGGCTTTTCCTTTGGTCTTTTATTGTTGTTATTTCAATTGTTGCTTTTGTTGTTGTTGTTGTTGTTGCTGTTGTTGTTGCTGTTGCTTCTGTTGTTGTTGTTGTTGGATCTGTATTGTTTTTGCCAACTTTTATTGTTTAAGTTTTTAGCCGTGTTAATGGCCCAGTTCCATGGATAAACAAACTTTACAAAAGTTTTGTAATTGATTTTTGGTTTAGATTTCACTTCACTTATTTAATTGTTCGAACATTCATTCATTATTCAATCGCTCTGAATGAATCTATGCACTCACGAGTGTTTTTCATTCACTTTCCGTACAATGCAGAGCCACAAATGAAGAGCATCTTTTATTTATGAGTTAACCCATTCTATAGTTCACCTGACTCATACCTGCGATTCACAAGATAAACTGAATTATTCAGGAAATCTGAACATTTCATTTTGTTGAATCAAATGAATACCTCAAAATTCGCCATTCAAATTCAAACCATATATTTCATTTAATATAAATGACTATATGTATAATACGTTCTTTAGTAATGCATAAATGTATGAGTGTGCGTGTGTGTGTGTGTGCATAATTTTTATATATATTTTAATTATTCATAAATATTTAAGTGAATGGATTTTATTTGAGGATCGCACTCACAGGCGATATTCAATTTGGAATTAATTATAAATTAATCAATTACTAAGCTTTAAGTGTGAGATTAAACTTCCCAGTCAGTGGAAAATGCCCTGGCTTTATTCTGGCTTTAATCTGGCTTTATTCTGGCATTATTCTGGCCATATTCCCGCCAAGTGTGCTTTTAGAGGCTGTGAAAAATAATCCTGTATTTTTTTGATTTTTCTTTAAAATTTAAATAAATCACAAAAATTAAAAATAGGCAGTCAATGGCCCAATCTATTTATGGCAACATTTTTGAAGGCCAAGCTGCATAATACAGTAAATTAATAATTTATTAACTAATTCATTTATTAATAGCTCGAGCCTGTCGTCAGAACTCGAGTGGATCTCTTAGTCAGCGGGAAAGATCTCTTAGTCCTTAGATACAAGTGAGTCACGGGAAGAGCTTCGATCAATTATTTGTTTATATTGTCTCCTGATGATTGCCCGAGCTATATCGATATGTTATCGATACGTACATTTAATCGACGCAAATAATCGTGCTGTCACGTAGAAATGAACTAAGTGAAAAACTCACTATAAACAGTTGGAAGACACTCGAAGTATCCGTTCTGCTGGAGTTGGAATGGGTAATCCCCTCAAGACATTATGTGGCCTTCGGCCACTCACCAAACTCATCGGCCATAAATCAATTAAAGATTTTGGTATCCAAAAACTGCCGGCGTTTAATAAACCGATCAATTTATGTGCCCCAAACAAGTTATCCACTTTCGTGCCTGTGTCTCTTCATATGTGAGTGAGTCTGTGTGTGTGTGTGTGTGCTTTCCCAGACCCGGAGACGTGGCTATTTTGGGAGGGAAGCCCCAATTCTAAAAACGCATGAAAAAGGAAAAGCTGGGAAGGAGGAGAAGGAGAAGAAGTTTTGATTTTTTTTTTCGTGTCGTTGAAATTTTGTCTTTTGCTCGACGTCGGGTTTTATGATCCGAAGGAAGTTGTAAATATTTATGAGAAGGCATAAAGTTAAGAGTTGGGCTCCTTCGGGCAGAGCCGTCTGGAAGCACACCCCCACATGCATACGCGCAGGCACAGGCACCCCTAGCACCGAACATCCAGCAGCCAACACCCAACACCCAACACCCACCCCTTAACAACGCCCAATTAATTAACAAAGTGTGAACGTCGATAGAATTTGTTGTACATGAAGGCAATTGAGAAAAGCAAAGGTGGCTCTGAGATTGTTACCTCGTATTTTTTGGAACTACTTAAAAATCCGATTTTGGAGCACAGAATGCCCCGACGACGTCGACCCCGCTGCAAGGTGAGACCCCTGCGCCTAGATTTTGGGGAAAATATAAAGAGCCAAGAGGATCAGATTGAATATAAAAACCAAGATGAAACGGAAACGACCAAAGAGACGCTGATTCCACCAGCACCAGCAGCCAGAGCCCAGAACCCAGCCCTGGACTGGGAGTATCAGCTGTTCCCGGAAAAGAACAGCCAGAGACCCGTGTTCCCTGTGCTCGCCGAAGTGTTTGCCCAGAGCACAGCAAAGGTCGAGTACCAGAAGCCGGAGCAGCAGAGTGAACAGCCGGATGAACAGCCGATTGTAGCTGCGCCAAGCTTGCCGGATGTCTATTCCGTAGCCGGACTGGTGAGCAATATACGTGCAGCTGCGAACAATTCATTTGCATGGAGCTTGGTCGCTGGCGAGGATCTGACTACCTACGGCCTCGATCTCGCCAGCCGAGGGGATATCTATGTTAACTTCAATGGTCCCTACACACATCAGCCGGCCTGGCAGAGCTCCACCTACAGCGCCATCGAGTTTGGCATGCGGGGCATGAGGGACTCGATGGAGTACCATCCCACTCGGACACCCATTTGGGAACCATTTGTTCCCGAAACCCGACACTTGGGCCTTCAGCTCGCACCGCCAAATAATCCAAATCAACAAAATTAAAAACTCCACACAGTTGAACGGCGAAGTCCTTGGCCACCTCCAGCCTAAGTCAAAGTCCAAGTCTCAGCCGCCGAGCGGGCGGGAAACCCCAATGCCGATCGAAGGGAAGTTAATGGAAGCCGATGTCCAACTATGTGAAGTTACACTGTAGTCTTAGGTGAAGGAAGGCAGCGACAGCAATAAGGAAGATCCCATGGATCGGGAACGAATGTATATGTATATGCATGTATATATATTTATATATATCCCATTGGATATATATATGTAGATATATATGTGTGTGTAGGAACATTTGATGCTGAAATTATTTCTGTTTTAGGAATTTATTTTATTAAAGGAGTCTCTTTAAATTTCAGTTAAAACTTTTGTGGTTCTTAATTCTGGCCGCAGGACCAAAGGAGTTCTGAATCCAAACTGGATATAAATTTAAATCTAAATCTGAATCCAAATCTGAGTCTAGCTTAGTTCAAATGGAAGCCAGGGACCAAGCAAATGACTTGGGGTATAAAAATGGATCTTGCTAAAGATCTGAATATGCTTTAAAGGAAAAGGAGACAAGGATTAAGCTTTATAGGGGAAGAGACACCAGACTTTCTTTCGTCCTTTCAATTATCTAGTCCGAGGCTATGCCCCATTTGTCCGCGTGCAAGTATCCAATTATATATATATGGTATATATAAATAGATGCTTGCACTCGGACAAATCGGCTATAAGTGCAGGCTATATATATATATATATACATAATTGGATATATCTATATATATAATTCCAATAAGAGATATTATTTCGGGCAAAATAATCCGAAAATCCAACATAGCGTCATTTTTAGCTAGGCGAGACTTTTGGCTTTTTAATTTTGTATATATATTAATTATATATACATGCAGATGTATATGTATATGTGTATGTGTATGTGTATCTGCACATACTCGTCTATGCGATTCTATGACATTATGACACCGAAAGTAAAGATGGTTTAAAAATAAATCATTTTGTCTGAGAGGCGGCACGCGCATCTTTCGACTGATTTGATTTCGCTGGGATCTTCTTGGCCAAGATGTTGGGGCATTTTGGCATCAGTATTTGCCGCCGCCGTTGGCCTGCTTTATAGAGTACGGGGACTGGCGGACGGACATGGCTTATAGCGCCGGCTGCTCCTATCGCTGACCTGATCCTCCTGAGTTAGCCAGGCACTCGCATCGCCTAATTGAGTCCACATAATAACCCTGTCAAGCTGTGTGGGGAGACAACAACACTTTGCGGCGGAGTGGGGCTGCGTACAAAGTACACATGGCAGTCCTCATCACGGCCAGCCGCAGGCTCCACCCATTCCATGGGGCGCGGATCTCCTACTTTGCTTGTTCTGCGAATTGTTGTGCTATTTGTGTTTGGCATTCCATTTCACTGAGCAGAGAGCAATAACATCAGCATGATCATCATTATCAACATCATCATCATTATCATCATGATCATCATCATCATTATCATCTTCCATTTAGTCATTACAATCATCCCCACCCTTATCAACATTATTCCTCTTAGTATCATCATCATCGGCATTTTTATTATCATTTTAATCATCATCATTATCATCATGGCTATCGTCATTATCATCATCATGATCATCATCGTAGCATTAGCATCAAGAAAACAACAATTAAGTGAGATCCCTAGGCATACGCAATGGGCGGGCGGTACTTAGCAGTTTTTAATGGTACATGTCATCCGCGTGGCGTGGGCTGAGTGGCGCCAGCTCTGGAATCCGCTTGGGACACTTCCAGAATTCATCGCCCTTCCTCCTTCCCCCTCTCCCTCGTCAGCATCATCATCGTCTCCACCCTGAAATTTCCCGCATCACTCGCCATAGAACTTGAATTAGATCATGGAATAGGCGATGGGATTCCATTCCCAGCGCTTCTTCGGTTTTTCAGGAATCCTTTCCCGAGATACCCACATCGGCATTTATAGTACTCCAAGATATATTGGGTTTCATATCGAATCCTGATCCCACTTAAATTGCCCATCGGATGGACCCAAATGCATGAAATGAATATCGCAGAAACACTTTTGGCTCCTCTTCAGTTTCTGCCACAGTTTTGGGTGCCAAAAGCTATAAAAAGACGTCTTGTATTTCGCAATATTAATGCCTGTCCACCCGTCCACCCGTTCGTCCGTCCGCCCGTCTGCCTGATCGTCTATCTGTCTGTCTGCACATTTGTCCGTATGTTTGTTCGTCTATTTATCTTTTTGTTTGTTCGTCCGTCGTCTGTCTCTCTATTCGTCTATCTGTCTGTCTGTGTATCTGTCTGTCTGTCTGTCTGTCTGTCTTTCTCGTATCTGACTGTCCGGCTATCTGTCAATCTGTCCCTCTGTCTTACTGTGTTTCTGACTGTCTGCCTGTCTGCCAGTCTGTCTGTCTGTCTTTCTGTCGATCTATCTGTCTGTCTGTCTGTCCGTCTGATCAAGTGATATGAAATCCCCAGACTCCCAAGTCGCCTGTCCCTCCCGCAGACCTTGGTCAACTCGCCAGTGCGCAGGGGGAGCTGCGTAATGGGAGGAGCCACACGCCGAAGGCCACAATCCGTCCAAACTTTTTGGGTCTAATGCAGTGAGCGCCCAAGATTGGACGGCAGATGTTGAAATAATCGAAATGAATCTGTTTACACGTCCAAATTAATTGAAAAACGCGTGCCACAGCGCCATTTAATTGAATTTGAAATTGAATTTGTGTTTGAATCCGAAATAGAAATAAAAATTGAAATAGAAGTTGAAAAGCATTAAGAGATAGAAAACTGAAAGAAAATCGGAAAATAGAAAGCGGAAAATTATTATTAAAGGAGAAATGAATGAAGTGAATGCCGAGTTCAAAGAAACTACGAAAGGGTGATCCCCCATCCCCCATCCCCCATCCCTGGCCAGAGATCGTAGGGCGCAGTCTCGAGGTGTTGATGTTTTTCTGCTGTTGCTTGTCCCCCATCCCCCTCAACAGCCATCCTTTCATTACATCTCCCCATCAATATTTCCGCTGCCCCCTCGCCACTCGTAATGATAAAATGTGTGCGAATAATTGTTGAACTCATCGCTCAATGGAGCCAGGAGCTGAGGGCGGATAAAGGAGGCTGAGAGGTGGTGGATGGGATGGATGGGGTAGAGCGCCTAAGTGCCGCAATCAATCAATTCAATCCGCGACTGACGATTCATTTCCATTCAGAAGGTTGCCAGACAGTCAATCAACTGCAATTAAGATGACTCATCGAACGCGGAACTACTGAGAGAACTAGTTCATAATGTTCCAATGATTTTTGTATGCCTAAGGAACCGATTTGAAATATTCACCCGATTTTTATATATTTGTATTTGCCTATATATTACAGACGCCATGGAAGTCCAACCTGGGCAGCTCCTACAAAACGGGCAGTTCAACGGTAAGTCCAGAGTCCTGTGATCCTTTCATGCGCAACCTCAGCTTACCTTCACCTTTGCTTGCAGTACACATTGGGAGGGGAGATCGGAGGTGGCAGCAGTTCGCGATACGCTTCCTTGGCCACGCCTTCGGCATACAGGCCCTCGTTCTCGGGCGGCACATACAGGATCAAGCGGGATCCGCCAGCACCGCCTCCAGTCACCAGCTACGTGAGTCGCTATGGATGCGCGACCAAGACAGACACCAAGGACACAACCAGCTCCAGTGACAGGAGCAGTCCCATCAAACGATACACAGGCACGACCAGTAAACTGGGCAAGTACGGACGCTCTCGGGATCCCAGTCCCGTGGCCCTGGAGCACACGAACTGCGCTAAATCAAAGTCGCGAGATCCGAGTCCCGTCCTGGATAGCGCGAGGAGCAAGCTCGGAGCTACGTCCTACCGCAGCACTGCCACCAGGAATGGCTATGGCACTCGTTACGTTGCCTCGGGTGCAAGACTCAATGGCGGGAGCAGTGGGACTACTTCGTTGGACAAGTCGATATCATACCTGACCACCAGTGATTTCCATGCGAGGACTGCAAGTCGTGCTAAGGCGAGCAGAGAGAAGGAGCTGGAGGCGACGGAGCTGCAGGTGCCAGCAGCGTCGATAGAGGAAACCACAGATGTGTCCACTAACCAAGTGTTCTCCGAGCAAGCGAAGGACAACCCGCCCGAGGAAGGGGAAGAGGAAACATTTATTTCCGTTTCGGTGGTCACACGCGCCACCTCACCCACACCGCCAGGCAGCACCACAGTGCAGCGGACACGTCGCATTGACATAGCCAAGACCATCGAAAAGACGATACAACGATCCACGAAGCCGCGCCAGATGCTGGAGAAGGAGATTCAGTCCGATCGACTGGACGACTCAACGCGCTACCTTCGCTACAGCGCCGGAAGCAGCAGCATCAGCTCCAACTACAGCCCTCACAGGGATCGGATTAGCAGCCTGCGGTACAGCGCCAGTCCACAGTCGAGCAACTCGCCCAAGTCCGGCACTCCCAGTGTGGAGGCTAAGCCGGCGCCACAGGAGGCAATGTCGCACAAAAGCATATCCTCAGTTGCCTCAAGTGTGGCAAGCTCGAAGTCGAGCAGCAAGTCCAAGCTCTCGCCACCAAAAGCCGTGCGCTTAAACTCGCGCCAGTCGTCGGTGGAGAACTTGGTGAACAAACCTCCGGCAGCACCCACCAAGGCAGAATCACCCACCAAGACGTGCAGTACGAACTCGAGCAGTTCCTTGGCCAAGTGGCCGTGGCCCAACAAGGACTTCCGCAAGAGCTCCCTGAATGTGGGTCCCACAGATCGGCCACGCAAGTCGCGCACGCCCAGCAGCGGGGGCGAGTCTGAGGAGCCAGCGGCAGCGAGTGGAGGCGCTCAGCTGGAGCGTTCGCCGAGTGGTGGATCCGAGGGTAGCGTTGCCTCCGTCAACTCAGTGAAAAGAACGTCCAAAGTGTCGAATGGAAAGTCAGCGTCTAGTCGCCAATTAAAAGCTCATAAGACTTGCGCCCCCATCACTGCCAGCAGCACTGCCACTGCCACTAGCAGCTCTGCCTCTGCGTCGACCTCGACCTCGGCCTCCACCTCCGCCTCCGGTTCGGCATCCACCTGTTCCTCGTCAGATAGCGAGCAGCGTGGGAAACCCGCCAAGAAGCAGAACAAGAAAAAGTCGCCGGTATATGGCAATCAGATCAAAGAGAGGGAGAAAGAGAGTGAGAGGGAAAGAGAAAGAGAGAGAGTGCGACAGAAGGAAGAGAAGGAGGAGAAGGTCGTTAACAAGCACACAGGTGACTGCGATTTGGATGCTGCCCAATCGATGGTGAACCACCAAAATAGCCACAAGTCTGCCACTGACTCACGTTCCGTCGAGGCAGCCAGCAAGTCTCAGTCTCAGTCGCAGTCGCAGTCGCAGTCACAGTCGCGACTGCAGAAGCTCGCGGCGGTGTCGAATTTTTTTGCCAATCGTCAGCACGACGCAAATAGTGAGCCGATCTTCCTCGAAAGCTCCGAGAGCGCCGGCGAGTCCGATGCGATGCCGTCTATTGTCAGTCTATCGCTAGACACTCGAACGAACGAACTTACGACGCCAGCGAGCGAGGCAAGTCCTTCACTGACGACAACGACAACGACAACGTCCACGACGACGACGACGTCAACGCCGACACAGACGACGACGACCACAAGTCCTTTGAGTTCCACCACGCATTGTCCCGGGGAGACAACGAGCTTCTACGACAAGGACGTACAGGCAACACAGAGCCTGACAAGCGAAGCGAATCCATCCTTGGAACAAGAGGATCTAGAGGAGCCCAGTTGGTGGCAGGATACCAGCCTGCAAATTAACACAGCCTCCGCCTTGGACTACAACAACCGCCCCGAGATGCCCTACAGACTAAGGCACATCGATTCAGGCGAAGATCAAGCCTGGTGGCTGCGCCAGGACGATGCTGCCGACGAGGACGATACCCTGGCAGAGGGAACACTCAATCCTCTGGATGATGAGCAGGACGCCAGTGGGGCTACTGAGCCACATGGTGAGCACAGCAAGACAGGCTGGTGGAGCAGCAGTAAGGACGAAATCGACAATGAAAACGAGACCAATGGATCCAGTTCTCGGTACATGCAGCCAAATGGTAACGGATTTGGGCTGGAGATGAAGCGGGAGGAGGAGCAGGAGCACAGCTACGGTGCAAAGCGAATGCCACGCAGCCGCATCTCGCCAGAGCACGACGCCTGGTGGCTCGACGAGGAGCAGCAACAGTCGGTGGAAAATGGGCAAAACGGTTACCACGAGGATGTCAACAACAATGAGCCGCATGTGGAGGTGACCATCAAGTTGCCATCCAGCGAACGCAGCTCGAAGAGCAGCAAGAAGCAGCCATCCGACTCTGGGGAAAGTGCTCAGCATTGGTGGCTCTCGGGTCCCACAAAGAAGATGTTCAATGTGCAGCGGGTGGAGTCTGGTGAGCGGGCTTGGTGGCAGGAGAAGGAGAACGAGCCACCGCCAGTGAAGCCCCCAACGCCGCCACCACGAATCATCAAGCACTGGGAGTCTGGTGAGCGCGCTTGGTGGCTCCAGGACGACGAACCAAAAGCGGCGCCCAGCAGCAGTGAAGAGTCTCTACCTGCAGCACCGTTTGGAGCCGATGAGGTGGACCTGCAGCAGGGAAACGGCAATATTCAGATGGCTATAAATCGATGTGCACAGGATGCACCCTCGGAACTGAGCAGCTCCTTCAATTTTGCCTACTCAGTGCGACCGCCGCCATTGGGACAGTGCGCCAGTCCCGTGCCCCCCGAGGTCGAGCAGCGGAAGCTTTGTGCATCGCCCTACGATAACATTCCAATGTCAAAAGTTCAAATGGCAATGCCGCAGCCGCAGTTGCAGTCGCAGTTGCAGCCGCAGCTGCAGTCGCAGTTGCAGCCGCAGTTGCAGTCGCCGTCCAACTCGCCGCCCCGCTACGCGTACACACCACAATCGGGACGCGTAGGCGACAAGCTTTTCATATCGAGGCATCAGAACATCGACGAACTTTTGGGTGGCGCATGCCGCCCACTCAGTCCACTCTTTTACAGTGGAGCCGCCGAGAGTGAGGCGTCATCGCTGCCACTGGCCAGCAAAAATATTTTTCTGCTCGAGGAGATTACGCCGGATCAGGTGCGCATACATGACAGCACCGCTCAACGGCCGGTCATACAGCGTATGCAGCGGTGAGTATTAAGAGAGTGGGCGAAAGAGAGAGCCTCGTCGTGAGCGCACGCAAGCTTTTCGTTTGTTGTGTGGTGAATTTCTTCAACATGTGGTTGTTATCTTTCTGATTTCTGTTCTCTCTCTCTCTCTCTCTCTCTTTCTTTTTTTATGGCTCCGATCGTGCAGGGACGTCGAATGGCTTGAGAATCACAGCAACAACAACTTTTACGAGCAACAACAACAGCAGCCACAACAGCGCAGGGTAAGTTCCACTATTTGCTCTCTCTCTCTCCCTCTCTCTCTCCCACTCTCCTGTTCTGTTCCGTTTATCTCGCGCGCTCTCTCCCCCTCTCTGTCCCTCTCTGGGCCTGTACTTTATTCTTTCGCGCACACCCTCAACATATCGCAACAATTTTGGCAACCTGCCCGGCTTGTTACGTTATCGACTGCTCGTCGCCAACGACGCCCACGCATGTGTTTATTTACAAATATGTGCATATACCCTGCGCCTCGAGAGGCATAGCTAACTTTGCTCTTCGTTTGGTCAATCTTGAAAATTGGAAGAATTATTTGCAAGTAACTCTCGACTTCATTTCTAGTGCCAGTTAGAAGTTGAAGCATTTTTTCACACAGAAAAGTTTCAACCTGAAAAGAAAATCTTTATTTGTCCGTTGTAGAAGAACCTGTGTACATGTGTGCGTGCATCCAACGCGAGTACATACAATTTAATATGCCAAAGGGCAGGGCGCGTCACGTCAAGACGCCAATCAGGCACACACCCAGAGCCTCCGCCGCCTTATCGCAGCCTCAGCATCAGCTTGAGCATCTCTTCTGAGATTCTAGTGAATGCCTCGAACGTCTTGAATGACAGACCTCAAGTGTGGCCCTGTGTGTGACTCATGTAGAGGCAGCGCTTGCAGAGAAAGACACAAAGCACTGTACGAAACACAAAATACGGAAGACTTTAAAATATTGTCTTAATTATGCGCACACAGCGACTTACGGCGACTTCTTGCCCAGAGCCCAGTTCGGATATAGAATTGCATTCGTATCTTTCGCCGGTCCAATTTTGGGCCGGGAACTGCCAGTTATATGGGTCATATAGCAATTATCGCGCACGTAAAGTCAAATTAAGTGAGTGACGAACTGAGCTTTAACTGTAAAGCCGACAAAGCGACAAAGGTTAGCGTCGGCGTCAGCATCTGCAACACCAGCAGCGGCGTCGACGTCAACGTCAAGCACGTTAATAACGACGTTTCTTTTGTTTTCCCCCCTTATGGCTTCTGCCCTGTAATGTCTCTAAAAAAAAAAGAAGTGTGTGAATCTTGAGATAAGATATTATTATTTAAATATTATCTATATATCAATGCATATCTGAATAATCCTATCTATTGATCTTGAACTGCATTTTGATTGAAATGTGAAATGTGGAAGGAAAGAAACATCAATTTCGATAACAGATGAATTTCTCCATTAGAAAAGAGAAAGCCTCTCCGATCCCTTGAAAAATCTCATGTAATATATGAAGTATAATAATTATATATAGTGTATATATAGCAGATATCCTTGTGATTGTCTGATATCCTTTGATTATCAACTACAACTTACAAGAAGTCAAAAGACTTGGGAAATGGCGGAATCTTTCAACATGCGTGCTGCGTCCGAGGGGAGATGCGTGTGTGTGTGTGTGTGTGTGTGTGTGTACAGGGTATGATGTAGGCTGACCTTTGATGTTTGCTTCGTTGCGGAACTCTTTAAAACGGAGAACAAAAGAAAATCAATCCTGAGGCACATAACGAGTGCAAATATTTATATTGTTTACTTTCTTGGGCAATTGTTGACTTTGTGCAGGGAATGTGACCATAAAAAAAAGAGTCGCCGGACATAAGACAAAAAATTGAAAGTGCATTCAACCTACGGAATCAGCAGCCACTTGGCTTCAGCTTTGAACTCAGCTGAAGTCCGTATCTGCTCTTCGCACCTCACGGCTTCCTCCCCGCCCCTATTTTCTGAATCGTACCCCGCCCTCTGGCCTTATTAGTCACACGAATCGTAGACCCCGAAATAGCCGCTTGGCATTGATGCGTGAAAAAAACAAAAACCCAAATTACACTATAAAAAGACATTCTGTTTCGTTTGGCAAAACAACCGCAGTCCCCGCCGCAGCCGCCACAGACCCCGCTGCCGCTGCCTCAGTGCCACTTGCAACAATATTCGCCGTGTAAATACGCAATTGTCTTCCAATGACATCAACCGCCGAGACACTTTGACTTATCGAGTGACTCACCTTTCCCATTCCGTCGGAACTTCTCTTCGATGCTGCTTCCCAAGGCAACTACAGTGCCAGCTGTGGGCGGGGCTGCCGTTATCAGTACGTCATGAGAAAAACCCCAAATTTATTTATTTTAAACTACGATGAGCATCACCAAAAGTCCAAGTGCCGCAAGGTTGACGTTGGTGTTGGGTTAGAGATAAATAATTCCTGGAATGGGGGATAGGATGGGATGGGATGGGAGGCAGATCTTATCCGGATCTCTTAAGCTCAGAAGCTCTGGTCACGGGCGAAGATATTTCAGCTGTTGAATGCTCTCCTGATAACCATGGGGAAATTTATGTGTTCCTTGAATCTCTTAAAATTCCTGGATCCCATTTCCACGCCCCATCAAAATCGCAACACATAATCAAAGCCATAGCCGTGCACACCCACAGAGAAATGCACACCAATTGCCATTCGAAGTCTTCACTTGGACACATAAATACACACGCTTGCGCACACACACACACACACACACACACGTACACACGCACAGGTTCTAGGTGCAT
Organism: Zaprionus lineosus; assembly: GCA_035044505.1. Lineage (NCBI taxonomy): Eukaryota > Metazoa > Arthropoda > Insecta > Diptera > Drosophilidae > Zaprionus > Zaprionus lineosus. Next base: position 2,021,519 of record JAWNNX010000694.1, on the reverse strand, counting down.
AGCTGAAATAGGCAAAGCCAGGCAAATGTCCAGCTAATGATAGGCTAACGCTCAATCAACGATAAAACTAAATTGTGGCACACGCGCCTCTGAGGCTGTGGCAGTGGCAAAGGAGGAGGCAGAGGCAGAGGCAAAGGCAAAGGCATAGGCAAAGGCATAGGCAAAGGCAAAAGATAGAGACAAAGGCAGAGGCACACGCAAAGGCAGAGGCTGGGCTATTTATAGGTTAGGTACGAGTGCGAATGCGAGTGCGGGCCGTCCTATCAGTTGCGGTGCACGTTCAATTAAAAAAAAAGAGCAACAGCAAAAGCAACATCGCGACGGCAACATCGCGACAGCGGCAGCAACATGTTGCATGAGGTGCAGCATCGGACGCAAACTCACCTGACCACAATGCACGCATGCACACACACATACGCAGCGCATAGGGAGGCAGCTGCAAATACACCACAGGCCGTACCGTGACTTCACGTTCCAACCTGCCTCAAGCAGCTTTACGTCACGTAAGCGCGTTGGCGTCACTTTACCTATGCCTAGTCACCTTACGTTGTTTTGCTCTCGCTCTTCTTCACCTCACCGCCGCCGTCGTCTTCGTCGTCGTCTTCGTCGTCGTCGTCGTCGTTGTCGTCGTCGTTGTCGTCTTCGACACGGCCGAGTTCTTCTTCTTTCCCCTATCTTGCACATTTGGCGCTGCCGTCTTTGTCTCTGCCGTTGCTTTGACGCGTTTGGTGCTTCGTGGGGCTCACAAGCCACACGACAAAATTTGTGGCTTTCAGTTGCTGTCCGAACGCGCTCAAGTTTGGACGTACGTCTCGTGAGTTGTTTGCGTTAACAGTTATACGAACAAACAAACCGCAGCTGCCGCTCAGCTGCGCGCGTCGCTCTCTCGCCTGAACTGTGTGTTTCCTTTTTGTTTTTAATTTTTTTTGTTATTGTTCCAATTGTTGTCGTTGGCAACGTCTTCGGTTAAAAAATAGTCAATTTTCAGCAATCCAAAAAATACAAATTAAATAAAAATCATTGGTAAATACACGTGCAAACTAACGCTTAAAGCTAAGAAAGTGTGGAAAAACATCGCCAAAAAGTGCAAATCCAAAATGAATATAAACAAACACCACATTAAATACACTCAAAATAGCAACAATTTCGTCAATTGGTGTTAACTGGGCAACATTAGCAGCCAAAATGTTAAATTGCAATTTATTTTAATATTGATTTTTTGCGTGTCACTGTGTCAGTGTCAATAGACAAAGCGAAGACACAAGCGATTCGTTTGAAGAGTTTAAAGTCTTTATAAAGCTCAATTGTTTCTCCATGTGGGGGCGCCACTTGACGCCTTCTCTGTTTGGCTCAAGCTCAGTGTCAAAAGTTCTTCAAAAATCAAAAAACATAAAACAAAATCCAAGTTTGAAACAAAAAACCTAAAGCCATGATCCACCCGCGCCACTCGCAGCTCGACTTGCTGCTACCCTGTAGTCTAGTGCGTGATAGAACATGCCAACATGGGGTTAGATCAGCATAGTAGACACCAGGCCGTCACCCCCTCCCCATTTCACCGTCTTCAGTTCCTCAGTCTAACGGATCGCAGAGGCTGACATGTTAAATATTGGCTTTTGCACTCTCGCATTCACTTGTCTCCTAACTACATAAAGTACATTAACAGATTTTAATTACTCCCCATTACCTTAATAACACGGTATTAAGCAAAGCGAAAACAAAGAAGTAAAAATGAAAAAAAAAAAAAAAAAAACAGCTGTCGTCAATTTTGTTGGTTTGTCTGCACTTCCTCTTCGTCAATCGCTTCGCCCCGTTATCATATGCGCTTGGGGAGCCTCGTGCCTTCTCGCTCGCCCGCACACTATCTCCCAGCCGAAGATCTGGCACTGCCTGTCGCCCTGCGCCTGTTCGGCTTGGCCCAACTCGGCTCGGCTGAGTTCGATTCGATTCGTTCTTCGGCGGTGCCAGCTGCCAATGGAGAAGAGGCATAGCAAATAGTGCCACTAAAAATTGAAATAAAAAGCCAAACGAAAATCCCAAAACCGGAATTGTGCAAATAAATCTCGATATAAGACTGCAGACTGTAGACTGCAGACTGTAGGCTGAAGAGTGAAGACTGTTGACTGTAGACAGAAGACAGAAGACAGAGGACAGAAGACAGTGGACAGAAGACAGAAGACAGTAGACAGTAGACAGTAGACTGCTGCCTGTAGAGTTTAGAGTGGAACCGCAAAGAGTCTACGTTTCCTGCTCCTCATGCAGCACGAATTCCCTCGTCGTTCCCCTACGCTGCCCATCCTCACGTGTTGTGACTACGGCAGAAGCAACAACTGCCCCGCAGTCAAACAAGGAAGCAAATCTTTGGCTGATTTGGCGCATTACGAGCACAAAAATATTATTATTTATTTTCACCCATTAACAAAATTGCCGCTTGCCCATGGGAACACCCCGGCCAGATTATTTAGCCCCTCATCTTCCATTTACACAGTTGCACGCTCTCTCCCTCTCTCTCTCTCTCTCTCTCTCACACACACTCTCTATCTGCTAACAGCCCCCTTTTGTCTGTCCGAAAAGTGCAGCAGCAGTTCGCTTAAAGACGCGAAAGTTTTCGCCGCTGCATCTGTGTGCGGCAGCTGTCGCCTCGTAACCTACAAAATATTGCCTGCAAATTAGCAAAGTACCCGAAGAGCGCTCCAAATTCCACTGTCTCTCAATTAGACACGGATAATTGCATTATTAGGCACATGGCCCGGCTTACCTGAACTTCAGTGAATTATCCACTGAGACTTAATCTTCTGTCTTTTACGCCCGTCCCCCCGCTGCCCCTCTGCCCCTCTGCCCATCAACCCCACCCGCCTTACCTTTCCTCAAACACACACAGCAGCTGCACACGAATCCGACATTTACTTACTTTAATATGCAAATAATGCTCTGGAATTTATAATGGCGAAAAAACGAAAAAAGAGCAGAGCAGCGGAGGGCAGAGGGGGGCAGAGGAGGCTCCACTAGACAGAAGAACCTTTGCTATCTTTGCAAAAAAAAAAAACAAAAAAAAAACAGAAAAGTCTTTACAGACTGGGACTGGGGGCTGGGGCTGGGGGCTGGGTTAGAGGGGGTCTTGAAAGAAAACCTCATTTCATCGCGGCTCGAGAGCTAAGCACGTAGTACCAGCCACTAAAAAAAAGTGCTTCTATTTAGTTATAAACACTAACAAAAGCTGAGAGATCCGAAGAGAGGCACACACATTGAAGGGTATAAATTACACTCGGTGCTGGAACTTTTCACACGCAACTGCGCGATGTGAGGTTCTATTTCAGTTGGATTCCTGTGAATTCCACAAGTCTACGGAAAAATTAAATATTTATTTTATAGCTTAAAATTACATTTTATTAACTATTTTTTTATATATTTATAAAAAATGCCCTAACCATAAAATGTACATATTTTCTTTTAGTAATTCCAATCAGAACTCAAAGCCTAATTATTCAATTTGCATTTCAAACGTGTGTGCGTTTACTGCTCACACATACAGTGCACTCCGAACGTAGTTACAATTTTAATTATCTGTCAGCGTAATCTGTGTGCGCCGACGCCGGCAGCGACCTGGACAGCGACTGCGACGCTAACAGCGCGCTCCATAATGTTTTGTAGCTGACGTGCAGCCAGCGAGACACTTCAGCATCAAAGGCTTTACCATCGGTAGCAGTAACTGCAGCAGTGCCAATGGCAATGGCACTGGCAGTAGCAGTAGTCGCAGTCGCAGTCGCAGTTGCAGTCGCCGTCGCCGTCGCAGTCGCCAACTTTTCAGCTCTTAGTTTTTGCCTCTTTTGCTTCTGCTGCTCTAATCCAATTTTTTAATTGAGGCTGAAGCTGTGTGTAGGGCTCATCGGTGTGCTTCACCATCTGCTGGGAAGGGGGATGGGGGAAGGAGGAAGCGGCCAAGAACAGCGTAGAGCACTTGGCTTAGTTAGAGCTTAAGCTCAAAGAATGAAAAGAATAGCAGCAAAAACAATGTCTGCCCTCAAAGTGTGCATTATTATAACTCAACTGAGCTGATTTTTTCAACATTGTAATACTCTGTATTCCACGGTTTGCGATGGGTATATGCGACTCTGCCAACACTTGGCATGACACACACACACACAGACGTAGAGTGTTGGAAGTTGCTTAGGATGAGTGTAAATGAAAATAGACACTGTTTATCAGTTGTATGTATGCACCTATGGGTAGGGTATCTGCACGTCGTGTAGACCCCACCTAAGCATCTCTACTTGTTTTCGCTTAGTTTACGCGTTATCTCTGGGCGCTTATCTAGCTACTGAGTTTCTTACTTTGGCTCAACTTGTTTATAAAGTTGTTGTTCTTCTTCTTGTTCTTCTTGCTGTTCTTCTTGTTGTTGTTGTAGCTGTTGCTGTTGTTGTTGTTGTTGTTGTTACTGCTGCTGTAGTAGTGGTGTAGTTGCTGATGTTATTAATGCTGTTGGCTGGCTGTTAGTCGTTGTCGGCCGACTCCTTAGGCCGCTCAAAGTCAAGGTGAGGCCTGCTCACCTGGTGTCTAATACGATCTAACCGCCTGACAGGTAATTATAATTCTCATCTTAATGTCAAATTATGTTGAATGACGAACATCGAGGCGAGGGCTGTGGTTGTGTTTTCTAAGCTGCTTAGTCTGGGGACGATCGCCCAATTGCGTGGGAAATCTCTGTGGCTTATATAACACATGGAGTTACAACTATATTTCGCCTGCCACCCCTCCCCTCTCCGCACTCCCCACTCCCCAGCTCTGAGCGGCTAATCTGTGCGAAACCCAAGACTCTCCTCTTGGCTGGCCACACATTTGGGCTCATTAACAAACAATGAAAGCGCGTTAGTGAGTAATTTCCTTTTTGCATTTCTTTCTTCATATAGGTATATAGTATTTCAGATATCATATATCATATATCACACACACTCTATATCATATATCATATATCATATATCATATACCCGTACCCTCGTAAGCTTATACCTTTGCGTATCTCTGTCTCTGGGTATTTTTATTTTTTCCCTAAGTTAATTTTTGTTTTTTTTTTATTTGTTGTTTTTGTATTTTTCGGACATTTAAAGATAAAGCACCGCAAGCAACGACAGCAACAACTTAACAATGAAAGTGTTAGTGCGGCTGCCACGCCCCTTCATACAAATTGTTGCCTTTCTTTGGGTGCTGGGAGAGGTCCGACTCCGACACCCTGCTAACTGCTATTGGGGTCAGTTGCTTAGTGCACGCCACCAAAGCAGTCGCTATATCTGCATACACACACACACACACACACACACACATGATATAAATATCTATGTGTGTGTGTGTGTATCGTATATATCTGGCATTCGCATGGAAAAATAAATAACCTATTAGCACGAAGGTTTTTTGCCAAAGCCCCGACAGAAAAACTAACAAAAAAAAAAAAAAAAATAGCTGAGAAACTAGAAAACTGAAAAACTAAAAAACGGAAAAGCGGAAAAACTAAAAGACTGCATAGCAGCAAAGCGCAAAAGCAGTTTATTGATTTTCCTCAACCACACGCGATTTTCTTTTACTTTCGTTGGCACAGATCGCAGGCCTTTGCCGTTCTGCTTTTCAGCCTTTTAATAAGCGGGTCTAACATTGAAATATCGAACCTACGAATAGGATTATATATACCATATAGTATATCCATATACATATGTATATCTTTATGCATCCCCCCCCCACCGTTTCCAATTTAATGTGGGTCAAGTCTGTCATCGGAGCAGAGGAAGCTCTACTTATTGGGGGACATTAGTCTGACGACGAGTCGTTCCGTTCCTCGGCTCGGAATGGATTTCCATTTCCCGAGAGCCGAGCACTGAGAGCCGAGAAATCGCCCCGTAATCAAGATTTTACTATATTTTGAATCCGCTTGTGGCTTTCGAGAAACCTGAGTTGTGCGCCTTAACGACTTGATTACCTTTAATTTGCTTAAAGTTTTTACCTTGTAATACTCCCTTGCCTCTCGAGATTCTCGAGTTTCTCCCAACTTTCCTAGCTCACTGGCTTAGCGGATCAGCGGCTCAGTGGCTCAGTGGCTCAGCGGATCAGCGGATCAGCGGACCAGCGGATCAGCGGCTCAGCTGCGTCTAATGAAGTGATAACCCAAAATTGCCACCTGCTCCTCTTATCACTGAGTTTTCCGACAAATTTTCTGTGATTTTAATTGCCACTAAAAAAGCATCGTCAATGCTTTTATAATGGTTGATTATAATGCTCCCCCATTATTGCCATTGTTGTTGTTGTTGTAGCTGTTGTTGTTGTTGTTGTTGTTGCTGGTTAACTGTCAAAGGGTCCATAAAATGCAAAGCAGTTTGATTGCACGGCCGTAAAAAGTTTAACGGCTTTACAAGTGACCATAAAAGCAATTAAGTAAATCGAAGCCGAGGTCCAGATTCGTAATAGTTTGCCATTGGAGCTGGCTGGGGCTGGCTGGGGAGTGCATCATCCTCCGAGGCAAGGAAAGCCCCAAAAGCCGTCCTGTTCGAGGGCAAAGATTTCAAAACAAATGCGAATCACGATTTGTGGTTTTTCTGTGGCGGTCGAAATAATAAAAAATTATTGCCAGTGGATGCCAATTATCAGCTGCCAAGTATCGAGTAACGAGTATTTGGGTATCGAGTATTTGGGTGGTGAGTATTGAGTATTACGACAGCATCGTTGAAAGTTATTTGTGCTTTCGCTTATTAAACAACTCCATGAAGTGACGGAGTCGCGTCGACCTTGGCTGAGGATTGACCAGCGTTAAGACAAAAGGTGTGCAAAGGTGTGTAAAGGTGTGAAAAGGTTGTTACAGCTGCTAAGATATTTAAAATGAATACCTTAGAGGCGGAACAAAGGTTCTTAGGGCTGAGATGGGAAGTTGAGCTCCATTGAGGCTCGGCCTCCATGGAGTGGATAATCGTAGGTGTCAGATGCGTGGATACCAAATTGTGACTTATATGTGGGGTGTGGGGTATGGGGTGTGCGGGGTGTGCGGGTAATACCCATGCCTTTGCCTGGGAAACCCAAGGTAGAAGCATCGTCGTGTCCATAGGACCGCCCTCTATTACAGCAACAAGCTTGGAGCTGCGTTCAAGCGCGATTGTGTATTCCAGTGGATGGCGAAATGCCCTGTACATAAATTAAGTCGGACGCCTATTACTGGTTTGCAGCTAACCTCTGGCCTGCTACACACGTCGAGCGTCGACTGTAACTATTTTAAATGTTTAGTGATAAAATTGCATTTCAAATCAATCAACCCCAACTTGACCTTGCCAACACGGCCGGCCCATAATTTAACGGCCATAATCAAAGAGCCAACTGTCGGGCTTCTCGGTACTGTCGGTGCGGTCGGGGCTATCGCGGCCATCGTGGCTATCGGGGCTATCGGGGCTGTCGCAGCTGTCAGGCTGCCAAGCTGCAACCTCACACACACACACACACACACACACACAGCCAGTCGAATTTTGATACCCTTACAAATTGCAACATATTTTGCAGTTGCCATTCGATTGACTCCGCCCACTTCTCCTCCTACCCGCCCACTTGTCTTACCATCCCCTCGCCCCTCTCCCCTCTCCACCGGCAAGCAGGAAATCCCCAACAGCATCAACGATTTATCAACATTTGTGGCGTCTCCATGAAATCTGCATAAAATTAACGCTTCGCCGCCGCGTCGCATTAGGCGCTTGACCATTGACCCTTGTCCATTGGCCACTGGCCATTGACCATGTTTGCTCCCGACACCAAAGATACTCCTCATTTCTGTCTCTTTTTGTCTGCTTTTTATTTTGAATATAATTTTTTTTTCCCCGATTTTTTTTTTTTTTTTTTTTGATTTTTTTCTCCTGCATGAAATTCAATAAATAAATTGTCTATGCAATATGAGTCGTCACATTTGATTTATGTCTGAAAATGCAATGCTGCCGTTTAAGTTGTTGTTGTTGTTGTAAGTGTTAGTGTTAGTGTTGTTGTTGTTGTGGTTGCTGCTTTTAAGCATTATTTTAAACATTTTGTTGTATATTTTTCAACATTTTGTGAAGATGCAATCGAAATGAAAGAAACGAACAATCAACGGGCCCAACAACATTAGCCAAGCAGCAGCAGCAACAACAACAACAAAAGCAACAACAATAAAAGAAATAATGATAGCAACAACAACATCAACAGAAACCACAAGCATGTGCAATTTATCATGGCCAAAGTGAAAAGCGGCTCAAAGCAGTCTTAAGCTGAGATGAGATGGCTAAGAGCCATTGTTTATTAGACTATAACTATTAACTGAAGCCGATGCCAATGTTGGGGCTGAGACTGAGGCTGAGGCTGAGGCTGAGGCTGAGGCTGAGGCTGAGGCTGAGGCTGGGGCTGAGACTGGGACTGGGTCTGAGGCTGGGCCTGATGATGATGCTGAAGTTGAAGTTGAAGTTGAAGTTGAGGCTGGAGCTTGACTTGAAGCTGAAGTCGAAGCCAATACCGAGACTGAGGCTCATGTGGGGATCCGCTCATTAGGCTAGAAAAATGATAACTAAATTTTGGAGTCGTTGTTGTTGTGGTTGTGGTTATGGTTATTGGAGGATTGGAGGACTGGAGGCTGGGGGAATCGCATATCGTTATTCAAATTGGGAGTTGAAATCAACAGCACCTTCTGATGATAGGGAAAATGCCCAGGCACCAAATCATCTTAGTTCTGGAAAGCGTTGAGCTCCCATTTGGTATTTATTTTGTCGGGTCTTCGGAACATTTGTGCAAATAAACGTCAACGGTGCGTATGATTAACGCCTTTCGGTTTCGTCAGCGCATTTGCATTTTTAAAGATATAAAAGTGTGTATATATATATATATATATAAATGTGTAGGTATATTTAGCTATATATCTAAGCGATCTACTTGCTCTGGTCGCCAACTAAAAATAGCCGCACATTTTGTTCGAAACGAGTCCCCGAAAATATTTGAAATTTGAAAAACTGTCACACGACGATAATGGGGGAAAAATGATATGTGGGTCATTTACCCGATAGTTTTCGAGCATTCACAATGAATGCTAAAAGATTTTTTGCTTCTGTTATTATTAAGATGATTATCTTTTTTCCTTTGTTGCTGTTGTTGTTGTTGTTGTTGTTGTTGCTGTTGTTGTATTCCTCGTTGTTTTTGCTCTCTGAAGTTGTTCTTGTATTTACATTGCACAAGCGGTAAAATCGTGGCCAAGTTTTTTGGCCCATTGCAATAAAAATATTAGTCACGCACTCACACACAAAGCACACTCACACACACACACACACACTGACACAAAGACGTGTATATATACAGACAGCAAATTAGTAGAGCAAATGAGTGTTTACACATAAAATCGAAATATAAATATATATATACATATATATACATATATATACATATATATACATATAAGAATGTATGAGGTGCGTTTGTGTGTGTGTGTGTGTGTGTGATTCTATGTTGATATTTTGTAAGAATTCATGTCAACTGCATTAAAAATAACCACAAGATGCCCAACCAGATGAGTTTGGGACCTGTGAACCGGCCAGATTTACGATCTGATACACACTTACAAATGTTCGGGAAATGGATAAAAGAGAAAGAAAACAACAACAAAAACAAAACCAGATAGAAGATGAGAACAAAAAGACAGGGCGATCTATCAAAATGACAAAATATTTCAAATGCAGCTTCTCTTCGTGCTCCTCTCCTGTGCGCGAACCCAAAAGAAATACCAAAAGCATATCGTTCATTATTATTATAATAATAACGGGACAGGGGGGAAGGGGCATCTTCTTTGGGTCAAACGGGTTCCCCCCGTGGCGGTGGAGCAAGGGAGAGGGGAAAAAAGAGAAAGAACCTATGGAAAAGTAAGGCACTTCCATTACGAAAGAAATCAGTTCACTCATCTGGAAGATGCTTCTCCCTGCTGGCCATTTTCCAAGTGTATGTGTGTGCGTGTGTGTGTGTAATCTATGGATCGCGGTTGCTAGACTCTGAGTTAGTTCATTTCCAGCTAAAAGAAGCTATGATCCTACATCCTATATGATATTACCACTTATATATTCCGGGTAGAAGAGTCTCTTTCTTTTCCTATAAAATCATCTTTTCATCTGCCATAAATCATATCCCCTCTATAAATCTTTTGATCCCTAACCAAAACCCAATATTGATCTCTGAAGTCATCTCTTTGATCACTTATATCCCAAGAATTAATTGTGAAATACTTTCTTCCATATCTTGCATCATCTTGAGATCTCAGATAATCTCTTAAGTTGAGAGTTATTGTTTATATATATCCCATTATTATTTGACCCCGAACCCTACAATCATCGATCCTCAGACTATCCATGATCTTCTATCGAAGCTATGGGATCTCCGCTTTCATAGATGCATTTCTTTATATGAGCATTCCCAGTGACTCGCAGTGACTCTGGCAGTGATTTTCTGTGATATTGCTTTTTATGTTTTCACCCTGCCGATCCTAACTAATTGGTAACTCCGAAAGTTTATCCGTTATAATCTTCTTGCCGAAGAGGTATTTACATTATCACGGCCCATGATCTTTGGGGGCAATTTATGTTCTTCTAACCCAATTCCAAAAACTTGTCCCTGACACTTTCATCTTCTAGTTCTACATAGTTGGCTGTGCGTCTCTGTAAATCTCTCCCTCTTCCCTCTTCCCACTTCCCCTCCCCCACTCCACACCTTATAAGCTGCATAAATTATTCAATTTAAAGGTCCCGCATTTCACTTCCATTCCCATAAACCTTTTGTGATGCTCTTAAGTGCTACCGTTTTATGCATATGAATGCTCCGGTGCACTCCATGTGCATCTTCTGCCTGGGATGAGTGAGTGGGGGGTGGGCGACAGCCATGTGCTCGGGTTGGGGTAGTTGTGGGGGCAGGAGGGGGAGCATTAGCATACGTCTGAGCATCGTCTCAGTAGCGAGTAGCTCACTTCTTGGGTACGCGGTGCTTAACCCCCTCCATTCCATCTTGGGCACTCGGGCCTAACCCCAGCCACAGGCACAGCCACAGCCGCAGCCCCATCTCCAGCTCCGACCTCTAATGCTGGCAAGCACTCGAGCGGGACTTGCCGCTATGACCTCAATCCGCGGTGGTCTCCTCCCCCTTCTCACCATTTCCCATTTCCCTCACTCCATTGCAATTAACATTTTAACACTTACATTTGGCACTTGGCTACTTGGCTTCTTGGGTACTTGGCTGCTTGGCTGCTTGGCTGCTTGGCGGCTAAGCCACTGGACACTTGGTCAGTTCGACAGTGCGACTCTTCGACACTTGGACACTTGGACACTTGGACACTTGGACACTCGATAAGCCGAGGAAGTGACATTTGAACACGTCCCCAGTGGTCGCATTTCACTTCCGCTGCGAGCTTCTGGCGTTATGAGCTGCCAGCTGCGGGCCCATTTGCTGCCATTGTTATAATTAACTGTGAAGAGGTTTTTACTCCTCCCTCCTCTCTCCTCTCTCCCCCAAACCCCATTTCTTCCTTTACTTCTTCTCCTTGGCAACGGCCCTCGTGTAATGAGTTGCATTCTTGGGCAACGCATCCGCCGCATACAAAGCAGAACTCAATAAATCAAACGCTCAAGTCGGGAGTCCGCACTCGGGAGCTCAATGTTAGTAGCTGCTAATCGGGAATCGGGAATCGGGAATCGAGAATTGGGAATTGAGAACTGAAAAGTGAGAATTAAGAATTGAGAATCGATTCTTGCCTAGGCACACGCACAGTATGCGTAGGTATGTATCCAGCCAAGGGGCATGCATCTATTTGGACTGTGGCAATGTCTCCATGCAAGTGTCTCACTCTCACTCTTTCCGTCTCTCTCCTTCTCCCAGTTTCCCCCCTCTCTCCCTCCCGCCTGTGTCAAAAAGCGTTTAACTGTTTCCTAATGTTGCCGTTGTTGCCGTTGTTGTTGCTGTTGTTGCTGTTGTTGCTGTTGTTGCTGTTGCCGCGGCAACAACGTGACACAATTTTCTGACTCCGTGCGGGACAAACTCGTTTGGAGCCCTATGAGAGTACGGGCCATCGTTGGTTGTTATGGTTATACCCTGTACCCATTAGGAGCTGCGACTGGGGTGCCGGGTATAACGGAGCACCCCCTCAGACACCTGAAGAACCCTATGGCTCTACAGGCCAAAGATGAGCTCGAAGATCGGAACTCTATAAAATACTTCGTCATTTACTCATCCTTATAAGAGACTTAATCGGAAGATTGGACTATGGAATCCTTCGTGATAATACATGGTTCGATATTTGAAGACTTAGAAATTTCTAACAGTCAATTGGAAAATAATTTAGTTCATTCCATGTCATTTGCAGGGTATCTCTGGGTCGTTCCCACTTCTGCTTAGGATAATTATTTCTTCTTGGTTTTTTGTTGTTGTTTCTCTTTTTTTTTATTGACAGCTGAAATTATTTATAAATGCAGTCGCTTAACAATTTTATGTGTTGCACTCGTTCACTCAGTCAGTCACTCAGTCACTCAGTCAGTCATTTAGTCCGTCGGTTCGACAGTGCGTCAAACCGCCAAGAGGTCAAGCAACTTTTTGTGGCATGCGCTTTGTGGCCGAGCTGCGTTTTTCTTTCAGATCATTCAACATTTGTCAGTCAAACCCTTGGCCCCCTTCCTACCTTTCTACCCCGATCCCCCTTCCCCCCTCTGTCATGCCAACGCCTGACTCTTCTAATTATTTGGTCATTTGTTTGTTTGTCTTGTTGCTTGCATCATTTAGAAGAAAGAAATGCATAAGGTTCCGTTTCTTCTAGCCTCTCCTCTTCAATTGAATTCTGCCCGTGCCTCAGGCCATAGACCCAAACCCAAACCCAAAGCCAAACCGAAGCCCCAGTCCGGACCCAGTCCCAGACCCAAAAGCGTGACAAATCGCTGAGGAATGCGAGTGCGTCGCAAATGTCTGTTGATTTGGACAAACAATTCCATTTGGAATCCATATTTTATTCCATTCTCCGCTCGGATCGAATATATATATAATTTTGTTTATATGACCAAATATTTGACGTTTACCGAAGCGCAACCGCCAAGGCAAATGTTCCCCCAAACGCCAAGTCCAAATGGGGGGAATCCGCGTTTTGCGCATTCTGCCAATTCGTGGCGTCTATTTGGGAGCTTAATGTCTTTATTAGTAAGCGATAAGTATCGATAGTTCCTCCAATACATTTGGCGAGTATTTATTTTATTATTATTTTTATGTAGATACCACAGACAATGTCGCCGCTTGTCAGCCAATTCTGGATTTCAGATAAGACAAGCCCCTTTACAAGAGGCCTAATGAAATTCCCGAGCCATCAAAGTCCCAACTCTCACGTGATTCGAGATACGTAATTCGTGATTCGTGCTATGCGATAGTCGTGAGATTAAATACTGTGTGATTTTCCTTTGATTCTTAACTGGATTTTCTTATGAAATTAAATGGTGTTCCACCCGGAGATTATCTCGAATTTTGACTCCAACTACTTCCGATCTGAAAGATGGATATATATATATATATTTATATATTAAGTGTAAATCTGAAGATCAAAGCCCTTCCCACAATGGACTGTAATTTTCTAACGACTCATCAGATCTTCACCTTATATCGATGGTCATAGAATGCGATGTCTTTTGGACGTGTTGCCTCCCTTTGTGTGCCGCACAGAGTCTCACACACATTTCCCTTGTTGCGACTGGGAAAATTGGTGTGTGTCTTGGAAAAGCTCTTTTCATATTCAAAATCTGAAGATTTCCTGCTTCCATCGATTGTCAACGATGTGAATGCTCCGTTATGTTTATCATTATCATTGTCATTGTCTAGGCTTGGGGCGTGCACAGTAGCTGTCAATTAGCCGCCAGGTAGATGGTAAAGTTATTTGCCGCAGCCGCAATAAAAAATTTACATAATTTACGGCAAAAATCAGTCAGAAATGAAATGAATGACCGATCCGAACGGGCAACTCATCCGATCTCGGTCGGCGGGTATGAGGATGGGGATGGGGATGGGATGTCGTTGCCGCTGCTGCCACTGCCGCATGACAATGAGGATAATGAGGATGATGATCGAAAGAAGATGATGGAGAAGAAGAAGAAGGAGAAGAAGCTGCAGAAGATGCAGCACCAGAAACATGTTGCAACATGCCGTGTGCACCCAAGTTCCGAGACCACAAGACCAGTAAAAGTGAAAGTTCATTTGGCAAGTCAAGGCGAATAAAAACAACAACAGCAACAACAACAACAACAACATCATAAGTAACAACAACAATAACTACAAAAGACTGCAAACAAAATACAAAAAAGCTTAAAGAGGCAACCGAAGAGCGTTGCAAGTTTCCTTGAGCCAGCGGGCGGGTTTTCATTACCTGACAGTTGTTGTTGTTGTTGTTGTTGCTGCTGCTGCTGCTGCTGCTGTTGTGGGTGCCGCTGCCAAATTGCGCGGCTGCAACATTTGCATAAATTATTTACCATTTACCATTTAATATGGCCAACAATGTTGGCGTCATCGTCGTCGGCGTCATTGTCGTAATTTGTAACTAAATATGCAATGTTCGGTGTTGGCCAAGTTAACTTAACAACTGCCAACTGCCAACTGGCAACTGGCAACTGGCAACTGGGAACAGCAACAACAACAGCAACGATCAACGACGATCAACAATTGGGGGTTTTCAATTTTTGTACATTGCTGCCACTTAAGCCGACTCCGTCTTTTACTATATTTATTTAATTTTATTAAATTTCTGCACGTCGCCAATAAGGAAGCCGCAGCAGAAGCCAAAGCCGAAGCCGCCGCTGCCACCGCCGCCGCCGCTGCCGCTGCAGTCGAAAGCCGAAAGCAAAAAACGTAGAAAAGCATAAAATGAAAACGTTTGGCACTTGGCTTTTGGGCAGCGCATAGCAGACCCTTGGAATTGGCCAGGCCAGGGCGAGTTCCGCCTCTCGGGTGCCACAATGTGTGCATGTGTGTGTGTGTGTGTGCGTGAAAGTAAAATTAAAAAAAGAAAAGAAAGGAAAAGAAAAGAAAGAAGCAGAAAATTGCAACTTTATTTTCAATTTCATTTGGCCAAGTGGATGGAAGCCCGAAAAGACGCAACGAGTGCAAAAACTCAACTCAAGTTGTGTCTCTCTTCATATGACGAGAACGAGTTGTTCTTCTGCCAATTGTTGTTGTTGTTGTTGGTGTTGCTGCTGCTGCTGCTGTTGTTCCGGCAAACCGCTTTTGGCACACCTGCCCCCAGAAGGAAGCCCGGCAAGCGAGCAAAGAAACAGGCGACTAAATGCCCCTTTTACCCTTCAGCCGGTCTTCGCTGCCCCCACCCCCCGAGGCCCCACCTTTCCCCCCGCTTTGGGCGTGAGGCTGAAGCTAAACTTAACCTTTTGTTATCGCGATGGTAGAAGAGGGCGGACAGGGGATGGGCGGTATTTGCGGGCATTTCCTTTACGAAACCCTTCGCTCTTAATGACGTGAGTTTGTTTTTGTTTTTGTTTTTATTTCTTTTGTTGTTGCTGTTGCTGTTTTAGTGGCAGTTGTTGTTGTTGTTGTTTTCTTTCATTTCTCGAATCGCATTTCTCAAGAATCTCTTCCAGTGGCCAACAGCTGTTTACGTTTACTTAACTCTTTTATAATATTTATTTATTTTTTGTTTCTGTTTGTCTTCCTTCCCTCTCAGCCCTCTCGACCCCCTCAGCCCACCGCACCTCTGCCCCAGCCCATTATTCGAGCTCTTTTGTAGTTTATTAGCTTTTTTATGGCTTTCGTTTTAATTTTATTTCGCATTTTCTGTGCCTCGCTATGAATTATTGCAATTAAGCGCAGTTTTTGTTTTTTTGTGGCCTTTTAAGAGCCGCCTTCCCGTTTCTGTATTTGTTCTTGTTGTTGTTATTTATTTTATTTTATTTCTTGTTTTTTTTTTTTTTTTGGCCCGCACAAATTGGCAGCTGCGTTTGGGCCCAAAGTGGCGAGTTAGTAGCAAATATTTAATAATTACACGTTGTGTGTAGCACAAATTACGATGTGTTTGCAGTTTGTTGCGCGCCGAAAGCGGCAATTAAAATTGTTCAAAGCTCGGGCCAGAAGTACGTAAATTGGTAATATCCAAAACAAGCAACATGGCCAAAACTTGCCTGTCTCCCTCTATCTCTCTCTCTCTCTCTCCACATCCCTTTCGCTCTCACCGTTCCCCTGACTGGGATCCTCTACCAGCCATTGCCTCAGATTTATGCTCATGAGTCCACAAATGTTCCCCTAAGTGCCGGCTACTTGTCGCAATAAAAATAAATCTCTGAATAATTACTAAATTTTAATTAACTGAAATTTACAAAACTTCTCGAGGCAAACCTGCGCATCACCTCTAAAAACATCCCATTCCAACGGGAAAAAGAAGCACCGACCGCAAGATACCCTACACGAGACAGTCCGATATATATAAATATATATCTCTATAATCTATATATATATATACATATGTATTATATATTATATATTATATATTATATATTATATATTATATATTATATATTATATATTATGTATTATATATTATGTATTATATATTATATATTATACATTATAGATGCATTTTTAAAAGTGCCCCAAGGCACAGAGATTGCAGTTAGGCAGATTGGATTATATATAAATATATATATATATATGAAAATATATTGTTTTGATTATTGTATTGATTGTAGAATACAATCTATAAAAATAGATCTTACTTACTGAAAATATCCCACGCCTACTTAATTGATATATAAGTAAAATAAATAATATAAATAATATTTATTTTATATATTTAAAATAAATATTATATATATAGTATATACAATATAAATAATATAAATAAAACAAATTAAATAAATATTAATAATAAAATTATTAACAATATAAATATAAATAAATAAATGATATTATTGCCGTTTATAAATTGTGGGGTAGATTTATGGATAGATGCGAAATGAACAGATACAATTTTTTTATTTTCCAGTAGTAAATTTGAAATTATTTCATTCTTTTGTTTTCTGGCCTCTTTACTTAAATGATATAAAAATAAAAATATATTCCTTTATTGATTGCTTATAAATATAATAAAGCAAGAATGTATCATAATTACATTTATGGAAACAGATTAGATTTAAAGAAAACTTTATCAATATAAAAAAAAAAAATAAATAAGAATAAAATATTTTATTTGAACTATAAAAATTTAAATACAAACTAGAGAATAAAAATAGAAACTATAAAAAAGGAAAAGTAAAATAAATAATATATAATAAATAAAAAAAATATATAATTTTTATAATGGAAAATAGAAAATAAAAAATTAAAAATATAACACAAAAAATATAACAAAATAAATATATATAAAATATAAAAAATATATATAAAATAATATAATAACATAAAATATAACATAAAATATAAAAAATAAATATATAAAAAATAACATAAAACATAACAATAAAAATATATATCAAATATAACAATATAAATAATATATGAGAATTCTTTTAATTCTTTCTAATAATTAATATAATAATAAATATATCAAATATAACAATATAAATTATATATGAGAATTCTTTTAATTCTTTTATTGTTGCAATAAAGGAAGGAAATGGAAGAAGGGCGCAGAGTCGCCTGATAAATGTGCAGGAATGCGAGTTGCGTCACAGGTTGGGGTTCTTCTAGGGCTCTCAAGGGGTATTATCGAATGGGGGCCTGAGACACAGTCCAGGGTATTTCCATGGCACTTACAGGGTGTCTATTATCAGACCTGTGCATTTTTTACAACATGTCAAGCACTTGTGGCCATCGATAAGGTTCTTCTTCTTAAGGGTTTGCCTCTTTCATCGGTTAAACTACACTCACTCACACACACACACACACACGCTTACACTTGCTGCCCAGCCAAGCGTTGCCCAACCCGTTTTCTGACTAACTTTGGCCCCGGCGGACGACGAGTTCAATGTCAGTTAGCCAAGTGCTCCAGACAATGTACTTGGCCAAGGGCCGCCAGAGACGGAGACCATTAGAGTCACGTTATAAGCAATTACTTGTCCCTGCGTGTGTGCCTGTTTGTCTGTGTGTGTGTGTGTGTGTGTGTGTGTGTGTGTATGGTTCAGTGTGTGCAGAGAATCTAACAAAGCGGACCATAAACCACAGCAACAAACACAACAACTGCAGCAACAAAAACTATAACACAAACTGCAAAGCCAACAACAACAATGAATAGGAAAACCAACAACTACAACAGCTACAACAACCACAACAACAACAACAACAACAACAACAAAGTTTATTACATTTGCATAAACAACTTACGCACATTCCGAGTGCCATTTAGCGGTACTTGGAGAGACTCCCCAGTCCAAGACGTCGACTTTTATGTGTATTATTTCTCTCGTTTGTCCGCTATGTCTTCTGGCCCCTCTCTTCAGCCTTCTGTGTCTTCTGTGTCTTCTGTGGTTTCTTCTCTTTCCATTTGTTTGAAATATTTTTGGGTCTTGATTTGCTTTTGATTTGATTTGAAGCGATGCGACGCATTTTGATGATGATTAGAGCCACGGGCGACAAAGCCAACGAATGGGTCCAAGGGTGGGGGGCGGCAGGGAAAGAGAGAGAGAGAGAGCCTCTGTGAGGGGGCGGATGACCATTCAACTGACATTGAATTGAAAGTTACACAACCATTAGCCGTTGTATGGAGCCGAGGAGCGAACCAGAAATCAAGGCAAATATTTACACGGCGCGCCAGTTCGCATAGCAATTACCCACATGTGTGTACATACCTATGTGTGCGTGCGTGTGTGTGTGTGTGTGTGTGTGTGCTGGTAGCTTTGAATGTTTGTTTCTGTAAATGGGGGCGTGGCAGTGCCACAATTTGCAATGTTTAGCATAAAATTGCGCAACATGCGTGTGAGACAATCAAAATGAGAGACAAGACATTGAGTGAGTGCAATTATGCAACACGTTGCAAGTGTTGCGGGTACGAAGGGTGCGGCGGGAATGGCTAAAATAGCGGGAATGGCGGGAATGGCGGGGGGTTTCGACCATGTTGGGGCTTGGCACGCAAAAAGACCAAGTCAAAATTCAAATAAATTGCAAGTAAAACAAAGAAATATCAAATTGTTTAACAATAATTACAGTGAGCAACAAAAAAGAAATCCAAAATAAACAAAGAAACAAAAACAACAACAACAACAACAACAGCAAAACAAAAACAAAAAATGATCAATAACAATGCAGTAAAATGTGAATTAAATTGTGAATAAATGTGAATAACATTCAAATCCAAAATACAAACACATCAAAAATAGATAAGAGACAACAGCAGCAACAATAAAAACAACACCAACAACAATCACAGCAACAACCACAGCAACAGCAACAACAGTCACAATCAACGGCCGACAAGCAAACGAACAGTTCGTGCTGCAAGTAATTTAACGGGCAAAATGATCGTGAAAATGGAACCCGACGAGCTGATCACCTTTCGTGTTCAGTATCTTCTGGACAGCGATCCCCTGTCGGCGACCACCGCCTTCCCGGTCCCGGTGCGTGCTCCGACCTATGCGTTTGCCACCACCATGCCCCTGGCCACCCAGCTGGGCACCATCCTCCGGCTGCTCAATGCACCTCAGAGCGTAAGGATCAGTATTTTATTTATTCATATATTCCCATCCTGCTCCCACTTATTACGTATATCTCTATCTATCTCTATCTCTATTTCCATGCTATCCCCGTTCCTGCCCCTTTACAGTTAATGCCCTCACACATACAAATATTTACAATCCGTTAACAATAAGCCATAATCCTCAGAAACGTACATTATCCCGAACCTAAGCCTCAAATAACGGGCCCAGTTAAAGGTCCAAACGGTGAAGTGTACAGTACGCGGCACGCGGTGTTTGGTACGCGGGTCGCGGGTCGCGGCATGCGGTACTCGGTACGCGGTACGCGGCTCGAGTACCTCCTTAACTTATCTGTTAAACGTTATCAGACCCCAAATCTTTCAGGTTTCTCTTTTGTTGTTAACTAAATTAAACGGTATTTGTCTCATTTTTTTGATTTTCCTCTTTTGTTTTCTTTGCTTTTGCTTTTGCCTTTGCTTTTGGCTTTGCCTCTGCCGCTGCCTCTGCCTTTCCGCAAATAAAAGCAAAGCATTTGCCAAGGCAGCAATCTCTTTTAATGGCTACTCATGATAGTATAGACCTTTGGGTCTATAAGCAGTTATTAAACGCCTCATACATATATATGTATGTATACATACACATACATATACATATATAGAGTTCTTATCAAGATCGCCAAGTCTTTTGCATAACTTTGTTAGTTTCTGCTGAGCGACTGTCGATGAGGTTGGATCTTTGTTGTTTATATGAGAAGATTTCGTGAAGGGTTACCATTCGACTTCTGGCCAAGTCGTACAGTCAGCTCTGAAAGTTTGGCACCATTTCAATTGATTATTGTTTGTGTGTGCAAACTTCAAAGAGTCAGTGTAACGCCTGGCAATGCGCCTCGACGCCTCGAAGACTCGCCCAATGCTGAAATTATAATTTATTTTTTTGTGGCTTTTCGCGACATTTGATCGCCATTAGCATAGCGTGTTTCGACTTGATTATCGATTATATCGACTGCTGATCACATGCACATCTATTGGCGATGTTTTAGCTTCCATGTTTTTAAATCTGAAATTTGTTTTTTATAGTTTTGCATAGTTCAGAGCGAACTAAATTCATGTGAAGCCGAAAGATCTAACAAATCAAAAAACAAATTCCAATTTGGAGGTCGGACGCAAACTGATCGCACGCACTGTGACTGAGACTGCGACTGTAGAGTCCAGCGGAATTTATAGTGAATGAAGCGCAAGAAAATGAGAATGTGAAATGGAAATGGAATTAGAATTGGAAAGGAAAAATGGAAAATGAAAATGGAAATGTTACTGAAAGCTTGAAGAGTCGAGAGTTGGAATCGCGATCGTCGGGAAGTTGCCTCCGATTCTGTTCGTAGCTTGCCACTTATTATATTTTATTATTGTAAACATTTAACAAATGATGCATTGCAACGAGGAGACGAGGAACCCACCGGAGATTGAGGATGAGGCTGGGGCGATGAATTGGAGCTGGACTTGGACTTAGACTGAGACTGAAACTGAGACTGAGACTGGGGCTGGGGCTAAGGCTGAGACTGGGACTGAGGATACGGATGCGGATGGGGATGGGGATGAGGGCCAGGATGATGCTATTGACTACGACTGTGGCAAGAGGCAAGACAATGGGCCTGGCAGCTCTGTGTGCCTGGGGCTAACTTATTGCTATCGCACAATCTGTTGCAACTAATAGGAAGTTGGGGCAGCGCAGCAAAAACATCTTACAGCACTTTTCATTGGCATTGTGAAAGCCTTGGTCAGCAATTATCTAAGTCTGTTCCATTGTTCGTACCGCCGATCTCTGACTTTGACTAATTTGCAAAGCGGCCAACGGGCAGCGACGATAGATCGTGCAGCGGACCAACATGCAACCAATAAGCTGTGCCACTGGCTGTGGCAGCTGAGGCGACAGCAGCAGCGGCAGCAGCAGCAACAGCGGCCCCCATTGCCTGTCATCTGTCATCTGGAGTTGGTGCAAGGATACGTAAATCTTGACAAGCGGCAGCAATAAATTCTAATGAGCAAATCGCAAAAGGAAATGCAACGTTCTTGTTTTTGTTTTTCTTTTTGTTGTTGCTTTTTATTCACTGTTGCTGCTGCTGCCGCGGCTGCTGCTGTTGCACTCGCCGTCTTGGGATCTCAGGATGTTGTTGTCGTAGGCAGATTTATGTGGCAGGCGCGGCAGCTGTGAATGCCATTTGTCCAATTAGTCAGCCAAGGGAGCAGCCAAGGCGAAAGCCAAAGCCAAAGCCAAAGCCAAAGCCAAAGCCAAAGCCAAAGCCACAACCAAAGCCAAAGCCAAAGCCGATATTAGGGGCTTAGCCAAAGTCCGAGCCGTTGCCCCCGCCCCATTCTCCATCCGACATGGCCCATCAGCTGGACGCTGGCTCCGCGGCCATGCAACATGTTAAATTTAGCGCATTACAATGGATTCATAAATTTTCGCCTCTAACGCTGATTTCTAATCTCCGATGATGTCATGTCCGAGAACTCGATTCTATGAACTTCCTTTATATAAATAATCATTTTTCGTTGCGGTCAATCGACGCAGCGTGTTATTTTTATTATTATTTGTACCTCAGCTCTCAATTTTGTTATTGTGTATTTTGATTTCGTTTTAACGTTTTATTCTCTTGGCCAATTGCTATTGTGACTGCTGCGGCTTTTGCTCGTCACCTCTCACAGCAGCAGCGGCCAGCGACTGGCATCGCGGTGTCTAGATAAGCGTATTTAGAGTGTAGATGTGTGTGCGGAGTGTGTGCGGAGTGTGTGTGGAGTGTGTGGAGTGTGTGGAGTGTGTGGAGTGTGCGGTCCAATCAACCAATAAAATTGCAGCTGTTCGACTGTCAGATACCCTGCAAGTTACCACCGAGTAATGCCTTTGAGATCTCAGTCCACACGTCAAGCAGTGCAGCAGCAGTGCTGCTTTAGGACAGGTGAAAGAGTTATTGAAATTAAATGTAAAGAAGGGAAACAGTTTATTCCCTCAATATCCTTCCAAACTTTTATTTCTCTTCTCGACGCTTAGTCGAACACTCAGCTATAGACGCCGATTTCTACCCTCGAACACCCCCAAACATCATACCACCTGTCGGTCATACCTGAGGGGCATAAACGAGCAACTAATTTTAAATTGAAAAATTGATTTAGACAAACGATCGATTGTCACTGGACCAGTGGGCAAGCACAAAGGAAAATCATTTGGAAAATTCTAAGCTGATTTGTGTATGTGTGTAACCGCATGGAGGATTACGTCACTCAGAACCACTCATACTCCGTACACACCAATACACACACACACACGTATACGTGTCTCTAAGCGGACTTACAATTCCAGTTTCACAGATAATTCAATTAACTCTCGAATCGGCGACTCGTGTTTCCTACAGTTGTGAAATTTCCTCATCTCCGCTCTTCGATTTTTGTGTACTCAATATATGAGTGTATATATTGCATGGGCATTAAGTATACGCAGCGATGTACCGCTTTGCCGCTTACGCATCGTGGGCCATGTTTGCGTTTATAATTCGCATGGCCCTCCATGAGGGAAACTTCGAAGAATCAGCTCGGTTGGGGCAGGTTTCCATTCCAATTAGCATGCCTCGTTTTGGGGCCAGCCTGGGGTCAATTAACTGCCAGGTGAAGCGGCATTGATTGGAAAGCAAAAGTGTGAGCCATTCATCAGACCCACGTAGAACTGGCCGGACAAAAGGCCTTAAAAACCGCCATAAATCTCGACCATTAAACTAAAAATGAACTTGAGACCTGAACGACGTTTCATCTATAGAGAATTCGATACGTAAACCCCATAAGTGGGGAACGCTCTGACTAATAGATTTATATTATTTTTTCTTCTGGCTGGCGAAGCAATTTGTAATATTTAAATGCGAACAAATATTTTGATAGACGTTTATAATTATTATTAATAATTTTTTCATAAATTTTACTTTGTTTTCTCCCCTTTTTCGATTTGTTTTCGCTCATTTTATCAGTTGATTGTTTAGTATTTTTTTTTCATCGTTTTTTTCCTATTATTTATTTGGCCAAGCGTATCAAATTTTAACCACACACACTCTAGCTCTCCGTCTCCCTCTCCCTCTCCCTCTCCTTCTCATCTCTCCTTCTCTTTCTACTCTTTCTACTCTTTCTACTCACATCGAAATTATTATGCCCGCTGCCTTAACTGTGTCAATAGCCGCAAAAATCCAAAGACCAGAAAAAAGAAATAAATAAAATAATAATAATAATAAAATTACAAAAAAAAAAAAAATAGAAATAAAAACACAAAATACAAAATACAAAATACAAAATACAAATAAACATATGCGAAATTCAGTTTGATTAAAAATCTTGTCATGCTTCAGTCAAAAATCAACAAGCAACAAAATGAAATATAAGAAGCCGCCTCTAAGGGGGAAAGAAAAGCAGTCAAATAATAAAAATTTGCATAGAGTTGTGAATGAGTGAGGGAGGAGTGAAGAATGAACCGTGGAAGAGTGGCGGAGTGGAGGAGGGGAGGAGGGGAGGAGGGGAGGAGGGGAGGAGGGGAGAGACGGACTACAAAGCCAGGTCGATATAGTTTTTGGCCAAAACTAAAATGTGTGCGGCCAAGAAACGTGCGATACCTGAGGTTATTTACGATTTCTTTTGTGAGCAAACACTTGGCTTGCTTTTAATTGCCGGCGATCGCTTATATAAATTGATATAAGCCACAAGCATGGGCCATGGCCCATGGACTGTGAGCCATGAGCCATGAGCCATAAGCCTCATGTATATCACGCAATTGACATATTATTCCAGTGTCTCAAAGATGGTTATGTGATCCATGGGCCTAGCGTGCATCTGATGTGCTCGGTACTCAGTACCCACCACTCCACCACATGATTCCTTCCCATGCCCAAAGACATGCCAATGCCGCGATGGGTGCTCCAATCCATTCAGGAAGTAGCTTCCGCATGCCATTCACTGGAAGGGAAATCAAATGCGGAAAAGCCAACCTGATAACAGACGTGACTTGGCCCAGACGGCATGGCCCCACTCCGGAATTGTGGCACTCGATTGTTTTGTTTGCCGCGATGACGCGTCATCCCCCAAATGGAACGAAAGTGTGACTAAAATTACCAAGAACTAGATTCATATTTGCTCCCTGAATTCGTCAGCCTGCACTTCGCTGCGAATTCCAGTCAGGGACCCAGTAAATAAAGCACTTCCATTTAGTTAATCTAACTACCTCATACTAACTTTAGACAATGAGTCGCAGCCTGTGTTTTCGCTTTAAAACTGATACGGAGTCCTCACTGACTCGATTTCAAGGAATTGTTGAAAATCAAAAAGGATTGAACGCAATTTAAAGGCCTTGAATCATGTTGAGTGCGACTGAAGGCATCTCCATTGTGAGGGCAGAGATCGTAGAACGCATGATTGAAGGCAATTGATTGATTGAACTGAGCAATTTGAGAATAATTGAAAGCCATAGATTGATTCGAATCTAAAGGTGAATCAATTGAAACTGGAGAAAGACTGACTTACGGTATCTTATAAAAAGGCAAAGGGTAAAGGGTAGGGGGTAGAGGGAGAAGGGTAAAAGGGTAAAGGGTGAAAGGTGGAAAGCAAAGAGAAGAGGGTAAGGGTTAAGGGTTAAGGGATACTAAAAAAAACCTGAGAGGACTAAGAGTAATTGAATCAAAGAAAATGAAGGAAAGAACTCAAACGTATTCATTCACTATTCATTCACTAATTCAGAATCTATTCATTCGAGTTATCTTCAATCTGACTCAAAAGTGACTGAAATGCGAACGAGATTAAAAAATGAAAACGAAATTCAAAGGATTTTGTTTCGATTCAAATTGAAAGAAATTTACTTCGATTTCAAGTTAAAGTACAGGAATTCAGGAAGAACATTCTTTAGGTGATGATTGTCGTGTATATATAATTACTATAATAAAATAAAAAAATAATAAAAAAGGAAAAAAGTTAAAATAATTAAAAGCTGAATTGTTTATCCTTTCTTTGATGCATATTTTTATATATAAATTATTATTAATTAATTATATTATATATTATTTATTGTGTATTATATATTTTTAGGATATATTTTATATAATAGTAATAAATTTTTATTTTATTTAATATATTTATATATTATATTTAAATTTGTTTAAATATATCCTATTTCCGGCTTTAATTAACTTCAAGTCCTTTTTTACTGGTCCCTTTTAATATATATTCTTAATGTTAATATAAGTATTACTATTTAAAAATAGAACAAAGATAGTATATTTTATATACCATATATATATAATATATACTGTATGTATATATACTGACGCAAGTATCACTTTAAAAAATGAAATTGCTAGGTTCCTTTGTGTGCCCGTGTGTGCGTGTGTGTGTGTGTGTGTGTGTGTGTGTGTGTGTGTGTGTGTGTGTGTGATGAGAATGATTTCTATTCTCTTTGGCCACGCCCTAAGAAGTTATTGGCCATTGGGTGCCTTCGTCTGGCAACCTTTTAATTTACCAAATGGCCTCTGGGTGCAGCGTCAAAGTTATGAAAGCCAAGAACCAAGGGGCACGCGATGCAGTCTTAGCGCAGGGAGTCGTTGTTGGGGGAGTGTCCAAATTGGAGGCATGGAGGCTAGGCGACTGGGCGATGAGTGGACTGGGGGGAGGCAGGGAATAGCATAGTTCGGAGCCTCCTCATCTACAATATACCAGCTAATACCTTTTCACTGGGCGTGACCAAGCAAACGGGCGTATGTGTAATCTTTACCCGGATGAGATACCGAAAGATCTCAGCTGCTGCTGTTGTTGTGGTTGTTGTTGTTGGTTTTCATTTTTTTTTTAGATTTGTTTGTTTTTGTTGTATTTGTGATTTTTTTTTGTCACACATTAACCAAGCGTCGACACACATAATTTCATGTTGTCCGGTAATTGTTCTGTAAATGCACAAATAATTACTTTCAATGCGCCAATAAAAAATGTTGAGAGAGTGAAGCGAACGGAGGACCGCAGACAGAAGACAGCGCACTGAAGACAGCAGACAGGAGACAGAAGACAGAAGATAGGAGACAGTACACAGTAGACAGTAGACAGTAGACAGTAGACAGCGGGCAGTAGACAGCAGGCAGCAGGCAGCAGGCAGCAGAGAGAAGACAGGCAGTCAAAGCTGCAGCTCTTGGTGCGTCAATCACACAGCAGGAGCTGTGGTTGGAGCTGGAGCACAGAGCACAGAGCACAGAGCACTGTGCTTGAGATTTGATCAATCAAGCGCTTGGCCATGGCAATCAGTGGCTTGAAAACTGAAAGCACCACACGGAGAAAAGTAGGTGACCAACAGAAGCAGACGATGATGCCAATGACGGTGATGACGGGCAAACAGCGCGATGGCGCGATGCTGCGATGGTGCGATGGTGCGATGGTGATGGCGACGTCGTCATCATAATCATCATCAGCAACATCATCATCATCATCGTTGTCGTCATCAGAAGCTTGGTTACCATCATAACAGCTAAAAGAGTCGTGGCTGGCAATCAAGTTAACCGACTGCTTGGCCTAAACGAAATCGTCTGCCTGGTAAAGACCAGGCTAAGACCGGACAAACTTTCAATGCAACCGTCACTCACAAGCCGCAGACCAAGACAAGTCCAAGACGCCGACCAATACAAAGACCAACTCCAATACCGATACCGATACCGATACCAATACCAACATCAATGCCCAAGTCCAAGTCTGAGTCTGAGTTCAAGTCCGACTCCGACTCCGAGACGAACGCAACACAAAATGTTCTATGGTCTTTGGCATCCGAATCTTTCTCTTTTTTTGGCCCGGCCATAAACAACTTTTACTGCGTAGTGCAGTAGTCGCGGACTGTACGTCGTTTTGGCTTTAATTATAATTGCCAATCGCCGCAATTTGCTGAACTTTGTCTCGCACTCCTCTTACTTAAGTCTCTCTTTCTTCTCACTCTCTTTCACCCTCTCTCATCCTCTCTCTCTCTCTCTTCCTCTTTTGCAGCTACAGATTGATGATGCAGCAATCCAGGTGTACAAGGATGGCGACTTTGGCGCCTATTTGGACCTCGAGTCATCGCTGGCGGAACAGACCGAAGAAATCGAGGGACTTCAGTCCAGGTGAGTGCAATCATTTTCCAACGCTCACACGCTGCAATGCGGCAGCGTTCCAGCATTGCTTTGTTGCTTCTCTGCCACCTTGCAACGTTGCAACGTTGCTATGTTGCTACGCTGCAACGCCCCAACAGCAGCTAATCAGCTTAAGACCCCGGAGAGTCCCCAAGACCCCGAGACCCCCAAGACCACCAAGAGCCACTCTGCCCACACGTTCGTCGGCAGCTGCTCGCGGGCTCCCACACAAATTTAATTGGAAAAGCGGCAAATGATTTATTAACTAGTCAATTGTCCAGGAAAAATATATATATCTATATATATGTATATATATATGTGTGTATATTGATATCGTGCTCAGCAGTTGTTAGAGATTTTCACTTTTCCGCAAAGCTGGCACACGGTTACCTTGAACCCATTTTTGTTCGGGAAAGCGCAGCAGGAAATATTGCAGCTCTGGGTTTCTGGGGCAGCTGCTCGTGGGTGGCTGTGCCTGCCGCTACCACAAGTCACAGCCTTTCACCGCCGCCAGAAGACCAGAAGACCGTGTCCACTATGCATCCATTGGCTCCATTAGCTCCACTCCACCAAATGGCAGTCACCATGGCGGCGACCGCCTTCTCCATTTGCTTCCATTTGCTAATAAAGATATTGCCAGGCTGCCGCCGTCAGGCGGAGGCCATAAAAACTGTCGCTATCTGTGGCGCACAGGAAGCAGCCTGGTCCGACTACCTCGGAACGACAACTACCTGACCTGGCTGACTACCAGGCTGCTACCTGGCCAACTGTCTTGGCAGTTGCTACTCACTGGCCAGACATTCGCATTTGCATGCCTCCGCATCGTTGTTGCTGCTGTTGTTGTTGTTATTGTTGTTGTTGCTGCTGCTGCTGCTGCTGTTTGTCGTACGTGCAACTTGTTGTAATTTTTGGCTGCAACTTGCAGTTAATTTGCATTTAATCCGCTAACAAAACAACAAATCCAACAACAACAAACAAAAGACTAAATATAAACGTTGCCATTGCCATTGCGGAGTCGTTATATTTTCCTCCTGTTCTCTCTCTCTCTCTCTCTCTTTCTGCATGGGAATGGGACTACGACTGTGACTGTGACTCTGACTGTGACTGCGAATGTGACTGCGACTGCGACTGCTTTTCTCATAACCAGCATCATGCATGTCTCTTGTCTATAAGTCACATTGGAATGCTCTGCGTGGAGCCGGGCATGACGGGAATGTCGTGAGCTTGGCGACTCATCGTGGGTAGAGGACTCATTTCTTAACTGATTGCAGGCTAGACGCAATTATGAAGCGAACATTCTTGAGCTCATACTCGCCTGACAGACAGGTCCTCCATGGTCACATTACGCTGCATGCAAATGCGAAGTGTGCGGCTTAAAAGTAAAAGTGCAAATGTGGAAACGTGGAAACGTGGAAACGTGAACAACAAACACTTTTAGGAACTTCGTATCCTCCGCCATTAATCTCAGAGGTGATTATAAGTTATTGAAATGTGGATGAACTCGGAGCTCAAAGTCTAGTGTATGTTCTAGTCGAACATCTTCATTATTCCCACTTAATATGCCATGTCTTTGTGGCCCCGCAA
The DNA here is from genome assembly GCA_035044505.1 of Zaprionus lineosus. Lineage (NCBI taxonomy): Eukaryota > Metazoa > Arthropoda > Insecta > Diptera > Drosophilidae > Zaprionus > Zaprionus lineosus. Next base: position 1,992,119 of record JAWNNX010000694.1, on the reverse strand, counting down.
GGAACGTGATGTCAGGCACAAGGGCGCGACTGAAGCAACGCTGACGGACGCGCCGGGGCATGGGCCAAGTCAGAGCCTATGCCCCGATGCCTGTGGCTCGTGGTAGCTCGTGGTAGAGACCAGAGAACAGAGAATAGAGACCAGAGACCAGAGACCAAGGAGCTTCGCGACTGGAGTCTAGTGTCTAAAATCTAGAGTGCAGAGTCTGCAGTGACAGTGGTTCAAAGTGAGGCGGCAGTGGCGTGCCTCAGGCCAAATAATGGGATTAAAATAGCTGGGAGTGTGCACCATAAAGTAGAGCCGGGAAGCCACTCGCAGGGCGATTCCGTGCACTGTCCACATATTTATGACTTTCACTGTGAGTTTTCCTGTCCAGGTCTCTAGAAAAATTATAATGTTAATGTCCCTGCGATTGTGTAAAATGCCGGGCAGTTGGCTCCTCACATCAGTTAATGGCGCCAATGAGGGCGCTTCTGAAAGCCCTCAAGGAGACGCCTTTTCTAGTGTCTAGGGTCCCGATTCCATATAAATGGAGGAGGGTGGAGCGAGTGTGGTGGGGTCTGGTTACTGGTGTCTAGGGTCTGGGCTCTGGGGTCTGGGGTCTGGGCCACTAATCATGCTTATCGTATTAGTCATGGAAGCGCGCTCGTATGCAAATCATTCGCTTCAGTTCGCATCAAAATTCCACAACAGGCACGGGTCTCCTCATGGGTCGATGGCTTGTTGTTGGCTTGTCAATCTGCAACTGAAGCCACAGTTCCCGTTCCCGTTCCCGTTCCCGTTTCATTCACAGTCCCAGACCCATTCTCAGTTCCAGTACAGGTCCCAAAGCTTCACGCAGTTCCACTCACAGACACAGTCAGAGCTACAGTCAGGTGTGGCAATGTGTGCACTTTGAGCTGATGTGTGTGGAATGAAGAGCATATGATATAAACACACACACACACACACACATTGGCACACTCGCACACCAACATTTCATTATGAATTCTTGGCCCGGCTTATTGGCGGCTCCGTTCGCCCAGATGCTTCATAGTCCATTTTCAATTATCAGCGTCGTTTGTTATTACTTTTATTATGGCCAACAACTGGCAGCAAGCAGCGGGTAATCAATGTTCTTAACTGGTCAATGAACCTTAGTATCCTATTGTGTTTTACTTTTAGTTTTGTTGCGCCTTTGTCTCTGCCTCTGACTCTGCCCCTGGCCCTGGCCCTGCCCCTGTCCCTACCCCTGCCTCTACCTTGGGTTTGCCTTGCCTCTGCCCTTGTCTTAGCCTCTGTTTTTGCCATTGCTAATGAAATTACATACAAAATTAATTTCAATTTTCAACCATCTCTTCCCTTCCCCTCTCTCTCTCTCTCTCCTTAGTCGCAAAAACTCATTGGTGATCCGCACACAGCTGAGCGTCCGCGTTAATGCCATTATAGGTAAGTACGGAGTCAGCGATGGGAGATGTTGATGCCGATGTTAACCCTGCGCTTTCTATTCGTGTTCCCTTAGATAAATTACTCTCGTCGGAGGGCAGTGATCTCCGCCGCGCCTTGTTCTCACTCAAGCAGGTGTTTCAGGAGGACAAGGATCTAGTGCACGCTTTTGTGGCCCTCGGCGGCCTCAACTGTCTAGTGCGTGTCGGCAATTGCGCCGATCAGAACTATCAGAACTACATACTACGAGCTCTTGGCCAGGTAACTGATCATCCATCATCGATCAACGATCAGCGATCACTGGTCATCGATCATCGATCACTGAACACTGAACACTGATCCCTGACCACTGACCATTGATCACTGATCACCGATCGCTGCTCAAAAATCATTGCTAATCATGTCATCCGCCTCGACAGGTCATGCTCTATGTGGACGGCATGAATGGTGTTATGAAGCACCAGCCCACCATGGAATGGCTCTACTCATTGATCGCATCCAATTACCGATCGGTGGTCAAGACGGCGCTGAAGCTACTCCTTGTGTTCGTCGAGTACGCCGAGTGCAATTGCTACGTACTGGTGAGCGCCATTCATGCCGTGGATGCAGCCCAAGGCACACTGCCCTGGACCAACATAATGAGGTAGCCAATCTATCAATAATAACGATCGATCCAATTTGTTCGACTGACTGACATACTTGGATAATTAAATAATTGGCTTATTAAATGATCTCTCTGAAATCTCCTTTTATTTCATCTCAGACTGCTGAAGGACTACGAGAACGCAGATGCCGAGCTGGTGATCTATGCAACCTCCCTAATCAATAAGACGCTCGCCGGACTCACTGAGCAAGATAGTTTCTATGACGAAAGCGACCTGCTGGAGCAGCAGGGCATGGAGACAGTTATTCAACGTTACATGTCCAAGCCAGGCACAGATCTTGATCTGCTCGATCAGCTTCAGCTGTACGAAGCAGTTTTAAAGTAAGCAAAGGCACTCCCTAACTAACCCTTTAAACCACGACCAGAATCTCTTATTAATCTTGCGCTGTTTTACTCACAGATTCGAGGACGGAGAGTCGGATGGACAACGCTTGCCGCAGAATTCGCTGCGTAAGACACAACGCTATAGACCAGGAGCCAACACGACAGAAAGACGCAAGTCACGACGCCACAGCACGGACAATAGTCCAGCGCCCTTGATGAAGGTGCTGCCCACGACGGTGCTCTGCATGACACCCACACAGGCCACCCTGGATGAGGACGACAGTTCCGGCTCCACAAACTCCACAGAGTTCAGTGGTGGACTATTCCAGGAGAAGAAGCGTAAGCACAGAATCAATCCCCGTTGAGAGGAGGTGATAATTATAAATCTTCTTGGGTAGCACGTGATGGAGCTGGCGTGACGCCGGGATTGAGACGGCGTCGGGAGCGCGCCGAGCGGCACAAGAGCTTCCTCAAAGAACAGGAGGAGGCAGCAGCCAATGGAATATTCGCAGCACGGGAGCTACGTGAGAGCTACGGTATGTATTTTGGATGCACTCGATCATTGCTTCTCGGCAAAGCTGCTTTTTGAACCAAAACTAACTATGATTCTCTCTCCATGCTAATCGCTGTCTCTATGTGTTGTCTCATTGTCACCTGCTGATCATGCGCTAACCAAAAACAAAACCAAAACCAAACAAATATATCACCCAAATGTCACCCGCAAAAGGCCAAATCGTAACTGCCATTCCCGCAACCATTCAAAGCGGCGACAGTCCGCCGCAATCTTTGCAACCTGAGCTGCCTCTGTCTCCATCTCCGCCCACGCCCTGCAATATAATCAGCAACAACTCCTGTCAGAATAACAATTACACCCACAACAACAATATCAACATCAGTATCTCCAACAACACCACCACGAACAACAACAACAACAACAACAACAACAACAACAACAGCAGCAGCATAAACAACATCAACAATATCAACAACAATAGCAACATCATCGGCATCAGCAACAGCAACAGCAACAGCAACAGCAACAGCAATAGCAATAACAACAGCAATAACAACAGCAATAACCACAGCAACAACATCAACAACAACAACAATAACATCAACAACAACAACAACAATAACCACATTGACACGCCCAACAATAGTTTATTGCTGAGCCCCACAAAGCAACTGCTAAGTGGCAGCCACAGCATCTCCATCATCAACAACAGCTTTGACAAGGCCAACAACAATACCAACAATCAGAATGAGTTCCTTACCAAAAAGAACCTCTTTCGGGAGCGCAACGCAACTGTGATCAACGGCATAATGAAGAACATACAGCAGACGGACAGTGCCTACAAAAAGTATGAGAACGATGCCAATCGACTGATCAATTATTACACACAATCGCCGAAGCATCAATCGACTGCACAGGATGTGCTCAGTCCCAAGAAACCGCTAAATGGCAATGGCTTTGATTTCGTGGCCACAAGCTCCACTCCACTGAAAGTGGAGCCAGTGCCCACACCTGAACCCCCAAGTCCCATACATACATATAAACCAATGGCCATCGAGCCATTGGCGTCAATGCAGCCACCGCTAACGCCACCACCGCCGCCTCCACCACCACCACCACCGCCAGGCTGGCTGCATCCCTACACAGCCAACAATTTTACCACAACGCCAAATCCAGCTAAGACCCTAACCAGTACTAACCCAGAACCGCCTCAGCGAACCATGGACACCACAGGTAGGTGCAGCTTCCAAAACTGTTGCATACTTTTATGTGCTGCCACACAAACGATCATCGTACAGCTGCTGCATAACTTTGTACGCCATTCTCAGTGTTCTTTTCGCCTTGAGCTGCCAGTCAGTTGAGTTTTAATTAATGTGTGTGTGTGTGTGTGTTTTTTTTTTTTTTTTTTTATATATACTTTCTGCAGATCTGGAGGACAAAGATATGCTGTCGCAGCTGAAACGTGATCATACGGTCAAGGATCTGACACAGAAACTAAGCAATCTGCCCAGCAGTCCCACACAGGAACCAGGAAGTCGGGCGGCAGTCGTTGGTGATATGTCGGGTCTGATATCAAAAGCCAAAGAGGGGCTTGCCAAGAGCAAGAGCAAAGGTGAAATATCGCGGTAAGTGGACACACTCTCCATATCAGTACACTGGCCATTGCCTAATCAGAAACCAAAAGCTGTATTTATAGACCAAACCTCTCGGTCTTAAATCCACAAGTTAAACAACTTGATGGTTTCTAGGGAATATTCCGAATAGGGGCCCTTGAGGAGTGTTTGGCGTATTGCGAGATACTTGAGTAAGGGAAATTGAAAACAGCATTGAAATTATGTTCTTTTATGTTATCCTGAGGTCATTTATTGAGTCAAACGTTTACACTTTTTAGAAGAAATATTTAAGCGTACTTGGGGGCGTACTTCTCATAGGTGGCGATGTAGGCGGCCTTGGCGGCATCCTGGGACATGCCCTTGTGCTTGTTCCATGCATTCCACTTGGCCTTGCCCTTCAGGTCCAATGCGCCGGGCTCGGCGGAGTTGTTGTCGCCAGCGGTGGCCTGCTTGTAGAGACCGTAGAATTCCAAGAACTCATCGTTGGTTGGAGTCTTGGTGAATGTCTTGGCTTTCTCGGCGGCGGTGTTGAACTGGACAAAACACAAGAAAAAAAAAAGGGTTTTTTTTAAATATCCGTGCTAGAACATGGACGAGTGTGGAGAGCTGCTTTCCTTTCCAGTACTTACATCCATGTTGTCTTTTGCTTCAATCGATATTGAGTGCTGATTGGGGATCGCCGCGGGTCTTATATACTAGACCCCAACCGCTGATAGCGATTTACGACAAGCCCATATCGATATCGATATGCGTCTGTAGATGTGATAAGCCTTGGGCTATGTTTGCAAGGCTTGTCATGTCCACGTCGGAGGCGGCAATATAAAAAAGAAAACTTTAATTGCCAATTTTATAAACGTGGCTATCAAAGGTCCCCACCAAGTTACGTCAACAGTGCGGCTGAGTAATCAAGAGAACAGATCGCTTCTTTTAAAAGACTTTTATTTGATTAACATCGGAGTTAGGATAGAATTAACGGAGGGCTTAGCTTGAGCCTATGGAACTTATGTGTATTTGGGGGCGTACTTCTCATAGAGAGCAACGTAAGCGGCCTTGGCGGCATCCGTGGACATGCCCTTGCGGCTCAGCCAGGCGGCATACTTGGCCGAACCCTCGGCGTCGGACGCATCGGGCTTCTCGATGTCGATGTCACCGGAGTGCACCTGCTTGTAGAGGCCATAGAACTCCAGGTAGACCTCGGTGGGGGGCTTGTGGCTGAAGGTCTTAGATTTTTCGCAAATTTCTTCAAACTAAAGGAAAATCAAAAATCGGGAAAATGAGAAGTGCTTGTTAAGTAATTCTGAGTACCTCGCGGCTCAAGGGTTTTATGATCCACAACTCCCTCCTCTACTTACATTCATTTTGTCTCGGATTTATTGAAAGACTATGATTTGTAGTGTCCAACACGCGCCTTTTATACACCCCACGGGCAATATAATTAAATCTTATCACTTTTTGAACTTCAATCGTAAGGCAACAATTAGTTGTATTAGTAGAAAAAATAAAACAGAAAAAAAAATAAAAAATAAACTAAAAAGAGCAAAGAGGCGCTGGTTTTGCGATTTGCGGATTTTGCGTTTTATAACTTTTATTTCGGACAAGTCTGTGGCAGACTTTAATCTAGAAGAAAGTGCGGAAAAGCTAGTGTACTTTTAATTGACATCCGAGAAATCGGTTTTGGGCAATATAAAAGTATCTCAAGTCTCGCGTGTTCCTTTTTTTATTTCTATTTTTACTGTCGTCATAGTTGGTTATCTTGCTACCAGGTGAAATTATTGATAGCGTTTATTGGCCATATACGATTGGGGGCAGGCCATAATCCGGCAATCGAACAATGCAAACCATTAAGGTACACTCAATGTCATTTTGCCACCCAACATTTTGGTGGGGGGTGGAGGGGGAGAGTAAGAGTAAGGGAAGGCGATTGGCAGCAGACGAAGATGGAGTGGGTGGTGGATAAGGCGATGGATGGGATGTTGGAGAGGGCGATGGAGTGGGTGGTGGATAGAACGATGGGTAGGGTGTGTTAGAGAGGCGATGAAGTGGCTGAAGGGGGGTGGAGGATTAATAAACACAATCATTGTGATTATTTGTGTGCACTTTGTAATGTCCTCCTATCTGTTTATCAACTGCTCCAATCGCACAGTTCATCGAGCGTCGATCAGGAACTGAAAAAGGTAGAGCCGAAGAAATCGGAAAATGAGCTCCACTGGGAGGAGCTGGTACGCAATATGACGCGACCACTGAAACTATGTGATCTGGACTTCACCGACTTGCACTCGGATGATGAAAAGGATGTGCTCGCTCCACGTGGTCTCGGCGCCGGCATACCGCCACCTCCGCCACCCCTGGCTGGCGGCATGGTCATGCCTCCCCCAATTATGCCGCCTTGCGTGGCTCCACCGCCCATGTTCAGCTATGGAACCTATGGAGCAGGCAGTCTTACCAACAGTGTCAATAGTTCACTCAATGGTTCCGTGAACGGGGAGCTGGCCAATGGCAATAACACAATCAAAAAGAACAAGAAGACGGTGAGTGGAAGAAAGAGAGAGAGAGAGAGAGAGAGAGAGAGAGAAAGGGATTAATAATATTTTAAATCTTTCTACAGGTCAAGCTCTTCTGGAAGGAAGTGCGCGAGGACATGATTGCTCAGGTGATAGGTAAGACCATTTGGGATGAGTTACCCGATGCCAATGTGGACACACAGAAGCTCGAGCATCTCTTTGAGTCGCGGGCCAAAGACTTGATGATCAAGGTGAGCATAGCGGGTATATCCCTTATATAATTGGGGAGCAATCCCCGGCCAAGTGTGTATCGGAGTATATTGGCACGAGGTTTTCCAAATCGATCCAAATCGGGTCTTGACAGTGTCTCAAGTGTGAAAAAGTGAAGATATGTTTTATACCTTTTAGTTTTTAGTTTAAACGTTGCATAACAAAAAAAAAAACACTTGCGAATGATATTTGTATTCTCTTCCCATTTATTTCTGGACATGATTAATAATTTTCTATATGTCAACGGTCTGTTTGCGGATTTATCTACCATAAATGTTGTGCTAAACACAAATATATAAATTTCTCACATAATTAAAATGTTTCCAAATGTTTTAGGAGGTGAGTGCCATGTTTTAATTTTTTTTTTTTTCTTTACTTTCCGTTAACTCTCTGTGTCTCACTCTCTATCTCTCTCTCTCTCTCTCTCACTCTGTATATCTATCTGTCTCTCTCACTCTGTATCTCTCTCTCTCTCTCTCACTCTCACTCTCACTATCTGTATTTCTGTTTCCTACTCTCTCACACTCAACTTAAGTGTTTGGTCTCTATCTCTCTCTCAGTTTCATGTCACATTTCACGTTTGGTGTTGGCTCTTAATGTACTTCCCACCCCCACCCCCACCCACACACCTACAAAAAACACACTGATACACACCCAGCCCCGTAGAATCCCGTAGATACCTCCCGCACAACACACACCCACACACCCACACCCACACCCACACCACACACACACTTACACACGCAGCAACCAAATACAGCCTCCTCCAATATACAAATTTAGTCTAGTCCTTCATTTGCCCCTCTTCTCTCTTCTTCTGTTCCTAACATCGTCCTTGGTCCTCAAGAGAAACTCTGAGATTTAATTGTGCGCACTTCCCGTTCCCCGTTCCCCCATGACATGATCACTTGATCGCCAACTCCACCCCAACGAAAATTGCTAATCGTCTCTTTCGGGTCGCGCTTTCCAGAAACAACAAGACATGAACAAGACCAAAGAGATCATCGTGCTGGACCACAAGCGCTCCAATGCCATCAACATAGCAATCACCAAGCTGCCACCGCCACGTGCCATCAAGACGGCTATCCTGAAGATGGACGCCACTGTGGTCACCAGGGAAGGCATCGACAAGCTGCTGAATATGTTGCCCACGGACGAGGAGCGCGGAAAGATTCAGGAGGCACAGATGTCCAATCCGGAGCTGCCGCTGGGCAGTGCTGAGCAGTTCCTCCTGACACTGGCCTCCATTTCGGAGCTGGGCGCACGCCTAAAGCTCTGGGCCTTCAGACTTGACTTTGACAACAGCGAGGTAAGTTCCGAGTACTCAAAGGACTCTACGGCTATTATCTAATGGTTTCCCTGTTGCAGAAAGAGATTGCCGATCCGCTGATGGATCTGAAGCATGGCATTGAGATTCTGCGCCATAATCGCACCTTCCGCTGCATCCTCTCGACCTTGCTCTCAGTGGGCATCTTTCTGAATGGGGCACCTGTGAAGGGCTTCCAAATTGAGTATCTGGCAAAGGTGCCCGAGGTGAAGGACACTGTGCACAAGCACTCGCTGCTGCACCATCTATGCCACATGGTTATGGAGTCGAGCAGCGATACGACCGACCTCTACTCGGAGATCGGACCCATAACGCGTGCCTCAAAGGCTGACTTCACGGACCTGGCACACAACTTAACCCAACTGGAATCGGAGTGCAAGGCGTCCTGGGATCGCCTTAAGCTCATTGCTAAGCACGACTGTCCGCCACAGCTGAAGCAGAAACTCGTGGACTTCCTTGCCGACTGTGCCGAACGAATCATCATCCTGCAAATTGTCCATCGCCGCGTGATGAATCGCTACCGAAAGTTTCTGCTCTGGCTGGGCATGCCCCAGCACAGTGTGTCCGAGTCGAAGCCCAACGAGTTCTGCCGCACGCTCTCCGAGTTCGCGCTGGAGTATCGCACGACCAGAGAGCGTGTCATGCAGCAGCTGGAGAAGAAGGCCAATCATCGGGAGCGCAACAAGACGCGTGGCAAACTGATCATTGACATGGGCAAATTCAAGACCAAAGAAGATGTCGCCGATGCGGAATTGAAGTGAGTTCCCTTCTTTACGGAACCCCTGATCCTCTCAGTACTAACTGCATCCTTTGTAGGCAACTCCTGGGAACTCCCAGCGCAGATCAGACTGATGGCACGCTCACCTGGCGGCGACGCCGCACCGAGCTTCTGCGCTCCCCCATTACCCGACAGAGCGAGGAGCAACTCACCGATGGTGATGATGAAATACTTGAATCTCTCGTGAAGACCGCCACAAAGGCGCTGGGAACGCGCACCACGCCCAGGGAACGAAAACGAACGCGTAACGCGGATCGCAAGTCCTGTAAGTTGTCACTTGTCACGCCCACTTGCCCACACGCCCTTTTCCCGTTCTCTCTCTCTCTCTCTCTCTCTCCCTCTTTCTCTTTCTCTCTCTTTCTCTCTCACTCTCTGCCAGTTTTGGCAAATGTCAATTTTAATAAAGGTGTTGGTTTATCTTTTGGAACACACGCAGCGCGCTATGTTTAGTACCGTTAGCTGGCTCCACACACGCTCCAAGCTCCACGTTTCACGCCCACACACACACTTACAAACACACACACACCAGCAAGAAGAGCACACACAAAGGTGCAAGACTTCATATTGAGTTGAATAGAAATGATCGAGAAGTTATTTACTCACACACAAATACTCATACTCATACTCAAGCACACACACACACACACACACACACACACATGCACACACACATACACATACACAGATAAAAATAATATATTCACTTACACTAAGAAATTTGAAATTGACATAACGAAGCGCTGATTAAAAGACACTCCGTACTTAAACCATCGAAATATAAGCAAAGCCCTAGCGCCACCCTCAGCTTCCGCCCCCACCAGCAACCCCACCCACAACCTCTCCAGCCCGTAACAGCTTTGGAAATTTTCAGTTTTTGCTAGCTTACCAATCGGTTGCCTATATTGGGTTTTAATTTTGTGTTTTCTTACCATTAACGCACCCAACAACACCAACCAACCAATCAATCAACCAACCAATCAATCAACCAACCAATCAATCAACCAATCAATCAATTACCGATTACCGATTACCGATTACTGATACTGAAGTGAAGCGCAGCCGCACGCGCGAGGGATTCACAGTTGAAAGAGCACCATCGCCATAGAAAGTGTAGCTGTTACGTAGCCGTTACGTAATCGTTACTTTTAGCGCTACCGTTACGGTTACCGTTATTGTTACAGTTACCGTTACCGTTACCGTTACCGTTACCACAAAGAACAGCCAACTGTTTTTTTAGGCTTCCACCTTTTTGGTTAGTGTTGAAATTGTATTGAAATTCGTACACATACAATTTATATATTAATCCCGATTTTGATTTTCAATTCGATTCTTTTGGTTTTGTTTTTGTTTTTGATTTTGATTTTGATTTTGATTTTGCTTTTGATTTGAAATTGGATTGCTTTTGATTTTGTAATGATTTTGTTATAATTTTGCTCTCGATTTTATTTCTAATTAAACTATGACTTAATTTTTATTTGTTTTTGATTTTGATTTTGATTTTGATTTTGCTTTTGGTTTGAAATTGGATTGCTTTTGATTTTGTAATGATTTTGTTATAATTTTGCTCTCGATTTTATTTCTAATTAAACTATGACTTAATTTTTATTTGTTTTTGATTTTGATTTTGATTTTAATTTTGCTTTTGATTTGAAATTGGATTGCTTTTGATTTTGTTAGGATTTTGGTGTTGATTTTATTTCTAATTATGATAATTGATATGATAATTATGATTTAATTTCATTTGGTTTTGTCTTTTGTTTTTGATTTTGATTTTGCTTTTGATTTGAAATTGGATTGTTTTTGGATTTGTTTTTGATTTTGTTATGATTTTATTTTTAATTTATTTTTATTTCCAATTATTTTATTTTTCGATTTAATATCATTTTCATATTTAATTTTGCTATGATTTTTTTTGTTTTTGTTATGTTTCTAATTTTGTGTTTGTTTTGGATTTTTTAATTTTGCTATGATTTTTATTATTAATTTCCATTCTGATCTTTAATAACTTTGTTTTTGATTTTATTATAATATTTTTTTATTCTGATTTTTTAAATTTTGTTTAAAGTTTTGGTTTGTTTTTAGTTTAAAGATTGTTTTTGATTTTGGTATTGTTTTCTTTTTCTTTTTTTTTGATTTTGCTCTGATTTTGGTTCTCGTTTGTACATGATCTTTGTTATTTGGCTTATATCTTTATTGTTTTGTTTACATTCACGCCCAGAGATCCATTTACCGTTATCAGCTTTGAAGATTAAATGATATTAAGAAAGATAAGATGATGATATGATGTCTGCAGATGGATCTCGAGGAGATTGTTATGCTTGAAGCGCGCCTGACTCCCGTAAATACCCGAAAGTGTCCTTGGATTGAATAGTTTCGAGGAGTGCATGATTTTAACAGAGTTTCGGAGGGGCAGCAAAGCAAAACTAAAATGCAACTAAAACGCATGGAACGCACCTTTCAGATCCTTTATATCGAAATCTCAGCCCACCACAATGTGTAGTCTTTTAAGTTAAGATCGAGTTTTATTCAGACTTCTGATGATCGATTCGTGTTCTTCCAGTACGTCGGACGCTCAAGAACGGACTCACCGAGGAGGAGAAGCAGCACGTGGCCGCTTTAATTCAAACCTATTAGAGCTAAGGATACGCATCACCGCAACACCGCATCACCGCAATCCCATCCCGAACCCCACGCCCGCCTCCATCATCCTCCACTAGCCTCCAACCTCATCTCAAGTTACCACAAACCACGTCACAAATCGGACATTGCACGCACAGGACTGAAATTGGCGATCTCATGTGCAGCAGCAAAAATGGAAGTAGGAAGAGACCCGTAAGAAATAAGCAGAGAGTGCGACTGGAACTGGAACTAGAACTGGAACTGGAACTGGAACTGGAACTGGAACTAGAACTGGAACAGGAGCATGAACTAAAATTAGTACTGGAACCCGAAGCAAGCGTTGCAATCCATAATCCTTTATACAGGACCCCAAACGACAAGTGCGCAACCCTTTGGCACGCAACAACGAAAAGTCCTTAAATTTCTTTTAGTTTTCCTTTTTTTTTTTTCTCTCTGTTATTTATCCTTTGTTTTTACTTCAGCCAAGTATTAAAATTAATTAAAATTAAAATTAATCAATAATTATTTTAACAGCAAAATTGTATTAATAGCCAAACAATTTACACATTAGAATCGTTCATGTCGTTCATCGCGTTCATCGCGCTCCTCGCGGAACCGAAACTCGACCCCCCTCAAAATTTGTACCGAATCGCAGCAGATTTGTGCTTTCATAATTAACTTCGAATTATACATAATTATATAAATTAGCCTTAAATTACTTACGAAACTAAATAATATAAATATTTATTGTACCAATCAAAAACAAGCGAAGCTCTTCCTCCACCCTCCACTCTCCACTCTCCACCCTTCCCTAGAACCCGTTTGTGCAGGGCTGCTGGACGTAGTCCAGGCAAAAGCCGCGGTTGTCGATGTCGTTGGGCGCCTCCACTCCGTCGGTGTGGAAGTACAAGCGGAATGGACGGACGCTGGCTGCAGGTAATGGGAGTTAATCTAAACCCGCTCCAAGATTTCGTGAAACTCTCTACTTACACTGCACGGTCCTGGCGAGCATGCCCGCCTCGGCGCTGAAGGTGCCGCCGCAGACACGATCCTCGCAGCCGGGCAGTGGGGGAATGCGATCGGCGGAGCGAATGCAGCCAATAAGCAGCCAGTCGCTGATGCAGCTGTTAGGAATGGGCGCCGTCGTCCCGCCGCCACCACCTCCACCCACCATAGTGGCCACTGGATTATTGGAGTTTCCGGATATGGTGAACGAACGGGATCGATTGTTCTCCAGATCCGGACACGCGTTGTACTGAATCCCGCAGAAGTTGCGCTCATTCCTTATACAAATGCTGTAGTCCTGGTTCGACAACTGCCTGCCACCTACCGCGTTGTAGTTGAAGCTGCGGACACGCCCACTGATTGCCGTGTAGTACTGAAGGCAGCCCTGATCCGCCCGACTGATGCTGCCACAGTGGATCTGGGTAATGCGAATGCGCCATAGGCGGGGGAAGCTTCCGCTGGTGATCAGGGAGAGGACGATGGGATTGCTCTGTCCCAGGCCGGCATCAATGTACACTGTTTCAATGGAGGGCCAATAAATTGGAGCTACGACAAGGATCATGCTCTCTGCTCTGGAACTCACTGTGATCTCCTGTGGAACTGCCGCAGATTGTGGGCGTGGGACTGCCTCCGGAGATCAGAAGCTGGTCCTGATTGCATAGGTGGTTGGCAGCCTCTGGCGGCGCTACGGAGAACATATCCAGATCCAGTCGGAGCTGACATATGTCTGGGTGCAGCTTCTGAATTGTGACCTGGCAACTGCCTGTCCCGTCGTACACATCCGGATGGTTAGGATTGACAAAGTACGTGGAGTTTTCCCGAATTATGCCCCCGCAAGTTTGAAGAACTGAAAAGGATAAAAATTATTTTTTATTTTTTTAATTTCATCCCAATTTAAAATTTTTCATATTCCTTTTTTAAGTGGGCAACCGAAAGGAGGAGCAGTGAGGAGGTGAGTCTCAGGACCAAAGGCAGCCCCCTCCCCAATCCTTCACAGTTATTTTCGAATCGAAGGACACAAAAGTTTAATTTATTTTTCGCTTGGAAGCACACAGGTGACTAACACACATACACACACGCACACACACACACACACACACATTTATAGTTTACGTTCCTTCAGGTGACACTTTTTTATTCAATTTTAATTAGCCTCCAGGTAAATTGATCAAAGTTCCAAAACTGCCAGTGGAGAAAAACTGCAGTTTATCTCTCGACGTAGCAATTAATTAATTTTAATTAAATTAATTAAGGTGAAAACACAATGTGAACTTCTAAGCGACTTTTAGTAATTAATTAATTTTCGCACTGCTTTCACTTTTCTTCACGAACTGAAGCCGTACAACTTTTTACGGAACTTTCACCTTCCGACAATTTGTCAGTTTTTTTTGGGTTGTAGAAAATAAAAAAAAAAAAATTATCCGATGGTTTGCTGTGCGTTCCCGATCCTTGGCTGCGGAGATGAGGAAGTGAGAGGCTGCGGGAGACTTACATATGCAGCAGACGCCGTAGCCACCGCCGCACGGACCTGCGGGTATCCCGTTGCGAAGCAGACAGTCCTTGCTGGGTATGCAGTTGCCCTGCTCCCCGGATGGGGCCGAGCAGCTGCTCTGTCCGACGGGCACCAGCGCGAACATGGGTAGAACTGCGAAAGGCGAAACCAATTGTTCAATATGACAGTCATTCACATCCAATGGCAATGAGCACACCCACACTTGGACTCGCGCTGACGCGGAGTTGGCGCTAGCCATCGACTGCCGAAGATCAGGTCACGCCAGTCGTTGGAGTTGCTTCTCGCGGGCACCTTACACGCACCCAGGACCAAGGCACAGCACATAACGATCCCGCCCAAGTGCACCCCTAGACTTCCCATTGTTGTGAACGTTTCTTGGAACTGCGCTGCGATGCGATGCAATGCGATGCGATGCGATGCGCTGCGTGGAGACTCGAGATGCGCACGCGTCACTCCCTGGCAGTCTAATGACAGGCAGTTCCATCGAGGCGACAATTTATTCGAGTCGCGTTTGGAAAAAGGTTTAATGACCGCAATTTTCTGACGCTTTGCGCTTTTCAGTTTTGGGAAAGAAAAAACCATCAGAGATCTGAAAATTTATCCAAATATTAATTGCAATAACAAAACACGGCACCAAAAACAATTAGATGCGCCACCACCACCACCACCAGCGACACCACCGACACCACCGACACCGCCGACACCGAAAGCTCCGCCACTGCAGTCAATGGCATTGCGGGTGCCAGAGGGTGCTTTTGGGTGGATGTGGGTGGTTGCGGCTGGCAGGGGCTATCATGGGGCGGTGCCAGCGGTATGTGAGCTGCTGCTGCTGCCGCTTTGTGTGTGTGTGTGTGTGTGTGTGTGTGTGTGTGTTGGTGTGCGATGGTGTGCGATTGTGTGTGTTGCGGGCCATATCCCTATATAATACGAACATTTCACGTTCCGTCAACGTTTGTGTCGTGCTTCCTGTTGCGAATTTGTTTTCCACACCTTCGCCTCCATTAAATGTTGGGCAAGGCCCATCAAAAATTATAAATTAAAAAATTCAAAAGCACAAAGCAAAAATTCGAGCGTGAAAGTGCAGACGTATCCATTGCGACATACCAGAAAAAATAATCATCTCATCTACATACGCACACTCACTCACACACACACACACACACACACGCATAGTTACGCACATTCATATGTGGGAAGCATGGGAGCTTTATCATTGGAGCCAAACCAAAAATAATACATTTAACGTCATTGCCTCAGGTACATAAATAATTTGATAAAAGCTGCGCCCAAATTGGGTCAATGTTAGCAATTGTTGTGCACAACAAACAAACACCCATGCGCTGGCCATTATCGAGATTGTGTTTGGGAAACAACTTCTTGAGCCTCTCCAGATCCCCGAGCTCAGTGCTGCCCAAGGCCCACCCTTGCCCGCAGCCGCAGACGCAGACGCAGACGCAGCCATAGCCACAGGTGCGATAAGCATTTTATTTACAACAATTCTAATCCCCCTCTCCGGACTAATTACCCCTCCCCACCCCTCCCACACACACACACTAAGTCATCCGCCAAGTCCAACTGTTTGTCCAGAGATTTCGTTTATGGCGCTTGCAGATCCACGCGAATTGCCTCAAGGTTATTTCTGCGTGGACTTCAAACCGGAACTTGATACAATTAACAGTTACAGTTACACCTCAGTTCTCTCTATAGAAACTATTCCAATTTTCAGAAGAAGCTCCCCAGAAACAGGTTATCCTGCCAGATACTCCTGTCCGATCCTTCCGTCAGATCCTCCTCTTAGCTCTTCTTCCTCTTATGATTTGACACATTTTGAGTTCTATGAATTGTTAATAAGTTACAAATATATAGTGTATGTTTGTGTGTGTGTGTATCCCTACATATATAAATATATGCATATATATGTAATATATACATATATAAAAATTCAATTTGTAAATTAATTTATTCTTTTAGCTTTGATCTTTAATTTTCATCATATGTTTTCCTTTATTCGTATAGAGTAGACTTAAGTAGTATATATATATAATAATATATATATGTTGTATGTTTATATATATATATATAATATATATATATATATATATATGGAGTATATCCTTTCTTCTTAAGCTCAAATTAACCTTCTTCAAAATAATCCAAGAAAGAAAACTGAAATCTTCAGTATATATAATATACACTATATATATTGTATGCATTATATATACTACACATATTCTATATAGTCTATATAGTAAATATATTAAACTGATTAATCTGTGAGCGGATCAAGTCTCTCCCTAAGATCAACAAATAGCCAGTCTTTGGGCTTGGATGCAGTTTGGTATACGCAGCTTGAAAAAGGTTTCCCTTAGAGCTGAGATATTTCGTTCCAAGGAGTCAATCTCAGTCTTTGTCTTCACCATGTGCTGGTATTAGTTATATTTCGATAGCTTCGATAACTTCGATAGTCTTAAAAGTCTCGATTGTTTCCACAGCTTCGTGATAAAAGCACCTTCCAGGTATTCGGTTGATGTCTCTATACGATCGCAAAGTAAAGAAACACACATGATCCCCCATTTTAATCTATTGTGTGTGTGTGTATGTGTGTGTGTGTGTGTGTGAATGTGTGTAAGATTGTGCTTGTGTGCTTAGGGTATCCCCAAGTCGAGGAGGCTTATCCACAAAGCATAAGCCGATACACGTGTATTTCAAGTGCTTTGGAGATAGCAGCGAGGCGTAACTTTGGGGAGGGAAATAAGGAAATATAATATAATTGTAATAAAATAATAATATTATTATAGTGGAATTATAATATTATAATAATAATATGAATACTTTTATCTTTGAATGTGTTTCACATAATTTTATTGGGGCTTCGTTTAGAAAAAAGTTGCTGAAGTAAGAGGTATTTTGAATATGGTAGGAATCGCTGGTTAGGCACTTGGGGCCGGAGATGGTTTGTCGCACTCGTATTTGCCGTTGGGTAGGTTGCACTCCTTTACACAGAAATCGCCGGAGTTGATGGCGCAGAAGGTGCCGGCGGGGCAATGGCTGATGGAGTCCTCTATCAAGTTGGAGCCATCGCACATGTGGAATGTGGTGCGGCTTGTGCAGACGAACATTTGGCTGCCATCGCAGGTCTTGCAGTCGGCGTCCTGGTCACCACAATATGGCTTGCCCATCTTGGTGCAATGGTCGGCCAGGTCGGAGCAGAACTTGCCTTCGGGGCACTGCAAGTACCCGTCCAGGGGGATCTGGTTGACGCACACCTTGAAGTGGGTGGCGTTGGTGCAGGCGATGTTATTCTTCAAGCACGAGCCACAGGACTGTGACAAGATTGTGCCCAACATGGAGCACAAGACCAGTGCGAGGATCTGGAATGGGTTGCGGGGTGGATGAGACACATTGGATGATTGGATCTTCACCAGAAGCAGAAGCTCTTACCAAGTTCCTAAGACTCTTTGTCTGCTGCATTTTCAGTGTTAAGTGCTTGACGAGTGGATACCGAGCTAATAATGACAACTCTCAATCCCTGCCGCACTTTTATATCATCTCCGAGGAGAAGCTCCCAATCCAAAGAAGATGAGTTCCAGATGAACGCCAGTAATTGATAATGATGAGAGGATGAGATAAAAGATGGAACTTTATTTTTATGTTGGGCTTAGCGTTGCGCAAACAACGATGTTTATCCAAGAGATGATATTCCGAGAATTCTCAGTGGCTCCACGCCGGAGCAGTCAGAACAGTAGCCAAGATATTTATGGATGCCACAGCATTGAGAGATAGTGCGGCCATAAAGATTAGTCGGAGTGGAGAGCATTTATAAGGAATGGTCACAAGATCCATCCACTTCAATCACAAACCAGAAATGTTGAAGCTTCCACGCCTCGGACTGTTCGTGCTCTTGGCGGCTCTGCTCCACTCGGCATCATTCGTGGATGCCACCTGTGGGCATTGCTACCGCGCCCACACTTGCGTGTCCCACAACACCTTCCAGATCTGCCATGACGGTAAGCTTGACTCGACACGGATATGTGTCCACGTGTCCTGACGTGCTGCATCGCGATCTAATCGGAATACTTTACCAGGCATTCCATCCACCAATCAAACCTACGCCTGTCCCCCGGCAACACCTGTTTGTACGCAATACGGAGAAATTTGTTCGCGGGAGCCCGCGGTGGCGGCCTGTGGTGATACCTCCAAGTGCTCTAAGTGTGAGAATGGTGCAATTTACGCCTGTACCTCACAGACATCCTTTGGCTTCTGCAATGGCGATGAGCTGCTCCCAGCACGTCAGACATGTCCTCCCAACTGGACCTGCAGCATCTCGAGCGCTGCTAATGGGAGTCCTTGTGTTCTCGAATGTAACCCACAGCCCTCCAATACCTGTGACAGACTCTCAGAGTCTGAACCTGTCGTCCCCACTGAACCTGTCGTCCCCACTGAACCTGTCGTCCCCACTGAACCTGTCGTCCCCACTGAACCTGTCGTCCCCACTGAACCGACTCCACCAAGCTCATTCGATCCAATAGCATTCTGCCAGAACATTCAGGTGGCTGGACTTTATGCTATACCCGACGATACAGTGTGCACCAGGTAATCTGCCCGATGATCACTGATCTCTGCTGTTCACTAACCTCCCTCCCTCCCTCTTGCCCACAGCTACGTCTACTGCGTCTACAGGGCTAAGGCCTGGACTGGAACCATTCGATCTTGTCGCGAGGACTTGCCCTATTTCCATGCCGAGTCATCCTGCGGTACAGTTAAGCCGTCCCTTCCCGGCTGCCTGTAGCCCACTCGATTCTATATCCGATCCGATCCGATCCTGTAACTTTTATTCCCAACTATTCAATTAAAAATCGGTTTTTTATTTACTTATTATTTCACTTGTCTCTTGGATTACTTCGGGTTGCTCCGACGACACATATCTAATGTATCGAACATCGACAGTCCTTGAGATGTCTCTTTCGGACTTCTAGACATTCCCTGCGATCCTTGACCTCCACATCTGTAAGTGGAGTCGCCATTCAGAGAATAGCCCCTAGAAACCATTGTATTTAAATTCGCATTATCAAGGGGCAAATTGCTTTTATGCTGAGATCATAAAGACGAGCAGCCAATTGGCTGGAAAGCCAAATAGTTGGCCGGAGTAAATAGCATAATCAGAGAGCAAATTTGCAGAGTTGATAAAAAGACAAACACAAACAAACGTCAGTGGGCAAAAATCATGTTTATAGCTCGGTAGCCACGGGATGGGCGTTAGTAGGCACAGAGCCTTGAGAGCGTGTGGAACAGTTTTCAGACGAGGATAAAACATCCTTTTATTTTTGGAAACGACTTTAAATATGGCATGCACTGGTGCACAACTTTACGGATTGGTGAGTTTATTTATGCAGCCTCCAAATGGAATCAAACTCTCACAGCCATCCACCCAAAGCTTATCCTGGCCGTAGGAGTAGGACGTGTCCTCTCCGCATGCAATGTGTGCCAGACAAATCAGGCCGCCTGCATCAACTCGACGTCGTTTTATTTGTGCTATGGAGGTGGGTACCCCTAACACCTGTAACGCAAGTAACACCTGCAAATATCAATGGTACTCATTGTTCGCATTAGACGGAACGCCCCACACGGAGGAGCTCTACACGTGCCTGGCGGGCTTCCAGTGCAGCGACAGGACTGCCATTTGCATCCAGAAGACGGCGCAGCGACCCCCCAGCTGTGGGGACACAAGCAAATGCAGAGCTTGCAGTGCTCATAGGAACTACAAGTTTGCCTGCCATAGCAGAACCATTTTCCAGATGTGCTATGGTGCCATCCATCCGACAGGACCGTTTGGCTATTGTCCCGAAGGCAAAGTATGCGATGCCGCCAGTGATGAGATCTGTGTGCCTGAGAAGGCGGACCAAGTGCTGACCTGTGACATGAATGATGAATTGGTGGACACAAGGACCACGGAGAAGTCCACCGATACCACGACCGAGAGCACCACCACCAATATCCCTGGCACAGCGGAGGAGGTCTGTCAGCAAGCGGGTACGAGGGGTCTCTTTGAGACATCTCCCCGAGACCCGACCTGCCAACGGTTTGCATCAGTCTGACATAACTTTCCCCTCAAGTTTATTTCAAGAGCTTTGATCATTACAGTTACATCAGTTGCTTCTATCTGGGTGAAGTTCTCCGAGCCACGGAATACACTTGTCCGGCCATCTCCTACTTCCATGAAGAGGGCCAACGGTGCAGCACCTCCAGACCCAAAAACTGTATTCAAATTCCGTAATTAAATTTGTATGATAAGTGTAGTTGGCTGTCATTTCAACTGGACTCCATTCAGGCTCAAGCTGGCCACCGTCCGGGAGCACGTGGCGGGCAACTCGGAGACACACCTCTTGCTTGAGCTGCTGTAGTATAAATCACCCGGGCAGGTGTACCTCTTTCCACGCCAGCTGCCGTTCAATACGAAGCAGTAAATGTACTGACGACAGGTGGTGCTGGGATTGGTGCCCACTGGGAAGTAGTCCTCGGCCTGCATCTTGACGCAAAAGGCTGCCGGGTTGTTGGTCGTCGGGGCCGCAGTTGTGGTCGTTGTGGTGGCGACTGAGCTGTAACATGTGGCAGGCAGAGACTCCACACACAGGGCTGAGCTCCGGCTGAAGTACAACTTTTCGGGACACGTATATTTGTGGCCATTCCATTTGCCGTTCAGCAAGAAACACTCAATGTATTGGCGACAAGTCGTCTCGGCGACGTCTCCCACCGCGAACCGACCCTGTGACCGCACAGCGAGGCAATAGGCGGACGCATCGCTCGTCGATGGAGGAGCTACAGTGGTCGTTATCGGGGCTCTTGTCGGAGTTGTAGTTGGATTGGGAGTTGGGCCTGATGTTGGAGCCGCTGTGTTTGGGTTGGTGGGCGTTGGGGTATCATCTGCATATGAACAGGTTGGCATGACCCTCGGCTTCAGTCCACATATCTCGTCATTGTTTCTATTGCACACGTATCCTTCGCCACAGTAGCCAATCGAGTTCTGAGGCGTGTCCGTGCCCAGGCACAGAGCAAAGCTCTGGGTTCCTGTGCAGGCAAACGTTTTGGAACTATCGCATTTCTTGCAGTCCTGACAAGCGGCCCATTGTCCTGCTGCAGACGGCCGACAGACAACTCCGCCGGCTCCATTCACACACACGTATCCCGGCGGACAGCTAAAGGGCGCTCCAACAGGCACATAGTCATTATCACAGGCCTGGGTTTGGTTGATGGAGTAGCAGGCCATCTTGTTGATGATACTGCAGACATTGCATGTCGCCCCAACAGCTGCCACGTAGCTCACCACCAGGAGAAAGCTCCCCAAAAGTTGAACTCCATTCGTAGACATTACCTTTACTTTCCGCTGACTGTTGGCTGTGGGCTGTGGGCTGTAGGCTGTGGGCTGTGGGCTGTGGGCTGTTAGCTGCGGGCTACTGGCTGAGTGAAGCAGTCGTCATGCTTAAATATCATTTTCGGCAACAACCTGCGGATTAACCTTGGGTCTAACCAACTGTGTTGGTCTAGCCCCAATTCTGATAAGAGCGCCGACCTAGTTCTGGCTGCGAAGGCAGCTGCATACTTTGGGGCATCGTTCTAACGCTTCAACAGTCCCAACGCCCCCAACGCCTCAGTGACTTAAACGCCTCTGCAGATGCAACACCCATCGTGTTATCAGGTGATAATTAAGATAATATAAAAGATGCAATCTTCTCCTTCTCCCTCTTTCGTTAACGGCTGTTGTCTTTTCAGAGAGATTAGGATTCACGGCACTTACTGACGGATATAAAAGAGCAATTGCATCGGTACTGCAGCTATTAGTCAAGATGTTTCGACATTTGTTGGTTCTGCTCGGGATTGGATCCGGAATCGGTCTACTCGGCTGCCAGGCAGCTTGCAACACTTGCTCCTCGGCCAGCAATGTTGCCTGCATCTCGTCTACGCAGTTTCAGTTCTGCTCCAACGATCGTCTCATTGGACCCGTAAATAGCTGTCCGCCGGACTACGTTTGCACCGACGGGGCAGTCATTTGTCAGGAGAAAGACGCTGTCGGATCCTGTGATTCCTGCGGCAAGTGCAATGAACAGAAAACCTTTGCCTGCCTTGAAGCTCGCAATTTTCCCTTTGACTGGGCACCAACACTCCTTCGGGCATCGTCGGCGCTTGTAGTCCCGACCAGGTGTGCAACCAAGATATTCCAACCAATTGTGGAAGTGCCAAAGCTGCATCTTGCCCAAATGACGGACTTGAATCCACTACATCCGCTGGAACTAACCCTACAAACGACCCTACGGAGGCTCCCACAGAACGTCCCACAGAGCGTCCTACGGCGCGTCCCACAGAGCGTCCCACAGAGCGTCCCACAGAGGGTCCCACAGAGCGTCCCACAGAGCGTCCCGTGGAGACTACCACAGAGTGTCCCGTTGACACGACCGAAACTACCACGAGGGAGGGGGATCTAAACGAATTCTGCGACAATAATTCCTTCATCTTCTCATCGAATCATGCGATTCCCGGTGATACGGATTGCGCCAGGTGATATTTTACTTTGAGTGATTTATCCTTCAGACTTTATAACTTAATGTCCTCCCTACAGTTACATCTACTGTACGAAGCCTCTGTTCTCGTGGAAGGGTAGCTTCAAGGATTGTACCAAGTCGAATACCTATTTCAGTGGCAAAAAATCCCGTTGCGGTAAAACTAGATATACCCTCCCGGGATGTCTTTAACACTTTCTCGGTTCCTTAGAATTTGTACTTGCGATTTTAAAATGTATTAATTATAATATTAAATAAATACATGTGAACTATTACAATACATATATCCTAATTCCAGCCAATTTTGAGCTTACGTATGTAATGTCCGTGTTTGGTACACAAACATAAAAATTTTATATCATATATATACGATATGTATACATATATCCCCCTTCATTTCCAGCAACGGCAAGAACTTAGATAACAGACTCTTAGATACGAATTTATCTTCTGGGATAGCAAATGTACATTGAGTCACAATTATTAAATGCTTGACTCATTTATTGTATAATCCTTACGTATAAACTAAGGTTTATATTAAGACTTCCGTATGCCATTGCCTGACGTCAGTAGCCGGGGAAACGGTCGAGTCGGATATAGACCCCAATATAATGTACCTGTATCCAAGTCGGCCGACTCATCAAATAAACTTCGCTTCTCTTTTTAAATAACGCAGTGGTCAAAAGCTTCACACCATCGCCAGGGATTATCCAATTTTACTTCCTTGAATATGAACAGCAAAAATAATTAGCCACAGACAAAATAAACAACTTGATACAATAATAAACAGTTTTCCAAATAAACGTATCAGTTCTTTTCCCCAGGCCCAAACGATGTGCTTAAAATCAACTGCCCAAGTTAGTTGTCAAATAAATAGCAAAAAGCAAATAAGTGACAAAGAAATAAATAAATGACTGCCAATTATTAATTAATAAATACTATAGATTTATTAAAAATAAAATCAAGTCTGATTCAGCAAAAAAAAATGTCGTTTATTCTCAATTTTATTTAAATACCCCAAGGAACCCAGTAAATGACAGCTTCGGTGCAGCTTCTAAGCTGATGCTTCTTCTTCCACCTGAATTTCCAATTTGTGCATCAAAAATTGGCCGTTTCCCAGGTTTGGGACATCCAAATGATGTCCGATTTTGATGAAATAAACGTTATTATCCTTGAAAAAGTGCAGATTTTTAATTAGAAACAAATTTGGGAAAATTTCAAATTTTCGATTTTTGACATTTTGCGTGATGTTACCCCTTGCCAAAATTGCCAAATTTTTGGGGAAAAAAATAAATTTTGGATATGCTGAAAACTTTGAATGCTAGTCGTTAGTCGTGGCCGAAAGGAATCCGAAAATGTATGAATGTCCTTGAGAGGACATTTTTTGGCTGAGTTATGGGACTTTGAAATTGGCATTACCTTCGCATAGCCACTTTGTCGATTTATATAGCAAAATAATGTCCTTCCGAAGGATAATACAAATTTTTGGGTTATTTTTAACAGGGACTCTTAAGTGGCATTAAAGGATTGCAGTTAGCTCATTTATTATTTATTATATACGATTTATTATGTGAATATTGCATCGTAAGTGCTTATAATAAAATGAAAATAAATCATAAATAATTTAAAATTAACAAAAATAGCTTTGATTTCTATTCCAGCAAGAAGAAGAAGATTTTTATTAATTTTGAATTTTTTTTAAATATTAAAAAAAATAAATAGTAACCAAGCAGATCAGCAGTCCGCTGAAGCTCCTCTAAGCTGCTGCTGCTTCTTCTTCCTCTTCAATTTTTGTAAGCATGCTCAAAATTGGCTGTTTCACGGCTTGAGGTACTAGGCGAACAGAAACGGCAGAAGGTGAAATGCGGAAAGTGCTGCATACCTCCAAGGTACAATTTTCAAACGGTTGGCCCCAAGGGTGAAGCACACTTCAAACTCACGCTTGGAACTTCAAACCCTCATTACTTGGCCAAATGATGTCCGATTTCAATGAAATAAACGTTATTATCCTTAAAAGGTGCAGATTTTCAATTAGAAACAAATTTGGGAAAATTTCAAATTTTCGATTTTTGACATTTTGCGTGATGTTACCCCTTGCCAAAATTGTCAAAATTTTGGGGAAAAAAATAAATTTTGGATATGCTGAAAACTTTGAATGCCAGTCGTTAGTCGTGGCCGAAAGGAATCTGAAAATGTATGTATGTCCTTGAAAGGACATTTTTTGGCTGAGTTATGGGACCTTGAAATTGGCATTACCTTCGTATAGCCACTTTGTCTCTCAGCAACAAGATGACAGTATATAGGCAAATAATTGCCCCAATTTGGCTATATGGTTGTCAAATTTGGGTCTTGCTTGCGATAACCAAATTAAGCACAAGCAAGTAGCTCAAAATAAAGTGCTCAGGCTAATCAGTGGATGCGATTGGTACATCAAAAACAAAATGTTGCACAATGACCTGAATCTCCCCAGATTTCCACTCTAGTCGGTATAATAACCGCATTATGAAGCATAGTAACAGGTTAACCAATAGGCTGACAACAACCCGCCCAGGACGACGTATCAACAGACGTCGACCCCACAGCCTCATAAGCCGTATACCTAGCATAAGGATTATCTAAATTTTTGAATTGTTATTATTAGAATCAGTATTATTATTATTATTATTGTTAATTTGTTATAGAATTCATTGTGCCTAATGTATATAAATAATGATAAGCTTAACTAATAGTTAAGCCGCAACGCTCATTGAAGCAGTATCGTGCCCATAAGGTGATAAAAGAATAAATATGAATTTCTGTATACCTTTATAAATATTAATAAAAAAAAAAAAAAAAAAGAATCCGCAGGTGGTTGCTGCATTGGGTTCGGGAAAAAAGTGGTGCATACTTTCGGGCGGCACCATTCAAGCGACGAATCGAATGCACTGCCTAGTTTCAATTTTTGAAAAAATTTAATTTGTAGTTGAATACTAAACATTAAATTGCTGCTGCTTGTGACTATCTTTAAATAATAATTTTAATTTCAATTTTTTACTTTTAATTTAAATTTTTATATTTAAATATAATATTGATATTATTATTATATATTAATTTTATATTAGATAATATTTAAGCCTTTAGTTTAACGTTAAAAAAGCCATAGGAAGACGGGGGAATGTGTGAAGCAGCAACATAAGGATAAAGTTTTGTGAGATAGAATTTTGTGAGTCGTTTGAACTTAATTTGTGCTTAATTAGATTGCAATAAGCAGAGGTTAACTTTGGAAATAATTTAGAAATAAAAGAATCACTTTTTATTGATCACTCAGAGTTGTGGGCGTTATGCGAGAGAAGCTGAAAGTCTGGACATGCGCCCGCAAAGCAAACGAAGATTCAACAAACAGTTATTATTATTATGATTATTTACAGGTATATCTTTATTGAGTTCGCAGAGATAAGATAAAGGTTGATCTTAAATGCAAGGGGCATTTAAAGTGCAAGCCATTGTATTGGCGACTCGTATTCCAAGATGTTGTGCCTGCTGCAGTTGCTGCTGCTCTTCCTGGGAATCGGAGTCCCAAGCTACGCGGCGGACTGCAATGTGTGTACCTCCAGCAACTTTGCCTGTGTGTCCAACACGCAGTTCATGTTTTGCATCAATAATTTACCAAGCGGACCTTTGAACAGTTGTCCTCCAGGTCAATATTGCTCTGGAGTGCCGCAGATTTGCCAACCGGACGAATCCTTGGGCTCCTGTAATGAATGCGGGAATTGCAATGATGCTGGCACCCACGCCTGCCTTGGAGTGCGCACGTTTGCTCTCTGTCTAGGAGGCCCCAGCCCGTCGAACATCACTGGATCATGTGCTCCTCAATATGTGTGTAATAGGGAGAACATTAACATCTGCACGAACGCTGATCTAGG
Organism: Zaprionus lineosus; assembly: GCA_035044505.1. Taxonomy (NCBI): domain Eukaryota; kingdom Metazoa; phylum Arthropoda; class Insecta; order Diptera; family Drosophilidae; genus Zaprionus; species Zaprionus lineosus. The sequence goes on along the minus strand of JAWNNX010000694.1, from coordinate 1,965,112 downwards.
CTCCCAAGCAACGTGTGCCTTGGCAGATGGTGATGACTCCCCTCCTGATGTCGCCGTCGATCCCAACACATATTGCCAGACCGTTCAAAGCGACGGACGGTATCCGTACGGCAACGATGTGAACACCACCTGCAGACAGTAAGTTGGACTTTCCGTTTGTGTATTCATTATTCCATAAAGGATCCCCAATCTCCTTCAGATATATCAACTGCTTCATGTACAATGGAACTTGGAACGGTGCCCTCTACAACTGTCCTGGCCAGACCTACTTCCACAGCAGCTCAAGGCAATGCAACACCACCGTCCCAGCCACCTGCTCCGATCCGGTATTTGGGTTGTTCCTTAGAAATTTCAAACTTTTCTAGGATCCCAGGGATGTGAAGATACTACCCTCTGTCATCCATTGGGAACATCAAATTGAATCGAGCGAAGGAAGAAGGAGCGACTCCAGAAATCGATTTAAATCATTTCTTTTAAATAGCTCTAATTATGTGCAGTCTTATGAGTTCAGTCTTATATACAATATATATAAGATATATAAGACAATAAATTAATAAATCAATAAAAATATTAAATGAAGGTTTTATCTAATTATCTGGTCTCTAGGGAGCAGGAGCAGGAGCAGGGAGGATGATCCTCCGATAATGCTTTGGCTTGCTAGCGCTTGAATTTCAATCTGTAGATATATACATATATATATACACATATATATGTACTATCTGTAGTAAAGAGAAACTATTTATTTGCCATCAAACACTGAATGTTCTGTGTATCTTTTATTTTGCCAGCTTTCAGCGTCGTGTAATTTATGAACGAAGATTTTATCATCTTCATATATCACGCACTCAAATTCCAAATTATTTTTATATTTATCTAATGCGTTTACGGCCTACAGAGAAAAGAAATATACAAAGGCTGAAATATTTAAAGAAATAATTCCTTACACTATTCCACCCGATGGTATGAAGATCATGATGAAGATTCGGATCATGATGATGATGATGCTGATGATGATGTGCACACCTCATTTCTATTCATAATTCTTGGCCATTCACGTTGCCTTGGCTTAAGTGTTTCAATAGTTGCCGTTAAATATTGACGCCTACACAGAGATTATCAGACATACATACACGCGCACACACACACACACACACACACACGCACACGCATGTATTATATATGTAGGAATATTGTATTTATAAATATCGGCATTGTCAACATTAATGGAACTGTAAAGTGAGAAATAGTGCGAATTGCTTGCGAATATTGTGCGAATGTTGTGCAAATATTTTGCGAATATTCTGACTAAAATGCAGCAGAGAGAGCATTGCCTTTAATGCAACCATTCGCTGTGGCAGACCACAAAGAACATGCCACATCCAAGCAAAAAGGGAGGCGGTGCACACACATCTCACAGCTCACATCTACCTCTACCTCCGTCTCTACCTTCCCCGATCCGCTGCCCCATTGAAGCGGCTGCGCTCCATTCCGCTGCCCACATTCCCAGCAGAATTGAATTGCATATTGTGCACGTAGCTGGATGCGGGTTAAGCTCGCTTTCGGGGCGTGTGAAATCGAAACCATTGAAATTGAAAACACTCAATGGAAAGTTTGTGCGATGTGCGAGGTCGAGGCAGGAGCTGTCGGTTGTTCCATGTAGCCACGCAGCTGACCCACATCCTCGTCATAAGCCAGTGAGAGAGGGAGAGGGAGAGGGAGAGATAGAATGGAACAGCAAGCTCGTGTAGGAGTGGGAGGGCAGGCTGCCTGCAAACGGATTTTATGGCATGTGGCGGAAAAAGCCCCGAAAATAAAACAAACTTTTGGCCAAACTAAGGGAGCAAGAGCAAAAAACAAAGAAGTGAACTAAACTTTAAAAAAACGAGAGAACATTTTATAATTGTACACGGGCTTGGCGAATGCAGAGGGGCCCAAAAGTTCGGGCCAGGCCAACAGAAGTTTCAAGGTGCAGCGCTGGCCAACGCTGCGTATGCGTTATAAATGCTCTGTCGTCGAGGAGCTGAGCCGCACTCACAGGGGCATTGCAACGGTCGAAAAGGATGAAAAGCAGAGCAACGCGACCGAACGGGCCAAAAGCACCAGAAGGACCAAAGGGACCACAAGGACAAGCGGAAAGCAAAAGGACGCAAATGCGAGAAAATCACTGCAAATGTTATGGAAAATATTCAGAAATTGGTTGAAACACTTTTCCCGCCCGCTCTCAGTGATGCCAAAGGATATTCTTTATAAGTCCTTAAAAGTACGCACTTGCCTGCAATAAAACGAATTGCATAACAGCCTTAAAGGATATGCGGCAATTCGTTTGAAGACTTCAACATAAACATAAATTACATGACGAAATATCAAATTCCTGCAGACTCTCCTTTCTGGCCAAGCCAAAGCTTTGACAACATTCGGCCAACTTTCGCTCTCGGGCAAATTTGGCTCACATCCCCGTCCCTCCCCCTTCCGCCCTTTAGCGATTCATGCATGGCTTATAATCTCTTAAAGTGCTCATGTTCCTTTTGGCCGACTGTGTGGCAAATCTAGGCCCAGGGAAACTCTGAAAGTGCTTTATGTTGTTCCTGTGTTTCAGCGGTCGTGAGCGAGTGTGTGTGGTGTGTGAGTGTGTGTGAGAGTGCGGTAACATCAACAGCCAACAGTCAACAGTCAACAGTCAAGCAACGACCAACATTCAACTTGCAACAACAGTAAACCACCAACAGTCAACAGTCAACAGTCGGCGGTGGCTTTGGCTTCAGTGGTGATGGTGGTGGTTGGCGGTGGCGGTGGCGGTGGCGATGCCCTTTCCATGTGCTTGGTAGCATCAAGGATAATGACTGCACTCAGCACTGATGAATTCATTAATTATTTTTTCTAATAGCATCTGCCGCCGCAGACAGAGAAGTCCTTCGCCAGGACATCCAACTAATTAAATTATATGCATTAAGCTCCTTGCACTGCTCCAGCGTGGAGTTGGATTCGATTAATGCCTGACATGATCTTAAGCTTTCCATATGTCTGCATGTATGCCCCATATATGTGGGTCAAACATGTTGCAGGAGTCCTTCAATTGAGCTGCACCTCCACTCCCACTCCTTCCACTCCAACCACTCCCAATTTCACGCCCCACTCTCCATCCCCTTTTGCTTCTCGTTTATCGCATTCTGTGTGTGCGCTTTTTCTAAGCTCCCTTATCATTAGTGCACATCCTTATAGAGGGATGTCGACTTTAAGGCCATTAAATGCAGGGCTTGGCACGTAACAGCCAAGAGCCGACAAAGCGTCCTTTAAGCCAAGAACATTTGGGCCATGAACTGCCATATGCTCATCTCTTTGTGCCCTTAAAGTCCGTTCTGCATCCTATGGCTCTGCATCCTTGTGTGCTATATCTGTATCTGTGTATGTCTGTATCTGTGTCGCTTATGGCATGTTGCATGTTGCACATGGCATGCGGCATGCGGCATGCGGCAAGTGGTATGTGGAAAATGGAATATGGAATATGGAATATGGAATGGGGGCAGCTGCAACAAGGCCTTTAAATAGCAGACAACCCGTTGCTTCGCATAGCTGCTGACTGTGAATGTATGTGCTCCTCTCTAGGTGTGTATGTAACAGCGGGTGTGTGGGTGTGGGTGTGGCTGTGGGTGGGGGTGGGGGTGTGGGTGTAGGCAACCGTTTTGCTCTAGACTGTGCGCCTATTTTAATGCTCCTTGGCTGCCTCTGCTTTTAATTAAAGTTCTATTTTCATTTGTTATTTTGGCTTAGGGCAGCGGCCACAAAAAGAAAGCTACGGAGTGGCGCCTGTCTGGGCGTCACCGCCACGCCCCATACCGCGTAGTGTACCTAATGCTACCAGCCACCAGCCACCAGCCGGCAGTCAGCAGACACCACCCACTGCCTGGCACAGCCACACAGCCGTACAGCCACCCAACACCACACAACACCACCCAACACCACCCACCACCACCCAACCACCACAAGCAACCCACATTGACCACCTGCTGGGAGGCCCTGCGACTGTCCCTGGCGGCTGCAATTAATTTCCATTGCCTTTGCGCTTCGCTTTTCTCATTGGGGCAACTTTATAAACAATTTTCCGATGGCCCAAGCCCGAAATGCCTCGCCGCTTTGTTTACACATCAATTGGGTTAATCACTGGTACCGGGAGTCCCATCCAGTACCGTCCCGGATAGGATCGTCGATGATATTTATGCGATCAGCATGGAGCACTCCAATTCCGATTTGCCTCCCAGTTTATGGGATTTCATAACACAATCATCGCTTAGCTGCGGGCAGTCCCCGGATGTGCAGGGACGAGCCGAAGGGCACATCGGCCGGAGGACTCCCCCAGCTGCCGGCTGGCGCATTACCGTTAATTGCTGTTCCTTTATTTGGGGAGCTGCCCAAAACTTTGAGTTATACTTTTAATTATAAATGTGTCAATATTTCGACGACCGCATTGACGGCGGCAACAACAACTCAGGTGGAGAAGAGGGAGCACTCGAACTGGAGCTGGAGGCGCAGTTCAGGGCCCGGCTGATGGGTCAAGTACACGCACATGTCAAAAGCTCTGACATAACCATGGGACGGGTTCAGCATGGACTATTTTAGCAGCACTTCCTCAACACTGCCGCATAGCTTTACACACACACACACACGCACACCCAAACACTACCATTGTTGTGTGGAATTGTTGTGGCATGCACCACGCCCACAAGAATGCTGCACATAATACCGCAAGCGCGGGCGGTGTGGCAGGGAATGCCTGGCATGTGTCGTCGCGTTGTGCCTGCAACACCCGGCGGATGGCAGAAAGGATGCCAGGCAAGCCGTGAAGAGGCAGGGGCGTTGGGAAGCGGGGAGCGGGGAGCGGAGGGGCCGAGTGTTGACAGGAAATGCGCATAATGAAGCGCAGTGGAAAATGCGCCACACGCAGCGACGCTGCGCAAGCCAAAAGGAACTCCGTTCCGAGTTCAGGCAAACGAGCAACCGACAAAGTGACTAAACGACTGAATGACTGACTGAACGAACGAGTGAATGACCGACAGAATGACTGACTGAATGAATGACTTAATGAACGAGTGAATAAAAGAATGAACGACTAAATGAGTGACCTCCCTTAACAAATGGCTAACTGAACGAATGACTGACCGAACGACTGTTTAAATGGATGACTGAATGAACGAATGAATGAAACGAATGACTGACTGACCGACTGAGTGGCTGACTGAATGATTGATGGACTGGCCAAGGGCTTAAACGGCCTATGCCGATACTGGGGCAAAGTGTGTCCTGTCGTCGGGTTGGCAGGAGCTCTACTATTCGTGGTGTTTGTATAATCTTTATGAACTTGCAACATGTGGCAGCTTCGAGGCGCTGCGGCTCATGGCAATAATAATTAACAAATTCAATAAAATCGACAATCCGCGGACTTTGTTTGGAGAACTTGTAATTGTGCGTCAGTTGCATAATTTTCCGATTAACAAATTACGATAAAACAGTTTTCCATATCCCCGCCCCTCCGGCCCCTCCGGCCACCACCAGCCGCTCCTCTGGCAGCCGCCTGCGGCACTCATTAATGCGCTTTTCAAAAATGGAAAACCGAAAAGGAAACCAAAAACAAACGATGTCAATTCGAGTTTAATTGATCGCAATTATCGCAAAGTGTGCGATAATCCACAGCAAATCGGTTTATCGAGTACTTTAAATGTTTACCCCCAATATTCGATTTTGGCCTCCATTGGTTTTGAATACTTTTAATCGTCGCCAGCGACGAATCGACTTAATTGGGGTAACCGCCCAGAACATCAAATTATTCAGATTTAATCACCCGCAATTCTAATGGCGCCTCCAATGGGGACACCCCTGGGCCCCACAACGGAGTCGCACGGATATATATATATATATATATATATATATATATATATATGATATGCAAGATATATGGAAAAGAATTTCCCCAAAATTTCTCAAGTTTCATCCATCCGTTGGGTAACTGCGCGGTGAGTCGTTCCCACGTCCGCGAATGATAAGTCATCGGTGCAACTTTGAGGCTGGCATCCAGCGGGGCCAAACTTGACGAGGCAGCGATCAGGTTTATATATACAAAGGTCCACAGATATATGTACATATATGTATATACGGAGAATTATTTATTTGAAACACATTCGAACACATGTTTTAATATGGATCGATACATAAACAAACCATAAAGTTGAGCCCCGAGTCGAGTCGGTGGTACAGTCGAGTATCTCATGGATGCAAGTGACAGATCCGAGATACATTCGAGTCGCCCAAAGTATCTACAATGTGATTTGTATCTCCGGCTGTTCCCAAGGCTCGCTCAATTACTGCTGATGTGTCAAAGTCAAAGCTCAATAGTCGATGAACATAAATAAATGGAGTTGAGTGGGTGGGTAAGGGAGGAGGTGGAGGTGGCGAGGGGAGGGGAGACGATGTGTGTTTATGGAATGCGGAACATAATAATCGACTATTTGTGTTTATGGCACGGAGCAACGCCAGTAAATAAATCAACGGCAAATTTGTTGACCAGTGTAGTCTCTGGTTGACAATTCTTGCAATTGAGCGAGCAGATCGTTGCAACTGCAACTGCAACTGCAACACCAACAGCAACAACAACAGCAACAACAACAAGTGCCAGTCATTAGGGTAATTGACATGTGTAAATTGTAAGCCAAACATTTTGACAAGCGCTTATCAAAATTTGCTTATCAATTGGGTTGACGGCTTGGACGCAGCTTTTCATAGTGAACTACCAAATCGGAGAGTGTCTCTCCATCCACGTGTGTGTGTGTGTGTGTGTGTGTAAGTGCTCGCGAGTGGGCCGATCCTGCAGCAACCATATAAATTCTATTAACGTGTGAGTTTCAGCTTGATAAATCATGTGGCAATATTACGAGCTACAAATAAGTCGAGTCGCCCCGCCATGTGGGCAGCGTCCAGTGGCCGACGCAATAATTTTGCAATTTTTATTGCACAACTGTCATGGGGCTTTAAGCCGCGCTGTCAAGTGTTGGCCTGCCAAGTGGCAGCTTGTGGGTCGCCGGTCTGACCGGCGGCAAGCGGGCACTGGCCAGCGGGCAGTGGACGGCGGGCAATGGACACCGATGCTGGTCTCAGCAAATAAAGCCATTAAGTGAGCCCAAGCCGGAGCTGTGTGAGAGTGAGCTACTTTCGCCGCTCACAGGCCGCATGCAGACGACGTTCTGTGGGGCATGTGGCAGGCTCGACTGTGTGTGTGGTGCTGCACTCGTCTAGTGGTTACTTTCATTAAGCAAACAACAAAACTGCGACGAGAGTTGCACTCAGACGCAACTGTTTGCCCAGTGGGTCACTCAGTCACTCAGTCACTCAGCCAACCGCCCAGTCATCCGGTCACCCAGCCATCCAGCCATCCAGCCATCCAGCCATCTAGTCATCCACTCATCTAGTCATCCAGCCATCCAGTCATCCAGCCAGCCTGCAGTCATCCAACAATCCACACAGCTAGGCAGTCATAGAGTCACAGAATCATCTAGCTATCCCATCAGCCACTCACTCAGGTCCCCAGCTGGAGCACTGACCGCCCCCTACCCAACCCCCGCCCACCCTTGGGACACGCCGATGCCATTTCATTTAGCAAATGGACAACGCAAATGCGCTTAAATTGCCGCTAATTGCAATTTGCACTGCGAAATTGCAATGCAATAAAAAAGTAAATTGCATTAAAGCGGCAGCTCAGCATTACATATGCAGAGGAACACACGCACGCACGCACACACACGCACACACACACACACACACACAGCCACGTAGGTATTTGCCTGCGGACTGTTTTTTAAACAATTGTTTGCCCTCCCCTCGAATCAAATGCCTATGGGCAATAATATTCAATCAATCGCGATTGCAATCGAATCCCCCGATTCATCTCGATTCATTAAACGCCAGTTTGTCGCCAGTCGCTCCTGGCGCCACACACTATAAACAAACAATGCACCAAGCAGACAAACAGACAGACAGGCGAACAGACGGACAGACAGAACGAAAGTCAAGCAAACAGAAAGTCAATCGATTAACAAATCAATGGGATTCGATTTGCGAGATCGGCCAGAAGATACTCCCTGACTGTGCAACAGCTTGAAGCTAAGGTCGAGTGCCATAGCTACGAGCTACAAGGGTCGATTCCGCCGTCTGCTCGCATTCTGACTGCATTCACTGGGTGCCACAGCAAGCAGCTATGTGTCAGGACTGAGAGAGAGAGAGAGAGAGAGGGCTTAGATGGTTTCTTTGGCCCAACATCGATTTATTTATTACAATTATAATAAATAAATAAATAAATTTAATAGAAATGAGTAGTTAAAATAATAATTAAAATTATAATTAAATTAAATAAATTAAATCGATGGTCACCAATCAAATGGATGAATGGACAGCTGATAAAAGGAAGTATTTCTCTATAATTATATTATTTCCTTTTTCACTGTGTCATAGCTGTCAGCTTTTTATAGTGTACTTCAAAGGACATAGCACAGGACATTACTGCTGACCCACTTAACCGCTATACTGGCAAAAACGCGAATCCAAGGCCGATGTAATTACTGGCCTTCAGGTGAGCTCTTTGCCAGAGTTGCCGCATTCAACGATTTGCTGTGCCAGAGTTGCCAACTGGAGAGGAAGATCTTTCCATAAGGAAATCTCATTACGAAACTTAATTAAATATTCTCATCGATGAATCTTTCAAATGAATTATCATAAGTATCACGATCGATCATAGATACATATTCATGTCTCTCTATATAGCAGTGTGCGTGTGTGTGTGTGTGTGTATCTGGATGCATATATCTGTCTATATATAATCGGTCGTTAATAAGAATTCAAATATGAGAGATTACCAATTGTCATACGTCGCATGGGCGTCTATTAAAAGTCATCTATCATAGGGAGCAACGGCTGTGGGCGTGTGTGTGTGTGTGTGAGTGTGAGTGTGAATGTGTGTGGATGTATCTGAATCTCCATCTAAATGTATCTCACGTTTGCATTTTTTAAATACTCGTGGATATGGATGTGTGTCTGTGTGTGTGTGCGTGTGTGTGTGTTCCTTTTGCATAACGTGACGCAATTAAATGCCATTTGCGACGAGATTCATCTGCTGGCACATAAATTAAGTTGAAGTTCGAGTGCCGCCCGTGCACTTTGCCCCAGTCGTTTATCACTTTTGGGGCCAACGGCAAGTGCCCATCAAGGTTGACGTCATTGGCGATGGTTTGTGGCTGCCACAGTGACTGCCACAGCGGCAGCGACGTCGACGTCGGCTCCAGCTTTGGTTTTGTCTATGGCAGTGGCTCCGACGGTGACTGTGACTTTGACTTCGACTGTGACTGCGACTGTGACTGCGACTGCGACTGCGACTGTGAATGTGGCAACTTTTGGGGCATCGTGTGTCGCAGCTTGACGCAACTGACGCCTGTGGCAGCCTCAAGGATTGTTGTCAGACAATTTGGTGACCATTTGTCGGTAGCTTGCAACGGCCTTGGCTCAACGTTGTTGCAACATCGTCCCCAGTGACCGTGTCAACTATTGATTGCTGCAACGTATACGTAATGCATGTTGCAAGAGCAGAAAGAGACCGAGAGAGAGAAAGAGAGACTGAAAGAGAGCAAGTGAGGGGGAGGGGAGAGAGCGAGAGAGTGAGAGAGCGAGACTCTGAGCATCTCCTCTTTCAATGTCAAATTTTCGCAAAGGCCCAACTAATCAAAGGTCCTGCGCAAATTGCATACGCATCATGCATCTGCCACCACCCTCTGTCCTCTGTCCTCTGTCCTCCACCCACCGCCCACCGCCCTTCGCCCTCTGACCTGCTGACCCCCTGCACTCTGCCCTCTGCCAGTCCTGGCCAATTTCGTGGTCATTTAGTACAACGAACGGCGAGTGGATCCGCGAATGCGAACTGCGAACTGCGGTTTAGTCGCTGATGGGAAGTCGGGGCAATGATGATGATGTTCCTGCGTGTTGTGGGTTGTGTGTTGTGTGTGTGTGTGCTGTGTGTGTGTGTTGCGTGTGTACTGTGTGTTATGTTGTGTGTTGTGCGATGCCTTCGATGTAAGGATGCCGCCATTGTTTCGGTTAATTAAAATTTGTGGTCCTTCAACGCACGGGTGTGTGTGTGTGTGTGTGCGTGTGTGTGTGTATGTTTGTGTGTGTCTGTCTGTTTGTTGTTTTCTCTAAATAAGTGAGGACCACTGGCGGATTATGCCAATGGCATTGCTGTTCCTGCCCTGCTGCCCCCTCCACTTCCCTCAACTTCCCACGGCTTCTCACCACTCACCACTCACCACTCCCCATCCCACCACTCTGCTCTGCTCTTCTTCACCTTTGTGTAATATTAAATATGCACAGCACTTGAAGCGCTCAATCGCCAGCCCAAATGCAAACGCTGGGCCTCCGCCTCTGCCTGGGCCTGGGCCTGAGCCTGAGCCTCGGTCTGAGCATGAGCCTGTGCCTATGCCCGGGGTCGGGCTCGGGCTTGGGCTGGGCCTGGACAAGAAGTTATCTGCATTCCTGGGCCAGAACCAGTTTGCCTGCCCGTCTGTCAGTCCTGCCGTCCTGCCGTCCTGCCGTCCTGCTGCTCGCCTGCCACCCCCCTTCCGCTCCGAGTGCTCCAAGGCACAGCAAATGCAGGCGCGATGATTCATGCCCAGAATTCAGCTTCGGCTTCATCTCCAGACGAAGTAGCGTCCATGGATGCGGTGCTTCTGCTGCCGCTGCTGCTGGTGGTTATGGTTGTGGTGGTGCTGGTGATGGTAGTGCTGGTGGTGCTGGTGGTGGTGGTGGTGGTGCTTCTTTTTATTTGTTGCTTCGCTTTCATATTTCTTTCATTTTCATTCTCGTTTTCTTTTCAGTTTCTGCGAATCTGCTTTAATTTCTACTTCTTTCATTCAACCGCATGTCGCGCATTTTTTCTGGCCTTTCCCACGCCACGAAATGTGCATTACACAGAGTCTCTTCGTTCGTGCGTTTGATTTGATGCATATCCCCGAAGTGTGCGCCTCTGAGTGTGAGTATATACATATATGTGTGTGTATGTGTGTGTGTGTGTGTGTGTGTGTGTGTGTGTGTGTGTGTGTGTGTGTGTGTATGTGTGCTTACCACGCGGCGTATGCGTAATCAGTCGACTGCAGTCATCAGCAGTTGGCCTAACAAGTTTCGACACACACACGCACACACACACACACACACACACACATGCCAATTTTATGACAAACTGAAACTTTTCCGCCCTGTCTCCTTCTCCCGCCCTCCCCTCTCCGCCTGCCCACCCATTTCCTCCTCGCCCAGTCGACTCCTTGCGGCTTCGGATGCAGCTGCCAGCTAAAGCTGAAATCGTTGTTAAGCTCTGGAGGAGACTGCACCACCGGCTGCTAGAATTGTGGAGCGGATTGTTGGGTACGTTGCCTTCCCCTCCCCCCCTTCCTCCTTACAGAACTCTCCCCGCACCACCATCCGGATGTCAAGTTCTCCTACGTGGCTGTTGGTGGCAACTATTAAACTTGTTTCCGTTGTACTTCCATTTTTTTGTGGAGTAATTTCATAGAATTTATGACCGTCTTTTTCGAAGGGATCACAAAAGTTTTAGCTTCACAAACTTCTAGCTTCAAGTTTATGGCGACTTTTGACAGCTTCGACACACGGAAACGCTCAACATTTTCAAATCCTCCCCCCGCCCTACACCAAGCCAAGCCAAGCTCTAGGTCCCAAATCAACGTCAAGCTCTTCTCCCCTCCCCATTTCTCATTTCCCATTCCCCATTTCCCTTTCCCCAACCCCCATCCCCATCCCTCAGGCCCAATAACAACACATTTCCCAGATTTACAATTTAAAGCAAACGAATTTGAACTTTAAGATATTCAAAGGAGCAAAAAAAATAAATATATTTTATATAAATAATAATTTGAAATTCCAGACGAATCTCTGGCACTAGGTAGGAATGTAAGTGCTCCCAAGAACCGATGGGATCCCATCGATAAGAGCGGCCCACCATTGTGAGCGTCTCCCAGGCGGAACAATGGATCACGGGGCTCGGGCGATGGGATTTAGTGGAAACCTCTGAAGAACTACCTACGGTTTTTCGGCTTCAGTCTCTGGCCAGTCTTCAGCCCTGGAAAGTGAAGTGCATTAAGCAATGTACAACACGCACACACACACACACAGAGAGAGAGAAAGAGAGAAAGAGAGAGAGAGAGAGAGAGAGAGACAGGCAGGCACACATTGTGGGGCCTTTGGCACGACAACTTTCACGCGCTGATCTCCAGCTGAAATCCAAAGACAATGTTATCATAGGCCTACATTTGTGTGGCATGTCAGGGCGACCGAAAGGAGCAGCGGCAGCAGCAGCAGCCGCAGCCGCCGCAGCAACAAGAACAACAAACAAACTACAAGATGCCGCAAAAGAACGCAAACTGGCAAAAATTTAGGTACGAAGCTTCGCATCGAAATAAAAGCAAAAACATTGAAAGAAAAATAAAAGCAAAATAAATAAAATAAAATGAAATAAAATAAAAAAAAAAACAGAAAAGAAAAGAAAAGAAATACGAAAAAGCCGAAGCTCTGTACCAAATTCCATGCCGTGGCAAAGAAGAAGCCGCCGTCGAAGCGTAGAGATACAGATACAGATACAGATCCGTGGAGATGTGCAGATCTTGCTTAGCGCTGGAGTGGCTGCTGGTGTGCCTCATGCCCCATGCCTCATGCCCCATGAGCGTTGGCATAACTAAGCGTTGCACGAATTCGCGAAATTGGCCACCGCAGCAGCAGCAGCGGCAGCAGCAGCAGCAGCAGCAGCAGCGACGGCAGCAGCAGCAGCCGCCACATCAGAAGCCAAGCCAAAGGCTTGGGCCAAATCAAAGGACACATATTGAATTTCAGAAAGAGGCTGCCCCTGCTGCTTTGGCACTGACCTTTTGTGGCCCATGTGGCAGGCAGGCAGACAGCCAAGCAGCCAGGCAGTAAGGCAGTCAGGCAGCCAGGGGGGCAGGGAGCAGCAGGCCAGAGAGGAATTGGGGCAGAGGGCAAGGGCAGGAGCAGTGGCAGGAGCAGAGGCAGAGGCATAGGCAGGGGCAGGGGCAGGGGCAGGGGCAGGGGCAAGGGCGGGGGTCGGGGCAGGTGGCAAGACGGCCAAGAGGCAGGCATGTGCGAGTTTAGTTATTAAAATGAATGCGAATTCAAAGCGCAACTCGCCAGCATTTATGCGACTGACTTAATTACAGCGGCAAGTGATGAGGGGCAAGTGGTGAGTGGCAAGTGGTAAGCGGTAAGCAATGAGTGGCCAGCGGCTGGCGGCAGTTGGCAGTCGGCAAGCGGCAGCCACTGAACGGACCGATGAATGCGAGGACCCATGTAAATTGCTGGGCCGCCGCCTGTCGTTTATTTATAGAAAATAATGAATTGAACAGGTGAGATCGAGAAAATGATAAGCATAGAAATTCCAGCATGCAACGGCGGCTATGGCTATGGCTATGGCTATGGCTATGGCTATGGCCATGGCCATGGCCATGGCGAGCGCATCTTGGCCAAAAAGCAGCTCCGACTGCCAACTTTAGCTGCCAGCGTCAACTCCAACTGCAGCCGCATATCCAAGTCCAAGTCCGACTACGGCTACTACTACTCCGACCCGACCCAACTCCGACTCGGACTCAGACTCCAACTCCAACTCTGACTCCAACTCCAACTTCGACTTCGATTTCGACTGTGAGTCCAAGTCCAACTTCAACTGCAGTTGCCATTGCAGAATCAACGAACGAGCGCAGCAAAAAGCAATCCAATTTACTGATTTATTTCTTATTTTACTTTGACTATGCAACAACAGCGACAACTACAGCAACAACAACAGCAACAGCAACAGCAACAACAGAAGAGGCAACCACAGCCAACGGAGGCAGTCACGGCAACAGCAGCTCCCGAGCCTGAAGCCACAGCCGCTGCCCCAACCCGAGCTCTTACCTCAGCTGCAGCCACAACTCCATACACCACCCCCACCCCCACTGCCACTCCCATCGTCATCATCATCACCATCCCCATCCCCATCCCCATCCCCATCCCCATACCCATACCCATGCCCATGCCGGGTCCCAGCATCTCCTGATGTAGTTAGTGGGCTTTGCTTTGATCTTGATTCTTGATGCTGGGCTGCGACGCCTGACAATGATGACGAGGCACACAGAGCAGCCACAGCCGATACAAAAGGTATGCCAAAAACAACAACAACAACAACAACAACAACAAAAATTGAAAGCTATATAAAGGATATAGCGACACTTTGATGCCCTACAAAAGGATTGAGATCTTCGCCCAAGAAGAAGGAGACTGAAAGGAAGCATTTCATTTAAACATAAGGCTAACCGAGTGTGCGATATATATCGGAATATGGCACTCCTGCGATAGTTTGATTTTATCCGCATATTTTGATGTATTTTCTATAAATTAATTCTGAGTTATGTAAGAAAAAAAATGTAAGAAAACAGACACTCAATTTAAAGGGGCATAAATAATCGTTTATCGAAATATCGATAAATCCCGACTTAATCTTAGACTTTGAAAGATGGAATTCTTCACCCTTACAAGCTCTAATGGAGTCAACAAGTGCAGAGCGAGTGGGATAAGTTTCAGTCTGAGTTCTTGGATTTGGATTATATATATATATATATATATATATATATATACAGACGTGTTCAGTGAAATAGTAGTGCCTTTCAGTTAAAAATATTGTTTATCAAAACTAATAGACAGAAACCAAATATGTGCAAAAGTTTTTAAATCAAAATTTTACTTTACATATTTGTTTTATTATTTACAGTGTTTTTTATTAATAATGTTTGATTAGTTATCCTCCAAGGACGAAAATATAGGGAAATATCGAAAATTGGCTGTTCAGAAAAATAGTAGTGACTTTTATAACGGTAAAAAAAATAATCTATAACTTTATTTTCGATTAATTTTTTTACTCTATATGTTTATATGGATCTTATATTTAGTTGTAAAGCTAATATTTTCTATGACTGCACTACAGGGGCGTGGCATGGAGTCTATAAGGTCCTGGCCACGCTTTATGGGGATATTTGACCATGCCTCCTGGACTACACGCCAAAGTTGGGGCTTGGCTGTAGGGTTAGTGGCTGCCACAACTCGTTATACATATCCCCATAAATTCTCTATCGATTTGAGGTCCGGGGACTAAACTGGCCATCGCATCACGTCGATCTTTGCTGATGCCTGCCAATCTTTAGCCAGCTTACTAGTATGTTTTGGGTCATTATCCTGTTGAAATGTCCAGGTTGATGGCATATCCCCAACTGGCATATGGCAACATTGAGTTTGTCAATATGTCAACATAGACATTTCGGTCCATGATACCTTCTATCATATGTAATGGGCCTACGTCAGACTATGAAAAACATGCCCAAACCATGATGCTCATACCACCATACTTAACTGTCTTTCTTGTGTACCTGGGTTGGAGTTCAGAATTTTGGGGGCGTCGTACATACTGCCTAGACCCACTGCTACCATATAAAGAAATTTTTCTTTCATCTGACCAAAGTATGTTACGCCATTTCTCTACGGGCCACGTCAAATGAAATTTTGCAAATATGATCCGTGCATCCAGGTGCTTCTTGGTCACCAGCGGTACCTTTCGAGGACTTTGGCACTTAATTTTTGTTCCAATAGTCGACGACAAGCAGTCCCTTTACTGACTGATAAATTTAATTCAGTTTTAATAGATTTAGAAGAGGCTAACGGGTTAATTTGCCTAATGCGCGCGATGCGTCTGTCTTCTAAAGAGGTCCTTATGCGCTTCCTGCCACGAGATTCTGGCTTAATTTTAATATTAATGGCAATTAAATATCATGGTAGGTGAACATCCAATAAGTTTTTCGATTCCTTTGTATGTTTTCTCTACTTTCTGAGTCTTAATATCAGTTCTCTTTTTCCTGCGGAGCAATGCTTTCCTCTACCCACTAAATCTCAAATTATGTTGCGAATTCAACTAATAAAAGTTATGGAAATATTAAAAAATAATTTAAACTTACTAATGATGCATTGTTTTATATAAATTACTTGTTAAATTTTTTACACGGAGTTCTTAACTTGACAATAAGTGCAGCACTACTATTTTTATGAACAGCAAAATTCGGTTGCATTTGTCAAGGATCGCCAATAACTAAACATAGGGATAAAAATCTAACGACATTTTTTCGTTATCCTCTTCCAGATATTCCATTCTAAATAATTGTAAATTTTTGTTCAAATTGTGCGACTAGAAGTATTGAAAACAAAGGCTTTTCTATTTTGTACAGTTGCACTACTATTTCACTGAACACGTCTGTATATATATATAAAGCACGATCGGGTCATTCATCCGATACTTTATTCTATCCACGGGATCTACGAGTTCAGGGAAGGCATCAAAAAGTAGACGACTGGGCAAAGAGTCGCATGAGATTCGATTTCATTGGAGGAAATTGAGGGGAAGTGCCCGTGGCATGGAATTTGTTAGGGTGTTCTATGTTTGGATGGATTTCCACCTTATGTAGGGCATTCAGAGAGGCAGCGGCAGCGGCTGTGTGGCTGTGGCAGCGCCTGTGGCAGAGGCAGCGGCAGCGGCAGCGGCAGAGGCAGAGGCAACGGCAACGACAATTTTAACATTCGTGTAGGCAAAAGCTGCACAGATGCAGATGCCACGACATTATTTTTGCCACTTGCCCTGGGAGCCGGACGGCGGCCACGACAGAAACTGGCAACTGGCAACTGGCAACTGGCAACTTGCAACCGACAAACTTGCAACTGGCAACTGGCAACTTGCAGCGACGACGACGACGACGACGACGACGACTTGGTTCGCATCTTTGTCGCTTATGCTTTATTTAGGGTTTCATGTATAAATATTTTTATTTATTGTGCAACACATTCGCACACGTTGCACAGCATCGGCTCTGAGCGCTGCAGGATGTGCAGCACGACATTGGCAGCAGCAACAACAACAACAACAGCAACAACAGCAACAACAACAACGGCAACAATAATGATGATGATGTGTAAACTCGCGGTTGGACGCTTAATTTCTACCTTGGCCAAGACTCGCATAGCTGCCAACTGCAGCCTGGGGTTGGCCTGGATCGGTGGTGCCACCGGCACCAGGGGCCGTATCATATTTATATGGGTGCACGTATGTGTATGCGCCTGTTGCAAGTTCTCAGGCCTCGCTCTTCTCTTCCCTTCTCCTCTCCTCTCCTCTCCTCTCCTCTCCTCTCCTCTCCTCTCCTCTCCTCTCCTCTCCTCTCCTCTCCTCTCCTCTCCTCTCCTCTCCTCTCCTCTCTTCTCTGCTGTTCCTCTTTTGTCTGCCATTGCCATCCGCTGCCTTCCTTGGGCTGCCTTGGGTTGCCTTTGGTCGCCTCCTGTTGCCAAGGGAGCCAAGAAGCCGATGTCCGAGTCATCGCATTGGCCCCAGCTCCAATCAGAAGTGGCTCAGGAATTATGAACTGATCGCTGGAAATAATCAAGAGTAAGTCATGACTTTTGAGGGGCAACGTTTTTGAATTAAATTTTATTAATTTTTAATGAATTTCTCCACTTTGCTGGGGCCCGCACTCTCAGATCCTTCGTCCTTGAGCCATAACTATGCGACTATTAGCTGTCATTCGTACTCGACTCGTCGTCGCACAACAAAAGGAGGCAACAAAAATAATCGATTTCATTCATACGCAATTTTGTTGAAATCTGTCAATGACACGTTGTCATGTCGCTGGAGCAGCCTGAAAGCCAAGCCCAGACTCAGACCCAGCCCCAGCCCCAGTCCCAGTCCCAGCCCCAGCCCCAGCCCCAGCCCCAGCCCCAGCCCCAGCCCCAGCCCTAGTCGCATATCCAATCCCGAACACAGACGAGGACACAGGCTCAAAGCCAAAGCCAAAGCCAGTGTCGAACCTGAGCTGAATCCCTTTCAAAATCAGAGACAGTGGCCAAACGAGAGGCACCTGCCGATGGTGGTGGCAGGAGGAGGGGGAGGTGAAGCAACTGATGGCAGCGTCTATGCAGTCATAGTCAGCAGATGAGACGAGGCTTGGGGTGGGGCTGGGGTTTTGGGTTGGGGTTCGGGCTTGGGTTTGGGTTTGGGCTCGGCTATGGGCTTGGCCATGGGCTTGGGTTTGGGCTTGGGCTTGGGTATGGGTGGCTTGGCTTCCCTTGGATTGGATGGGGCTGGCTTGTGCGGCGCACACTCATCATGGCCATTGACAAGTAGCTGTCAGACAAAAGAACGACACTGGTGCACATCAATGAGACGATGGACCACTTTTGATGTGCCCTTGGCCATGCAGCAAATGATGCCTGCTCAATGTATGGCGGAAGGTAGCGAGATTGCGGGATTGCGGGTTCCATGGTGAGCGGTGGAGTGCTGGAGTGGTGGAGTGATGGAGCGATGGAGCGGGTGACGAGGCGAACCGGTCAACGGGTGCCGGATGGTGCTGGTGCCGGTGCCAAAGCCGGTGCCAAAGCCTGTGCCCGTGCCGTTGCCCGTGCTGTTGCCAATGCTTGTGCCGGTGCCGGTGCCGGTGATGGTGATGACGCTGGTGATGGCCATGGTGATGGGTAACACAATGTGCCAAATCAAGCGCAAAGATCCAATATCCTGCAATGAAATAGAATTACAATTACACAGCGCACAACGCACAACGCACAACGCGCTCGACTCGGAGCCAAGGAGCAGCCATTGCCAGCCATTGTGATGGCCCATAATTGGCCGACGGGGTTCGGTATTCAATTTTCTCGCAGTGTAGGGCTGCTAACGCTGATTGTTACAATGATGAAGTGCTATCGATGTCTGTTGCGTTTGACTGATTTTCAGTTTCGCTGGAAAAACGAGACGCCCTCAAAGTGCGGCAATGGCCAACATGTGGCACTGCAACTTGAAGGAATTCAAGGCCCGGGCCCCTAGAATCGGGCATCGGGCATTGGGCATCAGGCATCAAGCATCACATGCATCACAGGCATCACAGGCAGCACAGGCAGCACAGGCAACAAGAAGACACACAAACGGCCAACACAGTCAACTGCAAGTGCCGCCCAGGTCTTTAAAAATGTAAGAGCCTCGGCGATGGCATTCAAATACAAGTGTGTATGTATGTATGTACTGCCCGATGACTTCACACATTCCTGGGCACACACACACACACACACACACACACACACACATACACACACGCGCGCATACACGTATATCTAGCAAACAAGAACTTCCTTGAGACCAATGTCTTGAGCCAGAACCATTCCCAGTCTCAGTCCCGGTCGCGGTCCCAGTCCCGGTCCCGATCCCGGTCCCAACCCCAGTCCCAGTCCCAGTCCCAGTCCCAATCCCAGTCTCAGCCCCAACCGAAGAACTCAAATGCTGAACCAGTTTTTGGTGAATGAAAAATCAACAAAACCAAAAAGTTGCACAAAGCCACGGCCAGGTTGTTGCGACGTAGGCGAGGGGCGTGGGCTGGGGGTTGGGATTGAGGTTGGGGGGTACGGGTGTGTAAGC
Source organism: Zaprionus lineosus (assembly GCA_035044505.1). Lineage (NCBI taxonomy): Eukaryota > Metazoa > Arthropoda > Insecta > Diptera > Drosophilidae > Zaprionus > Zaprionus lineosus. The sequence continues at coordinate 1,945,542 of JAWNNX010000694.1, read as the reverse complement.
GGTAAGCGGCGAGCGGAGAGTCGGCAACTAAAATACTTATAATAAAAAGAAATTAAAATAAAATTCAAAAATGTGCAAAACGAGCGCACCAAGAGAAACGAGAAATGCTGCATGCCACTGCCAGAGGAACTGCCTCAGCTTCAGCTTCAGCTTCAGCTTCAGCTACAGCCTCAGACTCGACTTGAGCGTCAGTACCAGTCATAGCTGTAGCCGCATAGCCGCATATCCACAGCCACTGCCAGAGCCACTGGCAGAGCCGCTGCCACAGACACAGCTACAGCTACAGCCACTGCCACAGCCACTGACACAGCCACAGCCAAAGTCAAGCCAGGGCCAGGGCCCGCAGAAGAATCTCCATTGCCAGTGCCAGTCAGGCTGGAACCTGTTGGACCAGTCGACGGCGGCGGCCAGCAAACACACGCAGAAAATGCCACCAACGTGTTTTTGGGCCCAGGCTCAGTCTGTCCCAGGCCCAGGATAAAAGAGCCACACGGTTCCGTTCGCTCACTCGCTCGCTCGTTCGCCCGCTCTCTTGGTAACTGCTTTCAGGTCTCTCTCTCTCTTCAGCCTCGTTCCTTCTCCCTCTTGCTCCTGCCCTCGCTTGCTCCCCTTCGCTCCCACAATCTTTCCGTCTCTCTTGACAGCGGTGAGCATTTCAAGTGTAAAACGCTGTCGCTTGTGGAATGCGCCCAACATTGGCCATATTTGCTGCACTAAATCAAGCGTTTAAACGAAATTTGAGTTGCCCCAAAACAAAGACAACAACAACAACAGCGACGAGAAGAACTACACAAAGGAAGAAAAAGAAGAAGGGGAAGAAGAAGAACAGGAACATTTTGCTTGCTCTCATATTGCCGAGAGATCAAAAACTTTTCGCCAGGCAACATAATTTATAGATGCCGTTTGCCTAAATTCGTTTAATTTCATCTCTTCACACACATCGACACCATACGCCATACACCACACACCACACACCACACACACACACACACCACACACACACACGCGCGCAATCCTGAAAAGGGAATGGGATTGAATTCTACATTTTACCTGTTGTACACTGTTTGCGTTTTGTGTGGGTCGCGGACTCTGGACTCGTCCCGGGATCTTCGTAGCAGAGGAAAAAGGGTTTCAGTCCGTGGGCCGTGCTCTCTCATCGGAATTGTTGTGCGCCGATCGTTCGTACATTATAATTTATAACTTTATCTAAACGATGTGGTGGTGTTTAATTTTCGACTTCACCTTTTCAATCTTGTTTTTATTTTATACAATTTTTTTCTCTTGTTTTCTGTATTTCGGAGTTTTTTCTTATTTTATTTCTCCTTTTTTTTTTTGCTTTTGTTTCTGGTGCAGTTGCCCATCAACCTCATCATTTCATTGGTGAAACGATTCACCATCGGGTTCGGGTTTGGGTTCAAGCTTGGATTCGGGCTTGGGTTCGGATTCGGATTCGGGTTCGGGCTCTGTTAGCGGTTCTGAATCTGATTCTGTTCTGCTCAGTTCGGTTTCTGTTTGTATCTGTGTGCTTGTATCTGTGTGTTTGTATCTGTATCAGTTTCCGCTTGGCATGACTCATAGGAGGAATACGTAGATTCGGGATGCTGGACCGTTTCCAGTTGTTTATCGCACGCTAATTTGAATAGAGCTGAAAGGTCCATTTCGTGCAGCATTTGGAGAATGCCCGTTGAACATATCTATCACTTGGCGTGGATTGGAGCGGGACTCATCTTTTCTAGGGCCAGAGACCGGGGCTTGAGCCATTTGCTGCCTGGGTAACAAGGCCAGTGAGGGCGTTGCTGCTTTGCCGCTCAGCTGGGTATCCGTAGCTGACCACCGTGAAGTTTTCTGTTTCCAGTTGTCCGATGTCCGATGTCCGATGCCTGACGTCCGATGTCCGCTGTCCACTGTCCGCTGTCCACTGTCCACTGTCGGCTGTCGACTGTCGGGTTTTCTTGTTAATGAAGAAATAGATACGAGCCGGGTCCACCACAGGCTCGACAAAGTGCTGAGTAACTAGCCAATACTCTCGGATTATCTTTGGGTAAATGTCTTTGGCAAACGTTTCAGAATTGCCCAGCGCCTGCGGTGATGAGTGAAAGTCTTGCAAAAAGTCGTGCATTGTTTGCAGAACCCAAAAACAACAAGAACAGCAGAAACAACAAATACAACAAAAACAACAAAGCACACAATCAGACAATCACAACAACGAAAACATAAAACATAAAACATAAAACAAAAACAAAAAGCAAAATAAAAGTAAAACAAACCTCTTTCATATTGTAAGTCCCTCGCGTGCTGCGAGCTGAGGCCAGGAGGGCGCGGTCTCATTTAAAAGAAATTGCCAAGGGATTCTCTTAACTACATCGATTGATCAGATAATCTGGCCAAGACCAGCTCCGATCTCTGGAGGAAGGTGCTAAGTCGGCATTTAAGATTAACTGAGCAAATCGATCCCTCAGATCTAATCTACCTGCCCATGTAATATTTATATATAGTGCACAAAGTATGTGCTTAATGATAAGATTAGTTGCAATCTAGAAAGCACACAGTTCATTAAACTGATCATAAGGGTATATATAAGAAAATTAGAACTCAATCATCTGTCAATTGAAAATCTTGATTTAACTGCAGGCAAATGCACAGCGGCGCTGATGAAAGGAAACTCTTCAATAAATGAGATCTTAGAATTGTTTTAAATGAATCGAAAAAAATCGCAAATCAATCCCTGCTCTTTATTTGCGCTATTTATAGGCATAACATGGACTACTTTTCGGAAATTCTATTTTTTTATGGAATTACAAATTGATTCGATGATTATCAATTAAAACAGTTTCCAATTTCTTGGCATTTCAAAATGAAAAATGCTTTGACCATTAAATTTTAAACGTAGATTCTATAAGCAACTAGAATTCGATTTCTGTTTATTTTATTTTCAAATAAATTCTAAAAGCCCATAAATTTATTATTTTAATACCATCGTTTAACATTGTACATTAAAATAATAATTAAATGTACATACAAAAACAATCACGCAACCTGCATTTCAATTTATGTCCATACAAGTTGGTCCCACGGTCTATTTGTGCTCTCGCCTACAAAGCTACGAAAGTAAACAGTGCCATTTTGAGTATAGCAGGTCTTTAACATAACATAGCCTTTCGAACAGTGTACGTTATTTTATTATATTTATTGTTTTTATTTTATGCTTTGATGCCAAAATAGCAACAAGTAATTTCAGTCAGAAATAAATATTAAAATTTCTTTGATATTCTCACTACTGTTGTCAATTAGGAGTTAATAAATAATAATTGTTAATCAATTAAAATGTCCCCTGATCACAGCAAGTGTTCGGATCACTTAGCACTTTTAGCCTTGCTCTCCCAATACTCGAGCTCGGCCAATCGCTGCACTCGGGAGATTGGTAAAACCACTAGCGCGACGAGGGTATTGTGCAGTTAGCAAACAACAGAGAGCACTCGTGAGAGAGCGCGCGTGTTCGTGTTCGTTTCTGTGCGTGGATGTGTGTGTGTGAATTGTAAACTGTTTGGTGAGTCTAAAAGTTACAGTTAGTTGTGAACGAACCGTCGGCGTGTGTAAACGTGTCGTAGCGCGCAAGTGTTTCTCAGTCCTATAGAGGAGTAACGAAATCAAAGGCACGTATTTACCGTAATATTGGTCAACAGTCGCCATCGTCGAGGGCAAATGAACGGTAAATCGGCAAAAGCAAATGTAAATTAATTGAAAATTTACGCGAAATCATAATGAAAATCGATTCTTTTACAAAAATCAAAAGTAAATACGATTAATAAGACACAAATAAAATTGCAACCACAATTCTTTCTTGTAAAGAAAACCAAGTCCGTACGATTGGAATTAAATTCAAGTTAACTGTTTAAAACTGTTGCTGGTGCTAACGGAGAGCTGCATCTACTTATAGGTTGGGTTATTGTGATTATGTCATGAAGAATCGTACGCGCACTTCGACAAATCTTCAGTAATCGTAGCATAGAATCAGCAAAAGAAGCTAAAAGGAATAAGGAAGAAAGAAAACCAACTGAATCAAAGAAATCGTGTGTGAGAGGGAGAAATCTAAATTTGAAAGTGTAACGTGCGTGTTATTTTACTTCAATAAAGTGCAATAACAAAAACAACTGTATTCGCGACAACATCAACAACAATAACAACCACAAGAAGGCTAGACACGCGTTTTAGTTTTTTTTTTGCAAATTTTTTTTTGCGACGTCAACGCGCAACGAACGTGAGAGACAGCGACAAAACTCTCCGTTATTGTTTTTTTTGTTCTGTTTTGTAAGTGTGTGCGTTCCGGCCTAACCGGCAAGTGCAAAAAAAATTTGTGTGTGCCGTCTCTCTCTCTTGCTCTCCCTCGCTCTCTGCCTTGAACTGTGTGTGTTTGCGTGTGAGTGTATTGGTGTTCGAACAGCTGTTTAGTGCAACATGCAGTAGAGCTGCCTAAAAATCGTAGAGGCCTTCTAAACACACACGTACACACGCACACACAGACACGCACACATACAATTCACTTACACACAAACATACTGGTTGCACAAGCACAGTTCCTCACTCCTTCACTCACGCATTGGTGAAGGATAGGCATTTCTTGCACTCTCCCAGTGTCCGGTTGGCATTTTTCGCATAATCCAAGAAAGAATTTCACACATCAACATGGCCGGAAAAGTCTTTGGGCCACAGCAGGAGCATCCACTGAGAAAGCTACTGCTTGTCGCGCTGCTCTGCTGCATTGGGCTTGCCGGAGCCAAGCACTTGGGTGCTGGTGTCGGTGATGGCGACATTGCGGCTGCCAGCGACAACGAGAACGGCATAAACAACAACAACATCAACATTCAGAATGTCCACCACCATCAGTCGCATCAGACACACCAGACGCACCAAACCCATCACCATCAGCATCAGCATCAGCACAGCGCCGCAACGCACCACCGACGACGGCTGCAGCGCGACTCGCGCGCCAAGGATACAGCGCAGCAGGAGTGCGAGGCAGTCAAGGGTTACTTCGAATCGATCGACATCAGGTTGAGTGGAGATTACAATGATAAAGGTACGTTCAACCAGAAATTTTCAACTCACGCCCCCTTAGTCGTAGTTCACATTCGCATTCGCATTCGCATTCACACTCACATTCGCATTCCCAATCCCAATCACAGTCACAGTCACAGTCACAGTCGCAGTCGCAGTCGCACATTAACAGTGGCAACAGTCGCTCAGCCAGCCATGAACAGCAGCAAGTGAAATGAGAATCAGTTTATGGGAATAAAAGAAATTCCAAAATACGCTTCCAAATCGAAGTGCTATAATATGGGAATACCATAAATTGGTGGCTTTAATGTGTGAATAATGTGAATATGGGAAGTTGTCATTAAATATATATTTTTATTATTATATAGAGAGTTTTGGAAACAATCGCGTAAATATCACTTTTTGAAGCGAATCGAAAGAATAAAAACGTTCAATAATTCAGATACCATTTATGATGCAGACCCCAGTGAATGGTATTTCCGTTCTTATTTGCATGTGTGCGTGTGTGTGTTTTTTGCTATAAATTTCCAATTAGCATCAATCGCGGTCTCTAATGTTTTATTTAGAAGCCCGGGCTCTGCCTAACGATTGCCAAATGCAAATTGAATTTAAACGAAGTTTAATATATTTTATTTTTATGATAATTTCGCAAAGCTTTTTTTGTATTGTATTGTGTTCTCGAGCTGAGAGCCGAGAGCTAAGTGCAGGGTATCCTGCAGTCGGGGCTGCTGCACTTTTAATATCGGTGTTTTCCTTATTTTTCACCCCCAATGTCAGTCACGTTCCAGTCTCATGTTCATGTTTCTATTCCCGGCCAATCCTCCCCCTCAAGTCATGTTTTGTATCCTTTCAAAAGAACTGGTACCCCGAATAAATCAAATTCAGACTCGAAATCAGAACGAAAATGAAAATGAGAATGAGAATAAGAACGAAAATAAGAATGAAAATCAAAATGAAAATAAGAATGAAAAATTACGCGTTGCGTCCCATGTAAAACGCGTACCCTTCATGTGCGTCAAGTTTGATTACATACCCAATGCACCCGCATTGCGGGAGAGACTCATTAGAATTCGCCGTTTGAATCAAGTAAATCACTTGGATAGTCAAAGTTTAGCGCTTAGCTGCTGCTTAACGCTTCTCTTCCCCAGCTTCCAACCGCTACCTCTGACCTCTTAACCCCCAGCTCCTACTTCTTAGCTCACAGCTCAACGCTCACCACTCTTGGGTTTCCGTTCATCAGCAGACCAGACCAGAGCAGGGCAGAGCAGAGCAGAGCCAGAAAGTGGTCCTCCCTTAGCCGGGGGCATATGCAAATTCATTGAGACTGGTTCGACCCTCGAGTGGGCAGCAGTCTGTCACTCGGGTTGGCAGCGCCGCTCATCCATCCATCCGTTGCGAATCCAAAGCAGAATCGAGCAGAGAGACGCAAACTATGAGCAAGTGCCGCATCCGCAATTAGAGGCGCATCGAACAGTGTCCGGGTGTACGTTTTAATGTTCCCGGGTGTCTGGCTGCCCCAGAGCAGCAGCCCACGCTGCAGGCTCATTATGTATTTATATATACAGATTCATATCTCTATATCTATAGCTATATCCATATATCTGTAAGTCTATATACACACACGTATTTATGCAGATATATATATATATATATAAGAATATTCGTAGTCGGTATCTTGATGGTCTGTACCATCGTTTGCTATTCTGGTTTTCGGGGCATATCAAGTGGCACGCATCTAACTGTGTGAAGGCTGCACATACATTCAAATTCAGATACATTTGTATATTTACATCTATGAGATACACTCGAATCGCTTGGCATATTTTGTTTATGCATATTTCACACATGAATGTTGCTCGACGTTAAGCCAAACAAAGGCGATAAGCGATCGAATGCGCAGCCAAATGGCTAAAGACAAAATAGAGTAAAGAGTGAGATTCAAACAGAAACAGAATTAACAACAACAACAACTGTAACAAAAACAACAACTATAACAAAAACAGAAACAGAAACAGAAACAGAAATTGTATATACTTTAGGCAAATGGATGTATCTCTAACCTGAACTGTATCTACGCATTTGTGTGTCCCAGGAATGCGAACCATCAATAAGCCAAAGAAACTCACGCGGCGTGGCGCGACGCGTAATTGAGTGAAAAATAATTATTATTGATTAACCGACCTTGACTTGGTATTTACACGTTTACGCACAATTACAGGACAGCCTGAGCCAGCAGCCGCCCGAGCAGCGGCAGCGGCAGCAGCAGCAGCAGCAGCAGCAGCAGCTCTGCAGATACTCAGATACTTAGAGATACATGGATTTATATCCGTATACTTGTTACCTAGGTACGTCCGTATGTGCGTGTGTGCGTCTCTCAGTGTTTGTGTGTGTGTGTAGCTCTGTGCGGCATGATGTTGCAAGTTTACTGTGTGTATGATGTCTGCAGTTGTGTGCCTCTTACCTGCCTGCCGAGCAGCAGTTTTTCTCACACGCAGGTAGTTAACAAATAAACACAAGTAAAAAAAGGAAAAAAAGTATCTGCTAGATACATGGCAGCAGAAGCAGCGCCCGCATCGCGGCATGAGGCATGAGGCATGAGGCATGCGGCAGGCGGCAAGCGGCAAGCGGCATGCGGCAGCAGCAACTGTCGACTGACTTTTCCAAAGATTTATCCACATGAGCGCCTGCTCAATGGGGCTGACTTCACAGACTTTGACTTTGTTGGTTGTTATTAGCGTTTGGCGTTTTGTGGAATCTTAATTTGTGTCTCGGGTTTGTTTTTCCATATGTATCTGTCAGTGGCTTTAACTGTATCAGTATCTCGTATATTAGTATCGGTATCGGCATAGGTATCGCTATAGGTATCGATATTGGTGAATATCTTGGTGTTGGTGACGCTACATTGGTATATGTGTTTGTGTATTTGTATTTGTATTTGTACCTTTGTATCTGTAACTGTATCTGTATCTGTGTTTGTATTTGTATTTGTATCTGCAAGCGCCAAATCGAACAGCGAAAAGGCAGTGCCTCTGGCACGAGTGCTATGAACGTACTTAAGGCTATGTATCAATGTATCTATGTATCTTTCATAGCTGTGCGTATGTATGTATCTTTGTATCTGTTTCTCTTCCTGTGGTCGTTGCTCTTAATGGCCTGCTTAAGTGTATGCCGAACTTCATTTTGGGCTCTGTCCTGCCCCGCGAGCTCCGCGACCCTCGCCCGTTTGTTAACCATCAACCCGCCGTCTCTTGTCTCCTGTCTCTTGTTCCATGTCTCGTGGCCCGCCCCTTGATGCCCCCGCCTGCCCCCCTTGGCTGCCACCGCTAGCCATCGCCTTGCCCCGCCTGTCAGCCCCTGCCTGCCCTTAGCTACCTCTGCCCTGGCCCGTCGTCTATTTACTGTTTACATAGTTCGACTTCTGCTCCGCCTGCGTTTTATTTATGCCCCGCCGTCTGTTCCTCAACTGTTTGTGTGTTACTTTTACGTTTATGTGCTGTTTGTGATGCTAATCTGATGTCTGTGTCATGCATACGATAAATGTTTTCAGGTATTTACGAGTACTACGAGTACTATATGTATCTTGTATCTCTTAGTTGTTGCTGTTGCTGTTGCTGTTGCCTATGTTATTTATGCCCGATTCTTCTATTTGGTATGCAAACCCCGCTACGCACTTGGGCGCACCACATAAAACTCAATTTCATTTTAATTGTGCGCTCTATGCGACTGCTAATTGAGCTGTAGATACATATTCTACACTATACCAACACAATCGCAATCTCACACAGATACTCGGCAAAGAAAATAAGCTGAAAATAACTTTAGGCTTTTGGCCCACTCGTTAACATGGCCCATTAACATTAACACGTTACATACTAAGAATATGTCCATAACAATACTCACAAAACAAACAGGAAGTCGTATCTAATCATATCTGTATCTGTATCTGTATCTGTATCTGTATCTGTGTCTGTATCTGTGTCTGTATCTCTGTCTGTATATGTATCTGTTTCTGTGCCCGTACCTGTACTTGTATCTGTTTCTTGTAAAGCGACAAACATGTTACTAAATATTTAAGCAACTCGCAACCGACTGAAATTAGAACAAACTATGGGATACCCGTTCCCTGCCCGCTCCCTACCCGCTCCCTACCCGCTCCCTACCCGCTCCCTGCCCTGCTGTCTGCTCTTCGTAGATAAGGGAAAAGTGCAAATAGAAGCCAAAACGTGAGTCGTTCAAGTTTCTACTCCTCCACCTACCCTTCTCTCTATCTTTCTCTACTCCTCTTATCCATCCACATGCGCACCCATCGAGCAACTTTTCAACAGTTTCATAAACTAAGAAACGCCTTCGGGGTGTTTGTTGTGCATGTGTGTATACGTGCCAGTGTGTCTCTCTGTATGTGTGTGATACACACGAGATAAACCAAAAATAATCCATACTAAATAAAAAGAAAACTTTAAAAATGCCCCAAACCAAATAAGTACACAAATAAAGACGACTTAGTAAATCGCACAACAAAGCGAAGGGGCTCCATTCTGAAGGGTATAGGCGTTTGAGTTGGGGTTGGGGTTGAGGTTGGGGTTGGGGTTGGGGTTGGGGTCGGGGTTCGACCGGTTTGGAATCTAATTACTCATTACTGCGAATTAAATCAACAGTTCGAAGCATCGAATAATTTGATACATTAGACTTTGGGCGGGTTCCATGGGCTGTTCGAGAGGGTCAAAGGTCGTAGACTCCCCTTTAATTATACATTTTAATTTGAACAGCTTTCGATATTCAATTACACCCACACTTGCAGCTCGTTGGTGTATCAATTTTCGAATAATTTTGAATCGATTCGAAGTCTGTTATTTTGGTCTTACCAAAGGTTTATATTATATCGTAATTACTCCAGCTTTAAAGTTTGTTGCTTTCGCAAGTTAAATTATTAATAATCAACTTCTGGATATCCGGTTATTTTTTAGTCTACTTCCATTAAGTTATTTGGCAATTAAATTTAATTTTAATGCTAATTACCTCACCAATTTTCGCACTGCGTTCGCTTTGAATTCATTTCGCTATCCAAAAGGCCACAACAAATAAAAAATAAAAACAAAAAATATAAATTTAAAACTAAAAAATAATAAAAAAATAATAAAAAAATAATAAAAAAATAAATAAATAATAATAATCTAGCCAAATATCTGGAAATACGACACGAGACTCAAAACTTTGCAAATTTGTCAAATTCCGTTTCGCTTTTTCGTATAATCACATCTATATAGATTCATGTCGAAGCCCCTGGCTCCGGAGTCGCACGATTTAATGGTCTGTCATTTTTAGAGCTACGATCCAAAACTTGTTTCTTGCTCTCCTACGGATTCCATTTTTATTGGCATTCCCTTGTCGTTTGGCTCTTTTATTTGCTTCTTGGCAATGAATTGGCCTTAAAGTAACGAACATTGCCATTTTCTGGGCCAAGATGTCATATGTTTTATTTATTTATTTTACTCAGTGGATTGCCTGCCTCCCAATCTCCCAACCTCCCCGCTTTTAACTAACTGAAATCTCCCCCTCCTCTTTCTCTCATCCTTTCACTCGGCCATCCCCCTTCCTCTGTGCTTGCTTTTCCTTGACCCCCATTTAAACGCTTTGGTTGGCCTCTGGGCTCGGCTTGGATTGGCCTGGCCTGGTCTTGTCTGGTCTGCCTGGCGTTCCATTAACTCTTTTCCATTCCCAAGAAGCAATTTGAACTTAATTCATCAATTAGGTTCGACTTTTCACTTCAACTTTTAATTGCTGTGCCCCTAATGTGTTTCTCGATTTTCCTACTTCGATGGACTCTGCGTTTGTCTTTGCCCTTAGACGGGGTTATCAATTAAACGCAAAGCCAAACATTTTTAATTAATTGAATGGAATCACAAGTGCATTTTAAGCGCTCTCGGCTCTCGACTCTCGGCTGCCTCACCTAATGGATTGAAATGAGCTCGGCTTCTATTACGGGCCCAACATCCATTAAACATTTCAACAGAACTTCGTTTACAACCCACTAAATGTTTCAAATAAATAAACAATAAGTCTGGGCTAGATGGAAGGTGACCAAATGATGTCTGCTCCTCTCTTCTTTGGCATTCATGAACTTGGAACCAGTTCGAGATCCAGTAAATTATATAAGATCAACATGATATTCAAATGATCAACATTCCTCCAAGATCGAAGCTAACATATTATGAGCTTTAGCGAGCAAGTAGAATCGAATCTTCTCGTTCCGAGCTCGATTCTTGAGTCTCTTGGAGTGCCAAGGCTTGGGCCATCGCCAAGTGATCGACGTCCGTATAATCCCTTTTAATTGGGCATGAATAACAAATGAGAAATCGAAAGTAATTGATTCACCCAATAAATACATTCAAGACTCAGAAGAATGCGTAATTTTCAATGAGATCCTCAAGTAATCGATAACTGATCGCTCAGGTAATCATCTGGGGACGCATCCGCTGAGTAAAACCAAAAGTAATTGCAAAATTGATTAATGGACATACTCGGAGGCCAAGTCTGGCTTAGATCATCGAGACTCCTCTGAAATCGGAGCTGACAAATGCTAAATGCTAAATCGTAGTTAATTACCAAGCTATGGGTATTACGTAAATTTGCAAGTAATCACCGATCGGTAGATTATCTCGTGGCTTGGGAGTATCCTTCAAATTAATGAGATTTCTGATTGATTTCTATCCGCGATCTTCAGGTGATCACAACAAGTCTGAGCTAAGACTTGATTAGCTGCTACCTGAACATTATAGTATATCGAATATTGAAAATGGATGTCTATAGCATATATATATATAAGCTACATCCAAACCCGATCCAAGACTTGAAAATCGTTTAGTGACTTTTACCCTGCCGCATTTTCTATTTTGTCTCTTGGCTTCTTTGTTTTTATTTTGATTTTTATATTTGTTCATGTGTCTCTTTCTGTTTCTGTTTCTGCCTCTATTCTGTTTTATTTTCTTCCCTTTTTACTGCTGCCTTTCCGTATTTATTTCTGCGCTAATTAGTTTTAATTAAAATTAACGACGCTTGTGCGTCGTCCATCGATTTCACACGCACTTAAAAAATGCTCAGACAGAGGAACAAGAACGGAGTCCATTCAATGAGGAAATCTTAGCTTTTGTGTACCCAATGGCTGGCCACTTTCTTGATGTTTGCTTTAATTTTTGTTATTCTTTCGGTGCTATTGTTGTTGTTGTTGTTGTTGTTGTTATTTTTTACACTTTTGACCTCAATACAAAGGCAATTTTGAGTTGAAAAACTTTTGGGTTCTGGTGCTTGCTTTCTGCCTCTTTCCGATCGAAGCGAATCAGATGATGTCATTGATGTGATTGACGATTCGCGATGGGCAATTGCCAAATAACCATCGCGATGGCGATGGCGATGGCGATGGCTATGACGACGACGATGATGACGGCAAAGACTTGATGGCCGTCGGGCAAAAACAAAATCTCAACTTTTTGAAGCTTATTCGATTTGTATTCCTCTAGTGTGAATGCAGTGAATCAATTTGCGATTTATCCACTCATTCATATATTCGTATATTCGCATATTCGCATATTCGTACACTCATTTATGCGGTCATTTGCCCAAATTCTACGAATCTTAAAAAGGTACAATTGACATTTTTATGATGTTTCTCGCTTGGCTACAACATGTTTTTATTCGCAAGACACAGACACAGATACAGATGCAGAAACAGCAAAAGCAACAGATACAGATACAGATACAGATACACACACTTGTGCCTCTTTTTGTTTGTACAATTTCATTCACGACTCGAAGCCTCGCAAAAAGGTAAGGCAGAGCTTAAGCGCTCGAAAGGGTCATCTGTTGTTGGCAATTAAAACTGTCAAGTGTGTCCAGAGGAAGTTGTCATCTTGTTGGTGGCTTCCGCCTGGAACAGTGTTGAACATGTCTGAGTCGCAGATGGCAGATAAAGGGTAATGGCCAGAAAATAAGAGATAGAACTTTGAAAATAAACTGTGCATCGATAAGGATGGTCAACAGGCAGTGGGAACGATAAGGCTCGAGTCATAAAGAGTGCAGCCGGAGCTATGTTTGTGTTTGGCTACAATGTGGAATGGGGACGTATACGTAATTAAATATTTAGTAGTTGTCGTATTTGTAGATGTTCCAGCCACAGTGGAGAGGGGGGGGGGAGGAGGTGTTTAGGTGTGGAGGCTCGCATGTGAGCCCGTAAAACATAAAACGTGTGAAATGTGCAAGACAGGAGACTAGACGATGGCAATGACAGGTAGTAGATACATTTGTATCTCACGCTCGTACCTGTCCGACGGTGCAATGCGTGTGCGTGTGCTGTCTGTGTACCCATGGATATGGGTATGTGTGTGTGTGTGTGTGTGTGTGTGTATATCTTGTAGCTATTTTTAAACATTTTACAAGTAAATTTATCAAACAAACAAATGTGAGATCTTGCAGACAGCAATTGAGATGCATTTGTTGGATCCAAATATGATGCTGAGTGTGTGTGTGTGTGCGTGAGTGCCTGTGTGCTTGGGCTTGTGTGTGTGTGTGTGTGTATGTGTGATACAATTTTCCACTCATTTTAGCCGATTCGCTTTGGTCAATGTCTCTTGGGGGTAACTATCGCTTATATAATACCGCTCCTCTCTAACTCTTCCTCGTATTATGATTACGATGATGGTCAAGCCTCTTGTCGACTTACCCAATTCCAGTTCAGTCGCGTCTGTGTGAGTGTCTCTGTGTCTGCGTGTCTGTGTGTCTGCCTGTGTTGTACCTTCTCCGACTTCTCCTCAAGTCTCTAGATCTGTGGATGACTCTGGTCTCATTGTTTGCCCATGGCTTTTGTGCCGCGTAATCGTCGTTTTCCAATGAACTCAGGTATGAGAGGGCATGAGATACAAACGTCGCCGGATTCTTTCTTTCTTCGGTGGTTCTTTGGCCTGTATCTCTTCTCTTTCCTCTTTCCTCTTCCCTTTTTCTCTCCTCTTTTTGTTTTCATTTCATTTTTTGTGTTTTTTTTTTGTTTTTTTTTTTCCTTTTGACTCAGGGATGCCGTGGAAAATACTTGTCTACCTTAACGAAACGGCAAAAGAAAAGGTTAATGCCTACTGAAGTGTGCACAGCACATTGAAATCAAAATAGTCGGCATTTCCGCTCAAACTGGCGTTAGTTATGTCTTCGGCCGATTACAGGTCGCATTAGCATTGTGAGTCCACATCAATAAGGTGTTACTTAAATAGGCAAAGATACATATATTCATGTATAATCCGATAAATATGACGGGGTCATTTCAAGAGCTACCTTTACGCTGCAATCAATGGAAGTTCACTCTTATACAGATACAGCCTTAAAGACTTTTGAGATACATTCGAAACTTTTTTTTAAATTGAAAGACGACTGCGAGGTGGACCACAGAAGTGACTGTGGTAAGAGAGCTCAAAGACATTCGGTATTCTTTATTTTAAATTCACACTCAGTTCAATATTTATTCACTTTACTTTAGATACTTAAGCGATAGTTTAGATACATTCAAAGAAAGTATTATCAATGGTTGGGTTTCTCTGCTATTGAAAGGTTAACCGGTTTTCATATTGATCACGGATAAAAGCCCTCACATCAGCACGAGTAGAAATGTATCTCATACTCTTACGTTAAGGCTCAAAATGTATCTAAAGACTTAAAGATATATTTATACAATACAAGATACAATTATATAGAATAAACCCAAAGTATTTATTTCGTTGTACTTTCCAAAGTAGCTTTTTTTTACTCTTTGGACTGACTTAAGATACATTAAACGTTCTTTATCTTGTTGGTCACCTTTGTGGCTTAATTCCTTAGTCTATTAAAGAGACTTTCAGATACGTTCAACATTCTTCATTCTTATCAACTTGACTTATTTGTATTTATCTAATTGCTGTGCTGCACGTAGCACATAGTTTATTTCCGATGGCCGACTATCCGTCAGATACATTTTTATTGTGTTATCAGTGAAATGGGGGAGGGGGAGGGGGAGGGAGCGCAGTCGACAGCTCACCCACCAATCAACACCCCCCGCCCACCAACCACGCAGATACTTGTTTTGTTTATAGTGCACAATGCTCCGTGCCGCATAAATCAATTATTTGCACCTAAGACTCATAAATCACCCAATGACGAGCTACAACAACAACAGCAGCAACAACAAGAACAATAACAATAACAAACATTCCAGTGGTCAGCAGGAAGAAGCAAAGTTAAAGAATGAAAAGCCCTCGGAAAAGGCAAAGGGCGAGCAAATTGTTTTGTGTCTTATAAATGCCATGAAAAGCCAGGGCTAATACGACGTTGGCGTTGGCGTTGGCGCTCTTCTTGTTACCACTGAATCAACTGATGTGCAGATAGACAACAACAGCAACAACAAACATCTGAATGATTTCATTTCCAAGTTTCGGGGAAAACATCAACAATGAGAATAACACAAAAAACGGATTCCAATTTTTACGCTTCTAAGTCATCTTTGTGTGTTCGTTGAAATCGCTTTTCTTCTGGCTGTTGTTGTTGTTGTTGTTTTTCTAGTTTTCCTAAAGTTGAGGGAATTGGAATAGCCCACCCTCTGCCTCCCAGGGGAGCCTCCCAATAGGAAGAACACTCGATGTTTTTACTATTTGTTTGTCCGATTTTGGATTTTCGCTCTTGTTTTCATTTATTGACTTTGGTTTCTTTTTCGCTCACTAAGCGCAAATCTAAACATCGAATGAAGTGAATGTAAACAGAAATAAGAACTGTTAAAAATACTTAACCCATGTGTGTGGGAATTGCGAGAGAAGAAATCGGAGATCCAAGCGTTGGGTATGGGGAAGTGGCATGGGGAGGGGGAGGGGGAGGGGGGCTGACCAGGAAAGCGGACGAGGCGAAAAAGAATTTCGGATGTGAGAAAATGTTTAAAATCGAAACCAAAACGAATTTAATAATCAGTTCATCCATGGCATTTAGTCGGGGGATTTTACGTACTTCATTTATTTGGGGTTTCTATAAATATCATGCCTCGATACAAGAGTTGCAAGTGTTATACATACTTGGGCTTTCACCCGCACCTCAAATTTGGCGCCGGAACAGCGGGTGCCGAAGATAAGGTGGAGTGGTGGATACCCGAAAACTTATCTATTAGCTTCTCCGTCACCGAAAGATACGAGAATCTGAATTTGCGAGAGATAAGCACCTGAAGCGCACCTCAAAAGCTGCTTCAGTTGCGACCGGAGATCTGCTTGGCTCAGAAGTCTCCTTACGTAAGTGGTCGATGTCGGGAAATTTGATATTTTTATTGTATTTTGTGGTATTCCATTTGAGAGTATCTCCTAGTCGGGCACATTACGTGTCGGTGTGGCTGTGGGATTTTTTGTGGAAACAGGGGCAACACCTGTTCGCATTCCTCTCCGACATTGTTTCCATTTAAGACTCGAAACTAATTTGTGCCTTTATTAATTGCCTCTCTTTCCCCTCTTCTCGTTGCAGGTGCGTATTTCTAACGTCTGATTCCGTATAACTTATCGCTTTTGGCATTCGGCATTCGGCAAACAATGTTCAATTATCTATGGCAACTATCGGAGCTGCTCATGGGTGAGTTGACGCCCAGCTAGACAGCTTGGCGGTTCTCTGGTCTCTATCCCTGTACCCTAACCCCCCAAACACGAACGACGAACCACCTACCACGGACCTCGGGCTCGGACCCTGCATAGACATCAAATTAAAATATCGTGTAATATAATGTGTAAATAATACCATGACACTCGCTCTCGCTCTCTCTCGGACTCTCTCTTTCTCTTTCTCTCTCTCTCTCTCTATGTGTGTGCAGGGAGTGTGTGCGTGTGCGTGTGTGTGTAGGGAGCGACCTTTTCAAAAGACCATCAATCATTTAACAACAATTGCGAGGTGTTCAACGCCAACACGACACAAACTAAAACAAAAACAAAAAACAAAAAATAAAAAAAAAATGAAATAAAAAATAAAATAAAAAATAAAAGATCTGAAAATTGTATATAAAAATATAATCAACCCCACGCCAAATACTAAAACGCAAACAAAGCGTATGCAGCGACAAGGTGGGGCAGGGACGGTGTTAGAAACGGGGATGGAGATGGAGTTGGCAGCTGGGGTAGGTGAAGGGGAAGGGGGTTTGGCTAGAAATATTACCAAATATGAATATAAACGCGTCTTAAAAAAAAGCCAAAAGAGGAAAATTCAAAAGTCGAATCATTTTTTATTTTTATTTTATACACTGTTCACATACCCTTACAAACATATACCACATATATCCTTACACATATTCTTAAATAACAAAATTTATTATTATTTTTTTTAATTAAATTTATAATTATTTAATTTACTATATTAATTAATGGACCGAGCAGAAGAGTATAATATTCAAGGCTTACCAATTTTGCTATGAACTCTAAACTTCGAACTTCTATGTTGACCCTTAAGTTGTTCCTTAGTGTCCTTAATACATCTTAAAGCGGATAAGGGTATATATATATATATATATGCATGTCCCGTCAAAGTTGGGCTCAAGTCCAGTGTACCCCTTGGGGTAGAGCATTAAAGTGTAGGTACTTAACTTTTGCCCTGCATAAGAGGTTTCTGTGCCAAAACGTAGAACAGTAGGAAAATTTTAATAATTTTTGTCAACGGAGTTGGGGAGGCGTGGCACATGTCAGAGTATTAGTGTATTCATTTGTGTGTGTGTTCTGGTGTGTGCTTGTTGTGCGGTAACTCGACTCCAACAGACATTCACTTTTCATTATTAATATTTTGTGTGTTTAAATTATGCTAATCCGTTGAAATATGATTATGCCAAATGACAACAGCTTGAAAAAAGTCTCTCCTATACATATACATATATATATATATACATATGTATATATATGCATACATATATGTATATAAATATTTTTAAGTATACCTTGCGCCCTCGAGGGTCTGTTGACGGGGGCGTTAGGGCGTGGCCAGCGGCGTAATGGGATGTGGTGTGTCGTGTCGTGTGAAGAATGCTGAATGGAATGGGATGTGGTGGGGAAGGGCATGGAATTGAGGAATAGGAAATAGGGAATGGGGAATGGGAAATGGGGAAAGGGAAAGGACATCTGCAGGTGTGCCGCGGGAGTCGGGGGCTGCGGGGGCGTAATTTGATTACCTTTAGCAGCTAATTTCGGAGCGGCTTCTCGTATAATTAAATCAAGGGGAAATTCGCTCTGCTTTTATATGTAATCGCGATTCCTTTGGCAAAGATTTGTAACTTTTTCAATTAAAGCGCAAGGACAATACAAATACGCGACCTTCAAAGGCATTTCAAATGGAATTGCAGTCGAAAAAGTAATTTAATTAGCTTAACTTGTAACCCAAAAATGAATCACAGCTGCGGCAGTTCCAGAGTCAGAGCCAGTGGCTGGCTAAGTGGGAGTGGCAATGGAAGTGGCAGCAGTTGGGGGAAGCAGCTGACTTCGAATGGAAGTCCCGTTCCATCTTTGTCCTCACAATAATTTCAGTGAAATGAAAATTATTTCCGCGCCTGCCCGAGAAAGGGTTACGAGGCATTTGTTCACCCGGACGTGCTTGCTGACCCTCCTCCTGCCTCATCCACTTTCGTCCTCTCTGGTACCCTTTCCATTTGTCCTCGCACTCCTTTCATCATCACATCGCGTCGCGTGTTTGCTTTTTGTGAAAGTTTTCGGCGGTGCCAGTCGGCCAACTTTGAGGCGCCAACAAAAGCGAAACTAGCCATAAAAAATTGGATCCTGCAAGTGGAGAAGACGTTTGGCTAAAAGCTATGCAAATTGCTGGGGCGCCACTGCGCCGAGAGGCCAGGTTGGGAGATGTGTAGCTGGTGTTCGGGGTTAGTGCTGGGGGAGTGGAGAGTGGAGTGGTTTGTATGACTTTATAGGGCGTGGAGGTTGCTGAGGGTACAAAGAGCGTGGAGGGTGCGAAGGGCAGGGCCTTGACCAAGTGTTGACTTCCACAATTTCGTGTGCGACAAAATGAATTTTTCAACAGTTCTGGGAAAAACGTTGGAGATGGCAACTGGCGGTGGGGTAGCTGACTGAGTATGCGAGGGTGGAGGAGAAAGGAGCAAGGGAGGAATATCCCACTTACAGCGCATGATAGCAATTGATTAGAAGAGCTCGGTAAACATATAAACCAGCTTCTCGGCGAATTTTTGGCTGTTTATTGAGGGCTCGATTTGATTTCAAAAGCAATTCAGGTTTTTTTGATTTGCTCGTCGTCAAGTAGGCGAGGAAGTTTTCGGGTCAATAGAACGTGAAATGTTAGGTTGAGTTAAATTTTGTTTTCTTTCGATAAACATCTCAAAATTTCTTAGGACATGTCTCGCTATATACTCTCCATTGCAACGGTCAGTCGGCAACGATCAGTTGTTAGGAAAATGTTTTGTGCGGTCAACATGCACAACCTTGCTAACAATGTACAATGTGAGCCGCACTGCTTAAGGTCAGTGAAGATTATAGCATGGCAAGACAGCTCCGCTCACAACATCAGAAGACGGCAACAGTTCCTAAACGAAAAGCAAAACTCAAATTTTCCAAATACAATATCAGAGAAGAATCATGAAGAGCCCTGTATTCAGTATCCTTCCAAAATTTGTATTAAGCGTACGCCGCAGATACTTGAAGTTCTATCGATGAGGCGCGTCTCGTCTTCTCCTCAGATTTGTGGCACTCTCAGTGTTCGTGACATCCATACAAGTGTTCCGGCCAACACTTCCTCTAAGACGCCAGAAACACCGTCAAACAAATCAATGAACGCGTTAACGAAGTCCCAGATTGATTCGAAGAAGCCAACAGCATCGCCAGAATTAAAGACATCTTTGAATTTTGAAAATCCAACAACATCGTCGACGTTGATCAATCCAAGCAATCCAACAAAATCGACGACATCGATACATTCCAGCAATTCAACGACATCGATAAATCCGACCAATCCAACGACTCCGTCTTCACAATGGACACGAACGGCGCCGACAACCCCAAGAGGATCAACACCGATGGCACAGATGAATTCAAGCAATCCAAGTATGCCAATGGACCCAAAAAATTCAACAACACCGTCAATATCAAGGACGTCGATTGAACCTAGAAATCCAATGACATCGTCGACATCGAGGACATCGATTAATCCGGTCAATCCAAAGATGTCGTCGACACAATGGACACCAACGACACCGACGAATCCGAGCAGTTCAACATCACCGTCTGCACAAATGACACCGGCGGCACCGATAAATCCAAGCCATCCAACAACATCGTCGGCACAAAGGACACCCACGACACCGATGAATCCGAACAATCCAACAACATCGTCGGCACAAAGGACACCGACGGCACCGATGAATCCAAGCAAACCAATAACATCGTCGGCACAAAGTACACCGACGGCACCGATGAATCCAAGCAACCCAACAACATCGTCGATACAAAGGACACCCACGGTGCCAATGAACCCAAGAAATTCAACAACATCGTCAACATCAAGGACGTCGATTGACCCTAGAAATCCAAAAACATCGTCGACATCGGGGACATCGATTAATCCGGTCAATCCAAAGATGTCGTCAACACAATGGACACCAACGACACCGACGAATCCGAGCAGTTCAACATCACCGTCTGCACAAGTGACACCGACGGCACCGATGAATCCAAGCAATCCAAGAACATCGTCTGCACAAAGGACACCGACGGCACCGATGAATCCAAGCCATCCAACAACATCGTCGGCAAAAAGAACACCCACGACACCGATGAATCCGAACAATCCAACAACATCGTCGGCACAAAGGACACCGACGGCACCGATGAATCCAAGCAAACCAATAACATCGTCGGCACAAAGTACACCGACGGCACCGGTGAATCCAAGCCATCCAACAACATCGTCGATACAAAGAATACCCACGGTGCCAATGGATCCAAGAAATTCAACAACATCGTCAACATTAAGGACGTCGATTGACCCTAGAAATCCAATGACATCGTCGATATCGAGGACATCGATTAATTCGTTCAATCCAAAGATATCTTCGACACAATGGACACCGGCGGCCCCGATGAATTCAAGCAATCCAACAACATCGTCGACACTAGGAACGTCAAAAGGCCCTAGAAGTCCAATAAGATTGTCGACATCGATGAATCCGATTAATTTAAAGATATCGTCTACATCGAATACTTCGATGAATTCGATTAATTCGATTAATTTAAAGATATCGCCAGCACAGAGAACACCGATAAGTCCAAAGAATCCAACAATATCGTCGACGCAAAGATCACCGACAGCGTCGGTGGAACCACGAAAACCAATAACATCGTCGACGTTAACGAATTCAAGCAATCCAAAAAAATCGACGACATCGATACATTCCAGCAATTCAACGACATCGATAAATCCGAGCAATCCAACCACAACGTCTTCACAATGGACACGAGCAGCGCCAACAACCCCAAGAGAATCAAGAACATCGTCGGCACAAAGGACACCGACGGCGCCGGTGAATCCAAGCCATCCAACAACATTGTCGGCACAGAGGACACCAACGGTGCCAATGGACCCAAGAAATTCAACAACATCGTCAACATCAAGGACGTCGATTGACCCTAGAAATCCAATGACATCGTCGATATCGAGGACATCGATTAATCCGATCAATCCAATGATGTCTTCTGCACAAGGGACACCGATGAATCCAAACAATCCAACAATATCGTCGACACCGGTAGCAACGATGAATTCGAGCAATCCAACGGCATCGTCGACCCTAATGACATCGCTGAATCCAAGCCATTCAACTACCTCGTCAATGGACCAAAAAAAACCAATCACATCGTCGTCATCAAAGACGTCGATGGACCCCAGAAAACTAACAACATCGTCGGCATCGATGAACCCAAAGAAACCACAATCACCTTCACTTCCGACCACATCAACAAATTCGAAGAATCAGAACCCATCAGAACCCTCGACAGTACCTAGGTGTCATCCGAAAAAATCAGGAGAATTGCCGTGTGATGCAAATAAATTACCAAACACGTTGACACCGAATTCATCCACAAGCGAGAATATACCACCAACATCCCCGACATCGTCAAAAACGAGTAATCCGAAAAAATCAGCTCCATCGCCCAAAGCGAAGTGTGACAAAAAATCAGAAACATCGACTACTTCAAGAGATTTGAAGAAATCTAAAGCTAAGTCGGCATCGCCGACTTCAAGTGATACGAAAAACTTACAAACATCTCCGACTTCAAAGGATCCCAAGAATTCAACAACATCGCCGTCCTCAAGGGATCCTAAGAAACCTATAACATTGATGACATCGCCCACTCCGAATAGTCCGAAAAAAACAACACCGCCTACTTCAAGCGATCCGAAGAAATCGTTGCCTTCGAGTGATACGACGAAATCTGTAACATCGCTGCCCTCGAGTAATGCGAAGAAATCAACAACATCGTTGACACCGACAACATTGACGAACCAAAAGAAACCACACACACCACCCTCGACTTTGAAAAATGCTCTGAAAAAATCAACAACATCAACTGAATCAAAAACACCTTTAGCTTTTAGAAAGCCACCAGGATCAGACCAGGGTAGTAGACTACCTATGGTAGGGAATCCACCAGGTGGTCAAGGCTCAGGTCGCAAAACCGGTGTAGGTCCCAGTGGAAGTGGTCCAAAACGACCCCCCTTTGGCTCAAAACCACCAGTAGGTGGACCTAATAAAGCACGTGTTATAACCCTGATGCCAGGAGATGGCATTGGTCCGGAAATCTCACTGGCCGTACTGGAAGTGCTTAGTGCCGCGAAGGTTCCGCTGGTGTTCGAGCCAGTCGATGTGACGCCCGTGGTAGACAGTAATGGACAGGCGTCCATTCCGCAGCAGGTCATAGACAGTATGAAGAAAACAAAGCTTGGCCTCAAGGGCCCATTGATGACGCCCGTAGGCACTGGGTTCCGATCCTTGAATCTAATTTTGCGCGTCATCTTCAACCTGTATGCAAATGTCCGTCCCTGTCGGTCGCTGGCTGGCGTTGAAACCGTTTACGGCAATGTGGACTTAATCACAATCCGTGAGAATACCGAAGGCGAGTATTCGGGAATCGAACATCAGTTGGTCAACGGTGTCGTCCAGAGCATCAAACTGATCACTAGGCCCGCCTCGATGCGTGTGGCCGAGTATTGTTTTCAATATGCTCTAGCCATGAAGCGTAAGAAGATCACGGCGGTGCACAAGCGCTCCAGCATGCGAATGTCCGACGGGCTTTTCATCAACTGTGTACGCGAGGTGGCCGAGAAATACAAGGACAAGCTAAAGAGCAGTGGCATCGTGTACGAGGAGGCTGCCATCAGCAAGGTGTGTCTAAAAATTGTTTCCGATCCCAAGGAGTTCGATGTCTTGGTCATGCCCAATCTCTACGGCGATATTCTATCAGACACATGCGCTGGACTGATTGGAGGCTTAGGTCTGACCCCCTCCGGTAACATTGGCACCAACGGCGCCATATTTGAGGCAGTCCACGGTACAGCCCCGAGTATAGCTGGCAAGGATTTGGCCAACCCAACGGCATTGCTCCTATCGGCCTGCATGATGCTGCGCTATATCGATATGACCCCCTTCGCGGATTCCATTGAGAAAGCCATTGTAAAAACCGTTAAGGAAGACAACGTCCGCACTCAGGATTTGGGTGGCAAGGCCAAATGCTCAGAGTTTACCAAAGCGCTTATCAATAACTTGAAATAATGAAGTCTTCTCTCTTTTTGTATCTCCTTCGAGATTATGGATTTTGGTACAGGATATTTCCAATTCCTACACTTTTCAACGATTCCATGACTGTTTCAATGGTAGATGATAAATTCAATATGAAATAAATTTGGCAGCTAATATAGTTTGTCACTTGGGCACTCTTAAAAATCTGGTCACACTTTGCAATTAATTCTCGACGCCCGAGTAAGGCCACGAAGCAACTAAACAGCTAGTCAGTTAGCCAGTTAGTCACCTGAGGTAATCAGAGTCGGAGTCAGCGTCAGATTCGGAATCAGGCTCAAAGTTAGAGAGTCGAGAGTCGAGTTGACTGAATGGCTAAAGTGAAAGAAGGAGAAAAATAGAGAGAGGGGCAAGTCATCGCTGCATTGGACTGCCTGTTCGTGGAGCACCTTGTTTGTACCTCGCAAGCCACCACTTACATTGCATTTTTACATGCATGCTCGGTTTTTGGCTTGGGGTTTGGGCTTGGGGCTTGGGCTTGGGTTTGGGGCTTGGGTTGAGACTCTTGAATGACGGGGTTTCAGCGAGCTGCGTTTTAAAAGCGCCGACCAAACCTCTTCAACGGGTCCCAGCTACTGCCAGTCAGCAACGCATGAGAGAAAGGGGGAAACGGTGAGTGGAAGGGGCAGCGGGGTACGTCCCGGGAATGAGCTCAGCGGAGCGTGCAGTGGCCAGGGCAGGGGAAGAAAATGCCACAAAGCTAACCAAAGAGCTACACATATAAAAAATTAAAAGGAATAAATAAAATAAATATATATACGTATGTATATTTAATATATATGTATATATATATATATATATATATATATATATATATATATATATATGTGTGTGTGTGTGTGTGTGTGCAGTTCAAAGAATTCTTATAAACAACATCAGGAAAACATGAAGCGGAGAGTCAAAAGATGAACTTCGTTGTGTATGTGAAACAAAAGTTAAGAATTTTTCGTATATTTGGTGTGTTTTCTTCATCTACTGCTTCTTGTTTTTTCTGCTTCTTCTTATTCGGATTGTTGCAGTTGTTGTTGTTGTTGCTGTTGCTGCTGCTGCTGCTATTCTTCTCCTTTTACTTTCTGAGGCCGCAAGGCGTTGTTGTAACCGGTTTTTGGTTTCATTGCAGCCCCAAAGACCAACACCAACACCAACACCAACGGCAGCAGCAACAGCAACAGCTTCCTTACTGGGAGAGGGTCAGCCCGGATGGGCAGGGCAGGGGTACGGGGCAGCAGCCTCCTTTTCCTTAATTCTAACAGCTCCCATGTTGAAGCTGACACCAGCAACGAGGTTGGCCAAGTAAATCTGGATCAACCTCAATGCGGTCTAGTTGTCGCTGTTGAACTCTTCATTCATAAATAGACGCACGCACACACACACTCGCAAGCACACACTCACATGCACAGCAGCTGCAAGTGCATGTTGCACAGGCAGCGAGTCGTCCCCTGCCTTGAAAGAATGGACACGAAATAAGTCTTATTTCGATTGACCAGCACGCAAAGGCCACAAACAGACCATGTCCTCTCCACGGCCGACTCCATACTGGCTCCTGCAGCTTTGCCACAAGTTGTTGCACCAGGGAGCGAACTAGTCATCCAATCATTCACTACCGGCACTAGGTTTCGTGCGCCCAACTCCTGGCCTCCTCCTACGTTGACGTAGTCAAAGTAAAAGTCGGAGTCGGAGTCGGAGACGGAGTAGACACAAGCCGGCGCCATAATTGTCATGACGTGCCATGGCCCATGGCCACTCATTAGAATGTTAATTTGTAAATGCAATTCGAGTGATGATGACGGTGACGATGATGATGATGATGATGATGATGATGATGATGATGATGATGATGATGACGACGACGATGGAGGCATGCAAGGGCAGTGATGGGACTTGCGTCTGGCGGAGGCGGGAATGAGAGTGGGAGTGGGAATCATGGTGAGGAATGGTGAATGCGAGGGGAAGGTGGAGGTGGAGGTGGAGGGGGCTGAGCTGTGAACATTTGTGCCTCGTCTAATTGCTTCAACGAATTTTTCGCTTCTGTGGATTTTCCAATGAAACTTCTGAAAAAATCCCATTCAATGGGCGTCCCAGTGCGTGGGTCGAGTGGCGTCCACGGGTGCGAACATTTGGGTGGAAAAGCGTACGCTGATGGCGATACGCGGAATCGTGAAAATTAGATGAAAGAGTGATCAAATGGAAGCTGAATACATTTAATAATTAAAAACCAGATTAACCAAGGTCGCATAGCTGGGGCCCATCTCTGCCCTGGTTCCAGGTATTCAGCATTGATCAATCGCCAGTTTTCGTCAGACATTCATTCGAAAAGTTTATAAATGAACTGTTCGTTGAACAAACTATTTTTCCGCTCCTGACCCGCCCACAATCATTTCATTTGCAGTTTTACAAGTGCTTGACAAGACTTTAAATCGCTTTCAACTGATTTTCCGGCTCACATTCATGTGGAGGGCATTCTGCCAACCACCCAACCAGTCGGCCCGTCCGCCCATCCGCCCATCCGCCCATCCACCCGTCCGGCCGCCTGCCTTGTTTCTGTCTCGGGCCGAGTTCCTCTCCTTGACGAGGGTTACAAACACTTTTACAAAGATTTACGACCGCTGTCAATAGTGCTTTGCATGACAAGCCCGAGGGCCGGCCGGGTGCACTCCCCCGCCATCACCCCCTCGTAGGGCCGACAAGCGATAACCCGACAACCCTATTACCCGGCAGCCCTATTGAACTCTATCCAATGAAAGCAGCGACAGGAAAAAAGCATTTCCGAATTTAAATCTATTTGTCACTTGGAAAACTTGCGCTACCTTTGCTGCTTCAACTTTTTACAATGAAAACTCCTCCTCCAGGCACGCACAGGGGGCACACCGTTGGCATTCGGACCAGGACTTTGACTCGGACCGACGTCCAAGCCCACAAGTGGGCGGGAGGGCACATTCCCATTTGTAGGCCCGAAAACGAGCCCAAAAAACGAGAGTAACAGAAATATAAAACTTGAAACAAGTGACAGTTACAAATTTGCTGAAATCAAATAGAGGACCAAAGGAAAAGGGAATCCGAGCCTAGCAAATGGAAAATGGGAAATGGGAGCTGGGAAATAGAAGTGGAAATGGAAGTAGAAATGGAAATGGAGACCAGAAAACAGAAAATAGAAATGAAAATACATAATAGAAAATAGAAACAATACGACCTCCGCACGGGGGCTGTGTGTGCCTTCTTTCATTGGCTACTTATTAGGCCTGTCCAAGGACTCATTCCCGTTGTGAATCCCTGACATTTACTTTAGCCATTGTCCTGGATACTCCTGCTAGAATAACATTCGCTCCCAATACTCGTTATGCCATTACAATATCACAATCCAAATCACCATAGCTTTCCCCACCCCATCTTCCACTCCCTTGCCAACACCCTCTCCATTGCCCATCTTCCCTTTTATCTCCCCCTACGTCACCCCACCCACCTTCATCTCCATCTCCGTCTCCATCGCAATTGCCATTGCCATTGCCATTGCCATTGCCATTTCCATTGCCGTTCCTCTAATGCTTCACATCAGGAGCTCAACACTCCACACAAAGCTGAGGGGCAAATAGAAAATGATTTGCATTTATTTATTTGCCTGTGTATTTTAATACCCTGTTCGAGCCACAGGATGTGCGTGATGAACCCAAATGCTGGTTCCTTGGATTTGAAGGCGCCAACCACAAGGATTTTCCATTCAATTCCTGGCATATTTCAACTTGAGTCTTTGCCTTTTGTGCCCCTTAAAGTTTGTACTTTCTTAGTTAGTATCTTATTTTCTAGTACGTATAACTAAGTATATGTTATTGAAAATGCAGGGTATCCTTTAGCTCGTCCTTTGCTCCCCATCAGAGTCTCACTTACTCGGAGTCCCCTGCTTGCAATTGTTATTGTCGCACCGCCAGGAGATTGAGGACTCTAGTTGATTCCTTATGCGTTCCCTTTCATACCTAGGACTTCGTCTTCCTTCTTCCCATCTTCGTCTTCTTCTCTCTTTGTTTCTCTCGTCGCTGTTGTCCTTTCCTCCTACAGTTGTTTGGTGCTGTGTCTTTCGACATTTCCTCGCTCTGACGATAAAAATAATCCCATTTATTGTTTAATGCTTAATAAATAAAGCAATTTTTATTTATTTGAAGCGTTTTGTTTCTACGTTTCGGGGCTTTTGTTTCCCCCCTTGGCCCCCTTTGTATACCACTGCTCAGTTATTGCCTCTGCCTCTTCTACTTCTGTGTCTTTAGTGTCGTGTTCCTTGTGTTTTCTGCTTTATTGATTTTTTATGCTTGCGGCTTGTTTCTGCCTTTGTAAGTAAAATGCCATCAATTGTTTATTGTTTTGATAATGCCTTTTTTTGTTTTTTTTTTTGTTGTTCGTCTACTTCTTCCTCTTCTTATTCTCTTCTTCGTCTTCGTCTTCGTCTTCGTTTTCGCTTTGTTGCTGCTGCTGCTGCTGCTGCTGCTTATCATTTGATTTGTTTAGGTTGTTGAGTTGACAAAATGTTTCTCCGAATATTCTTGAGGCAACGTTGCGTATGCGTAATATTTTATGAACTGTAGATAGGTTTTTGTTTTATAAACACAAAAAACTTTGCTGATCCAATAAAAAATATTTGGGCACAATTTCCCGTTCAATCATTTTGAGTGATCAAACCGTTTGAAGTATCGAGACGGCCGGCGCTTCATTTCCATAAACAAAATTGAAATATCAATCAAATGAATTCCCTCTCAATTTTGTCCCCAAAAAGCAAAATAAATAATCAACCAGAAAAAGAAGAGAGAATCCAAATACAAACACACGAAAACGTCGAAAAAAATTGGAAACCATCAATTAATATAAAATAATTGACAAAGTGCTGGGCGGACTGTGTGCCAGAGCAGCAAATGAAGTGGCTGCCACTGCTAATTGGCATTGGACACTCACAAACACACACATCCAGCCATACACATACACATACACACGCATACTTGCATGCATTCATGCATGCTCATATACACTTACACTTGACATCCGCCCCTCCCCCCTCCCCCCTCCCCAACCCTCTCCTTCGAGTCACTGCCGCACGTGGACTTCATTGCTATTGCATTCAATTAACGCCGGAAATGCGGCACTGGCATAAAGGAAGAACCACT
Source organism: Zaprionus lineosus (assembly GCA_035044505.1). NCBI lineage: Eukaryota > Metazoa > Arthropoda > Insecta > Diptera > Drosophilidae > Zaprionus > Zaprionus lineosus. The sequence continues at coordinate 1,916,520 of JAWNNX010000694.1, read as the reverse complement.
GATAAGGATGTGGCTGACTCTGACTCCGACTCTGATACTGATGCTGATGCTGAAACTGGAGCTCATGATGATGGTGCTCCTCCAGCAGTCCGGAAAGTGGTAACTGCAACTGCTTTAACCGAATGACCAACAGCTTGTCCGCCCCACCTCTCTTCCCCCAAGTCCCTTCGTCTCTGCGGCCCTTTGCTTCCCGACTCATAGTTGGTCCGTCGCTCCGTCGGTCCGCCTGTCTGTCGGACGCATAAATGTCATGAAATGCACACTGAAAGTAATGAATGTTAAGCATCTCGTGTTGGTTTAATTAATGCAATTAAACTCCATACGAAGATAATTGAAATTGCCCATAAAAATAATGCGACACATGTGCTCCGCCTGCTGCTGCAGCTACTCCCAGAGCCAGACCCTGACGATGCACTCTCATGGGCGCCGCTCCTTCGACGAGGTATCGAATTTATTGGTTAATTTGTCCTCCCTTCCAGCAGCTCAAGCCGTTCAATCGAATGATTGGGTCTTCGGAGCAAAGTTGCAGAGAGGAAGTTGATAGCTAAAAGTTCAATCATTGATCGAGGATCTCATCTATAATCATATCCTCTGCCCTAAAAAATGGGAACTCCCTTTCCGCTCAGTCTTCGACTTCCACTAGGAACTCGGAAGAAGACGAGGTTCAATTATTACTTGAAAATTGATCTACTTTGGCGTCTCCGATGTTGGCAGTTGGTCTTCTCTGGGAAAGATCTTCTCTGGCAAATGTGGGCATTGGAATTAAATGAATTCCTGATGAAATTATCCATTCTCACATCCTCTGCATATCCTGCAAATGTCATTACTCTGCCTTCGCTTAAGCTGTGATTGGAAAAGGGGAAGTGGGCGATCGATCATCGTATCTAATTGGAAAGCAGGAAATGCGGGAATATAAACTCAGTCGCTATAAACTGAAGTCTGATCTTGTGTGATGCCAGCTTATCCTTTGAAATACCCCATCTCTGCGGCTTCCACTTGAATTGCGGTTTGAGGAAAACTGATTGCTTGTCGCATTTTGAAAGTTTCCTCGAAGATCCTCCTGCTGCCATAAGGGGGAATATGTTTGTCTTCTTCTTCTTCTTTTTTTACCCAACTTAACTTCTTTGCCAGCCCGCATAACAGGTCCATCGCCTTGTCGCCCCTGCCTGCCCAGGCCTCAACCCGGCTGAAAAATTCTCGATTAAAGTATATTCGGACGGTACTTGGAATCCCAAATACGAGTACGCAAGTTTGTCGTGACGGGCAAACTTGTAAATTCCAGAATACTTAGTCCCAATAAAGTTGTACACGTTGACCAGTCGAAACACTTAGGGTAACGAGGAAAAGCCACAGCCGAGCGACTGCAGAGGTCCAACAACTGGCAAACTTGTAAGCCACTTTGAAGTACACATCTAAGTACTTTCCTGGTTGGCTCTATCAGCTTTTGTTGCTGGTGTTGTTTATGTTGTTCTTGTTATTTTATTCTTAGCGTTGATGTTGCTGTTGCTGCTGTTGTTGGTGGTGTTGTTGTTGTAGGTGTTGTTGTGGGTGTGTAGCCGTCACTAATTGCAGCTTGTTACCTGAGCAAGCGGGCAGCAACAGCAACAGCAACAGCAAAAGCAAAAGCAAAAGCAACTTCCGGTAATTAAGAGCCAGCTACGTGACACGAGCCTGAGAAGCCAAGGCCAGGAGGCGCCGTACACAGGAATGGCGATGAGAATAGTGGAGGTGGGGGGTCAATGGGGAGATGTGGAGCAGCGGGGGCAGCAGAAGTTCACGCAACTGCAGTCACTTGTTGATTTAATGTCCTCAGGCCTCGGGACTGTACCTCTCTGCTATGCTATCTACCTGCCGCAGCAATATATCAACGAACACACACACACACACGCGCACACACACACAGAGACTTTCACACACACTCATTTATCCCACTTAGTGTTTTTCAATTAAAACTTGTAAATTTGAAATGAGCCAAAAGTTGGGCAAACATGGCCCGGAATTCATGGGGCAGCGCTCTTGGCGCCCAGCTCAAATTAATAAACAGCATCAAAATTTAACTAGCCGCTGCAATGTGCCCCCCCCCCCCCCCCCCACAATTTCCCGATCCCCGTTCCCCATCCGCCGGTCACTGCTATAGTGACCCGGCCAAGTTGGTTGAACAATAGCCGCGTCCCGGTCGCTGGTCACTAGTCACTGTACGCTGGACGTCGGATGCTGGTCCGCCAATGGCCAATGAACCTTTCCATGTGCTCAGTCTTTGTATGGCTAAGGTCAACATGTGCCCAATGCTATGCTGGAATGTTGACTGGACTCAGCGCATTGAAATCTTTTATGCATGGTCAGAGCGGGGGAATCGAGGAGTGGTCTTAAGGGAGGGGGAAGCTTAAAGTAGTTGCTTGGGGGGCGGTGGGCGGAGGAGTCTGTATCCAAGTGTAAACGCATTATGCAAAAGTTGGCCCGTTGCATTTTCTCGGTTTCTATGGTCTACGGACTTGTGTGCATGTGTGTGTGTGTGTGTGTGTGTGTGTGTGTGTGTGTGTGTGTGAGTGTGTATACTGCATATGCAGACACTTGAGTACGAACTACTTAACTGGGTCGCATCGAGCATCCGGGCATACGGGCCACCAGGTACGCCCTTCTCCTGGTCCACTTCTAGCTGCAGTGCCGCGTGAAATGCAATCAATTTTTTTGTTTGCTGCACAATTGGGCAAAAGGCAACTCGGGCAAAAAGTCGGAGCGCCGAGAGAACAAGGATATAAGACGGATAGGATATGTGAATATGTGTATATGTGTATATGTGTATATGTGGATGGCGGATGGTGGATAGACAGACAAAGATGATGCCGCTGAATATGAACAACGGATCCCAAGGCTCAAAGCACTCAATCCTCAACGAACAAACGAATTGAAACATCAATTGAGCCCATAAAATCATTGGATTTGCTTTAAATGCCAATTCAATATTTGAGGCCAATTCGACCTCCAATGTCTGCAACGCCTCCGATTGCTTCGATCCCTCCGATTCCTCCGACACCTCCAAGTCTTCGAAGACCTCACAGAGCTTCACGTGGTCTCCACGCCAACACATTGCCGACGTGCTTTCAGGAAGTTGCCATAGACCCGAATTAGGTTTCGTCTGCCCGTGAGCCACTGCATTTCTGATTACCTTGCTGTCAATAATCCTTAGAAAGCACTTGTGCCCTTCCCCCACTTAGCTCCTCGTGCTCTCCTGCTCGCTGGGCCTGCTCTTGCCTACTTCAAATATTGTACGTAAATTTATTGTTTGCCCTGATGTTGGCGTTGCTGCTGTAAGGCTTCCACCCACTCCGTGGGCCTCCCTGTTGGGCCATCAAAGGCCAATGCCACGCGCCATCATTTCTGTCAGACACACGCCTCGCCCGACGCTCAATAAATAATTTATTAAACAAAGAGCATCCTCAATGGCAACAATGACACTTTAAGAAGCATCCAGTTAGTCTGCCGGAGGGTCATATAGTCATTCAGTCGGGCAGTCATCCAGTCATCCAGTCATCCAATCATCCAGTCAGCCTGTCAGACGACACAATGCCACACCCTTGTGAAGAGAGGGACGCCCACTTCGGGCCACTTCACATTGCTCTGCCGCACAAGTGCCCGTTCCCACTCCCGGGCCAAAAGCTGCCGTTCCCTCGGAATATCCAAAAACAAAAAGCGAACATAAAAGAATAACAACAATAATAAAACACATTAATAAATGATAAGCTTCGCACATGCACAATGACAGCCAAAGTGGCAGTTGGCCAGCGACGAGCGGGGGGAGGTGTCATGAGAGGCTCCTGTTCATGTTCCCTAATGAAATTGTCATCCTGGTCAATGTGAAATGCAATCAACTATCAACCTGACTAGTGGTCAACCGTTCACATGCTTGTGTTTATCCTCCCCCTAGCCTCTCACCACGAACCATGCACCCTGCACCCTGCATCCTGCACTATGCGCCCCGCATCTGAATTTCCATCTACCACCTCCCACGTGCTCATCATGCGCATCTTCATCATCATCATTATCATTATTGTCATCGTTGTCCACTCCATCATTGTGGTTACTGGAAACGTGCGCATTGTATAATGAATATATCTACAAATGGCACAGATTCACATAGCCAGAACTCCTCCCGTTCGGCAGCTCCTCTCCTCCTATCCTCCTATCCTCCTATCCTCTTCCCAACCCTCGCCACGTTCCTCTCTGCTGCAACTGCGGCAACTGCTGGGTGGAGCTTGAATATATTTGGGCAAGTGATGTGATTTGTGTTGGCCTCCAGGAAATCTATCAGAATTCGGTTCTGTCAGCTTTCCCAAGCTCAATTAAATTTGGGTAGCTCTCAACAAATGAGATGGCCAGGAGTAAATGTGCGGCATTGCATTCATCTTGGCCACGTTAAGACCAAAGCTCGATGTATGTCGTGTCGACGAGTGATTTCAGTGATTGAAAGAGATGGAACGTTGGCCATAATTGTGTGGGATAGCGTGTGTGATGCTCTCTCACACATACATACAGATAGGCACACACACACTAAGCCAGACACACACACACACACACACACACGGGCAGGCACAGAACACAAAGTGTTGGTTGCTTCCGTTTCCGGCGCCTATTCCTGTAAATCCCTGCACTAAATAACTGTCAGGGAAGCCAGCCTGTCGCTTCCACTATCCTGTCTGGCTCCCTTATCTCTCCCCCACCCCCCACCACCCGCCACCGGGCCCGCTCACTCTTCTTAGACTTAATTTGGCAGTAAGTCCAAAAAACACAAAACTTTGTCAATTTCTCTGAACGCGCGTCGCTATTAAAACAGTCGACGATTCGCACAAAGTTTTTGCATTTCGCACGCTTAGACTTTGCCGCCTTATGGCGGCAGACAACACCCAAAACCAGATAGTCCACCTCCCCCCAGCTTCCACTACCGAAGCGCCATCTCAAATCCCCCATCTCCCTGCTCCATTGTAATTCACCGTCTTCTCCGACAGTCCCCTCCCCCTTTGGCACCCAGAAGCCCGCCCGCATTCCCCGACGGAACTGTTTGCTATATTTTACATAACTCTGTAAGCAATAAAAATTAATTTGCTGCCCATTTGGAAGTCCTTAATTTGTAAACGAGACCATTGGGGTCACCATGGCCATCGGCATCAGCATCAGCTCCACTGGAGGATGGTGAATGGAGTGCTTGGCGACGGGAATGGGGATGGGGTAGGGGGATGGGATTTGGATTCGAACTTGGAATGTTGACTACAGCTTGTTGTGGACACTCTGTTCCGACACTCAACTGCACAACAGGGAAGGACATGCCAACTATGTGCTTCTGTTGTAGCAAAGGATAATGAACTGTGAGTGCTTTTCCCTTGAACTTGGCTTACGAAACAGGAACAGGTCAAACAACTATGGAGTAAGGATTAGTATTGAATGTTTTATATCCTGGTTAATAGTTCTCCGAAATTGTGGCTAAAGGCTCGCCCACTCCCTTTCACCTTCTCGCCTGTTTATCTGAACTTTATTCGTCCTTCAATGAAACAATTATTTTTTGAATATCCTCTCAATCAAACTTATTAGATAACTGCGACTTGGAGGGAATGATATTTCTGCCAGATGTTCGTATAGAATCGAAAAGTATCGATACCATCCCATATGTCACTCAATTAACCCTGAAATTGTAATTGATCCTTCCGTCATACATTTTATATTGAAATTAAGGATATACGATTTTTTTTTTTGCTTTCTCCGCGTTTGATGCCTAAACTAGCAGCAACTAAAAGGAAGTAGTCCTTGATCTCAGCTATTGGTGTCCTAGCTCGCTCTCTTTTTGAGCAATTAATTTTTGTAGTGTGTAGAACAGTCGACTCGTCCTGTCAGATTTTCCTGCATTGCTCTGATTTTAATCGCCTCCCAAAACAACAAAGAGCACAAAACTCACAGACACAGGCATTTCCATGGCTGCAATGCAAATGGCGTTGAATGTTTGTAATAAAACAAAATTCAACTGCCTCTGTTGTTGTTGTAGTTGTTGTTGTCGTGTTTGACCCCGCAAATGGGAATGGGAGAGGAAGAGGACGAGGGAATGGGAATGGCAATGGGTCTGGTTGTGGTTGTGGGTGTGGGAGGGTCGATAATTTAGTTGGATGCCCTCCGCCAACGACTGCCAGTTGGCAGCTCGAATTTATATTCGTTCTCTAATGAAGGAAATTCATGAGTTGACGCCTTAAACACATCTTGAGTTGTGCCCTCGATTAGTGTTTTGGGGTAGGCGGGAGGGTGGGTGGTTAGGGACGGGGCGTGGCAGTCTCAAGTGAAAGCTTCCTGGTAGCAAACCACAAGTGCAATATTTCTATTTGTCGGTCGTTTGTGGCCTGATTAATAATTGTCAAAAACTGGCCAGTCGCTCATCTGCGCTTGACTTTGACCTTTGTGGGTGGCCAAGGGTGAGCGCAAGGGCGGAGGGTGAAGGGCGACGTGCGAGGACAGGGGGGAAAGCACCCCATCCACTTCTAGGCAGCTCGATTGATGCATCCGCTCTGTGGGACAACCTGTGGGCGGCCCTCGCGCCCTCTTGTGAATATAAAAGCGCTACACGAATGTCAAGTAGAACGCGTCAACTGTGCAGCCATGGGATGACCTCGTCAGTTAGTCAATCTGCCAGTTGGTCAGTGACTTGGTTAGTCAGTCAGTCAGTCAGTCAGTCAGCTAGTTAGTCAGTCAGTCAGCCAAGGGTGAATCCGCATCTGCATTCGATTCAGTGCCATATTCTGAGGCTCGGCCTGTACTCTTTACGTGTGGGCGGACGACGATGGCCAAATGGGGGGTGGGGGATGCTGTATACAAGCTGTCGTTGTCGCTGTCGCTGTCGCTGACGCTGTCCGTGGGCGGTATTACGTAAATCTTGACGCAGTCAAATGTCTCTCTGCATTTAATGCATACAAATTGGTCTGATTTAAAGAGACAACAAGGAGAAGTACACACAGGGAGGAACTGAATGTCATGTTGCCTGAAACAGAAGCGTTCAACGAGTTGAACAAATTTGCTTGGGCTTGGGCGCTGCACAGATTAAACACTCACAGCTCCTTGGTGGTCACAAGACGAGGTCTGTTCATCATTGTCATCATTATTAACTTTATAATCATCAGCTCATCATCATCATCATCATCATCGTGATTATTATTTTCATCATTATCATCATTATCATCATACAACGCATATCATGCGACTCAAGTGCGCTGCTCAATATGTTTCTGGCGGTGCAGGGACTCAGCTCGGAGTGCACATATAATAAATCTTAAGTGCAGGGTGGTTCGAATTAAGTCAAAGGCGGTCCTCAAATACTCTACACTGCAGTGCATCAGCCAGACTTTGCTCAGTTCACCCACCCACCCACACACACACACACACACACCTACACACACTTTAGGAGGTGCTCTGCCTCTGCCGTCTCTAAGCTAATGATTCTTAGATACAAATTAAAAGACTCACCGCCTTTAGTTACCCTTTCTCTCTCTCTTTCTTTCTTATTCTCTGTTATTCTCACTCCCACCCTCCACCCACTGCCGCTGTTGCTTGTGACATCAATCCCTGTCAAAGCCAGTTGCCACAATTTTGGATAACACGACTCCGTGCAGAGCGCTTATAAGTGGCCATCAGCGCAATTCTCTCTCCGGGCATTTATAACACGTAGCACGGACACGGCTGAAAGATACATTTATTTACTCTGTTTTTTAGTATCCTTTATGTGTGCCCCCGCAGTGGTACCGCTTCCTGTGGTCCTGTCGTCCTGTCGTCCTGTCGTCTTGTCGTCCTATCGTCTTGTCGTCCTATCGTTCCGTCGACCTGTCCTTCGTGTGGTGCAAGTCAATGCGTCTTGGTCGACGGTGCGTTGCACGGCCAACGAAATGTGTCAGCGACAATGTGGCCGGGGGTTGGCTGACAAACTGCGATGCGTGGCAATGTCCCGGGCTTGGTGTGGCAGGAGCAGCACGGATTTCAACCCGTTGCAACCACTTGCCGCAGCCAACGCGTTATTTGTCTTTCAACACGGTGCATCATCATCATGAACACGCGGCCGCTGCTGCCAGCCATCAGTGGCAGCAGCTCCACCATCTCCACAATCTCCACCATCTGCAGCATCTGCAGCATTTCCAGCAGCCACGTCCAGGACATCGTCATATTTTATTCAAGGCAAGTGCCATCTGCCACATGAACTCCAAGCGCTGCTGTCACTGTCAGCGCTGTAGTCTCAGTCAGCGTTGGCGTTGGCGTTGGCGTTGGCGATGGCGATGGCGGTGGCGGTGGCGATGGCGTTGGCGATGGCGATGGCGATGACGATGGCGTCGGCGTTGGCGTCGGCGTCGGCGTCAGCTTTACACTCAGTCAGTCAGCAGGCACTTGGCCCGGCAGCTGCTTGAACTTTGACTCTCTGACACCATCGCCAGACTTTGATTCACAGTCCTGAAACCTTTTCCGCTCCATGCATACTTTTCGCATTATAAAATGAATCTCTTGTCTCCGCCCCGAGGCTCGTTTATCTTTTGGGGTCGTAATTGCCGGGGCAATGTTTGCAGTCAATGAAAACTTTCTCAAAATAGACGCCGGCGTGTTGAACTCTGACACGCAAGTAAACAAATAAATTCACTGCATTGTTGCACTTACACACACACACACACACATACACATACACAGATACCTTTGTGACGCACAACTTTTACTTTAAACAAACGAGAATCCAAGCCTGTCAATCAAAGCGTAGGGGAAAATGAATGGAAAAGAGGAAAACCTATGATCGTTGAACAATTTCCCTCCCGCCTCCAGGCTACCACTTCCATATCCACAGCAACACCCACAGCCACAGCCACACCCATTCACACCCCCGCCCTTGTCCCATAATCGTGTTGTTGCCACATAATTAAATCTCAAATTAAACAAAACTCTAAACATTTTAAACTATTTTATGGCCTTCCAAATTATACACACTTTCCCCAAACAGACCAGAGACGGACTAAAAATAGTGTTTCCTTCGGTATCTGCGATTATCTATTTTTAAAATATGTACTAAGCTGCTAGCTTGTTTACTTAAGCGGCAATCAACTAATGATTATCTTTACTCCCCTCTCGTTGCAGGTAAGCGCACAGTTTGACACGCACTGCCCTTCACTTCTGCAGTTCGGAAGCCACTGGCTACTCACCTTGCGACAGCGGACAGCGCATAAGGCTGCAAATAAATGCTGGGTATGAGAAGGGGTCGGGGAGGGGGGAGGGGTGAAGATGTGCAGACTAGTGGATGTCGCTGTCCCAATGCCCCAACTACATAAACGAGTCAACAAAAGCAACAACAACAACAACAACGAAGAAGACAAAAAACAAACGAGAATCACAGCAATTGCAAGCGACGACTTCAAGCGGCAACAAACGGACGAACAGACGGATGCACAAACGGACGGACTGACAATAGACAGAGGCAGCAGGCAGGAGGCAGCTTCTGGCTGACAGCAAATGGAGAGCAACAATTGTTGCAGACACATTGACGACGACAATGACAACAGCAACAGTAAGAACAACAACAGTAACAACAACAACAGTAACAACAACAACAACAACAACAACAACAGCGAAAGCAAAAAAATATAGGTGGAGAAATGGAGTCCTGGGCCTTGACGGTGGGGGGGAGCTAGAGGAATGGGAAAGGGCGACATGGCACAGTGCCTAGTTTGTTGGCTGCTCAGGCGATGGCCCGAGTGCCGCTGACAGATGTGACTGCTGCAACTGCTGCACGAGTGCACGCACATTTAGCTCTGTGCAACATTGGAAATTGATAATGAGCCGCAGCAGCAGCAGCAGCAGAAGCAGAAGCAGAAGAAATAACAGCGTCAGCTTCTGCTTCAGCATCTGCTGCAGTCATAGTTGCAGCTTTGGCATCCATTCTTTGCAGCCTCAGTAGCGGCATTAGCAACAATCGTAGTTGCAGCCACAGCCCAAGGCGCCGACTCAATGGCAGCTCCTTATTTGGCAGCGATGTTTGATAAAGCCTCGAATGGATCGCAATATGAATGAATGGATGAAATGGCCAGGGAGTTGCTTTCAATGAATGCGAATGACTGACTGCCTTACTGACTGACTGACTGGCTGACTGACTGACTGACTGGCTGACTGACTGACTGACTGACTGACTGACTGACTGACTGACTGACTGAGTGACTGAGTGACTGATTGACTGAGCAAGTGAAATGAGCAGCTGACTGCGCGCAATGTGTTTGAAAACCAATCAAGCGAACGATAAGATAAGCGGGAGCCTCGACTGGGAAACCAAAGTCTGCGTCACGCTCCCCACTGTGATGAATCCCCCTGACCATCCTGGCATCAGTTCCCTTTTGCGAGCCACCCCCCGCATTGACAGACAGAAACTTTTAATTATGATTGACATGCGGTCGCTGTCGACGTCAGCAACGGCTGCCGCTTCGCCCGACGCTTTGGCTGTGGCTGTGGCTGTGGCTGAAGCATGCGGCTGCGGCTGCTGCCTCCCACAACTGGCATCGATTTCGACACGACTTAATTTTTGAAGAGGGTTGCTGATTGCCCCTGCCACATGATGTGCTGCTCTTGCTGTTGTCATTGTTGTTGCTGCTGTTGAAACTCATCAGTCAAGCGGCGGCCAAGCAGCAGTCAACACAAGGCAATTGCAACAAAAATTTCAGTCTGACGGCCGCAAGCTACCCCCAAAAAATGTAGATGCGTATGGATTGCCAACCCTTGTTATTCACCACCCTCATACCCCCACCCAACCCCAGCCCCACATACCACATACCACATACCACTCACCACTCGCCACTCGCTATTCGGCTCGTCCCAATCATCAATCTGGGGGATGAACTCGCCTCTTGCGGCAATTGTAACAGTTTGCAAAAGTAGCGACAAAAATATTAAATTATAGACGCATTAACTGCGAACACGCAACACGGGGAAGTCACTTTTGTTGCGTGCGATCGTAAATCTGGCACGAAAAAGCAAAGTCAGAAACACTGCAGAAGAAGAGGAAGAAATGAGAGACAGGGAAGAAGAAGAAGAAGAGGGGGCTATTATAATGGAACTATGGCTGATATAAATGATATAGGGGTGAGTTAAGTCCTGTCAGCTTGTCTGTCTGTCTGTCTGTCTGTCCGTCCAGTCGGTCTGACAGCTCATGCTATTGATTTTATGCAAATCCCAGACACCCTGTATTGGCGCATGCAACACTCTGACCATGAAGAGGGTGTCCATTGAGCGACTTTCAATCGATTAAAAATATTTCAAAAATTGAAAGTTAATTGAAATTAAATTTGATTCCAAAGGGAAGCCTCCGCTTTAAGGCCCAACAGATTTAACGTTTAAAGAGATATCTGCAGGCCTTAGTTACTGACACATATCCTGTATGCTTTTGTACATATATATATATGTATATATGTACACATATATGTATAGCATCCTTTTATAGTTGGTTCATAGCCAGCGTTGCTCTCCCTTCCCCGAGCCGCCATTGGGTGGGCATTTTCACATTTCGTTGATTTGAATATTAAAGATAAAAATTTATCCGGGAAAAAGGATAAAGGACTCCGCTCGTCACGAGTGGGGAGGAGCCGCTTTTGTGTGCTGTCAGCATGGGCACCATTTATCCCATATCCCATGTCCCATATCCCGTACTCCATATCCCAACCACGAGTAAACAATTTTCTTCTGAGAGCATCCAAAAAAAGGGAGGATACTCGTACACTGGGAGAAAACTATAAACTCCAGAAGTTGCATATCCTCAATTAAACTTGCTCATCAGCTCAACTTCCGTTCCATTTAAGCTGCTAAACGCCCGACGCATTCATCTTAATTAGCAGGAGCCGAGGCAGGTGTGTCCTGCCCAGTCCCCAGAGGAAGTTCGAGGGAGAAGACGAAAGGGTCTATTGCCTATGGCGGCTCGGAAAATCCGAGCTTGAGTCTGGGTTGGGGTTTGGGTTTGGGTCTGGTCTTGGTTTTGGTTTCGGTTTTGGTTTTTGGGCTTGGATTTGGGCACAGGCTTACGTGCAGGATCCTGCGCCGCTCAGTGTATGGGATAGGCAGTCGAAAAGTTTGCCGTTGTCGGCGTTGCATGCAAAAAAGGATTCGTGTGCGCAAAAATAACTTGGTCGGAACTCGGAATACGTTGAATGGTGCACAGAACGATGGGCGGTGGGTGGTGGGTGGTGGGGGTCACGCGGTATGTGGCATGCGGCAGGCAGCGGACGACGGACGGCAGGACACACAACAATGACGACGCCACTATGAATGATTGCCGCGGCGCGCTTTGTTCATGTACATTTGAAATTTGGACAGGGTGCGGGCGGTCGCGTGGGCGGCTACATGTGCACGGGCCAGACAGGGAGTCAGCTCCTGTTCCCCAATGCCTCTGCGAAGCCCCTGCCCGGCTCCTAGAGAGCCGCAGCGGAAGCGAAGCAAAGCGGAAGCGCTCATACGCCATGTTGGCCGGCGGCGTCGACGGCTGCCGCGATGGCGGTAACTGAAAATTGAATAAGCGTAAGTTTCGCGTGCCAAAAATGTTGCTGTTGCTGTTTCTGTCGTTGTTGTTGTTGTTGTGCTTTGCTTTTGGCATAGCCATAGCCTTGTTACTCGTTCCTTTCTCCTCTCCCTCCATTCTCATCCGTCATCGTTTGCTGGCGCTCCCCTTATTCATTACCCAAGCTGCCACAGCAAAATTACTTGGGCAGCAACGGTGGCAGCGACGGTGGCAGCGACAGTGGCAGTGGCAGCGGCAGCGACTTAGACTTGGCGACTTTGTAGATACTTGGCAGACGATAAAAAGGTCGGCAGTTAAAATAACAACAACAACCACAACAACAACAAAAACAACAACTGCAACATCGACGAGCTGGTAAGGCTATACAACTCAATAAGCCAAGTTAACAGTCTATTGAGTTGCTCATAATAAACCCCACCACGTGTCTCGTCAACCTCTCGCCCTTCCTCCGCAGCTCCCAGAAGCTGTTGTAGCTGTAGCCAATGTTGTTGTTGTTGTTGCTGCTGTTGTTGTTGCTGCTGCTGTTGTTGCCGTTTGCGGAACTGACAGTTACCTAATGGCAAAACATACACAGATAAAGCATTAACTTTGGGCCGGGCCAAGAAGTGGCAAGCGGGGTGAAATTCTTTGGTTGTGGCACGAAGTGTATCTTGGAACGAGAAATGCCACAAAATCGATCGATAATTCGTGCTAAAAGATAAATTACCGTTATGCCTGCCGCCATCGCCATCGCCATCGCCATTGCCATTGCCATCGCCATCGCCAACGTTGTCGCGACTGCAGCGGCGACTCTTGGCCATTTTTATTTATTTACTTTTTGCTCCGTTTTTTCTTCTCGAACTTTTCGCCTCCCCCGGATTCTCCCCGATAATATCAATCCCCCTTTGCATGCCCCGCAGCTGGCTAATAGCAGCGCTGATTCCATTAATTTGCCAAATGACAGGCAAGCAGGAAGTAGGACCAAGAGCAGGACCCGCACCACCGCCATAACCAGAATCAGGCCCAAAGCCAGCACCAAACCCAAATCCGGGCCACATTCAGGCCAAAAGCAACGCTAGTGACGATAGCAAAGTGTGACCCTTGATGCTGGCGTCGCGTGGCATGCCCCAAAAGTGGATGCTGTGTCTCCTACAGTCTCATCCCTTTTGCTATACTGACACTAATTAATTAAGTTCCATGCGCTTCTTTTTGCTATTTTCTCGATACCCTAACAATGGGCTCCCACCTCGAGGCATTCAGAATGCAAGTCCTGTCCCCCTTCTCTCTCTCTATCACTCGTCCTTCCCCAGTTTGTTAGAGTTAAGTTGAGTCTGAATTTTATAGTGTTATCTTCTATTGGCAACTCAGCCAGCTGTATCCTGTCCTCAGTGCAGGTTAGGGTATCGGAAACTCGTCCTGCCGATAATCACATTTTCTTTTGTTGGTGGCTTTTCTTTGGGATTTATCACAGGCAAATCAGGAAAATGGTAGCTGAGCGACGAGCCTTTTTCGTGGTCATTTATATTAAGTAACTTTGGAAGGGAACTTCCTCATGGCCGGGTACTTAGAATAGATCATGGCAGTTAATAAAACTAAAGGACATCAAGTCGGAGTCCGAAACCAAAGCCCAAACTAAGACGCAACCGAAAATCTTAGCCAAATTTCTTTTTGCTCGTTTATCTCTTATTTGGAATGCCATTTGACTAACACACACAAGCGCATACAGACAAACAATCATGCATACGAACACACAGACAGACTCACACACAGGCAGGCTCACACACAGGCAGGCTCACACACAGACAGACTCACACACAGACAGGCAGACATACACATCAAATAGTCTCATAGAGATTCTAAATTATGTTCATAGTCTCGTATTTTATCACCTCCGCCCACGACACGCCAACCCGCTCCCTACTACCCCGCTCCCTACTCTCCCTCCCATCATTCCCTGCATCAGTGCCACCCCTCCCTCCCGCTCAACCGACTCCCCGCGGTGGACATAGCATCGAGGCAGCTAAACGTTTGGCATTTATGCTTTATTGCAACTACATATTTGAATACAATGCATAAATTTGTGGCAAGATATCACGCACACGACTCCCCCGGCATTCCCGTTATCGGCACCGCAGCCCGCAGCCCGCACACCGCCGCCCACCTCTTTTGGCACATCGGAACATAAAATACATCAAGTGGCGGCATACCATAAATCCCCTGTGGAGGAGTTGCCCCCAACAGCAACTCAACAGCCCATCCAATAAACTTGTGCGACTCTTCAAGACTTTTCTATATATGCAAAGTGTGTTCAAGGAATGTGTGTGTGTGTGTGTGTGAGGGTGTGTACGTTGGTGTATTGCACAAATAATCATCGCATGAAATATCGATTACAAGTGTCACAATAAAAGCAACCAGAGGCCAGCCGAAAAGACAGACAGACAGACCGAAGGATGGACGCAAAGGCAGGCAAAAGATGGAAAGATAGAAAGATAGACTGACTGACAGGCAGACGGTCGGGGTGTGGGGCGCGGGGCGTGGAAGGGGGCGGCCGAAAAATATGGCAACTATAAATAAATATTAATTAAAGTCATGAAAAGCCACACAATCCATGGGATGCATGGCGACAACGCATAAATCTTGATTCAAATGCAACAAATGCCCCGAATTTGATTTTTCGGTTATTTATTATTTGGGGGTCTCATTTTTTATTTATTTATTTATTTATTTATTTATTTTTTTTAGACTTTTTAGCAATGTTTTATTCCATTTTTCGGCTTCTCGGCATTTTTGCATTTCGGCTCTCGGCATTCGACATTTTGGGGCTCTGATTTATTAAGCAAATATTTGCCCATATAATCGATAAGAATGTTCCGCTAAAATGTTGAGAATATCCGCTGACTATTGGCGGTTTGGTTGTGCACGACTAGCAGATACCCTACACCGGGGGATCGACATGCCATTCGCTTCAAGTCTTATATTTCTCTATCTCTGTCTCAGTCCCTGTAACTTTCCTTCTTTCGGGACTATATAGAAAATATGTTAAGGATTCAAGAATCGATGCTTAAAGTAGCATCGACTTTTATTTCAGTTAATTAAGCGCAACAATCGATAAACCTTGCGGCCTGCCTCCTGCCTCCTGCCTCCTGCCGCCTGATCGCTTAGCCTTAGGCACTCAAGGCGCTAGATTTCGAAATAAAGGCGAGCGAGTAAAAACTTAAAAGAAAACCAATAGTAAAGCCAAAAGTTACTAAGCTTTGTGCACACATAAATATTTGCTTCCGTCCGTCGTGGGGATTGGTGGGGGGATGGTGGATGGGGGGGAGGGAACTGAAGCAAGTCACGCGTTTATCATTTAAAATGCTTAATTTATGCGCGTCTACAAAATTTTGGCAGCTACACTTTACACCAAAGCCAAGTCGATGGGGGAGCTGGCGCGGCGGGGATGGTGGAAGGGGGAGAGGTTGGGGAGCAAACAGAAAATACAAAAATTAAAAGAAAAAAAAGAAGGAGAAACACAAAAAAAGAAAAAAGAAAACAAATAAAAAAAACCCCAAATTTTGTTTAGAAAAATAACTGAAAGTATTTCAAATGGCCCGAACCGCCTTTTTTATGTATTTTGACGCGTCGCTAAATTTAGCCTGCAAATATTTTTGCGGGCCGTGCAACTCGACAATTTGATGCCCAACTTATGCAATGCATCCGGGAATGATATTTCGGGCCGAGCAATTAAATTGCCCTCGCCATATCTCTGGCCGAGTGCTCCGAAATGTGCGGCCCCAAAAGTGTCAAAGACCCCGTGACCGACTCTATTTCCCGTACAGCCCGTGCACGTACTCCCCAAGTCTCCAAGGGATTGCTAAGGGAGTGTAGGGCCGAAGGGAGGAGTACAAAAATGCAAAGTTGTCACCACCAACACTTTCCCATTCCCATTCCATCCCCATCCCTGCCCCAATCCCTATCCCTCCCACCCTACTATATCCCATCAGATCACATCACTTCACTTCACTTCACATCCCAAGGAAATTGTATAAAAAGCGCAACTGTCAACTTGGCAACCGCCTGCAAAAAATTATCGGGTGCTGCCTCATTGCCCCGACAGTCACTCAATGGGCATTACAGGGTATAAATAACCGACGTAGCATCATATGATGAAAGTGTGTGTATTGTCAATCCGTCAATGTGTCCCCCCACACCCAGTCAATAGTTTTTTCTATCCTTTCATTTTACCTCCTCGTTTAAGTATCCACAAAATTTAATTCCGTTTCGAAATCAGACTTGAATTTAATCATTTCCGACTATCGATATATACATTTATCGATGTATTTATTATGAATCAGACGTACCACATCTCTTATATAGGAAATACCAGGCGATATACGAAAAGTGCCTCAGTCCTGCCGCGTTTGATGTTTTGCGTATACTTGATATCTAGTATAACCATCGGATATTCTAGACGGGCATAAGATCCTTTTGACTTGCAAGTCCCAGTTTCTAGGGTATTTATGAGCACAGGACTTTTACACTACAAGCAAAATCGTTTTGTTTAATGAAAAATTAAAAATATATGCAAGTTAAAAGAGAAAGCAACTCAGACAGAAGGACGGAGGCGAAGACAGAGACACAGGCAATGGGGCGGGCAGAGAGGGGGGGACGGGTAAGAGAAGGAGACAGGGGCAGCTACTGACAGACATTTGTTCGATTCGTTGCCAAATTAGCGGGCCATAGACTTTCAGCACAGACTGTGGCTGCCACTGGCTGCCGGCCGAGGATGCGTCATACCCAAAGCCGTCGCTGCACAGTTGCAGCTGCAGTCAAAGTTGCAGTCGCTGTCGCCGTCGTCGTCGTCGTCGTCGTCGTCGTCGTCGTCGTCGTCGTCGGCGCATTTTAATTTTAATTTCCATCTGCTCGTTTGGCTATGAGAATTGCCAAAATTGATATTCCACATTTGCAGCTGAGCCGCGTACTGCTACACCACCCCACCCTCCCCCCGCCATCGTGGCACATGTTTTACAGTTTCTGTTCCCCATTTCCTTGACCGAAAATTGCAGGCAGTCAACTTTACTGACTTTTCTTTCCAACATCTAGGCAGGAGCTATGCAACTTCTTTAGTCATCCCTTTTTCCCATTTTTCCATTTTCCCTGCTTTCCCCACTTTCCCGCCTCTAAATGCTGGCGATAATTGGCAAAGTGTTAATTGTTAGGCAATCAAATGAGCACAAAGCCATAACTAAGTAAATTAAAATGAATACAAAAACAATAACAATACAAACAACAACATCAACAACAACAACAACAACAACAACAAGTGAACAAATAAACATATTGTAAACGGTTATTAGTTAATGACGAGGAGGCAAAAAGAAAACAAAGACCGAGACTGAGACTGAAAAGCCAATAGAGAAATTGCCAGTAATCAATTACATAAACGATTCAACGTGACGCTTAATTCCAGTTGAAGTGATCGACTGTCCGTTACCCTGTAATCCGGGCGGGTGGGGGACAGAAGTTGAAGTTTCTAGGAACTCTGGCGGATTTCCCCCGCTTGGGTACCAAAAGCCTCATAAGCTGGAACGCAGCTGAGGGTTACGAAACGTCTTGAGGTGGTAGAACAGGTTGAAGGAACGGAGGAGGAGGAGGAAAAGGTGAAGGTGAAGGAAGTGGACGTGGATGTGGAAGAAGACGAACGAGTAGAGAGTAGAAGAGGGTAGATAAGAGTTTATGCCATCAGCAAAGTTCAATGTCATATTTGTATGGGAATTTATCGCGTATTTGATTCAGGGAAATTTGATTAGATTGCGATTGCGAGCGACCCAATGCAATTGTCGAGTGGAGTGTAGAGTGTAGAGTGTAGAGTGTAGAGTGTAGAGTGTAGAGTGTAGAGTGTAGAGTGTAGAGTGTAGAGTGTAGAGTGTAGAGTGTAGAGTGTAGAGTGTAGAGTGTAGAGTGTAGAGTGTAGAGTGTAGAGTGTAGAGTGTAGAGTGTAGAGTGTAGAGTGTAGAGTGTAGAGTGTAGAGTGTAGAGTGTAGAGTGTAGAGTGTAGAGTGTAGAGTGTAGAGTGTAAAGTGTAGAGTGTAGAGTGTAGAGTGAGAGTGAAGAGTGGTGCTCGTAGCGAGGTACCACTGTAATCGCATTATAGCCAAAACGGAGCCGAAACAGTTCTGCGATGCACTCGCTGCAGACAATCCGACGACATCAGCGGCCAACTGTGTCAGCAGAAACGACAATAAGAGCAGCAGCAGCAGCAGCAGCCAGAGCAACAACAACAACAACAACAGCAACAGCAACAATGACACTCACAAACAACAAGGAGAACAAGAGTGACAACAACAATTGCAACTAAGCCAGTTTATTGCCATTGTGTCGTGAGACAAGGCTAAACAACTGGCAAATGTTGCCCCTCGTCGGGCGCTGCAGCCTGTGCGCTCCTTTGGGAGTGGGCGGCGACGGGAGGGCGGTTGAATTTGTGATGTGGCGACGAAGATGCAATTGGATACATCGCAGCTGTGGCAGGGGAGGGGTGGGAGTTGCCGGGACCGGCACTGGCACTGGCACTGGCATTATTGCTGGTGCTGGCGCTGAGACTGGTGCTGGGACTGAGACTGGGACTGGGACTGGTATTGGTATTGGTGGCGCACTGACATCATCCCCGGGCAGGCAATTAAAACTAATGTATTTGCCAGATTTGTTGGATGCGATTTTCCAACATATTGCCAACTCATTGCCTCAGCATTTGAAATGACCCAAAAGTGACTTAACAGTTGTGGTTGTTGCTGTTGCATTGGCTGCTGCTGTTGTTGCTGTTGTTGTAAATGTTGTGTGTATGTTGTTGATGCTATGATGTGATTGATGCAACATTATGACATTCGCGTGGGTGTTTTTGAAATGCGCTCGTAATTGTTTTTAAATGGCCAACCTAATGTACCAGCAACTACAACAACAACAACAACAACAACTGAAACAACAACAACAGGAACTTGAACAAATGCAACAACTTCAACTGCAAGAGCTAAAAGTATGGCCATAATCCGAGGGCTCATTAGCTTGTTTACCTATCGCGTCTATCGGTTTATGGGCCCAAAAAGGCAGCTGCGCCAACTTTCCCGTTCGGTGGAGCGGTTAGCACTTAATTAATGTACATTTAACCGCCGGCCAATTTGAGTTGGCTAATTACACAGGCCCATTCGAGTCTCCCCCGAGGGCGGCAGCAATTGGGGAACTTTCGACGAGTGGAGACAGACCCAGACCCGTACCCGTACCCGTACCCGAATACGGGCCCAGACCCAAAGCTAAGCCCGAGCCCGAACTGAGATGCAGGCCAGACTTCGATTTGTAGCAAGTCGAGGGAACACGCAAACTCGACTTCGGGCCAAGTTAACTCATTTGCTTAACAGCCAACCAACCAATGGGTGGTGAGTGTTGGGAAGGGGAGGGGATGGGATGGGATGGGTAGGGAGAGAGAGCGTCGGCCCTTTGACACTTTGTTGTTGGTGTGTAGTGACAAGGCCTGTCATTTTACGTTTAACTCAAAACGTAAAACATAAAACGTAAAATGTTTATCATTATCACTTAATTATAATTATTTCAACTTCCAACTTCAGCTCGGACTTGATAATACCCATTACCGTTAATGGGGGGCGGGGCGGGTATATGAGACGTTACAGTCATGTGAGTGCAGGGGTTAAAGGAGAGATATAGGAGAAATCTATCGGATACATATGTTTGCTGCGTGTGTGTGTGTGTATGTGACTTGTAAATTATCCTGCAATCAATTGAAGGGTATCCCGTAGTCAGTCAACTGAGCAAAAGCCTCATTCACACTCGTCCTTTACACATTTCTGTGCACGTTTCTCGTTTACTTTTGCCTTATCAGCGGCTTTTGGTTCTTCGGAACGGCGGTTATTGTTATTGTTTCTGGTTGTTGTTGTTGTTGTTGTTGTTGTTGTACTCGTAAGGGCACAACATTTGCTGAAATGCCATAAATTTACTAATTTATTGTTAATGTTCTTTTAAGTTAATTACGCAAAAGAGCAAAGGAAACAAGACACAAAAAATGCCTCTTAAGCCGCGGACTCAAATTGCCAACGTGCAACAGACGTTCGCCGTTCGCCGTTCGCCGTTCGCCATTCACCGTGCAACGTGCAACGTTCAACGTTCAACTTTTTGCGTACTTTGTTGAAAGGTTTATGTGCTCGGGGTATACCAGCGGAGATCGGCCGGGGGTGTGGCAGCGAAATAGACGGCAGTTGGCAAAGATTAACTGGCCATAACATTCAAATAGATTGAGGATTTCTTTTGGAAGTCGCAGATTTTCCTACCACAAAATCCCCAAATTTATGGTCGAAATGATGCTGAAAAGTATCTGAGATTTTAACCGATATTATTTACAGCTTCCAATAACTTCACTTCTTAATTCCCGGATCGATTGATTTCCCCAGATACATATATCTTAGACATACATTATCCTCCCTTCCATCCGCCCCCTTTTCTAGAAGGAGCTCAGCGCTCCCGAGGCTCCCATTCCATCCACGAATAGCAATGCTTTGTGGTCTTAGGATCCAAGCTTCCCTAGAAATGGATGTGTACTTGATACCGTTATTTTTTTGTGATTATTTAAATTAATCATTTATTCAGTTCCAGTGAATTTCGTTCTCCGGGCTTGTTCCCCGATTCCGAGAACTCAAAGCTTGCTCCGAATCAACATCAATTTGAATGAACTATAATTATAATTATTTATTTAGAATTGTTTATTGTTTTCATTACTCTTTATTATTTATAATTTATTACCACCAATTGCTGACCTGTAAGCGGCAGCCTACGAACTTTGCCCTCATATCAGACGCACGCATCGGTGGCTGCGATAATTTCCTGCAGAATTTCCTGAATAATCAAAAAACTTGTCGTCGGAAACTTGATCCATGACACATTTTGAGGTTGTTGTTTTTGGCTCTTTGTTCTTTGTTGTTTGTTCTGTTGTTTGCTCTGTTGTTTGTTGTTGTAATCATAATTGCAGTCATTGTGTATTTGTCAGCCAATTCGTGACAATTTTCCAAGTCGTTTCAATGTCCGAAAAGGCAAATGCATTTGGCATAAACAATTTGGAAGGCAGCTTGGCCTTTGACAAAATCTGCTGCCCGAACAGCATGAGTCGAGAGCATTTGTTATTGTTTTTCATTATTGTAATTTTATTTTCCGATTCCGAAAATGCTCAACTCCGAATCGGCTTTTGTGTGTTCCGACAAAAATGGACATTTGACCAAATGTCAAATGCGTCACGTATTTGGGACCGAAACCCTGCACGAACTCTGATATTTATTTATTTATTTGTTCATTTTTTTTTTATACTATTATTTAATTTTTTATTTATGCATATTAATCATAAAAATAATGAATTTACATTTATTTATAATTACTTATATTTTATATTATTATTGATATTTATTTATTTATATTTATTAAATACATTAAAAATTGAAATATTTTTTATTTATTTATTTATATTTAATTATGTATTTAGTTATTTTTTATTTATTTTTTGTTTATTTTTATTTAATTATGTATTTAATATTTTTTATTTATTTTTTTATATTATTATATTTTTATTTATTTAAGTTTGTGTTTATTAAAATTATTATAAATTTATTTATATTTTTATTTATATTTTTATTTATTTATTTATTTATTATAAATTATTAAAATTTCTGTAGCCATCCAACCTTAAAGTTAAGTTCCCGCAGAAAATGTTCGCCAACGACGATCATCGTGTCCTGTTCCCTTCAAGTACATGGAAACTTTTACTTTCAAAATAGTTTCATTTTATTGGGGTTCTGTTTGATGTCTGTGTCTGTATCTGTGTCTATATTGGAGTCGGTGTCGGTGTCAGTGTCGATGTCGGTTTTGGTGTCTGTATTTGTAAACAGGCTCCCAGCCAAGCTCAGCTCGTCATCTGCGTTGTCATCGCCGTCATCCTTTGAGCGCCGCTCATGCGACACGCCCGACAGTGACAATAACAATAGCAATAACAATAACAATAAGTACAACAACAACAAATACAAAAACAACAACTTCAGCCAATCAAGGAAGAGACCAACAACTTCATTTTGCGAGACTCCTCGCATAGCTCATATTACACGCACCTCCGCGACGGTCCTCCCTTCATCTTTTTCCCTGCACCCTGCACCCTGGACCCCGCACCCTCACCCCTCCTCATCGGTTAAGTCCGCTCCCCACTGCTTCCCTCCCGCTCACCTTCAGCGCCGCTCATCACGGCCGTGTCGAACTCATGCACAATTAGTCACTTGCAAGTCAATTAAGTTTCCAGCGCCAACCACAAGTGAGGGGTCCAGGGATGGGGGCAACCTACGTCCCCAAGTGCCAGACCAGATCCTAGCCCAGACAGGCACGTATGGGCGCTAGCGTTGGGGGCAGGCAGGCGGCGTTGGAGGGGGCAGAAGCATGGAGAAGGAGTATAAGATAGAAAAAGGGAAAGGAAAGGGCACTGGGGATACCTGTGGCTGGGTCTGGGAATGCGACTGAGGACACGACAGCGACAGCGAGTTGTACTGCGACTGGGACTGGGACTGGGACTGAGACTGGGATGGCTACCAGGATGGTGAAGGAGATGGGGAGAGGGTCTGGAAATACAGCTTGTTGTAATGCTCTGGCGCTTATTTGCAGTTAAAAGCAATGACAACGACGGCGACAACAACGACAACGACAAAAGCGACGACGACGACGACGACGAACAGCGACAAGAACTGCGACACGAGGAAATTAAAGAGAGACCACGAGCTGTGGCACCAAGACACTGGGACAGAGGGTGGGACATACTTGGAGCTGGAGTCGGAGTCGGAGTCGGAGACGGAATCGAAGACGGCGGGGAGGGGGCAGAGTCACAATCGCAGGCGAGGGAAAAGTAAAACAAAACCATATTATTAACGCCTCATTAAACTTTTAACGATTTTAAATTACAGGCTGTGAACGGGGCCGGCTAATGAATACAAATTAGCAGAAGGTGTGCGTTTGTGTCTCTTGCGAAAGATACAAAACGCGAGTAACGAACAAGCAGACAAACGGACCAACGGACCAACGGACAAGCAAACAATCGAACAGATAAACAAACAAAGCAAACAGCCAACAGCCAAGAGGCCAAGAGGCTCTTAGAGACCCAACTGGGGAGACATGTGTGTGCGGGTGTTGAACTCGTTGAACTCAGATACTTTTTGTTAGATACTCAGTTACACGCTTAAAGGGAACTCCTCGTGTCGCCAAATGACTTTTCAATGTTTACAGCAATTGACATTCGCGTTCTTGCTAATTGTCATTAATTGTCCAAGCGAGTGCCCCAACCCATGTCCATGCCCATGCCCATGCCCATACCCATGCCCATACCCATACCCATGCCCCAACCCATGCCTATGCCCGCGCCCATACTCATTTTCAATCCTAATCGCAAACCCAATCACAACCCCAACCACAACCCAAACCCCCACCCAAACCCCAGTCCCAGCCCCAGCCAGAGGCAGCAGCAACCGAATGTCTGCCCCTCCCGCCACCTCGCTGCGTGCGATTATTAATTAGCCATTCGGCAATTGACAGTTGACATTCGGTTCGCCAATGTTTAATTGTAAACACTTGTAACATGCAAATGAGCCTGTCCGCCGTCCATTCGCCACACGATTCACATGACAGCCACGAGCGGCCGAACGGTCAAGCGGTCGGGCTGTGGAGTGGTAAAGAGGTGGAGCGGTGAAGTGGGTGAACATGTGAGCGGACGGGGGTGGACAGGTAGACAGCCGGGGGTACAGATCAGGGCCCCGGCTAAGCTGCTTTGCCAACGAAATGTCACGATTCAAGCCCCAATGCCGATTCTCCAAAATCGATTCTCGGGCTAATGCATATTCAGAGTATTTCAGGTCTATTTTCAGGTATACCCATTGAAAGCGCTTCCAATCGGGTGGGGCGTGGGCCTAGGAAGGGATTAGGAGTAGGAAGGGGATTGTTGAAGAACACGAGTTACAAACTTCCTAGGGATGTCAGGATTTTTGAATAACCTTTCACCCCCAAAAAAATTTCATATCCTTCAGTTCGGAGAATCGATCTTAGAGCCTGTAGATATCAGGGATAATTTGATTAACCTCAAGGTTTCTCTTGAAATCACAGACTTGTCCAATGACTCAAAGGACCCAAAGTCATAAAATATTTCAATTTTGTATAAAGTTCTCTATCATCTATGAAATGTATATAATCCTTTTATAGGGTATCCCGTAGTCGGGCATCCAGTGCTCCATTGTGCTCTTTGTCTCTTGTGTTTGTCGAATTCAAAAATTGTTAAATTTTTCATGTTGAACTCAAGTATTTATAGGCCTAGGCACAGATTTACATATCGTTCAATCTTTATATATATTTATATGTATATATATATATATAACAGATGCGTACGTGTGTGTGTGTGATTATAATGGGTGTTTGTATTGTCATTAAGAGTCGCGTTCGCATCGCATATTAAATGTATAATTAAGAAATTAACTGCTTCCGTTGACGTTCATTGTGTGGCAGCATTTATTTAATTTGTGCCTTTAAATTTTGTTTTCCAACTAAAAAGCATTCAAAATAAACAAAAACAAAAACAAAAACAAAAAGAAAACCTAAAACAACACCCCAAAGCCAAAGCCAAAGCCAAAATATGAAGAACTCAACAAAATCAGAGATCGTAAACAGTGGAAATAATAATATGATGATAATTGTACCAAAGGAACAACAAACGAAACGTGTCCAAACTTTATCATCGTTCAGGGATCTCTTCTAGCTTTCCCCCCTCCCCACCTCCCCATCCATCACAATTTCTCTGAACAGTTGTATATATATTTAGGATTCCGCAGACCATAAAATGTGTGGAGCATAAATCATGGCACTTCTATTTCGCTGCGATAATTTATTATATTTTAATATATATACTAATTATGAAGAGGCCAGCGCTGAGATGATATAGATTGGGATTAACTTGGGCAATTAGTGCTACGCTGGATCCCATATTAATCTATGCACATATATAGATATTCACATGTGCCTAATCCTTTCATATATCCAAATAATATATATCCACACACATGTATCTAAAAATAGGAACAGAGACGAATCGAGTGTCAAAAGATACATTTTCATTTTGTAGATACTTTCACAGAAACACAAGAACTATTTGAATGAAGAGGATACTTTAGATACTCGTTAGATATTTCCAACTATTAGATACTTCGAGCTAGTAGATACTTTTAACTTGTAGATAATTTCAACTAGTAGATGCTCTAAGCTTGTAGATACTTTCAACTAGTAGATCCTTCAAACTAGTAGATACTTTCAACTAGTAGATACTTTACACTTGTAGATAATTTCAACTAGTAGATACTTTACATTTGTAGAGACATTCAACTAGAAGATACTTCAAACTAGTAGATATTTCGAACTAGTAGATACTTCGAACTAGTAGATACTTTCAACTAGTAGATACTTCGAACTAGATACTCAGCTAATTTACAGATACTCAGAGCCAATAAATGTTCCTGCCGTCAGAGGCACAAATGTCCTTTATGGAGAGAGAGAGAGAAAGAGAGAGAGTGAGAGAGAGAGAGGGTGAGAGAAAGAAATGCCCTTAAGCTGAGAAGTTCGCCGTCTGTTTTCCGGCTTATAGATGAAAACCTTTGATGGCTTGAGATAAAGTATCTTAAAGTTCGTCGCATCGGATTTGCATTCGATTGCCCAGATTATCTAAGCGCTGTCAATGAACGATTGAGGAAACTCCTCAAACTAGTTGCATTTTCCGTCGTTATTTATTCAAGAACTGCGCAGTTTTTTCAACCACCTCGCCCTTTGTCACGCCTCCTTCCTCTCGCGCGTCCGCTTGTGATTCTGCTGCTGCTGCTGCTGCTGCTGCTGCCGTTGCCGCTGTTGCTGCTCCTGCTCCTGCTCCTGCTGACATAATTTTATAAAATAATAAAAGGAATTCGTTCCTTGCACGCTCTGTAGCATTTTTGGGCATCTTTTCAGTTGTTTTTGATTCCCTTCGTGTTGTTGTTGTTGTTGTTGTTGTTGTTTTTATTGTTGTTGTTCTTCTTTTCGCCTCGATTTAATATCAAAGCGCGCCGACAGCAGCACAAAAGATACACATACACAGCCACGCCTTCTTCTGGCCCCTGCCAGCTCCCCCTAACGCCCAGCTGTCCCTCGTGCTGCACGTCCTACGCGGTCTTCCACTTTGTTAGTTTTTGGCATTTTGGCAAGCAACCAAAACTTAAAAAAAAAAATAACCAAAATAAAATAATACAAAAAAATACAAGAAGTAATAAGAATTTGATGCAGACCGCCGTCTGAATACCCTAAAGTATCGAGTACTCCAGAACATGTCTATCGATTGGTAATCGATGTTCAGTGCTTGTTGTTCATTCCCTTCACTTCCAAAAGTCCGCCCCAAGGAATGCGCCCCCAAAAAACAAAAAAACGCTGATAAATTGGTACAACTGAAAATAAATAAATCGATTATCGATAACTCTTACCATGAAGGTTATCAAGGTAAATCGAACTTTCTGTTGTTCCCATAGGAGCGCATGGAAGGCCTTAAATGTAGCAACTTGCAATTACCTTGGCGGAAGTTGCGGCACATACGAGATGCAAGAAGGGAAGTACCGCGTCCGGTGAGGGTATAAACAAGCAGCAACTACGAGTACAACACAAACGGAGGCAAAACTCAAGTTGAACGTAACGTAAACTTTGTGTGCCGACTGTGTTCCTCGACTGGTAGCGATTTTTTGTCTTTTGTTTTTTGCTTCTCGTCGTTGTTGTTGTTGTTTTTTACAATTTATTTAAGATCCTCTGTTTTTGGGGCAAGAAGCAAATTTGAAATGCATAAACCCGATTCACAAAATCGGAGCGGGGGCAACAAATTAAAAATCGAGACAAAGACACAATAGAAATTGTCAAAATGCGCCAAAATTTATGCAAGACTCGTGCGATAAGCCATCTGAAAATGGTCTCTGGCGGGTCTCTTAAATGGGTGCTGGGTAGGCCAGTGGGTGCGGGCGGGGGTGAGAGGGAGTAGGGAAAGGGTAAGGGTAAGTGTAAGGGTAAGGGTAAGGGTGGTGGTGGGGGTGAGGAATACGAAATGAAGGCGCGGGCCGAAGAAGAAACTGGAAAACGGTCAGCCTTGTGTGGGCGCGTGTGAGAGTTGCCATTAAGGCGGCGGCAGCAGCAGCAGCAGCAGCAACAGCAGCAGCTACAACAACAGCAACAACCATAGCGAACTACTGCTTCATCTGGTTTTATTACTATGTTTTTTGCTGCTGTTGTTGCTTTTTCTATTTGCCTATTTCTATGGATTTTATGGGCAGACAATCCGATGATGATATGGGAACTGGTTGGAGCCCGGGTTTAGGTCACTCGGATGGGTGCTTCGATTTGGTGTTTTATGTGTCGTATGTCGCGTCTGTCGCTTGTTTGCGGCTATTTTGAATATTTCGAAAATAGATTTCATTTTTATTGAAATTATGACATTCATCTTAATTTGCGCTATCGCATAACTTGTTAATTTTTATTTGTCTTCTCTTCTTTGCAGGTGTGTATCCCGGTCCATCCCCTGGCCCCCCTACCTGCGGCTCTTTGGCTCGCTGTGTTCTGCCGTGAACAGGTTTCTCGGACAAAACAAGCCGCGAACACAGCTCCAAACGGAACCCCCAACACTCCCCCCACCCCCCCAAAACACTGTAGGTATTTTTGTTACCCATTTGTCATTTTTAATCTCTCTGACTCCTCACAAACAACCGACTGACAGTCGTCGGAACCTGAAATCTCGGGAGTCAAAGTCTCTGAGTTTCTGAATCAACACAGGATATTACCCACATTTTAAAACCTTCTAAGGACTTGAATCCGTTTTTGCTTGCTTTGTGTTTTTTTTTCTTTTTTTTCAGAAAACTGTACGTATTTTTAAAGAAAGCCTTGAACGTAATGGAAAAATTGTTTTTGGGAATCCTTGACCGCATTTAATGAAACATTTTCTTGTTTCTTTTATGCTCAGGGATAAAGTCTCCAAGTCCCAAAACTCCCTTACCTAATCCTTTGCTTGAATCCAAGCACTTGTTAACTTTTATACTCGTTTTACTCTCTCTCTCTCTCTCTCTGTCGCCCTCTCTCGCTTTTTCTCCCTCAATCTTTCCGTTGCTCTACTCGTCCTGCGAAGTTATTTGAATTTTATTCATCTTGAGATCCTTTATCATTTTTCCGGGTAACTCAGACTTACTTTCTGAGATGATTAATGGACTTCAACTGAAATTATCCTATTTCTCAAGCTACTCTCGGATACCAGGATATATGTCCCGACCTCAGACCAGGAAAATCTTCGATCTGCTTCCCAAGGAGCAAGCGAATTCCTTTTGCCATCTCGAAATTCAATCGTCAATTATTATCGCTGCTCATCCTCTTCCCAGGATCTCTGACCCACATACCATTTGTCTTTGAAGCATCTTGGAAAGCGATTCGTATCTATCCCCCAAGTGGCACATCATCATCCCCTAATTACTTGGTCAAGTGAAGGGCATCTGAAGTTCATCACGTCCAATTTGGCGATGCAATTCATCTTGAAAAGTGATTTCCATGGCATTTGCTGCCGTTGCCACAGTTAGTCGTTATGGCATGCCCCAGTGCAGCTGCCACAGGGGGAATTCGATGCACCCTCTCATTGTTGTTGTCCTTCTCTTGCTCCCTCTCTCTCTCTCCCTCTCTCTCTCTCTCTCTCTCTCTCTCTCTCTCTCTGTTTCACCCTCTGTTTGTCTATCTCTATCTCCATCTCTTGTAATTTAATTAAAATGCAAGTGTATCATTAAATTGAAAGCAGCTCCAAGGCCTCTGCATCAACTGTGGGCCCTTGCTTATGTATAAGTAATTCTATCTTCACACACACACACACACACACATATATATGTATATATATATATTTATGCATACTCATACTCATACTCATACATGCCCATATTCATATACACATCCAAGTCCATGTCCATGTCCACAGTCATGTCCATGTGTGCGCCCGATGTTTTTGCTGTCATTAATCTTTCGACAGCTCCTGCTCTCTCTATCTAGCTCACTCTCTTTCTCTCTCTATCACTCGCTCTCTTTCCCCACCCTGCCTACTACTCCTGCCACTCCTCGTACTCCGTCACCTCCTCCTCCTCCTCCTCCTCCTCCTCCTCCTCCTCCTCCTCCTTCGCTCTTAACGCTCGGGCAACTGTGAAAATCGTAGGCGCGCATTTTCAATGGCAACTCTTTGTTGTTGCTGTTGTTGTCGCCTTTGTTTGTTATTGGTGTTGTCGTTGTTGTTGTTGTTGTTGTTGTTGTGGCTGGTGATTTTTGTCTAATGATCGCGTGCAGTTTTTCACATGTTTTCCATAATGGGGCCAGGCGTCATATATCATAATTGTGCCAAACTATAAGCAGATACAAACGAGAAGTCATATATCTATGACTCGATATGGATATGGATGTGAATATGGATATGGATATGGATGTGTATGGAGCATAGATGGTGCATGTATGGGGTATACGGACTTGGACTTGAATCTCGTCTCTGGCCAGCTTCAGATGCAGATTTAAGCCGTTTGATTAATGCCTCCGATGCGCGCAGTTGTCAGATTTATAAATGTGACTTTGTTGTTTTCTTTGTTGCTTTGTTGTTTCGGTTTCGATGTTGCCTTTGTTTGTTAATCATTGCAGCAATTTTTACGATATTACAAATTTCGAAGACGAAACTCTTTGTTTTTATCAAACGCGTGGGTAACCACATCTCAGAGTCAGAGTCAGAGTCAGAGTCAGAGTCAGAGTCAGAGTCAGTGTCAGAGCCATGGCTGGAGTCGTGGTCGGGGTCGGCGATGAGGTTGGAATTGGATTTGGATTCGGATTCGGATTCGGAGTTAGGGATTCGGTTCCCATGGATTGATGATGTTCGCATGTCGCCCCTTGAAATGGGAGCTTTGTAGATGATAAATTTTATACACATAGAGGAGAGCGAGTCACACGCTTTCATAGCTCGAATTAGTTAATTAATATCTAGTCGTTGGGTAGGGTGAAGGGGGAAGGGAGGGATTGGTGGATTGCAGGATTGGAGGATTGGAATATCTCTCAGTGTGAACGGTGATAACAATAGAAATAACCGTGAAAATGACGACAACAACGGCGACTCCGACTCCAATAACGATAACGATAACGATAACACCTCTGCAACATTGCAACAGTTCGCGCCACCCACGCAGCTCCTCGCCCAGCGACAGCTCTCAGAGTGTGGCAATTGAATTTTAACATATTCATAAGCAAATTACCAACTCCGCATAAATGAAAGGGGAAAAGTTGTAACAGAAGTGTTGAGATTGCACTAATTACATGTCAGGCGACCCACACACTCACACACACACTCGCACACACACTCGCACACACATACAGTCGACTACACCCGATGGCAGCGACAATTGCGAGCACAGCCAACACCTTGGCGCATAAATTTACAACAAACGACGCATGTCAACAAGCCGCGCGCCCCTCCCCCTTCCGCCGCCTCCCTCGGTGCTCCACCGCGGACAGTGCGTTGGCCCGTAGGTAAGAGTGAGAGAGAGCAAGAGAGAGAGAGAGAGTGGAGCCGTTTGTTTTGTTGCATGTGGCATTTTGTGCGTCGTCGCCGCCTGAAAAGTGTCAAATGTGAAATTTATGTCGACAGACAAAGTTATGGACACAAAAGTCACTTGCAGCCAGGCAGCATTCGAGGCGCATGCGTAGCTCCCCCGGCCTGTGGCATGCCACACAGCTGCCGCACAGCTTGGTGCCGCCCTCCCGCTCTGGGCCACAAGAAATTAGCACACCAAAGCAAGAAAACCAAACCAAAGCGAAAACCATTTAAATAAAAGCCAAAACAAGTTGTTAACTTTATTAGCGCTCATTGGCGCATTGCGCAGACAGAAAAATGATTTGCATAAAGCGCGACTTGCAATTAGTTGGCATGCAAATCGCATACGAGGTCTTTGAATGGTGGAAGGGGTGGCGGGGGGTGTGTGGAGAGGGGAGAGTGGAGAGTGGAGGGGGAAGACTGAGGGCTGAGAGGTCTGAGAACTGTTGAATGCAGCGTGTAGACTGAAGAGTGTAGACTCCAGACTGTAGACTGTAGACTGCAGACTGTAGACTGAAGACTGTAGACTGTAGACTGTAGACTGCAGACTGTAGACTGTAGACTGTAGACTGTAGACTGTAGACTGTAGACTGTAGACTGCAGACTGTAGACTGTAGACTGTCGACTAAGGACGGAGGTGTGTGAACTGGAGACCGAAGCCTTGGCTCATAACTCAAATGCACACCTCGCAGGACAACGGACAGTCCGAAAGCGGTGACAAATTTGTGCAGCTAGAAAAAGTGAACTAGTTCCACGGTGAATGGAACTGTGAGCTGAAAGACCAAGGCTTAAAAGCGTCTGCTTCGCCTTGCAGGGCAACAAACATAAGAAGAATTGAACTAGTTCCAAAATGAAATGAACTAGTTCAAAAATGAGATCATGATGAGTAATAAAACTAAAACACAACTTGTGCAGTAGAAAGAGAAGCATTGTCAAGCTCTTGAATCCTTTGAACTAGTTCTGCAATGAACGAAACCAAGAGCTGAACACTTGTCTTTAATTTGGTGAACTTTAAAATGGTTCCATACCAAAATCGCTGGAAGGATAACAATGCAATCTGCATTTCATCTACTGTTATTGAGTCTTTCTATTGAATGAACTCACGAGTTCATCAGTTCGTCGCTGGTTCCGTTTGGCTGTTCGCTCACCGTCATTTCCACTGGCCGTCGGCGTGGCGCGTTTGCAATTCAATTGGAAAAAAAGTAAAGAGGAGGGAGAATTCATTCATTGAGTGTCACTCCGTTGGACAGGCAAATGTTCAGTGTTTGCTGATGTTGTTGTTGTTGTTGTTGTTGTTGTTGTTGTTGTTGTTGTTGTTGTTGTTGTTTGCTGGTTTTTTGTTGTAAACGGCATTGTTTATTAAATGTTGTCCAGTTGTTAAGCGACAACCATTGTCGGTGTTGCCGCCGCCGACGCCGCTGCAACTGCTGCTGCTGTCACTGCTGCTGATGTTGTTGCTGTTGTCGTTGTTGTTGTTGCTGTCGCTGCTGCTGCTGCGCACACAAATTGAGTTTTAACATGTTTCTGGTCTTTTATTAGCTTTGGAATATGAAGAAAAATTCTTGTCATTCAAATGAGCAAACAACAATGCACGCACACGCAGTCACCCATGGGAGAGCCGCAGCAGCAGCAGCAGCAGCGAAAAATACAACAACAACAACAACAGCAGCAGCCACCGTAGAAAACAACAAATTTATTGCTTTTCCTGTCAATTTTCATAGATATTTCATGTTTTTGTGTTCTATATATTCAACTTGTCACTGGCCTGCCCCACAGTCAAATGATTTGAACGATTCACTTTGAATATGCGTGAATATAGTACACATATGCACACACACTCTGCATATAT
The DNA here is from genome assembly GCA_035044505.1 of Zaprionus lineosus. Classification (NCBI taxonomy): domain Eukaryota; kingdom Metazoa; phylum Arthropoda; class Insecta; order Diptera; family Drosophilidae; genus Zaprionus; species Zaprionus lineosus. The sequence goes on along the minus strand of JAWNNX010000694.1, from coordinate 1,883,451 downwards.
ATACATGTGTGTGTGTGTGTGTGTGTGTGCGTGCTGTCAGTAGCAGTTCAAGGCTAGTTTGATTGATGGCCCATGGGTAGCTCTGTATTAGCAGCGGACACACTTGCCAGCTGCCAGCTGCCGGCTGGTGGCTGGTGGCTGGTGGCCGGCGGCTCCTCATTTGTGTGTGAGTCACGCAGGGAATAGTCGATAGTTTTTTATGCTCGTTCCTCTCTCATTTGCTCGCTGATTTTTTCCTACCATCCCATAAGCTACTTAATGCTTTTTTCTAGAGGCTCATTAGTGCAATTGAAGCATTTACCGGGGCATAAAAACTCTTGAAGTCGTTTTCTCATTTCCTGCATTGCCTTCGGATGCGTGGGAAAGGCGAAACCCTTTGCAGGTGAACGCCAATGAATTTAATACATTTTTAATTACAACAAGCTATTAAACCACCGACAACAACAACTCCAACAACAACAACAACAAGAACAAGCAACAACTGCAACTTTCACTGACCCTGGAGAATTCCCAACTTTCGAGCTTGCCGAACTCCCGGTCGAATCCCCGAGCCGCTCACCACGTCGATTGCAATTACGCGGTGCGACTACAAAAACAAGCAACAAATACAACAAACGAAACACAACAAATACAACACACTCAAAAAGAAGGAAGAGAAGAAGCGCATAAATTACATGCCAAAATTGGAGCCATTGAAAAACCCGAAGAAAAACAGAAAATCAAAACTGAAGCACAGAAAAAACAGAAAATCCGGCAAAAAACTCTTTAAGGAAGTCAAAATCGGCACGCACTAAAATGCCAATTGGGGATTTTAATTGAAAAATGGAGTCGGGGTGTAGCAGCGAGTGGAGGAGGGGGCGATTCGGCGGGGGGGAAGGCTTGGAAAGCCAAAAAAAACACTTCGATCTACATGACGTATACGTAATTACGAGTTTATGTGAACGTCACTCGATACGTTCGATTCAAGGGGCAGCCGCATAAAGCAAATATACATGCCACAAAAACATAATGCATAATGCAACAGCCACAACAACAACAATAACAACTACTACTACTGTAGCTGCAGTCGCTGCAGCCAACGTCCGCCCGAAGCGACACTTGCCACACGGCCACAGGAGAAGGCGGCGTTGCATTGACAGCTGCGCCTTTGCGCCTGCGCATCGTGGCATTGGGCGTTTGCCACACGCAAATGCCTCTGGGGCTACCTGGAAATCAATAAGCGACTCGGGAGTGCGCGCGCGCGCGCTCACTCACTTGCAACATGCTACAAATTTGTGGCAACTCCAGCAGCACGGCCCACGGCAGTGAATTTGGGCCCGATTTGGGCTTCGATTTCGCAACGCCTCGAATCCGCATCCGAGCTGGAGTCGCCTGCGATGCCTGCGTTAGCTCCATCGGCTCCGTCGCCTTCGCCGCCTCAATCGTATCTAATGAGGCGCAAAGAGAGGCGTGACAGCCGCCTGCTTGTGGCACCACAAATGTCAGCAGCTTTGCTTACAACGTTTTGCACTTACGACTGCATCGACACTCGCCGATTTTTTCGCGTTTCGTTTCTCTTTTTGCCGACCCCAGCCCCAACTACCCGCCCCTGTCGCCGGCTGAACTCCAGCGTCGTCTGTCTGTCTAGGCGAGTGGGCCGAAAACCCGCTCCTGGCAGCCTCGACTGCCCACCGCTTCCCATCCGCTGATGAAGCCATTAAATCCAAAGTTATATGCTGCATATTCTTAATTGATCGGGTATATTGAAATTATCGCTCCTTCGGCTCCTTACCCCCACCTGCGCGTTGCATGGGCGTAGCAAGTGATGCTCCCCACGCCAGGAGTAGCTGTCAAGCTCCTCCCTACAATGCGCCATTAGATGAGTCCCAGAGTTTCTAACTTTCAACTCCTCCAGTTCCCCGTATCAAGATCTTCCGTTCAGGAATCTAAGATCGGCAGACCTTCACTTCCTTAGGGATTCGTTTGAGTCTTCCAAGGGTAAGCGATGCTTACGATGAATGCAATTGACATGCGATAGTTTCTATGCTTCTTCTTAGGCACTCACTCCGTTGATTCATTTGAATTTTTGTTAGAGGAAAACTCCACTAGACAAGCCGTGAACATGTGTCTCACCTAGGGGAATCCCAATTATCCGCCACTTTTGGAGCTTTTCCAGGAAATGCTCCTCGGAGGCATCGCCCATCCCGATGAGCGAATGTTCCCAAGGTATTTGAGAAATTTGTCGCCACAAATTGCTTCCGGGGAATGCGAGCAGAGATAATTTTGGGAAATTCATTTGTTGGGAAAATGCTTGTAAAATACGGAAAATTATTCTCAGAATATTTCCCAACGATGACGTGAACAAATTCCGGGGGACCCACCGATAAACTTCGATGCGGACTGCAGAGATTATCGAGTGTAAAATAAAATAAAAAGCCAAGTGAAATAAAATCAAATAATAAAATGCCATAACAGAGACTCGCGCACACACACACACACACACACACACACACACAGAGAGACACACACACAGAGACACAGGCACACACTCACACGTTGAATGGTATAGACTTTCGCCTCTGGGTCTGGCTCTTGGAGCTAGGGGCTACGAGCTGCGAGCTGGAAGCGTTCGGCTCGGAGATTCCAGATTCGAGATTCAAGACTCGAGACTCGAGACTTGAGACTCGAGACTCGAGATTGAAGATTGGGAAACTGGGCACGCATGGGAAATTGTGAAACCATCACGAAAAACGCTGCAAATTCTTACGCCCGACGGCGAATTACGTGAGTCGCATGGCCAAAACAAAGACTGCATACGTGTATATGTGTATGTGTGTATGTGTGTAAGTGTGTGTGTGTACATGTGAATATGCTCGTGAGTGAATGGGTGAATGAGTGATTGAGGCAATGAGCAACTACCTGGCTAAAAGACAACAAATGACGGAAAAGAAAAACAAAAATCAACTGAAGGAAAAACTAAATGAAAAACCGCCCCTCGCTTTTCCACTGCGCAGTTTCCACCGTCGACGGTTTGCGGCATCTTTTTGTTTGCCACATTTTGTTTGCATTGCGGCTTTAACGTAAACACTCAATATTTATTCTCTTTTCTCTTACCAATCGCTTGCCTCCCTCCATCCGCCATCCGCCATCCGCCATCGTCCATCCTCGCACCTCCTTCGCCCCGCTGCCCACCTGTTTCTCGCACCCATCAGCCTTGCAACAGCCATCGATGTTGCCACAGCGTGAATCCTTTGCATTAACTCTGATTTTTATGGCCGTAAAGCGTAAAACGCTTTGGCTTCGCGCCGCTCCCCCGTTGCCCCACCCCCGGTTCCTTCTCAGCGTCGCCCTCGCTCTGACTCAACGTCTTGCCACACAATATCTGTGGGCGTAGCATTGAACACACTCACACACACACACGTAGACACACAATGGCGCATAACAAATTTGTAAGCCAACTATTTAGTGGCCAAATCAAAGGCAGTCGCTGCCTCGGTCACCGCCTCTGCCTCTGCCCCTGTCTCTGCCTCTGCCTCTGCCTCTGCCACTGCCTTTTCCTTTGCCCGTCCAATAAATCGCATCCATGCCATGCGGCGTATGCGCAATCGGTGTGAATGTGCAGCCAACAGCAGGTCTCATCGTTGATAGCGCCCTCTTGCCACACCCTCTTCGTTCGCCCCACCTCCCCCCTGTCTGCCACTGGCCAATCGCCATACAATGTCCGTAATAAAAATGTCGAAAAGAAGGTTTGTGGGCATTTTCCATCTACTTTGAAATTGTGAAACTTCATGCGATTTCAATGGCTTTATTTGTATGCGTGTGAGTTTGTGTTTGTGTGTGTGAGTGTGATTCTGTGTAAGTATTGTAACTTAAAGTAGTGACCAGCAATAGGTAAATATTGAAGCATCGAACACGTTTCAGCCAAATGGCATTTTTATTGCTCAGCTCTTGATGCGCTTGTGGGTGTTGCCCGTAAACTCAGAGAGTGGAGTTTTCCTTGCTGCGGGAAATGTCGATGGAAATAGAAATGAAAATGGAAATGGAAGTGGAAATGAAACTGGGATTAAAACGAAACGTATCGGAATGAAACGAAACGCAAATCCCTCATAAGTCGATCAAATAATCGGCTTATCCCCCGCCCCCACTCCTCCTCCGGCCAACACTTCATCTTCGGCTTGGCCATTTTCATTAATTAATATTCCCCGATGTGTGTGTCCCTGATACACCCTACCTTTTCACCAATCGTAGGGTGCTCTCTCTCTCTGCATCGATGGGTAACGTTTTTGAAATTTCATTTTCGCTCTTAATACGATTTTCTAAGCTGAGACGTGTTTGTGCTTAAATGTGAATCGGACTCGTCTCCCATACCCAGCTGAGCCCGCCACCCACTCCACCCTTCTCCGGTCTCCCATCTCCCATCTCCCATCGCCCCGTCGCTTTGCTTTTGAAGAGTTGTCCTTCTCGTGCACTGACCATTCACCTCTGCCAAGTCCCTGGGCTGCGCTCAAAGGCTGACAATTCATTTGCATGCACGAAGCTTGTTTCAGTTTATTGATTGGCATGACCGGAGGATACCTTTTGCGGTTGGCCGGGGGTGTGGAGGGGCGGAGGGGCGGAGGGGTGGCGGGATGGGACTAGGCGTCATTGAATGGCCATGATATTTAAAGCAAAGCCCTTGCCGCCAATCACCAATCAACGGATTGAACCTCCATCTGACCCACAAAATAACAATAACAATCGATTATTAAGAATTCCATTTGCCGGATGGAAAGTGAATGAAATCACGTTATAAATCACAAATTCCCGATTCGCAGTCACTGAATTGCATGTTAACTATCTAATCACCAGTTAAGCTAAGCTCATCCCCAACCGGTGGGATGGCAGCTGCTGGGTGGTGGTTGATTCTATATATCCCCCTTCCGCCCACCGCCCACTTCGAGAAACTAACGAATCCAACGCCTTTGGGGAGGGACGCCGCTTTATTTAATAAACATTTACGAGTTCCCGTTACCATATTGAGTGTGTGTGTGTGTGTGTGTGTGGCAGGACGTACTGGAGGGCAGGTTGTTGCCGTGGGGGGTACAGGGAATGCAGGGATGGGTGATAGTTGCTGGTTGCTGGGTTCGGGTGATGTTGTCATGCAATGCGCAAACACAAAACTAATTGAATTTTTCATAGCACTTTTTCACCCACACATTCACCCCCTCCCCCTCCCCCACCACCACCCACCACTCTCTCTCTGTCTCTTTTCGGTGTCCTTTGTCCAACTGTCTATTACTATCCCTGTCTACATCTGGGTAACTAGCTCTTGGAATTTCCTGCAAGTCAGCAAAAGCGAAGCCTCCATTGTCTGCCCCTCGTACGTGCCACAATTTTGGGTTGTCACATTTTTTGTTTTTCTTTCCATTTTCGTTGCTGTTTTTGCCATTGTTGTTATTTTTGTTTATGTTGTTGTGTGTTGTTGTGTTGTTGTGCTGTTGTGCTGTTGTGTTTTCGGGTGTGTCTGCCGCTGCCGCTGCTGATTGTGCCCCAAAACATAATCAGCATATAATTAAAAGCTACTAACATGCAACAAATTACACGCAAAGTATCTTGTAGCCTGGAATTACAAAAGACTCATTCAAGGTTCCGTTCGTGATTGCGTTTGTGCCCCAACACGCTCGGTCGGATCTTGCCTCTTGGCATCCCTGCCACGAGTCTACAGATACACAAATCTCCGTCTATCTGTCTCTGTGTGTGTGCGTGTGTGTGTGTGTGTGTGTGTGTGTGTGTGTGTGTCCATGCTGCGCCCTATATGCTGAGCTGACGGGCGTGGCACAAGATTGACCCAGAAGCCCATTTAACGCCTGCCAAAAACAAGACCACAAGCAAATTTTTTGTTAAACATTTTTCAACAATATTTTTTTTAGATTTCGTTTTGTTGTTGTTTTTTTTTGTGGTTTTATTTATTTTTCTCTTTTCTTAATTTTTTTTGTTGTTTTTTTGCTGCCGCTGTTATTTTATTATTATTCTTATTATTATTAACGCTGAGCTCTGCTCTTCGAGGGCAAGTGGCACCGTTTCCATGGCCCCAACTGTGAGCGAGAGGAGAGAGAGCGGTAAGGGGAGCTATGGGGAAGGGGGGTGGGGGGCATGCTACGAGTGCAATGCAATTATTCTTTCAAGTACTTTGAGCTCTCGACAGCTCAAGTTCCAGACGCATTTTCATTGTCCAAAAATGTGACCCAAATTTGTGGCAGTGCCACGAAGGAGGGACCAATTCTGCTCAGGGGCAAGATGGATGGTCGGAGTGGTGGACTTGTGGAGCGGTGGAGCCGTGGAACGGTGGAGCGGTGGGGTCAGGCATTGTGTATGGGTGTTAAATTTTACTACTTGTTTTGAGTCGTATCCAAAGTTTTATGCGAGTTTTGCATTTTGCGGATCTTGTGGCTCGTAACATGAGAAACGTCGTTGGTCGTTCATTGACTTTGGTCTTGTCTTTCAAACGATCGATCCGATTCGAAGGCTAAACTGCCTTTGGAAATTCCTCGACTATGTTTTTATAGTACACACTCACACACTCACACACACACGCACACACACACTCGTGCATACATACACTCGAGGCTGGCCTAGTTCGAGTGGCTTCTTCTATCAGCAGCAAGTGAAGTAGAAATTAATTAAAACACTTGTTTATATAAATAAATCCATGGATGCAATTAACTAATGTACTTTATGTTCATGTGTTGCGCAGCCCAGCACTTCCTGTGCTTGCAACAGTAGCAGCAGCAGCAGCAGCAGCAGCCACGGCGCCAACATGTTGCCACTGCTCTGGGGAGGGTCAGTTTGGGGGCAACGCAAACATCGCTCGAAGTTCCTGCTGATAGGCCTTAACCTTTAAGCTACACATTGCCGGCAGCCACTTGACAAGCGGTTTGGCTATCTCCCCCCCCCTCCCCTCCCCTCAGTCCCCCTCTAAATCCCTGGCCACCAATTGATGGTAATTGAGAAACATATTGCTGAACGTAATGAAAGAAATTGTACGCACATTAGACACATTCGTGAGAGCAACTGCGATGCGATTGCGATGCGATTGCGATGCGATGCGATGCGATTGCGAATGGAAATGCGAATGCGAGGTAATTATAAAGCCCCAGCGTCTCTCCCCCCTCCCACCACTAGCAACCAGCCAGCAGCCAGCATCTACTATCCACCTCCTCTCTCCACCTTTCCTCGTGTGGAATGGCAGCCCTAGAGCCCTGCACCCCCGAGCCCGACCCCGACCACGACACCCCGGCCGATCGGTGGCATAATCACATAAAATGCATATGCCCGTCCATTTATGCGGGGTCTCAATGCAGTTGCAATCGTTCGGCGTCGCTCGTTGATGCGTTAATTTGCATGCAACATGCACTATGATTACCCGCAGCAATTTGCAGCAACAGCAACAGTGGCAAAAGTGGCATCAGTGCCAGAAGTGGCATCGGTGGCATCAGTGCCATCAGTGGCAGCAGTGGCAGCAGTGGCAGCAGTGGCAGCAGTGGCAGCAGTGGCAGTTTGGGTGCAGCTGCTGCTGCCTCTCTAGCTATGGGCCAGCAGCTGGTCATGCCCGCTGGGTGAATGGGCGCTCAGAATTTGTTGCAAATGCGATTGCCACTGATGTTGCTGGTGCTGCCACCGCTACTGTTGCTCTTTGAATATTTGTTTGTTGGGGGCAACCATCTGGTTATTTGTTTGTTTGTTTGTTTGCTTACTTTCTGTTGGCGGAGCGCTGGCACATCTGCAGTGCCGGCAATGGATGAGTTGATGGTCAACTGCACCAGCCAGGAGATAGATTGAAAGGGCGCGAGGGGGGGTAAGGGGTTGAAATGGGGGAGGGTTAGAGGCAAGAGGGAGGAGGGTTGAGTAGAAGGAAAAGAGGAAGAGAAGGGGGAGAGGGGGAGAAGGGAGCTGCAAGGCAGTGGAACGTGGAGTCGCCTTTTGCTGTGCGCCCAGTTTTATAATTTGCAATTGTTTGTTGCTTTTGTTGCAGCTGTTGCTGTTGCTGTTGCTGTTGTTGTCGTTCTTCTTGTTGCTCATCAGCAGCAACATGCAGTTATTGCTGCCGCTGCTGCCATAGCTGTTGTTCTTGTTTCAATTGTTGTTGCTTCAGTTTTTAATTATCAAAATGCTGCCGTTGCCGTTGCCGTTGCCGTTGCCGTTGCTTTCGTTGGTTGTCAGCAATTTCCGTAATTGTTTGTTGTTGCTGCTGCTGCTGTTGGTGCTGTTGGTGCTGTTGGTGGTGTTGGTGGTGTTGCGGTTCTGCTTATATTACAGAAAAGAACACTGAGCCGTGCACTCGAACTTAATTCAAAGATTTCCCATTGCTGCCTGCTGCCTGCTGCCTGCTGCTGCTGCCACTGTTGTTTCAGCGATTGTTGCCACTGATTGTATTGTTGTTGTTGCTGTTGCTGTTGCTGTTGTGGCTGTTGCTGTTGCTGTTGCCACTGCTGTTGACTTATTGTGCATATTGTTTATTTTTGATTTGTATAACATTTGCTTAACATTTGCAGCGACTGCCCGCCCCTCGCCACTGGGCCCTCATCAATCAGCCCCTGCCACTCCCCCCTCATCGCTGTTTATGTAACGGATTTGTCATTGTTTTTTTTTTTTTTGTGTATTTTTGCACATTTGTTATTGTTGTTGCTGTTGTTTATTTTGATTATTGCTGTTGTGCCCTGCCGGTCGAAGGCATCAGCTGGCCAGTTCATTTATCGTCGTGTCCACATGAATCACCCGCCAGAGATCAGATCCGAGATGATTTCTCCGATTTATTTATAGATCTGCAGTTCCACTTCTTAGGCATTCGTCGAGGGAAAGAACGGTGCAAACTCTGCAAATTCATTTCGACTACCAAGTCTTGAGTCAGGCCTCCTCCTCCTCCTCCTCCTCCTCCTCCTCCTCCCCTTTCTCCTTCTCCTGCCCTCGCTCATCACTGCTCCTTCACCATGCACACCCACACCCACGCCCACGTCCACACCCTCATCTTAAGTGTCGGCCCAAGAATTTGATTGGTTCTTGCATCTGTCAACTGTTGGCATCGCATTCCAAATTCACCTGAAAGTCAGTCCTTCTTCTCTGTCTTCTTCTTACACTTTTTTTTTTTTTTAACTGAATGGCTGGAATCCAATTTTTGAAAGTATTTCCCGGGAGACTCCCGGCTGAGCAGATATGCAGTTGATTCGCAGTCCACAGTCTTCTTCTGCCAGATGCAAATAGTTTTCATTTTTCACTTTTGCTTTCCCAGCTATCAACTATTTTCTCCAGCCTCTCACCCAACACTCAAACATCCCACCACTCCACCATCTCAGCCCACCTCAGCCCACTCGCTACTTCTCCAGCTCTGAGAGATCTACATATTTGCATATAGATAGACTCTTCATTGGCTCCGTCATAAATCTTAATAATTAATATTCGCCAGGCCGCAGCCTCAGCAGAAGTCGCAGCAGCCGCCGCAGACGCAGCAGCAACAGAAGCCAGAAGTCTAGCATTTCAAATGTGTATACCCTGTAAAGAGACCCCAGCTCTCTCTCCCGCACAATCTCAGTCAGCTAACCGGATCGGAGATATATATATATATAACCATAGCAGACCAAAGCTCGATGGATCCAGAACTGAACTTTTGAAGCTCCTTTGGGTCTCCACCGTGAATAAAATAATCTCCGAGCTTACAGCCTCTTTGGCCGTCAGAGCGGGTATATAGGTTTTAGGCTATATATCGGCTATTCGGGAAAAATCGAATCAAGTCGCACCGAAGCGGCAGGCAGCAGTGGCATGACGCATAAGTTGCAAGTTTCGGTGCGTTGATCCCTTGGGCACATCGTGAGCACTGCCAAGGGTAGCTTGAGTTGCAGGGTATTCGTTAGTCGTTGTCATTAATTTGGTGTGTTCTTACTTGATTTCAATTAAATTTTTAATTTTTGAGGCAGACAATTTTTTGTTTGTGGCATTTGCGGTTGTGAGTGGCAGAGGCGTCTGCCTGGCGCCTAAGCAGAATGTAAGCCAATCAGCGATACCGCTGAAAGTGTTGCAAGTGGTTGCTGCCTTACTACAGAGTAAGCGTGGCAAACGGCAAGCAGCAAACGGCAAGCGGCAATCAGTGAACGACGAGTGGCGAGTGGCGAGTGGCGAGTTACCAAAAAGGGGCATGCAACTTGGCAACATGTCGCCATGTCTCGAAGACTTGCGCTGAACTCTTGTACGGATTTTCCACGCTTCACTCGCATAATCGTCGCTGACATTTTCATTGGAAAATTAGCACAAAGTGCATATGCGTGCCACCGCCGAGCCTTAGATGCTTGCAACGCCAAAAAAGTTGCACTCACGGACACAACAACTCCCCAAGTGCTAGATGTACAATTCAATATGTGCATTTACCATATACCATATACAAATACATATGTATTTTTATATGAAGCCATATTCAAATGGGCAAATGCAAATAAATGGCAAAGAGATTGTCGTTGTTGCAGCCGCCGCAATAAATTTAACGTGCAACGCAGACGTGGCGCCAAAATCTGCCAGCTTCGATGTTGGCTGCGTCGCGTGTTGCAAGCTGCATCTGTAGCTGACAAGCTGCGTTTGTATTTCTGTATAAATTTATAATACACAAATGCGTGTGTGTGTGTGTGTGTGTGTGTGTGTGTGTGTGTGTGCGTGCGCCTGCTACGCGGAATTTGCCACACAAATTGAAAACTTATGCGCGCATTAACAATTTATCAGCCGAATTGTTGGGATTTTCCTCGCGTGGCGGCTGCCAACGGTGAAATAAATAAATATTAAACTCAACGATCGTTAAATAGCGAATAATTGAAACAACAATAAATAAAAGTAGATTCCAGATTCGAAGTACATTCGACTTCGCACTCACGAGCTGCTGCGAGTCGCATTCTCGGGCTTAACTCCTGCGAGGTGAACCACTCATAAAGCTATCATCGAGGTCAAATGTCAAGTAAACTTCACTTCAATCGATTTTCATTCGATTCGTCCGAAGTTTAGATACCCTGTAACTGCATATAAGGCATTCCGAGTATCCATCGAGTTCTGCCCCCCTCTAGTCTGTGGGCTTCCCCTTGGGTAGGTCCCGACTTCGACCCGACCTCCAAGCCCCGTAACTCCGACTCTGTGGGATCCCGAGATCAACAAGTCTTCAGAGCGGAGGTTGGAGCGATGCTTCATAAGAAAATGTTCTTCATTCAACTTAAAAATTGATTAATTTTCAAAAGTACCGGAAATACTTAAGAAACAAACTAACTAAAGTGGGGAAAGAAACCCGTGATATTCTGTCTGTAATCACAGCTGATATAGAGACCTATTTATAGATCGGGGTTCCTTGGGGAACGTTCCTTATATCAGCAGCCAACCGCTGATATGCGATACTCCTGATAACTTTAAATAATAAAACAAATTGCAAATACGTCCGAAACTGTGCGGACAACTGTGGCTGGGCGTTCCTGCACGGCCCACGGCGAGGAGTTCAACGAACCGATTCGGGCCTCCGGGGAGCAACCACCGGATAGCAATCCCCTGGCAGTGGCATAGATCTGATCTGCCATAAGCGATGACGATCTACAGGCCATGGCGAACGTGTCATAATGGCAGGAGTCGACGGACCGTAAAGCGTGCGCCAGTCCAAGCATATCGATAAGGTCTGCTAGCCCCCTCCCACCTGCCAGCCCACCGACTCCCCTACACCCCGACCCTACGACCCGCCAACCCTCCAACCCGAAAGCCATTCCCATTTCTCTATGTCACTCTTTTACTTAGTCTGCGGTGTACCCTACGTGAAGTGCTCTCCGCAGGGCATATCGACGTTGATCCCATATATGTCCCTATATATGGAATATATATGATATATATATACTTCGATCTGTACGGCGATCTTAAGTTTAAAAGTTGAGAACTGTGAGGGGACAGACTCAGCCCGCTGCCTTTTCCCTCTGCTGGCTGCCTCCTCGCGTTTGGGCACTCCCGCGTGCAGGGTATCCGCCAGTCGTCGCTCGCAGTGCCACTCCCCGAATTTTGACCGCATTTGTTGACTCGTTGTTATCGGAGCCGCGCTGCACAAATTGTTGGTGTTTGACAAGTAGTCAACGATTTTTGATAACAATTAATAAACGCGCCTCGACGTGTCGTGCGTTGGGCCCCTTTGGGCTGCTGGAGGAGGGGCATTGGGCGGCCGACGGATGTTTTTATTTGCGGCATGGACTGCACTTAAGTGCCGTAAACTATTGAAAGTATAGAGTATTTATCGTCGTTCTCCTCTCTTTGCCGTCGATTGTAAATTTCTTATTAAATTTATGGCCCTAGTCAATAGGTGACTTCTTGGCCTGGCCTGTCCTTCCCTGGCTGGCCTGGCCTGGCCTGGCGAGCTATCGATAGGAGGGTCTCAGTCCCAGCGTGTGTGCAACTGTGTGTATGTGTGTGTGTGTATCGGAGTGTGCGTGTGTGTGTGCTTGTTTGTGTCTATGCTCTGTACACAAATTGATTTTCCATCAAGGCCATAAATTTCACTAGAAAAATGTTATTATTTTTGAAATATTTATGAGTTATTGCCGAAAGATTGCTTTTGTTTTTGTGCCAGCTGTTGTTGTTGTTGTTGTTCTTGATTCTGTTTTGATTTTTGGTATTGTTGTTGGCCTTTGGTTCTTTGAAGCCACAAGAATTTTCACTTAACGAAGAAAAAGACTTAAACGGAATATTTGATTCGTTATTTATTAATTAAAATAGTTGCTGCATTTTCTTCCTACACAATATAATATATACATATATATATATATATAAATAATAACAAAATGTGTCTGTGTATATGTGTGTGTGTGTAGTCCAAGTCTGTCAAATGTAATCTGAAAAGTTAACGCTCTGACAGCAACCAAATCTGAGCCTGGCAGCAATTAAGTTTTGAACTTCGTAAGCATTTTCTTTAATTACAATGTGGCCGTAAAAGTTTTCAACTTTCTAACGGGCGGATGACGAGGAGGGGGAGTGGGGTAACGGGAATTTTCAAAACGCATTTTCCATTCATGATTTTCAACACATTTACAGTAAATTTTCACAAATTGAAAACCCATACATGGCATGCGCACCTACACCTGCACACCGAGACACACGCACACACACACACACAGACACACACACAATGCTGGGCGGGGCGAAGGACGAGCAAATTATGTCAAGGTAGGCTAAGGCTGCCTCTGAGCCAAGTGTTTTGCGGGCTAAGCGCTTTCTTGGCTAAAAGCCAAGCCTGATAATGGCAGCAAATTTCGTATAGGCATTTGGCATGCTCATATGTGTATGCGTGTGTGTGTGCGTGTGTGTGTCTAAGTTGAGTGTGCAACAATGAGCCTAGACTTGGCAACTGCCATACGCACACACACACACACACACGCATACACACACACGTAGCCGCAACGCCTGTAAACAATTACAGTAAACAAATTCGCACGCGTCGCCTGCTGCTCTTGCTGCGGTGACAGGCGGCAAAACAAGAGACGCAAATAGACAGTAACGGCAGCAACCACAACAACAACAATAAGAGGAACAACAACAACAACAACAACAACAACGTCAGCGACAGCGGTTGAAGCAACAAAAGCAGCAGAAACTATAAGTGATAGAAAAGTGCATAAAAGCCCCTTGAGTGGGAGGGCGTGTGCATGTGTGTGCCACGCCCATATGGCCTGCGGTCAGGGCCAGGCTAAGACAGAGAGCTCGTATTTTTGGCAGGCACACTTTTTGGCCATGCATGAGTTTTGCATTTTTTACCCAAACGCCTCGTGCCTTGGCCCCAACTGCAATTTGGCAGTCGCTTCCTCCGAGGCTCCAACTATAGTCTACTTTTCTGGGCCACGACATGTGTATGATGCATGGATATGCGCATACGTGCACATGTACGTGTGTCCAACTGAGTGTGTGTGTGTGTGTGAGTGTGAGTGTGTATGTCACGTTGCAGCAATTCAATTGAATTTCTGCTGCTCGAGCTGCTGTGAGCTCTTGAGCTGCAAGGCAATGAAGCGCACAGCAGCAGAAGCAGAAGCAGTGGCAGCAGAAGTGGCGGCAGCGGCAGCAGCAGCAACGACAACAACGACGGTAGTAAAACTAAAAATGCTGCATGCCCCAATGCTCCGCTGCCGCCGCCTGCTGCCAGTTCAGGTTTAAGTTACAGCCTCAGTCTCTGAGGCGACGTCATATGCTACAGCTACTGCCTCTGCCTCTGTCTCTGTCTCTGTCTCTGTCTCTGCCTCTGTCGCTGCCTCTGCTTCTGCCGCTGTCTGCAGATGTTGCATGAGACGTAAGCCAGAAAGGAAGCTGCCACATTCTTGCTGCCACACAGCCATTGCCATAGTCTGACAGACGACCGGGCGCCGACTCTGACAGCGGATCTGGCCTGTTGCCATGTGGGCTGCCAACTCTATGACTTCACCCATGTCCCTCACCTCCCTCATCGCCCCCACCCCGCGCTCCCAGTGTGCGATTGCCTGATTTATGAGCGGCAATTCATGAAACGCATAAACACGCCATTGCATTGGCCTTAAAGTCGGCTCTGTGTCGTTTCCCTCTACCGATCGGATTGCGGATGAGTGATGCCGCCACCGCTCTACCCCGCCGCCCCTCTCTCTCTCCCTCTCTCTCTCTCTCTGTCTGTCTCCATGACCCACAACCTTCAGCCAGCTTCCTCTTGGATTCGCTAGCTGCCAGTTTCTAAGAGAGTTTCATTCGCTTTTGATTGGAACGGGTACGGGAAATACCTGTGATCTCTCGACTCTAGATGCGAATGGAATTTTGAACTCAGCCGAAGATTCAACTTGGGTTTGACCTGTGTGGGTGACCCTTCCTTCCCGCTGTGGGAGATACATGGAATTTGTTACTCTCAAATCTAAACTATTTAATTGAGGTTGAAGTTTGGACTTTGTTTCTTGGGTCATTCCGTTCGATACTTGAGTTTCTATCACCTCAGATTGAGGTCGCTCAAAAAGTGATCATTTTATAGGAGTGGAAATGCTTAAGCTCTGCCTCATTCATTCGACTCAGTCGTGAATCATTCACACTGATTCACCTGATGAAGTAACTTAATTCTAGCTAAATAAAATATATTTTCCCTCCTTTTCTCAATCCACTCCAACACACTCTCTCTCTCTCTCTCTCTCTCTCTCTCTCTCTCTCTCTCTCTCTCTCTCTCTCTCTCTCTCTCTCTTTCTCTCTCTCTCTCTCTCTTTCCTCCCACCTCTCCTCTCTTTCAGTTCAC
Organism: Zaprionus lineosus; assembly: GCA_035044505.1. Classification (NCBI taxonomy): domain Eukaryota; kingdom Metazoa; phylum Arthropoda; class Insecta; order Diptera; family Drosophilidae; genus Zaprionus; species Zaprionus lineosus. The sequence goes on along the minus strand of JAWNNX010000694.1, from coordinate 1,868,210 downwards.
CCTCCCATTCCCTTCATTTTCCATTCTCCGTCCCCCTCCCACTTTCCATCGCTCCTTTCTATGGCCTTCGATTTATTAACTATTTTTTTATTTCATTTCGTGAACTTAGCTGCAAAAATGTATCTGTGTGTGTGTGTGTGTGTGTGTGTGTGTCGTATGGCTCGACATTTTCAATATTCAATTTTCAATTTTCCATTTCATTTTGCTTTTGCGGTTTGTTGAATTTGCAATGCATGACATGGAAAATATGTGTCATGGCTGCGACTGCGACTGCGACTGCGACTGAGACTGCGACTGTTGGCGGCGCCGTCAAGTATCCGTCGGCCGTTTTCTTTAGTTGCTGCCACACATGCCACATGCCAAATGCCACATGCTACATGCCACATGCCACATGCCACAAACGTTGGCTCTTTATGTTGCTCTGTTGCCTCGATTGTTTTACCGCAACTATAACCATGCCCCGCCGCGTCGCTCCCGCTCCCGCCCCCAAATTCACCTTCATCAAACCGCCCGATTTAAAAATAAACTTTCGATGACTGCTCACAGTTTTGTCAAAAACTCATTCCGTTCGCTAATTTTATGGCCCCAACAGATGGCCCCCAATCGGGGCGATGCCTACTCATACACACACACACACACACACACACACATGTAGGTGCAGCGGCACACACATAAGCATCATGTAAAAGCCATTAATTTAAATTATAAACTATAAAGACAAAATAGGCAGAAGCTTACTCAGCCACACACACACTCACACACACACTCGCATATGTTTACGCATAATCACATACACATACACACACACACAGTCACACACATTTAAGCATTGCAAAGACGAATCTATGCCATATAAGTCGATTGCTCAAAGCGCCTGTTTGTAGTTTAACGGCCTGTCGTTCCTCTCGTTGTTGTTGTGGTTGTGGTTGTTGTTGTTGTTGATGTTGTTGTTGATGTGGTTGTTGTTGTTGTTTTTTTTGTTGTTGTTGCTGTTGCTGTTGCTGTTGCTGTTGTCATTGCAGTTGTCATGAAAAGCGTGTCATCAGCCCACGCCAGAGTCACCCACTTTCCCTCCAGCCCCGCCACTCCACCACTCCCCCGCCCGCCCCCTCGCCACACTCCGTGGCAGTGACAGGTCGGCTCAGCTATCGCTCCAGCGAGTCGATTGTCACATGAGCTGCGTTGATGCCACCATCAGGGAAAACTATTAACACAAGCATGTAGGCCATAAATTTATGGTACTTGTTGTTGTTGTTGCTACTGTAGTTGTTGTTGTTGTTGTTGCTGCGTCAAGTGCGACAATTTACTGAGGCAGTTAGAATGTCTGCCACAACCTGTTGCAAGTGGTAGCTGACAGAAGCGTGTAATTAATACGATGATTGATAATATCGATTACCATTTGTATCGATAGCATTAGATTGATGTGCCCATAAACACGCACACACACGCACACACACACACACACAGGAGCCTTGTGTAAAAAGTGGGTTATGTAAAATATGAAACTGAAGCCAATTAAAGATTTTTATTTATTTTTCTTAATATTTTGACATGAGCGACAAGGCATTTCGTGTCTCCCTCAGCTCGGGAGCCACACAGACTCACACACTCACACACTCACACACTTGCACACAGCTACACTGAGCAAAATCCGGTGGCAAGTTGTGAGCACTCCAAGTGATTTCAGAGCACTCGAAGCTCTGCTTTTAATGATTGGACATTAGCTGAGAAGTAGGAAGCAAATTTGGAGAGGAAATCACATCCAATTTCTCTCAGTGTACGTGCGAGAAACAAGCATTTCCCAGCTGGAAGACAATTACAAAACTCGACTTTAATTTAAAGCCCAGTTAAATGCCTTCAAACGTTTACGTTGCGTGAAAATTGTAAACGCTTTGCAACATGCTGTGAATTTTATGGCCATGCTCTATTTATAAGGCGGCAGCATCAACACAAGCAACAACAGCAACAACAACAACAACAACAACAACCAAGGGAGAAACAACCTCTGCCAGACGGAAGCCAAAATGTCCCCAGCTTGAGGAAGAGCATCGAGCAACAAATTTGCAATTACGATCAATTTAAAAGTTATTAACACGCCCGACCCAAAACGATAAACCATAAAAATAGTTTAACCGCGACGATGCAGCAACTCAGACAGTGGTGGGGGCGGGGGAGGGGGAGGAGGAGTGGCAAAAAAAAAGAAAAAAAACAGATAGATTTAAAAAAGGAAAAACTGTTTTGTTTATATAAAAGACACAACCCACGCGGAGCACACGAACTTGATGGGTGGCGTCAGAGACCGCACTGAGCCACAAACGCTTTGAGCCATAAACAATTAACGGGACGCACCCACGCGGAATCGCATAAGCGGAGCGAAGGCATTGGCAGTCTTTTATTTCCAGATGCGATGGGATCAGGTATTATATAACGGAAGACATTCCCAAAGTCGAGTCGCCTGTACGATGAACTATAATCACATATAAAGTTCTGCCAACTCCTTGTAAATTTCAACTGACAAGTGGGCAGCCCCGAAGCAAGAGAAAAGCCAACGTCTTGGAATTCGAATCAAGTCTGGGATTTTCCGGGGTCCTCTCGCAAACCTCATATTTTCTTTTGATTTTCCTAGTTCACACTTAAGATGCTTTTCGGTTTTCGGAGAACTTAACAAGTTGGCAGCCTTCTTGAAAATAAAGAGCCACAAGAAATGAGAATTAAGAGTGAATAAATTCTAAATTATTGTCCTTCTCCTTCTTGAGGTGGATACTTATTATTTGTTTCCCCTACATCCCATTTGCATTCGTTCCCTCAGGGGATGGGCAGCGCGAAAGGAACGAGTGGACAGGGCCAAGTGCATTGTCGAGTCGCTGTTGGAACTGAGATTTGAATTTAACCTGCGCGGTAGATCATAAGTTTTGTGAGTGAGTGATTGAAACTCTGGAAGAATATTTGATGAATCGTAACTTTTTGTTAACTTGTCTTAACTTGTCTTAACTTTTATTATTGACATTCATTTCTTGCAGGCGCCATTTGTGGCGGCAGCTGTTGCAACAATGCCACCGAAATGGAACTGCGCCACAAGGCATCTGGAAAGTTCGAGCAACTGCTGCACCACCACACGAGCAGCCTTCGCGGCGTCCTGGAGAAGACCGCCAGCCAATTTCAGAGTGAGTACAAATCCTTGAATCACAATTGCATCCCGACAGCAGCCCACAGAGGAGGCTCGCAGAGGCTCTGAGGCGGCCAAGGTATGAGCTCCGAAAGGGTGTAGGGTATAAAGCATAAGGTATGAGATGTAGGGTGTAAGGTGCAAGGGTTTGGGGATTCGACGAGCCCAAAAACTCATAACTTGCAACTTGAGAGTTGAGAATTCAGAGTTGAAAGTTCAGAGTTGAGAGTTGAGAATTGAGAGATGAAAAGTGAGAGTGGTGAGAGGTGAAAAGTGAAGTGGTGAGAGGTGGAAAGTGGGGACTAAGAAGCGGAGATACGGCAAACGCTTTTTATGCAAATCAGTCAGTCAGTCAGTCTGTCAGTCAGTCAGTCAGTCAGTCAGTCAGTCAGTCAGTCAGGCAGTCAGTCCGGCAGTCAGTCAGTCAGTCAGTCAGTCAGTCAGTCAGTCAGTCAGTCAATCAGTCAGTCAGTCAGTCAGTCAGTCAGTCAGTCAGTCAGTCAGTCAGTCAGTCAGTCACTCGCAAAAGTTTCGTTGCGATAGCAACAAACAAGCAAAGGAACACAAACAGAGAGAGGAGTGGCGGAGAGGCGGAGGGGCGGAAAGTTGGAAAGAAGAAGTAAAGTGTACGAAACATGAAATAAGAAATGAGGAAGAAGAAACACAAATAAAAAGCATATTTCGTGGCAATAAATTATTTATAAGATGCAAATTTGTGCGTAGGTCGAGAAATTATGATGATAACTTTTTGGCTTGCCAAGTGAATTTAACGAAATTAAACTTGAAACGCGAAATTGATTTGAAATTTGCATTTGTGCGATTCGTATGCTACAGCATAATTCATACCGTGCCGTACATACCGTGCGGTATATTTTATATACTGACATCCGATGAGAGCAGGCACGACCATCGCTTCAACTTCCGCTGTCAACTCCTTGAAATGCAGCCAAGTGTTTGCATCTAATTAGAAGCGCATTAAACTCGGCAGCTCTTGTTGTTGTTGTTGTTGTCATTACTCTAATTATTATAATTATTATTATTATTTTTATTACTAATATACTTGTTGTTGCTGCAGATGTTGCTGGCAAACAGTTTGCAGCTTGCAAAGTTTGTTTTTGGGTCACGTTTTAGGACAAGAGCTCAAAATTCTTGTCGTACATTAAGGCGTGTCCCCCGCTTACACACACACACACACACACATGCATTCGAAATATTATATATACATTTATATGTATATAAATATGTATATGTCATTAATGTCACTTGTGACAACTGCAACTCTTGGAAATGGGCGCGCATTTCGCACTGAAACGCAAAATATAAATAAAAAGGCAAAAATTTAAATTTCTCGTCGTTGTTGTTGTTGCTATGGCTGGCAACACACCTCTAAAAAATCACACACACACACACACACACACACACACACAGTCAGCTTTATCTGAAATTTATTGTAGCTTTCATAAAGCATTTCATTGATTAGTTTGATATAAAATCAATTAGTAGATTTGCCGAGCGGATGACATAATAAGGGGAGGGGAACGGTAGAAGCGGTCGAGTGCGGGGGGAGGAGAAGGAGGAGAGAGACTTTTTGTCGCAGCCAAGAATTTTTATTAGATTGAATACAGGATTTTCAGCCCCCTCCCCCCATGCACACATCTTTTCATCTCACCATCCCCCTCCCCACCTGCCGGCCTTCCCATTCAATTGAATTTCTCCTCCCCCCTCCCCCAAATGACGTCACTCCGCAGCGCAGCTCGACAAATGATCCCACGGTAAATTAAAATGAAAAATTAATATGCAATCGGCGAAATCATTTAGCCAGATGCTTGAATACATATTATATGCATCCAATACAGACATATACATATACACATACATATACATATATATATGTGTCTATATAAATATAAATAAACATTTTAAATTGCGACTCGTCGCTGCTGGCAACGCGAAGAACAAATGAAGGCAGACGCGTGCTTCATGAATGAAAAGAGCTTCTCGCGCACATCGAAAAAATACCCTGTAAAAGGCGCAAAATTATTGAAAGCGGGTCGATTGACTATTTAAGAAAATACATATATAATTGGATATATATATACATATATATATATATATATAGATATATTTATAAAGATCAATTATATGTGAATCCTTTTCCCTGAGTTACTCCCAGGAGGAGGGGGGGTTCTTCTTATACCCTAGAAATATTAAAGGACAAGTCTCTGCAGCTACTCAGATCGAAGGTAATAGTTGGAGTAAGGACATTTCCTGTGCCAGGGCGGGGAATGCCAATCAGAGTCATGGCTCGCAACGTTCGATAAACACTCACAGGATCCCAGGATGTGTTCTAGTCGTGCCTCTGCGTGCGCCCATATGCAATATTTATTTAATTGCATTCTAATTTAATATACATATCATTTATGTATGGCAAGCAATTTGCTTTACATGAGTGAAAACTGTTTAGCTTTGTCGTTGGGGGTCGTTCCATTTTTGGGTCGGGGGAGCGGCTGCTAAGCCTTTCACTTGGGTGGCTCCTGCGACAGTTTGGCGTGGGCGGTGCCACATTTATTGTTGTTGTTGTTGTTGCCGTTGTGGCCCTTTAGGCATTGCGTTCGTTTATGTCTTCACACGCTCCCCATAAAAATTGATTTACCTCGTGCCAGTTTGTACGCCCGTGCGTATGCGTAATGTCTTCAAGAAACTCTTCAAAATGCGCAACTATAAAATTTTATGCATTTCTCGCATTTATTTTGGATCCGCTCTCCCCATCTACATCCCCATTCGCATTCCCTTCTTCTTTTCTGCTCTTTGCTTCTTACTTTGTACTTCTGCCCCTCCCCACCGCCCCCCACCCCTTTGTTGTTTTATAACTTTTTATTGTTATGTTTTGTTTCCCTGACTCGGTCTCTGCTGCCTGCGGCATTTACGCATAAAATATTATTGTATGAAAATAAATGCACATTTCTATTTAGTGCCATAACTCGAGCAACAGTAACAACAGCAACAACAACAGCAACAACAACATTGGGAGCTCTGAATGTGCAAGTTTGTTGGGCGCCTCCCTTCGCTCCCCGCAATCACCGCTTCTTTCCGCTTCCTGGCGATTGTTGTTTGTATTGTGTGTTGTTTTGTTGCTTCGCTGGTTGCATGTGTGGATCGCAATTGTTGTTGTTGTTGTTGTTGTTGTTGTTGTTGTTGTTGTTGTTGTTGTTGTTGTTGTTGTTGTAACAACTGTTGTTGCTTCTTCTGGTGCTGCTGCTGCTGCTTATTGTGCTGCTTTGCTCGAATGCATGTTCCGTATTATTTTTAAGCAAGTATTTGCGTGTGTAAACACGTTTCGCAGCTTACGAATTATGCCAACACCCTCCCCCTCCCCCTCCCTATCATTCTCGTCTCTACCCTCTGCCACGCCTTGTACTGCTGCCCCAACACTACAACCCACTGCCTCAACCGCCACCAAGTGGCAAGACTGCTAAGCACAATGTCTCCGTTGCACTTACCACGTACCACCTTCGTCCCCTCACCCCCCTCCCGCTGACTCTACACACACACCTCTCCATGCTCCCTGCGCTTCCTCTAACTGCGCTTTGTGAAGACTCTTTTTGTGCTTTTAATGCGTTCGCCAGGCACCACCCGCCTAATACCCGCCCCACCCTCTGTCCGGCCGATGGCTGCGCAGCAGCTTGTTTCCCGCTAAATGGGCGTGTGCCTGCATAAAAGTTCCAAATGCTGACTTACTGATCAGCCAGTTTTGGCTGCTGCCCCACTAAAACTTTGGGCCCTTTTGTGCAGCGAGCGAAAAACTGAAAACTGAAAACAGAAAACTGAAAACTGAAAACGGAAAAAGACGAGTGCCCAAAATTGTTTTCCTTTTCTTTAGGGACTTTTTTCTATTTTATTTTGAATTGTTACAATGCGATGCAACAACAACATAAATACCAGCAACACCACCAGCAACACCACCACCACCACCAACAACAACAACAACAACAACAACAACAACTTCAGTTTGCAGTGCGTGCACTTTCATAAGTCGCAACTTTCATGGCACATTCCACTTGGTAGTTGGTCCTCTATTGCCATCTCCCTCGCACTATAGTTCTCTCTCTCTCTCTCTCTCGCACTCTTGCCTCCCTCGCGCACTGTTAGCTTGGCCCGAAGTCTGTTTTGGCCATATCTTGTGCTTTGACTGCAGCTAAAGTTGAAGCCATACTCACAGCCAAAGCCACGGACGTAGTTGCAGTTGCAGTTCTTCTTCTTCTTCTTCATTGTTGCTGGTGTTCTGTCGGCTGCTGCTGCTGCTGCTGCTGCTGCTGCTGCTGCTGCTGCTGCTGCTGCTGCTGTTGTTGTTGTTGTTATTTTTAACGGGCAAAGTGGTTTTTGGCCGTCATCGTTTGTTAACTGCTTTTGTTTGCCTTGTCACAAAGTGAAGCTGTTAGGTAGTTAGATAGTTGGGAACCTCCAATCCTCACCTCCAACTAGCTGTCCATGTGTGTGTGTGTGTGTGTGTGTGTGTGTGTGTGTGTGTGTGTGTGTGTTTGAGTGTGTCTGCGGCTTTGGTTGTTTCTGTTTTTGTGGCCACTCCAGTGGGGCTGGCAGTGCGACTGCAGTCGCTGTCGTTATTTTTTAGTGGCTCCAACCAGAAGATGGCCAAAATGAAGCTACAACAATGTGTTGTAAGCCATGGATTTTGTGTAGACTAATGAAGGTGTCAGCAATCGGAAATCTTGCCATACACATGTACATGCATGTGTACATGGGTATTGTGTGTGTGTATCTGTGCTCATGCGGATGTCTGCTCATATGCGGATATGGCTATGGATGCCAGAGACTTCAGCTGCCAAGCCATTTAAATTCTCAGCTTCAAACTTGTTCTATGGCCATAAAAATACTTCCAATCAACGCGATTATTATTTGGCTATACCCTGTAGGAGTTACAGCCTCCGAGCAGGGGTAGATATACATATATCTTAGCTGGATCCAAATGTATCCACAGAATGAACAGAAAAGTCGCAGTTCCAAGTTTTGTATCTTTTATAGATGATACTTCATCCATGTATCCATAGGCTTCACTGTACTTTTGCCAGAGTATTTTAGGTGCCTATTCCACAAGTATCCTTCCGCACTGTGTCCTCACTTCTGTCCAGGCTCCTCTCTAACTGTGTCTAGGCGAACTTTTCAGCCATGTGCAGGGTATCTGCAAGTCGTCAATTCCCGCCCAGAGCTTCTTTTATTTTCGTTATGAATTTTAATATGTATTAGGCCCGAAATTTATGACCTTGACGCTGCAGCTACAATTTCTGAATGAACTTCATGGGCGGCGGATGGCATCAAATGTGGTCAATAAATTTGGAGCGAACACCTGCAACCGCACGAAATTGAAAAACTGAACAATAAAGAGGTGATGGGGTTTTGGTGAGGGGGGGGGGGGGGGAGGTGGGGGGCAGTATCTGATTATGATCGCATTTCCAAATATTTTTTGGAATATTGAAAAATCGAGACAAATTAATGGAGTCGTTTGCGGTTTGTCAAACACAGCTCCGAAACCCCCCAATCCCCCCTCCCCCACACACCACAAACCCCAAACCCCAAATCTCAAACCTCAAACCTCGAGCCTCGAAGACCGCAACTTTTGGCCACACGCTTTGTTAATTACCGAAGGTATCAGCGGAGTCGCTTTGTCTGCGCCACCAACGACCAGCGAACCGCACCGACTCTGTGTGCCCCTACCCACTGGTTCCCCCATCCATTAGTCCGCCCGTCCGTCTGTCTGTCCGGCTAAACGATATTTATAACTATTATAATTAGTCGCTGGCAAATGTTGAAGCGCGCGCTTTCAATTAGTTAGGCCCCGGACAAGTATATCGAGCGTAGAGGTCACGATTATGGCCCCAGGGAGAGGGGGGCTTACAGGTTTTGGGGTTTGGGGCTTGCAGTTGGAGGCTTGAAGACTTGGAGTTTGAGCTCTGAAGTCTCAGGCTTGTCTTTCACGTCTCGCTCTCTTGCTCCAACTTCAGAGGCCAATTGATGCATATGCGCTCAAGATGTTATATCCATATTTGTGCTTTATTTATATTTAAATGTATATGTATGTGTATGCGTGCGTGTGTGTGTGTGTCTGTGTGTGTGTATGTAGATGAAGACGAAAGAGGCTTTGGTACCGCAATCCAAAAGTCATCCAATTACTTTGACATTGTGCAAAAGCACAAGGACCCACAGGCACGGGACAAGCACTAGAACCACAGCCACCGCCACCGCCACCGTCACCGCCACCGTCATCACTACCATCGCTGTCGTAGTCGCAGCCGTCGCCACCGTTAGCAGAGCTCATCCACGTAGCACCACAGAGCCCACCACAGCTGTTGGAGTGGCCCAGTGGTTGGGGGATTCAAGTTGTTGCTTACATCTGGAGGGGCGTGCCAAGTTGGCACGCCTGCCTGCGGATAGCTAGTTGCAATCGCAAGCTCTTAAAGTGCCGATGCACACTGTGGCAAGCAGTGCGGCGTGGTAAGGGGAGGGGGTGGTGCGCGGGCGGCTGGGGATCAGCCGAGTGCAGATAACAGCAATTATCATCGGGTGGATATCGGAGAGAAAGCATCCCATAATTAAGCCGGGCTCCACCCAGAAATCACCCAATCAGCCAGGGAAGCGGGACGACACCAGTTCCAACACCTGTCCCCAACGCTTTCGGCCCACTGTGCAGGAGCTCCAAGACATGTTCTTTGGTATCTTTCGTGCACAGTCGCAGCGAACGACAAAACATATAAAAAGATAGAAAAAATAAAGAAGAGGAAGAAGAAGAAGAAGATGAAAAAAAACATAAGATGAAAAAATGAAAAACTTGCCACAGTTCAAAATGAAACTAAACGGGGCTAGGAAGCTAAGGCGGAGGGTAGCATAAAGTGATAGGATAGACACACACACACACACACACACATGCATGCGAGAAGCAAGCACAAATATTCACAGACACACACAGAAGACGAAAACGAAGCAGAAGCAGAAGCAGAAGCAGAAGAGGAAGAAGAAGAAGAAAACACTGGGGGACTAGGCAAATCAAGAAATACATGCATATAAAATGCAAATAAAAAAGCGGCAGATACTAAAATTGTAATATCCGCACTGGAACGCAGCGCAGCAAGACGACTAACAGCAACAACAACAACAACAACAACAACAGCAACAACAACAACAACAACAATAATAACAACAAGCTAAAAAATAAGAGAGCAAAAAGCTACAACTACACAAAATAAAGCTAAAGCGGCAAAAAACGGGCAAAATAAAGCTAAACCTGTGGGCTGTCCCTGCATATTTGCCACGGCGTGGGAAACAAAAACAGAGGAGGCCGCTAACTGCGAAACGCGGTCGCATCTGCCGGCGTTTTAGGGGCTGGGCCCGAGGCCTGTGCGGGGTGCGGTGAGCTGGAGGTGAAGGTGGTGATAGTGCCGGCTGCTGGGATGCTGAGGTGGAGAGGTTGGGAGGTTGGGAGGTTGGGAGGTTGGGAGGTGGTGAGGTTCTGGATGGGGAAGGAGAGGGGTTGCAGTGCGAAACCGGTCGAAGCAGCGGCGGCAGCGTCAATGCCACTGTCCACTGTACTAATCCCGCGCCTACCCAGTAACAGCGCCAGAACCAGCGCCATGACCAGAGCCGCCCGTTCCTCTAATGAAGCAATGAACCATTGAAGCCTAGCGCTCCGAGATATATTTGTGGAGAACTTGAGGTTGAGCCCCATGAATGGATTTTTAGTGGCTCTGTCGTTTGGCGTGCCTTAGCCGCAGCCTCAGCTTCAGCCTTAGCCAATGCCCGCCTCCTGGTGGCGGCGTAGGTTGGCCTCAAATGCCTTAAAAAGCATTAACAACATTTTCTTGGCCCCAAACAGAGTCGAGCGTTTGTCTAATTCAATTTCATTGTCCGTTTAGCCATTAAAGTCCTCAATGGCTCATGTGTGACGATTGTGTTCCCGATTCCTCTGTTCCTGTGTTCCTGTGTTCCTGTGTTCCTACGTTCCTTCCAGGGTTTCTTTGTGACTGAGGGAAACCTTAAACTAATGAAATTTTCATGTTTCAATGGCAACATTTGCCCTGTTCCTGGGTAGAGCCTGGACCCAGAATAATCGAGTCCTTGTATTAATTGCAGAAACCAAAACCGAAACATAGTCACAGCCAGAAGTGTTCAGGGATGGAGAGGGAGAGCGCAACATTGTGAGAGAGCAGGACGGAGCACTGTTCCGCAGCGTAGGCAGTGGGAGTGGTGGGTGGATGGTGGAGTGTGTGGAGTGTGTGGAGTGTGTGGAGTGTGTGGAGTGTGTGGAGTGTGCGGGGTGTGTGGTGAGGGGAACGAAGGGTCAGATACATACACACACAAAGTGCAATTAGTTGTGCACAGCACAAAACTCCAATGTTTATTGTTGCTGTTGTTGCTGTTGTTGTTGTTGTTGTTGTTGTTGCTGTTGTTGCTGTTGTTGTTGTTGTTGTCGTGTCTGTTGTTGCTTTGAGTTTAAAGTCTGTCCTAAGGCATGTTTATATATGTCTACAGACTTATGGAGTCAAATATAAGGAGCCAGATATATACACCCAGAGTGAGCGAACAATAGATAGAGAGAGAAAAAGAGATAGAGAGAGAAAAAGAGATAGAGAGAGAGAGAGACAAAGGGGGAGAGAGGGGGGGTGGAAAGATACTAATGTAACTGTCTGCATATTTCCAGAGGCAGCAACTTGCAACTCGGCGTGTGGGCTGAATGCAAACCTCAACTTAATTGCTCGTATTAAGCGGACAAAGCAGCTGCAATAATATTAAGTATACGCAGTGTGTGTTCCTTTTACTCTGTCAGAGACAGGCAGACACACACACACACACACACACACACACACACACACACACACCACACACCACACATACATTCTGTGAGCTGCCACAGCAAATGTCAATTCCAGTGACAAATGTTAGATAATTTGCTCAAAAATATTGCTAAAAATCTGAAAAAATGAGGAAATATATAGACCAGACTTCGAAATGATTAACGAGTGGCGAAGGTTGCCACGCCCACAGCTGCGCCTGAAAGCGAAAGAACCTTTCAAAAACTCTGACATTTTTGAAGTCTGGCAGCGGGGCAAAGGCTTGAAATGTACCGAAATTCAATCCCAAAATGCATTAAGGAAAATTATAATTAGCTACGAATTAGACGTTCACTTCTGTTCCTATGAGTTGCCATTTTATCACGTAGATGATAGATTGAGCCCACTGTACCGCCGCACACGTGTGTCAGTCTTGAGTGGCAACTCGTCGGCAAAAGAGACGCCGAAGGCGGCGACTGGCAGCTGCAAGTGCAGGGCCAAAAGGATAGGGACAGGAACTGTTGCCAGATGAAAATATATACATATACATATACAGTATATATACATATACATATATATGTATATGGTATATTTGTATATGTGCACATGATGCTCTACTCCGATTACATTGACAATTACCTCAACAATTGCAATAATGTGTGCGAATATCCGCGAAGCATCAACACGCTGCGGGCTGGTGTGTTAATTATTTAATACGTCCGTCAGTTGGTGGCTTCAATTTCAGAATGTGGCAACAGCTCAATGTGATTTGTAGCAGGATGTGTGCAAAGGAGAAGGCGTGGCGGGGTGGGGCGTAGGGGACGGGGACTTATTTCCTCGCCCATCAAAAGCAAGACCAACAACTGCATGCAATGTTCATAATTAATTGAACAATAACAATGTTAATGTTACATGGCAATTGATTAGATACCTTCCTTCCCCTACCCTCCTCATCCTTCACCTTCCCCTCACCACGCACCTTATCACTTCTGGCCGCATCGCATAATCACTCCTCTGACCGACCACTCAATAAGCATTTGATGTCGGAATTCAATAGCTGATTAGTTGACCAAATGTTGTTGTTGGTGTTGTTGTTGTTGCAACTGAAGATTTATTCATTTGAAGTGAGTCCGTGAATCCGTGAATCCGCGAACCCGTGAATCCGTGAATCAAGCAAATCGCAAGATACCTAATTAAAAGGGGTAAACTCTGACGCATCAAAGGCCATTAGCCGATAAAGAGGTAGGCAGACAGCGCGACGGATACTAAGACAGACACGCAGACAGACGGACAGGCAGACAGACAAACGGATGGACGGTGGGACGGGCGGACAGATGGACGGGTGGACGGATAGACGGAATGACGGAGCAATGGACGAACGAAGAAACGGAGTGACTGAAGAAGGTATAGAGCAGACAGGCCATGACAAGCCAAGCCAAGCAAAGCCAAGCCCAAAAAGAACCCAAGGCTGAGAACGGAAATGCTTTGAACAAGAACAACAGCAACATCAACAGCAATAGCAACAACAACAACAACAACATAGGCAACAAAATTAACAACAACAACAACATCAACGCGATTCGATGAGTATAAAAAACACTTTCGCAACGCTGAAACGCTTGTCAAATACCCACGAGCCTCCGAAGGAAGTAAAGGGTATGCCAGAGGCATGCATTGGGTAGGACAGGACTCCGTTCGTGTCTGTATATGTATATATGTATATACCTATATGCATATAAGTTATATCATACACACATACACATGTGCATCACTTACATAATTAATGGGAAAAAGTACAATGGGAAAAAACACATTTAAATAGTCAATCAGAGTTCAAGGATATAATTAGTTCAGGCAATTAAAATTCATCCAATGCGGAGCTTTAATTGGCCCACATATGTCGTGCCTTATGGCCACTAACTGATACTCTTACCTTTACCTCATACCCTTAAACATTATACCTTATACCTTATACCTTATACCTTATATCTTATACCTCATACCTCATACTTCATACCTTATACCTTATACCTTATACCTTGTACCTTATACCTTATACCTTATACCTTATACCTTATACCTTATACCTTATACCTTATACCTTATACCTTATACCTTATACCTTATACCTTATACCTTATACCTTATACCTTATACCTTATACCTTATACCTTATACCTTATACCTTATACCTTATACCTTATACCTTATACCTTATACCTTATACCTTATACCTTATACCTTATACCTTATACCTTATACCTTATACCTTATACCTTATACCTTATACCTTATACCTTATACCTTATACCTTATACCTTATACCTTATGCCTTATACCTTATCCCTTATACCTTATACCTTATACCTTATAATCCGTTCGAGGCAACTGAACGTTGGGTATCAACTCGTCGGTCATTTGTTTGAATTTGATTCCTTGAATCTCGTGAATTTGTGACTGTGTTTGTTGTTGTTGTTGTTGTTGTTGTTGTTGTTTTTGTTGCTATTTGCCAATTAACAAAAAGATTGACACTTTTATTTGAAAACGGAGTCGCAGGCGAGCACAAAACAACGGATTGCAATTTAAAATTTGCCACGCTCTGAGTGTTTATTGGGGGAGAGGAGAATTAGGAAGGAGGGGAGGAGGAAAGGAGGAGGGGAGTAGCAAAGAGAACGATAGAAGGAGGAGCCGAGGGGAGAAACACAACATAAAATCACACGACCAATTGACAGACAGAGTGTGTGTGAGTGTGTGTGTGTATGTGTGTGTGTGTGAGTTGTTTTTACAGATTTAAGAGATATTTACACAGATACAAGGATACATAGATACACAGATATAGAGATATAGAGACACACATATACAAAGCTACACTTATACACACATATACACACACAGATTTGGCAGTCGGCTTGGCGGTTGTAATCGGTGTATTAGCCGAGATAATGACGCGGCGCAAGCTGCGAGTGGCAAGTGTCGGGCAGGTGGATCGATGGCCAATCAATGTATTCTATGGAAATCGGGGAGACATTTTGAGGCGAATGCGGAGGGAGAAGCTGCAAGACAGAGGATGGAAGTTGATGGGTGGAGGAGGGTAGGCGGGGAGGCAGGGAGGCGGGGAGAGACAGGACTTGTGCTGACACTTTGACAGATTATTTGCAAAGCTCTTTACGATTAACATCCACAGATTGATTGCGGTTTTGATAGCTGATTGTCGTTTGATTGATGGAATGGGGAATGCTTGTTAGATAAATGAAACGGATTAGGATTAACTTCTGATGGAAGAAGCTATTGTTTTCCTCACTGACTCCCTCACCTCTCCCTTTCTCGGCGTCCTCTCCTCTGGCAGAGTTTAACTTTCGATTCGCAATCAGAATCTAACTTTTACCCTCTTGCTCTTCCTCATCCTCTCTCTCTGTCTCCCTCTCTTTCCCGCTGTCTTTCTGTCGTGATGTTTGTCCAGTTATTGATCGTCATGAAAATTGAATAGGCGAAATCTCAGAGCCAAGGAACACATAAATTTGATTTAATTAACTAACAGCACGAGCCAAACAATAAGATAAAGTTTTGCCTCCGCCTCATGACCAGAGGCGCTGTCTCAGTCTCAGTCTCAGTCTCAGTCTCAGCTTGCCCCTCATCCGCATCCGCCTTTGGATTCGGATTGTGTTTCTGATTCGGATTTCCTACCGCATTTTCATTCCCGTATCCGTTCCCGTTCCCGTTCCCGTTCCCGTTACCAATTCCATTCCCATCCTCATCCCGACTCTCATTCGCATCCTTGCCTTTATGCTCGACCCCATGGCCCGTCCTCATCCTCGAATGGTAACAAATCCCAGACATGCCATTTAACTCGACCAAAGCTGCGGCCCAAGTCCCAGCAGCGGAAGAGAACTTCAGCAACAGAGTGATTAAATTTTGCTAGAATGCCGAACGGAGGAATGATACAAAGTCTTTTTGGCCATCTATTCGTAGGTCACGTCGTGGAGATGGCGGAGCAGTCCGAAAACAAGACGCTGGGCGTCTTCTCCAAGGTTTACAGGCGGATGGTGCCACTGTCGCGGAAGCTGATACAGGAGTTGTATACGGCAATAATAACGTACGTATAAAACTTAAGGAGTTTCGTTTGTCTCGGCGGTGCGATGGCTGCTGGAGTGTAGTGGTGGAGTGGTGGAGTGGCCAGAAGTTATAAACAAAGTACAATCCTTGACTTTATCTTCCTTTCTTAGTCATCTGAAGTACACGTCAAACTATAGCAGCAACAATGGACTAGGCAACAGCATCCTGAACAGCCCCGGCAGCCTCGAGAATGCGCTGCACAGTTTCTTTGAGCAACTGTTTCCGGTTGCCTACCACCAGGCGGTGCATCTGTCCAAGGAGAACTACGGGGAGCTGCACGAGGACTACATCAACTGCCTGAAGCACAACTACGATGAGCTGCAGCCCTTCGGCGACATACCCAAAGAAATTCAAAGCAATCTCATAAATAGTGTCCACATGTCCAACGTCTTCATAGGCGCCCTCATCCAGGCGGCCGACGTGCTCAGCGTCACGGACACCCTGTACAGCAAACTACTGACGGACACCTGCAGGCAGCACCTCCTCAAGATGCACTACTGCCCCAAGTGCAATGGCAACTCCGAGGACAACAGCCCCAAGATCTGCTATAGCTACTGCATGAATGTTATGCGGTAAGTCCCAGAGATCCAATGAAGTCCCCACAGTTCATCTCAATATTGGCCCATCTTTTGCTTTTGTTTAGCGGCTGCTCCGCCGAGTATGTTGGACTCTTGGACAACCCCTGGACCGGTGTTGTGGATGCCCTGGACAATCTGGTGACCACACAGATTCAACACGAGAACGGCATCATGAGCACCATCAAGCTGCTGGACACGAAGCTCGCTGAGGCCATTATGCGGGCCATGGAGAACGGTCCGGAGCTCGAGAACAAGGTGAGTTTGCTGGTAGCTCGTACCGAGTACCTCCCACTTGGCTCCTTGGATCACTTAATCACCAATCGCCAGTTACCAGCCCCCAGCCAGCAGTCAGCAGTCAGCAGTCAGTAGTCAGCGGTCGCTCGGAGCAATGCGTCCTCTTCTGAATGACAAGCTGGGGCTGATTGGCCAAGGACGCGAAGGCTTTAATTACGGCTTAATTTATGAACATTTTCAATGAATTTTATGAGTGGCCTTCGTGTGACTAGTGAGTGACCAGTGACTGACCAGTGGTTAGTGGTTAGTGGTTAGTGGCTGGTGGCTTGTGGCTGGTGGCTGGCGGCTGGCGGCTGGCGGCTGGCGGCTTGGGTCCAGTGACCATCAACCAGTTTCGAGCGCCGCTTAAGCAGCATTTCGAGTGCACGGCATTCAATTAAAGACGGGGGACGCTTGTCTCCCGTAATTGGAATGTCGAAATGGATTTAAAATGTTCAATTAGATGGCATTTATTGCCGTCGGTCGTTGCAAGTAGCGATTTACATGCAACGCGACGCGCGCGCCGCCACGAGCTGTGGCTACAATGTGGAGGCACGTGCATGAATGTCAGCGCTTGGTATGGAAACTTTGGGGTGGGGAGGGGGGGGGGGGGGGGGAGCAGGAAATATGCAGCGAGAATGGTTGTAGGTGATGAGAGGAGGAGATGAGGAGAGAACCCCAAGTAGACTACATCATGCGCATCCTTAACATTGTTCCCATACCTCCTCTTACCTTTCCTTGAATTTTTGGTTTTTTTTTTATGCAGGTGAAGAAAACATGCGGCACGCCCAATCTGTTTCCCACAGCGAACGCTGAGGGGTCGTATCCGGCGAACCAGCATGGCAGCGTTAAGTGGTCCACACCCCCAGACGCGGACATCCTGAAGTTCCTGGCCACCATGCAAAAGTCCAAGGAGTTCTTCACCAACATCGTTTACAAGTAAGTGAACAGAAAGCGCTTTGAGTTCAGTTGACAAAGACGTGGAATTTATTTTTGCAACATTATGAGCAATCCGGTAAATATGGCCGCAGCGGGATCACTTGCCCTTCGCCATTTTGCAGTGTAAGTTCCGCAGCAGCTCGATGATGTCCTTGAGCAGGCACATGTAGAGCGGCGTGAAGATGGCAATGAAAAAAATCACGTTCGCCCAGAAGCGATTTCGGATCATTGGTCTGCATGCAAACTGTGGGATGGCCATTGGATGAGGTGGGGAATGGGGAATGGGGAATGGGGGGTGGGGAAGAAAGAAAGGATGCGTGAAGGTACATATGTGTGGAAAATGCGATTCGTATGCCGATCCAACTTACCCCACGGGCGACTGCTGGAGGACGCACCAAGCAAAAGTTGCGCGCTGTGGAGTGAACGTACACAATAAGCTCCTTAAACATAATTTACGTTGACTTTGGAAAAAATAAAAAAAATAATTTTTGGACTTCGAAATATTTGGAATGTTGCCTAGTTGAATTTCCGAACGAAATGTCGCCCGCCGCACGGGGCGGCACACTTAGTTGACACTCTGAACTGAAAGCCAACTAAGATATTCCTTCTTTTTTTTTGCCCATGACATTTGCAGCTTCTGCGACGAGGACTACACTCAGAGGGACGATCACAGCTGCTGGACCGGAGACCATGTAGGGGAGTACACGCAGCTGCTGATGAACGTCAGCGCGGACACGCAGCGCTACAACCCGGAGGTGCCATATGAAATTCATGGCAGACCGCAGGCCAGCAAGCTGAACGAGTTGGCGGACAAGCTACTGAAGATCCGCAAGAGCATTGTCATATCGGTAGGTTTCTGGCTTGGCCCCCCATTGGGAATAACTTCATCTAATCGAAAATTCGAATTCCCTCCTGCAGGCACCCGTCGCCTCCCAGATGCATGACATACAGAGCGATATGGGACGCGAGGGCTCCGGCATCGGTCCCGGTAACATAAGCGATGACGAGGAGGAGTACAGCAACGGACAGGGCTCCGGCGATGGCTCAGGCGATGGTAAGTCAACGGTTGCTCCACTAGCACCCTGCCATCCATTCCCTCATACTAATCTCTGTTCCCATCCACGCACAGGTGCCACACCATCCTTCAACAATCCAGACGGAACCACGCCTATCGCCAACAACGATCTGGAATCACGCGAAAACTCAAAGGGCGCGTCCTCCGCCCTGACGGCCACTGCAACCACTCTACTCCTCACACTAGTCACTCTCTACAGTAGTTACAGTTGTAGTTAAGTTTCAACAGCAGCGGCAGCAGCAGCAGCAGCAGCGGCGGCGGCGGCAGCAGCAGCACCCAAAATCCCCAAAAAGCAAATACACACATACATATAACTTTCTATATCTGATGTATCAGATCAGACGTAAAGTGAAGAAAGGAAGGAAATGCAAAGAGAAGAAACAGAAGCAATCAGAAAGCAGAAAGCAGAAAGCAGAAGACTCTGATTATTGCATCTTCTTTTCTTTCTTCCTTTCTTTCTATTAATTTTTTTTTTAGTCGCTAAGTTGTTAAATTTAATTTAGTAGCCTCTAAGTTAAGCGCGTCTACTAACTTGCAATCAGCAGCGCTTGAAATGCAATTACAATCTTCGAAGAAAACCCAAATTGAAAATGCGAAACGTTTTTCCGTTTGGCGTTTCCAATTCTTCTAGAATTTCTTCACGCCTACGCGTGCACACACACACACACAACAGACACACACACACACAGACAACTCACACTTGAAACTGTAAAGACGAGCTCGTCGAACCTCAGCGCAGAATCCAACTAGACTTTTGTGCCATATAATGTGTTGGAGGAGGAACAGAAACAGAAACAGAAACAGAAACAGCAAAGAGAGAGAAAGAGAATCAGAAGAAGAAAGAGAAAGAGAAACCATAACAAAATTTAAAAACAAAATAGGCTCAAACCACAGATTGCAGTTCAGACACACACACTCCTTGTAATGCATACATACATTTATATATGTGTATATATATGTATTTAGACTTATATACATACATACATACGTATATATATATATATATATATACACACACATACATATATAAAATACTGTACGTAACATAAAGCTCAATGTTCAAAGCAAATTGTTCCTTTTTGGTGTAATAATAGAAAAGAAAACAGAAGAAAACAGAAAACAGAAAAAAAAATATTTAAAAGAATACAAAACAAAAGAGGATTCAAGTAAAATAGTTGATGTTACGGAAAGAGAAAGAGAGAGAGAGAGAGAGAGTCCTGCTTATAGCGATCAGCGACAGAAAATGATACGTAAATCAAGAATTTAAGGATTTAAATCTGTTGTCAGAAGCCGCATTAAATGTTAGAAGCCAATTAAATATGGGAATATGATATATGAAATATGATATATGAAATATGAAATATGAAAGAAAATTAATCATATTGTTGTCCACACTTAGGAGCTCAAGTTAATAAAGAATTCATGAAATGCTTATAAATGGAATTAAGTTGATCAAACGCACTTTTGGGGAATAAAACACTAGAAGACTTACAGCTTTATACGCATGAAACGATGAAACGATGAATCGATGAAACGATGAAACGATGAAACGATGAAAATCTATTAACGGTATATACCTATACGTATATCCGTAGATATACGGTAAATATCTAATATGTAGCATTATTTAAATTAATTATAAATATTAAATATGAAATATGAAATATGAAATATTATATATTAAATATTAAACACATAAACAACAACAATTTGAGAAAATGTCATCAAATGCATTCAACATAAATAAACAAAAAAAAAAACAAAAAAAAAAACAACATAAAATGAGAAAAATATTCAGTATGCAGAATACTGAAAATATACATTAATATGTGTATATATTTACCGATATGTATATCTCTATATATATATATATATACATCAATATTAAACACGTAAATAAACATATTTTTTTTTTTGTTAATTAACGCATAAGTGAATCAAATAGATGAGAACTGAGCTTCAGCTTTTCCTCTGTGAAAACCCAATTAAATGCAAACGCTGTAGATGTTCACCCATAGAAACAAGCAAAACTCACAAATTGATAATTTGTTGTGTTGCGGCGACACTTTAAAAAATTATAGAAATATGCAAAAATACTAAAACGACAAAAAAAAATATATTAAAAAAAAAATAATTAAATAACTAATTAAAATAATAATTAAAAAAAACAACAGGCGCTGAGAGACGTGCACTGGCATTATGATAAACCAATAAAGAAATAAATATACCTAAATTACTAAGCAATAATAACAAAAATAAAAATTACGAAAATAAAAATGAAAAGGAAAATGAAAATGAAAATTATAAAAATTATGAAAATTATGAAAAAAGATGAGCGGAGAAAAGAATTAATTATTAGTGCATTAAGTGTAACAATTTAGAGCGTAAAATGTAAAAAGAAAATGTTTAATGAGAACAAGAAATTTAGTTAGTAGCCAATTAACAAAGGAGAGTAACACACGCTCACACACACACACACACCCACACACACACACACACGCATACAAATACACAACAAATTGATCTACTTCTTTACATACACATATACACCTATATACCTATATATGTATGTATATGTGCGTATATATATTACCGATTGATTAGCAACTAACGGCCGCAGGCACAACTACAAAGAGTAACAAAAAGAAGATAACAGCGCACCAACAGCAGCGGCCACTAAAATAATGTGTATGTTAAACTATGTATAATTATTATTTTTTTATTATTTAACTATTGCATGTGATTAATAATATTTAAGTTAAACGTAAACACAACATATTGTACTGTAACTTATGTATACCGCAGAAACGCAACACCCACAATGTGCGAAATTTGAAAGAAAAACAAAACAAAACACAACAAAACAAAACAAAACAAAACAAAAGATGAACAACTGCAAAATTGCAAGAAACGTCTTTGTAAATTTATTCGATGGTAAACCCAATGCAAAAATGTGCACAAACAAATTAAATGTACTACTTTTTAGACGCCTAAAACCAATAAATAATTAAATATGTAACAAAAAAAAACGCAAGTCCAAAAATTTATTGACAACGTGAAAAATGCTATGACTACTAATTGAGCAATTGCAATTCATATGAAATACTTTTGTAAAATTCATTTAAACGCCAATAAACGTCAACATTTCAAATTCAATCCGTTACGCATTCAAATAATTTACATTTAACGACAAATTAAACCAGTTTGGTTTTTCCTTTCCTCTTTTTATTACAACAATGTATTTTTGATTTTTGTTAAAATTGATTCCCACTTGTAACTCAGAAAGTCTTCGAAAGAAAATGTCGTCCGTCACTCCACTATTTGGCGAAATTCAATACAAATTGTAATTTTTCTGATATAACTACAAATTTTACTAGGCGATCAGAAATGCCCAGAAGGCACACTCAACAAGCTCTGTTATAAAAGCTGCAAGCATATAACATGAGCAACGGCTGTTAATTAACAGAGCTGCGGTTGAATGCACTTTTAGTTGTGCCACAGCCTATGTTATCACTATTGTGCAATGATAGGCTCTGTTACTGTTCGCTTGCCATTCTTCAAGACCATATAGCACTAGAGCATGGTGCTCTGTGGTCAAGTCAAACTTATTTTAATTAATTATAATATAATAAATATTTAGTAATTTTTTCTTGAAAATTAAAATTGAATTTGAAATTTGATTCTTAAATGAAATGATTTCAAATTCGCAAGTGCTGCCATCAAATAATTTAACAGAACAACCAAAAGTGTGGTAGCTCCAAAGTGGCCACTCTGCAAATGTTAAAACGATAAATCAAGTAATCGAAAAGCAACTCGAAAAAAGGCGCGCAATTGGCATAACGCGTACGGTTTCAGCTGGCGGCATCTTCTGTGCTGATATTTTTGTCCTATTTGCTTGCAAACAACCAAAGAGTAAACATTTTTGTTCAATTAAATACATATAATATTAAAAAATGGCACGCCGTGACTACGCTCAGGACAGAGGTAAGTGTTTAGTCATTGTAAACAAATGTTTCGGACAAATTCTTTATAACAAATGCAATGTTTGTACAGAATCAATCAAAACATTTTTGGCGGAGTTCTGCAAAACCGACGACGATGGAAAGAAGGACTTTGTTTATGGGTCACAACTTGTGAAGCTCGCGCATCGCGAGCAAGTGCTTATTACCATTGACCTGGATCATCTTTCGGAATTCAATGAAAGCCTTGCCGATGCTGTAATGGAAAACTGCCGGCGCTATTCCTCCATCTTTAGCGACGTTATAGCCGAGCTGCTGCCCAGCTATAAACAACAGGAAGTGCACGCAAAGGACGCCCTTGATGTGTACATCGAGCATCGGTTATTAATGGATGCGCGTACACGAAATCCCCTTGAGCAGAGAGACGAGCGCAATTCTTTCCCCTCGGAGCTCATGAAAAGATTGTAAGTTGTCTTCAGAGATGGTAGATAATTTCTGTTTAACATCACTTAAACCTTGTAGTGAGGTTGGCTTCAAACCGATGTCCACCGAGAAGGCACATTCCATTCGTGAGGTGAAGGCACGACAAATTGGCAAACTGGTGACGGTACGCGGCATTGTAACGCGTTCGACAGAAGTCAAGCCCATGATGGTAGTGGCCACTTACACTTGCGATCGGTGCGGCTCTGAAACATACCAGCCTGTGAATTCGCTATCCTTTATTCCTGTGCAGGACTGCCCTTCAGACGACTGCCGAGTAAACAAGGCCGGCGGTCGATTATATTTGCAGACACGAGGATCCAAATTTGTTAAGTTCCAGGAGATAAAAATGCAGGAGCACAGTGACCAAGTACCCGTGGGTCATATTCCTCGTACAATGACTGTGCTGTGTCGCGGCGAGGTAACGAGAATGGCTCAGCCGGGTGACCATGTGCTTGTATCGGGAGTCTTTCTGCCCATGGTGCGCAGTGGCTTTGCTCAAATGATAAAGGGTCTTCTTTCGGAGACATTCCTCCAGGCACACGTAAGCTTTAGAACATACATATATTTAACATTCGCCTAACTCCTCGAATCCATTGCCAGCGGATCATATGCATCAATAAAAACGACGACATCTCTGACAAAGACTCTGAACTGACGCCTGCTGAACTGGAGGAGCTGGCTCAGGACGACTTCTACGAGCGTCTGGCCACCAGTTTGGCACCTGAAATTTACGGCCATTTGGACGTAAAGAAGGCTTTGCTGTTGCTGCTTGTTGGCGGTGTGGACAAGCGGCCAGACGGCATGAAGATTCGTGGTAACATAAATATCTGTCTAATGGGTGATCCTGGTGTTGCCAAGTCACAGCTGCTTGGCTATATAAGTCGGTTGGCGATACGTTCGCAGTACACCACAGGTCGTGGCTCCTCAGGCGTTGGTCTCACTGCTGCTGTAATGAAGGATCCCCTCACCGGCGAGATGACCCTCGAAGGTGGTGCCTTGGTGCTTGCTGATCAGGGCGTCTGCTGCATAGACGAGTTTGACAAAATGGCGGATGCCGATCGTACAGCCATACACGAAGTCATGGAGCAGCAGACCATTTCCATAGCTAAGGCGGGCATCATGACCACTTTGAACGCTCGCGTATCGATCTTGGCCGCAGCCAATCCTGCCTTTGGTCGCTACAATCCGCGTCGCACAGTGGAGCAGAATATCCAGCTGCCCGCCGCGCTGTTGTCCCGTTTCGATCTGCTTTGGCTCATTCAGGACAAACCCGACCGTGACAACGATCTGCGGCTGGCCAAGCACATTACCTACGTGCACAGTCACAGCAAGCAGCCACCCTCCAGAGTGAAGGCATTGGACATGAATCTTATGCGGCGCTACATTAATCTCTGCAAGCGCAAGCATCCCACCATTCCCGACGAGCTGACTGACTACATTGTCGGCGCTTATGTGGAACTCAGGCGAGAGGCTCGCAATCAAAAGGACATGACATTTACCTCAGCACGTAATCTACTTGGCATCCTGCGTCTGTCTACAGCTCTGGCTCGTCTGCGACTCTCGGATCGTGTCGAGAAGGATGATGTGGCCGAAGCATTACGTTTACTTGAGATGTCGAAGGACTCCCTGAACCAGATACACGAACACCAAAAGGGCCAGTAAGTAGAACCTTTTGCTCCGACCAAGAGACCCCTTCTAATTATCATTCCTCATTACTTTCAGTGTTCCCAACACCTCGGATCGAATCTTCGCAATTGTGCGTGAGCTGGCAGGCTCTGGAAAGGGCGTCAAGATCGGCGACATTATGGACCGTTGCACGACAAAGGGCTTCAAACCCGACCAAGTGGACAAATGCATCGACGACTACGAGGAGCTCAACGTCTGGCAGGTTAACATGGGCCGCACGAAGATTACATTCTTGTGAATCCCGTGCAGACGTGGCTCCTTTTTATTCAATATTTTTCTAGTTTGTAAGTACACATCCTTTATTCATTTAGCATATCCTTTCACTATCGCACATTGTCATTCATAATTAACAAATAAACTGCAAATGCCGAAAACTCGCTAACTCGACTCCGAGAGCCTCCTGGGATTACGTTCCATGCGTGAATTGACTTTATTCATAGACTTTAAATACATTGAGAAACACGATTAAAACACAGAAAAGGACATTTTAAATAACACTTGGTATAAACTGTTAAAATCCGAGACAATTTGTCAAAGCTGCAGGCGATACTTTTAGCGCGGCGTTTACTTCATATGGTTAATATATCCTTAGAGGACCCGCGCAAGACTAATTATTGTCTTCGAAGTCCTCCTGGAGTTACGTGTTGCATGCGTATTGGTATTCCGATACATGCATATATATGTATATAGGTATATATATATTTTCGCTAACATTTAGTAAATTGTGCTACTAACGGGAAAGGGGAATGCATATTGAGGTCCTAGATCCACGATAGGTTCTATCGGTGGATCTAATCCCAAAACTACATGCTCTTATTGAAACTCAGCGCGGCCCGCAGCTTGTTGCGGATGCGCGGTGAGTTCCATCGGTTGCTTCCGGCGGAGCTGAGGCCCACGACGGATCGAAGCTCATTGGGGGAGATGCCCTCGTCAACGTCGTCGGCCTCCGTTTTGATCTCCATTTTCTGGACAATGAGACGGACCAGCTGGTGCTGCTGCTCCAGCATGCGGCTAATGTCGCGCAGCTTGCGGCGCTGGCGATCCAGTTCGGCGCTCATCAGATCGTCACCGTTGTCGAAGCCAATGACGTCCATGGCGGCTGTGGAGATTAGCGCAGAGTGAGTATTAATTAGCCCCAGGCTTCTGGGATACATACGATCCTCGTTGAATGGGTTGGAGAACCATTTGCGAAGTATGAAGTCCAAGAAACCGAGCTTGCACTTGGCGTCATTGGGATACTCAATCAGTTCCATTTTGTCCACTCTTTGCAGCCACACTTGGGGAAGCTTACGCTCTAGTTCCGTATGGAGGACCACCTGCATGGCCAGACGCTTGAGCTGGGCATTGCGACGCACTGACTCGATGTCGCCAACAGCCAAACCGATGAGCAAGTTCATCAACAGGATGGGCATCAGGATCATGAACACGCCTGTTGTGGTAAGGATAATAAGATAACTCGTGTCCCTTGGTCTGGGCTAATCCTTCTTACTTAAAATCAGGAAGGACGTCATCGGAACCTTCAGTTGATGGCGATAATAGGTGTTCACATAGGTGCCCACGAAATCCAGCTCGCCCAACATCATGGAAAAGGTGCGTAGCAAGGACATCGGTATGTTGGAGAACGACAAATGGTTCGGATCAACGATCTGAGGAGTGAAGATTCGGGACTCAGTAAGAAGTTATGTAAACGATGCTGAGCACCTACCTTTGAGAGCAAAATGTAGAACGATAATCCAAAAGCAATGATCAGTATGGAGAAGACGAGCAGCACCTTGATGAGGGTCTGCAGGATCTCCAAGAACATAACCACATAGATGCCAACTTGATCAAAGCGCTGCAAGAAGAGTAGAAGTCGAAACCAGGACAGAAACACGGCTATGGATGCTGCCGAGTAGTGCACAGTATTGATGGCTCCATCGGCCCTAAAGGCGGGCGCGATCATGATTAACGCGGATATGTAGAGCACCCAGGATATAAGGTTGACGGTCTCCACCAAGTAGTGCAAACGCTGCTGATAGATCTGTATCAGCTCACGCATCGAATTGAGCAATATGTAGACCACAATGACGACGGCACAGAACAGGATGACTGTGGTCCGATTGATTGTCTCCACGCACCTGTCCAAGCGTATCTGACTTGTCATTCCGGGATTCTGCGAGAGATGCGTCTTGAGCTCCTCCCAACTGTGAAGCACACACACGATAAACGATTAACGATTAACGATTAACGATTAACGAGTATCGATTAACGATTACTTCTGAATGTAGTCAAGTGGATGCCCCGAGAACTAACCTGGAATTGCAGTATTGGCCCAAGGTCTTGTTGACGCCAGGACCCAGGGTTATGTTGTTCATCATCAGCGAGGAATAGATCGTAACAAAGATCAGGAATATCGAGTAGATCAAAAGATTCGCCAAGTGGAAATATTTGCCATAGGAGTTCCACTTCATTTGCAGATACTTCTGGCTGAGCGGATGAGCCAGTAGCTCCACTCGTCCATGGGTGACCATGGTCTAGCCAAAACAGAGTGAGGATTAGTAAGGATTTCACAAGACTAAACTTCAACATTGCGCACAACACAAAAAACTACCGTCTACTTCTAAGAACAACACAGATTAGACAAGGATACACAACAGAGTTACGAGCTAGACGGAACGTTTATTCACGATTATTCACAATTGCCTTGGAGGATTGTCTAAGTGCATACCATACATTGAACTAATGTACTTATTTGGACTCACATTCACTACGAGCAATGGCAACGGTCGCCACTTGGGATCATTGAATTCTTTACGCTTCTCCTCAATTTGCTCGGGAGTTTTTTGGTATGGCCAAAATGAATACTTGATCTAAATGTTCGAATGGGTAAACAGAATCAGTTGGATGGATGCGAGTGCTTGGAATGGCCGCGTGCATGGACGTGCATGAGCTATGAAACGGATGAAAGCGGACTCTGAGGGGGGCAGGACATGCTTTGAATGCGCTGGGCAGTGGCTGCTGAGCGGCCTGCCCAGGCTTGCCCAGCTCAAGATAGGGATGAGCCTTCGGCAGGCTCAACTGTTCATAAAATCTTGGAGCTTTTCTCATAAAATTGGCCAACAAAAAGACACTCAATAAGCATGCGTCTATCGATAGAATCTGCTTACATTCAGGGCCGGCAATGGAATGGGATTGGTGGTTATGATTGGCTCTCCGGTTTTCTCATCGATCTTAGAAGACATATAAGGACATTGCAATAATGCAAACGAGTAAATTATCTAAATGTCGTGATGTCAAAGAGAAGAGATTCGATTAGCTACATATTCCCGGCCGGATAACTGGATGATGGAATGATGGAAATATGGGATGAAAGTCGTATTTGCAGTCCCAAATGTTGGACGCCGATGAACTTACGTAAAAGCTCTTGGAGTCCTTCTTACAATTGGCCTTGGTAATGCACTTGTCCTGCACTGCCTCGAAGACCTTCGGCATTGAGGCAATCAGCGCCAGGGTGACACATGGATGCTTGTCGGAGCGCAGAGTCATAACCTCGTTGGCTCTCTCCTCGTGCGTCACCATAGCCAATGCTGCCTCCGGGTACTTGTAGTAGATGGCATAATCAATTGCCGTCATGTCCAGCACGTTGTAGACCAACTTGCAGCCCATAGACATGAGCACTGAGATTGCATGCGGCTTGTTCTCCATGGTGGCTAGGTGTAAGGCTGTGTTCTGGATTCAGGAAAGGAAAGGACATTAGTTCAAGCTTCAGTCACCATATCCGGATAACTTACGCCGTCTTTGTCCAACTGGTCCAGCAGATGGGAGTGCACCGAGTGGAGCAATTCTATGGTTTCGGTATAGCCAGACATGGCCGCCAGCTGAAGCGGATTGCGACCGAAATGATCGCGATGCAGCAAGGCTCCACGGTTGAGGAGAAGCTGCACTACCCGAGTGTGGCCCTGCTGAGATGCAATGTGCAGAGGCGTCATGCCGGCGCCATCGCTCTCGTTGATGATAAAGGAGCCCTTCTCAGAGTCAAGCAACTGGCGCACAGTGTTGTACCTGCCGAAGCGAGCGGCGAAGTGCAATGGACTCTCGTTGTTGTTGTTCTTCAGGTTGATGCAGGCGCCAAGTCGTATGAGATTCTCCAGCGAACGTATATGTCCATCCCGGCTGGCATAGTGCAGGGGCGAGCAGCCCATGTTGTCCTTCTCATTGAGCAGCAATTTAAGCTGAGCCTGTGTCTGGCAAATGGCCACTTGCTCGGCAAAGTCCGTCAAGCGACCACCGTTCATGATAACAAAGTGCAGGACGTTTCGTGCGGAGGCGTCCTTTATATCGATACTAGCGCCAAGTCGGATCAGGAGATGCACTGAGTCAATGTAAGTATTAAATTTTATCACTGTGGAACACATTCATTTATTTAATGCTCCTCCCACCTGTCTTCCAGCCGCTGCGCGAGGCAGCGAGCAGCAGAGGCGATCGATGCTCCTTATCAAGGGCATTGATTTCCGCGCCCTCGCTCACCAAGTAGGAGACAATGTCGGGATGGTCGAACATGGAAGCGCAGTGCAACGGTGTCATCTTTTGTACGTCAGTGCAGCTCAGGCATATCCTTTTCTCCATGGGCTGCATTTCGAACATCAGCTTCACAATCTCAATGGCGCCCTGGTTGTTGTTGTAAAGGATAAGTGATAAAGGAAAACTGATACATTTGGCACGTGACGGGGTCACCAAATGCCGGCCAACCACATAGGCAACAGCCTCCCCCCTCTCCATTCCCGCCCTCCGAATCCGTCACTCGTTTCTTTACCTCCAAATGACTGAGTACAAGGAAAGTTAATTAATTTTCCGATTTTTGATAATTAATTTTATGGTAAATGAAATGTTCTTCAACTTGCTATTAGTTCACGTTTGCCCAGAATTTCTAAAGCGTTCTCTCTGTTCTGCCCGTAGTTCACGCATTGGAGCAGCCACCCACCCGGGGACACAACAATTTTTGGCCACAAAGTCACGTTCTTCTTGGCCGAATTTGCATAAGAATTTGTCAAATTAAAGTCAGGCAAGCATTCACACGTTGATGCCACAGCCAAGGCAACGGCCGTGTCCTAGTGTCCTAGCGTCCTATTGTCCTGTGCTCCCCCCGTACCCTGCACCCAACCTGGCTGAGTACTAGGCTCACAGCGAGCCACAACAAAGAGGCTTCCAGTGGGACACTCGTGGATATCAATTACCGGCGAGATGGGGAGCCGCAAGAGCTTCAAGTGTGTTTAAGCACCGGTAACATTGACGAACATAAACACTGTCAAGTGTCCTGACAGCCTTTCGACGGCAAGTCGTCAGCCTGTTGACCATGACAACCAGCCCGGTCAGCCCAGCCTCCCATTGACTTACCTGGGCGCACGCTAAGTGGACGGGCGTGGAGAGATCATGTTGCTGGGTGGATATCTTAGCGCCAGATTTGAGGCACAGTTCAACGGCCTTTATGTCGCCACCGTGAACAGCGGAGTGCAACGGGACGTTACCCTCGGAGTCGTAGAAGGATATCATTTCCTCGCGAGTGCAGCCGCGTTGTTCGCCCCACTGAAATGGTAAGTGCAAACCCGATTACGAACCACAATCCATCGATGGGGAATTTTTATACTTAAGAGTTATTTAAGGATATGTTTTTATGGACGAGGTCGTTGACAGGATAAGCATTTGATATTTTATTTATCGATAGGATGAGACCTTGTGCAAGTTTGTGGTCCGCTCCTCTGTGTTTTTGGGGATGTAATTATGTTGGAAACTGATTGAAAACATCTGAGGGAGACTTCGGTGTTGTGAGCCAGTCGGATTTGATACTTTTATAATTGGCTTCTTTAGAAATCAGAAAGGATGCCTGTGAGTTGTTTAGTGGAGCGTAGAGGTTGTTTCTTGTAGTGGGCGGTTGGAGAGGGGGGAAAATCGCAGGAGAACGAAAATGAATTAAATGAATTAAAAAAGAAATCCCGTTGCATGTTCAAAATGGCAACCGATTTCTGGTCAGCTAATGGCCACACGAATCAAATAAAATGAAAGAGTGTCAGGGGACTTTGATGGCGAACCAGTCAAGGCTTTCTCATCGCTTCATAGATTCAAGTCAAGAGTCAGAATGGGAATAAAAACTAAGCATTGCCTGCAATGACATATGCGTGCTTGTGTCTGTGTGTGTTTGAGTTTGTGTGTGCTGCACGCTGCACGCTGCACGCTGCACGCCGCACGCTCCACGTACATATACTACTTGCCTGAAAGAAAACCTCCATTGTCTTGGAGCTGGCGTTTTTAGCCGCCTCGTGTATGGGATAATAACCGTTGTTGCAAGGTCTACGGGGACATGCATCAAACTCAGTTATCTGTAAGATACGACATACACAATATAATGCATTACATATATTAAATCATATTCAAATACTAGCTACACTCTGTACACGGTTGCATTCGCATATATCCTCTTAATGCTACACACAAATACACACACACTTACGAAAGACTTTAAATAGCGCTTGACTTGAAACGTTTAAAAAAAACGTTGCATACTTTTGTGCGCAGCCAAATACAAACCTTTTGATAAATTACTGCCAAGTATTGTCAGCTGTGTGCATGTGTGCGTGTGTGTGTGTGTTTGGGTATTTTTCGTATAAATTTTATAAATGTTTCAGCATTCAAGGATATGATTAATGAACAAAAATTGTTACTCATTGCTGTAAATGAAATGCACAGAAACACAAAACTCAATGCAAATACTACAAGGGTTCAAAGTACGTACCAGGATACGGGCGCATTCCTCGTGATCGTATATGGCGGCCAAGTGTAAAGCCGTGCGTCCATGCTCCCCGCCCTGCTGTATGTCGATTACGTTGCGATAGCGACCCATTCCACGTAGGGACTTCACTTTGTTCAGCTCAGTGGCCAAATGTACAGGCGCTTGTTTTTTCTCGTTTAAAATGCTCGTGTCCACAGGACTGCAGGATGGGGGGCGGGTGATAGAGTAAATCGGATAGAGCAATTGCTAGAGAAGATTGGGTTCGCGAGGACACTTACACGGACAGCAAATAGTCCATGGCATCGAAGGCATCGCACTCAACGGCGATATGAAGGGGAGTGTTGCCCGCATTGTCCTTTGCATTGAAGTCTGCAATAAGGACAATTAGCAGCTTTGAAGCGCAACAGGCACTTGGGTATCCCATCCCATTCTTCCTCAAAACTTACCTCCGTTCTGTTCGCCAATGAAGCGCAATATGTTCACTCGGTTCCTGGCTGCCGCCTGGTGCGCAGCAGTTCGTCCCTTTCCATCCTTCAGAGCGATGCGCGTGTTGTCCGCAGTAAATAGACGCGCGAAGTCGTCCAAGTTGCCCGATTCGGCTGCCTAGAATTGGGTGGGGGAGGCGATGAGAGGGACGTGGGTGGATAAAGTGTGATATTGACATTAGGAAACACCGTTTACTGTTTACTTTGGAAACTAATGCTTTCACTTGCTTTCTCCTGCCTTCCGTCCGCTTTCCACTGCTCCTGTCACTACTCTCACTGGCTATGTCCTGGCTTTAGCTGCTTTGCCCGCCCCTCACCTTGCTGTCAACCAAAGTGCTAATCAAATTGTGCATTAAAACTCAAAGACAAGCGGAAAGGAGTTTCGAGCCATGTCGACTGTCTTGTTTGCAGACGCAGCACTTTGCCTCGCGACACATCCTGGCGGTCGCCAGTACTTCTCAACAGCAGTACAAAAGTAATGAAAGGCAAGGACAAGCGTCGAACTCAATCAAAATTCTACAACAAATCAAAATTCTACCGTAAATTGAAGCAGGCAACTTTGAAACGTTGCTGGAGTCCTCGACAAAAGGACAGCATAGAGCTTAACTTCAATTTCAATTTCTAAGCTGCAGGACCTCATCTTCTTTTTTGCCTTTCATGCATGACATTTCAAATTGTTTGTCTCAATAACCTGAGGACTTGTCTCTGTACATTGCCAGGACTTCTTCTTTGAACATTCTATGACAACTTCTGGCAATCCTTGCTGCTCTCGTAGCTGCATCCTTGCGATGCAAAATGTCCTAGCACTTAATTTCATTTCATTTCCCTTGGAAATCTAATTCAATTTCAATGGAATTGTTTCGTCTAAGTAAAGGGCCACCTTCAGCAGTGCCCGCTAATAGTGCCTTGGGCACAGATGCTCCTTCCGCTGCTGCTCTGCTGCTGATTCATTAGCCTAATCCTTAAGGATGCTTAAACGTAAATTCGTGTGACACTTAACTAACTCGAGTTTGGTCGGCGCGTTTTGGTTACCTCCATAAAGTCACTAATTTGGATCTTTGGCGCTGAGGACATCTTCAGGATGCGCGCCCACTTGTTGGGCAAATTCAGAGGACCCATCGCCTCAACTATGGCGCTCTTGGCAACGCTTTCAACGAACGAAATAATTTTTGCAGCCTTAACCGCTTCCCA
This sequence comes from Zaprionus lineosus, assembly GCA_035044505.1. Classification (NCBI taxonomy): domain Eukaryota; kingdom Metazoa; phylum Arthropoda; class Insecta; order Diptera; family Drosophilidae; genus Zaprionus; species Zaprionus lineosus. The sequence goes on along the minus strand of JAWNNX010000694.1, from coordinate 1,834,662 downwards.
GTTTCGATTTGAGTCCCTTTTGCTTCCGGGCCTCAGGTACGCAGTTTGCTGTAAGTTTAACCGATTCGAGATTTTCTCAAAAGTTGTCCTTGTTTTCGTTATTTTCATTGATATTTTTGATTTTAGTCGCCTTTTGCATTTTTCAATTTTTTTTTTTTTCTAGATTTTAATTGGCTTTCAAATTAACTTAGGAAGGATATGATATATAATATTTACCGGTTTGAAATAGGCCGCAAATTTCAAAATTTCGACAGACTCAAAAACAACAATCAAATTTTCTAGTTTCTGATTAAATATCGATTAATAGACGGTTATAAATATACGATTATAAATAGACGATTAGTGGGATTACCGATTATACCCGATTCGCAAATGGGTCCTTTTTGCAGTTAGAATAATTTTGGGATATTTTTAGGGATTTTTGTTTTCCAATTGAAAATTCCAATTTTAAGCTAAAACCGATTCTAATTTGATTTTTATAGTTTTTCTACGCGTTTTCCAAATTTTGTTTTTTTTTTCGAGTTTCCGATTGGAAATTTCAAGTTTTTCTAAAAGAATTTTTTTGCTTCGATTCCTAAATATTTCGTTGGGTTTTTATGTAACAAACGATTCAAATTCCAATTAAGTTCACAGGAAAAAAAATGTTTTTTTAAACTTTGCCTAAAACTTATTAATATTTTGTTTTTGAATATCCTTGAAATTATTCGGAAATTTTCGTTGATAAACACCAAAACACAAAAAAAAAATGCCGAAGGACTGCCAAAAAAGTTGTTAAATTTGAAATTGAATATCGAGTGATTCGAGTCATTCTCCTCCGCTCCGTTCGTCCTCCGCTTCCTTGATTATTTTCAAATGAATCCTTAAGGCTCGCTTCGAATTATTAACTTGTCAGCTCCTCTCATCATTTATTATGATGGAGACTTGAGCTGATTAAATTTAATAAGTGACTTGGTCTCAGTTCATGTTTTAACGAACTTCCAGCGCCAGTGGCCTCTCGCCTTTTCCACTCACAACAAGTCCTTGCCGACTGAGTTGTCGTCCCAAGCATCCTTGGTTTTTATAGCTGCCGCCTTTTGGCTCCGGGTGCGTATCCCGAACGCAATGCCCAGCGGCGAAGATTTGCGACCAGCACGACGCGTGGTGAGTTTCCTTCAATTCCTCGGTCAATTTTGATTTTGGTTTACGCTTTCATTTTTTATATTTCTATTATTATTTTCATTTTCATTTTCATTTTCGTTTTTTGTTCTTGCTGCTTCTTTTATCTACTTGTTGCTGTTGCCGTCGTCCTTGCTACTGGCAAGTTGACTTGCTGGCACGCTAGCCTCTGCTGGCCTCATATTTTGTTATGTACCTTCTTTGGGCCATCTTCAAGCTGAGCTGCGTGCCGCTTGCCCCCTTCACTCCCCCTCCCCCTCCCCCTGTCTCTACCCCTTCTGGGATTTTATATAAATCTAATTGGTGATATAAACGAGTGGAGAAGCCAGCGAACTTTTCGTGGAACTGAGTTGCTGCTTCTGTGGCTGTGGCCATTGGGACACGGAAATTGCTGGAAGAACTGTTTGGCTTTTTCCATTAGGCCATGCAATTGATAAGCACCTGCATGGGACTTGCGGACTCGGGAGGGGAGGGGCAGGTCAAGTTACCCATTAGCGAATTGCAAGTGTCCTGCCTTAGCCCCTACTTCCCCTGCTTGGTACTCACCCGCAGTATCCTGAAGGGACTGTCACGCAGCAGGCAAACCTGTTCGGCCTGCGACTCAGCTGGTAGAATGGCCTCCAGCGGAGTGTCCCCATCGTCTCCACCAATTTCCACACGCTTGGGGCCTGTGCTTCGCTCGATTATCATCGAGAATATCCAATACTGAAAATGTTTAGGCAAATTTGAGTGCACTCAGAAGGACATGCACATAGAAAAGTGTGCAAGGACTTGTCCCGAACTGATCTTGGACTTGATCTGCATGACTCACCTTGCTGTTGCGGTTGCAATTGGCGTTGCCGTTGACGTTGGCATTGGCGGCGTTGTTGGTACCTCCACATCCGTTGCCGCTGCCAAAGCCACTGGCAGGGGGGGAGGCGCCGCTGCTGTTGCTGTGGCGCGTCTTGGGCAGAAGCCTGGGCTGCGCCTCCATCATGTCGGGCGGCGAAAGGGCATCGCACTGCGCATTGTAGCTTCCGTTCCATAGCTTGGGCATCTCGGGATCACTCTCCAGTTGAGGCTCCGAACGCGGTTTGGCTGCTGAAATGGCAGAGGGTCGCCAACTGCGGCTGTTCGCAGTTCGCAGTGGGTGTTTGCTCAGTGAGGACTATTTCACAATAATCCCCTTCACAGTTATCACAGTTATCAGCTACAATCAGTTCACTAATTAGTTATTGATTGGCCTAAACGGTTAACGAATGCCCAGCGTGTCGGTCCGTCCGTTTAGATAACCCGTTCGTCATGTGATACCCGCCGCAGCCACCGCTGACCCTGTAACCCCCCCATGGCCATCGTAGAGACAACAGACAACAGACAACAGACAAAATAAACGCCCCCACACATCGCGGAGATAAACAAGAGCCGCAACTCCGAGCTGGACGAGTGGGTCCAACTGAGCACCAGACACTCGACGGCCAATGGAAATGGGATGACACTTGGCTTCTGGATATCCACTGCGAATTCCTCTCATTCACATTTTATGGCCATGGCTGCTAAGGTTATATGGGACATTGGGGGAAGGGACGAGGCGATGCGATGCGATGCGCGTATATAACCACTTCTGAAGGGTTAGGCGTGTTCCTTGCCCCAGTGTCGACGCTCGCCCACCACTACGGTTCAGTGACTGACTCTCGGGGGGCTTGAACCCGAAGCCACATTAGGCAACAATAACTAATTAGGTAACCATTTATTTTTGGCAGATACTGGCAACGCCTTGGCCATTTCGCGCCTTCATTTGCATAATGCTGGACATGCTCCTGGTCGATCCCAACTGATCCCAGCCGACCCTAAAAGATCCTGCGCGGCTCTAGTCATTAATCAAAGCTAACAGGCTGTTACCTTAGATCCTTTATTTTCATGTCCGTGCATCGAACTTTCGCCTCCGAAACCTCAACGTGAACTGTACTTAAAGCAAAGTCTGGAATCCCCAATAGTCCTTTGAATCCCCAAACATTACACTGCATTACTCCTTAATTAAATTTGAACGATCTGTATCAGCATCGCGATTCCTCTTCGTGGACTCCCATAGTCCTGACTCACCACGAATAACCCAATGCGCATTCATTTGCCTAATGAAAATTTGAGAATGTTCGGGAACAGCCGCGCAGTCACCTGTGTATCAGGTGTGCGCCTGCTTTGATTATTTAATCGGTTAATCGTCAGGCGGCGGGAGTCGCGAGTCAGGAGTCGGGGGTCGGGGGTCGGGGATCGGAAAATGGGAAATCGGTAGCCAGTTGTCAGAAGTCGCAGTAGTCGCAAATCAGGAGTTGGGAGTGGGTCCTTGAAGGGTTGACCACCCTTGAAGGATGATACAACGAAATTCGACGTGTCATGATTCGATTAGTGTGAGTGCCGATTGGACAAACAGATCCCAAGGAAAGCAAGCCAACAAAAATTGGCATATGCCTCAATGCTCAGAAAATTAAATATTTTCATTAAAGCAGTTCCAGGATTCACTTTCCAGGACAAACTTTAATGAAAACTGGGAAACTTTTTAAATCATTGGGAGAGAATTTTGAAACGCGTGTTAAATATAATAAAATAATTAAACTTATTTGATTAACTAAGAACAAATATTAAAAATATAAAAATTAAAATATTTAAATTCCATATCATTAGATATTTTAAAATGTAATATTTAAATTAAATATTAAATAATTTTTATTTTTTTTTTAAATAAATACCAAAATAATTACAATTTTTTATTGAAATAATAGTAAAATTTAAATAAATTATTTTAAAATATAATTGTGATATTTAAAATATATATTTAATTTATTTAAGTATTTGTTTTTCGTTACTTTTATATTATTTTTATATTCTAGCATATTTTAATTATTTATATAAATTATTATTTTATTAACATTTCGCTTACCTGGTTTATCGATGCCAATGGAATTCCTCGGGATTGATCCTTGTTTATTTATTTATTTTTTTATAAAATTGATGTGTTTTATGCGCGAATTATTTACATTTTCGCAGAACCTTCAGATTGAGTATTTTTAGTATTTTATTTATGATTGAAAACACGCATTAAAAAAAATATGGAGAGAAAATAAAAAAAGATCTGTTAATCTTTCACCGCTGATTGGCTCACAGTTTTTATATAAAGAAATAATTAAATTTTCAACTTTTTGCATAGATTTAAATTATTAATTAAATTTAAATTTAGATTAGAATTTTGAAATTTTGTTAAAAATTTTTCTCATGAATTTTTGGTATTTTTGTTTTTTTTTCAACTCTTTTAGACTTTGGATGTGTTCCATATGCTTTGCCGTCTCGATTCGTGGGACAAACAGGAGCCACAACAATAACAACAACAACAGAAGCAACAGCCGCAACAACAACAACGGGAAGAACAATAGCGTCTCGAGGTGATTGTCAGGTGAGTCTTGTTGCAAGTTGCGTTTGATGTTGCAACAAAAGGCAGTGCGAAGTTCTCTTCCGGAAAAGCTGTTGGTTGGGCGTTGCAAGTGTTGGGGGTGTTGCGGGTGTTGGGGGTGTTGGTCGTGCGTGTTGAGCACGTCAACGAACACTTAATTACAAATTTTAATTAACCCTTTGATGGCTGTATGTCCCGGCCTGCAGTGTATAGTGAGTTTCCTTTGTACCGACAGCTTCGCTTGCTGGACTCCAACTGAACGCTCCAGCCTTCAAATGGGGCCTGTAATGGCAGCTTGGTGTCTAGTGTAGAGTAGTTCCGCTTGCTTTGGGTTGGGGGCTCTGCCTCAGTCACTGCCTTTGCCACTGCCGCTGCCTCTGTCACTGCTTCTGTCACTGCCTCTGCCTCTGCCACTGCCGCTGCCTCTTGTGCTGGTTCGCGGTCGCAATTATGGGTCGGGAATTGGGGATTTGGTGGGGAAGGAGGTTTTCATTTGATAAGCGCGTCGTTGGCAACTCTTTCGTCAGTTTGTCACCAGGCTCGACATTGCTCAACTGGACTCGGCTTCCTAATGTGTGTATATATTACATATGAGTGTGTCTGTGCAAATAGCCATGCATATCTATTTAGATATACATTTCCACACACACACACACACACACACACACACACACACACACACACACACGCACACACACACGCACTCAAGTGTATGTCATATGCCGACAAATGAGAACCATTTGCTTTTATAATTAAACTGTCGGGACAAACATATGTACGCACATCACACACACACACACCCATGTGTGTATACATATGTGTGTGTGTGTGTGCAGAAAATAAACCTATAAACGTAATTGTTATATTATCTTTTTGAATGGCTGCGAGTGGCGTGGACGGAGGGAGGGGTAGGAGGGGAACCCGAAGGATTCTCCAAATGCGCCTGTTGAAAGCTTATCAATCACATCGCCTGGAAGGGAGCCTGAAAGGGAGCCCGAAATTAATTACCATTGACAGAACTGTGCATATCGCAACTCTAGATAACATGTCCTTTTTCATACTTTACGAGGAACTTGTTAAATTAAGTACTTCATTTATCTCGAAAAAATTGTCATATTTCAAAAGCCCTTCAAAAATGCAATTGCATTAGGGAACGAACTGGTTCCCGATGCACTTCAATTATTTTCGGATCCTGGACGAAAAGGATCCAATTTTTGTATTCGCAATCCCAATCATTCCATTCCATTGGCTGCCAGCCACGAATGAGATTGAGTTCAATGTATTTCGAGTCTCCAACTGCCGATGGAGAGTGACACACACGCTCGCATGTCCTTAGCTGTGGGCGGAGGGGTCCTGACGTGCCATGAATGACGCTCGGCTGCAGTCGCAAGTGCAAATGCGAATGGCAATTAGCGATTGACATTAATTAATAAGAAACCGTTATGTCCTTTAGATATTTATTTAATAGCACTTAGAAAGGACAACGATCGGAATGAGTTTACATTTGAATACAGGAGCAGCTAAGGACATTCCTACTGGACAATCGAGCAATTTAACGAATGGACAACTGAACGAGTGAAAAGTGTAGGTGAGAGGGAGACAGCAGAAGGTGGATAGGGAGAGGGAGAGGGAAAGGAGGGAGAGCTCTAAACTAGGGGAATTTTTAGGAGTAATCTTGGAAGGTTATAGAAATAAAGGACGATTCCCAGGGCAACCAACAGGACGAAGACAATGATGAGCACATATTTGCGAATGGCGGGCCAAAGGATGAACCGGAATGATTTCAGAGGCTGCGTCCAAGGATTAAAGGACGTCTTGGGGCGACTGGAGAAGAAAGAAGCATTCAAATATCGAAAATTAAAAAGAAAGTTAAAAGTGAAAGGTGAAAGTGAAAGTAAAGTGGACTTACGTGGGCTTTGCCAGTGCCAAAGGAGGCATCCGACCCAAGCCGGCGGGTGCAAGAGACGCTGCAGCCTCCGAGAGGACACTTATATGGAGTTCCATTTTGCCCTTGAATGAACACTTTAAAGTGAGGACTAGTTGATTGGGAATAAGGACATTTATGGACGTACGCATAGGGGACTCTTGCCGGACTCCTTCGCTTGCGTGGAAGAGTTTTTAAGCGGGAACCAGCCTTTGACAGATTTCCTGGTGAACAGGTTCCGGCGGGGGCGTGTGCTCGGAAAGGGCACACATCGGCGGGCGGAGGGGTAGGGCATGGGAAGATTGGACAGATTAAGCTCAAGGGCAGCCAGGTACTCGTCCCGCGTAATAACATCCTTGTCCCACACCTGGAAGTACATCACCGGCGGTCTCTTCACTTCGCTGCGATGGCCAAGCGCCCCCTTGCGTCGGATTACCATCTGGTTGGGTTTAATGAGCAACTCATTAATTACGCAGCGAAAGGGATTTGTATTGTCTTTCAGGGGGCAATTAGAAAAGGATCTGCTCCTAATAGGTACGTACCATGTCCTCGTTGGGCGAATACATTATATTGAATATCATTCGCCAATTAAAAGACGCCTCGCCCCCAAACGAACGATAATGAACGTCGGTCTTTTGGTTCTTCTGCCTGTCCTCGCACCACCTGGGGAACAGGATACAAGCGTTGTGGGTTAAGCGAGCTTCAGAGTCGGAGAAGCGGAGAGGTGGGAAGGTGAGAAGGTGAGTAGGTGGAGCAGAGGTAAAGAATATTCATAATTGCATATCGCTTACAGATTGACCTTTGCTCGCCGCCTCTCACTCCCACCCGTCGGCTGGCGCCCACAAGTGCCACTCCCCCTTACCCAATTACGTAAATATCGCTCATAAATTTGCCAAAAATATTCACATCGCCCAACTCAATGGCCGATAGGTTTTTGACCACAACTCTAACCTCGTAGGCCGTGGGCGGAATGGGCGTGATGTCAATGGGCGGCGGTATGTACATGAGGGTGTCAAATAAGTCGACCCACATGTGGACTTTACCCTGCAACAGGATGTTTAAAGGATTATTCCTAGTGATGCACTTTGCATATCCCACCTGAAGGATACCCGGGACGTCCTTGCGGTAGAGGGAACGAGTCTCCACATGCTCCGGTACCAAGCTGTAGCCAAAGGATGGCAACCTATCCAAATAGTGGAGCGCCGTCAGACTCAGACGCTCCCTTGGATCCTCGTCTGCTGAGAAACTCAAAGGCTTTAGAATCGGGAGATAAAACCCTTTTGGGGACGAACCTTTCGACAGGACCGCCTCATCCTCAACGCGCACGCCATCGACCTCGACTAGGTTGTTGAAGTAGAAAGGAGCCTGGACATCGTTTTTCTGGCATATTTGCAGAAGGATGTCCGAGGGCAACAGAACGTCGCGCCACAGGTTGTAGCCCGTCGCTGAGAATTCCCTTGGGATTCCCACACTGGCCCGATGCTTGGAACGCCATCTGTCTTCCAGATCGATGAACGTGCTTCCTATGATCTCGTCCTTGCTATTGTTCCGGTCATATACCGTAAGCTCCAGTATGGAGTGCTCCGGCAGCGATGTGGCCAGCTCGAAGGATCGACCGAAGATGGGATTGCTCTGGTTGGGAATGTAATTCGCTCGATCGGAAATCGTTTTCCCGGCCAGCGAGAGCTTCACATAGCAGTCCGACTCGGAGTACCAATCCCGAGGCCGCATTTGAATGCCCTGCACCACGTACACCCTGGCCATCAGGCTCACCTCTTCGGTAAGAGACTTGATGAAGCTCTGCTTACGGGGACTCACGGCGACTTTCAGGGCGGGCAGCTCCGTCCCGTCCCCAAGATCATTGGATGGATCGTCACATTGGCAGGGCGTCAGTTTGATTTGCAGCTTCAACGTCGCGTAGACATCCTCCTTGGGTGGTCGGTTGTTCTTCAGCGTTACTCTATGCACCAGGGGCAAGGACACAGCCCAATCCTGCAGGTAACTGAACTCCGGCTGCTTCTCCAGCTCATCGCTGTAAATGACCAATGTGTGCTTGCAGTGATGCGCCGAATCCTTGACGTCCGCGTTCAAAGAATTGTAGAATTTCGTCCACCACGTCAACTGCACATCGTCCTGCAGGTGAATCGAGGCAGCGCAGTGACTGTACCTAGAGGAGCCTCTGTTTATGTACATGCCCGTCCACTTGCAGAACGCGAGTCTGAGGCGGTGCCACCAAAGGAACGTCTGTATCCCTTCCCCTTCCCCTGCCCCTTCCCCCTCTGTTTCATCTTCGTCGAATTCTTCTATTGGCTTGTACATTTTGTTGTTTTTCTTCCTCTTCTTCTTGCGCCTGTGCCTGTGGCTTTTCCTGTTTCCCCTGCCTCGTCGATCCACAAACTCAGCCTGAGCTTTATTTTTGGATCTTTCAATCAGACACTTAACGATTTTCTTACTCCGCAGGAACGTCGAGGCGTTGGCCACGAATGCAGCTCCAATTACAGTTTGGCTCTGGAGGAAGTTGAACACAATGTCGGTGGCTATGATCGCCGGCCAGAGCTGCGGCTGATCGGGAAGACTCTGTGGATGGGAAGTTGCCTAGAGGAAGTCTCAGCTGATGCACTCAAGTCCACCTACCACGATGCCAGCGGCATATGGGATCAGGAAGCCAATGCTGCTCCTCACGTGGGCTGTTAGTAGATCGCTGGAGAGCAGAAGATCGGCAATCATCACGTTGATGCGCCGCTTGCCGCCCGTGGTTAGGCTTGTCTTCGTGTAGTTGCGCAGTCCAATGAAGACGACTTCCAAGCTGTTCGAGAGAGATGAAAACAGTCTAGAGAACTTGGAAGGAGGAGTCCAGCTCGACTTGACTTACACATAGCTATGCATTTTGGGATGTATGGACTCTGGGATGCCCGTCGTGAGGGTCGCTTGTTGCGTCGGCTCGAGTTCGCCCACTACTTCTTTTAGCTCTGCGGACATCAGCAGCTCGGCTTGGGTTATGCCCTCCCTGGCCATGGGCACCCAATGCAGTGGAGGCGGCGTGTCGAATGTCAGCTTCTGCAGATTCAGGACTGAACGCCTTTTCCAGAAGCTTATATGGTCGTTCCAAGCGGCTTCCACACGACTCTCGGCGCCCATCACCCTCAGCACAGCATGTCCAGTGCTGACGTCTCTGGAATCGGAGGAAGCATTCAAGAACTCCAAAGCCATCAGTGGCGGATTCCGCAGATACCAATCGATGCTGCCAGGCAGGCTGCAGTTGAAGGCGATCACCGTGTTCCAAATGGACGACTCCTTCGCGGACTTCGAGTATGTGTCCACAGCTTGTTGTGCGAAGAGCACTCGCACATGTCCCTGGCCCAGAGGACGCTTGATGTTCATTGGCCGCACTTTCGCCCCGTACAAGTAGACGTGGCAAACGAATGTGGTTTGTGGCACGTTGGGGTGCCAGGTAATGAGATCCAAGGGAAACCAACTCTTGGAAACACAGGACAGAAAACTCCGCCGGTCGCGCTCATGGATGATGGCCACACAGCCCAGGACTATCGCAGTGACACAGCCGCAGTTGGCGCAGCTGTGCAGACATTCGGGCTTCTTGAAGACGAAGCTCCTGACCGCCCAGCAGCTGTTCTTGGGTGGGTTGTTCTTGCAATCCTTTGGATTCAGGAAGTTCTTCGCCTTTAGGCGACACACACCGAACGGACTGTTCCCCACTGTCAAGGTGATTACCAGATCCGGCCACTCGTCCTGGATACGCGACCCGCTGCACAGCGAGTGAATATGATGGATCAGCAAGTAGAGATCCTTCATTGTGGCTTCCAGGGCTCTGTTCAGATAGTCCTGCTCGCTGCACTGCATCTTGTCCCGCAATGCACGCAGCCTCTTGGGCAGCTTGGCAAAGTATTCCAAGATGTAGTCATGCCTGTTGATGTCAAAGTTGGTCTGGTTGTTCCCCAAATCGATGTCAAATTGGTGCCTGTCCAGGCCATCCTCGATCTTTCTCATGAAATAGTTGAGGATTTGCCTGAGGCACTGCGCATGATCGGTGCACTTCTTGGGGGAGCTGATCTGGTACAGCTTGAAGTTGTCCAGCTCGGAGCGCTGTCAATGAAAATTAGAGGTGAGTGTGGCCCTGGACAAGGGAATGTAGAAGAAACTTGATTCATCTTCCTCTCCTTTTGCTTACCATCAGCCGAGAGAGTTCCATCATGTAGAAGTCGACTTCGAACTTCGCCCGATTGTCGGGGAGATGCAATTGAATCTCGCAGGATTGGAAAGGTGACAGCTGACGAAAGCATTTCTCGTGGCCCCTGGCATGGAGCTTGCCCTGCGGCGTCTCTAGCTGACCCTCGAGTGTGTTTGAGGTGAACTCGGCCAGTTGGGCGACGAACTCATAATTGGATGCAGCTGCTCGTATATTGTCGCCCATCAGAGGCAGGAATTCCAGCACGAAGCCCTCGTCTGTCCAATTTCGAGTCCTTCCATGATGGACAACACTGCGGACCTGCATTGCTCGCGGTGCTTGGCTTCCGTCAATGCTTTCGGACCGCAGTTGCACCAAAATTCGACCCACATAGGAGTTTCGGGAGTCGTAAAGATGCAGGTAAGTCGGCCCGAACTCTGGCCTCTCTGCAAATGCATCCTTTTACTAAGTACTTCATAGTCATTACTCGGGGATCTTACCCAGAAATGTGATATCCTCGAAGCATACCTCGTGTTCGGCAACACATTTCCACTGACCACTCGACTTCACTGCAAACACCTGAATTAGAAACCGTTCGGCAAGTGAGGGGAAGACCCAAGCAAAGCTAATCTCCTCGTTCCACGTCGGCTTGTCCGTGCCATGGGCTACGTGCGTCCTACCCTTAAACGAAAATGAAAAAGTCTTGTCAGAAGCAAAGCCAAGCCATGGGTTGGGGCAAATACTTTGAAGCCTGCGAAAGATACTTGCACCTTGTAATTAGTCTTCCTCACAAACACTCCCCTAAAGATACTCAGGTAGTAGCAAATGTTGCTCTCTGTTGTAGGGAGCTCATCCTGCAACAGATTGCTGTCGAGTCCAAGAAGTTGATTCTTTAATTAGTGTTCAATAGGACATTCCATAAATACCTTTGAATATCGCCAAGAATGGGGCTTGTCTGTCTGATCGAGGTGTCCGCATCAATATCTTTATATATAAGATACGGGACCAGGGGGCTGTGTTGGGATATGACTACCAAGTCGATTTGCAAGTATCCGTAAGATCGTCCTCTATCTGCATCCATTGGTCCGTCAAATGGCGCCTCCAGGCGACCCCATTTCTTGAAGTACTTGTGGTCGGGCTGACGCCAAACGCTGTGCAAGTCGACGGGCAGCTCACTCAGCAGCTTGTTCTTTTTGCAGAACAGATAGCTCTTCAGCTGGAAGAGTACAGTATAGCGTAGCAGCTCGGCAAGTGTACAGTGGAACTCAAATACAAAGTACTGCATGGGAGGAGAAGAAGTTGTGGGTTAAGCACTCGATGCAAAATTCATGTGGGAACCTCGTTATAGAAAGGATTCTCGGTATTGGCAACTGCTTTCGTTTTCTTGGTAAACTTTTTTAGAGCGACCTTCACATAGAGTTTACTATTATGAACGCCCGTGTTTGCTGCCATGTGCACGGTTGTGCATACAAGCAGGTCTTGCGGTGCACCTGCAAAACAATCGTCCATATTAACAGTAAATTGTCTCAGAAGTTCTCGTTAAATGAAATTTAGTTTTTTAAAATTAGTTTCCAACTGTTTGATTAAAGCTTCCTTTGTTACAAACGTAATATTTTCAAACGTTGCGTGCGACTTTTAGATTTTATTTTTAAATCTGAGAAATTCACCACTGGCGCTGCGCGCGAAAGCTGCACTTAAAAGCTTTTTGACCTAGAGCCACGAGCTTACCACGAAAGCTCTATAAACTGTGGCCATGGTTGTTTTTATTGTGTGTCAAGTGAAGTTGGCGCAGCTTTCAGCTGGCTCAACCTGCTAATTGTGTACAAACATGAGTATTGGTGCCTGCGGTTGGTTTAACGCTTCTGCAAGTTGGCAGTGGCTTAGGCTAATTGAAAGGGGGACTTAGTACCATATGATTATATAAATAGTGCTATTAAGATATGTAACCATATGCCATATAACTTGAATCGACAGTTGATAAACGTGTTTGAGCTTAACGATGGCAGGCACGAAAGCTCCCCTTGAACGTGCTTGTAGCTACGCATCTGGCAGCAGCTCGAAGAGCTTGTGCTTTTGAGCTCCAGTGCTCCAGCTCTCCAGCTTTGGCGTTGCGACCATCAGTTTCAGTTCGCGTGCACGGGCCTAACAGTCGACACAGTTTGTGAGGTTCTTCGTTTGAGTTGAGATCTGAGTCGGAGCATTGAAAGCAAGCGTCGCAGTTTGCAGCCGTTGTCGTCGTTGTCGTTGTTGTCGTGGTCGGAATCGCTGTTGTTGTTGGCATCGTTGTCGCAGTTGTCGGTGCTCGGTGTGTGCCTGGAATCGCTCAAGCGGGAGTTTGCTTCTCTTGCTTCTCAGCCTCCAGCATTCGTTTCGCTCCCTAGCTCTCGGTGCGTCTCTCCTGGGTGCCTATATTTTTGTATGTGTACATATATATCTATATAAATATATGTATATATCTACATATTTGAATTTATATAAATATATATTCATATATATGCACACACTTGTGTGTGGATGTGTTTTTTCTGATTTTGTGTATTATTTTTTTTTTTTTTTTTTGCGCGCGCCCAATCAAAACAGTTCTATGCACTGCACAGTTTATCTGACAGAGAGCTCAGAAGAAACCTGCAATTAACCCAACAACCAATTACAAACTGATATTTACACATACACGAACATTTAATTGATTATTAAACACGAGCAGAATTTTAATTTACATACTCAAAAGAATGAAACAATTTGAAGAGAAATAAAATCAACAGTCCTGGCATCCTTTCAGCTGTCTACACAATGCATGCAATTTCGTCAAAGAACCCCAAATATAATCGAAAAATACAAAGCTAAAAACCTAAAATAAAACAACAAAATATTTCGCCAAATAAAAAACCATCTAAAATTTCCCAAATCATTGCAGCTAAAACATCGACAAGGCTTTGAAGAACTCCCGTTAAAATATTAAATAAGCTCGCACACAGCGCGTGCCAAAAGTTTACAGGTAAGCTTGACTTTTAGTTTTTTATATTTTGTTATTTTGTTTTTTTTTGTACGTGTGTTGTTTATATGCTTATGTGTGTGTGTGGGTGTGTGTGTGTGTGCGTGTATTTGCGCACATACATAAATCAAAAGAGTAGAACAAGAAGAGCCAGAGAGCTTGCTCCTGCTTCTGTTCGTTGCTACTGTTCTCAACGGTCACATACATTATCAAACAACCAACCACCCATACCACCCACGCCACCCAATCACCCACTTTTTGCTTCGGTTCGCATCGCATCGCATCGCCCACGCCCTTAAGTCTTACCGCCCAGTTGCCACCCTCATACTCATCCCAGCCCAGTGGCCCAGTGGTGAATACGCACACGCTTTTGCGTCGTTTCCTACTCCTCTGATTGCTGATGCTGATGCTGATGCTGATGCTGCCTATCACTTTTCCCTCGCTTGTTCTAGTCATGTTCTTGTTCGTGAATTCGTGTTCACCTTCTTTCCCCACCTCGCCCACAAGCTTCTAATTTAGCATCACTGCGCGTTCTCTTCCTTATTTACTTTACCCACCTTTTTTACCGTTGCGCTTACAGATTCCCTGGCATCTTGTGCCACTTTTCATTTGTCATTTGCGCATCATTTCTTTATGGTTATCACATGTCTCTGTTTTTTTGGGACTCTCCTTTTGGCCCCCCATTCGGTCGTGTTCGCTTGCAGTGAAAGGCTTGCAAGTGCCTGCACTTCCAAATTGCAGTTGTTGTTGCTGTTGTTGTTGTTGCTGTTGGTTTGCTGCCTTTTCGCCTTGCAGTTTCTTATCGCTCTTTTGATTCTGTTTCTGTTTCCATTTCCTTTTTCTTTTCCTTTACCTTTTTCTTTGTTGTTGTGCGGCTTTGCCATTCGCTTTTTGATCTTGAAATCGCCCGCTCTCCCCGCTGCTCCCCCCAAACTGCAGCTCAACGGACCAGCAGCTTACTATTAGCTGCCGAACGAGTTTGTCATAAGAAGTACCTCGAAACAGGAACCATTGCTCGCAGAGTAATCAAAACTGTTTATTGAATAGAGTGAAAAGAGGGAGCAGGATGCAAGGAGTGAGCTAGAGGAAGAGAGAGAGAAAGAGAGAGAGAGAGAGGGAGTGAATGAGAGTAAGAGCGGAGCGAAAGAGTGAACAAGCAATGAGAGCGTGGGGAAGTGCGAGTGAGAAAAGCTGCAATGAAATAAGAATCAACAAATTCTCAGGCACTTCACGTTGAGGTTTTATTGCAAAAGTTGCACACTCACTTTTTGCTCCATTTGTAAATAAGATTTGAGTTGATTGATAAAAATTCAATTATATGCCATTAAAGGCAATCAAAACTTCCTTTAAACTTGATTGGGGAAACCGAGACAAATCACATAAAGACGTAGACAGCCTCGCAGCAAATTCGTACCTCCATTCAGGAAGATCTGCAATGGACCCCCGAATGATGTTTATTTTTAAATAACAATTGTTTTTTTTTGCTTTTTTCCACTGTGCACAATTAGCGGGGATGGGAAATAAGCGTATTGAAAGCCAGTGCAGTGCTTCGTTTTGTGCCGTGACAAGCAGATTTTCAACTTCCACCTGGAAGTATTTTGCGAAGAGAAAAAACAACTTTTTGCGAGCAATTCAATTGCCCAAATGCTAAGCTGCGAACTGCGAACAGCGAACTGCGAACTGCAAACAGCAAATAGCAAACTGCAAACTCAATAAGCAATAGACAAGCGGCACAGTTTTGGGCAATAATTCTGTTACCAAATATCCGCAACGGCAAACATAAAGAAGTAAAAATGTTGCAAGGAGCTAAAGCTGAAAAGAACACATCAAGCATGAAGCACAAACCGTTTCAAAATGTGCAACATAATTCAATTAGTTCAAGAAACAGAAACAAATAAAAAAAAACAGCCAGAAACTCGAACAGAAACCATATCGAATAGAAAGGAAGTCGCTAGCGGCCGCTAGAGGGCGCTGCCAGGGAGCTGGTAGCTGGTAGCTGGCAGCTGGCGGCGCTGGGAGCTGGCGGTATGCTGATGCGCCGATGCGCTTGCAACCGTGAAATTGAATGACAGAAACTGCTGAAAACACGTTTGAGCCATAGGCAGGGCAGAGTCGCCAAAAACGCAAATTGGCCAAACCTTGTGAAGGCAGCCAACTTGGCGACTGTCTTGCCTGTCGACTTGGCACTTGACCCACTTAAGAGATGTATGTGTATGTGTGTATATGTGTATGCTTATGCGTAAAGGTAATTTGATAAACTTCTTTGTTGTTGCTGGACTGCAGCTCTTTTGGGTGGGGGGGTGGCCAAATTAACGGGCCACTTGACTTCGAACTGAATGGCCCGTTCGGAGTGTGACCGGACCAACACAATAGATATAAAACATAAATAATGCCACTCAAGGTGAGCGAGTCAATCATGATGTGTGTGCTAGTGTGTGTGTGAGTGTGTGTGTGTGTGCACCTGTATCTGTATCTATAATATGTATCTGAAAAATGTATCTGCAGTTGGAATCTCTCAGGTTACGGCCACTTGTCTGTCTGTTGCGCATGCAGCGCGCATTGCATATTTTATGGTAATTTGAACTTGGCCAACACTTTCTGGTTAAGCCTGACTTGCTCTGTCCCTTCACACCCACACCCACACCCACAGCCACACACACACTCCCATGCCTGCAATTTCACACTGAACTCATCTACAATTTCACATATTTTGTACTCGAATTACGGCTGCTGATTGACTCCCAGATCCAAGTTCACTGCACCGTCGACCGTCCACTGTCCACCGTCCACTGGCCACTGTCCGAGGAAGACCCACACACCATGGATTGAGTCTGTGCTGTCTGCGTTTCCTTGCCAGTGTTTACCTCCATCTCTCTGTGCGTTTCTGTTTCTGCTTCTGTTTGCTTTCGCGTTCTCACAGTTACCTAACTTCCCTTTCTTAATTGCGCGCAAATCATTGGCAGCATTTCATTAGAAAAGCAGCCAACATACCAATCCATTAGATCGCCTTACCCCCCACCCCCCTACCCGCCTTTCTCCTCCATCTGCACCCATTTACCCACCCTTTCCAGTCGCTGGCACCCGTAGCAGTCTCAGTGCTCGGCCCCTTGAAGCGGAAATCGTAGCTCTCTGCCGGACCGAGGTTCGAGGTTCGAGGCTCTCCACCGCCGTTGCTGCGATGCAATTGTCCAGCTGATGGGCCACCGCCTTGGGGCTCAGCTGTCCGCATGACTCCAGTCTAATCGCTCCATGTCCCAGCTCTCTGTCGGGCTAATGTGTCGCTTGTGGTCGGTCTGGGAGCTGCCGAGGGCCCCGTTTGGTTCGATGCGATGCGATTAGATTTAGTTTGTCACTGGGTCTCAGTGCTTCCATCGCCGAGTCTCTCGGTCGCCGAGTCTTTCGGTCTTTCGGTCTTTCGGTCGGAGCAGCGGCAAATCCCTTGCAGGGAACCAGTTTTAAATCGTATCATTTGATGGGGAATTGCAGGCAAATTAAGTTAATTAAGAATCGTAGGTCTGTCACAAGATACACTGCACAAAGGAAGGGATGGGGTGTGGGAATGGGAATGGTGGATGGTGGATGGTGGATGGGGTGAATGGAAAGTTCATCTGGGGGAGAGAAACTTTGGTTGGGAAATGGCTGCGCTTTTGCTTAGCTTAAAATATATCAAAGTCTTAACCATAAGTCCGCTTGGTCTTGCTCCACATTTCGCGGTGGCCCATAATTCCGAGGGCCCAGCAGGTAGCAGGTGCATCGGGTGATCTTTTCATCGTTTAGTGCCCTCCATTTCCATCGCGTTGGCACGCTTGATTAATGATTCCAGCTTTGGCTCTTAGGAAAGTGGAGTGGGTTGGGGTGGTGTGGGGAGGGGAGGGGAGGGGCATTCAGGAAGCCGAGGAGCGAATAGCTCAAATTTATTTACTTTCGCAAGAAATGGGAAAAAAATAAAATGACTCCGAAATATTCGGAGTTTTTACCCGTTGCGTTCATTGCGCAACCGTCCGACATCGGCAACAATAACAAATCAACGCACAGAAACAATAACAAATAAACAAAAATAAAACAAAAATGCGTAACTCTGATTTTAAACTCTTGTTATGTCGCGTCGCTACCCCCTCTCCCGCCCCAACCACTCCCGAACTCCTTCAACTTGAGGTCTTAATTGAGCGCTTAAAGCTTTGGGCGAAAGTAAGGAGTGAAAGAGACGGAGATAGCAATTAGTCGGGGATTCCAGCAGCCATAACAGTTGCCCGTTGCCCGTTGCCCATTGCCCATTGCCCATTACCCACTACCCACTACCCGTCACCCGTTAGCCCCGCCCCCCTAAACACACCGCCCACCAAAATCGGAAGCGTCGATAAAATGAAATGAAAATAAATTCATTCCTCGCGTCTCGAGTCTCGAGTCTCGGCCGATAAGCACCTCGTTTGTGATTTGTAATTGAAATAAATTTGAAGAGCAGCTTCGGGAGTACCCCTATTAATATGTCCATTTCTTATTTATTTTCTTTTCGTTTTCATGTTGGTCTTTCTTTCTTTTTTTTTTCTTTCTCTTTCCAAAACGAAAACAAAAAGTGAAAGTCCAAATATGCACGGCAATGCGGCTGCAACAATGCATATTAATATTTTGTTGTTGTTGTTGTTGTTGCTGCTGCTGCTGTTAGCTGTTCATATGCTAAAACAGACGTGCGGAGCAGTGGACAGAGCGACGGACAGGGACAAGCCCACGGCTTGTTAGCATTTTCCATTGACTCAAACGAAAAGCGCGCATTTAAGGCGATCGAGGAAAACGCTTAACACCCAATGGCCCAAAGGCCCAGAGTTGGCCAAATTGTTAAACATTTAAGAGCCTAATTGTTGTGACTGTGTGTGTGTGTGTGTGTGTGTGTGTGTGTGTGTGTGTGTGTGTTTGTCATTACTTGTGACCACAAGAAGCGAGGGGAGGACAAGTTTTCTCAATGCTTTCAGTGGGTTTTTTTACCTCTTTGCCAGCTGCATATTTGCACGCTGATGCAATGGACGACAGTGTCGGCAAAAAGTTGTCTCACAGGTGCAGCAGCAGCCGCGTTCAGTTGCCAGGTCTGTGATATAACCGAGAGTCGAGAGTCGAGAGCTGAGAGCTGGGAGCTGAGAGTTGGGAGTCGCGTTGACTCTGGACTCCCAGCGACTAACTGAGCCCTGATCTGCATAGAATATGAGTGAATACACACACACACACACATGCACATGTTCTTCTCTGGGTGTGTGTGTGTAGAACATTTGGTGGCAGTGTCTGCATGCATTATCCACAATAGATCCAAGGTTCTCATTCCCAGCGACTCCCAGCAGGAAACGCCAACTCTGGCTTATTAGATAAGTTGCCACAGCTGCCACATTTGCCGCAGTTGCCGCAGTTGCCACAGCTGGCAACTGGGGGCTTTCTTCTTATAGGCATTTAGACTCCCACATAAATTTGCACAGACTTTAATTTACACTCACCTTGTGTGTGTGTGTGTGTGTGCGAGTGTGTGCCAACGCGTAGTGATATTTCATACTCTTGCATTTGCAAATGCAACAGCTGCAACTGCAACAACTGCAACCACTGCAACTGCTGCAACTTCATTCATGCACCTTTACTGCAGCCCCGCCCCCGAGCGGTGTGTGGGGCTCTGATTTGGTGCGTCGCATAGATACATTCGGGTGAGCGCATAACTTGAAGTCACTTGTGTATCCAATTCCATTTCCATTTCCATTTCGTAGTTTTTCCAATCGCATTTCCCAAGCACCTGGGGAAGGGGTAAGGAGGGGAGGGGGGGAGATTGATCGGGTCGGCGGTGGGAGGCAATTGGGAAATTGTGGCAAATTGTGGTCCAGTTGGCCAAACTAATGGGCAGCGAAATTGAATTCTTGGGCAACTATGGACGCCAGTTGCCGCTCGCATGCAGCTTGCAACACGGCACCGGCACAGGGACACATCGTGTGGCACAAAGGAAGAAGCCAAAGGTTGCAATCGAATGCTGAATGTGAAAGTTGCTCAGTTTGCGGAGTTGCAAGAGTTGAGCGCATTGAACCCGCCCCCTGGGCAACCGAAACCACAAAAGCCACAAGACCAACAGCAACAAACAACAACAGCTGCAACAACAAGAGAGAAGGAGAGAGAGAGAGAGAGAGAGAGAGAGAGAGAGAGAGAGAGAGAGACAGAGACGAAAAGAAACATAAAACAATAAGTCCCAAAAATCCGAACGGGCAAAACCTCAACTCAAAAGTTGAAAAGTTGAAAAGTTTAAAAGAAAGTTAAGTAATAGGCGAAAATTATGAATGCAGCAGCCCGACGACTGTACCTTCTCTATGTGTCTGTGTATCTGTTAGATGCAGACCCACCCCCACCCGACCCCCCCCTGCCAGACGACTTATTGAATTTAGCTGCAGACACACGCGTTGCAGGCGAGAAATCAAATTAAATGAAATGTGTAACTGCGGCCGCACAGAAATTAATGTGTGAACATTTTCCGTGCCACAGATTCATGCCACACACACACACACACACACACACACTCACACACTCACACACATGGCTAAATATGTAAATAGTCTCCAAGTATTGCTCATCGTGTGGGCACCTTTGGCGACATCGCCCTGCGCCTTTCCAATTGGAACGCCATTTGGGGGCTCAGCTGACTGCGTGGGTGTGGGCGGCAGAAGGAACATGGGACAAGGGGCGGGGGCGGTGGCGAGGGCAGGGTCAGGCAGCAACTTTAATGGAAATTTATTTGCAACATTTTTTATGAACTGAAGTGTCAGCGGGCGTCACTTTGGCTCCATTGCTTCACCGCTTTGGATGCTCTCTTCCCGCCGGCGGCTCACGCGGCGTATGCGTAATTTTAGTTCATGTTGCACAGACAATTGTCTGAGCGCCTTAATTGGCAGCTTGACGGTGGGAAAGAGGGGCGATGATTGGTGGGGGGGGGGGGGGGGGGGGGGGAATATCTGTACTATGGGGGACACTGCAGCTTTTTGCCTGAAATAAGCCGCTCGTTCATTGAATTGTTTTATTTTCATTTCTTTAATTTAAAATAATAAAAAATTAAACAAATTTTCGCCGATCTCGAATGTTCTTGAGGCAAACCTTGGGCCTCCATGAGCAGCTGCGCGCTCGGCATCAGCAATAAATGCTATGACTTTGACCCGTCAACCTTCAGGCTGAGAGGCCACAAGTTGCGCAGATCCTTCGAAGGATTAAAATGTTCAGACCTCTAAGGAAATTTCCTCTTGTCTCCAATAAATTTCCAATGTCTTTTTCCAACTGCTTCTCCGACTTAAGGAAATTAAAATGGTTGCTACTGAGATGCCTTAGGAGTAGGCACTAAGTTGCCTGGACATTTGAAAACTGTTATTTATCCTTCTTAAATTATTATTCCTCTTGTGCCTCTGCACTTCAGATCCCAATGGAAGATGAGGCGCTTTATTGGACTTCGGGCTGCAGGCAAAAGTGGCACTAATTCAAGCCTCAAATTTAAATAGAGTGCATCTATGTGGCTCACGTACGTGTGTGTGTGTGTGTGTGTGCGAGTGTGTGTGTGTGTGTGTACTTTACTAATGCATCATTATGGTGGACAGTGCAAGATGGGGGCACATTTTATTGGTGAAAAGTGAAAATGAGGCAGAGCCACAGTAACAACAACAACAACAATTGAGCCGAAGAATCTGGTCGTGGGGTGGGGTAGGCGGAGGGGGGGGGGACTTGACATAAGCATTGGGCTCATAATAAGTAAAATAAATGCAAGTATGTCAAGCGTGTTTCTGGCTTATGACAGTCAGCGATACTCGCTTAACAGCAACAACAATGACAGCAATAACCACAGCAATCACAACAACAACAGCAACAACAACAACAACAACAACAACAACAACAACAGTGAGAATGACAGCAACAATTGCAACAAGAGCCACAGACATGAAGAGACAAGTGACAAAACTAGAGCAATGAGCGACACAAGAAACCGAGGCCCAAAATTGGTCAAGTTCTGTGGGTTTCACTTTTCGGAACCCCCCCCCCCCCCAAAAAAAAAAAAAAAAGACGAATTACACATAAGTAAACAGTAATAAAAATTGGGAGCAAGAGACTCGAAGAGCCAGAAGTTGCAACGCCTCTACAGGTAGACGTCCGGCTAAGTACCTCCATGTTCAGGCACAGCCCAGCTGGACATGCCAAGAGACGCACCCACACAGCGTTGGCTCCCCATTGGAGCCCCTTTGGGGCTTTTCAATAGAGTTTTAAATATTTTTTATATTTAATTTTTTTATTGTTTTGGATCGGATAGAAATTTGAGTTCGCTGTCTGTCAATAGTTGGCCAGTAATTGGGTCACGTTCTTGACGGCTTTGACTGCGGCTTTGTTCTTGGCCAATTTTTGGGCCCAAGCGAATTTTTTGATGATCGCGCAGCTCGAAGTACATTTCCCTGAGTGAAGACAAAGAAGTGCGAGTATCCGATTGCCCATCAATCAGATGATATTCAATAGATCAACGAATAACTATCGAATCGACTGAGTGAGTGAGTGAGTGAGTGAGGGAGTGAGTGAGTGAGAGAGTGAATAAGCGTGATTTTGGGTCGAAGCTCGCGGTACACGCATTAAATTTACGAAACCCGCAGTCAAACGAGCATAATTATCGATTTATATTTATCGATATTTCCATCAACACTTAGCACACTTTTCTGCCAGAGTTACAAGCTTACAAAAGTGTGGCAGACCCATTGGGAAATCGGCTGCCATATAACCTGTTCCTCCGATCGATATTTACATATATAGTCAGTCGATACGCAATGCCTGGCAATTAAAATCGAACATTCGCTTTTAGTGACTCGCAAATAAATCAGGAATGCCCCAACTTCAAAATGAATTCATTTCACAGAAATCATAAAATACTCACACACACACACACACACTCGCACACACACACTCGCATACACGCAAAGCTCTGAAATCTCGCATTGCCTTGCTAAATGGCTCGACATGTGTCTCGGCCTGTCCACAAAACTTGGCCAACCGCCTGACTGGCTACAGTCTCGGACTGGCGACGTGAAACTCCGTCTTCGATCGTCCCCAGTCGACGCAGTCGTTCCCCCCTGCCCTGTCCCTGTCCTCCCCCTCCGTCCACTCACCACTCTGGTCTTCTCATAACACAGTCGGGGCGTTGTCGTCTCTGGTTTGGGCCCATGGCATGGTCCAGAGCACAGAGCCGGGCTCTCGGCGAGTGTTGTCAGTGTCAGGTGTTAAATTGGACCGCCTTCAAATGCCGTTGATTTTCGTGACAAACGTGCGCCAAGCTGTGCACAGGGAAGCGAAGGTGGTGTACGTGGAGCGGGTGCGATGCGGTGCGGTGCGATGTGGTGCGGTGCGGTGTGGCGTTGACGTGGGCGACCATTGACCCAAAAATGACAAACAGCATAGGCGCCTTCAGGTGCACAAGGGGCTGCGGGGAGCAGCCAGCAACAGATACAGTCAACAGTCAACAGCCAAGAGCCAAGAGCCAACAACGGGCAACAGGCAACAGGCAACGGGCAACTGGCAACGACAGCGGACAGATGCAGCCTCGTGCCGGAGGCGCCTCCAATTATGTCAATTAGTTAACGCAGCTCCGAGTGTTGTATAAGCGACGACAAGAGCAACAACAACCACTCAGCGGGTTGAATGACATGAGGAGCGAAATAAACTATTATTAACTATGTATTATTCAATTATTATGGGCATTAGACACGCTTCTTTGTCTTAGTTGACGGCCTGCCAATTGAGTGTGTGGCGGAGCGTCCTTTGGCGGGGAGGGGAATGCGGCTGGAGCTGGGACTGGGACTGGCTGTGGGCAATTTCTTATATGCAAATCATTCCAAGACTCAGCAAACTGCGTACCAGTTTGGCTGCCATTTGCATTAATTAAGCAACAAATGATATAAATGTAAATAAATTAATTGTGCAGCGAAATACGAAATACGAAATACGAGATACAAAATACGATATTCAAAATTGGACCGGAATTTCTTGGAGTACCAGTTGGATGGGTTGCGATTGGGGTATCTTCCACTTAAAGTCCGAACTTTGGCATTCATCTCGAAGTATTTCTGGCTCTCGGGGCACACGTCCAGAGCTCGTGGAGTGGGGAGAGGGAAAGAGGGGGATCTGCTGATGGCCAAAGATTCCATTCCGCGCGTCGGTTGTCAACTTTATGAAACTTGAATAAATTTGTTTGCGCAAATTTTGATTGGGCGATAATTAATTTTCCTATAGACAATACCAGCGATGGGTCATGGATGAATGGGAGCTCCCGGAGCGAATCAATGGATCAAATCTTTATTGCCGCCGTCTAGTCTTTAAAGCCATTTAAATGATAATTAAAATATTTGTAATCTTCGCAAATCGAATCTTTGAAATCGAGGGTAAAACACGTTCCACTCAGACTCTGAAAAGTGATCGCAACTTTTGTTGTTGTTGTTGTTGTTGTTGGTGCTGCTTTGGATTGAGGTACGTCAAGGTCTTTCTGTAATGTCAGCAACTGTTTGCATATTCCAAGTAACTGCCTTCAGTTGCTTCAGGGAATCCCCCATAGATTCTTTGCATTCTTTGATTTGATCGTAACTGGAATTCCAGGTTTCCCACAAAGAACCTCAATGAAAGTCTGTCGAAGTCTCTAACCGTGACATCTCATGGATCATATGAGATTCTTATTTTCCGAACGTCGACTCTCATTTCAGATTTTTCCCTATCGTCCGAGTGTGTGTGTGTGTGTGTGTGTGCGTGTGTGCACACACTTTACACTTTACACTCGCAAGTTATACGATATCATGGCAGTAGCTGGAAGACCGGTGGTTACTTCTTTGTAACTCATCATTTCAAGTAAAAGAGCCAAGTCTTTGGACTCTTTGGGCAAATAGACAATTCTTTTCTTTCCATTTTCCATTTTCCATTTTCCTGATATCGTAATTACAAAGTAGCGGCTGTTCCCACAGAGCCCCTGGGGAAGATGGCATCGCTTTTTATGGGCCAATCGCCTTGGTCTCATATGCAAATCGCTGACCCGGGGGCCGCCCATGTGGCGGAGGGGACTCTTCTGGGGCAGCTCCTTTGTGGGCATGGGAATTGGCGTGGAGGGAACCCTGGTGACCCAATTAAGACTCATTACCCCGTAAATCATTTAATTGGCGAGTAAAAGAAACCATTCGGAGAGGTTTTAGCTACTTGCAGACGGAGAGACACACAGCCACATGAGACATGAGACATGAGACATGAGACTCATCGCCGTCGTCATCGTCATCTGCGTCGTGGAACTGAATTTCTCACGCTTCGGATGTGTGGATGCTGTCGATGCTGCCGATGGGTACGCCCGAGGGGGCTGGGGAGCAGGTCGAAGGCAAAGCGAAGTTGCAGATGAAATGGAAATAGAAGTAGAAATAGAAGTAGAAGTAGAAGCAGTGATAGCAGTGGAAGTGGAAGTGGGAGAGGAAGGAAAAGTAGAAGAAGTCAGAGCACTTTTGGTTTCGAGCATGAATCTTGACCATTATTGCTTTTTACCAGTTTCCATCGGGCAACTCTTGGCTGGCCAAGTGACACTAACCGAATTGAAGTCTTCTTCGAAAATAGAAAGCATTGCCAATAAATGGCCGAACAATTTCTAAATTCTTGGCCGGCGAGCCGAACGTGACAAAGTCCCTCGGCCGGGAGCCGGTCTGTCTCTGTCGGTCCAAGGGGGGTCAGTTGGAAGGTGGACGGGGGAGCGGGAAGGGGGAGGGATTAATGAGAGAGAGATGCAGGCGGAGACGAGGGTCTAGAGTAGAACGAAACCAGCTAAAAGAAATCATTTATGGCAATTGTGTTGGCAGTGGAAAACTCGAACACAATTTTATGGCCAACAGTAGCAGCAACAACAACAACAACAACAATAGGGGAAGAACAACAACAGAAAAATTGTAAAGTTTTTAAAAGTTAGAGACAAAAGTTTGAAGAAGTTTCGAAAACCTTTTTGCCTCTGCTTTGGCTTTCAAAGTTTTCGGCTTTAATTAATTACTTGTAACTAGTTACTAGCTACCAGCTAGCAGCTACTAGCTACTAGCTACTAGTTACTGGCAACTACTTTACTTACGACTTTCTTTAACCCATTTAACGGCTGCAACATCAAAAAGAAATAACAGACAAAATAACAACCAGTCTCAGTCTTCTGTCTTCAGTCTTCTGTCTTCAGTCTTCTGTCTTCAGAGTTCGGTCTTCAATCTTCAATCTTCAATCTTGAAGTTCCAGTCTCAGGTCTCGATCTTTCCTCCTGTCGCATCATTGTAATAGAAATCTTAATCATCTTTGAATCTACTCTGAAAATGTGCATTGTCTTCCAAAGACAGCGAATAATAAAATTAATTAACTTTCTAAGATTCAAATATTTAACACAAACCGAAAAAAAAATAGAAAAAAAAATAGATAAAAAATAAACAAGTCTACAAACAATTTAATTGCATAAATAAAAAAGGAAATGCGCAGTTTTCCAACCCCCGCCCCGCCCCGCATATCTGTAGCCAGATATGAACACACACACACACATATCTATATATATATTTTAGAGGTATCGGAGGTGTTTTCAGATATTTAGAGGTATATTTAGACACACACATTTAGCTCTGACCTAAAACTGTACTAAATTCTACTTAATTCGACTTCGGAGGCGCCAATTAAAACTGTTTGCCATCTGATATTTGAGTTTCCAAGCAGATTATTCACATGCTGCATATGTTATGCATCCACACACACACACACACACACACACGTTTATTGTGTATGTGTGCATGTGCACATGCCACTCCACATCGAGTTGCTGTTTGAGTTTGGGTTCATCGTAATGATTATGATATGAGGCTGAGCCTGGGAAATGCTCGCCGCATGTGAAACTCGGGAGTCGCTTGGGGGAAATGTGCTAATATTTTCCATGCGCCACTTGAAAGTTAATTACAAGATTTTACCATATGTATAGAGAGCTGACTGTGTGTGTGTGTGTGTATGTGTGTGTGTGTGACTGGGTGGGTGGGTGGGTGTATGGCTGAAGCAATGATAAGCCTTTCCCTTTATGTGGCATATGTCAGCAGTTTAGTGGGCGGCGGCAGCCCTTTGAGGACTCGCGGCTCGAGGCACCGCAATTAAAGTTTTGAGTAAGCGAGGAGAGTAATATTTACCCATATCTGATAATGATATATAATATCATATTTATATGTAATATACCATATGATAATCTTCCATATATGAGCCCCTAATTGAGCCGCCAACTACTGCAATTCGGGCATCCATTTGGAATCGAGTGGAAGTTCATGGGAGGCCACACGACCTTTTCCAAGGCTGAGACCTCGACTTTTGACGAGATGAGAATCTCCTGGGATGAGGGTCTCCCCCAAGATTAGGTCTATTCTGTAAATCAGCAGATCGTAAAGACCTCACTTAGAATCCGATGAAGTTCTCAGTGCATTTTGTAACCTGTAATCTAGAATCTGAAATCTTGAATCTTGAATCTTGAATCCAAGATGTGAAGACAATTCATAAATTATTCACGAATCCCAAAATAGAGACTAGCTGGAAGCCGGGCGGAGATGATGTATCCATGATTATCACCCGGCCTCCCAGCCCCAAACAATGGAAAAGCAATTAAAATTTCGCTTCAAATTATATTTTTGCTTTCATTTTCCATAGGCGGAAAACTGTTTTAGGCATCTGCGGGTTTGGGGCGTGTGGGTGTGTGGGTGTGTGTGGATATGGGTGTGGTTGTGTGTATATGTATATGAGTGTGTTGTGGTTGTTGCTGCTGCTGCTGCTGCTGCTGCTGCTGTGGCTGTGAATGTGGGTGTGGGCGTGGCTGCGGCTGTGGCTGTGGGCTTCTCGGGGAAAACAAAGCTTTTAGTCATGGGACTTTGTATGGAAGTATAAACCTTTAAGAATTTTGCATTAAAGTACCTGCTCTCGGCTTTGAATAGGATTACAGATTCAAGTGTGTAAGTGTGTGTGAGTGCTATGTGTGTTATGTGTGCTATGTGTGCTACGGGTGTGTGTGGGCAAAGCATTTTGGCCAAATGCCAAATTGGAGAAGAAGAGCAGAGCAGGCAGCAAAGGCGCTGGCTTGGCTTTTAAGCAGCTAAATTTGGCCAGGAAAATGTTTCTCAGTTGCGAGTTGCCAACAACAGCAACAACAACAACAACAACAACAACAACTTTGACTACATTAACAACAACAAACACACGGCAACAGCAGCCCGAGAGCCGCCGACTGTTCTACTTTTTCGACATCAATAGCTCGTGACATTGTTTGTGTGCGTCTGTGTATTGCACAGATATTTACCAACACACACACACACACGCATACAGGCACACGAGCGCACACTTAGAGAGAGAGGAAGGAGGGGAGAAGTATTTACACACTTACACGAAGTTTACACTGTGAACATGAAACGAGTAACGACTTTATACAATCAAGTGAATCACGAACTTCGAGTAAACACCGAAAATCACTCAGAATTGGGGCTCCATTTTCGGAGTATGTCGAATCTGGGTTCCACCTGAAGATCTCAAAGCTGCAGCCAACTTAACGCCACTCGCCTGATTCTTGATAAGAGCCCAAGATCCAGCCACATCGCGACTTGCACACCGTTTATCACGAATCTCAGGGCATAAACCTGGAGGCACATGTGCTGGCAACTGGTAAAGAACCAAAACACGTTTGTAGCTGGAGAACATGGCTTGGTTGGGGGCAAGGCAACTGACGGATACCCTACCCTACCCTACCCCGGCGGACCGAATTCCCTTGTAGCTGAAGCAGTCCCTCCCAGTGGAAAGGAAACTTAGGTGTGTGTGTGTGTGTGTGAGTCTTGTAAGATTCTGTATAATATCCTCCCAGGCCAAGCTTCATTGCAAGTCGCATAGGCAGAAGGGAAGGGTACAAGGAACAGGCTGTTGCTGGAGGCACTGAAAAGAAAAGTGCCCGGAGAGCAAAGGCGTGTTTGAATTCGAAACTTATAAAAGCGGATTGAGAGAGACAGAGAGAGAGAGGGAGGGAGACATAGAGTCAGAGAGTAAAGGAGAGAGAGAGAGAGAGTGCGACTGGTAGATTGTAAGAGATGCTGGGAGGGAGGGCGGAGGAGAGGTTGGAAACCAGAACCGTACTTAAGTAGCTGCTGCTCTTAATGAGTGTCTCTTGGCAGCGTCTTTAAGCCGAGATTGAGTGAATGAGTTAATGAATGATTCAATATTCACTTAAGTTCGAGATACGAATAGCTGGGTAAACGAATGTGCTTCTAGGGGGAAGAGCATCGAAAGTGCGTTGTGGCTTTGGGCGGTTCAATCTCAATTTTCCAGTTGGAAATGTCAAACTGCTTTCCCACTCCCTTCTCCCTTCTCTCATCTCTCCTCTTTCCCCTTTCCCCTTCCCTCCCTCCTTCGCCGACCAGCCACTCGGAGCATTGTTTTGATTTAATTAGCGTAAAGAGTATCCGCTTGTCGCTGTGCGAACAAACATTGGCTCCTTCCTGCTTAACTCGTCCATTAATTTGTGCCCTCGCCTCACATGTTAATTTATTAGGCACGACCACGTACTCCATGTACCATCCATTGAGTTGATAATAAATGATATATCAGTTCCCCCGCAAGCCAACTCGAAACAAAGCGAGCCAAGACGATGGAAGCACAAATAAAGAAAAATGTTAAAATAAAATAGATAAATATAGTAGAAAAAAATAGAAAAAAGTGAGAAAATAGAAAAACGAAAATAATATAGAAAAAGAGGCAAAACACATTTTCCCACTTTGTTGACTTTTGGTTGAGTTTCTGGGGTTTCTGGGAATTCCGTGACACTTTCTTTTCTTCCCCGATTTGTGGCACTTGAAATGATGGGGAGTCAATTTAATTTAATTGCTTATTTTAGTTACTCGCTGACTGGGCGACTCGTGTCACTCACGACTCACACAGCGAGCCGCGTGTAACCAATCAATTTTAAAACATCTATTAACCTTCTGCCTCCTCATCATCTTCTTCTTCTTCTCTTTCTACTTGCAGCTCGAGGTCTTCAAAAACAGCCGCAAAATTTCGAAAACAACGAAAATGGTGTTCGACTGTGGCGTTTGGTGTGCAAAGTATTTGCTTTGCATATTGAATTTTATATTTTTCGTAAGTGCACAGACATCAAAACATGAATAACGAATAACGAATAACGAATAATGAATAATGAATAACTAACAAATAACTAATAAATAACTAATAAATAAACAGCAATAAAAACACACAACGTTCCTTCCCGAGGTGCAATATGGGGAGCCATCATTTTTATAGTCGATAAAACACGCTTCATACATCGCCCATAAAGATGAGAGCTTGTAAAAAGTATTGAAAGTTGCGAGTGAGCGGAGAAATGCGCATCTGATGTACTCAGAGATACCCTATAAAATAAGTACTCCAGCCACGCGTTGCAGAGTTGATGGGACTTCCATCCGATCGAGAAAGGAAATTCGCCGAATAGACAGGCAGATGAAGAATGATAGAAAGATATCCTTTAAAACCAAAATCCTATTATCTGTATACAGAGTTGCATCCTTCAACTTGGCTCACAAATATAAATAGCCTTAAAAAAAGGAAAGATGTCATTAGACCTGACGAACGAATCTAAGGAACTTATAGAAGAGTCTTCCTCCAGTAGCATCTTCTTATGAGTGCATACAATTTATATTTTAACTAATAACAAATTTTAAAATTAAAATTAGTATAAAATATAAAAAGATGCTTCTCCCTGCAATTATGAAAAAATTGAAGGAACTCTGGGGGTGTAAGGGATACCCTAGGAAAGAAGACTCCAAGTCTTGCAGCCAAAAGAATTCAAAAGAATTCTTCAGGCGGAGTTCCGATTTTGGATTTTGTTGTTTTCCAAAATAATTGGAGCTTATTTAAATGTTGAATATATTAACAATATAAATAACCATTAATATTTAGATTTAAAAATAAATATATTTTTCGCCCGTTCAAGGTACCTCCAATATCGTAGAGTCGATGCGATGATCGTATCAAAGGTCGCTTGATCGACCTTTTTATTTCTCAATCTGATAGATC
Organism: Zaprionus lineosus; assembly: GCA_035044505.1. Lineage (NCBI taxonomy): Eukaryota > Metazoa > Arthropoda > Insecta > Diptera > Drosophilidae > Zaprionus > Zaprionus lineosus. Next base: position 1,803,899 of record JAWNNX010000694.1, on the reverse strand, counting down.
AGTTATTAACATATACACACACGGAAGAAATAATAGTAGTGCTTTTCAGTTCAAAATGTTGCTTAAGAAAACTTATAGACAGAAACCATATATGCCCAAATTTTTAATTCAAAATTTTATTATACATATTTGTTTTATAATTCATATTATTTTTTTTTTAAATTGCTTGATTAGTTACCCTCCAAGGACGAAAATATAAGAATATATCAAAAATTTGCATCCAAAAATAATAGTAGTGACTTTTATAACGGAAAAAAAAATAATCTATAACTTTATTTTCGATTAATTTTTTTACTCTATATGTTTATATGGATCTTATATTTAGTTGTAAAGCCAATATTTTCTATGACTGCACTACAGGGGCGTGGCATGGAGTCTATAAGGTCCTGGCCACGCTTTATAGGGATATTTGACCATGCCTCCTGGACTACACGCCAAAGTTGGGGCTTGGCTGCAGGGTTAGTGGCTGCCACAACTCATTATACATATCCCCATAAATTTTTTATCGAATTAAGGTCCGGGTACTAAACTGGCCATTGCATCACGTCAATCTTTTCTGATGCCTACCAATCTTTAGCCAGCTTACTAGTATGTTTTGGGTCATTATCCTGTTGAAATGTCCAGGTTGATGGCATATCCCAACTGGCATATGGCAACATTGAGTTTTTCAATTTGTCAACATAGACATTTCGGCCCATGATACCTTCTTTCATATGTAATGGGCCTACGTCAGACTATGAAAAACATGCCCAAACCATGATGCTCATACCACCATACTTAACTGTCTTTCTTGTGTACCTGGGTTGGAGTTCAGAATTTTGGGGGCGTCGTACATACTGCCTAGACCCACTGCTACCATATAAAAAAATTTTACTTTCATCTGATCAAAGTATGTTACGCCATTTCTCTACGGGCCACGTCAAATGAAATTTTGCAAATATGAGCCATGCTTCCAGGTGCTTCTTGGTCAACAGCGGTACCTTTCGAGGACTTTGGCACTTAATTTTTGTTCCAATAGTCGACGACAAGCAGTGACTTTACTGACTGATAAATTTAATTCAGTTTTAATAGATTTAGAAGAGGCAAACGGGTTAATTTTGCTAATGCGCGCGATGCGTCTGTCTTCTAAAGCGGTAGTTATGCGCTTTCCGCCACAAGATTCTGGCTTAATTTTAATATTAATGGCATTGAATATCATGACAGGTGAACATCCAATAAGTTTTTCTATTTCTTTGTATGTTTTCCCTCTTTTCTGAGTCTTAACATCAGTTCTCTTTTTCCTGCAAGGCATGGATTTCCTCTACCCACTAAAACTCAAATTATGTTGCGAATTCAACTGATAAAATTTATGAAAATATTGAATAATAAATTAAACTTACTGATAATGCTTTGTTTTATATAAATTACTTGCTAAATTTTTTCCAAAGAGCTGTTTTCCTAACAATAAGTGCAGCACTACTATTTTTTTCCTATGCGAAATTTGGTTTCACTGGTCAAAGATCGTCAATAACAAATTATAGGGATGGAAATCTAACGGAAATTTTTTGTTATTCTCTTCCAGACATTCTTTTCTAAATAATTGTAAAGTTTTGTTAAAATTGTGCGACTGGAAGTATCGGAAACAAAGGCTTTTCTTTTCTTTAATGTTTCACTACTATTATTTCTTCCGTGTGTGTACATATACATATAAACATGATATATGGGGGCGATTGTAAGGAAAGGATTTGGGTACTCAGATAGCCCCCTTTTCACTTAACGTGGTTACAGGGTATAGAAATACAAACGTTTCAAATACTTCCCAGGGGCCGCCATTCGACGTGGCCAACAATTTGCAAAGCTGTTTTTATATATTTATTTTTTCATGTGTTGTTGTTTTTTTTTTTTTTTGTATTTTTGAACAATTTCATTTTTTATTTGCATTTTTTTATTTTTTTTTTTTTGTGGTTAAATTGCATTACAAATTGTTGGCCGGTAGGCGCGGCTCCGCCTCGCGGCTGCAGTCAATCAGGCAAATCTCTGCGCATGCGCAGTTTTTATGCAGTTCGCGCGGCGGTTCATTGACTCTGCGGTCGTTGTGTGTGCGTCGCGTGTATGTATGTGTGCTTTAAGTTGTTGTTGTGCTTGTTGTTGTTGCTGCTTATCATCATAATCGACATCAAACAACATCAAATGCAGGCAACATAAACATAATTCATGTTTTTGTATTTCTCGCATTGTACCTACGATTTGCATGTCTTTCCCTATCCCGTCTCTATCTCCTTCCCTCCATATTCCCATCTCTCTTTCGCTCCCATTCTTCTTGTATCTAAACACCTTTCCAATTGTAATGTATCTTGCAGGTGCTGGGCACAATTATATTTGGAGTCGGACTATGGCTGGCGGTGGACAAGCACTCGTTGATTGCTCTGCTCAAGCTCGTCGAGAGCGAACGCATCGAGGTGAGTATTACTGTGCCTGTGTGTGCGTGTGTGTGTGTGTGTGTGTGTGCATATGGAATCATGGGTGAAATGGGGGCGAGTGGTTTTCCACCCTCTATCAAAACTGAACCGGACAATCAAAACATTGTCGCGTAATATTTCCAGTAATTTTGAACAAAAAAGGGAAAAGTGGGAACATCGAAAGGAAAACCACCCCGAAACTGGCAGGAGAAATCATATAAAGCCATGAATTACTTATTTTTCAGATATTTCCAGTATAGCTTCACGTGCAGGTGTGTGCAGGTGTGTTGCGTAATTGTTGACATTATCATCAAATCGAGCAGCTATGGGGGTAGGCCTGGGTGGGGGGGTTGGGGAGGCGGTGGTGAGTCTGATAATTAAAGTACCGTCCAATATGTCATTAAAAAAATGTAATCCCAACCCCAAAGCCGGAGCCATGTAATTGCATAAATGCAACTACCGCTTTGGAAGGGCTTGTTGTTATTCCACTCGGATGTTCAATGGAAAAACCCACATCTATCAGCTGACCCTTTTGATTAGCTTAGGAACGCGGCTCCTGCCAACAGATGTGGTTAGTCATCCGCTATTGGACATTTAACATTCAACATTCGCCATTTACCACTCGCCACTCGCCACTCGCCACTCGATGTTCTCCATCAACGAAACCAGAAATAACTTCCCGTTCCAATCGAATTCCTCTGAGCTATTGGCATTCCGATTCTTATTCCCATTCCCATTCCCATTCCCAATCTCATTCCTATTTCTTTTTCTATTATCATTCTCTTTCCCAGTCCCAGTCCCATTCCCAGTCCCGTTCCCATAACACTGCCAATGCCCAATCCTATCATCTGCCATCTCGAAGCCAAGTGCTCGACGCTCCCGACTTCTGCTGCCAGGGCCATAATTCCATTTCAGGGTTTGCATGTCAACCGACAACTAAAACACAAATTTAACGCCCTTTGACGTCCGCTTGTCCATTTGTCCTTCGTATCTTTGGACTGCTGTTTTTCCGGTTGTGAAAATCGTTTTGAAAACAAATGCAGGACTCGACAAAGTGCATGTCCTCGTTGCACTAATTGCAGAACTGCAAAGTCATGCAGCTCTGCATGCGGGGGCTAATTGACGGAAGTAAAACAAAACTATCCACTGTCCACAGTCCACAGTCCGTACTGTCCATACTCCAGTGTCCAGTGTACAGCTCTCCACACTGTAAGCTGAGGAGCGAAGTGTGTGGTCAATGAACTTGAGCAGAACTTGAGTTGGCATCTGGGATTCTGAGATGTCTGACTGACATCTTAATTTAGTTTCATGCCTCACTTCGCCCCCTTGGAGCCTACGCCCAGCTGTCATGTCGTAGGTTGTGTTTTAAGTTTTGTATCTCAATTAAAAGATCTCGTAATTTAATTACAAACATTGCCAAGTTCCCATGTTTTCAAGTTTTGTCGGTTCAGAGGTTAATTACGCATACGCAACGTATGCGCTTTTATGCATACCGTAAATTCCATCAATTCCATCAATAATATTTAGTATCTACGTCTCCATCTCGTACCTTCTCTCTCTCATTATTTTTTTTCTATTTTTTATTCGCTCGTTTAGCACTTTACACAGCCCCAGGTCATAGAGCAGTTGGCCTACGCTCTCCTTGTCATCGGAGCCGTCATGTTCTTCATGAGTCTCTTGGGCTACTTGGGCGCCATGCGTGAGTCTCGCTGTCTGCTGTCCACGGTGAGTACAAGATACAATTATCATGTCTATAAAATGTAAGAAACAAACAGATACAGATACAGATACAGATACAGATACAGATACAGATACAGATACAGGTACAGATACAGATACAGATACAGGTACAGACACAGATACATATACAGATACAGATACAGATACAGGTGCAGATACAGATACAGGTACAGGTACAGATACAGATACAGATACAGATTTAGAGACAGATACAGATATAGATACAGATACAGATACAGATACAGATACAGGTGCAGATACAGATACAGGTACAGATACAGATACAGATACAGATACAGGTACAGGTACAGATACAGATACAGATACAGATACAGATACAGATACAGATACAGATACAGATACAGATACAGATACAGATACAGATACAGATACAGATACAGATACAAATTCAGATACAGATACAGATACAGATACAGATACAGGTATAGGTACAGGTACAGATACAGATACAGAAACAGATACAGATACAGATACAGATACAGAAACAGATACAGATACAGATACAGATACAGATACAGATACAGATACACCCAATTTGGTGGTTGCATCATCTGAAAAGTTGTGATTGCAACTTTCAATAGCGCCGCAGGAGGTGCAACCTACAAATATTCCACGCCTATTGGGGCGATGTCGACGTCGACGTCGATTGTTGCTGTCGATTGTTGCTGTCGATTGTTTGCATATTTACAGATTTTCAGTACTCGCAGCCGCAATGAATTTAAGTATTTCCCATTTCCATTTGACTTTGACTTTGGCGTTGGCTTTGGCTTTGGCTTTGGCTTTGGCTTGGGCAGTTGTTGTTGTTGTTGTTGTTGTTTTTGTTGGCTTGGAAAAGCTGAAATGTTGAAACCTTCGGCTGCGTTAAGAGAAAGTGCAATAAGTTTGAGGTTCGTTTGTTTGTCCCCTTTCCCCCATCCCCATCCCCAATCCCCTCCTTCTCTCCTCCTTCCATCTGCCGCCTTTCCCCTTCCTCTTTTCTCTTGCATTTTTTGGATTTTTCATCTGGCATTTCCATCGGCCGGAACGTGTTTCAACACTCGATCATGTGTCGTGGCCCTAGTAAATATCCACACACATGTCCACACACACGTCCACGGACATGTCAACACACACATTCACATGCCATGCACCTTTGCGACAAGCCCTTCACTTTTGCCTCTGTACTTGATCTCTGTGTGTGCCTCGAATTGTAATTTCACCTGAGCTCGCTCCAAGGTAGTCAGGCAGTTTATAGATGCGATGTGCACACACATACGTGTCTGTGTGTGTACGTGTATGTGTGCGTATGTTTATCTGCTTAGATATACATTAATCGGACTGTCAGAGGGCCGAGCCCTGAAAGAAATTTCTATGATTGGGCGACGCTCGACTCATTTATTCCACTTGCAACAACGACAATTAATAAACAGTTTATCACATGGCCCGGCATTAGGGGTATTCCCGCCTCACAGAGCCACAGAGCCACAGAGCCACAGGCACAGGCCCACAGACACTCGACTGGGCTTGGCCACTTTAATTGCAACGCCAAACACCAATCGCCAAACACAGGTGCCGGGCCAGGTGCATAGATCGGGAGACGTGGCCAAGAGTCAGGTGCCAAGTGTCCAAGCAACCAGTTTGCCATTTGCCATACACTTGCCTCGGGTAAGGCTGTCAGGTCATGAGTTGTGCCGCGGAAGTGGATACTAAGATATATATATACATATACATATATATATACACACATACACATATACATACACACATATATATAAATATAAATATAAATTAGATAATAAAGTCATCGTCTTCATTAACCTCGTTTCCTTGACCAGGAAACTCTTCCGCGTTTACCTGTCTCCATTTTGCGCCCTTACGGAGGGAGGGAGATTCACGAGGAGGGAACGAAATGCCTGATGCTCTTCCTTTTAGGCTGTTGTCCACAGAGGATAAAAGTCCGTCTGAATGTACCTCAAGGTTCAGTTTCATTTTGATCTATTTTTGTCGGCTATCCCCAAGCTGCAGCAGGAAGATCCTTCTAAATATGTGTTCAGTTACAAGGATAGTACATTTTATTCTCTCTACTTATCGAAAGATGTTAGGGTATGGAACTCCATTCTCTCGTTGGACAAGTGTCAGGGCATGGAAGTGTATTCAATATTCGCTGCTCCCAGCAAATCGACTCTTTGCCTCCGAAGGCAACGGCGACGCAAGCGCAAAAAGCAAAAATATGTTAACAGCAGTTCGCAACTTGTGTTTTTGCCCTCGAGGGTCGAACAGGCAATAACATTAAGACTTTGTATGCACAATTTGCACTATATATTTGTCTACACACACACACACACACGCACATTCACATCTATGAGAAGCGAGGCCAATCCGCTGATTCTCAAGGCCCGTAAAAAAGCATTGGAAATCGAAGTTAACATGCGACATGCCAGCAGCTGGCCAAGACTTTCAAATTGGCCAATAGACGATGGGGATGATAAGGATAACATTTGAGCCTCGAGAGCTTGATTGTGTCTTTTGATCAGGAAACAATTAATCTTGGGCGCTGCCATTCGTCGACCCAGGCAAGCGCTCGGCTCGCGTGTGTATCTGACAGATACATTTGAATGCGCGCGGGCCGCATAGATGGTCAGATAGGAGCGAGTGTGTGGCTGCCAGGCGTAACAGCAGCAGCATGCAACATTATGAGGCAAACATGTAACGACAAGAACAACAACAACAACACACACAAGCACACCCATACACATACACGTTCCTGTGAGTGTGGGCGAGTGAGAAGCACAAGAGCTTATAAAACATGCAAGCAGCATTTCAAAATGACCTTCAGCATTTGGCACTAGCTGCGTGGTCGGGTGGGTGTGTGGGTGTGTGGGTGTGTGTCGACCCAAACTCACCATACACACTCACACACACACACACACAGAGCACTTGTCAAACGCATGCTGCACATTTGGCTCAGGGTCAAAAGCATAGATTTTATTTTATGTAATGCCCAGCGACTCGCTCGACTTTTTGAATCCTATAAATTGGGTCAATGGGCGTGAGGAGAAGGGACGGGTGTGTGGGGCGTACGAGGCGTATGCGCAATGTATGCGCATACCGCATGACCATCTATCCAGGGGCTTAGCTTTTGAACACATTTTAACTCCACTCTCTTGCATTTGCAGTACGGAACATTCCTCATACTGCTCCTTGTGGCCGAGATTGTGGCCGGCGGCCTGGCCGCATTCTATAAGGACAAGGTTCGCAGCGAGAGCAAGAAATTCTTGCAGACAACAATAACGAGCTACACGATGGGCGAGAACATGGACGCCACATCCTTGATGTGGAATCAACTGATGGGCAACTTTGGCTGCTGCGGCATCAATGACTTCCATGACTTTGATGAGTCGCAGGCGTGGAACAATACCAAGGGCAATCGCACTATCCCGGAGGCTTGCTGCATACTCAAGGATGTCTCCAAGTTGATACCACGTGACGAGGACTGCACGACCAATCCTAGTGACAGCAACAGTTTCTACAAGAAGGTAAGCTGCAACTCTTCCCCCCTCCGACCAATCAAATCTCTACTCTAATTCTGGCTCTCTCTCTCCCACTCTCTCTCTCTCCCTCTCTCTCTCTCTCTCTCTCTTTCTCATTGCAGGGCTGCTATGAGGTGTTCACCGAATGGTTGATCCGACAACGCGAACTCATCATCGGCGTCATTGTGACCGGAATAGTGCATCTGGTGCTGGTCATCCTCGCCTTTGCGCTGTGCAAAGCCTTTGCCAAGTACGACGACATGCGCCTGTAAATCGTGTCCTGCGCCGACGGACGGACAGTACACGTTTTTTTTTAGAGCGTAGCCAGCAGTCAATGCCAAGCTACGAATGTATTGGAGGCAACAGAACACACCACACACGCACACACACACACACACACACACACACATGCAAGAGAAAGGAAAGCGGAGTAGGCAGGCCGCGCATCTAATGGAAAGAAAATCCCCAGGCAACAAGCTACAAATAAGAAGGACACCAAAAGCAACAACAAAAACAACCCTACCGAAGGATTCTTGAGATCTTAAGCTCAAGATGAAATTTCAACTGCATTTCCGCCAAGAGAAAATCAAACACAAACACAAGCAAAACACTTTATAACAGTAAACAGAAGGAAGTAAACAGAGGAGAGTAAGGATATTATACAAACCGAATATTTAACCGTATTGCAGAGATTTTTGCTCAAAAACAAAACAAAGAAAACAAAAATAAAAACAAAAACAAAAACAAAACAAAAACAAAACAAAAACAAAAACAAAACAAAAACAAAACAAAAATAAAAAGAAAAATAAAGAATAAAAAAGAAATAAAAAAAGAAAAAGAAGCATGGCCGCCAGACAGACAAAGGCAGAGAGGCGAGAGCAGCAGCCGATGGAGAGCTTGGAGGGATGCAGAAACGAAGAAGAAGACACGAAGAGGAAACGAAGATGAAACGAAGATGAAAATGAAATTTTTATGAAAATTGCAACGCATATTTATTTGTGAATGAAATGAAACCTGTTTTGATAGCAGTTTTAGTTCTTAAGTAGTATTCTACTATATACATATACATACGTCTACACCTACACCTACATCTACAACAACAACAACAACAACTACAACTACATCTACATCTACATCTACATCTACATCTACATTTACACCTACGTATATGATATATAATAATAATTATAAAAAATAGATATTTTTTTTAAATCCCATTTCGTTCGATATACGAAAAAAAGCCACTCGAAAACATCACACACTTTGAACTAGAAGCACGAGTCGAAATTTTCAAATCGAGTTGAAATCAAGAACTTAACTTTAATGTTTGAAAGAGGATCGGATCGGGCTGTAATTCGTGGAGAATTACTTCGTTTCCCCTTCCCAGCAGAAGAAGTCCTTAAGAATATAAATCGATATCTTGAAACCGAAGAGCAACAAGAATTAAAAAAAAAAAAAGAAAAAAAAAAAGAAAAGAAAAAAGAAAAACAAAAATATAATGCGACTTTATTGAAAATTGTACTATGTGTATTAGAATGTAAGTCTTTTATCGATAAGTTCTAACTTTAGTTGTTTGCTATTGCTATATTCAAGTTTTTAGCCACGTATTGAAAGTGAGAGTGCGGGAAAGAGACGGCTATAGAGACGGAGGCAGAGAACGGGAGGGATGTGAGTGAAGGAAAAGGCGTTGAGAATCTTTTTGTTAAAACATGAATGTTGTACATTTTTGAATTCTATATATGTATACAGATTTACACATACATACGTACATATACGCATGCATACACACATACATACATATATCTATTATTAATGCATATTATATAAACACGTATTCGTATGTCTGTAGTTTACTTAATGTACTTTCAAAGCAAAAAAGACATCAAAGAGAAACACAAAAAAAAGAAACCCAAAACTGGAAATTGAGAAAACGCAAATAATGAAACACAACAAAAATTAAAAACCCATTTAAAATGTACATTTCTGAACGTGAATGAAAAAGTAATTCAAAATAAATAAATAAACATAAAACAATTATCAATTTCATTATTCAAATATCAATTTATTTTTAAGTTGCATTCAAGTTAAGTTTTTGTTCCAACAATCTAAATGTCCTTTGCCCAACTGAAAGTCCTTAAACTGCAGGAGATACATCCGATTTTCATCTCCCAGTGGTCAGACATCCTCAAACAATAACAAAACAATTAAAAATTAATTGCATCGCTAAGCCATGGTGTGGTGCAGTGGCTTAAGTGGCCGCCCTGGAAGCTCAGGTCGCCGGTTCGAACTTCGGCCGCGGCTTACATATTTTTAAAATAAATTCTTTTACTTTTGAGTAAAATTAATATCAACTCTTCAACTGCATTAGCTTTGACTGCATTCTGCTAATGAGAGGGGGTGGCGTAGTGCATAGGGTGTCAGGTCCATTGTAGTTGCTTAGGTAGAATGTTAGGTGTTGCGGTTCAAATCCGGTAGGTAGATAAAAAAAAAGCAAGTCATTTGTGATTTGTTGTTGTGTTATCTGCCGCTGGCTTAAATTAATTATAATATTTAATTAATATTAAATTTATTATTATAATTTTTTTATAGCCACAATTTTTTTTCCTGCTCGCTGATTGTTACCAGGTTATTTAAATGGATTGAGTGTCCTTTTTCACAGCAGATAGTCCTTGATTCTTTGATTGCTTGGCTATTTAAATGTCCTGATTGATCCTTACCAGTTTACGAAATGAAATAACTGAGATATTGGCACTTATGTACGAATATCTCGAGTCCCGAAAGGACCTGCGCCTCAGACAAAGTTTAAATCTATGTGAATGGGCCGCAGCTATCTCCGTATCAAAGGATGTTGGGGTAGTCCTCATATAAAAGCGGATTTATGGCTCAGTAGGAGGCTAGGCTACATAAAAATACAATTTTTAAACTTCAATTCAAATTTTCAATATTGACCTGCCCAAACTCCTATGCATTTCTATTCGCCTGTTACTTCAGAATTTTCTGGCACTGATTTTGGGCAAATTTATGGATCGATATGCGGTATTTTTGTTGCAATTCGCTTGGGAACGATTTGAGTCCAATTACGGGCGTTGATTTAAGTGTCCTTGGCTTGTTGAAGATCCTGGGTGGTCCGGCAATGCATATTTTCACATTTTAGATGGAAAGATCAGCTCCAAATCGACTGTATGTCCTCTAATATAAGGAATTTTGCAATGTTCTTTGGTACAAAGGTAGTGTAGGCTCTTCCCCACACATTTAAGCATCTGCAGGCATTAAAGTCCTTCTAGGACTCAAGATATTTCCAGAAAAGTGTGTCGATGCCCCAGTTCTATTCATTTTGGGTACTCACAAGCCTTATTCAACGTATACAGGACCAAAAAGAACCACTAACTAACCAAAGGACAACTAACCTGGTTAGTGAGCAGAAAAAAAACTCAGATTTTACAAAACAACAATAAAATATTTTATTATTGTAATCATTACAAATACAACAGCAACAAGAGAAATAATCACTGGCTCTTTTTTCCTAGAAAATCGACCTGCCTGGATTTGAACCACTGACCTACCTTTTCTCTACCTATGCAACTATTCTACTAAACCTGCCACCCTACGCCCTAGACTACACCTACTGATTAGCGTACTGCAGTCTAAGCTAATCCACTTGAAGAGTTAATATTACTCTTACTCAAAAATATAATTTATTTTAAAAATTTACCCACCGCGGCTGAAGTTTGAACCGCGAACTTTAACTTCCACGGCGGCCACTTAAGCCACTGAGCCACGCCTTAGCTTGGCGATGCGTTCAATTTTTATCTGTTTTGTTATCGCTTGGGGATGTCTTATCAGTGACTGCACTTGCGGTTGAGCTGAGGCTGACCTCTTGGGTATAATTTGATTGGTAAATACATCGAATATAATTTAAAATTCATATGCAATTTTTATAATTTATATTAAATGGCCGCTCAAGATAATTTAGATGTTTCTGCTGATTTATTTTGACAGCCTGAAAATTAGCCAAATTTGTCAAGGGCTTTTCTTGGCTTTGTTGTTAAATCAAATTCAAGCTTGGGGCTTCAGATGATGTGATCTTTCAGGGCCCATGACTTGGCCAGAGGATGTCCGATTTCAATGAAAAAGACGTTGATGCTCAAAAGTGAACTGTAAATAAAATAAATGTTAACATCTGTTATGTAAACTGAGCTGTAAAGTGACCTACTTTGTGTCCTGCTCAATATGTTTCCCAAAGGCAAGAGTTTTGCATCCTAGTAGGCGGTGCCTTGGTCGAAGTGGGACATGAGCTTGGAAATTATTTTTCAGTTGTGCATCTGGTGTCATTCTGGTAAAGTCTAGATTGAAAAAAATTGTTTATATATTTCAAGGAGTAAAAATGAATTTATATTTTAGATTACGGTTTCAAATGGCAGCAGTCGCTCTTGAAGATATGCTAATTACGGATCCCTTGGAAGAACTGGTGCTGGAAGGACCATTCGATCACGTTTACTACAAGCAAATCGTGCTCTACAATCCGGGCGAGGTCTTCATGGCATTCAAAGTGTCGACCAGACCGTCGGAGGTTTTTGTCATCAGGCCAACCGCTGGCATTGTGTGGCCTGGAGAGTCTATATTGATTGATATTCACATCTATCCGCTCCATCCGGTGCCAAGGTCAAATGCTTACAAAATTTTACTTCAAGGAACTGAGATCAAGCAACTCATTTCCAATTTGAATCAGTTCTGGGCATCCGTGGACAGGGATTCCGTATTCAGAAGGATTATTCGTGTCAAGTTTGAGCAGCACGTGGAGCCCATGGGAACCAATGACGAGCTTAGAGACGATCAACTTGCACTGAGCTTCGAGAAGATGAAGAGATTGGAGGAGGAAACTCAGTGCTTCAACGACCACGCGCGCATGCTTCGACAAGCGAAGATGAAGAGAAAGATAAAGTCCTTGAATCTGCAGGACACGGGCATCAACTACTTGTTATTTGTTGTTGCCTATTTGCTGGTTGCCCTCTTCTTTATAGTTATTGCTATAGCTATCAAAATGATATACTAAGGATATAAAACATCACCCACACACACACACATACACACTCTCACACTCTCACACCTACACACACATAATACACGAGTTTCCCGCACAGACACAGATCGCATAAAATAAGGACACTTATACAAAACAAACATTAATTAAAATTAATACAATATAAAAAAGGAGCAAGTTTAAAAAATGTAGGATTTAAATTTTAAAGCTAGAAATATCCTTCTAAAGGACTTGACAAGGTTATACAGACAGAAACTGCAAACGATTTGTCGTCTGTCCCTTTAGGATAGGATCTTACATAACTATAATACAATATCTTAAGCAGCAAGGATAATGATTAACAGGATTAAAGGATATTGGGATAGTCCTTGAAGGGGAGAAGATACAGATGTTTTTGTATTGGATTTTTATTTGATGTGAAAATCCATTCCAAAGGAGTTTCTTTTGGCTCATTTTGATGGTGTCAGAGAGGAAAGGACCTGCTTGGAAAGGACATTGTATTTCATTTATCATAATTAACTTATAATAGGAAGGACCTTCTGCCACTCATCGAACGGTGGCAAATATAGATGATTGGCTGGAAGTTAATTATTTATTTTATTTCATTACATAAAATATTTATACACTTTAATTGTCCTGTAGTTAAACTAATTACCTTAACAAATATTAAATATTTTTGTTTTTTGGAAAAAATCACTCTTTGCAAGTAAACATATACATCCATATATGTATGCACACATATACACATATATATATTCATATAATCATGTTATCAACATGCCAGTCCAGCCTTGTAAATGATATTGTTTTTTGTTCGAACTGCAATCAGGATCGGAATCAAAATCGGAATCGACGCAGGAATCTATTCTATGGGTCTATCCTTTCTAGAAAGTACAACTCATAGTATTGGTAATGTTCGAGTTCCATTTGATACAGGATACAGGATATAGGATATAATATTGAGTACATATTTAGTATATTGTACGAAGTAGTCGAAACGCAATCTTAAATATAAAATAAAATATATATATATATAGTGACGTCCACACAATACTCTCCACACAACACATAATACTCTCCACACAACACATAATACTCTCCACACAATACTCTCCACTTAATATTAAAAAGCAACACACAAACAAATAAAATACGATATTTATCATCGCCGCAGTCAAGATTCAATTAACCACAGCCCCGAAGCCCCGAAGCCCCGAAGCCCCGAAGCCCCGAAGCCTCGAAGCCTCGACTCAGCATCGACAGCACTTAGACCCGCACTCAGCACTAAGAATGATGTAAGCAATGATCCAATAGGTATCAGGCTCAGGATCTTTTGAGCATCCCTGAAGCAGTCTTAAGCTGGTCTTAGAATAAAGGACATCACACAGAACTTTTGTTTGTCAGTGGAAAGTAATAATAATTAAAATAAAGTTACACCTTATATTTCACCAAATAAACTCATAAGAAAACGGCGCACTTCTATTTTTGATTCAGCTAGGATTATAATTCCAATTCGGATGTCCTATTAAAGTTGAAAAGAACAATACAATAAGTGAAACATAAAAGTTTTGAACTAACAATAAGGTGTAGTGTATTGAAGAGTATACATGTGGCGACTTTCGCTACATAGAATATAAATGCATTGTAGCACTTTGTTGCAATGTTTACATAAACAACAGAATCAGATAACCACTTATGCTCAAGTGCAGGGTCAGCATATCTGCGTGTGGCCCCTGCCGACATAAGTGAAATTCAATACACTCGCCCTCTTGAAGCGACAATTACGTCGCTTATCAATACGTAACATAAGAACGACTGCTCCGCTGCCGGCGTCACTGGCAGCGCCTTTGGCGGTCATAGACTTAAGTAAATATCATTCAATATTGTACTTCGAACTGAAGCAGACGTTCCACGTCTGACTTCAAAAATAATAAAGTAAAGTAAAAATTAATAAAAACAAGTAAAGCAAAACTCCTTTACTCAATAAATATAAAGAGGATAATATACTTTACTACATGGCGACCGTGACAAAAGTGACGGCAGTGTCCTTCGGCGGTACAACAACAACTACAATGCCAGAGAACTAAAGAAGAAAGTTGCAAGAAATGCTTCAATAATAAGTTAAATATGCAAACAAAATGGAACTTATACTGCAACAACAGTAATAATAACAACATCAACACAAATATATAAATAAAAATTGAAGTGATAAGAAAAATAAAACAAACAAAAGTTCACCACAACAATAACAACAACAGCAGAAGCAGCCCATAGTGTGCAGAAGCAACTCATAACGTTCGTATGAAAGACGCCCAGGCAAAGGACACTGCTCCTATCGAGCAAAAGGACGCACCAACGCTAAAGGAGGCTCTAGAGGTGTGTCCCGCCGATGGACCACGCCCACTCACAATAGCTGAGTACAGAGCCAGGCAAAGTAAGCCTGAGAAGACCATCGCCAAGAGAAGGCGAGGCGGAAGGACGAACAAGGCACTCCAAAAGAAGAGGCTCCTTTACTCAATAAATATAAAGAGGATAATATACTTTACTACAAGATCTTTAATTAGTGTAGCCCAAAATGAGGGATCTTATGAAGAAAATGTTAATATTGGTATGAACAAACATTACGATAATAAACATAAAAACCAAATTCAAAATTTTAATTCGAATTCATTTAAATTTAATTCAATTAACCAAACCCATCCCCAACCAAGATATCCACGACATTCCCAACTCATCCTAACCCATACCAAAACTTACAACATTCTCAACCACCACAGCAAAATTTCAGTACATATCAATATGCACCCCGACCCACTTACACACAACCTATGATCTATAACCAACCGCCAAGACACAACCAGTTTGGTGCTCACACAGGAGCTCAGTCCCTCACACACCACAACCAGCCCCTAGGTTTAATAATAACAACTTTCATTCAAGCCAACCATTTAAAAGACCTACCCCAGCAGACGGTGAACAGACTAAAATGTCTATTGATGAATCTAGATTTCAAGAATATAAACAGTAAGGACAAAATTACGATCAAGAATTAAATTATGACCAACACCAGTACGAACAAAGCTATCTAAACCCCAACCAAAACCAACCCCAATACAAACAAATAGAATATGAGACACCAGCCGGACCATACCAAAACGAAGTAAAATTTGACCAACATTTTCGACTAAATTTCGACCCCGGACATTAGCAACATTTAGAAATTTCACATAAAGGCAAAACATTTAAATGCTTAATTGACACAGGACCTACAAGAAATATGATGCAAAAAAATATCTGTTCACTCCCAATCCGAAATTCTAATTGTGAGGTTCATACATCGAATGGTGTTATGACCCTTGAGGAGTCAGTTATTTTACCCAGGAATAACGTATTTAAAATTCCCGAACAATTTATTTACATCATTTTTCTAAGGACCATAATATAATAATTGGCAGAAAGTTGCTTAAAAAATCAGAGTCGATTATAAACCATGAAACCCTCACAGTTAGACAGTTACACAGTGGCAAATCATACCCACTTATAAGTCCAGGTCCCGATCAGTATCAGAACCCATCTATATCTATATCAGAATCAGAAATAAATTCATTTCCTATACCAGAAAAAAGCTTTAGTTTTGACCAATTTAGATTGGACCACTTCAATCAGGAGGAGGACTCCAAACTAGAGAAACTATTTCGAAAACACAAGAATCTTCAGTTTATAGAAGGAGATCCTCTAACATTCACAAATACAATCAGACATGTCCTTAATACAACACATAACTCTCCGATCTATTCAAAACAATACCCACAAGCTCAAGCACTTGAAATAGAAGTCGAAAACCAAGTTGAGGAAATGCTTGAACAAGGATTAATAAGAGAAAGTAATTCACCATATAAGAGACCCACTTGGCTTGTACCCAAGAAAGAACCGATGCTTCCGGAGAACCTAAATATAGACTGACAATGGACTATAGAAAACTTAACGAAATCACAATTTCCGACAAATATCCAATACCCAACATGGATGAAATCCTCGGTAAATTAGGATAATGCCAATACTTTACAACCATCGACTTAGCAAAAGGATTCCACCATATAGAAAAGGATCCTGAGTCCATATCAAAAACAGCATTTTCCGCCAAAAACGGTCATTACGAATATGTTCGTATGCCATTTGGCTGGCTTAATAGCCATTGCTTAGACTTAGACGACATAATCATATTTTCAACATCCCCTGAGGAACACTTAAACTCACTTAAAATTGCAATTGGATAAGTGTGAATTTTTAAAAAAGGAAGCAAATGTCCTTGGACATGTAATAACTGCCGACGGAATTAAACCAAACCCCCTCAAAGTTAAAGCCATCATTTCATACCATATCCCAACAAAAATAAGATAAATCCGAGCTTTCCTTGGACTACCCGGCTACTATAGGAAATTCATTCCAAACTATGGCAAATCCTATGACGCAATATTTAAGAAAAGGAGCCAAAAAAAAATATCACAAATTTTTAATATGTAGAGTCGTTTGAAAAACTTAAAGCCGTAGTAACTAGCGAACCAATCCTGAAATTGCCCGACTCCGAGAAGAAGTTCGTACTAACAACAGATGCTAGTGATGTAGTCCTTGGAGCCGCTATGTCACAAAATGGTCACCCAATGTCTTTTATTAGCAGGACTCTGAACGAACACGAATTAAATTGTAGTGCTATTGAAAAGGAAGGACTTGCCATTGTTTGGGCAGCTAGGACATTTCGTGAATACCTACTCGGAAAGCATTTCCAAATAGCTAGTGATCACCAGCCTCTCAGGTGGTTACATACATTAAAAGAACCAAATGCTAAACTACAAAGGTGGAGAATTAATTGGCTTAAATTTGATTTTGATATTGACTACATTAAAGGCAAATTAAACCACGTAGATGACGCATTGTCCAGAATCCAAATTGAAGACAATCATTTCGGCGAAGCCACCCAACATAGCGCAGAGGAAGACAATAGTAATCTTATCCAACTAACAGAAGAACCAATTAATTTATTCAAACGTCACGTAATATTCATTAAATCAGATCAAAATAAGGTAGAGCATTCTACTATTTTCAATAATTCAATAACCACAATCCATTAAGACAGCAGAATGACTCTTGAAAAGCCAAAAGGATTTCTACTTAACCATTTCATTCATAAAAATATTTTCCTGTACATCGAAAGCGATGCAGACCTAGAAATTATGCAAAAGGTTCATAAAGAAATCATCAATACTTCCCACACTAAAGGAACGCGTAGTCTTATCCTTCTAAATAACGTAAACTACGCGGAATTTAAAGAAATTATACTTCAATAACCCGAAAAACTTCTACACCCTGGCATACAAAAAATGACTAAGTTGTTCCAAGAAAACCTACATATATTATCCGAATAGCCAATTGCTAATTCAAAATATAATCAACGAATGTCATGTATGCAATCAAGCCAAAACACAGACACAGAAATACAAAAATGTCCTTCAAGATCACACCCAAACTCGTCCGAAGGAAAACATTACCTTAGCTGCATTGTTGCTGCATTTATTCCAAATTTGCTACCCTCGAACAAATAAAATCAAAAGATTGGATAGAGTGTAAAAATGCACTTATGCCATTTTTAACCAACTAGGAAAATACTAAACCGACAATACTAGAAACAGACAGAGACGCAGCTTTTTCCAGTCTATCCCTTAAGCGATGGCTCGAGAGTGAGGGAGTTGAATTACCACTGAATCCCACCTCAGTACCAGACAGGCATTGCTGACATAGAACGACTACACAAAGGAATAAACGAATAAATTCGAATAATTAAAACATCCGACAATAACGAAGCTAAATTAAGCAAAATAGAGACAATTCTTTACATATAAGTTAATAATATAAACCTCACACCACTGTCACAAAATGCAATAACATAACGTAAACAATTTCGCATCCGCCACATGTCGCTCACTCAGCATTTACCACACAAGCTGAAGTCAACAACCGACGCGGAATCGCTGACGCAACAAAACACCAAAATTCACTGGAATCACTGCAGCGACACCAAAGCATTGCTGCCGCCACTCACACTAGCTAGGGCAAAAATCCATAAATGTAAATTCAGTCTTAAAAATTATATCAAGCTGTACAGTCGTTCGACTGGCAGTTAATAAACAAACATCATTAAATAAAACACCAGATCTTTTTATTTAATTTATACAAACATAAAACTAAACACGACACGACTGGAGAAACTCCCGCTCATATCTTCATCTATGCTGGGCAACCAATATTAAACACTCAATTGAACAAAGAAATAAAATAGGCGAAATAAACACAAATCGAAAAGAATATAAGGTGGACACTGGATATAGAAAGGACCCGTTACAAAAAGGAAAATAAGAAAGCCCATTTAAGGCAAATCAAAATGTAGAGCAAATAGACACAGACCCTTAGAAAATAACCAATAGAAATAGAGTCAAAAATTACAATATAAGACGCAGTTTAAAAAGCAAACAAAATTTTACCCAAGTCCCAATTTCACAGGGGTCTGGATTACAATGATAACATTACTCTTGCTAATCACCACGTGCAACGCCCAACAAATCCAAGTAAATAACATCGACACTGATCACGGTTACCTTTTATTTACAAGTAAGCCATTTCAAATGCCATCTAGGAGTAAACCTAACAGAAGTAGATTCTATAAAAAACCATTTTGGTAACAAAATCCTAAGTAATAATAATTCACCTCGAATCCAACTTTTATATAAAAAACTACTCAAAGAATTCAATGGCTTAGCCATACACAGGAAAAATAGAGAGGAACGGGGACCCTTCAACAACCTACAAATTCCTGTTGCCTACCCTTGACGAGGGTACGAAATGACCGAGTGGAAATTCAGAAAATCTTAGATTTGAGTTGCACAAAACTCAGTTCAAAATTACGAAGTAAATACCGTTATACAACTGATAAACGACAGATTGGACAGAATCAAAAATTTCGAGGAAAATAAAAATACAGTTGCCACACTCACCCAAAGCTACCAAATTATGAGATGTTAGCAAACGATAATAGTCAAAATATCCTGGTAGTCAAAACATCCACTGGGATCAACCATGAAGATAATGAAATATTAATGATATCATAGCTATTGACCATAAAATAATTAAGACGATGAAAGGAATCCCTTACCCTGATCATAATGGTTACCAATTGGACCACAAGGATGCAGACTCGTCCTGTGAAAACGAAAATAAAGTATACAATCAAAATAATGAAGAAATAAATAATGAATGTATCAATAATATTTTTAAACGTAAAAAACCAATTTGTAATTTTATACAAATAACCACAAAAGAAATAATTAAATATGCAGAACCCAATGTAATATTAACAGGGAACCTAAGTAAAAAAACCATCACACAAAATTGTCAAAAATTAAATAATAAAATAAAAATAGATGGAAATAAAATAATAAGCGTAAACCAATGTAAACTAATAACAGGACCCATTATATTAAGTGAACATTATTTAAGGCCAGAAATAAACCTAACACCACTGTACCCACCCCACCACTAGACATAACTAGGATCGAATTGTTAAACTAATACCCAAAAATAATATCACACTTAATATTATTATTATAACCATAATTTGCATACTTTTAATATTATACGTTTACTCCAAAACTGTAACCAATGACCCATTTATAATTTTACGTACGAAGCTAAGAAGACAAGCAAGGGAAATGCCAAATGAACCACAAGAAATGCCAAATGAACCACAAGAAATACCAAATGAACCACAAGAAATGCCCTTATTGTATCCAAATATGTCAGCCCAAGTATAGGTTTCCTTTTAAGGTGGGGGAAGTGACGTAATCACGTTCCTACAATACATACAGATCAGCTAAGCCATAGGACCCGCACTCCGATGGCGAGCCAGGCTCAAGATCTTCTGAGCGTCAGCGCTTCGGTCTTAGGCTAATATTCAAATAAAGTGCGTCGCACCGAAATTTATCTCGTGTTTTTATTATTAGCGTTGGCCTTGGTTCGATTCACAAAACTACAGTTTATTTTACTATATATATATATTAATATAATCATGTTATCAACATGCCAGTCCAGCCTTGTAAATGATATTGTTTTTTGTTCGAACTGCAATCAGGATCGGAATCAAAATCGGAATCGACGCTGGAATCTATTCTATGGGTCTATCCTTTCTAGAAAGTACAACTCATAGTTTTGGTAATGTTCAAGTTCCATTTGATACAGGATACAGGATATAGGATATAATATAGAGTACATATTTAGTATATTGTACGAAGTAGTCAAAACGCAATCTTAAATATAAAATAAAATATATATATACATATATATACATATATATATATATGATATATAGGATATATATATATATACGTGTATAGGGAGTCATCGTACCAAATATAAATGTATAAGTTTCATCTCCTTAATCCCGAATCGTGTCGAGATAAGCTTGGAATCATGTACGCTGATGGTCCTTGGAAGGATACAGCTGTCGCGTTAGGTAGTTAGGTGGACATAAGTTCTAGATACTGTATATACATGGGCTAAGGACTATGTGCCTGCTTTATGCGGTATAAATACTATTTGTAAAGAGTTCACAGAGCGGCTGCCGGGAGACGCGCTTCAAGAATCGAAATCAAAAAGGATCGTCAGATGTGCTTGGGTGTAGGGACTCACTTTGGGCGGGGTGTAAACAGGGGCTAGTGGTCTGCGGTGGGAGGATTGTGAGGCAGAGGCAGGGGCAGGGACTGTGTAGAGATCGTAGATCGGGTGGGAGCTGGAGAGGTGGAGTCGGGATCGAACGTAAGAGCCTAATGGATGGAACGATAAAGAAGTAAGCGCTTCAATCTTGTCACATGGAATCTGTTTTTGGTGTGCTTCCAAAAGCATAGCTGGAGTAAGTACGTACAACATACCACTTGGAGCGAGATCGGAACTAACTAATCCTAACCTTAAATATGCTAAGCTAAGCTTTATATATATATATATACGGATATATAAATCGTTTGCAATTTCTCGGACAATCCCTACACACTTTGTGTTAAATTCAGTTTTTCATTTTAACAGGATATCCCGTTACGTATTGTGAGTCCTCCAAATTCTTGGCTGTCCCTCGGCCTCCTTCCTAGTTGAAGGGACCGGGCGGCTCGTCGCTGTAGCCGGGCTTCGCGAGGAACGGTACGGCAAAGTCAACCATGTTGGGGTAGACCAAGTACTTGTTGACCGCCTCGCAGAGTTTGCTCTCAATGACATTGGTCACAATCGACCAGTCGACGGACTTATCGCCCACTTGCGGCTTCGTGGATATCCAGAGACGCGGCGGTCCGCGGAAGCACATCCACACCCGGTCCGAGGGCGGCGGCGGAATATTTAGAGTTCCACGTGCCACCAGACCCTTCAAGTCGACCCGCAGTGTTATGTTGGCGCTCATGTTCTCCATTGCGCGTTGCACGTAGGGCAACTCCGTGGCATATTGGAACAGGTTAGAGGTGGCTATGCGGTCCACAATCTTGAAAATGCGACGGGCGTTGCCAGGGGAGTTTTGAAAGAACCTAAGGGGCCCAGTTAGGCGTTACACGAGGGGCAATGTTCATCCATTTAAATGGAGACTTACTCAGTGTTTCCAGTGCTCTCGGGAGCCACACCGGCGGGCGGGCTCTCGGACTCGGTGGAGGAGCCACCCGTACTCTCAGCGTCGCTATCGTAGATGGCATTGTTACTGACACTGTTCTCCACGCTGCAGTCGTCGGTCACGTTGCGCGTTTCTGGCAGGGGATCCTGCGCCATGGTCGAGCTTTCCGTAACCAATGGCGATGACTTGGGTTTGCTGCGGACACGCAGAAGGTTCAGCTTGGTGGTCACCGTGATGTGTGCCAATCCCTCGTAGGTAATGTCCGCGTCCAGCCAGATACCGCGCTCGTCCAGCATGGGCTGGGACATGCGATGGAACAGCATCGGGGACTGACCCAAATAGATGTTCGTTATGACCACCTCCTCCATGAAGCTGGGCAGCTGCAGGACAAAAGCAATTTGAATCAATCAAAAAAATTTAAATGGATCCGGAAAGGGTGTTGGATACTCACCTTGATCGAGTTGAGTTTCTTCTGCATGAACTCCTGGATCTTCTCGTGCAGCGACGTGTCATGCAGCCAGCTGAAGAGGCAGCGTCCCATTATGACATTGGCCCAGACGACGCTGCCCGAGGGGCCCAGAAAGAGGGACTGGTCGATGCCCCGCCACAGCTCGTCCTCCTGGCGCTTGGCACGGCGAGTCTGGAGAAACGAAGAAGAGGGAGATTACCATGGGATCACAGAACCGAGCGAATGATTCGGCGGATGTTAAATGAAAAAGGTAGTTCAGGATTTGACATACTTTTCTACGACGTTGACCAGAATTAAGCGAATCTTTGCGTGTATTGCGACATACGGGAATGTGGCTTTGATTGCAAGCTTGCTAAATGGACAAAATAATAAAAATAAAGGAACTCAAGAAGATTCTACAAATAAAAGTGCGCAGGGTACATGTTCCTGGACATGTTGGCTACCTGGTAAACGGCCATAAACTTGACGTATTCCGCGGAGTTCCGGGAAACATTCGCGTTCATGATCAACCCCTCGAAGGTCTCCTTCAGGGCGTCGGGGGAGTAGTCCTCATCCAACAGATCCTCGAATTGGGTATCCGGCGTGCCGGGGCAGACTTCGTCGGTGTTGTTTGATGCCACTGAGGGTTCTGTTGCGCCCACACTTCGCTCCTCGCCATCCTTTACGCGACTCTAGGAATTGGAAGGGGGAACGGAATTGAAAATTGAAGGAAGAGTCGATTATCCATGGATTTGTGGTAGCTACCTTGGAGGATCCCATTATTAGGTTAATCGCCTGCTGGGCAGCGGCTGCCTGCAGATCCGCGTCGTCCACAAAACGCGCAATGGGCACATTCAGATCCTGCTCATGCACGGACCCCTTGCTGGCAGCCAGGAAGCGACGGTACCAATCCTCCTTCTCGCGGTCGCAGCGGGCAAAGATCAGCAGACGCACCTCGTCGCCACAGGGAATGGGCGTGTCCTGCAGTCCGTAGTCAGGATTAATTTTATTGCGCAGCTGCTGGAGCTGTAAAAAGGATCGGATGACTATTTGATGACCAAGGAGGTCGGGCTATACCCACGTCCGCCTGCATGACTGTGGCTGCGAAGTCGATGAGCCTCTCACTGTCTTCGACGCTTGTTGGTGTGCTACCCAAGGTCGTCTTGGAGTCCTTGGCGGAGACATCCAATTGGCTGGGCTGCCGGTCGGCTGGGGTTGTGTAGCCAGTGGCAGATCCTGTGGTCTTGATAATCAGCTGGATGGGATACTTGCGGTTGAAGAAGCTGCAATTGGAGGAGACGCGATGTGCATGGTGAAGATCCACGAGTGGAACGGATAAGTGACTACTCACCGCTTCTTGGCCAAGCCCACGGGCAGCAGTTCAATCCTGGAGTCGCGGAGGTCGTACGATCGGTGGTCGGTGAAGAGAACCTTATTGCGATCGATGGGCGCCTCGTTCCACATGCGCCGCTTGGGTATGCGGGCGTTGGTCCCGGACAGCTTAAGGACGCTGCCGTCGAGGCGGACGTACACCGATCTGGTCAAGGTGAAGGAGAAGGTATTGGGATCGTAGCTGTTGATCTCGTTCAGCCAACCCGCATAGGTCTTGATGGTCTTGTGCTCCTCGACGGCGGGTATCTCGCAGATGGGCATCTGGTTGTAGTTCGGAATCTTGAACGGAGTGCGTTCTGGGTGAATCTTGAGCAGAACGTTCTCGAAAATGTACCGCATGTAGGAGCTGGAGGTGTCAATGAGGGATATGACCACTATCGTCGCCAGGACTCCGCGCAGAAAGTCGGGAAAGGGCAGCATCATCAATATGACCAGGCCTCCCACCAGCAATAAAGGAGTTCCAACCACTCGGGTCGTCCAGCTGGTGGGATCCTTGGAATTGAGGCGAGCCCAGAGCTTGGACGGTGAGCTCAAAAATTTGATGCGGCTCGATGAGTTATCCTTGATTGAGTCCAGGAGATCGGCTTTTGCGCTCAGACTTTCCAGGGGCAAGTTCAACATCGCTCGCTCCTTTGGCGAAATGTCCTTGTCCTGTTCGTCCTTAGCCTCGGACGGCATGGAACTTTCTTGACTGGTCATTGGAATCATGTCCTCGAGCATCTCGACGCCCGACTCAATCTCCACATCTTTTCGGGCGAGAAGTATGCCCCGCTTGGGCTTCACATTGGCAACGGGAATCTCTGGTCCAAATACCGCGCCCTCCTTGGGGGACTTAACCTCGACCTGACCGCTGGCGGGTGCATCGGGAGTGGCATCCCGCTGATGGCGTCGGCGCAGAAAGCTTCTGCGTATGGAGGACGCACCCGAGCTGGGATTGAGCTCTTTCTTATTCATGGCGGCCGCCTGCTGCGTAGCCTTTACCTTGATGAACTTGATGTGCGTCAGGCCACGTAGGAGGACCGAGCGTTCCGCTGATGTGGCTGCTGCGGCGTTAACGTCGCCGCTGCCCACGCTGCTGCTGTCGTGCTGGAGGAGCTCCACCTCTGCGTCCGAGTCGGAGTTCTGCTGTTGCTGCTGCTGTGGGTTCTGGTGCGAAGGCAGCTCCTCGCTGTAGGAAGTGTTGATGGTTACGCAGTCTGTGTCCGAGTCCGCGTCATTGGTCCATCCAACCGTGGAGACCGATGGCTCGGCAATGATAACCGGAATGCTCGATGGCGTATGATGCTTTGACGATTTGATCTCCTCAATCGTCTGCGAAACCTTGCCCTTGATCAGCTTCCAGGTGCCCACTGGGGCGGCAGCACCGTCAATGCCCCCACCGGCGCTGCTGGACAGTGTAGAAATAGGACTGGGTCCGCCGGAAGTTGGAGACACGCCTTCAACGCCTGCCGACCTACAAAGTAAATGCTTTCGATTAGAACTTTCCAACTCTTAAGGTCCTGTTCAGATATGAAAAGCTATAGCAATAATGCTAGATACGTCCTGGTCCAGCACAGAATCGGGACCAGGACGCAGGTGAGCCCCCCATCTGGCCGTCGATTTACATATAAAACAATAATTATTCTAAATTTTCTATTTTCCAAGTTTTCCGAGATATTGCCGCTGCTCAGGCTTACATATACACACACACACACACACACACACACACACAGGCAGACATCCTTTTCATGTATTCACCAATCGGATTATCCCTCAGATTGAAGTGTTTCGATTTCATTCGAATCATCTTTTCTCTCTCCATCCTATTGCAGCTTGCTGTCTCCCTCGCACTCGCACTTTCTCTTCGCTCTCTCTCCATCTCCCTCTCCCTCTCCCTCGCACTCGCACTCGCCTGCCCGTTGCAGCAACGGATTGAAAAGAGACAAACGCCACCCATGGACTGGGCGAGTCGTTTGACTGCGCTGCGTTTCGTATTTGAACTAACTTTAGAGCAAATACTAACTGTTAAATAATAGACTGCGACTTGTAATATTCCAGAAAAGGTATTTTTATTTATTTGAATGAAGATATACGTTTTATTTTTCCATTTGTTCTATAACCTGCATTTTCTTGCGTTTTCTTTTCTCTGTGTTTAAGTTTTATATTATTTTTCTTTTTTTTCTTATTTTTTTTTTTGTTTATTTTTTGTATTATTTGTTTTGTTTTGTTTTTTCTTTTTTTGGTTTGTATTTCTTGGTATTTTTGGTATTTTTGGTATTTTTGGTATTTTTTGGTATTTTTGGACGCCCGCTCGTGGACGCCTTAGAAAAGATATTGTAATATATTTGTGTATATGATCGTATATGTTGTATATTCCATTCGTTACGGTTTTACATATTTTCCATTAATTATTTATAGTTGATTTTGTTTGGTTTTCTTTTGTTTTTCTTTTGCTTCTTTTGTTTTGGGCTTTACTTTGAAATATTGCATTTTTAGTACTGCTGATATTTTAGTTTCGATTTTCGATTATTCGAGCCTAACCTTCGATTCTCGAGCTTGTGAGGAGTTGATTTCTCTGCCCTTGTCTTTGTCTTTAAATTTATTTGGATCTTGGTTGCATATGTGTCTAGTAGGTGTATATAATATATCTATATATATTTATATATATATGTATATATATACTTTGATTTTGGGCTTACATTTGGTATTCCTCTTCCTTCCTCTCCCCCACTACTCCTTCCTCCTTCCTCCTCTCATTCCTCTCATTCCTTGTGGACATAACAACTACCATGCGGGGCGTGGAGGTTTCCTATTTATGTATTTAACTTTGAAACGGGCAAAACACCAACCTTCATATACACATCCGCATATGCACACACACACACACATATATATATACGACCGTGCGTGTGTGTGTGTGTATATTTAATTATACTATGATCGCTTCGGGGTTGAACATTGAACTCTGTGTTTATCTGTCATTTGAATTGAAAAACGCATCTCAACGTCTGAAGGAAAAACATTTTGGAAATCGAAAGTTTTGGATTTTGGTTTTTGGTTTTTGGTTTTTGGGTTTTGGATTTTAGAAAACTACAAATCTTGTTTTTATTTATTTTTTCTTTTGTTGTTTTTTTTTTTTTTTTTAAATTTTTATTTGTATTTTGGTTTTGTCGTTTTGATCTTTTGTTAATTTTTTTTTTATTTTTTTTGTGTTTTTTTTTCATTTTTGTCAACTTGAATTTTGTAAAAATTAAAAAATTACGTTTATTGAAAATGACTATAAAATATGGAATATTTTGCTAACTTTTCATATGCTTTATATATAAGTTATTGTTTATATATATATACACACATATATGTATGTATATATATGTGTATGTATATATACACAACTCATTGGCCTCGTCCTGCATACCCTATATACATATGCATATACATACATACACACATACATATACGTGCCAACTCCGCCCACGCGCTACTCTATTCTCTCTATTGGTTTCATATATTTATATTTATATTTTTTGTATTTATATTTTTTATATTTATATTTATATTTATAGTTATATTTGTATTTATATATTTTATTTTATATATCATTACTTAATTTTGGTTTTGTTCTGTTTCGGTTTTTGTCAATTGTATAATGCTAAAAAATTATATGCTCTTGCTTGTATTCTGAATATTTAGCTAAAAGGAATTCTTAGTAAGGGCGCTCAATTTTAGTTAAGTCGAAGGACTAAATCTTCATCTATGCGCGCCTCCTGCCTGGGGGCAGGAGGGCCTGGGGGCCCGGGGGCCGGGCCACGCGCTAAATTAAAATGGAAGAGCGAGTGCCTAACACTCGCTTACAGGCTACTTTTTCTCAATCAGATTTTTTATTAAATATATAAAATTCATTTAATAAGTTTTTTAAAAGGTACCAAATTTTTATAACCTTGTATTTTGTTTTGCTCTTCTCCGCCTCCGCCTCCGCCTCTATCTCTGCCTCTGCCTCTTTACATTTTTAATTTTCCTCTTTCCTCGCTCCTCTTTTCCCCCTGGTTTTTAGTTCTCCAATTTGCATTAAATTGAAAGTTAATTGGATTTATTTTCCGGGCATTTCCCAGTATTTAAAAATTTTCTATTTAAAACATCGCTCTACGGTTTGTCCTTCTCCGCCTCCGCTTCCGCCTCCGCCTCTGCCTTCGGTCTCTCCTCGTCCCTATCATCTTTTGACTAACTACAAACAAAATACTGTACAAAAATTGTGCTATGAAAATACTCAAAAAATAATATAATTTCAATTTCAATTTTAATTTCAATTTTAGTTTTAATTTTAAATATTTAAATCTTTGAATCTTTGAATCCTTGAATCGTTTAATTTGTCAATTAAATTAGAGTCGCTAATACTTTTTATTTCTTAATTATAAATCTCTTCTCTAATGCCAATTAAATACTATTATTATTATTATTATTATTTTTTTTAATTTAATTTTTACTTTTTTTATTTTAAATTTTATTTTTATTTTTATTTATTTTTTTGCTCAACGAAAACAGAGTTCAGGGAATGCCGAGTGCATTAAGCGCAGGATTGGAGTTTGTTTATATTTTGTAGCTTTTGATTTCTGGTAACTTTGTTTATTTGTATTTGTTTGTTTAAATATCGTTAGTTAATTGTTATTTGTGTTATTCGTAGTCGTTAATTGATTAATTGTTTATACTTTGTCATGAACTTTAAGCGGACTCCCCAGCACTTGCGCCCTCAAAAATACATAGATATTACGTTATATAAATTTCATCAATTGTACTACGTGTAAAATCCGTATACCCGTACATCCGTGTATATACACACATATATACATACATGCATGGGGGGATATACGAAGACATCTATTAATTATACATATATATATATGTATATCTATATATATTTGTATTGGTTGGTATCAAAAGAACATATGACCAATTTTAGTAAACATATTAAATATTACAATTAAAATTTCCATTTTCCATTTCAAAGAGTCTTTCTTTTGCATCGTTTAAGTTTTAATTTTTTTAAGATTTAAGTTGAGTTTTTAATTTGCAATTTTTAATTTTTAATTTTTAGTTTTTAGTTTTTAATTTTTAATTTGATTCATTATTAGGTTTAGGCTTTTATTTAAGTATTCAAAAGAGATTCGTTTAACTAAAATTTATTGTTTTTTCATTCCTGTCGCTTACTGCGAATGCCTCTTGGATGTATGTACAATAATCGTATAAACAGTTTTGGGTATCCTTGGGTTACAACCCGCCCCCACCCCCCAAAAGGATATATGTATAAAAAGGATAGAAATGTGTAAATATAATATAGAAAATAGAAAGTATAAAATATAAAATATAAACTATAAAAATGTAACACAATTTACTTGATTTTCATTTATTGATAGCAAAAAGTTTTGTTTGTATAAAATTGCATATATCAAATCTCGATCGGTCGATCTCTGTTTATATATACTTTTATTCACATATGAATATATAAAAATCTAAATTAAAATTAAAATAAACAAATTAAAATTAAAAAAAATATATATATATAGATATATATATATATATATAAAAACACATACAAATTAATTGTAATAAACAACGAAATTTTGGTTAAAGCTACGTGTGGATTCTACGAACTACAAAACATATAAAAAATATATATATATAATTTTTAAGATCTAGGCGACATATAGAAAATATAACACTAGCATTTTTTTATTTTTGTATTTTTTGTTTTTTTTGTTTTTTAAGATGTAAAACGATTCTCAAATCAATATAACAAATGAACAAGTGACTTTTTACACTGTATAACAAAATTTCTCCCTCTCTCTCTGTGTGTGTGTCTGTCTGTCTGTGTGTGTGTGCGTGTGTGTCTGTCTGTGTGTCTGTGTGTGTTTATTATAAAATTAACAAAAACAATAGTCTTCTTCTTGGCTGCATCCGAAAGGGCGATCCAAAACTTTTCAATATTTCAATTCATACTTTTCATTCCCTTCTGTCTTTATCTGCCTCCTCCTTCTTCTCCTTCTCCGTCTCCGTCTCCTTCTCCTCACTCCCCCTTCTTAGCCACATCTGGATACTTGGAATACTTAAATAACAAACAAGATTCGCTTACAAATATTATAATATTATATATATCATCGCACTCTACACAAGATTCCAGTTTGAGCCTTTGCTTACCCATAAAATATTTAACTTTTCTTTTGTTTTTCTTTTGCTTTTGTTTTGCTTTGTTTTGCTTTTGTTTTCTATTTTGTTTTTGCTGCTATTTTGTTTATGCCTTTAAGAGCTTTCATTCGATCCTTCGACTTTTGGTTGTGGTATATATAATATATGGTATATAATATATAATAATATATAATATATAATATACAATATATAATATATAATATATGTAAAATATTTCCGTAATAGTTTTTTGTTTTTTGGTTTTTGGTTTTGTTTTGTTTTGTTTTTGTTTGTTTTTGTTTGTTTTTGTCATACAACTTTTGTAGCATAATTAAATATTTTTCATTGTGATCTTTGTAGGTTTCATTTTTAACAGTTAAAGTATAAGGTATATGTTTATATAAAAGTATAAAAATCTATAAAATATCGAATTTCACTACATTTAAAAAACATCGTCAACTTTCCTAACATCTTTCCCTCCATCTCCATCTCCACCTCCATCTCCATCTTCATCATCGTCCTCCCTCCCTTCCATTCCTCCACTTTACTATGATCATCTCTTGCAGACACTCCCGAAGGCTTTCTCAACCATTTTTGGTATTTTGTTTATACAATCGTTTCGGTATTTCTTTTAAATACAATTTAATTAATTAATATTTTTTAAAGACTAGCATTTTATTACTTTCAACTTTTTTTGTTTTTCTATTTTCTTTTTTTTTATTATTTTTTTTTTTTTTAATTTAGCACAAAAATTAGCAACATTTTGCAATCTGCAATCTTTTAAAATATCTGCATAAAACATTTACACTACGAAGAGCAGGCGGCATGAGGGACTATTTGTAGATCGGGTACTGGAAGGGGGATGGGGGATGGGGGTTGGGGTGGGGGTGGGGGAAGATTTAATATTTTTTGAATAGATTCTCTGTTTTGTTTTTTGTTTTTTTTTTTTTTTTGGTTTCTTCTGATTTTTGCTTCATTTGCTAACAATTTATTTATATATTAAATATTCTTTTAATTTCATAAATACTTCATATTTTTTTTTTTTTTTGGTTTCATTTTTTTTTTTTTTAATGTTAAAACAAACGAACGCTTGAAGTCCTCTAATTTTTCAAAAATATTTATACTCAGAATTAATGCTTCATATTCACTTTAATACGAGTATGAGTGTATTAGTGTGTGTCTGCAGGTGTGTGTGAGTGGGTGTGTGTGTGTGTGTGTGTGTGTGCACCCACATACAGAGATGCGCGCAATGCTGTATGCAGGGCCACACATGTGTCCATATGTCCTTTCAGTTGTATTAATAATTAATATAAAAATTCTAGAAAATTGCTATTAATTTACTTCATTTTCATTTTTCATTTTCCATTTTCATTTTCTGATTTTCTGATTCTTTGTGATTTTATATTTAATTTGTTTACTTCTCCTCCTCCTTTTTATTTTCCTATCGTCGTTTTCATTTCGAGAAAATCGCGTGGCACGCGTTGGATTTGTGTGACTTTAAATTTTGAATTATGTATTATATGTTTTTTTTTTTTTTGTATAATTCATAATTTATATATAAGTTACAGATTTGAATTATTTATTTTTAATATATTTCGTATTTGTTTATTTCGAAGCGCGAGCAAAAATTTGCTAATAGATTTGACTATCGTATTTAATATACATTTAAAAGTCCGAGCCGACTTGTACTTGGTAATTGTTTAGCTTTTGGTTTTACAATTCTTTAATAATTTTTAGTATTTTTTTAGTATAGAAAAAATATCGTATATATTGGTTTTTTTTTTTTTGTATTTTGTTGTTTTGTTTTTGTTTCGTTTTTAATCGCTTTAAGTGCCATTAAATATGCATTTTATGTAGCAAAAATGTTCCTATAGAAATTGAGAGTAAACCAAAATCAATATAATTTTTTTAGTTATGAATTAATTCAATAATTTCTCTACTATATATATTTATATTAAAACTGTCTGAGTCTCGAAATTTTGGATTTCCCCCCTTTCTCTCTCACTTCTCACTACTTCATTTGTTTTTTTTGTTTAAATCCAAAAGAGCAGACCATTTATTTAATTAATTAATTATTATTTGAATTTTGTCGTTCTTTAGGCTAACGGTATATGTACATATACGTATATATATTTGATGTATAACTCAGTATTAACATATATAGATATAGTATTGCACAAAATTATGGTAATCAGATTTCAGATTTCAGATTTCAGATTTCAGTTGAAATATTTGACTTTTACCCAAATTTGGTTTTGGTTTTCGATTTCTTGTACTTGGCTAAAAAAAAACAGTTTATACAAAAATTCTATATAAAAAGTATATATGTATATATAATTAATAATAAGTAAATTTTTATAGATTTATAAATTTATAGATTTTTAGATTTTTAGATTTAGCTTTTTTTATACGATCACCAAATGATCGTACATATATATATGTATATATATGTTACACATGACGATATTTGTGTTTTTGCTTCGTATTCGCAATTTCATTTTCATATTTCATTTTTCATTTTTCATTTGCATTTTCCTCTTTTTCATTTTCTTTTCATTTTCATTTCCATTTCCTTTTCGAAGGTTGCAACATTCCCACAACTTACGTAAAAACAAAATAAAAAACAGCTAAACAATAAATAAACAGGTATTAAAAAAAATAGAAATAAATTTACATAATACTGAACACAAGTAATATGACTGTTGCATGTAAACATAATTAAGTATAATTATAAATAATTATTTATAAATTGTTTCATTTACAATTCTTTCTTTCGTTTTTATTGAATGCCTA
Source organism: Zaprionus lineosus (assembly GCA_035044505.1). NCBI lineage: Eukaryota > Metazoa > Arthropoda > Insecta > Diptera > Drosophilidae > Zaprionus > Zaprionus lineosus. The sequence continues at coordinate 1,770,670 of JAWNNX010000694.1, read as the reverse complement.
ACGGCAAATGCTTCATGTTGTACAGCATTGTTTGCACACGCGCGCGCAAGTGTGTGTGTGTTTGTAGGTGTGTAGGTGTGTAGGTGTATAGGTGTGTCGGAGTGTACTTCAATGTGTGAATAGATGAGTTTCGCAGTTTCGCAGTTTCGGAATTTCGGAGTGTATTGGGTGTTCGGGTACACGAGTGTTTGAGCTTCGAGTTTTCAAGTGTTCGGGTGTTCGGGTGCACGAGTGTTTGAGCTTTCGAGTTTTCGAGTGTTCGGGTGTATCGGTGTATCGGTGTATGGGTGCATGGGTGTATTGGTGTATGTGTGTGTGTATGGCTTACACCATCCCAAATGTGTAAAGTATCTGCCTATGAGTTTTTTTATACGTCATATTTTTATATGCCATATTTGTATGACATATTTCTACGCCATATTTCTATGTCATATTTCTATGCCATATTTCTATGTGTAATATTTCTATGTCTGTCTATATACATTTCAAACTTTTTATATTTTTTTAAAAAAATAAAATGAAACTAACTTAAATCTAAATGCGCGCGTGTGTTTGTGTACGTGTGTGTGAGTATGTGTACTTATACGTGTATGTGTGTACGTAGGTGTAGACGTGAGTCCATGTGTATGTTTATGGGCATCGGCGATCAAATTGCAAGCATTCATATAAATTTAATGTTCAAGTGTGTGTCTGCGTGAGTGAGTGAGTGAGTGAGTGTGTGTGTGTGTGTGTGTGTGTGTGTGTGTGTGTGTAGGTACGTGTTTTGAACATGAATATGAATATCAAGTGAGTAAAAACCACGTTTGTGTATGTTAAGTCAACTAGAAACCACAGCACATTATCGATAGCATTTCGATAAAAAATATCGATTACCGATTCGACTAACTATAAAAGTGAATTAATTACGAAACATGTAAAAATCGTAGTATACACGCAATGTGCATTATTGTTTGTGTGCGTGTTCGTGTGTGCTAGTGGGTGTATGTGTGTGTGGGTGTGTCTGTGTGTGTGTGTCTCACAGGACAGTCCGCGAAAGAAAGGAGGATCCCTGTGTCGACGCGTACGATGTTTACATGGAACGTAATTCGTCTACAGGCGCCATTGAAGTACTTGTAACCGTTTATATATGCAATGGATCGAAATATATATATACATATATATATATACGGTTGATCAGAAATCAAATAACTTAATAACCCTGTTTGAGAACCAATACCAGATGTGTGCGAAATTGTGGAAGTGTGAAAAGAGAATTTAAATCCATAGAAAATGTGGAAAATAAAAAAAGGACGACGAAAAATTAACATTTCGGATTTTGAATTTTTACTCTGGAGACTCGGCCGTGAGGGGAACACATCATTGGAATCCGTACGCATATACACATACATACATACATACATATCCATATATATACGTATTTATATATATATATACATATATATACGCAGAGATCCCAAAGCTACATTCCCCAGGGACGAGTCCAGGACGTGCCAATAAGAGGCAATAATAAAATAATGAGAAGGTGAAAGGTGAAAGGTGTAAATAGTGAGAACAAGTCAAATGTAGAGTTGTGCTTATGAATTTGTATGCATGTGTGGTTTGTGTCTGCGGTGTGGTGTAAGTGTGGTTTGTGTCTGCGGTGTATGTGTGGTGTGCGAGCGTGGTGACACGAATCGTTTCTGAGAGATCACTAACTTCTAATTTCTAATTCTACTTCTAATACGATTATAAATCGATTCATAGAGCTTAGGAACTCTCGCTTGAGGAGCGTAACACTTATTCGTTATCGATATTGGCGATAGTATCGTATGGAGAAGTATCGTACATAAGTTATTCTTTGCGAGGATATTTGACTGACTAAAGGTAGGACGCGAGTCGCTACAATTAAATTAAGTGATTGATAGCTTTATCATTTCTTTCATTTCTTTCATTTCATTCTTTCTTTCTATCTTTATGTTCTTTTATACATTCATTTCTATTATATTCCTTTTGTTTTGGTTTCTCTTATTATCAATTTGCATTTGGATTTGCTTTCATAGCTGTCGATTTGCTGTGCTTCTTTTCTCGCGTTGACTTGCTTCTTGTCGTGGCTGGTCTGTGGGTCGTTTGTGGTTCGTGTCAAGGAGAAAATCAGATGCAGCGATAAATTGGTTACAAATTAATTGATGTTTGATAAGTTAATAGGTTGATGAAGTGGTGCGTAGACAAGTGGATAAAATAGGGTAATAACGAGGTGAGCTAATAATTTGGCCTGCTACTAAATTGAAAACATATAAAAAGAATACACAGCGCGTTTCACGTTCCGATTTCCCGATTGGAAATCGAAATTAAAGTAAAATAAAGGAAAGTTGACTAAATAAATAATAACTTAAACTAAACTAAGTTTGTGTTGTGTTGTGTTGTTGTGATGCCCTTCGATTTCGTTTGGCGAGTCTCACTGGAAACTTTTGCCCCCACATCGTGGTGGATATTTGTGGGTTGTGGGTCGTCGTAGGTTTTGGGGTTGTGGGCACTGGGTTTCGGGTTGGTGGCTGTGATCTGTGAGCTGTGAGCGGGGACTCAAACCAAACCCTTGTGCCTACTCCCTCTGCACTATTGGATATATTTAGTGTTCCAGGCCCTCTGAAGGTTCGTAGGTGTTTGGGTGTACATGTGCACATGTATGCATGCATGCATGTGTACATTTGAATGCGTACATGGGCATGTGTGCATGTACACATGTATACATGTATACATGTGTACGTGTGTGTATATGTGTGGTGTGTCTGTGTGTGTCCGTGCGTTGGTGCTTATCTTATTTACAACTTTCTCCTGCGCTGAGGTCGCCTCTCGCAACCGGCAGAGTCCAGTGTCGGTCGCTCCAGGTCTCCTCCGCGCTCTTGTTGACCTTGTCGTTCTCCAGATTGTGTATTTCCTGTCGCTTCTGTCGTCGTGGTGGGGGAGGCAATAACTCTTGGCACTGCCAGCGCTGCGTCCAACAACCGATGTCGGTGTTCCCTCTGTTGGCGTCTCTCATCATGCAGCGCGGCCTACCAGCGCCGCCGTTAACACCAGCGAAAGGGCACCGCACGTGGCCGGTCGGCGCCCTCCTTGATCAAGGGCTTGTGATACTCCCTACCGGGACGGGAGTGGATCACCGCCCAGCAGTGCTCGCAGTAATACTGGAGACACGTGACGTTCGCGCAAAAGAAGGGGGCGAATTTGCCGCCACAGCGCTGCCCCTCGCATTCGTCGCACATCTGATCGTCCAGGACGTAGGGCTTTACCTCCACCCGCTTGTCGATGTCGCCGTGCTGCAGCTGGACGAAGCGCGCCGATATGGCGGCTATATAGCTCTGTTGGTTCGAGAAGGCTACGCGGCCGGCTCCCTTTGGGTACTTGAGCTCGGGATCGGTGTCGATGCCTGCGTAGCAGACTCCGCCGTATAATCTGTCCATGATCATTGCCAGCTCGTAGGCCTTGAGGGGACGCGGCACGCCGCCGACGAAGACCGTCTTCCGAGGATCGAGTGTCATTGTCGCGTCGAGCACGTAGTCGGCATCCGCCAAGCGCCATGGACGAATCTGAACCGCTTTGTCCTTGATGGTGGGCGAGGAGACGCACAGGTAGAGCTTGTCCTCATCCGAAATGCACGAGTCGATCAGCTGCTGCACACTGCTCTCGTCCTGGAAGAGCAGGAAGGCATATCCCTTGGGTGGAAAGTACGATTTGGACTCCGCCTTGTGTGGCCAGTCGACAACCAGCGGCCCGAAGCGTCGGAACGATGTGGTTATCTCGTCCTCATCAATGTCCGGCGGGAGGCCGCCGACGAATACCTTCCTGGAGAACCGAGCCGTGCAGTCGCTGCTGTTGCCACCGTTGCCGCCCTGGATGGGTGAGTGGGAGGAGTGTGGCGAGAGTCGTGAGGGTGAGCCCATCTTGAGGGCATTTAAAAAGACAGACGGATCATTGCCCGCGGCAATGGCGAGGGCATCCGCTTCGCTCAAGTGCTTGGGTCCTACTCCGCCCAAGCTGCGCATGCGATCGTTCATCATGCCCATGTTCTCGTTTCCTCCTCCTCCTCCACCCCCAACTCCGCCGCCACCTCCACCCAGCGACATATTGCGCATGTAATCACTCAGAGGATTCTCGATGGCCACGTTCCCACTGCTGCCGCCTCCCATATTATGCATCTGTCCATTTGGTGGCATTATTGGGTCATAGTGACAGCCCAGATAAGGCGCATCCCCGCCGCCCGTGGCCCCCGCTGAGTCCACGCCTCCTCCATTGCCAATTGATAGCGTTGGTATGTTCATATGGCCAGGACCAGATCCTGGACCAGCGCCACCCATTCCGTCCATGTGTGGACCGGCGCATCCGAAGAGCGACGTTGGCGAATTGCCCTTAACGGGGAAGGGGAAGCCACCGTGTCTGTACTTCGAGGAGACGCCCTGCATGCTCATTGGGGGTATTGGCGAAATGCCACCGCTGCTGCAGCCCGCTTGGGAGCCGTTGTATGGGGATCCACCACCTCGACCACCGCCGCCCGGCGACGAGGGACTGTGCGACCCTCCGCCTCCGTCCCTCTGCTGCGAATGATGATGCAGTGCGCTCAGATTCGGGGAGAGCTGCTGCTGCTGTTGTTGCTGGTGTTGTTGTTGTTGCTGGTGTTGTTGTTGCTGTTGCTGTTGCTGCTGCTGCTGCTGCTGCTGAAGGAGCTGAGGCTGTGGCTTGCTGAGATTGAGATTGGGCGGCAGGCCGCTGCAGCTGCAGGGAAGGTAACAGAGATGAAGATGCTTTACAATTGGATTGGGCATTGCGTTCATATATTTTATACATTTTCATTATAAAAAGGAGGAGCAATTTGTTCAAAGATTTGCTTCAATTCAGAATTCATGGGGCGTGGACGTGGGCGGGGACGAGGGCGGGGCGAGGGCGGGGCGAGGGCGGGGCGAGGGCGGGGTAGTGGGTGGTGTAGAGAATGAAATTGAATAGTGTGATGCTTTTGAAGGCTTCTTTCTGCTTTATGTGTACATACAGAGATATGCCGTCATATGCCGTCATATGCCGTCATATGTCGTCATATGCCGTCATATGTCGTCATATGAAGTCATATATCATTGCCGCCCAGCGTTTCGAAATGAAAAGGTTTCAAATGAAAATGGGAAAACTCGAAACCAGAAAAAAAATAAAATGAACTGAATATTTGGAAATCGAAATTGAAAATCGTAAATCGAAAATCGAAATCGAAAATCGAAAATTGAGTATTCAAAAATTGACTCATTATTCATTCGTTATTCACAATTTATTATTTCTGATTCGTTCTCTTTTTGTTACACTGGGCGTGGCTGTCGTTAAAGGCAAGGATCACATTCGCGTCTCAGGGACTCAAGCAGGAAGCAAATGAAGGAAACGTCTGAATAAATTGCTCCCCATTACGGAACTGGTTCATTTATGAACAAAGCTCCTCTTTTTTTTTCTTTTTTTTTTTTTTCATTCTTTTCGTTATGTTCAATTTTTGTTGTTGCTGCATTGTCGTTGTTTTTGGTGGTTGTGGTGGCTGAGGTGGCTGAGGTGGTGTGATGGGTTTGTTTGTGGTGGTTGGTAATTTGAGTTTGTGGTGTAATTATGTTGCTTCTGCTGCTGCTTTGGTGGTGTGGTGGAGTTGGTGTCAGTGGTGAAAATGGTGTGGGTGGTTTATTTATAATTTTAATTTATAATTTTCTTGGTTTTGTTTTGGTTTTGTTTTGGTTTTGGTTTTGGTTTCGGTTTTTGTTTTGTTTTGGGTTTTGGTGGGTTTTTGGTGGCTTTTGGTGGCTTTTGGTTGTTTTTGGTGGCTTTTGGTGGTTTTGGTGGTGCTAGTGGCTCACGCGTCTTCCAATCAGACATACGAGCAGTTGAAGATGCGCTGCTGTTTTGGGTTTGTTTTAATTTGTACGCAGTTTGGGCAGCACTGGATTCAAATGCGGTTAGTTTTAAATGCACTGTGCACGGGATGGAGGAGGACGAGGAGCTCGTCCCTCCTCGGGGTTTGGTTTTAAACAATTTTCAAGCACTTGACACTGCACTGTTTGGTTTATTGGTTTGTTGTTGTTTTTGTTTTTGTTTGTTTTTTGTTTGTTGTTCTTCTGTCGATTGCGATTGCGATAGCGATAACGATAACGATAGCGATAACAATACCGATACATACATTCACATAAAAAGAACATACATTTTCCTTATTTCTTATCGGTTTTATTAGTTCTCCTATCTCTCTCTCTCTCTTTTTCTCTTTCTCTCTCCCTTTCTTTCTCTCTCTCTCTCTATGTCTCTCCCTTTCTCTATCTATCGCAGCTGCAATTATAGCAACGGCCCAGAATAACAAAAGGCAGGTTGTTGGAAAAATTAAAGAACAAAAGGATGCAAGGACACAACACGCACAGTGGGCGGCAATGGGGATTAATAAGTACTAAAATGTTAGAAGGTTATACTAAATGCTAAATGCTACTATCGAAAGCCAGTTCAAATTTTGTATATCGTTACGATTTGTTGTTGTTCTTGCTGCTTTTGGGACTTGGAGCTGGGAAGTGGTGGGGGGTGGGGGTTAAAGAGGTGGGGGAGTGTGGAGTGCAAAGTGGTGAGTGGAGCGAAGGGAGAGGGAGAGCTGAATAATGCCAAGTGTTTGGATGCTGCTGCCGGTGGTTCGCCCTCGCATAGCCGTGCTAATTGATTGGCTTCTTCAGGCATGTGCAGTGACTGCCAAACTGTAAGGCCAACCCCAGGCATGAAATTGCATGGAAAAATTTTAATTTAAAACACCGTCAACGACGCCTCCGTGGGGAGGGGTGGGGAGTTGGTAGGTTGGGTGTGGTTGGGTTCTATTGCCGCTCGGATTAAATTCACACTCAACGTGGCGAGGGGCTGAGTTAGCTGAGGGAAGCGGCTGAAGAGGAGGAGGAGGAGCGGTGGGTGGGGGGATGCGGGAATATAACGCGCTGCTGTTAATGAGGATGCTGATGCTCTCTTGCCAATGCCGATGGATGGATGTTGTCTGCCGCAGATGATGGCGGGGATAATGATGACACGCGTGTTGCATGTGGAAACGTGTACAAGTGTAAATAGATAAAAAAGAGACTCACTGCCGACGACGACGACGTCTGCCCTGTCTGTGGGTAGACGGCGCTGCCAATGGTAACGGTGGTGGCAATAACGATGGCCACCCAAGGCCGAGGGATGGGAATGGCAGGTGAACGCGTGCGTTGGCGTGATAAGCGCAGTGGAGGAGGGGCAAGGATATCGCATGAGTTGTGTGAGTCGTCAGAAGAAGAAGAAGAGAGTGTTGGAAAAGGCAATTATCAAATGCAATTAGAATGAAAAAATTAGATTTTTATAAGTCGGAAGTTAATTGAAATCCGTGACAGGCGGAAATGAGAAGTGTACGGCGGGGAGGAGAGGCTTCAAATCGGAAACATTTGATTGAATATCAAATCGAAAAGCTGACAGCAATATGAGTTCCGGACATATCGGAACACCTCACACATGCATACATCATGCCATGCACACACACACACACACACACACACACACACACACACACACACACACACACACACATGCACTTATAAAAAAGAAAATCGATACAATACGTAGGGCGGCTGAAGGCTTAAAGCGTTTGGGGCTCAGGTGGAGGAGCTCAGACATGCATTTCGATATTTAAAAATGTAAAATGGCAAAGCCTCAGAAACGAGAGACGTCGTTGTGTCGTTGTGTGTGTGTGTGTGTGTGTGTGCATGTGTGTATGTGTGTGCTTGCATGGGGATGTATGGGTATGCGTATGTGTGCTTGTATTCATTCAGTACGTCAGACGGCGCGACGTTTCAGGCCTTTCCACAGACGAACGGCCAAGACCCAGACGGGCCCAGTACTTAAACACAAAAAGTTCTAGACGTACTTGCAACACACACTCACGCACACCAGCACACCAGCACACCAGCACACACCAACATATACCAACACATACGTATGTTTGTATAACGTCCATGGATGACTTGTTGTATACAAGCGACATAAACAAAGCGCAGTGGCTGCTGTAGTGCACTTTACGGGGAGTCACAGTGGTGCAAGTAATGCGTCTCTCCCATGGGGCGTGGTGGTGTTTGCCGGGCGGGTGCTAGGTGCCGGCGCTTAAAGTCGCCCCTGCATCGTCAACGGCAATGGCGACGGCGACGGCGACGGTGATGGTGACGGCATCGGTTAACAGCCGACAGAAGCGGTGAATGCATTAAAAATGCACGACTACAAAATAAAAACAAAATCAAAGTCACAAAACTTTAGCAGTTATTATTTTTTTTTCCTCTTAACTGCGGTCAGTGAACCCGCTGAATATGTGCAACAGGCCGCCGTCGTTGCGGACGTTGCCGTCGTCGTCGCCATCGCCATCGCCATCGTCGTCGCCGTTGTTCTTGCCGCTCGCAGTAAGAAAACAAAACAAAGCTAAGTTGGCTGCGGAAGTGAATGTGCGTGCAAACATATTTAAAATTCATCAAATTGGCGATTGACACGCACACACGCGCACACACACACAAACACATACACACACAAACACTCTCAGAGACAAACCGAAAAAACAAAAAGTAAACAAAAATCATAAAATGGGACATTTTGCAGGCAACTTGCCATTGAGTTTTATAGCTTCCAGCTACGAACGCTGTCGAAGCTTTCGAGCCGTCAGATCGTTGAATTTGTGGATCCCAAAATGCAATCAGCAAGTGTTAGTGGTGGGTATGAATGTGTGAGGGGTGGGGTGAGTTGCGAGTGGTGGATTTAGGTATGGGTTTGTGCATAAGTTTAAGTGTAAGTACCCGGTGGTATAGGTAATATAAGTTAGGATATGGGGGTATGGGTATGGGTGTAGGTATGGGGGGTATGTGGGTGTGCGAGTGTGTTAGTTTAATTTAGCAAATCTGCTAATTTGCCAATTTGCTAATTTGTTTGGCGCACATGTAGCAACAACAATAACAACAACAATATGTCAACGCGGGTTCAAATAGGTTATTTCTGTTTGTTAATTCTGTTTTCTGTGTGTGGATGATGTAAAGAGTAAGATTGGATCTTTGGTTCTCACTTACCCCTTGCGATTGAAGAAGAAGCTGCCACTGTTGTTGGTGTTGGTTCCGACGTTGTTGCCACCACTGTTACTTCCCGGAACGCCAATACTGCCAACGCCGACGCCGACGCCGACGTTAACACCTCCGCCGACAGCGCCCTGCAAGTAGTTGCCGCGCAAATTTACCTCCTCGTTCTGCTGGTGATGCATCACAAATGCGGAATGAAAGAAGAAAGAAGGAAAGAAGATAGTGGGCATTAGCAAAGGAGCGACCAAGAAGTGCCAGCAAAGGGGGGCAGCAAAGAAAGGAAATATTTTGCAACAATGAGTAATATTGCCAAGTGATTTTGCAATCAAATATCAGCAGCCGCACATCTGCCCCGAGCATTTTTGGCAGACTTTCGGCATAAAAATAGACGCTTCACATACAAACTAAATGACACTAGCACAAGGCACGAAAATAACACATGCAAACAGCTGACTGCGGACTCGCCGGACCCCTTGGACTCAGTGGTGGGTTGCGTGGACTCCACATGCTCCGTGAATACACACACACGCACACACACCTACAAAATGTGATATGTAGTCAGATTATAGTGTGGTATATAGTGAGGAGTATAATGTGGTATATAATGTGGTATATAATGTGGTATATAATGTGGTATATAATGTGGTATATAATGTGGTATATAGTGTGGTATATAGTAGAGTATGTATATTATATAGTGTGGTATATAGTAGAGTATGTATATTATATAGTATGGTATGTAGTGTGGTATATAGTGGAGTAATTATGTTATAGAGTATGGTATGTAATGTATACAGTGGAGTATATAATGTGGCATATAATGTGGCATATAATGTGGCATATAATGTGGCATATAATATGGCATATAATGTGGCATATAATGTGGCATATAGTGTGGTATATAATGTATTTATTGTAGTATTTTAATGTTATTTATATAGTGTAGTATTTAGTGTGGTATATACTGTGGTATATAGTGTCATATATTGTGCTATCTTGAATAGTGTTTTGTCTGGTATATAAAGTGGTATTTAATGTATATAGTGGGGTTTATACTGTGATTTAAAGTGTGGTATATACTGTTGTATATAGAGTGGTATATAGTATAAAATAAAATGTGGTATAAAATGGGGTATATAATGTGGTATTTAATGTGTTACATAATGTGGTATTTAATTTGTAATAAATTGTGGTATTTAATGTGGTATATTGTGTGGTATTATCTGCTGATGAACAAAAGTCACAGGTGAGTGTACATTGGTGGCACACGTATGTTGCCAAAGGGGCACTGCCTCAGATTATGCTGATTTGTGGCTCTAATCGCGGTTCACGCAACTGGAAACTTCGCATGAAATACGCAATAAGCATAAGTGAGTCACTGGGTCTGATTATTGGAGTCGGGGCGTCGGGTGACACGTCGGGGGAAGCATACGCTTCCTCGGTCGCTGTACCCTGTGGGCAGTTGCTCGAGCAGATCGACGACATTATGGGAAATGCCAAGGAGCAAAGTCTGCCTGTTATCGATAAGTTTACAAATTTATCGAGTACTTACACTGAAAAGCGAAGATGCAACTGCTGCCGCCTGTTGTTGTTGTTGGTGTTGTTGCTGCTGCTGATGTTGTTGTTGTTGGTGCTGTTGTTGCTGCTGCTGCTGTTGCTGGTGCTGCTGATGCTGCTGATGCTGCTGATGCTGCTGTGAGGGGCTACTAGAGAGCGACTGGGAATCACGAGCGTTTACCATCATGCCCAAAGCAGCGGCCACATTGCCATTGTTCTTGATGTCAAGCAAGGAGGTTGTGGGCGAGGCATCGCCTCTGGCGCCAACCCCGTCCCCGCCGATGGGACTGGACTGTTGGGTGTTTTGGTGAAATGCTTGTAGTATGTCATCTAGCGACTCCTGGTTGGCATTAAAGCGCACTGCGATGGGTGTGGAGCTGTTCAGACCGAGCGGTGCTTTTATTGGCGTTGTTGCCACAGCAGCTGCCGAGGTGGACGGCGTTGCTAGGCTACCAACAACGGATGTGGACACCGAACCGGATAAATTGCTGTTACTGCCACTGGCACTGCCACTGGCGCTGTTTACTGTGGAGAAAATGTTTTCTAATTTTAGTCAATCTTCGCTTCCGTTATCCCCACCCACCAACCCACCAACCCATCAACCCATCAACCCACAGCACTTCTCCCCACTTCCTCCCAGCCACAACACAATCTTCCATCTTCCATCTTCCATCTTTCATCCTCAGTCTTCAACCCACAACCTTCAACTTCCAAATGCCACCCAAAGATAAAAATGGATACTCACCTTTGGGTAACTTTAGCGAATCCATGGTGCCTGCACCAAAGTACGTAAGGCTTTATACGGCTGCACTTGAGCTGCGTCGATGGGGTTGCCTTAGCCTACATAAAGTGAATGTGGGCCACCGCCGTATAGAGAGAAGCGTAGTGCCACATGTGTCCAACGCATCAATCAGACGGAGAACGAGCGACGACAGAGGCGACGGCACATGAAAGTAAAATGAAAAAAAAAAACAAAAGACCAGAAAATAGTTAGAAGGAGGAACACGTCATTCGATTAGTTTATCATATTTTCTGTACACTCGCATTTTCAAAATGTCAACGTTGTCAAATGCTCCCACTCGTAATTGCGTTTAAAAATAAATAAACCACACGCCGCAGCCCCACAAGCAAACACAAAAGCAAAGCCAAAGCCAAAGGCAAACGCAGAGGCAAAGGCAGGGGCAAAGGCAGGGGCAAAGGAAGGGACTCAGGCAGGGACTCAGGCAGAGGCAGAGGTAGAGAAGGCGGCAGAGGCAAGGGAAAACGCAGTTGGAACCCACATCAAAAGCCCCAACGCTAACGCCAACGCCAACGCCAACGCCAACGGCAACTATCATTGATGTTCATTGTTTTTCCCCCACAGCGCGACCCCCCAATACTCTTTCCATGGAGCTTCTGTTCCGCTTCGCAGATTGGAAGCTAAAAAAAACCTGAGGTCTCAGCTCAGCTCGGGGATGGCCTGAGCCTTTGGAATCTGATTGAAAAATGTAAACATCTGGAGCGATACTTGAAGGGAGTTCGGAATGCATGAACACAGCTGCAAATGAAATGAGAGCTTCCACACATACACACACACTCACACACTCACACAGATACACATATGTAAACTCATATCGATGATCAACTGGAGAGACCAAGTGGCCAATGGGCAAAGCTTTAATGCAGCGAAGCGCTCAAAATTTCAAGCTGACGAGGCAAAAGTAAGAGCGAGCGATAAGGGAGGAGGCAAGAAAAGAGCGGGGGAGAGAGACGAAGGGGCTTAGTCATGACAACTGAACTGCGGTTCAGTTCCGAGAACTGTTTTTACATATTTTAATTGGTATTTTGTTTTTGCTCTTCTAATGGAACTGGGAACGAGAGAGATATCGATTACGTTATCGATACTAGATTACAGTTTCGGAACGAAACGCGCAACGCCTCCATCCCCTTCCCCTTCCCCTTCCCCACCACATTCATCATCCACTCCCCCCGAGGTGCCCCATGCCCAACTAATTGCAGTCGAATGTGACGGACGCGTTGCCAATTTTTATGTCCGTAGAAAAATTTATTATCAGTGCACGTTTTATCGCCGAACAAGAAAATGGCTCGATAAATGGGCCCCCATTATGGCCGGACCGGACCGAACCGGGCCAGCTCTTCGTGGACAGGGACACTGGCAGACAATGGACACGAATATAATGATTAAAATAAAGGCAGCAACAACGGAATTATCAATCTATTATTGATAAAGATATAAACAAACATAAAGCGTGTTCGGCCATTTGCATGGGGCGTTGAGGAGGGGGAGGGTGGGTGCTTCGAGACTCGAAGCGACATTCGTATTCGTGATGAGTAATGAATACAGGTGAGCAGCAGTTTGCTTAATAGGAAATATGACGCAGTTCTACATTTTAAAGCCTACCCAACCCCCATCACCACCCCCTACCCACCCGCAACCTGCTGTACGGACAATTAATGTGGCACGCACTTTTTTAGGAACTTAAAGTGGAACAGGAACTGGAATGGGAGCTTAAACTGGAATTAGAATTGGAACTGGAATTGGAACTGGAATTGAAATTGGAATTGGAATTGAGACTGGGTATGAGGGGGTGCAGGAGCAAGGGGGGCCGGCAGTGCAGTTGGGGGGTCACTTAATTAGTTAAATGCTGAGAGAACGACAACTAAATTGTTATGTCAATGAAAATGTGCGCTCAGCCATGAAGAGCCGACCGTAAGCCGTCGAATGAACTCCCGCCCACAGCCCACAGCCCACAGCCCACAGCCCATAGCCCAAAACCCAAAGCCCCCGCTCCGCACCAATTACTTCCACAAAAAGCAATGCTGCAACGCGTAGCCACTGGCCATCGGTGGACGAGGCCAACTAAGACCAACTCAATGGATACTCTATTTATGACTTGCAACTTGAAATTAAATCTAATTAATTTGGAAAAGGTTTAGAAAGGAAAAGGAAACATTGGCACACTTGACAAACAGATTGAGGTTAACTACGATTGTATCTGTATGTGTGACATCCAATATTATCGAAACTGTCAGTTGCCAGTCGTAGGCTGCCAGCTGTCAGCTGTCATCTGTCAGTCGTTAATTATCGGTTGTAAATTGTCAGTTGTAGTTCGAGAATTGTTCGTTTCTGTCAAAGCGTAAAAAAAAAAAGAACAAAATCAAACTTTGCATTTCATTTCTCTCTCATCGTGATTTGACATTTCCAAAATTCCAATTTGCTTAATTTCTGCGCGTTATCTAATGCTCACAGCTCTTGAGATACCCGACGAAGTTTTTTATGTGGGTAAAGGGTATAAAAACATAATCAATACATAAATTTGTCCTACAAACGAGAAAAGAGCGACCTCTCTTCATACATAAAAAAAAAGGAAAAAAAAATTACTTGAATTACAGTAACGACGCAGAAACAGAAGCGGAGGCCGAGCTACAACAACGACAGTAACGCCCTCCTTTCCTCTGCACAAACGCAATGGCAAAAGCACACGACACACGCACACGCACACGCACCCGCACAGGCACGGGCACATTTACATAAACACGCACACACACACACACACACACACGTTCGGAAAATAAACAAGTGTAAAGTACCGCCAAAAGCATAGACAGCTTGGCTCAGGCTCAGCATCCACTAGAGAGCAGAAAAAGTTGCGCGCTATGTCTGGGAGAGCAAGCACTGGCCTACCGTTGCATATGTTACCGACGCATGTGTGTGAGTGTATTGCCGTGCGTACGCTCGTGTGCGTCCGCGTGTGTGTCCGCGTGTGCATGTGTGCCTGTGTCCGTGTCCGTGTCCGTGTCCGTGTCTCTGTGTCTGTGACTGCGACTGTGTAAGCAAACAAATGTGTCTCTTCCTTAAAGCACTTTCGAGGCAAATTGAAATTTGTTTTGTTTTTGTACCGTTGTAGTTGTTTTCGCTGCTGCTGCTGCTGCTGTCGTTTGCTCAAGAATTTCAATTATCACACGTCTGCAATTAGATTTAGTAACTGGGCCAAAGCAGCGAACGCTTTTCTCTACTCACTGCTCTCGAACAGGGGAGCTGCTGGTCTGAGATTTAGGGGTTATTACGGTCTTTGCTTTGCTCAACTGTTTCGTTATTCGTTATTCGTTGTTCGCTGTTCGCTGTTCGTTGTTCGTTGTTCGTTCTTCGTCGTTTGCTAGTGCCCCAATTTCAATTGGTTACGCACGCCAGAGAATGGCAACCCAGCGTTGGGGTTGCTGTCGCATCTACACGAAATTAGGCCAAACGCTAAATTCTCAAATTTTCAAATTTTCAAATTGTGTAGTGTCATTTTGACAGATTTAAATGAGCTGAGCAAAATGTCAAAAAAAAAAAAAAGGAAAATGTATTTCGAACACAAAAACAAAAGAAAATAAAAATATAAGCAATGTCTTGAAGAAAAAATTCTCCCAATAGCGCTAATAAACACTAACCTTTTGTACTTACAATTTAGCTTTGCCCTCGGTTGTTGTTGCAGCGATGCACGAGCGACCACGAAGGCGAGACACGAACTCACGATGATGACAGCGACGACAAAAGTTTCAGGTGCAAGTTTTTCCTCAGCGTTTGTGTGCGTGCGTTACATTTCCGGGGGTGCAGGCAGACTATCTCACTCACACTCTCGCGCAATTTTGTGACGTATATGGCACTGTGTATATTTTTTGTATATTTCGGTTTCTTGTTTTCTGCAACAGCAGCAGCAGCAGCAAAAATTCCTGCGCTGCGGCAACGAAAATTTTTTGTTTTTGCCTTTATGTAAATGGCTTGAAGCAGCTTTGGCAATTTCTTATTATTACAAAACGACAAATGATATTACATATTTCCTTCACTACGTATCACACATCGCGACTTTAATTATAAAACATTCAGAACTCAGGTTATAACGCACGGGCTTTAACACAAATATGAACTGCACTGACAATTTAAATTCAAAACTTTTACACTAAAAATTTAAACTTTAATTTCCAAAAAAAAAATTTTTTTTTTCGAATTTTCAGACAGCCCCGTCCGCTACGCAGCGCGACGAATGTGAGACTGAATGCTAAAACGTTATGCTGCCTTTAGTCTCTCACAAAGTTTGTTTTTCGTTGACGTCGCCTACTTTTCCGACAGAAACTCAAGCGCACGACGAAAAATCAATCATTTTCGGCTGTTTTGCTTTCGCACGGTCTTTCGTGCTTTTCTGACAGACTAACAACAGCAGTAGAAACACCAACAGCAGAACCAACAACAACAACAACACCAACAACTAAAAGAAAAACGGCAGACACGACAGCTGCTCTGCATGCAGCGTTGCCATTGTGCACGGCAAATGTTTAATGTCGTGCATACCGATACATCGATATTTTAATGTAATAGGTAATGAATAAATGAATATAAGAATTAACTTTTCTTATATTATATAAAAATGATACTTTTGTGATTAATGTAGGGGGGAAAAAATTGAACTAAGCCGACAACGTTAGTCCGGAGTCACAATGGTCAACATGATAAACAGGGATGTTTACGAATTACATAAATTTGCGCTACTTACAATAATAACACCAACGTCGTTCCTTTTCTACTTTTGTTTTAGGTATTTGCAAACGGCTCCAACATCAGCTGCGTCTTATTGAACACCGTTTTCACGAACGCGCGCGCGATTGAACGTATTATTTCAGGCTTAGGCTTTGTAAAATACTTCTATACAAATATACGCACCCCACTAGAAAAATATGTGTTGGGTTTTTTGTTTTATATATTCACCAAAATATTAACATTTTTTTGTGTGTGTTTTTTTTTTTTTTTTTGAAGTTTTTTTAAAAATTTTTCTAGAGAACTACAAGTTGTTCCGACTAGCACTCGACCGCAACTAAATAATTTCAGCATAGGCTCGGCACAGCTGTCATGTCGCCAACTTCGATTTATTTTTATCGGAGTGTCTGTTTGAAAGCGATAATACTTAAGCGGGAATCTGGAATATTCAAATGTCGATTACTGCATTTGCCAGGTCATTTACATTTGCGTATTATATAATTACAATGCATATAATATATTCACAGTGACTGTTACAAACATACATTTCATTTAATCATTTTGAATTGTGTGATTAAATAAACAAAACAAATTCTACTAAGCATATCAAATAAGTGTATACTAACAAAGAAGACCGGTTTCTTGATAAGCAAGTATAGATTCTCGAAGTCGGATTTTTGCGCATTTGCAAATCTCAGTGTCGGCATGACGCACGAATTCAGATCTGTGTGCTGCGGGCTTCTGTTGATTTGTCTGACACTTGGAAGCTGCTATGAAGTTCCGAAGGCAAAGATCGAAGTGTTCTATCCCAAAGGCTTTGAGGTCTCTATTCCACATGAAGAAGGAATAACGCTGTTTGCCTTTCACGGCAAGCTAAACGAGGAAATGGATGGACTGGAAGCCGGAACGTGGGCTCGTGACATTGTGACAATGAAAAATGGACGCTGGACTTTTCGAGATCGCCAGGCCGTACTTAAGCCCGGAGACGTTTTATACTTTTGGACCTACGTTATCTACAACGGCTTGGGTTATCGCGAAGATAATGGTGTTTATGCCGTGGACTCATTCAGTAGCAGTACACCAAGGCCACCTCCTGGTTTACCGGTGTTGAACGAAACGACAACTCAGAGAACGTTCTTCCCAGACCACGATACTGGAGGCTGTGAGCCGACAAAGACTCAAGTGAACGGCATACCAACGCGATGTGTGAACCAACTAATTTTTGTGGACGAGTTCAATGGCGGCAAGTTGGATACCTCCAAATGGGCATTGGAGCACCGTTTCTCTGGTAGCCCCGACTATGAGTTCAACATCTATGTCAACAATGCACACCAAACTCTGAGCTTTGCTAACGGTCATGTTCAGCTGCAAGCCTTTCCCACAAACACCTTTTTCAACATGAACTTAGAATCGAAACTGGATCTTGGAAGCAAATGCACGGGCAAAGTTCAATCGGATTGTGTCCGCGATGCCAGGCATAGGAACAGACCCGATCGCCTGCCACCACTGCTGACATCCCAATTTTCTACAAAGCAGAGCTTTTCCTTTAAGTACGGACGCTTTGAAGTGCGTGCCAAAATGCCACGTTCCGTGTACTTGGTGCCACAGCTGTGGCTACAGCCCAAGGACCACTTCTATGGCCAGGCAAATTACCAGTCCGGTCAGCTTCGCATCGCCTACACCCGAAAGACGAACAGCAGTGGACTGGACTTGTATGCCGGAGCATTGCTCAATGCAATGGAACCGCTTCGGTCAGCGAAGCTATGCTACAGGCAGGGCTCCAACGACAAAGGCAACGATTGGAGTGACAGCTTTCACAATTACACCTTGGAATGGACACCAAGGGATCTCAAGTGGCTCGTGGATGGCCAGGAGCTTTGTACCAAGGGCAGCAGTACTGGCGCGTTCAGTGAGACAAGTGTCTTTAACAAGGGACTCCCAAATGTGGAAGAGTTGGAAAAGGGCACTGGTATTGCTCCCTTTGACCAGGAATTCTATTTGACCTTTGGTCTCAGCGTTGCAGGATTCAACGAATTCTTTTACGACTCGGAAAAGCCTTGGAACGAAGCAGCGACGCGTGCGATGACCGATTTGTGGAAGTTTGTTAAGAAGCAGAAAGATGAGTGGTTGGATCAATCACAGTTACAGATAGATTACGTTAAGGTATATGCCTTATAATCATATAGCTTTTGAACACATAATAAAACATAATATATGTTAAGGTTGTTATATTACTTTTTAGACCAAGAAGACTGACAACCAACGCTTTTAAGTAATTATTAGCATATTTTAAGCGATTTTCAATTTAACATAAATAATTTAATTAATTATTTAAATGAGAAAAGTTAACTTCTTTTCAAACGTTGGTTAAAAGATTCTTCAAATCTTGTCAATTTAAATAGACGCTCCTTTTATTTGTATATCGATATTTCTATTTGCTTGGACTGTGGCTCTGCGTGACATATCGATAAGAATGTAAGAAACAGCTGCTCGCATTATGCCGATATTGGTAAATTTTCATCACTAGTGCTCACATAACCTGCCGCGCCGTAAGCCCTAATAGGAAAACAGAAAGTAATATATAAAACATTGATATTTAATAGATTTTCTAACTTAAAAAACATTTCTCATACGCAGCCAAACACAAAATGCAAATCACACGTATTGTCCTGCGCCAATTGAGACGCCAAATCCATGTACAGCGTCAATATAGTGCGGCTGCTCCCGCGACCGCTGCCGCAGCTGAGAAACTCGTGCCGCCAGCCCCTGAGGGTGCCGCAAAGCCACCAAATCCTAAACTGGACAGTATTGTGAATAATATAGCCTCACTAAATCTGCTCGAAGTTGCCGAACTTAGCACGTTATTAAAACAAAAACTGAACTTGCCAGAGACCGCATTTGCACCCCAGTTCGCAGGTGGTCCAGCCCGTGGGGCAGCAGTTGACGAGGAGGAGGCGGCGCCCAAGAAAGTACAGACTTCATTTAAGGTGAAGATGGTCAAGTTCGACGAAAAGCAAAAGGTGGCGCTTATCAAGGAGGTCAAGAATCTGCTCGAGGGTATGAATCTGGTACAGGCCAAAAAGTTTGTGGAAAGTGCGCCGACCATTGTCAAGGAAGACATACCAAAGGATGAGGCTGAGAAACTGAAGGAGGCGTTAACCAAGGCCGGTGCCGTCATTGAAATTGAATAATCTAATGTTTTTTTTATTTTTGGCACTAATGTTTAGCTGCTAGTTATATTGTTGTAATAAAAATATGAGCATCAGTTTCTGTACACCCAACGGATCCTGAACTTTTAAAACGAAGACAATTGATGAACTTTTAGAACTGTAATTTCTGCCGACGGCATTTTGTTGCAACTTTCTACGGTTGGGCCAACCACTTTTACCTTTCCTGAATGAGTCTAAACATTAATTAGTAACGGAATCTGTACTATTCTCATATCTGCATGTAATTAGTGGGGATGCGTTAATGAGAGTCGTGCGTAAGGCCTTCCTTTTACTTCTGGCAGCCGGTGAGCACAGCTGCCATTGGTGGGCGCCCTCAAGCCAAGCTTGAGTATAGGTGCGGGATCCCACGATCCGAAAGTCCCACAGTCCCACGCTCCGTATTGGAAGTGCAATTGAAATTTATCGATTGGACAAAGGTCGTTACATCATCTGTAATAAAGGGGCCCGAGAATGAGCGTGTTAACTATAAATAAAATCAAATTGAGCGGCAAAATGGGCTAAGGTCTGTGTTTGCCCATCCATACGAAAGGTAAATACAGCACACTTTCTACGTTCGGAAGAATCATGCGACGGTTATCCACGCGTGTTTCCAATTTTGTGCGTATGCCAATGATGAGGAGGCATGGAGGCATGGAGGCATGGAGGCATGGAGGCATGGAAACATGGGGTGGCGGGTGATCGGCTGTATCACTTTCATCGAACCGTAGATCTTGTTGTTTGCTGTCACTTAATGATCACTACCGTTTTACCGATAAACACTCCAAGCCAAAGAGGCACTGCTCGGTCAGAGGAAGAGATCAACTGGTTATGCGTGAATGCTCCAAATATTTGCAGGCGCCGAAATAAACTCCACACGACTTGCACTGCATTGCCAGGTCGGGAGAATGGGGACTGAGCATCTCGTCGCGGTCTTCCAATTAGCACCTACGTCTCGCTGTGACACAGTAAGCTCCAAAGCTCTGGCCCGCCTCAGTTCAGTCTCAATTGAAACATAGAAGTGTACACGACGTTCTTCTCGCCGAATTTTTGGGCTCAGGTGAAAACCGAAAGTGAATCGGGCACTTATCAATCATCAGTCACCAGCTACTTGCTCTCAGTTACTACTCACCAGTTACGTTGCCAGCCCCACCATGTCTGAGCGCCAGCATTCCACACGTATTTTGGCCATTGTGACTATTTTCTTCAGCAGTTACATTGTGGGCATCTACAGTGCGGCGCGCGCGAGTAGTCAACTCGTTCGCTTGGATGCATCCCATAACGACAGTCGCGTCTCCGAGAACAGCCTGGATATACTCGACCAGGAGCTGGCCTCGGAGACGGGTCTGGCACGGAGCAGCTCGCGAAATCCTCGCTGTAAGTACCAAGTAAAAGTTCGGGCCAGCCATCTACAGCGTCTTGGACCATTGATTGGGTCGCATGTTGAGTGCCGGTCGTTTGTTTTGTGTCGTCGACGTCGTTTAATATATGTATGTGGGTCACATTTCAATTATCACCCAGAACGGAGGTTCCGTGCGGGACTCTTTAGTCTTTAGCTTAGACACGCTCTGTCACCGCTTGGCAACGCTCGCATTCAACTCTTCTGAACGGAACTGCGCCATAAGCAGAGTCCCCGAAAGTACAATGATTCGTTATGGCTCTCAGTTATCTCAGTTAGAGCCATCAGATCACCTTCGTCAGCTGCGAACATTCCATCCTCTACCTCAACAGTTATTACTGGTCAGACGCAATTGTTACTCCTCTAGAAAAGGTTTTCTAAGCTCCACGAATCCCTTCATTCCTATGCCCCTATATAGTCTATATCTGAGTGTTCCGATTTGCAAATGATCCGTCTTTAGATGTTGTCTGTGGACTTTGGGAATCTTCTGTCCAAACATTAGTCATTCGCATCTTGGCAGTTTTGTTTGAAAGAAAGAGATAGCAAGTGTTTCTCATTTCTCTCTCTTAAGTATGAGTCCTGAAGTCCTGCCAGTCTATATAATCCTCGTCGAGCTATGGATGCACCATCATATTGACTTGTGTTCCACTTTCAGGGTTTCCCTTCTACACAATCGGCCGCTTCTCCAACGAAATCTGCAGGGGCAACAATCTCTTGATGGGCACATGCGTCATCAATGGAGAATGCGCTGACAACAATGGCGTAGCCGCCGGCAGCTGCTCCAGTATAACGCGCCAGGCCATTTGCTGCATATGTAAGTTCCAC
Organism: Zaprionus lineosus; assembly: GCA_035044505.1. Lineage (NCBI taxonomy): Eukaryota > Metazoa > Arthropoda > Insecta > Diptera > Drosophilidae > Zaprionus > Zaprionus lineosus. Next base: position 1,749,076 of record JAWNNX010000694.1, on the reverse strand, counting down.
TTAATTCGAAAACCGTCACTCCGTTAACCGAGATTATGGGATTCTCTTGCAGATCAGCGCACCTGCGGCGCCAGTACCTCGTACAACAATACTTATTTCTATAATAGCAATTACCCGGCACCTTATGCCGGAGGTGGTCGCTGCTCGATTGTGGTCACGCCGCCGGACTCGTCCATTTGCCAAATGCGAGTTGATTTCCTGGCACTGTCACTGGCTCCACCGACGGGCGACGGTTTCTGCAGCACGGATGCTTTGACGATAACTGGCGGCGCCTCGCAGGTCCCCACCATTTGTGGAGAAAACGCTGGGCAGCATATTTATGTTGACTTCAACGGGGTCAGTCCCATTACCATATCGGTGGCCACTTCCGGAGGCTACACATTCAATCGCCAGTGGCAGTTCCAGATACGTATGATTGGATGCACCTCGGAGACCCTGGCACCCGCTGGCTGCCTGCAGTACTACAACACAGCCAGTGGAACACTTGCCAGCTTTAACTATGTCTCCGCTGCGTCGTCGGCTCTGAACTCCATTGGTGTGCAGGGAACACGCCAGCTGGCGAATATGCGCTATGGGATTTGCATACGGAAGGCCACTGGCATGTGCTCCATTACCTACAGTCAGGTGGGCTCGGACTCGTATTCGTTTACAATGACGAATGATGTGGGCGCCGTGGATCCCACGCTGCTCGCCACGGCCGCTGTGCAGAGCCAGGACTGCACAACCGACTACATCATTATACCGGCCCCTAACCAGGGTGGAGTCAACATGCCCAGCGACAGATTCTGTGGCTTGGGTTTGGTCACTACGACAACCGCCGCCAAGCCCTTCGTGGTTTACTCCGTGACGGATGCCAACGAGGAAATGGACATATCGAACCGCGGCTTCTATCTGTCCTACTCGCAGAACGCGTGTCCTGTCTTATAGGCGACACCTGGCGGCGTTCGAGCGAACTGTAATTATGACAATAAAAACAAAATCAGATCAATTAATTTACTCTTTTTTCTAATATTTAAACGATCTTTAACAAAACACTTAGTCGACGGTCTAACATTATAAAGGCTTAGGATTTATAGTTCACTAATTATTTAACAGCCATGGGGATGGGGTTAGTCAGGAAAGGGTTATGCTGCCAGGCGCAGGAGGCTCTCAATCTCAGCCTCCAGTTCTTTGATCTGCAAGTTAATGCGAAGATTTCATTTATGAGTGAGGATTGAGGGCTTCGATATGAGAACGGAAACTTACCCGATTCTTGAAATGCATCTTGGTCACACTGTCGGCCATCAGCTGGAAGGCTTCGTTGTCCACACGCAAACGATACTTTTGCAGCTCGTTAACCAGTTTCTTAAGTTTCTTCTTGTTCTCCGCCAGCATCTGAGCGCGCTTGGCTTCCGAGTCGGACAGGTCGCCGGATATGGATATTCCGAAGGAGCAGAGTGCTCCGGCAGTTGAAAAGAAGTTCAGTTTCTTGGAGAACCTGGACTCTTCGTTAAGTAGCTCCAGCTCGATAGTCTTGCAGCGTGTGAGTACCTCAATCTGTTTCAGGTGACGCCGAAGAACGCTCTCAGCTTCGGCATTTTGAGCGAACAGACAGAGTTCCGGCTGGTGGCGCTTACTGATCTGGTTGCGGCTCTTCACCTGACGCACGTTGGTGCAAACGTTGACGATTTCCGCAACCTCGGATTCCAGCTTTTCGTCGTGGAACTGCGAAAGTTTCAGCTCAAGGTTCTTTGGCACATGCTGCAGCAGCTCAGAGGCAATAAACGGAGTAAATGGAGACATCGCCTGCAGGCCCCAGCTGAGGCAGGCCGTGAGAGTGGCCACATTGACGTAGGCTTCTGGGGTGCGATTACTAATGGCTTCCTTGGTGGTCTCCTATCGAATCAGAAAGAGAGAGGGAGAGAGAACACACAAGTTCAGTACAGATCAGAAAGAGACAGATAGTTGGGGTTCTCACCAGGTAAACATCGCACAGATTTTGGTAGAAGAAATGCTTCAAAGCGGCGGTGGACATGTGGAAGTTGTGGTTAATAAAGCAGTCGGAGCAAATGGATAGAGTCTCGGCCAGGCGTCCGATAATCCAGCGATCCCACATTTGCAGGGTGCAGCCGTCCAATGTCTCGAAGTCATGCAGGGAAATGCCCAACTTTTGGGCAGATCCCAGAGTGTAACGCATTGCTTGCCAGATTTTGTTCAGGAAGAGTTTGTTTGTGTGGCAGGCGGCTACATCGAAGTTAATGAAGTGGTGCTTGATGTTGTGGCTCAGCAGAGTGAACCTCAGGGCGTCTGTGCCGCACTCCTGAATACCGTTGGGAAACATTTTGGTCATGCCTGCGGAAGCTGTTTGCAGCTCCTTGGTTTTAATAAGTCCTGCTTCAAATGATTGCTGTAGTCCTGCTTTGAGGGATTCTAGGGTGGCGCCCTTCACTACTTGCTGAGGTGCCACAATATTGCCAAGACTCTTGGACATCTTGCGGCCCTGAGCATCACACACAATACCATTTAGCAGGACACGTTGGAAGGGGGCCTGACCGGTTAGCTTGAGGCCCATCATCATCATTCGAGCCACCCAAAAGAACAATATATCGTGACCAGTTTGCATAAGATCCAATGGATACATTTCCTTATAGCATTCATCGGGCCAACCAGCCACAGAGAACGGTAACAGTGCCGATGAAAACCATGTGTCCAGTACATCGCGATCCCGAGTTAGACTCACAATCTCGTGCCCCAATGAGTTCTTTGCTTTTACCATGGCTGCCTTTTCGTTGGATGCAGCCACCCAGCAGGTGTTGCCCTTTTCGTCGACAGCTTCATATGCCGGCACTTGGTGGCCCCACCACAGCTGACGAGAAATGCACCAGTCGCGTGAATCTGAGAGCCAACGTTCCCATTCCATTTCAAAGTTGGAGGGCATTATCTGCAGTCGACCGCTGTGCAGTTCCGAAAGAGCCGCCTCAGCCATGGATTTGGTATGCAGAAACCATTGGGGCATAATCATGTATTCGATGACGTCCTTGGAACGCGAGCAAATGGGAAGCGTCATGTTGTGTGCCCGCACCTCACGTAAGAGACCCAATATCTCTAGACGTTCCAATACCATGTTGCGGACATTGAAGCGGAGCTCATTATTAAACTCTGGAAATCTATCTGTTACTTTACCAGCCTCGTTAAAGACCTGGATAATGTCCAGCTTGTGACGGGATGCCAGGTCAAAGTCAAATTTATCATGGGCCGGCGTAATTTTTACTGCACCTGTGCCAAGTTCCCTATTTACTTGTATGTCGAAAACCAATGGGATTGTTTCGTTGCGGAAGGGATGTTTTAGTTGGACGTCGGTCCTATTTCGATACTTGCTGTAGCGTGGATCCTCCGGGTGGACAGCCACAGCTACATCGCCCAACATCGTTTCCGGCCTTGTAGTAGACACAACTATTTCCTCATGCGGGCCATTGCGTTGCGTATCTTCGGTATAAACGTGATAGGCAATGTCGAATATACGCCCAAAGAGCACGTTATGATTATATTCCGGCAATGCAATCTCATGCGGTTCTTTTAGCTCCATATTTTCAACCTCAATGTCAGAGATTGCGGAACGTAAGGCACACGACCAATTTACCAACGAGTTGCGTCTGGTTATAAGTCCCTCCTCGAAAAGCCGTTCGAATGCTTCATTAACTGCGATAGCTTGTTGCTCGTCCATGGTAAAATATTCTTCGTTCCAGTTAAGTTTGCATCCCAACTTGCGAAGATCCTGAATTATACTAGCTTCCTTTTGAGCTTTCCATTTCCACACTTCCTCCAAAAAGTTTGGTCGTCCAATGTGATGCCGTGATAGGCCTCTGACAGCGGCTATATTTCGTTCGACAACCACCTGTGTAGCAATGCCAGCATGATCGGTACCTGGGATCCATTGCACATCGTAACCCAGCTGAAGATGCTGGCGAACAATCACATCTTGGATTGTTGCCATCAAAGCATGCCCCAAATGTAAATTACCAGTGACATTTGGAGGCGGCAACAGCATACGAAAAGTACCGCGCTTGCACACATTAGTTTGATCACTCTTAACAGTTTCCTGACGTGCCCAATACGCATCCTCCACTTGTTTTGGCTGGTAGCCGGGAGCTATTGGCAATTCCGCGGCTACGTTTCAAATTTAAAGCCGGCATTAAAATTTTGAATGAAAGTCTTTCCCAACTTACCTTTATCCGATGAATAATAAATAGTGGAATTAACATTTCGTAAATTTGGTTGACATAAATGCTTATATTTAACGAAATTACGCGTAAAAGCTTTTAGGATTTGCATTTTGCATTCCTATTTTAGAAAACTGCCCAGTTGTTGTTATGTCAATTGTGATTGGCAGAGTGTGCCCAACTTTGAAAATGGAATAATACAAATCACGTTGACACAGCTGACGGCTAGTGCTGAGAACGATAGACGAATGAACGAAAAGTGCTCTGAATACTGTTATCGAATGAAGTGCAGCCCTGAAATAGTCAGAGCGCGTGTTTCGATTTATTTACAGTTATTTTTGCAAATTTATTGCGTATTATAATTTTTTGTGTACTTTTGTGTATTTTTGCACATAAAATCGACCAAATAGAAAAAGAAAAGTCATCATATACGCAACGCCGGTATAACTAAGCCACGGCTGGTATTCGCACTTGCTAATGATAGCCTGAGCTCCCCAAGCCAAGCCCAATGCAAATTGGAACATCTGCAGGCCAGTTAAGTAGCGCTTCCACCAAAGATACGGATTGAGACGCGGCCCCAGGGCGCTAAGCAAATAGTATCCATACATAATGATGTGAACAAAGGAGTTTATCATTGCAGGAATATAAGCTGAAAATGTAAGTCTGTAATATAAGATATTCAAAAGTTGCTTAACTTACTGGAGCCTGTAGGTATCCACTTAACCACAATCCAGCATATTACGAACATGCTGCTGTGGTGATAGACATGCAGAAAGCTCAACTGCGTCCATTTTTTGCGCAGGATGAAAAATCCAGTGTCAGCAAATTCAAGAATTTTTGAAATATAGAACCACCAAAAGGCCGTGGCAATCTGTTGATTTTGAGATGGACACAGAAAGGGAGAGTTGTAACGTGTACTGGGTAAGGATTGGTCGTGGGCTACACATGAGTCACTTACGCGTATTTCGTTCGGATCATAGCTTACCCTACACGGCTGACACTTGGCACTGTAGTTTAGAGCTCGGGCTGCCGTGTAGAGCTCTACGCATATGTGGGCATTCAGGATGGCCATGAGGAGATTGTAGCAGAACAATAGGAAACGCAACTGCAAGGGTTTCTGGCTGCATTGCGGCGGCATGAATGAAAGTGTATATGATGTGTCTGATGTGTGTAGGCACTATTTGTATGGCACACCCACCTGGCCATCCATTTGGGCGCAAAGTGTACAAGCAGTAGATACGAGGCTAGCATAGCGAAAGCATACCATGGTGATGCCACTAGCGGCCAGGATTGTGTGCGCTCATCCACCAGCTCGGCGAATGGGTAGCTGCCTAGCAGACCCACTTTTGTGCTGCGATTGGACGACATGCTCTCGCCTATAAGAATTCAAATTGAAACTAAGTGCACCTGCTGGCAGCACTCTGGCTTTTTATGGTCCGGGCCTGGCCATTGATGCGTTGAGACGCCGGATGACCGTCTGTCCACATACACACAGACGTACGTATGTATTTAAATTTTGATTTCTTTAATTACAAACCTTGCAATCAAAATGTTTGACCCCCAGAACGAGTCGAGCGTAAACAGTTCAAGAGTCAACTTAAAACTGTAATTGTGGATAAGTGGTGCTCGAATCTTTGAGCGAACGGTTGTCGCAATGCCAGACATGTGTTTATATCTCGATGACCTAAGTGCAATAATAGAATATCCTTGCCCAAATCAAATAGGCAAAGCAGACTTATTCGTGCATGCAGATATCCTTGATAATCCCTACTTAGGTAGTTATTCCAATTGGAAGGCAATTGGGAGGAAAACTCTAACAGAAACTCGGATTAGATTGTGTGCATGTGCTGGGAACATTGAAGGACGAGTGACCATCCCCTCCCAATTGGCATTCATACATTGCGACCATCTCGTAGAAATATTTAAATAATATCGTTTTGTTGTTACTCAGGCTTTTATTCTCCGTTCACCATTCTCCAATTTCTATGCTCTGTTTTCCATTTTCAATTTACTGTTATTCATTTTCATTTTCATTTCTATTTTGTATTTCTATTTTGGGAAATGTCGTTTGATTGGCCTATCATGTTTAGTAACGACTTCAATTGCCTCAGAAGCTATCCGGGTCATTGTTATTATGCTTGCGGAGCTGACGTCCTAGAAGCCTTTCATTCCCTTGACCTGAAACTCAAAGCCCCTTAGCCTGCGGGCTTCAATGCACTCGATTGTGTAAGTGAAGGTACGTAAATCTTTTCATTGAGCAAGTGCAAAGGTTTAAAACATATTAAAATATATATGTATATGCACCTACAGTTACAAGCACTGACAAACACACACACACACACACACACACACACACACACACACAAATATATGTATATAAATATATATATATTATATATTTATTCGTGTGTTCGTCAGAGCCTCGTTGAGCCATCCACCATCTACAATTCACCTCCCACCGTCTACCGTTCACCGTTCACCGTCCACCGCCCACCGCCCACCGTCCACCGCCCAACACCAGGAGCACCCTTCGACACTGGAAAGTGCAGTCGACGGCACAGATGAATAAAACGTGAAAAAGCAAAACGTGAGTGGAAAATTAAGAGCCAAATGGTAAGTAAACATTTGTCTAAGAAAATACTGAGACTTGCAGTGCCAAAATACGCTACGCTAGGTAGGATGGAAGGGATATAGGTGTATACTTTCGATACGCTTGAGTACGGCCGGGATATACGTACGTATCTGGCATCTGCATATATAAAATATAATGGGGTATCTGTGTGGATCCTGGGATTAAGCTTGATTGCTTGATTGAAGTGCATCTTTCGGATGGAATATGTTCTCTGTGTCCTTTGAAGTCAATGAGTCTTTGATGTATGGCAGGCCGTTAACGATCTGGTGTAGAGGATACAGCAATCCTTGGTCTCAACCTGGCCAAAGTCCTGCCAAATCCTAATGTCCCTGTGAGCTGTCGCTTTGCCAGCTGTTGTACTTTTCCGGCTGCTTGGCCTTTTCTTTCACTGACTTTGGCTCCATTTTCTATTATTGTTTTCTTTATTTGTATTGCTGTACGTGTCTGCATCGAGAGCACTTTGTGTGTTGCCCCATCTATTGCTGCAACAACAGCAAAGGCAGCAACAACAGCAGCAGCAGGCAACTCAACTGTCTAGTGTTGGCGTCCACCGGAGCAGCTGCGTGCACAAGCTGTTAGCTAAAGGGTTTGCCCGAGAACAACACACATCCTTGTGTGTATTATAGTTTTGACGCCTCCCTGGGTACGATTGCAGCTTGGCCATCGGAGATAGGAAAAGAGGAGCTGGCAGCTAGGAGATGGGAGATGGGAGATGGAAGATGGAAGATGGGAGTCAGCAGCCTCCGCCTCAGGACTTTTATCAGAATGAGAAATGTGCCAGGAACCAAGAGTCAATTTTCATTAAAATAACGTCACAGTTGTCAGAGCCTCAAAATGGTATTTCAGCATTCCAAACGTCGCTTCCCACGCCCACAACCTTTGACACCCCAACCGCCCACTCCGCCCTTCACATTCGTGAGGAGCAGCTTCTATTTAATGTGTGGTTAACCACTTGTCTTTGCTTATCGCCAGGAATAGGCAGCTTCACAAATGCCTCCAAGTCCTGCGGCGCTCAATGTCCTTCCTCCCCCTCTGCGTGGCCATGTAGGCGTATAATTAGGTTAATACGATTGTTATATTCAGCACAATCCTGGAGCGTCTGTTTCAGGCCCCAACCAAGTACTACGAATAGACGCCACTTGGCACTGGGGACCTTGTAGAAGTTGGATCCTTCGGCTTACCGAGTTACGTGTCATCGAGTGCTTGTCGAGTGTGTGAGGACCATTTGAAGGTATCAGCTCGCATTACGTTGGATAGTGGTATGTTTCAAGGACATGTACGTGTACGGTCCGTCCTCGTTCTCTGTTGTCTGCTGTTGTCTGTCCAGGATACAAACTCTATCATACTCGGAATATTTTAAATAAATTTTGTGGCACTGCCAACATTTTTGATAGATTTGTCCGATGTTCTCGAATGATGTCATTTGGAGCTCTTCCATTCCCCTCACCGCTCGACATGTTTATGCACTATGATGGGAGCTTGTCGGAGCTCGTTCTGCTACGTTAGGTTTCCCATTGCTGCTGTCCGTTGTGGTTAACATTGGCCGTGAGGCTGGGTAGGGTGGGGAGGGGCGGAGTCATGGTCGGTGGCAGAGACAGAAGCAGAGGCAGAAAACAGAAACAGAGACAGAGACAGGGACAGACACAGATACAGGGACGGAGACAGTGAAAGAGACAGAGACAGAGACAGAGACAAAGTTCGGATAAAGACAACAGCAAAGGCAGAGGTAGAAGATGAGGCAGGGGCGGGGCCAGGACATGGGGACAGAGACAGGGACAGTCGGTTTGAGTTTATCGCGCCGACATTGTCGACCCGTGTGCACCACGTAAGTTATTAAATAGATTACAGTTTTGTGTTCGGGGGCTTTGCATATGCACAATGTGTCACCGAACATGTCCTGCAGTTGCTGAAATGCGAGCACCAGTAAGAAGATGACTATTACAATGGGCAGGAGTAGCATAAACGGAACAGGAATGGGGCGGGGCGGGCACGGGACACGGGACACGGGACACGAACAGGAGCGGTTCACAGGATCACAAACAGAAACAGAAGCAGAAGCCAAAGTGGAGGAACAGGTGAAGTGGAGGAACAGTGGCCAGTACAACCTTCACCATGAGTGTACCACTACACCCATTATCCGCATCCGCATCCCCATCCGCATTCAACATGCAACATCCATTGGCCACCAATGCCCGCCCGGCATGCATGAGCGATTCGTGAAATTGAGTTTCAGTTTGTCAACTGCGCCCCTCGCTGCTATTTATGTGCTCAGTCTATGGAATGCCCCATTGAGGATGGGTCGCATATTGGGAGCGTTCCAAAAAAAAGTTTAACTCCAGCTTCAGCTGCAACTGAGAGCAGAGAATCGAGAATTCAATATCGAGGATTGAGTATGGAGAATTGAGAATTGAGAATTGAGAATTATAGAATTGTGTGTTTTCATATTCGTGATGTCCTTTTTTGTCTCTTGACTTTGGCACTGGCTATCGGATTCGGTGCAAGGACCACTGTGGACTGTTGTGGTCGAGTGATTGTTGAGTGTTGGGGAAACTAAAGGATCCGCATAAGTATCGGGAAACTGTCAGTAATTTGTGTGTGCTCCAGCCCCTGGGTGAACTGGTGGACGGCGGATCCCATCGGCTCCGGAGCCTTCGGGGCGTTATGAGAACTTGTGGCAGACTTCGAATGGAGTGAGTTTCATGTTTAATTCTTTGGCTGAATGTTTCTAAGTTTGTTTACACTTTTGATGCTTTGTTCATTACATTTGTTGCATTTCGTTCTGTGCTCATTAACGAACATCCATTTTCAGCAACCAGACAGGATATTGGTGACTGGACAGTCCTGTGGTCAGCAGTTGCTGTCAGTGACAATATCATAAGCCAAGTTGCTCTCCCCCTCCTCTCTCTCTTTCTCTCCCTCTCTCTCTCTCTCTCACTTGAATGTCCTGTTCCTGTACTTGTTGTGGCGGTCCTTTAGCTCGTGCACTGCGTATGTGTAAGTAAATCGAAAACGGATGGAAGCCAGGTCAGTGGCTTGCCAACTCAATGGTCATCCAGTGACCGATGCACTCTGCCGGCGTTTCCCATGTCCTCCACGTTTCCCCCATTTCCTGCCCGTGTCCGGCTCAAGCTTCCTTTAGATGTGACAAAGTGTTCGCCGCTGTATTAAGAAACCATTTTGAAAACTGTCTCAAAGGATTTATTATTGCTATTGGTACTTGTATTAAAGTTGTCCTTCCTCCTTCCTCGTCCTGTTGCTGTTGTTGTTGTTGTTGTTGTTGTTGTTGCTTTGGTGAGTGAACAACATAAATTGCATAACATGAGCTGTTTGCCATCCTTTGTTGTTGTTGTTGTTGCTGCTGCTGCTGCTGCCCCCAATCTACTTAGTTGAGTCATTTTTTCTTGTTTTCATTTCATTTCTGTTTTCCTGTTCTCTTTTCCCTTTTTCCCTTTCCCTTTTGTTGCTTTCTTTTCTATATTTTTTGCTGCTGTTGCTGCTGCTGCGTTCGAGCAGCCCTCCACTTGAGGGTGCAACAATGCGTGGCAAAGTGTGCAACATATTTTATTTGTGTTTCCGTTTGTTCAGCTTTCTCTAGATCGCTGCAAGTACCTTCTTGCAACAAGACTTGCAACGAGTGTTGCAACTGGCGTTTCGAGCACACACACACACACACACTCGCACGCACACACAGTGCCTTGTCACAACACTTTGATACGCGTTATTTACAACGCATTTGTCTGGGCTTCGCTTCGGTTGGCTTGTGGATGCAACCAGATGAGGCAGGTGCATCGCTGCAACAGCATCTTTATTGTGTTTTAGCTGCTCGCAAATAAATCCTGGCGATTTCCTAATAACTTTCGAGCTTCCATCAATCGCTTTAGACGAACGATTAACTTATCCAAAGGATATTTAATTTGTATTTGTCCTTGTCGTTCCTTCGACTGCGACTTCAAAAACAACTTCAACTTTAATTAACGAACTTTATTTTCATTTTAGTTTGAGAGTTTATTTTATTTTATAAGAACTTCAATTCGATGCCCTCGTTTCAGCAATCGTCAATTTGTCTGCGAGTCCTTCGTCAGTCCCCCGGCTGTCGAGCAACAAAGTTGCCTCAAACTGTGGCACGATGGAAGGATGCTCTCAGCCTGAAGTAAACATATTTCAGACAAGCACTTTGTGGCACGCTTTGCACTTAAATTTGCCTAATGAATTAAATTAAGCTAACGAAATTTATTAAATCCTTGCCAAGGACTACGACCAGGTCTCAGTTGCTCCCAGCGTAGCCGCCATACAAATATTAATTGCATTTTAATGGCTTTATTTTGTCGAATTCTCGTACACAAAGCCATTAAACTGATTAGTTACACAGCCATTGACACCTTGGGGCCGTCCTGGCCAGGACATCTTGTTTTTGTCGGTTCAAGTGGGAGGCCAAACCCCCTCCCTTCCCCCACGACTCACCCACTCCATTCATCCTCTCGTGGAGCGCTGATCAGACAAATGTCCAATAAAACCCCAACACAAGAAAAAGTCACACACACAAATTTATATATATATGTGTGTGTGTGTATGTGTGTGAAGAATAAGCTGCATACTTCTCTTTCTCCTTCTCCTTTCCCTTTCCTTCGACTTTCTTTTTTTTTTTTTTTTTTACTATATTCGAATGTTGAACTGCTTTTATATGGAGGTCCATCGGAAAAGTGGCACATTGGCAGCTGGGAGACGTTTTGATGGCATGAACAAAAAGTAAATCCAACAATTGGCAGTTTCACAAAATAAGTTTCATGTTGCCCTCGCCTGGTCCAGTGCCTGCGGCTAAAATAGCCGACACAGCATATACATATAAATACACATATACAAATGCATGTATATGTGTATATAAATACATGCATGTATGTATAGGTGCTCTCTGTTTGGCAGCTGACCACAAGCCAAACCCCAAACCCCAAACCCCAAACCCCAAACTCCGAGCCTCAGACCAGACACAGACACAGACACAAACCCAAAACCAAAACCAAACCCAAGACTCGACCCCCGACAGACCAATGGACAATAAAACAAATCGCATAGAACTTCATTTTCTGTGCCACTCGGTGACTGCGGCGGCGACGGCGACGTCGAATTTCCCATAAAAATGTTCGTAAAATGTGAAAGGAAAATCAGTGTTTAATTAAGTTATAAAAATGTTTGGCTCATTTTCGCTGTCCTGCCCTGCCCTGGCCTGCCTAAGAATGTCCCCCTACTCCCCACCCCCCTTTGACCTCAATGCACAAAAATTTGCTGCCCTGTGTGCTTTAATTGCTTGCAGTCCTTTATAGTCCTTTATCTATCGGTAATTAGTGAGTGTTAAACACTAACTAACATCATTAGACATTCGAATTAACACTATCTAAAACCGTTGAGACTCTAGGACTTGCCTTTCGCCTTCGGAGTAGCTATCGCAGTTCTCCCTAGAGTCCTTCTGCAGGACTGCACTACTCCTTTCTTCACTCGCAGTTCGCAGTGCGGAAATAAAAAGTTATTTATAAGAAGAAAACTTTTAATTTTCCTTTTTCCATCTTGAACTTACTTTTCGGAGTCATACAGATCGAGAGATTGTGTTTTAGGAAAGGTCAAGCTTATGTCGTGTCCTTTTATACATTTAATTAATATTTTTTAATTTATTTTATTTTTTAACAATTTAAAGTTCTGCAAATATTTCCCCTATCATTGAGTTTTGAAATTTGGCTCATTTCCGATGCTTTCCGAAAAATGAAAACTATTCCGAATGAATTAATTATTTATGATAAATTTCATTTTAAAAATTAATTATTTGGTAGATACTGAAGGTATTTTATTCAAAGGGCAAGGAGTTCGAAATGAGTTCCTAATTTCTATTGCTTTTAGTTGGGAACTTTTTCGGAATAACTTTTGCAATTGAAGTCCGAATTCTTGTAGATTTTCATTTGCAAGTTTAAATTTTAAAATTTGCAACTTTCGTGTCCTTAAATGCCAGATAAATGTACGCACACATACATGTCTGTTTGCACATGCATATGTATGCATTGATATGTGAAAAGTCCTATACGCAGTCACGGGATTCTTCCATATCTGTTCGTGTCCTTGTTTAGCTTTGGTATTTGTTTTAGTGCTTAAAATTATTTATGTGTATTATTTTGTATAATTTACAAAACTCGCCTGAGTTCGTGCAACTTATTTTACAACTTCTTCTTCCGCTTCCTTATGTGAGTGTGCCTGTGAGTGTGCGGCGTCCTTAAGCTGCTTTTCTTACACGCACTCCACACAACCCCCCTCTCTCTCTCTCTCTCCGCCACTCTCCAGTTGGATGGAACTCTGAGCTGAGCTTAACTACTGGTGCATAAGTTTCAAAGTCAGAGGCTGGGGCCAAAGCGCAACGTCTGCTCCGGCGTCTTGCAACTTTGCAGCGTCGTCGTCTTTGGGAGCTCCTCTGAAATTTATCTGGGCACGTCGTCTATCCTTTCATGTATTCCGAATGCAGGGAGGGCATTGTGTTCCCAGTGCGTCAGTGTGCGTGTGTGTGTGTGTCTATGTGATGAGTGTGTAATGTATGTGGTATGTGGTATGTGGTATCTGTGTGCGTGTGTGTGTATGTGTGTGTTGCTTTATGTCCAGTCTGTTGTTTTGTGGCCAAAATCCGAGTCCCGCGTGTGCATGAAAAATGCTTCGCCTGCGGCGCTGCGTTTGCACTTTGCAGCAATTTTTAAATGCCCTCCTAATGCATTTCGGTAAAAGCTGAAAATGCAATCAGGCCAGGACATTGACCAGGCATCCGCTCGTAAATCTTGAGTCCTTATCGGAGTGTGTACATTACACAAAATTATGCAAGGGTCCCTCCATACGCACACGCACACACACACACACCCACACCCACATACACCCACATACACACACACCCACACCCACATACGCACACACACACACACACCCACACCCACACCCACATACACCCACATACACACACACCCACACCCACATACACACACACACACACACTCTCGTACAGACATGCATTCACCCGACTCTCCATTGTCTCAATCTCGCTAAATCGTCTTATGTAACGCCATCTTCGGGGCACATTCCGAAACTCGCATTCATTTGGCATTTCAAAACGCAAATTCCTTAAGGTGAATTTCCGGTGAAATGTTTCCCAACACACATTCCGAACACACAGGTTTCCACAGGAGACCCACGACTCCATTTCAAGCAAGGACACATTTCGCTCATTCATTCCATTTTCGTTTGTAAATTTATAAGGCTCTTTTTCAATTGTTATGTCCTGCTAGCGCAGATCCTTCAAAATATTCCATTTCTGTTGCTTTCTTAGTTAAAGTTTTTCTTAAAACACTCCGAAATGCATTAGTTTGACTCGAGGATCTCCATTTCGGAATTATTTATTATATATAAGCAAATTTTTAAATATACAAAATAATCATAATTTTTATATTTTAAAAATTATTTTTTTTTTGCTTTGATTAATTTTGATTTAAATAATTCAAAAATCTTACTTTGGCGAACAAAGGACCATCGTCTCATCACAAGTCATGTATTTCAGGATTTTATTTAAAAATTTGCTCATTTTTGGGGTTTTTTGAATTATGAATTTATTTGACACTCAACACTTAGTTCCAAGGATCATATTTGCTGCTAAGATTTATTCCTTGTTCCATTGCCTATGATCGTATAAACTCAAGTCTCGAGGATAGGTGTAGATTTTGGGTTTCGGAATGTCCGAAGCTGGGAAGTGCAGGGTCTCTCGTGGGGGGGGGGGGGGGGGGGGGCATCGCGTAATTACAGGAATCACCCGAAGGATTGAGTGTATCGCATTCGAATGCGAAATTTAATTATGTCCGTGGTCACCGAGGATAATGCCTCCACTACCGATTTGGCATATCCTGATGAAGCTAATGATGATGAAGGCGTTGATGATGATGATGATGATGATGTAACAATTTGGGCTGGCAGCTAATGCACTTGACGTGAGAAGCGCGAAGTGCCTGAGCTGCCTAAGGGTCAAAAGGAGTTGGCCGGGGCATGAGGGGCGTGAGGAGCTTGAGGGGCGTGAGGGGCTTGAGGCATGTTGAGGTGTACGACTAATTGGTTTGCGCTTTGAAATTTAATTCAATGCTAATTATTGGCTAAAACGCGCACAATAAACGCAATTATAAATATGCAGATGGCAGACGGCAGGCGGCAGGCAGCAGCAAGGACAACACAAATTAGACAATAATTAAGGATGTGTAATTTATGGTTTCATTTTGATTTTCCACTCTTTTTTTTTCTTTTATATTTTTTTAGTTATTTTTGCTTAGTTATTTTTTTTTTTTTTAATTAATTGCTCGAAATCTCAATTAGAACACGTGGCGGCACGTTTTGTATTGGGAGGCCGTCTAGAAGCGCATATCAAAAGGCAGGGGGGAGCTGCCTTTTCTAATCAAACAGTTTTAAAGTCTGCCTTTTGCATTTTAGATTTTCATTTTGCAATTTGCAAAACGCAAAATGCAAAATGCAATATGCAATTTGCAGTTCACAGTTTGCATGTTTCATGTTGCATGTTGCATGGTGAACGTTGAACGCTGAACGTTGCAGCTTGCAGCTTGCAATTTTTGTTAATTGAGTGCACAGCAATAGCTGATTTTCTGGCAAATGGTTTCACGTTCCGGGAGGATCGCCATTTGGGCGGATAAAATTAAATTCGCCGCAATATGAGAAGCTCCCATGAATTGGCGTGCATCAGCAGAGGCTGGCAAATTGCGAACCTAATAACCCATAAATATAATGCCGGATTGTTCAAATATTTGCAATAAGCTGCTTAAGTAAGTAGCCGGTTGCCCGTTGTGCTGGGGAGCCGAGGGATGTTGCCCATCACAATGGCCGTAACAATGGCCACACAGTTTGACCCATTGCCAACAGAGTTTACAAACAACGTCTGGGGACGTCACCAGCTAAAGGACTCACAATGCGACGGCAGGCAAAGGACAGTGGGTGGTGGACGGTGGACGGTGGACGGTGGACAGTGGGTGGTGGGTGGTGGGCGGTGGACTAAACATCCATCAGTTTTGTGAGCAGTGAGCGATGCAGTTGCAATCACAACTGTACCTATGGCAACCTTAAAATCAACAGGGCTCACATAAGCCACAACACAACTAAAACAACAGCAACAACAACAACAACAATAACAATGGAAGCAATACCAAAAATAACTACAATGGGCACAATAACATGAAATGCCAAGGATACAGCTAAATATTGACAGCAATTGCCTTTGAGAGGCTCCTCTACTACTGCTGCTAGCATCGAGATTGATGCCGAATTGTGCCGTTGTTGTTGTTGTTGTTGTTGCGTTGCCTTTGAGGAAATGCATTGCATACTTTTAAGCGCTGGGCGTAAATGACATTCGCTTTGAGAGCAGATGAAGTCGATGAAGCTGAAGGGTTGAGAGGAGTTAAGTGAGTGCCAGAAATGCAAAGAGTAGCAACAGTGAAGGAAGTAGATATAGTAAAGGGTGGGCAGAGACAAGTGCGGCGGGTGGGGAGGGGAAGGGGCGACGTTAAGGTTGTTTTCTTATTGGATTTTTAGGTTTTACTTTGTCGCTGCTGTTGTTTTTGTCGTGCTTACCAAATTACTTGGCCAGGTTTTTACCTTTTGAATTTGAAGTCTTTGTCTTCTTTGCCGTCTCTCTCCTCTTTCGCCTCCGCCCTTCCCCCTTTTGCTTTGCTCTTTGTGTGCGACGCACTGACGGTTGTCAACGAGCGAGTGGCAAACTTTTCTACCTTTGGCAGCATCAACAACAATAAAAAGCAACAACTTATTACCATTGCTTTTAGTAGTTTTTATAACTTTTACGACTTTTTAATAAAGTTGCAATGCATTTGCTTGTCGCTGTCGCTGATGCTGCCTCCTGCAGCTTGAGCTCGGGACAAAGTTTCCAGAGACCGGGCCCCAAGCTGAGCGAGGCTGAAGGTAGCCGAGCTCCAAGCTGTGGAGTCTGAGAGTTCATGTTGTTGTTCAGCCTGGAGTTGCTTGTGATTTCCCTCTCTTTCTCTCTCGCTCTCTGTCTCTCCCACATATATGTTCATAACGAACAAACGCACACACACACACACATTGAGTATGTATGTGGCTGCTTTTAAGACTTTAGGCAAACGCGCTGACAGTCTAAGCCTGGCCACAAAGACAAACAGCAAACAATAGTTGGCTGTGGCGGGAGGAGGAGGGATAGTGGGATGGCGGGACGGGGGTGGACTGTGGGACGTGGGGACGGAGGACGAGAGGACGGGAGTCGAAAGCCACAAGGCAGTGATTGCGTCACTGCTTCAACTTGTTATAGTGGCAAAAATGCTAATTTAGCAAACATACACACACACACACACACACACAGACACACACACAGACACACACACACACACGCACACACACTTTTAGAGAGGCAGTCACAAATAGTCATTTTACAGCAACAGTTGCTTCTGATTACCAAGGGAAATAACTCGAAATCTGACCGAAAGTTTGGCGCGCTTCCAGAGCAACAATAACAAAACTATAACAATAACAATAAAAATAATAACAATAACAATAACAACAACAATAACAATAATAACATGAGCAACAATGGCCGACACAAAGTCCGCCTGCCAAATGCATTTCCCATCATTTTGCTCACTTTTTAGTTGTCGTAACTTTTCCGACTTTTTCCACTTTTCCCACTTCTCTCCACTTCTCTCCCCTTCTCTCCACTTCTCGTCGCTTTTCCCCTCATATTAAAATCTAGCCACAAAATGTCAAACCGAAACCAAAAGTTATGTGTAAATTATACGTGAGCTTTCTCCTCTCTTAGTGTGTGTGTGTGTGTGTGTGTGTAGGAGGGTGTGTGCATGTGGGTAACTACTGAAAAGTACCAAATGCAACTGACAGGTTAAAGTCCTGCGATATACGCATAAACTTTGATCTTTATTTGAATGCTTCCACGTTCCGAGGGGAACTCCAATTGCATTTGTTCCTGGGAACAAAAAAAGAGAACATGTTTTGACATGTTTGCAGCACTTCTTCCCCGACCCTCCCCCCAGCTCCTGCATCCTGTGGCACTTTATGAGAGTTTAACTAATATGCAAAAATTTATATGAACTTTTCCCTAATAAATTTTCTGATATTTCGACTCTCCACAGAAAAGGGAAAATCTTTTTCTTTTTCGTTCCCCGTGGTGATTCTTTTTCTTTCCAATTTCCTGTCTAGGGTATCTCCTTGTCGAACGTATCACGCACGCAGAGTGCGGGGGAGTGAGGGAGGAGGGGGTGGAGTAACTTTTATAGAAAAGTTTTGGTGCAATTTTCGATTGTGGAGCTTGGGATATTTTTTTGTTATTGGTGTACTTTTTGAATCCTTGAAAGCTCGGATATGATTTCCTTGCGCCTTTGAAGCGTTATTCGTGTTAAGTAACCGTTTAGTGTTAGTGAAAAGTATTGGGGAAATGGCTCAAGTGTTTTGGCTAAGGCTTTGAAGCCTTTCTTCAAAGTTGGCACGCACTTTGTTGGCCCAAAGTTGTTGGCCCATTTGTTTTAAGTTATAATTGCGCTTGCGGATTCGCGTACAGACAAAAGACACACACAAAAACCCAAAGCTCAAAACTCGTACACTCCCACTGGCACATCCATAAGCAGACACACACACACACACACACACTCGCACGTACATCTATACACACACTGGCTGACTGGCAGTTGGATGAGGCACTTAAAAGGGCGCACATCAGGATCAGCGCATCAGCAGCTGCCGCATGCTTAGCGCTTAAGGCAAAAGGTGTGCCGCTCGAAACCGCAGCCTCCGCATCCGCATCCGAATCCTCATCCTCATCTTCATCTTCATCCAAGGCGGCATCCGCAGCAGCATCCGCATCAGCATCAGCATCGGCTTGGAGACGCTTGGAGGAGCATCAGTAATAAGACAGCTCGTTTGCAGGAGTGTCTGTCCTTGCGTCCTTTTCTCTCCCCTTTCCCCTCTCACCCGCCACTCTCCATCTTTTTCTGACTCTGTTCTCTGCCGCTTGTTAACTTTTGCTCATTTGTGCATAAGCATTTACCTCCCCGCTACCCGCTCCCCGCCTCCCGCTGCCCAGCAACAACTTGCATAGGAATACTTGAAGAAGGCGGCGGAGCAAAGGGGCGGGACAGGTGCGAGTGAAGTTTCAACACGGCCATAAGTCAACCTGACAAGTGGCAGTAAACGCATCTCATTTGCCGCCTTGCAACACGGAGATGCCCCGAACATTAGATGCCAGCCCCGGCAAAGGAGTGTCCTCGCAGGGGGCGACGCGGCTTCCTTCAAATTGAACAACAATTTGCAGGAGCAACGAGCAATATTAAGTAAATATTTAATTTGCAGCTGCAGCAGACTCCAAACTTTGGTAATTAAAAAACTTTGCCACGGCGTCGACCAGTCCGTCCGTTGGTCCATCAGTCAGCCAGGCGGCCAGGGCGCAGAGCTTGAAGTCCTGTTGATATGACCCGAAGGACTCGATAGTTGCAATTAAGTGACCGTTTAATGTGAAATTCGCTTTAATGGCAATTCGAATGGCAGCAATATTTGTGCGTGTGCGTGTGTGTGTGTGAGTGTGAGTATGGGTGTCTGGTATAACGCGCTTAACATGTTAACTGCCATTGATTACCGTCAACAGTCCATTGACCATGCTGCAAATTCACGAATCAATCGTCCTGCGCATTCCGAAAAGCGGAAACTCCTCCTTCGAGTGCGGGCAATGTGTGAGTTGTGTGAGAACTTGGCGTATTTTCCCACGAATTAAGGGAGCCTCTGGTTGCCGGAACACACGCGATAGACTGTATGCATATCAATTCTCCCTCTACACACGCACACACGCACACATACACAGGCAGGCAGGCACACACAGGCAGAGGGTAAATACGAAAGTGGCCGGCAAAGCCTCTCCAATGGCCATGTAAGGACATGTCAATCATGTTTTCCTGGCCGCCAATGAAATGCAATTTCATTAAAAACCATCAACGACTACCAAATGAGCATTTATACAGGACGAGGCCTGGGCAGACAGAGTAAAAAGGAATCGTGGGAGTGGAGCGGTAGCGGGAGGGGGAGGGGGAGGGGGATTTTTAGGGCGGACTTCGGTAGGTGACATGCATTCAAATTCGCATTAGTTGGACGGATGCAAATGACCGCAGGCTCTCGATTGTCGCAAAAATGATTGCTGCAAATTGTCAGCATTGACAATGGCCAACACACAACCGACAATTGACAATCGACAGTCGACAATCGACAGCCGACAGTCGACAATCGACAGTCAATCGACAATCGTCAACCGACAATCGACAATCGACCATTGACAATCGGCAATCGGCAAGCGGCAATCAAATCGAATGACAATCAAATATGTCAGAAGGCAAGGCATGCAATCGCTCAATATTATTGACGTATTCGCATTGCGTGCCGGAAACACCTGAGGTCACTTCCGGTGCCAGGACACGAATCGCAATGAACGTGTCTCCGAACTTTCACATTGCCCGACCTCCAGATACCCTGGGATCCATCCAAGTCGTTATTAAGTCTCTTTTATCTTTATCCTCTTCTTATTCTATAATCGAAGAGTTCCTTTTCACGGATCCTTCATTGTCATTTTCTTCTCAAAAAGGATTAAGGAGTGGGTAGTCTGAAAATTTAATTAATTCAAATTAGAATTTCAACCAAATAAACAACTTTAAAGCAAATAATCTCTGCAACATTTAGTCATTCACACACACACACACACACACACACACACACACACATACACAATTGTACTCACACACACACACACACACACACACATTCAGTTATCTATCTGCGTGCCTGTCAGACGTTCATACGATGCGCTCGCCTGCCATTTAAAGGCGAGCATCGGCAGAGCGGAGGATCTCCTTGAGCTCGCAATTAAATGCCGCCTTGCCAGATGCCCTCCCCGAGGCTGTGAAAACAGAAAACTTCATTTGGTGGGCGGTGGAACGTCGCCTCCCAAGTCCCCAAATGTCATTTGCGGGCCGCCGCACAGCTCGCACTTTGAACATGTGGCCATGTGGCCATGTGACCTAAGCGGCGTTCAATTCCTTATGCAGAGTTGTACAGACACAGGACTCGGGTGAGCAGGCGGAGGGAGGAACAGAGACAGAGGCAGAGACAGGGGTGGGGCAGGGCCGGGGGCAGTGATAGGGCACAAGTGTCGAGCCATCAAAGCCATTCAGTTTTTTGCCTTCGAGTCGTCGTTGGCGGTGCTAGTGCTACATTTGATGGTGCTCCTTAAGTGCATGTGTGCGTGTGTGTGTGTGTATTTGTCCTGGCTGGGGGTGGTACTGGGGGTGAATGCCGCAGCTCCAATCAATTTCAATTTATCAATTTTTACAATCAACTGATTTTATCAATTTTATGGCGCATTTTAAGACCGCGCGCGTCCCACACTGACAGAGGAGCGGATGGGCGGACGGGCGGACGAACGAAGGACGAATGGTAACTTAGGAGGGAGGACGAATAGACAAACAGAAAGAAAGCCGCGGGGACTGCCTTATGGGTCCTGCGAAAGGAACATGCAAAGGAAATTTAACTGCCAGCCGCACGCTTAGTTAAGGACAAGGGGCGGAAGATGAAGTGCGGTGCCTGGTGACTGGGGACTGCAGGGGCTGGGGGCGGAAGAGGGAAGACTTGAAGAGGTGGAACATGTCAATAAAATCAACAAATGCCATTGCTATACCCACTTATTTGCCATCTTCATCGTCCTTGAGTCCTTTCGGAGAAGCACTGGCTGGCGCCCTTCGCTCCTTCTCCTCTCTCATTTCTCCTTTCTCCTTTCTCCGCATGTAAATGGACATTTTGCCGAGTTCCTTTGATTGTTATTGTCATGTGCGTTTGTTGTATGTTTTATTTAGTTAGTTGCGACTCCTGGCGCAGCCTTCATTATACGCACTCCACTCTGCGCTGATTGAAGGACTCGGCTTATTAATCATACGCCATGGAATCGCGGCGCATATTATGATATTGAAAATAATGCGCTTAATATCCTGGCAACGCTTTAATGTCGAAATTATTCATTTATTCCCAGTGACATTTTCTCATTTCCCATTTCCCATTTTCCATTTCTCCTTTCGTTTTTATTTTTTTCCATTTTGTTTTCCTTTTTGTTTCCTTTTTTTTTTTTACCTTTTATTTTATATTTTATAATTTAATTTTTTTTTTTTTGCGGGGGCGACTCATTGGAGTTTAGTGGCCATTTGTTTGGTCATCTGTGAAAATGTGAAGCCAAAAGCTATGATAATGAAATGTAATCCGCGGTAAGTCGGGCGTAGTCCGCAATCCGATTGAATCGCGCTTTATATATAAAATCGGAAAAATCATTAGGTTCAAATTCCATTTGCGAATCTCATTAGCTTCTCGTTCGTTCGGCAATCGCATTAAATTTGATTCCTCAATTGTTGAATTGAGCGAGTAGTTCCCCCATTTTCCGTTTTCCGTTTTCCACTTTCCATTTTCCGAGCCCATTCTGGTTACCTGGGTTATTAAGTATACGCCCCGCGGGAGTGGACCGAAAATAATCATGGAAATATTCCAAGTGTGTCGCTTATTATTTTCGACAGCCGCAATTAACGCATAATTTGTATCCGAGGCATCATCACACGGCAGGCAGGAGTCGTGGAGTCTCATTTGGTTTATATTCAAAAGATGTGCACGATGCTTGTTGCTGCTTGGTGACTGGGTGACTGGGTGACTGGGTGCCAGGGTGGCTGGGTGGCTGGGTGGCCAGGTGGTTAGATGTGAAGCGACCGGCGCACTAATTAAAGTCAACACTTGGTACTCTGACCTCATTACACGCAAATCTGCCGGCAAGGTAGTAGTTCTCAGGTTACCAGAGGAGATGGGTAGGAGCTTGGATACTGGGCTACAAGTATACCCACTTGTAGATGTGTGCTCCTTTCTGTGCGGCTCGCTGGGTGGGGCACCTGGTGATTGTCTTCTAGCTCAGCGCCTGCTTGGACTCACTTTGTCTTTGTACATCCGATACTTTTCAAGTTCATTAGGGTAATGAAGCAGCCACAGCCCCTTGGACCTTAGATCCTGGATCCTGCACCCAGCCTCTAGCCTCCAGCCCACAGCACCCCAGGCGCAAGTGTAGGCCCACGGATAAGCACGACAATACTCAAAGTGCAGCTGTAGTGGTAGTTCGGGAAAAGCGGAAAAATAAAGTTCTACGCTTTACTTTATGGGCGTCATAACTATGCGCCTCGTTTCTCCGCTCTTCTATTTGGCTTTTTGCATAATGAATGGACATAAACACGGCCATGCCCCACGCCTACACACATCTTCACACACACACACACACCCACCACCCACCACGCCCACGACTTCCTCTACACCCACCACTCAGTAACAATACCAGAGGAACACAAGAGTACACAAACTTTTTTCCACCGTTTTGTAGCCAACTTCTAGGCGCACATGGCCCTGCCTCCACATCCGCAGACTCCCCCCTACCCCCCCCCACACACACACTCACACACACGCAGAACTAAAACCTACACTTACAAGCACACAGAGACCCACACCCGGACTCGGTAGCACACTAAAATCCACACCCGCCTCCATAGTCTAAAGCCTACACGCAGGAGTCCACAGCCAACATCCCACCCAGTTTCAAGGACCTTATCCTCCTCGTTAAAGGCGAGTGCACAGCAGGTTTCCCCTTTCCGTTGACCGGGCGCGCAATTGACATTCAGTTTAGTGCCGCATTCACAAAATACGACGAGCTCCACGTCCATGCGACGTCCTGACGCAATTTGCTTAATTAATAATAAAGTTTTTCGGGAATATCCTTGTAGAGGGACGAGCATATGTTTCCGAGTGTTTGCTCTTCCACTAAAACCAGAGAATGTCCTGTGAACTGTAATCGTTATCCTTAGTAAGTTATGGGAACTTTTTTTAACTGTATTTAATGCAATCTTAAAGAAGGAGTAGTGTGAAAAATACCCTTGCATTTGTCCTGTGCTCCTTTCAAGGATACTTAGACTCAGTTTCCAACAGAGTTCTTTATCTTCGTATCTTTAATGCCAGGATATCTAATTCCTGCAGTCTAGTCTACAGTCTATCTCGAATAGCTGTAAAATTACATAGCAACTTCCCAGGACATCGTCCTCACGAGGACACGTTTCAAATTAATACCAGTCGACCATCAGTGTCAATTATTCTGTGCACCTCTTTAAGTATTCATTAAGGTTGCAAAGTTGTCAATATCTCAAGGTTTTAAGGCTCCAATTGCTTTGACCTTCGTTTCTGAGTCACCCCTTGGTGTCCTCGTTCCACCCGCTGTCCTTTCCGTTGTCCTTCTAGTTATTTATGTGGGAGACAACGACTGCCACAAAGCCTGCTAAAAATCTGGCAATGCCTCGGGACTTTTCAATTTGAAAGCACATAATTCACGGCCTTAAAGGGCTTAGGGTCCGTTCCGAAAGTGTGGCATGCGTCATGGGGCAGTCCATTTGCCACTTGTTGGGGCAGTCCCTTTGGTGGGCGGGGCTTTACCGGCTGACCAATTGATGGCTGCATTTTTGTTGCATTGGCCCACAATTTGAATACAGTTGGGAGAAGGAAAAGGAGGGAGCGAGGATACAGCGAGTCTTGGACTGCAGCAACACAGGATGAAAATTCAAATTCAAGGACATTTGGCATCGTCCTGCGGTTGCCTGCGCCATTCCAACGCAATTTTCTGTGCATTTTCGTCGTGTAAGCTGCTTATGTAGAGGAGTTCATATTGAAATCAACTTTAAGCAGATCGAATTGATTGTTTTCCGGACTATTAATGCGGCAGGAAGGTCCTTGAAATGAGTGGGGGGAGCGAGTGAGACGCCCGGATGAAGGACAAACTTTGAAATCTTTCATTTTGTATAACAAATTGAACAAAATTGAATGTTTGCTTAACGTGATTTATCCTTCTGCTCCTTGTTGGCCTGATGTGCTGTTTCCAGGAGCAAGGATCTGTGGCGAGGGGTTGATGTCCTCTGGCTTAACTTCTGCAAATTAGCTCCAAGGAATTAAATATAAATAACAAATTTCTGACCCGTCTGGCACCTTGAAAGCACACAGTCTGAGGTTTCAGGATTCTGGAGCTGCCTGTGAAAAATGTTTGCCTTCGGGCATTAAATATAAATTAGGGCGGGGCATTTCTTACGAATAGTAGAGGGATTGGGAGGTGGGGGAAGGGATGGGGATGGGGATGGGGATAGGGATAAGGTTAACGTTGGCTAAGGTCAAAGGCAAAGAGGGCAACAAGGATAACACAAGAAGCGCTGCCAAGTACAATACCTTGCATGCAAATATCCTTTTGTAGTTGCCACTCCTTGAGTTGTTGCTGAGTTGCCATCGGTGTGCCCTGCAGAGGTTGTGCCTTTGACAGCCAAAGGATAATAGTATTGATTGTGGGTTGGGCCCTGTGCAGCACTAGGTGAGCTCCGTTTACAGTTTGTTTGTTTGTCGGTCAAGTTGCCAGGACGACGACATTGAAACGCGTGGCCTTTGTCTCCCAAGGCCTTGCTAAGTATGGGTGTAAGTGTGTGCGGGCGTTTGTGTGTGTCTGTGTGGGTGTGTGTGTGTTTCAGTGCTTGTGTGTGCTCGTGTCCTTACGTGCATGGGTGTGTGTAGCACTTCTAATGGCTTTTTAATTGAAGCACAAAATTCAATGAATAAACAAGAGATAGTTGCCCAAAAGGAAGACTTCTTGTTTGTCTTTGCCATCAGCGCCAAGGATATAAGGCGAAAAGTTCATAAACGAAGAAGAGCCGAACGTGGAAGGGCCAGCAGAGGGAAAGGATGTTTTCCAATTTACCAAAACTTCGCGCGATTACGAAGATAAAATATGTCTGAGTACCTTGTATAGGATATATGCCCGGAGTCCTGGGAATCCAATTAAATTTTCACTCTTTTGAGAAAAGGTCCCGATTTAAACTTTTCCAACAAGTTAAGAGCTTATTTACAGTTATTCGATATTTAACTTGAATGAGTCCAAAAGAGGAAAATTCGTATTTTATTGCCATTTTCCTATCTTTTTCCAAACTTTTGCTGTTTCCTTTTACTTTTTAGGACCTGAGCAATAATTTTGATCCTTTTTAGACAAGAAATCTTTTTGTAAATATCTAAATGTTTCAGGAGGACCAGAGAATATTCTGTATTATCCTTGTGCCCTCTTCATTTCCATTATGTTATTTGAGACTGGAAAAATATCCTTTTCCAGATGAAGTTTGTACTTCCTTTTTCCCCTGAGCCTTAATTCTTGGGGTGTATCCTTCGTTTCAGCGGAAATGTTCATGTTGACAATTCTGCTTAACAGGATCGTTGGCTTCCTGACTCCTTGTAGCTCGTGCTTATCCTTGTTAGACACGCTGCTAGGGACACTGCCCATAATTAGCCCCCAAGTAAAAGTCCAAATGTGCTGAATACACAGGAAACTCAACGCAGGATGGACTTACAGCTCCTCCTCTCTGTAGGAAGCTGTGGCTGCACACGGAGCACGTGTTTGCTTGACTGTGTATGGGGCGTGTGGGGTTTGTGGGGCGTGTGGTTGAGATGGCGAACTTCCCGTTAGTGGTTGCCAAACACACTCGCCGGGGGACGACGCAGCGGTGGTTGTGCACACCTCTCTGGCCAAGTTACATTGGTTAACCGCATAGACAGCTCATTATATTCAGGACGAAATCAAATTTGAATTCAATGCTTTGGCTATAATAATACAAAGCCTGCATGCGTATGTGTGTGTGTCTGTGTGTGTGTGTATACATGTATATATATTTCCCATTCCAGGGACGATAACTAGATGTCGACCACATACACAACTCATTATACCTTCAGTCTAACCACAAATAGCTGCAGGATAGTAGCGATTTTGCCTAGTGTCGGGTAACGAGTAACGAGTGATGGGTAACGGGTAACGGGTGAAGGGCAACGGGTAAAGGGTAAAGGGTGACGGGTTACGGATAACGGGTGATGTGTGACTGCTGTCGGTTGTTGGGTGACGCGTAACGCGTAATGGGTGCCTAGGGCTTGGTTCATCTCAAACGGAATTACACGAGCCATCTATCCACATCCTTGCCAAGGACTACTCTCAGCTGAGTCTCGGCCACGTTTTACAGTTCAATTATTGTAACATTTATAATTAAAGTTGCGTATGACAGGGCTGCCGATTTGTGGGTCCCATTCAAAAGGTTCGGATGCGAGGTCGGGACCGAACTTCGTGACTGTTGCCTTTTCGGTGGGCTGCTCCTTTGAGTGGGCTGAATGAGTGTGGATGAGTGGGAGAGTCGGAGAGTCGGAGAGTGGGGGAATGGGGGAGTGGGTAAGTGGGTGATTGGGTGAGTGCTTGGGGGCGGGTGACTGAGTGGTTGCCAGAGTTTTCGATCGTAGTTCTGTGGTCACTGCTTTGTGCCTGTCGCTTTTAATTTAAAATGTACGTGACTTGTTTTAATTAGGAAGAGAAAAAAAATAAATTTATGGATATTTTTGTTTTACTTTTCGTTGTGGTCGGGCAATTGCCATGCAAATGTTGCATGCCCCACACTTCACTGCCACCACGTGGAACAAACTCTCAAGACTTTAAGTCCTGCATTCCTTGGACTTGAAATGAACACACCAACATGTCCTCCAAGCCATTCGAGTTCCCTAACAAAACTCATATACCATAAGTCTCCATTTCAACTTCAACTCAACTCGAAGGACTTTAGTTTTAATAATAAAATTTTATTATGTCGCAACTTCCTGCGCAACGGAGAGAAATGAGAAACGCTACAAGAATTAATTAATATTTGGTTAATCGAAACGCGAACTTCACTTGACGCCAACTCACGCCTTCTAGCTAATTTCTTCAGCTTAAGGACATCAAGAACAACAACGAAATTAACAGTAAACGTCGCGGATGCGTTATTCTCGCTAAGCCGAAAATCGACTTATTATGTTTCACAAATTTTCGAGTGTTGTACGCAAGTTTTTCGATAAAACGGTGGAACATGCACTTTCCACTTGCCACTTGCCACTTGCCACTTGCCACATGCCACCCGCCGCTTTCCTCTTGACACTTGCCACCTTCCACTTGCCAGCCACCAGCTGCCAGTGCCTCAGTCGTAACCACAACAAGTGTGGTCGGCGATGGCGCAGATGGATGCAGGATAAAGATAGGATAAGGGAGAAAGAGGTAGGAGACAGAGAGAGAGAGAGAGAGAGAGATGGTAAGCTGTAGGACAACTTTCACTTGGCCAGCTGTCGATAAGGACGACTTAAAACTGGGCCAAGAAACTTGTTAAATAAGACTTCTAAATTCATTTACTAGAAACGCAACTTAAGGAACACCAAGGAACGCCTCACCAAGCGCATAAAAAGTTCTGCCAAAAAGGACGATGAACAACTTCATCAAACGACTCTGCTGGCTATTCCTTCAGTATCTCTTACTTGCCTCTCTCCTTCCGCCCTCCTTTCCCCTCTCGCTTTCTTCTCCTCCTGCTTTTGTTGCTGCTTGTGGCGAACTGTTATTTTTTATCTCTCCTTTTTGGGGAAATGTTAGATGCAATGAGAACATCAACTACAACTACGGCCCAGAACTAGCAGCTTAAATAAACATCCTGGCGAGGGCTGCCAG
Source organism: Zaprionus lineosus (assembly GCA_035044505.1). Lineage (NCBI taxonomy): Eukaryota > Metazoa > Arthropoda > Insecta > Diptera > Drosophilidae > Zaprionus > Zaprionus lineosus. The sequence goes on along the minus strand of JAWNNX010000694.1, from coordinate 1,720,572 downwards.
GCAAGTTGTAAATGAAGGACCTCTGATGGGCAGACCACAGTTGTTATGATCTGGGATAAGCTCTCTTAGCTTAAATTATATTCATACTCATATTCATTCATTCATACTCATATTCATATTCATATTCATATTTATATTCATATTCATATTCTTATTTATATTTATATTCATATTCACATTCCCATTCATTAATTTTCATATTCATATTCATGTTCAAGTTTTGAGTAGCTGTTAAAAACTTACTGTAAACTACGTCTACGCTTGCTGTTAACTTGAAAGCTGTAAGGAGTGACGGCATACAGCGACTGTTAAATTGACAGCTGTTAAGTTAACAGTCGATAAGTTAACATAACTGTTGAATGTGACCACCGAAAGTGCACTCCTTCCCTTGCCTTGGTTTCTGCTGTGCTGCTTGAGCAGAACAGAAACAAGTCCCACTGTTAGCCTTACATGCCTTAGTTATGTTACTTGCTTGTTAACAGGGCGCAGCGATGTTAAGTATTTAATTGCGTTGCTTGCTCGGCGTTTCTTTGCTTTAATTCTCATAATGCATAAGCATTTACCATGGTGGAATGTCCGTCTGTGACCGCCCGAAAAAGTATGCAACAATTTGCGCTGCCAACGACACCGCCGCCTCCATCGCCGTCGCCGTTACCTCTCATGGCCACGCCCTCACTTGCATGGCTGCCTTCGTCCTTTATTTTGGTTTCTCGGCTTGCTTTCTTGGCTCTCTCCCTGCACCGAGTACTTTCATTAAATGTGTGCATTGTAAATGCTCCCTGGGCCCTGTGTTCCTTGCTCCTTGTTCCTTGTTCTTCCTCTTGCGCCTTGAATATTTCAGCTCCTTAACGCGTCGTTCTGTAACTAACCACCCGCCCCCGCCCCCCGCTCCCACCCAACTGTTGTTTGTCTAGCAGCGCATTGTGATAAGGAACTTTTCTGAGCATAAAAACTACTTTTGTGTTGTCATCCCGTGTATCCTTTCCGCCTTTCCGCCTTCCCGCCTTGAAGTGTATCAAATGTTTGCATAAGTCTTCATTTCGTTGGCTGTGCACTGTGCACAGCAATGCAAAGAGGGGCATTCCTTTCGATATATATCGCGTCTACTTAACGATAGTTGAAAGGCTGCAGCCGAAAGTGAAATCCGAGTACTTCTCCTGGGAGCCGACCTACAATTGCTTTTATCGCTCCAAATAAATATAAACGTGTAATAAATTTATTGATACTTGATCTTCCGTCCGATAGCCGTGATAAAAATGTCCTTCCAGGCAGGATTACTTCGCGGTAAAGAGAGAAAGGGAAACGCTGTAGGTTGGTTGGAAGGGACGGACCATGTTTCCACTTACAGGACATCTTCCGTTCAGACAAACTCTTCTCTCTCTTAATCGCTTTTGTTTATGAAGAAACATAATTAATTTGATTCGGAGATTAATTATCCGCGAAATCCGTGCAAATGATTGATGGACGCTGACGTACGGAATCTCTCTTCATCTCTTCGCATATTGAACTCAACAATTTTATTATCGCTTCATCTGGGGAGCTGTTCATGTCGCCTGTTGTTGTTGTTGTTGTTGTTGTTATTATTATTATTTTTATTATTGTTGTTGTTGCTGTTGCTGTTGTCGCTACTGTTACTTGTGATTGCCCATTGGACTGTCATTTGCTTCATTGTCAATTGTCTTCGTTCGGTGCTTGTCTGGGACTGGACTTGTTTTTATGACTTTTACCCGTAACACTTTTATTGCTCCAGACGCGACCACACCCACGAGCGGACCCCCCGACACCCACTTACACCCAGCCTCTGCCTTCGCCACCGCCACCGCCGCTGCCACCGCCACTGCTATCGAGTTCATCCCCCTCTGGCCCCGCCCGGCCCCTTAGTCTGGAAATACGAAAATACTGAAACACAAGAAACGAACAATGGACGTCGAGTGTTTTTACAACTTAATTTGCAGTTTGTGTCGAGCGACGAGAACTGAGGCGGGAAAATGGAGAAAGGAGAAGGGAGAAAGTAGAAAGCAGAAAGTAGAAAGTAGAATGGAGAAAGCAGTATGAAGAGGGGAAGGGGAGAAACGAGAAACTGTAGAATACTTTTAGGTGTGGCTCGACTTGACTTTTGTGTAGCTATTGTTGTTATTATTATTCCTGTTGTTGTTGTTGCTGTTGTTGTTGTTGTTGCTGCTGCTTCTGCTGCTGTTGTAACTGTTACTGCCCTCGCTTTCAACTGACTTAATTGGTGTGTGGAGTGGAGTGCGGCACCAAGTGAAGTGCCATCGCCGTAGACATAGACCGCCGTCGTCCAGTCGAGTGAGTCGCCCGGCACTGAATTAATTTGTGAATATTATAACGATTATTATAAATAACTAAAGCGGCTACGTAGGCCAATTAAAAGCCATTAGTAACAGTGCGTGGGTGTGCAAGTGTACATGTCATATGGTGTGTGCGCCTGTGTGTACACATCCTTGGCTTAATTAGAGCTTTTAATTAGCATTTAATTACTTTTATTTGCACGTCAATGCGTCCCAACGTCCAGAGAGATGGCCATCCATTACATTAGTTTCCATTTCAAGGCCAACACTCACTTCAATTCTCCCAAGAATTGATACACTTTCGGAAAGGACGAGCTCCCTAGGCTCTTCGGCTAAAAGGCTCTTAATCAAATGCTGTCCTCTCGTTCAGCCTGAAGTCTCAGGATAACTGAACTGCAGGTGCAATTTTTTGAAGTGTATTCTACACACGAATACATCTTCTCTGTCAAGTCAACAAACTGAGAGAAGCCCCCGAGTAGCTTGAAGCTATACAGATTTTGGCAGTTGGTTAACCTTTGGCATTCTCTGCGCAGACCTCGACGATCCTTGGGCAGGAGTTGCGCCAGGGAAATCACGCAGCTCCCATAAGCTCTATATAATGTATAAAGGACATGCAATGGTCCACTTCTAGACCTCGTGTATGTGTGTGTGCTGGTCGTAAACCAAAGGCTGAATCCTGGCCAGCGTGCAGCTAAGCTCCTTCGGAAGGAGCAGCTTCCTTTGTCTCTGTGGATAATTAAATAAATAATTACGAGTTATCAGAATTTTTGAGGTAAATGACGAACCTCTACGGTGGGGGGATGGGGAGGTTCCCATCAAGAAATTAACAGGCCATTAAAAGTGGGGCTAAGTTTAAATGCCAAGCTGCTGGCCCGATAGCAGATCAGGCCATAAACGAGGCCTACACTGAACCTTGGCCCGGTCAATGTGGCGTATGCGTAACATTTTAAATAAAATTAATCGCTTTGAGCTCGTAGCCTAAAACGTGCAACTAGCGAACTAATATACCCAAGTGCTTTCACCCACACACACCCGCACACGCACACGCACACATGTACACATATACACATACATACACATACATATACATAAATTCGCCGTTTTTAATTAACAGCTCAGAAAACTAAATTGAAAAATTTGATTAAAAACTTTTCATGCAGTTCGTTGCAGCGGATGGAGGCGTACAAATGGCAAGAAATGAGATTTTCAAGTGCACAACTGAGTGGGTGTGTTTCCCACTCCCTCCCCCTCTCTCCCCAGCTCTCTCTCTGTGTGTGTGTGTGTGTGTGTGTGTGAGGGAGCAAAGTTTTAGTTAGTTTGGCTTCACAAATGTTTTAACATTATTTTATTTGTAAAAGCAAAACCGCTTGGCATTTACAGCTAACGAATTCTCTATATACATATGTGTGTGTGCGTGTGCTGCTAGGGCGGATGGGCGTGCCGCATTAACACTTGTCGTGTCAGTGTCGCATGTCGTCGCTTGCAAGCTGTTAAACTAAATACACGCTGTCTGGGCTTCTGCATGAACTCATACGTGAATGTTTCACGGCTTGAAAATGGGAGTGTGTGCGTGTGAGTTAATGTGCATGTGTGTGTGTGTGTGTGTCTTGGGGTGCACTCCTGGGTGTGTTGGTAAATCCAGCGAAGCAGAAGCGCGCCTCACTCACGCTTCCCTGCCTTATACATAGTATATTATACACACACACACACACACACACGCATCCATACACGGGCAAGTAAGTACACACACATACATATGCAAATATACACATATGGAAGCCATATGCGCATATGGGCGTGGCAACCTGAAATGCAATTAGACCTTCTTCCGCATTACACGTCCTGCAAAGGATTAATAATTTGTTTCGTTAATTTTTGAAACCTGCTTTCTCAGTCGCGGCCACAGCCGCATACCCCATGCAGTCAATGCTTTACAGGGTATACCGAGTCCTTCCCAGTCCTTCGAATTTCTACCAATGCTCGCGGCTAGTGAGTTGAAGTTCGCTCCTGGGGAAATTTTAAAAATTGTGGAATAAATTTAAATGAGTTTAGAGTTTTTATATTTGTTGTTGGAAGGATTCCGAGTCCTGGGCCATATGTGGCATAATTGACTAACAATTTACGGTTTGAAAGCAATCCCGAATTCAGTTTGAATCCTTTGAGTGCATTGCATATGCAATCGCATTCATTTTCATCCTCTCGCAGGAAAAATAATTTGATTTTTAAATTAATTATTTTTTAATTATTTTAATTACTCCCTTAAAGTAATAAATAATTAAAATCAAGACATTTGCATTTTTAAAGTCATATAAAGAATTTATTTTCCACTCCCAAGTAAAGGATATCTGGCAGTCGCGCCTGCTGATTCATTGGGGGAAAAGGAACGTCATTTTTGATGGGAGGCAAAGCCCTTGACGCGCTTCGCGCTTGCCCTTTTCTCGCGTGCGGTGGGCGGGACTTTACGTTGCGGGGTATCTGATAGTCGAGTCAATGGGCTGCCTTTTAATTAATGCTAATTTTATGCCAATTAAGCGTAAAGTTTTTAATTGCTGTGTTCAACTTAAATATAACAAGTACAATCATTAGAAGTGATTGCTAGTTATCGATGTGTGTGCGAGTGTGTGAGTGTGTGAGTGTGTGCTTGTGGTGTGTGTGGCATGTGTGTGGCATGTGTTTGGCTTGTGTGCGGATCGGGTGTGTGCGTAGCAGCAGCGTCAAGTGATGCTGTTTACAAAAGTAACTGGAAAATGGGAAATGGAAAATGGAAAATGGGAAAATGGGAAAATGGGAAAAGCTCAGGCTGTTTGTCAGGTACCGATGACAAATCAATGCGAAATTGATGAATGCCTCGACATGCCCATCCGAGATTTGCAGCTCCATCAGTCGGGGTCACGTGCGATTGTTTAGCATGCTTATTGGCGCATTTTGTGGCGAGTAATGGTGCGACAGGTGGGGTGTGGGTGGAGTGCGGGTGGAGTGCGGGTGGAGTGCGGGGGTCGGCTGCCCCAGCAGGATAGCTTCATTGCTGCAAGACCGATGAATGGGAGTTGCATGCAATTTGCATTTGCGAATCCCATGCAAATTACCAATGCATGATCCATAGATGAGTGTCTCCCTTTGCGCGCGTGTGTGTGTGTGTGTGTGTGCGTGTGTGTGTGTGTGTGTGTGTGTACAGATATGCAAATGCAAAGCGGAAGTGCATGCGGAAATACTGGGGAATTGAACACAGTTCGGTGCTTTTCACAATTTCGCGGTCGTTTTTATGGCAAAAGTCAAACTGGAAGCCGCTGAGGCGGCTCCAATTTTGTTCCCGTCGCATTTATTACGCATGCAAAGAATAGGGAAAGGAAGAGGAAGACATAAAGCAGACAGACAGATTTAGCAGTAGGAGGTGCCTCTCATCCATGTGTGTGTGTGTGTGTGTGTGTGTGTTAAGTGTGTGTGTGCGTGTGTGTGTGTGTGTGCTGGTTACCAACCAACGAATGGTTTGTTCTGCGGCGTCTGCTTGAAATTCATGACTGTTTAGCACACATGCCGCATAATGTTGCATACATTTGGAGCCGCGAGTATTGCAGCTGCTGCAAGCAATGCGACTGTTGTACGTTGTTTGTTGCCAGTTGTTGTTGCTGCCAGCTGTTGTTGTAGTTGTTGTTCAATGTTGTCTCTAAATAAGAAGCGCAAATATGCAAACTCACACAAACACATTCTGCGTCTATGGCTGTCTGTGTGTGTGTATGTGTGTGTGCTGCAATATATTTATGCATTTTCACATAAATGCAATACTCTTGTTTTTGAAATGTAGATGTGTGTGTCTATGTGTGTGTGTGTGTGTGTGTTGTGTGTGTTAGCTGTGCATTTATAGCTTTGACTTGTTTTGCATGCTAATTGCCTTGTCTATATGCTGAACTTTTGGGCGGGTGTGCATCTCTCTCTCTCTCTCTCTCTCTCTGCGTGTGTGTGTGTGTGTGCGGGAGTGTGTGACTCTTTGAATTGCCTTCCATTTGTCGCATATACTTCATTATGTGCATCTAATAATTAAACAGTTTAACGCATTAAATTTTATGAAGTGTAACTTTTGCCGTGACGCCAGAGTCTAAAATAAACAATTGCCAAATTGAATAATCCACAAAAACAGAAGCAACAACAACAACAACAACAACAACCACGACAACCACCACGACAACAACAACATCAGTAGAAACAATGCCAGCGATTAAATTCAGTAATTAGCCGTTGATATGCAAGAAATAATACCCTGTAAACGCGGAATATTGAATACTGGGAAGAAGGAAGAAAGAAAGCGGAGAGGGAGGATTAAAGAACGAAGAGAGAGTGAGAGGAGAAAAAAGAGGTGACCGAGAAGAGAGAAGAATGAAAAGACAGTAGAGAAGTAAGTGGAAGGAAGAGAAAAGAAGAAAGAGAGAGGAAAAGAGGGAAATTAGAGGATAGAAGAATTAAAAGAAAGTAAAGAGCGATGAAATAAAAAAGAAAAATTAGAAGAGAATAAGAAAATAAAGAGAAAGAAGAGAGAAGAAGAAAGTAGAAGAAAGAAGACAAACAAAGCAAAAGGGAAGGGAGGTAATAAAGTAGCGAGAAGTAAGAAGAGGAAAGGTAAATATGTGGAAAAGCGAGAGATAACAAGAGAGAAGCGAGAAAAGTGAAAAGAGAAGAGAGAAAGGCGGAACCGCTTACTTACTCATCACACACTCATATGCATTTCGATTAATTATCGATATTCGTTTTTCAATCCCAACTCCAGTCATTGACCCGCCCACGCAATTTCTCACAAATGAACTATCGATTTATCGATAAATGCTGGACTGCCTGTTCAATTTTCACATTCACCGCTATAAATCGATCCGCAGCCAACAGCGCCCCGCATTCGATTGTTGTTATTCCGTTTAATTGTTACGTAAAGCGAGTGCAAACAATAAAACTGCTCGCTAATGAAAAGGATTTAAGCTCCTTTCATTAATTCCGTTATTGAATTTATCCTTTTGTTAACTAAAAGTTCGACGCTTTTTGTTCAATAATTAAAATGCCTAATTACTGCCTTATTCAACATAAAACAAAGGGTAAAAGAGGGTTTTTTTTTATTTTGCACGCTCAGTGACAGTTTTTTAATTTCAATAAAAGCACCACGGGCTCTATCGATGTTATCGATTGATCGCCTATCGCTCTTTAAAGTATCTTTAAAGGACAATAAATTATTTTCAGTAAATGATTAGTTTTGTATTGAAAATAATTGTAGGATGCAATTAAGTCATGTTCCTATATTTTGATAGGTGCAATTATTTAATTATCGATAAAATCGATTAGCTTGTTATCGTAAAGAAATGATTGCTTTCGGGGAAATTATTATTGAAGCCTTGGAAAAAATCTAAATTGGAATTTTACCAGGCACCCCCCTCACTGCACCCTAACACTGGGAGCGTTAATCGATTTATCGATTTGTTGGATATTCGACTCCAGGACTAGTGTTGGTTTAACGTATGTAAACCCAAAAGACAAGCAACATTTGGAAAATCTCGTATGAAATCGAAGACCAACAAAAATAACGTTCAACTTTTCACATCGATAAACTTCGTTGCTTTGGTTGAAACTTTTAAGCTGAGCAAACAGGAGTTTCCAGGGCAGTGCCAAAGGGACAGGTGGACAGATGGACAAATGGACAGGGGGTGAGATGATGGAGAGTGGGGAGGAATGAGAAGCGGAGAGATTAATTCGTTTTATTCGATTTTGCAATTTTATCGAATGATGCAACATGAAATTAGAAAAACATGCAACTGATTGCGGCAGATGAAACGTAAATGTGCATGATACACACACACACACACACACACACGCACGCAAACACACAGACGTGCACATGTCGTATACGTGTTAGAATGTTGTTTGGCCTGTGGCATTAGTGCCACGCCCATTGGCCCGCCGTTACCGTCTAATGGCATTGTGCATATTTCATTACATTAAGTGGCAAAACAACGCATAATCAACTTGTGCTCACACACACTTACACCCACACTCACACACACACTCACACACACACTCACACACATACACACATTTATCAGGAAGTAGATGCAAAGGTGTGGACGGCGTGTGCAAACCGGCGGGATTCCCACATGAATTCAATGAAAGGGAACAGGGGGTGTGGGGGGTAATAAGGAGGATGTCTTCCAATTGGAAAGCGTTGCTGCCTTTCATCAATTCAAAGCCACCTACGCCTCCTCCCCCCACTGCCCAGCCTATACCTGCGTCCTGTCGTCCGCCGCACTTGCAACTGCCTCACGCTGCGTGCACTAATTGTGGAGCCAACAATTTGGTATTTGCATCGCTTGTTTATACGATTCAGCGAACTTTGTGTGCTCTGTCGGTGTGTGAGATTGGGGAGATGGGATAGGGGTAGGTAGGGTGAGCGGGAGGGGCTGGAGGTGGAGGTGGAGAACATGTGGGCGGAGTACGGTGCCAATGTGTGGATAAAAGCGTTAGGAAGGCGGGGGAGGGGGGCATCTTTTATGTGCATTCCCATTTCCATTTACATCTGTCGATATTTTGGCACCTCAACAGCTCGAGAATCATTTGATTTATGGGTCTTGGCCAGGATCATCGCTGCCGTTGGCCAAGTTAATGACGGTACTGAACATTTGGACGTGTGTTCCATTAACGCATGCAACTCGCGTGGTTGCCTTTCAGGTGGTTGATGCGATTTGTGGGGCGATTGCAATTTGTTTGCACCACACGCAACACCCTCCCTCCCGTATCCCGCATCCCGCATCCCGGATCCCGCCTCCCCCATCCGTTAATCCCCCTCCCACCACCAACACTCAAAAAGAAGAATTATAAACAAAATGTTTGGCGAAATCTGCTCCATTTTCCATTTTCAGCTGTGAAAAACCAAAAATGAAATAATTCCAAAAAATTCCCCGAACGAATTTCGAATCGCGAATCGTTTGCATTTATTAGATTCTGGAATTATTAATACCCATCAAATAGACCCGTAAATAGGGGGACTATTGGCATTTCAAGTAAACACAAGAAAAGTATCGATACATCGGAGTGTAAGATTTGTAGCCTATGTCTAAGTTGGAATAGTGTTTAAACTGGGAGAGGAAAATTAATGGAAAATAGATCAAAACTATCGATAAACAAAAAACATTATATTTCAAATGAAAAGCATCGATACCTTGCATTGTAAGCTTCTTGACAGGTGTTCAAATTAGCCAAAAGTTATCAATTGGAAGAAGGACACTATCGCCAAACTAATCGTAACTATCGATAAAAAAGAAACTTTGTATTTTATAAGATGAAAAGTATCGATACCTCGCATTGTGAGCTTCTTGGGAGATGTGTCTAAACTGGGTAGATGTTTTCGATTGGAAGAATTAAATTATCGCCAAATTAATCGAAGCTATCGATAAATAAAAATCAGTGTATTTCATAAGATGGCAAGTATCGATACCACGCATTGTAAACTTCATATAAAATGTCTCCAAATTGGGCAGATTTTTCCTACTGAAATGAGGAAACTATCGCTGATCCCAAGAAAGAAGAATTAATTTTCTTTTCTGTCGATAAAAAATCGATAAATTCAGTTTGAAAGATGAAAAGTGAGTTTTGAGTACTTGAAGCAATGTCGAGAGTATCCTGTAGTCGGGCTCGATTGGAGCCCCGGAGATCTTATGATTTCTTATTCACAGTCGTGAGACTCTGAATAATTAATATCCTTTTCGAAAATAAACATTTAAATGTTTAATTTATAAGTAGTTCGCATGTGAAATGAAAATGGAAAATGCGAAAATAGAAAATGGAAAATGGAAAATGCAAAAACAAATTCAAGGCTTATTTCGACTGTCTAATTTCCATTGAAATTATTTTTCAATTACAATTCTGTTGACCGATGTTAACTTCAATATTTATAAAGTAAATATTTCAAATGCCATTTATCTGTCGGTTTGGTTATTAAAAATCCTCTTTGAGTCGCATTTAATCAGTTTTTCGTCCTTGCTCCTTGCGGTCGGGGCCCAATGCAGTTTTCCGTCTGCCTGCCGCAGCTTGCCCCCAGACCCCAGCCCACGCCCCTGCCCGCTCACACATCTATGGGTCCGATCCTGTGAAAAAACCCCCTAGATTAGCACATACCATAAATTCATTTAAGTCCGTCTAATCCTCAGTCGGACACACTCCACACATTCAAATATTAGTTTGGGCCTTGGCTATGACCTGCTGCCTCCTGGCTGCTGCTTGGATTGAGGTACGAGGCACGAGACACGAGACACGAAGCATGAGCGGTCTGGGTAAAACCCTGCAACAAGGAACTAGCAGCCAGGAGGGAGGAACTAGAAACTCGAAGACAGAAGCTGCAACCCGCAGCCCGCAGCCCGCAGCCCGCACTCCGCACCCAACACTCGGCAATCGGAATTGTCTGGGATTGCTGGGCAGGTGGGTGGTGAGGGGGTAGGGGGTGGGGGGTGGGGGGTCGCCTCTGGAATTTGCATGCAATGCTGTTGTAAATTTATTTATGACTTTGTCTTTGCACACAAAACGTTCTCCTGGCTCTGTGCAGGCGAATGTTTTAAAATTCTCCATTGTCTTTTGGCAATTTGACTTCCTTCTTATGCATATTTAAACAGTTTTCCCCAAAAGAGATTTCAGTGGGCGGCAGGCGTGGCTTGGGGACAGCTATTGGGGCTTTGGGTGAGACAATCGGTGGCGGTGGCGCATGCGGAGGCGAAGGCGGAGGCGGAGGCGGGGCCGTTGCTGTTCAGATTCCGGTAATCTATGCACTTGCCGCACATTTCTGGTCTAAGTGAAAATTTTCTATTGCCATCACAGTCGCCGTCGCCGTCGCAGTCGCAGTCGCAGTCGCATCACCTTATAAACAATTCAAGCCACACACCAATTCAGATTTCCGGGACACAAAAGTAACACTCAAATATTGAAAACTAATCGGAAAAACTGAAAATGTGACTTAATACCAGCTGTAAACTGGCAATTGGAATTAAAGAAAAAAAAATGGGAAAATATTTTGTGTGTTGGGAAGCAGAAATTTTTCCTATAAATGACTGAGAGCTGGAGTTTCTGGAAGGACCTAAGATTCTGGAATAACTAAGGCTTAAGCTAAGTATCGAGAAGGGGGGGAAATTTTATCCAAATATTCACAATAAGTGAACGCTGATTTATGTCTGTTCCATGTGTTCAATAAAAAATAAACATTTTAATTCTGAAACGAAATTAAAAAATATCCCCCTGCACATTTTCGTCTGGCGCGATGTGTGTGGTCTTTGGAGTGACGCACTCTCATATTTTAAAGATTTTTGAACGTGAGATTTCCAATTTCGCGATCTGCCAAATCGAATGATTGCTGTGTTTACAGTTATATCCGAAGATAAATGTTCGTGATGTGATAATTAACGTATTAAATGATTGCTATTTTCGGCATCAATGCTCGGCAAACAAGAACAATGCAGAAATAGACGTACCTCGTCCCCGCCCCATGGGCCCAGGGGCATGGGAGAAGTGAGGAAAGGGTTGCCGTTGTATATCCCACATTCTATGTAGGTATCTATATATCTATATATATATATATGTTTGCAAGTGCTTATAATCATTATAATAGCCAGCGATATCAAAGGAAACCTGGTAAATAATAAAAATTAATCAGCTTTGCCTTTCGTTTATGTTTGTTCACTTATTGTTTAAATTTATGACATTCTTTGTACTCCACACTTCGGATGTAGATATATGTGTAGGTGTGTGCATGTGCTGGGTGTGTGTGCGTGGGCATATGTGCACGCGTCTGTTGCTATCTGATCCGTTGAGCGAAGAGGTGCCGGGCACTCACTGAGCATCGATGGGAGAGAACGAAGATAAAAAGTCGAAATCAAAGCAAACAAAAATGAAAAGGGAAAGTGACGAGCGCTCCCAAATATTGCGCTCTCTTATCTACTCGCTATCTCTCACACTCTCTCTCTCTCTCTCTCTCTCTCTCTCTCTTGCTCGCCCTCGTCGTTGAGATCGGTTCAACGTGCATTATCGCAGAGAAACTCAAGTTGTTTATTTTGCCATCGCGAAAATTTTTAGTTCTTGGACATCGATCATTGACGCGGGGAATAATATGAAATCATCGTATGGGAATCGGAATCGGAATCGGTTTCATAATTATAAACAGAATCCGAGTACGAGAACGAGACCGAAACCGAAACTGAAACCGAGTCGAAATGGGAATCGGAATCGGAATTGAATGCGCTTTCGCATTCCGATTTCAAATTCGAATTTCGTGTTCTGCTCACTCGACCTGAGGTTCTTCGCTCACGCGTAGCGGAACACTGGGATCAGTCTTTGGGACGCGCGTTTGCCGAGCAGATCGCGACCGAGAACTGCGCTGCGCCTTCTTCATTTTCTTTCTCCTCACCTCCTCAGGCCCAAGCTTGGCCGTATAAAGTGGTAATAGAAAAGTGAACTTTAAGTTGAACATAAACATAATTAACAGCGCTTTAAACAGTTACATATTATATTAAACATATTAACGCACACTCATGTAAATACTCGAACACACACACATACTTAGGTAGACAATAGCTGACGGTTGAACACAAAACTTAAGTCCATGGAGGCAAATATTAATTTTTTGTTGTCATCAATTTACATAAAACTTTAATGAAATAATTTTAATTCCGGCTTGTTTTTTTTTCGTTATTTTTTTTTGGTTTTGTTTTGTTTGTTTTGTTTTTAATGTATCTCTCAATAAATATGTATGTATATATTAACATATAGGTTTATTTTTGCACACACACATACACACACGCAAAAGTCAACAACACAAACCGAGTAGCCACTCAGCTAAACAATTGAATTCGCATAAAATGAAAAACACTTTAAATTCACATAAAAAGTGAAAATAAATAAAATTAATAATCGGAGAGTTGCGAATCAGAAACCAGAAATCAGAAATAATAAGCCAATTTGTTATGTGTATTAGTGGCTTTCATATCAGCTGACAGTCGCAAATGCCCAAGATATCTAAAATGTATATCTTATATATATTTATAAATATATTTTTTATATTTTCTATATCTTGCCCCTAACTTTGATTCCATAGTTGTGAACTCCCCACTGGGGAGTTCATTAGCCCAGACGCGTGGGTCCGGGGCTCAGCTCTACGCATGTTCTTCGCACAGAGCAGACTCCAGTTCATGATTTGACACACACAGCTATGCATCTGCATGTGTGTGTGTGTATGCACAATGTATGATTTTGCTTATCAGTTGAGAAATTTCTGTTTTAACAGCTGCTTTTTGATGGTCTTGTTGGCATTTCTTGATTGCCTTTTAGTTTTTCTTTCCTTGCAGTCAACTTAATTGTTTTCTGCTTTCTTCTTTTGTTTTGTTTTTTACTATCGTTTGTTTTTGTCAACTGATATTTGATATCTATGCCCTGACAAGAAGGCAGTGCATTGCCTCTGTGTGCACTTCTAAGACTGATATAGTCCGCAGCTCCCTGTATGAGGGGTGTACAGGGTGTCGGCGAGTCGGATACCGCCTTCTCGAACAGAAGCATTTAATACTAATCTTCAAACTGATTAAGGAAACCGCTTGAAGTGCTCCATTTGCTTCTCTATCTAAAAACTTCTTTTAAAATAAATATTTATTGGCGATACAATCAATAAATTGTATAAATGAATTGCGCACTTGCCTCAATATAAAGTTTCCGATCAGCTTGCACGCATTCTATTCGTCATGTCTCCATAGATATGTGTATATTTTTGTATATTTATATTATATACACCTTTAATCTAATCCCTGACTGCTATCCGCTTTGGTCAAGTTACGCAACTTGTGACTCATGAATTGCATTCAAAATGATTGCACTTCGGATAAATGAATGTTTATTGTTTTTTGAGTTTTTCTTTTTGGCAGTGTTTTTAAGTGTTAGCATAAATAAAATCAAACCAGGTTCCCGCTGAGTCGCCTCCTAAATACCCTTTCCAACATACCAAAAAGAGTGTTCGACCTCAAGAAAATACGTGGCGTTTTTTGTTTAGTAAAAAACAGCCTAAGGTCCCCCGTCATCATCTTTGATCTATAGTACGCTAAGCTATATATGTAATCGATGTATATAATATATATAAGGTGTGAGATGGGGTGAGGGTTAATTAGGTTCAACCCTTCTGCGGGCCATATTACAAAATGTGATAAGAGGGACAAAGGCGCATCTTGAAATCCCACAATATAATTAAATCTATTTATTTTTTATTAACGTCGGAATATTCTTTGCATCGGTTATAGTTTAATATAGTATATAGCTATATAGGCCCGATAAGAGGGATGATATCATCCAAACAAGGCCACTCACAGACTCATGTAAATGTCAAACGATCCGGAATTTCTTGAGAATTTTTCAAACTCGTTACTAAAATGCGAATTATCAAAATAATTATTTATTGGAACTTGAGGTGCGTCACTCCATATGTAATACCCATTGGTCTAGGCTTCGGATCACCTCTTAAAATAATCAACTTCATATCGATAGGACGACTCATGGAACTTGATGTACGCTGGGATCCTCTGCTCCTCAAATTGAATGTTAGAGATTTTAGAGATTTACCCCTAGGGCGTTCGACTTGCGGTGGTGCCTAGGAATGCACTCGTCCTGCAGGAATACACGCCTTCCGAATAATTCTTCGATTTTATTAAATACAGGTATTCCCTCTAGTCGTTCGTTCTCCGATGGTCACCTGTAACCTTTCTGCTCTTCCATTTCTTTATCCTTCAAGAGACGTCCTAGTCTTCGTTGTTCATAAACAGCGAAAGAAGCTGAAATCCTTCTAAGGGATCAACTGCCGCTCGTAGTGAAGACAACAGTTGATGGCTTCCACCATAGCTAGGGGCTCTCTGTAAATGGGCTTCCGTGGTTTTTTGTTGCCTAAGACAACATTGAAGGATCCTTTTTTGAAGTCCCCCTCCTTTGAATAAAGGTTCACTCCCGCTCAGGAAAATCGATTTCATGCAATCATGGCTCTTTAGCCGAAAATCTTCCAGGTGTCAAGTCAAACCTCATGATTGACTCCCACTGGTTATGCTCTGTGTGCATTGCTCCTTGCATCCACATTGGGGGATTCTTTGCGGGATCTTCCGAGTATGGAAATTGCAGGACTCTGATTTGTTAGCCATCTTCGTGCTTATGACGCATCTCTGGGCAGTGGGGAGGCACTTGGAATTAGAAGAATCCCTTCTTTCAGTCCCTCGTGTGACAAGGACTCGACTTTGTTGATCGTCATTATACTGAATCTGTTGTTATAGTTGTGGTTCCCGTGGTTCTGGTGGTGCTGTTGGTGACTTATGTTGGACGGTCCTGTTCACAAGATGAGCTCCAGTTACTCATCGCTTTGTTCCCTAATCAAAAAAAGAATCTCCTGACCCGTTATAATTCTCAGCCTTGTGTTCAGAGATAAAATGAGAACTTTTAGGATTTAACTCATCAACTTGGAAATTGAAAAACGTATAAATTTTAAAAAATGATTAATAATTTTTCGGAGTTGTTTGCGAAAAAGTAAAGACGCTAAAGTCAAACCCCCGAAGTCAATAAAATTAAAAAACATAGAAAAACTGATTGGTAAATCCTTAAATCCACGAAAAGGATCGATCCTTGAATCTGAGAATGTAGCTTCTGTTTGCGGCCTCCGCATGGCAACTGCGTGTACCTTGGACTTTGACGTCCGCACAACCATCCCCATCCCCATCCCCCACGACTTCCCTGTTCCCACCAGCCACCCTTTGGCCGGGTGCTGGCCCTGACACCCGCTTATCTAGCGCCGAGCTATGATTTATTTTAGTCGCCGCCCGAATTATGGGAACATGATTTTTATAGCATCAAGAACTCCATTATCTCCGATCTGAGCAATCGAAATACTTTTGGCCAATCTCAACGCAATCCGCCCTCGATCTCATTGGAAACAATCGTTCCACCATTCGGGGCCAGATAAGCGAATCTTATCGACTTATAAATACCCCGCGAGCTCTGCCCGTCGCGGATTCCAAGAAATATCCGAGAAGTGCTTTGATTTTTATTATTTATTATTTATTATTTGTTATAAATTGTTTATTTTTTATTATAAATTATTTATTGTTTATTTGATTCGAAGTTTCCTCCTCGTGGGTGAATTGTTGGCTTACTCGAGATTCTAACTGTACATGGCTGCTGCTTACCAATATTATAAACTGAATATATATATATATGTGTGTGTGTGTGTGTGTGTGTGTGTGGGTGGCGGGGACTCTTTTAGCGCTTCGAGTGTTGCAACTTCAGCTCCACAAATGGCAAATCGCTTAGTTCGTCGTCCGTGTGGAGACATTCGGTTGACATGGCGGGTCTGGGGCAGGCATCGTGCCACACGGCTATTGGGGGGCGTTGATGTGGCATCTCGCGGCGTCTGTTGTGCACCAAGTGCTCGTCGAGCTCCGCCAGAAACGTGGGCGTGGCATGTACATTACGCGTAAAATCCAACTCATGTAAGCTCGCCGCTTGGCTGACAATGAACTGGAGCATGGCACGGCCCACTTGCGGCTGCTGGGGCAGCCACTTGATGCTACCATCCGTGGCATCGTAGTGCACCATCAGCATTGAATGCCACGCCAAGCGCCGCAGTCGCAACACACTCGCCTGTCCTTGCAGCAGCCTCGGCAGACTGGCGTCAAGTTGACATTGCAAATGCAGTACCACAATTTGACAGGTGACGTCACCTCCACCCCCACCTGCATCCCCGGCTCCACCTGTTCCGGCAGCTCCTCCAGTCGTGGTATCTAAACTATCGCCGGTATCGCTGGCATTGCCACCACCATTACCACTGCTAAGCGCCGTCAGGCAAGTGGATATCGTGGCCGTGGCTACTGAGCCAGCATTTGGGCTTCCTTTGTTGTCGTCAATGTCGCCGCTGCAGCAGAGGAAGCCCGTCAGTTGTTGCAGCTGTGGCAGCCGTGCAATTTGCGCACCCGCCGCACGTACCGCACATCCCGGCAGCTTCAGAGTCTCCAATGTTTGGCAGTACTCGATTGTAGCCAAGGCAACACCAACCCCGCCATCCGCATCCTTGCTATCACACAGGCAACTTCCACTCCTGCCCCCCCTGCCAATCCTTCCGCTTATGCCGCCTCTGCCCTCGGGCAGCAGTGCAAACACACGCAAATGCGACAATTGGTCAAAGAGCAGGGCCAAATCCGCGGGCTTTATGCCTACCCAGGTGGCCACCTGGAGGTGGGTGATGTTGATGCAGACCTCCGCCAGCCGCTGAAACAATGCGGAATCACATTCCGTGAAGCTCATCCTTTGAATGTTGGGTATACGCTTCCGCTTCGAATTCAGATTCAGATTCAGGTTCGGATTCAGATTTGGGTTTGGATTCCGATTTCCTGTCTGTTGCCTGTTACCCCTCATCGTCCCCTCCATCCATTCCATCTCCTTGTGACCTGCTGTGGAGCTGCGGCTTAGCCAGGCAACATGGCCATCGGTGGCGTTCAGATTAAGTAGCGCCCCCGTCAGCCTTGCCATGTGGCCAAGCAGTTGGCTCTGCTCTCCAGCGCTGAGGAACTTTAATTGCGGCTCTCGTCGCCAATCGAACTCCTCGCCGTATTTGGCTCGCCAAATCCGGAGCACAAGCTGCCGGAGGCGGCCGCCCAGCTGCAGCAACACGAACTGCTCCCTAATTGAGAGCTCGGCGCATATCAAAAGGAGGCAATCGTCGTTCAGCGTTGTCAGCGTTACTCCGGCTGAAGGATCACCATTGGGATGGACCATGGCGAGCTTCTCTTCGTTCTTCGTCTTCCTCTGTCCCTCCCCCGCTCTGCCTGCTTCTTTGTCCGCGCTTCACTTTCCACTTCTTTCCGGCTTTCTGTTTGCTTGCGCCTTGTGTGGGTGTGTGTGTGGGTGTATGCGTGGGTGTGTGGGTGTATGTGTGGGTGTGTGTGTGTGTGGGAGACGACGGCTTGCAGCTTGCGAGTTAGTCACCCGGCGGCCTGTGTGCTTCCTCGATAAGTCACTAATGTCAACTGACGACTGGCATGCCTGCGTGTGTGTATGTGTCTATGAGTGTGTGTGAGTGTTACATGCAA
This sequence comes from Zaprionus lineosus, assembly GCA_035044505.1. Classification (NCBI taxonomy): domain Eukaryota; kingdom Metazoa; phylum Arthropoda; class Insecta; order Diptera; family Drosophilidae; genus Zaprionus; species Zaprionus lineosus. Next base: position 1,702,157 of record JAWNNX010000694.1, on the reverse strand, counting down.
CTTGTGCCGGGCGCAATTTGCACCCTTGTCTTGAATCACTGTCCCGCTCAGCTGCTCTGCCGTTCAGTTGTTTTTGCCGCAACTGCCACAACGGCAGCTCAAAGCGTATGTGGTGGGGGCAGCAGCTGTGCGGCATACGCTGAGCGCGACATCGGCACCACCGACAAGATATACAACACCAACACAGACACACACACACACACACACATGACAGCACAAAGGCTTGCACTCACACAGTGAAACAAATGGTTTTTCAAGCAATTGATGCAAGTCTCTCGCACAGTGTCCCGAACTCAATTAAGCACCAACTGAAAAAAATCGAACGATTTTAAATTTCAAGAAATTATCAAGTTCTGAACGTTTGGTTTTTTGTTTGATTTTTTTTTTTTTTTTTTGAAGTTTTGTAAAATTTTACATTTTAATTCCAAGTTTTAAATTTTTTTAAAATTATATAAATTAATCACTTTGTACAAATATTACATACAAATATAAATTACAATTGTTTTTTTTTAATAATATTTATTTATAATTATAATTATCACAATTCGCCGGTTGTTTAAAATCATTTAATTTCCATTAATTAAATGTAAAATTCTTATTTTTTTTTTTTAAATTAATTCAAATTAAATTTTAAAAGTGAATATTTATTATGTGTGCCTACGGAAGACTTTAATAGTTTGCAGTGATTCACACTCGGCCCTCAAGAACCACTCTGGCACCACTGTGCCGCCTGCGGTGGTGGGCACAGTGGTGCCTCGAAAATAAATGCAACCCTCGACGGGCGCAGACAAACGCCCGCTCAATGTGCGTTCCATATGCGTTTCTTCTCCCGTTATCGCGTGTCCTTCGAGGGTTTTTTGTCCTTTGTTTCTGCTGCGCTCTATGTCTCTTCTTCTGACTCTCTTTCTCAGTGTTATGTCTTCTTCCTTATCGTGGATGAGAAAGAGCACTAAAAACCTTGTTGTTTTTACGTCAATTTAAGCGGGGGCGGGAGTGGAATGGATAACCACTGTTTATTTATCGTAGATCAAACGCTGAATGCAGGAAAAATATCCTGAAAAAAGACACACTACTCAATACCGGAACAAGTAACCCCATCGCCTGGCGGTGGGCATCGGGTTTGATCCACAATCATTTATCTTATACAAAAGATCAACCCAGCGCCGGGAATACCAGCCGATGGCAACTCTGCTCTGTGCTGGACTCTCAATTAAGAATATGTATATATATATATATATACAGGCACTCACACACACACAGATTTGAACTCTGACTGAAATGTCAGCAGCGTGTGATTTTAGATTCCGGACCCTCAGTCATCTTTAGGCAACAGTCAGAAATTCTTAAAATCAATTTTTAAATTATTTAAAAATCAGTTTAAATTCAAATTAAATTCCCGTGATGGCAAACAGCGAAGTGAAAGCCTTGTGGCCGCTGGCATCAATTCCACAACGTGAACAGTTCGGCCAGAATGTGGATGGCGCGGGTGGAAGAATGGCCAACGGCCGTAGTGTGGAAGGTGCCCAGAGCCAAAACCGAAAGTACTCTAAGCTCTGTTGGCACCTCAGCATCGTGATGCTGGTGTGTACCCTGATCGCTGCTCTGCTCTGGACGATGTACCTCAGTCTCGACTACTACTCGTGCGCGCCGGAGCAGCGGTTTGCCCGGCTGCGTAGGGACTTTGTTATAAGGGAGCAGCGCCGGCGACTGGGGGGCAGGTTGCGCTTGACGGTCATTGAGGAGATGGCCAATGAGCGGCTCCTGGCCATGAGGAGGCAGGACGAGGTGCAGAGTAGCGTGTGGAACACCGTTCAGCACTGTCCGCACTACCGCTCAAAGAATCATCTGAATGAGTCGAGGCTTTATAAAGCGATAAGGAACATGCCCAAGGGCGGACTCCTGCACGTCCATGATGTGGGCATGTACAGGACAGAACTTCTCATGAAGCTTTTAAGATACAGTAATCTATGGGCTTGCACTACCAAGGATGGCGAATTCGAGGACTTGCATTTCTCGAACTCCATTCCGACCAGCAAGCCGAGTGGCGACTATCAGTGCGAATGGCTCAGGATAATGGAGTTGAAGATGTTCTATGAGAGGCGCCTGCGCAACGCCCTCACTATCAATACCCACAGATTTATAAATGCTACCCACATGGCGAAGCACATGACGCGGGCTTACCGTTTGATCCATGGACTAATCTCCTACAGATCGTACTGGCAAGCGTTCATATTGTCTATGCTCGAGGATGCCTATAGGGACGGTGTGAACTACGTGGAGCTCCGCTCCGCGCTTCCCGTTGTGAGTACCTTTTGACCTGTTAGGTCGATCCCTCCCCTACATCGCTCTCTCCCCACCCTTTCCTAGATGTACGATGACGCAGGCACGAACTACACCATCCTGAGCACGGTGAAGGCGTTGTACGTAGCCACCACCATATTCCGTGCCAGACACAGTGACTTCATTGGCGTCAAGGTGATCTATGCCCCAGTGCGGGACCGAACTGACAGCCAAATGGAAACCTATTTTTCCAATGCTCGTCTGCTGAAGGTAGTAGATCTTTTATTTTGTGGGCTCTTCGGGATTTTCCTTATTATCATCTCGTCCTTAGAAATACTTCCCAGACATAGTTGTTGGCTTTGACCTGGTAACCCTGGGCAATGAGTGTGATTATCCGCCGCTCTTCTCAAACACTCAGATCCTTCAATTGGGCAGGGAGATAAACTTCTACTTTCATGCGGGGGAATCGCAATGTGTGCACTCCTTGACTCAGAGCTCAACTCCTCATGCGAACCTCGTTGATTCCTTACTACTTGGAAGCAAGCGCCTAGCTAATCCCATCATATTGCTCCAACATCCTGAGATCATGCGTGCGATGAAGTTGATGAAGGTTGCGGCCGAGGTCTGTCCACTCTCGAACCACTACCTGCAATACCTGAACAGCTTTAGCCTCCATCCGGCCTCGTATTTGTTTGCTGCTGGTTATCCGATCGTTGTGGGCTCTGATTATCCTTGCTTCTGGAACGCAGTGCCCCTCACCGATGATTTCTATGTGGCATTTGTGGCCGTGGCCAATGGACAGGGTGACTTGCGGATGCTTAAGCAATTGGCCCTGAACTCCTTACAGTACAGCTCCTTGACAGGGAACGAGCGACACCGCGCTCTGATCCTTTGGTACATTCATTGGAACCGCTGGGTCGAAAGCCTGGCCTTGCAGAATTGAGCTGTCCTGCCAGCGGAACTAGTGGATCCGGTGGATTCAGTGGAACCAGTGAGGTCTCTTGGACGCGTCGACTTCAGTATCTTCTTGCCGAACTCAAAACCCATGTTAAACTCCAAATTGAACATGATCTTAGACTGCAACTTGACTGTTTCCCCTCTGTCTGTCTGCCTTCCTCCTTTCGGATTCCTTTCAGGATTTTTTGGTTATGATTTTCACGTTTCTTTTATACGCAAAAATAAATAAAATCTAAGCCAAAGAATCGTCGTTCAGTCAGTGGTATTCCGCCTTGTGGGCTGCCATCGTTGTTGTTGCTGTTGTTGTAGTGAAGTGTAGGGCCTTACACTTGACTACACAATCGCAGCTGCATATCATCGCCAGGATGATAGCTCGGAGGCCTAATCTAATCTGCATTCCATGTTCCATAAATCAAGACTCCTGTCCCGATTGGCCCGGCGGCCAAGATTGGGTTACCGCTCAGGAACTGCTTAGTTTTTTATTCCAAATCAGTTCTATTTTTATTATTCACCTTTTTGCGCTTTTTTGCTTTTTGCTTTTTGCCTTTTGCCATTTGCCTTTTGCGTTTTGCGTTTTGCCGTTTCTGCTTGTGGTGCTTTTATGCTGACGCCTATCGACCATTGACTATCGCCACGTGCTAAATCAAAGATAATGCCGGACACTCTAAAGTAGTTTCACTGTTGTTCCAGATAAGAGCCACCAGAGCCACACGACGAGCGACATAAGCGGCCGGACAACAAAATTGGACATTGACAAGTGCTTGAGTCTCAGTCGTTCCACGGACATTGAGGCACTTGGACACATTCGCCTCCAAATTAGCCCAGATCCCAGCCCAGATTCAAATCCGCAATCAAAGCGTCCGAGACATCCGAAATGCCGAAACCCTTTAATCTAATCGCGCTCTTGGGGCTATGCCTGTGTCTGGGCGTCGCTGAGTCACGCACTCCCACACGCCACAATGACCGGACCATAACAAGATTCGTGCCCATCCGCGACGAGACCCTGCACATGAACTCATTGATGGGCAGCTCTCGGCCCAATCCCGAATTCTACAAGACGTTGCGCAATGCTTTCTTCCAATACGAGGAGTCCAAGTCCCTGGGCTTTGACATTCAGCTCAACTCGCGGGAGCTCCAGGCCAATGAGACCATAATGAAGGCGAAGCTCGCGGAGTACGCGGAGGGTGAAGTGACGCCGCATCTCTTTAAGCCGTCGCGTCACATCTTCGATGTGCTGGAGGCCATTAACCAAACCGAACTCTTCCAACTGCTCAAGCGCATGCCCAAGGGTGCAGTTCTCCACGCCCATGACACTGCCCTGTGCAGCACAGACGCCATTATTCAGCTGACGTATCGGGATAATCTGTGGGTCTGCCAGCAGGTCGGGGACTTGACGGCCGTCCTCCTGCGCTTCTCCAAGGTGAAGCCGGAGGCCGTGACGGACGCGAACTGCGAGTGGAGTCTGCTGTCCGAGGTGCGGGCCAAGCTTGGAGCCGATAAAGTGGACAAATACTTGGCTGAGCGACTGACTCTGTATCCCAAAAAGGACTTCCAGGACATAAACGCTGCTTGGGCGCAATTCATGGAGATATTCGGACTTCTGGACGGTCTGGTCATGTATGCCCCAGTCTGGGGCGACTACTACTACAAGGCGCTGGAGGAGTTCCAGGCCGATGGAGTCCAGTATCTGGAATTCCGTACCACTCTGCCCACGGTAGGTAACGGTAAATGATGTTAAAGGCTTCCGTTGTTAACCGCAAAGTTTGCCATATCCCAAAGCTCTACGACTTGGAAGGAACCACGTACACGCCCATGGACACTGTTCGCATCTATGTGGAAACCCTGAAAAAGTTCATGTCCGAGAATAAGGACTTCATTGGCTCCCGCATGATCTACGCGCCACTGCGCAACGCCGATAACAACGGCGTGAAGGAGTACATCAAGACGCTCCTCGAAATTAAGGTACGTCCTTTGGCTGCAAGCCTCGTCCCCGCATGGAGCTGATCAAATTACTCTTTCGTAGGAAAAGTATCCGGACTTCTTGGCTGGATTTGATTTGGTGGGCCAGGAGGATCTGGGTCGTCCGTTAGGTGACTTTGTGGATGACTTACTGACAATTCCCAAAGACATTGACTTCTACTTCCATGCCGGGGAAACGAACTGGTTTGGTTCTACGGTCGATGAGAACCTCATCGATGCCCTGCTGCTGGGTACCAAGCGAATTGGACACGGATTTGGGCTGGTCAAGCATCCGCTGGTGCTGTACATGGTCAAGGAGCTAGATGTTGCCATCGAGGTGAACCCCGTGTCGAATCAGGTGCTTAAACTGGTCAGCGATTTCCGCAATCATCCTTGCGCCCAGTACTTTGCCGATGGATATCCTGTTGTCATTTCATCCGACGATCCATCCTTCTGGAACGCCGCACCCTTGACACACGACTACTACATAGCTTTTCTTGGCATTGCTTCGCAGCATGCGGATATCCGTCTGCTTAAGAAGCTGGCCCTCAACTCCATTCAATACAGCTCCCTTTCCGTGGACCAAAAGGAGCAGGCGATCGCCAAGTGGCAGACCAAGTGGGATGCCTTCTTGGACTTTGTGAATAAAGTGCCACAAGGTGGCGGCGCGTCCAGTCAGCACCTCGATTGACTAGCACGGGTGGTGTCAGCGCTTCTAGTCGCGTTCTCCCTCCTGAACGCTGGCCTTAGGCGCTAGTCAGGAACCCTCAGTCAGTCCACCAAAGCCGCATCCTCAACCGAAACTCAGCCCCAGACCAGTCAGACATGTTGGGGGCTTGGACATCGTCTCTACTCACCTCGTGCATGCTTATACTAATAATATACTACCCAAGGCTTTATCCCACGCACTCATGTACACGCACACACAGGACACCCAAAGACACACAGGACGCAGGACCAACACACAGCGCATTCAGCATGAACATCTCATCTCAGCTAATTGAATATTGATTAGTGTTTAGAATTAGAACCTAAGAGCGTCTACGTCTACGCACACGATTTTCACGATTTTCACGATTTACCCCCAAACGGACTTTTCTTTTGTGATTTTCCTTGATTTTCTTTTACACTTAAAACTAGTTAATCGGTCTTTGTACTAAAATATCTGAATAAACAACTCGGGCTACAAGCAATGAAGCTGCTGAAGTAGCTCGCCAAAGGACGAGACGTTGCAGTCGTTTCTAATTGATGTTTCCTGTGCACATGCACCTAGAGATGGGACCGTGACAGGCTAGAGACCAGAAGCAGAACTGGAGGATTATCAAGGATAATCGTGTTTTCCGTAGATTGAAAAGGAAATGCCCCCAAAGCTCGCCCTGAATAAAAATTACTTTCAGAGATGAACTCCTGGAATGATTGGAGTTGGTGCAAAGGATGCAAGGATCCTTGAATAGGAACGGTCTCCGATGCTGTCACGGCTGCATCTCTAAATGAAATCAGTGGCATTGCAGTTCGCAGGCAGACATACGACCTGAGCATAAATCTCTTAGCCCCGATGCTGCTGAGTGCACAGAAAAGTGGTCGATGTTTAATGAATGTGTGATGACCTCCTCTGCCGCCTCTGCCAGCTCCTGTCATCCGCAGTCCGCCTGCCCTTGCCGATCCCTGGCAACGCGATTCGTTATGCACTGCCCCCCCTTCCTCCCTCGCAGTGCCCTCGGCCGTGGAACGAGTGCTTTGAGAACTGCTCCACATGTATCAATTTAACGGGCTTCTGCTTAGCTGATGACCTGGCGAATCTGCGGATCTGCGGATTTGCGGATATGCGGATATGCGGATTTGTGGCCGTGGTTCGATTTTGATTTGGTGCGCGTAATGAGCAGAGTTTTATGTCCCAGAGCCGAATGCATTCTGGACAGGAGTTACGTCAAAGGGTGGGGGCTTACGGCTCGGCGAATATGTATGAGCCTATAAAATTGATGGGTGTATATGAGTTTATGTCTGCATGTGTGTATGACTGTATGTGATGCAAGTGTATGTGTGTGTATCTGTGTCTGTCTGTCTGTAAAGGGCGCAAAATGGCGGCACAGTCAGTGGCAGCCTCATCAATTTGATGTTGGGCACGAGCACAGCTATTGGCAGGGTCGTCAGGAGCAGGAGCAGGGGGAGTCTGAAACAGGGCAGGGCTATATATTTAATGTGGTGTTGAGGAGGGGCACACGCGGGGGCATAAAAGTGCGAAGCATCCACATAAATAACTAATAAAGGCCGCGTATAGTTGCCGGAAATTGTGTGCGGGTGTTCGGGCGTGTTGTGCGTGTGTGATTGCTCATGTGTGTGTATGTGTGTGTGTGTGTGTGTGTTAAAGCGGAAGTGCGTGAGAGGCACACAAAAATTCGTTGCTGTGTGCACATTGACAAATGTGAACACATATTTAACATCAAATTTTGCCGCTTACGTCAGAGTTGGTCAACATTTGATGGGAAGAATCCTCGGGGCTTCTGCACCAACGGCGGTGGCTGGGATGCCCCTTTGCGGTTGCGGTTGCGGTTGCGGCTGCGGTTGCAGTTGCAGTTGCAGGCGCAAATAGCAGCAGCTGGGATCCTTTAAGCCCAAGTGAAAATCAAACTGAATTCCTAGTGGAAACCCAAGTGGAAACCAAACTGAAAGTCGAGTAGAGAAAAAGTCCTGGCATTTTATAATTTTATAATTCATTTATTCACTTATTATCATTAATGAATAGAATATTATTTTAGCGCTTGTTAATCGTCGATCCTAAGATCGTCCTTGTTTAGTTTGTAAGTAACTTACATCGATACAATTGATATGGGTTATGAGTATGCACAAGCTTTGGTGTTGAGTAGATACCGATAGTCGTAAATTAAGATATTCCGGGATTCCAGGGATATGTTTCATTCGATTGGTGGTGGGAATGGGTTGGGTGGATGGTGGATGGTGGATGGTGGATAGTGGAAGTAGGTGAGGGGGGGTTGGAGCACTCAAGCTTTAGGTTATACACATTATCAGATCCGCTGATAATTCGGAGTAGTCTCGGAGTTGCTCAGAGATATGTCCGGCTTATCGGTTGATAAAGCAGATGATACAGATACACACACACACACACATAAGCATATATATATATACATATATATGTATATATATGAACTTAAGTGAACGATCCGATCTGATCTGATCGACTGTTTGGCTAATGTTTGTTGGTTTCAAGCAGAGTCCTTAATACACTTATATAAGCATCTGAATACAAGCGAGTAAATAGCACAATTATTTATATCGAACACTCATACATAATCGAACTTGTGAATGACACTATTAAGATCAAAATTTGGCTTCTATAACCCAAAGTCCTTATAGCGCTTGCCACTTATTGTACATCTATATAGTCAATATTACATTACTCATCGGGGGCAGATCCTTGAGATTTCTGATTTCTCTGATTTGCCAGCTTTTCCTTTCTGCTAATTGAAAATGTTCCTTCCTCCTTCTTCTCTCCTTTTTTTGGTTTTCTGATTTCCTCTTTGTTTTTATATTGTTTTCCTTTTCTTTTTTGTTTTTTTTTTTTTTTGTTTTAATTTTCTCAAATTTTCTTTTGCAGTTAGATTCTTGTTCTGTAAGCAGTTTTTCCTGTATATGTGCTCGCAAAAATATGAATACAATATTTGAATATTTTCTTACTCGATCGCTTTTTATAGCTTCTCAATTTCCCTCCCTTACATCCTTTCCCGCCTGTTCGTTCCTTTGGGGGGCGAGAGAGAGGGAAAGAAAGACTACAAAATGCAGAGCTTTGCCCAGTATTTGCCATATGTATATATACATATATATATATATATATATTTCAAATCTCGCATATATATATATATATATGTATATATATATATTGTGTGTGATTCCCATTTACTTTCAGTTTCATTTTCTTGTACCCCTTCTGCACATACTTACACTTAGCTCAAATCCTAGCCTCCGCCCGTGCAATTATTTTCAGTTATCGATTTCATCATTTTTATCCTGTCTATCATTTTTACAATCCTATTTACTTACCCCCTCCACAGTTGCCTCTACCCATCTACCCATCTACTCACCTCCTTATATCCTTGTATCCTTGCTTTACTGTACCTCCCATTCATTCATCGTCTTAATCGCTCTACCTCCTTGTCGCGCCTTCTCCTCCTCCTCCTCCTCCTCATTTTACGTTCCCACAAAAAACAATACATTTTTATCGCTACGCTGTACAAATCTTAATTTCTATCGCCCAACCGAACAAATTTATCGCATGCGAGAGAAAACTTGAAGTCTCATTTGCCGCTATGTGCGTTTCCATCGCTCCTGTTGCTTGTCTTGTTGTAGTTGTTGTTGCTTCAGCTGCTTCTGCTGCTGCTGCCTGTGCAGTTTTTCGGCCCTCCAGCTTGTCTCGCCCACACTCAAGGGATAGGGTATTATATCGGGTTGTTGTTCCGATGACGCATTATAATCGTTGCCATTACTGTTGCTGCTAATGGCCGCATCCTCGTTACTATCCCCTCCACCCACTCCCGGTCCTGGCCCCGACCCGCCTAAGGCCGTACCCAAGCCCAAACCCAAATTCAGACCAAGGCCCGAGTCCATATCCATGCCGAAACCCATTCCATTGTCGTCGGTCGCGTCGTGCATTACCGTTAGCTCATTTTCTATATTATTATTTTCGCGGTAATGTTGCCTTTGCTGCACATTATACTTGTTGTTGTTGTTGTTGTTGTTGTTGTTGTTGTTGTTGTTGTTGTTGTTGTTGTTGTTGTTGTTGTTGTTGTTGTTGTTGTTGCCGTTTAAGTAGTTGTTGTTGTTGGCTTTAATGTTGCTGCTGCTGTTGTCGCCGTTGCTGTAGTAACCAAACTGACTGCCCTTGGTGGGAGGGACGCGACTGTTGTTGTTGTTATGGTTGTCATTGTTGTTGCCATCACTGTCAGCGCTGCAATGCTGAAAAGGGAAATTTCGGTTTGCATCATTTAATGAGATTTCATGCATAATAAATAAGCGCACATTTTGTAGCATTTAATATAATTTTGAAATTAATTTAATAAATAAACACTTTCCATACCCTGCAACCCATTAAGGGGTCACTGCACTGGGGCTGCTCGCAACTCTCCTCCTGTGGGGTTTATTTGCAATCAAAATGGAGGATAATTTCCTATCATTGATTTACTTCCCGACTTGGCTTTAAATTGGGACTTAAACCTGGGATTAATTCAATCAAATTTGATCAATCGACGTCTGTGGTTTCTAAGGTTTTTTCTAGGCAACACAAGCAAAGATGAGGTTAAGCCTGTAGACTCCTAATGATGTTATATACTATATTATATATATATGATATATTATATATTATATTATTGATTTGCGTCGTCGTGTAGGGTATCCCTCAGTCGACTTAGACTGAAATTCTATCAAAGCCCCGAACAATAGTTTCCCCCACACGTCACAGCCTTAAAGTGGGCATCGCGTAATAACGGGTAAATTAGAGAGCCGATAATGCCCCAATGTGAGTCTGACGTCTGCGACTGACTGACGGCTTAATTAATTGCCTGGAATTGCATTAAGTGTTTGTTGTTGTAAAATGCAAGCTGATAAGAAATAAGCCACAAATCCCGTTTAAGTCCGTGGAGTGGCCACTGATAAGACCCCACCCCCTGCGCAGAAGGAGTTCCAGCTAAAAACAAATAAAAAACAAATTATAAATTCTAATGGCTCAATATTGAATTTGCTCCGTTGTCGTTCCTCTTAGCTGAAAAGTCAGCGACGATAAGCCCCATTCGGAAAATACATAATAATAAAGTGGAGATTCTTGATAACGGAACATTCGAGTTGCGCGAGGTGCCAATTTCACAATTTATAAAATAAAACAAATTTGATCGTCCTGATAGTCACTTTATCCCCTAACGGGAAGGGGGGCAATCCTTCGATTGATTGGGTGGATTAAACAGGCATCTGAAGTTGAACGATGTGTGTCTCTTATGTCGGATGGATATACATACATATATTTATATATATATATATATATATATGTATAGATATATAGATAGATATATATGTATAGATAGATATATCTGTGTATATATAGAAGGTAATAACATATGTGGAAGCCTAATCATGCCTTATGCTCAACCTCAACTCTGCCACTGAACTTTGAGTCGCGGCCCACATGCTGAGGCGTTCGCCTGGTATCAGAGGCAGAGACAGTGGCAGTGGCAGTGGCAGTGGGGCTCTTTATCAGCTGGCGACTAAACTATTATTAGGCACGTAGTCAGGGTTAGCTAGAGCAATTAACTAATAGCTGGACTTGCACTGAGTGAACTTCGAAGCAATTCATAAAACTCACAAGACTCGCAAAAATATAAAACAATTGAGGAGAAACAATGAAATCAGAGCTTCGGAAGATGGGGTTAAGGAAGGGGGGGCGGGGTGTTTGGGTTGGATGTGTTGTTTGAGATTTGAGTTCCAATCGCCTGGCAATAAATCAAATACTGTGAGAACTGAGTCGTGCTTTGAGAAGATTATAAAGACTTGACTCTGCCTCCGCTTGAATCAGTCGCCCGTTGATCGTGGCAATAGCAAAGTCGACGAATTGGAAGCATTATGAGCGCCACTGCCAGAGCTGCGTCAGCATCAACCAGGAGCAAGGAGACCACACGGATTGTTGTCATTGGAGCCGGTGCTTCAGGGATCGCGGCGGCGACTTCATTGTTGGAGAAGGGGTTCAGGAACGTTAGGGTCGTGGAGGCTGAGAACCGCATTGGTGGCCGCATCAATACTGTGGAGTTCGGAGACAGTGTGATTGACAGGGGCGCTCAATGGTGCCATGGCGAGGTGGACAATGTTGTCTATCAGCGGGTCAAGGACTTGGATTTGTTGGACAGAACGGGTGATCTACTGAAGGCCCAGAAATTCGTACGTTCCAACAAGGAGGTCCTCTCCGACGAAACTGCTTATGTTCTGGGTCTGGCAGTGGAAGGTGCCCTTCCGACGGGTCCCAATAAATGCAGTTACAACCTTGGAGAACATATGAGGACTCACTATTGGGATGCTATAGAGAAATCACCACTCGTGGACCGAACGATAGCTAGGGAGATGCTGGATACCATGATGAGGCTCAGATGCTCCTTCACCGCTTCGGATGATCTGTTTGAGGTTTCGCCACGTGCACACTTGGAGTTCGAGAAGAGTGAGGGCGAGTTCCTGCTTAACTGGCGTGACAAGGGATACAAAAACATCCTGAAGGTTCTGATGGATGCCAAGCTGGATCAGTCCGAGGATCTGGGAGTACTCAATGGACGTGTTGAGCTCAACAAACGAATCGTCAACATTAACTGGGAAGGCTCCGATGAGATTATTCTGCGTCTTTGGAACGGAGAAGTGTTCACTGCGGATCACGTCGTGTGCACCATGTCCTTGGGTGTGCTGAAGGAGCAGCATGCAAATCTCTTCAAGCCAGCATTGCCGCCTGCCAATGTCCTAGCCATCAAGGGACTCAATTTGGGTACAGTGAACAAGTTCTTCCTGGAGTATGAAGTCCAGCCGCTGCCCGAGGATTGGGTGGCCGTTAACTTCCTTTGGCTGGAGAAAGACTTACAGGAGCTTCGCAACAGCAAACGCTTCTGGCTGGAGAGTGTCTTCGGGTTTCATCGTGTGCTTCATCAGCCGCGCCTGCTGCAAGGCTGGATTGTTGGGTCGCATGCCCGCCAAATGGAAACCCTCTTAGAGGAGGAGGTCATCGAGGGTCTGCAGTGGTTGTTCCACAAGTTCCTGCCTTTTGACATGCCGCAGCCTCTCAACTTCTTGCGCTCTCAGTGGCACTCGAATCCCAACTTCCGGGGCAGCTACAGTTCCCGGACCGTTCAAACGGACGAATTTAACACTGGTCCCAGGAATCTGGCGGCTCCTCTGCTGGACGCCAGCGGCAAACCGCGAGTCCAATTCGCTGGAGAAGCCACCAATCCAAGTCACTTCTCCACAGTCCATGGCGCCATAGAAACCGGTTGGCGCGAAGCCAGTCGTCTAGCTGATTACTACTGTAGTAGCAATGCCCCATGAGGAGCTCCATTAAGTGGGCGGGTACCGGTGATTAGGTTTTAATTGTTCATTTAATCGATCAAAATAAACGTTCAAGTAATGATTCAGAATTATCTCCACATTCCATTCTCCACGTGGGATATCGAATGCAGTGCGTCCCCATTGCAACCAAGATAAGGTGTCCCCCACTGATAGGCACCCTGAAGCTGGCTTCATGTGGAAGCCAGAGTTGCATGAATATGTATTTTTTATATCGGAAGTTCCACAACTGCAGCGATTATTTCGAGGGTCAAGTCTAGCCGAGATCTGCCTATGAGCTCGAGCCTCTCCCACTTGGCAGTCGTTCTTTCCAGACTCTCACTGGCAATGGATCCGAGCAATGAGTCAGAGATTAAAATATATATATGTATGGGCGGAAAATTAGATGGGATCAGACACACTTTCAGGCGAGTAGGAGGAAGGCGAAAGGATCTATTACTTCTTTATTAATCGAGTATTGCAGGAATCCCAAAGGATTACAGCTGCTTTAAACTGAATCCTGACAGTAGTGGTAGGCAATTCTGTTAGTAAACAAATTGAACAGCACGCAAAACTTGCTCGAGTAACTCGTACATTCAAACCAACTTTGGGGGCAACTTTTAAAGTCCTTGACGCAGGGAAAATGGCAGGACGAATCGAAATATTTCCTAGTCTGTAACATAAGCACCCCAAATATCTAACTGGTGTCCAGCTCTAGTCAAATGCTCGACCAGTGGTCGGATAAACACAGGCCATCCCCCGATTGTCGGCCAGCACATCGACCGGGCACGTATCCTTGGGTCAGGACATACAAAAAGCAACAACTGCTGTCAAATGGCCGGCAAAGCTGGAGCAGATGTAGCCAACTTGTTTGGGGGCTTTCTTTTTGCTGGAATGACGACAAAGTCGCATATGTAATAGCCTTGGCTGTGTGGTGGGTATCCTGTGAGCAGCGCTCGCAACAAGACCAGGACCTGGACCAGCACTAGGACTAGGACGAGGACCAGGACTAGAACCAGGACCACGACCACGACCAGATATGACCGGGAGACAAGCAAACAAATGCTGCTAACTTGAACTGCGATGCTGTTGTTTCCTCGCCCCCCTCCCTGCATCACTCTCTCTCTCTCTCTCTCTCTCTCTCTCTCTCTATCTTTCTCATTCTCGCCTCTCGCCACTCTCCACTCTCCTATTGCACCCCCCCCGTCGTCTCTCGCTTCACATGACGTCGGAATAAATATGAATTTTCAACATGCCCCGGCAGGCATTTTGCAGTAGTTCAGGCCACTAGTAAAATCAAATTCTGGGCTCTTGCTGCCCACCTCCGCTCTGGCCCCTAAGCTCCCTCTTCACTTGCACTTGGTCAATAGTCGGCTCCGCCCCGCCTCGCACCGTCCCGCACCGCCCTGGCACACCCATGCCCGCCCCTGTCCCCTCCTGCGGTATTGTGTCCTAGTGAAGTGCCAAACTGATTTTTACAGCTGCATTTTTGTTCGTATTTGGCTTTGCATGTACTAAGTGCTGTGCCACGCCCCTAAACAAGACATATGGGCGGTGAAGTGAACAAACACACACACTCGCACAGGACTGGAGGAATGTGTGTGTGTGTGTGTGTGTGTCTGCCTCTCGAGAACAGTGCAATTACAATGTTGTCTGCGGTTGCCCGCCCTGCAAATGAGTTGGTCAACATGTTTTGGGCCAAACGCTAAAATGGGCCAGTCCGGGATGCCGGATACTGGATGCTGGATGCTGTCATGTTCCAACGAGTATTCACACTCTGCACACGGATAACACTATGCAGCAAAACTAAGCGTTGCCTCACCCAAACACAACCAGAGGATAAATTTGCCAGGACTGAGAGCAGTCCTTCTTTCCTCTTGACTTTGAAATTTGCAACAAATAACGCTTTTCCGTTTTCCTTCAAAATTTAGCATATTTCCACCTTCTTGGGTATTTTTAAGGATATTCCGATGGGTATTCCCAAGGATATGCTAATTCCCTCTGCATTTTATACATTTTTCAAAGATAATTGAATTTTATTTTCCAATTCCAATTTTGATTTTGAATGGTTTTTGCAACTTTCTTCTGCTTACAGGACTCACAGGATCTGAATACTGTGCTGTCCAGTGTCCAGTAAGTTGTCCAATTTACCTATGGAGCAACCAAATGTTTTACTGAAGTCTTCAAATAACGGGGAATCGGTAAGTTCAGTTGTTAAATTTAATATTTTTACTATAAATTTAAATATTTAAAAAAAAACCGTTAACCCTTAGATTATTTAATTAAATGATTAATTAGCGCGTTTTTCGGGGATTCAGATGAAAACCAGAAACCATAAAGTCCTGTTGAGCAGAATGCAGCTTCTTATCCCTTGAAATCTCCCAGAGTACAGAGTCTTTTTTTGATCCCTGGGAATCTCCCAGAGTCTCGGAATCTTCCAGAAGATCCCAGGATCTATTAAGTTCTCCTAAAGCTGAGCAGTCCTTGACCGGTAGTAGGTGTTCAGGCGGTCGGCCTCCCGCCAGCCCGTCTCTGCGGCGCCGTGAACTGTGGAGTAGAAGTGCTTGTGGGATGCCTCGCCGGCAAACTGCACCCTTGGCCTGCCTCCGACGTCGAGCAGCGGAGCCTCCAGATCCCAGGCACCGGTGCGCAGCTCATCGGCATATGTTGTGCGGAAGGTGTAGCTGCCGCGGAAGTTGGGATTCGCGTGCCATTGGGTGCGGAGGCAGCGCAGGGGTTGGGGTACATCGATGGGGAGGAATTTGCGGAAGAGCCATTGCACTCCCTCGAGCACTTCCTCCTCAGTGAGGGTCTCCATGTGGCGGGCATGTTCGCCAATTATCCAGCCCTGCAGCAGCCGTGGCTGGTAGGAGACCGGATAGAACCCAAAGACGCTCTCTAGCCAGAATCTTTCAGAGCTACGCAGCTCCTCCAGGTCTTCCTTCAACCATAGGCAGGAGAAGCCAGGCCAATCTTGGGGCAGAGGTGGGACGGGGTATTCCATGAAGAACTTGTCGACGGTGCCAAGTTTAAGTCCTTTGATGGCTCGCACCTTGGCCTCTGGGAGCGCAGGGACAAACAAACTGCTATACTGTTCCTTAAGGACTCCCAAGGACACTGTGCAGATGACATGGTCGGCAGTTAGAACTTCACCGTTCCAACAGCGTAGAATGACCTCGTCCGCTCCATTCCAGTCAATCTGAGCTATGCGTCTGTTGAGCTGCACTCGTCCTTTCAGTGTTCCAAGGTCCTGTGAATCGTCCTTTTTTGAATTCATGAGCAATTGTAGGAAGCTCTTGTAGCCCTTGTCACGCCAGTTAAGCAGTAGTTCGCCTTCACATAGCCAATACTCCAGATGGCCACGACCCGAGACTTCGTACAGATGATCTGAGGCCTCCACGGAGCTTTCGAATTTGTGGAAGTTTTCCAGAAACTCTTCCGCTATGTCGCGACTGACAGGAGGTAACTTTTCCAGCTCTCGCCAAAACTTTTCCGTTATGTAGTCTCCTAGCGAGCCCTTAAAATCAATAAGTTCCGTCTGCCGCTCCGGAATGGAGTTGAACGCAATGGACTTGAGGTTGTCGGCCACCTCATCGGACAGCACCTCTTTGTTGGAACGCACACACCTGAACGTCTCGTAGTGATCCTCAGTTGTCTCCAACAGATCCAGATCCTTCACTCGCTGATACACAGGGTTGCCCACCTCACCGTGACACCACTGCGCCCCCAGATCGACGACATTGTTCGCAAATGGTATGGTGTGGACCCGCCCACCCACACGGTCTTCCGCCTCCAATAACAACACGTTCTTAAAGCCCTGCTCGAGCAGGCGGGTGGCTGCCGCTATGCCCGCCGTTCCTGCCCCTATGATCACTATGCGGGCGGTCTGCTTTGTTTTGCTCAGAGAGCGAATAGCTGCGGAACTCATGTTGCTTCCCACTCGCGCACCTTTACAGCGACCACGTGTGCCGTATTCAGCGCTCGGCTAACGACTAACATGCGCGTTCGTCTCCTCGGCCCTCGTTACTTACTCTTGACCCAGTCTGCTTCGGCTCGACTCGGCTCTCTTGGGCTATGGGCCCAACGAGCTGCTGCTTACTATGAGCGCATGAGTGATGGGCTTGTCGAACTCATTTGCTTAGCTAATCGCTGGCATAGGCAACGATATTGCCCTCCGTTCTCTCCCTCTCTCTCTCTCTCTCTCTCTCTCTCTCTCTCCTTTCTAATTACATAAGCATCACTCTCTCTCGCTCTGCCTCTCTCCCTCTGCTTCTCGAAAATACAACGATCGATAAGATAACTTGAGATACGTTGTTTTTGTGCAGATTATGCGTTCATTGGAGATATGCATAAAATTTATGTTTGAGATAAAGTTCGAAATAATAATTTCTAGTTAAATTGCTAGTAATAACTTAAGTTATTTATATTTGGGAATGTATCAGCTTTCCAGTCGAATGAGTTGGCTTAAGAAATCGTTAAAGAATTATAGCACAATTATGTCTTTATACACAAAGTGGCCATTCTTTTATCTTCTCAGATGACAAGCCATTAAAGGCCTATCTTCGGCTCATCAAATTCAATGCATTTATAAAGTAAAACGACCCATAATCTGTATACCGCAATTCCGTAATCCACATGCCAAACACACCCACACAGACATTAACATGTACAGTACTCTGTGTTTGTATGTGTGGGTGTGTGATTTTCATATACTACCATTGGGCGGCAGTGAGAACTGGGAATGATGAATGTATTCATAAAAATCCAATCATTGCAATTGCAGCGCACTCGCAAAATAGAAGCTCAAATAGGGAATAACAAAAAAAAACAAATACAAAAACAAAAACAAATACAAACACAAATACAAAAAACAAAAATAACTAGGCAAAAGGCATTCAAGATGAATACGCCGAAATAATCGGAAGTACACAGAACACACAGTTGGGTGCGAACTCCACAAAGGACCCAGCCGAGCGGCTGAGCGAGTGAATGAGTAAGCGAATGAGCAATTGAAGGAATGAAAGAATGACTCTAAATACTATGCTCATACTCCTTGCCCACTCACAACTTACGCCACTGACACCACTCACAGCACCCACTACCGCCTCTCGCTGTGAGCCCCATGTCCCCACCTCTTTCTATCCAAAGACTTACAAAGCCGTCGACAAAAAATTGCAGTAATATTTTTTTTGCAAAACAAAACATTTGTGCATAGGACGGAAATATATACAAAACAAGCAAAAAATAAAAAAAAAAAACACCCAAAAGAGAGACAGAGGAGAAACAAAGCCAAGAAACTGGAAACCCAACAAGTTAGAACTGAGAATAACTGTAAATTATGCCAGCTAGCAAAATACCCTAAGTCAAATGGAGTGAACTCAACTAGTATTCAATTTCGAATGAGTACGAGTGCGTCAAGCCGCTGCCGCCGTCACTGCCGCTGCCTTTGGCTTGTAACTGTAACGATCCGACATTCGACATTCGATCTTCTACAATTTCTTATCTCTGTTCGCATTGCCGATATTTCTGTCCTCTTCACACACACACACACACCCAGAACTATTGAAGCGAAGGGCGATCAGCTGATACAGAGAACTGTCGGTAGTTTTTCTCTTGAGTACATGTGGTACATTATACAGGTTGTTGTCTCGGCTGCTGATACCCGCTTAAAATGGTTTTTAATGGGTGCAGGGTATCAAATTCGCAAAAAAGACAAAAGAAATCACTTGCGAGCAGGAACAACAAGAGGAACAACAAAAATGCGATTAAAATGACAAGTGAAAGCAATTTTCGTGCAGCTGCTGTGGATAATGGGGCAGGGGATGGATGATTGTGAAAGCAGTTGGTATGGGTGGGTGGGATGAATGGGTGGTCGGGTGGTCGGATGGTCGGGTGGCCGGGCTGCCAAGGATGGGGCCCTGGGCATTGGAAATATGGGCTGTTGGCATTGCGGGCTGAATGCCGTTGAATGACTGCTGTTTGGCATGGAATGGCAATGAGGACTTCAGAAAATATGACTATATTTATGGCCAAGTCAAGGCAGTCCGCAATCGTAAGCAGCGAGTGCAAATGTGGATGCCGCCACTATCCGCCGCTTGGTCCTGCGTCCTGCGTCCTGTTGCTGCCAGCACCCACGTACCATATACACATGTCCATGCAGCAACATTTTCCCACCCTCCCCCCTTGTACTTACATTCTTGCTGCATTCACATTTCAGTATCCATTCGACGGCAATGAATTTATTCTCAATTTGTATCTGATGTGATTGCAGAAATTCCTGATCGATGGGTTCCAAGGCGATGGTGTCCCACAGTTGTCCTGGCTGCCCTTCTCCTCTGGCTCCCTCGGTCTCAGCTTCGGCTGACGACCGGAGCTCCCCGTCCTCTTGGTCCTTGCGCTGTTGTTGTATTCGCTTTTGTACATAGTTAATTGGATCAACGGCATTCAAAGGACACAGCAGCTCGACCTGTAAAAAGAGAGCGCAAGGATAACGTAAATAAAAAATTCTTAAGATTGCAAAAAGTCCAAATCTCGGCCAAGCCGGAGATTGGACTAACGTTTAATAAATTGCAAATCTCCAATCGGGCGCAGGTGCTAAATTAATTCCGACAGTCACGCCCCCGCGTATCGCCCCCCTCTTCGTTCAGCAATCGAAGCTTGACTTTTAATTTCGCCCTTTCGTCCTTCGGACGTTGACCGTTAGCTTTTCCTCGCTGCAGCTGCAAATTGACATTTTAATGCAATTCGCCTTTTAATTAATACTGAGAGACGGCCAAAAGGCAACAGGCAACAGGCAGCAGGATAAGTGGCCAAAAACAATGACTGAAGGCACTTAATCTGATCGAACGGCAATTCTCAGCGGAATTGAATAAATGATTAAGCGATGAGTCCCTCGAAAGGATCAAAGCACGGGACGGCGATTGATTAAGGCATCAAAATATTTAAATTTTCTCTGGGGAAAACTCATGTTTCCACAATTAAATTGCTGGACGTTCGTCCTTGGTATCGGTTGAAGCATTTGAGCCTTTGTTTTTGCCAAGGACACAAACAGGAAGTAGGCGCCGATTATCCTGACGAGCACACTCACTTTAAGCACAGTTTGGGAAATAATTTTCCCAATTACCACTCACTTTTGGTGACCCTCAAAATAACCGGATGATTATTTCCGAACAATGCCATTAAGGATAATAACGCCCCCGACAGTATCTGTTATCAGGATAATGGCTGGAAGCGCTTGATAATTATGCTCGGAGCTTCCTTTACTGATACAAAATGGAAAACTGTTCACTTCGGTAATTTCCGTCGTCCTTGAATGGGTTAACTGCTGTCATGGGCATTACGTACATTTAAAAAGGACATCACATTTTAATTGCCATTGAAGGCTTGCATTAAGAGTGACGCTAATTTAATTGAGTAATTCCGCACACGGATGAGAGGGAGTGAGGAGCAAGGACGAACGAAAAGTTGCAAATGGCAGGCTGTCATTCGGAAATTGAAAGGCCATTTGAGAAGGTGTCCTTCGGCCTACCTGATGCGCCCCCCCAGTAAGCACTTTGCACAGATAATGTTGAAGGACATTCAGGACTCTGCGAGGTGCTCAAATCCTGAACTAAACACTCACCTGTATTGTTGTGGACACCGCTGGGACGCAACACTTGCTGCCCCGATGGCAGCTGCCGCACAGCTTCGGTCGATAGAGTTTCCGGGAGACGCACTCGCCAAGGCGAATCCTCGCTGGGCCCAGGCGCTGCAGGCTGCGGCACTCGTGTCCCTTCTGCAATGATAAGACGGAGAACGGAGGATGTCCATGAGTCGGCCACAGTTTGGTACTGCGTCCACAACTCACTCTGATCCTATGCGCCGGCTCCTGTTGCATGTGATGCTCCTTCTTCTCGCGCTGCCTCTCCCTCTCCTGTTCCTGTTCCTGTTCCTGTTCCTTCTCCTTGTCCCATTCCATCCTTTCTCTGGCTCGCTCCCGCATCCTTTGGCGTTCCCGCTTGTGATGGTGTTGCCCGTGTTGCTGGTGTTGTCCGTGTTGTCCGCGTTGCTGGTGCTGCTGGCTTACAGCCAACTTATGTGGCCGCTCACTGGGTAATGGTCTGTACTTGTCGTGGCCGGCACTGCTGCTGCTCCTCCTATTGTCCTGGCCACATTTGCGATTCTCGCAGAGCCTTAAGTTGCTCAATTGATGGCAGCCGGCATGCGTGCTGGTGTGCCTTGTGGCCGTTCCCAGGCCACAGGCGCTGCTGCAGCCGGTCCAGTTGCCGCTGGTGCTGCTGTTGTGGCAGGTGGCATAGACTGCAGCGGGCGGGGGTGGAAGAGGAGTTCCCACTGATTATGATTGGTCCACTAATGACTGAGTGTGCTAGGTGTGTGGATGGGTGTGTCCCGCTCTACATATGGGTGTGTGTGTGTGTGGGTGTTCCTTTAGACTCCGCTGCTAACGCACCCGCCTTCTCCTGTCCCCTTCCCCCCCAGGGGACTCGTAAACACTCCAAAAACCCACAATGGGAGTTGACTGGAAGAGGTGCCGGCTGGTCGCCTTTCCCCGAGACCTACTGGTCAGTTGTGCCGCTCGTCGCATGGCCAATGACGTAGCCGCAATTCCCGTTACAATGCAAAGGACCCTCCGAAGCGCTTAATAATCTTGTTTATTTATTGCATTTTGCGCGTTTAATTAACACTTAATCCTTGTGTAAGTAATTATGCTGATGTTGTCCAACGCCCCGAGCTTCGGTTCCAGTTCCAGCCGCCGCTTCCCGCCCTCCCCCCACCCATTCCCCGTTGAGCCTCGCCTGAAACGCGACTGCTGCCTTGTCATGGAATAATTCATCTTCATAAATACGCGCTGCGCTTTTGGCGGGGCGCTTAAAAAGCATTAAGTTGTGTACTGGACGACTCCGACGATGACGGCATGCCCCAGGGCGCCATTAACCATGGACCAGGACGAAGACCGGGACGAGTGCCAGAACCAGTAACAGTAGCCACTAGCAGGCCAGGACTCGCGACTACTGCGACTACGGCTATGGCGATGGCTACGGCTATGGTGATGTCTACGGCTATGGCGATGGCTACGGCTATGGCGTTGGCAATGGCGATGGCGATGGCGACCATAAACACACTTATAAAACAATAACAAGGCCATGACCCGGACCATCCCGGGTAAATGAGAGACTTGCACACAAACGGGCAGACGAGTAAACAGACAGACAAACAGACAGATAGGCAGGCAGAGGGACGAACAGATGGACAGACGAACAGATGGACAGATGGAGGGACTAGCAAACGGATGGATGTGCGGAAGGACGAACGGACGTGTGGACAGGGAAGACAAACAAACGATGAGGCAAACACAACTTACCATCAGCTGTTGGATTCTCACATAGCCACATTTTGCAGCAGTGGCCCGGCACCTCGACAAGACGCGGTGATCTGCACGAAATCGTATCCTCCGGCGCCGGCAGCTGCTCATTGGGACACAGTGTGGAGCAGGCGTGTCGTCCATTCTGCAAAAAGCGTCCATTAAAATACATTAAATGTTGCCCAAAGATTCTGCCCTCCACTGTGTTTGTTGTTCTTATTATTTTTTATTGTTGTTGTTGCTGTTGTTGTTGTTGTTGTTGTTGTGCTGCTGCTGCTACTGTTTATTTAAGCAGAAATAAAGTCATAATTTAAGCAAAATATTGCCAAGGCGCAGGGAACGATGAGGAAGCGGCCAAAGGAGACAACTGGCCAATACCTTGAGTATCCTTCGTTCTTGCTAACAAACCTAAGCAGTTGCACAGCTCTTAGTCACTTGTCTTATGGCCATAACTTGGTAGGTCCTTTAAGCCAAACACACGCATGTTTGTGTATCCCTTGAATAACTGTGTGCCTCATGATAAACACTCCAAACTTTGGCTAAAGGTGTGAATTGCTCCACACACACCCACACACACACACACACACACAAAAGGATAAATGCTTGGCCATGAAGCAATGCCAATGGGCCAAAAGGACTTGAGCTCAGATTTCGCATTGCCTTCTTTGGAATTGCACGTAAATCTTTTGCCGGACTGATTCCCCAGATTCTACTATATAAGGACACGGGAATTGGGATTTTCTTGGTCTATTGCCTGAATTCTCTTTCAGAGCAATTTTACAGATTTTTTCCAATTTTCTCTCTCTCTCTCTTTGTCTCTCTCTCTCTATCTTTCCCTCTTGCTTCCTATCTCTGTGTTTGAAGGGATAATTAAAGTTGTGCAGTACCAGGGGATTTGGCGTCACATAAGCTACAGAAGTGTTAAGCTTAACCCACTGTACAGCATAGAAATAAAAACCAAGGGCAATCATGGGTTAAACAACGACTTTAAAAACAACAACAACAACAACAACAGCAGCAGCAACCAGGCAATAACAACAAAAAGAAACGTTTAGTAAACTGCATTTGACTTTGACCGTATCTCCATTTGTATAGCTTTATCTCCGCAAGCGCACGCGTGTGTGTGTGTGTGTGTGTGTGTGTGTGTGGTTAGTGGCAACTAAACGAGAGACCCGCTTACCACTAGCCAACCCCCCCTTTTAAGTCCACTTACCTCGCAAACGCATTGGGTTTTACAATCCAATTTAAATGTGGCTCCATGTGCGAATGTTGTGTTGCCCACACTGCAATTGGCTGCAGGCCATCCCGGCAAGGGCGTGGTCGGCGGTGGGCGGGGGCCGCAGGAGAACAGAGCAGTCGGGCAGAAGTCCAAAGGATGACAGGATGTGGCAGCAGGCAGGAGCAGGCCGCATGACAGACCATGTACCGTTAGGCAGTTCCCATGTATTGTGTGCGGGGACAGCATCAAAGCACCAAAGCAGCGCAGCAGCAGAGCATCGGCAGAGAAGTGCAGGAGCAAATCCCAGGAAAAAAGATAGAGAGAGAAAAAAATGTAAAAAAAGATTTAGATTTTTTTTCAATTTTTTTTTATTTTTTTTTTTTTTTTTATAAATCGAACGACGAATAAAAAAAAGGAGGAATCAAGGGAGAGCAGAGAAAACGACAATCCCGTTGAGTCGGAGGTGTTCCATAAACGAAAGTACAAATAGAAATGGAAATTGAATAGAATGTGGCTTTTTTCCTATTTTAGTTTTCCATTTTCCGAATAACATTTTCCACAATCAACATTCTGCTCATTGAGCGATTCCATTGGCAATTGTCTGCTGGGGCTTTGGGTTGTGTTTGGAGAATCAGAGATTTGGGGAATCGGGGAATTTGGCGAATCGGAGATGCACATTCGGAACATTCGATCGGTTTACGTAAACAATGAGAGGATTTGGTGGAAAGGACTCGGTGGCCAGGACAAAGCACCTGATCGATTGGAGGCACTTTCAGTATTTAAAAGGCAGTAACTGAGGTTCCCATTGAACTTGAAGCATTTTTCGGATGAGGCAGGACTTTCAGAGGGAAGAGTGTGCGTTTGAATGCTGATTTATTCACTTGAATAATGAATGATGAACACTCAATTTTCAATCTGAATATTTCGAATACAGAGAGTAATCGTTTCTTACGAAGGATCAGCTTAAAGAAGAAGAAAAGAAAAGGATGTGTAGACGTCGTCCCCATAAACTGAATCCCGCCCTAAGATAATCATGATTGTTTCCATGAATCGCAAATGAATAATCACGAATGCCATGAATACAAACTCACATTCCAGAAGTGATTCTCAATTGAGCTCTCAAAAATAATAACTACATTTTTATTTCTTCCTTGCTTTTACTTCCTTTTACTTCCTTTAACTTCCTTTCACTCATTTTAATTCTCTTTCTCTCTCAGCCTTCAGATTCTCCTTCTGTCTCTCTTTCTCTCCCTCCCTTATTGCTTCTGTGCTTAATGCCGCACAATAATTAGAAATATTCCCGGCTGTCAACTGTTTGTCTCTGTTCTATCGTTATTACTTTAGTCCTTGATTCCCCGTTCCAGGATATGAGGAGAGCAGGAAAAACCAATTAATATCTGAAAGCGCTTGTTATAAATTGACTTGAAATATCCTCACATATTTTGATGTGTCTGCCTGTTTACTATTTGCCCAGCAAACAATACACCCACACACATTTATATGTGATGTATCCCCGCCTTCCTCCCCCCCCCCCCCCCTGCTTCTCTTACCTCAAAATTGATACTGACAAATGTTGTGCTTTATGGGCCGCCATTAGGCCGCAAAGTTCGCTTTACTTTGGGGGCCACAGAGTGTGTGTGGAACCGCCAATCACAATTACACGGCATTGGGTATTTGCAATTTAACAGTCACAAGGATACTCACACACACACACACACTTACACTCAGACACTGACTGCCTACGTGCTGTGTGGCAATTTTCCACTTTTCTTGGAAATGTTCTTGAATTGATTTCAGCAGCAAACGTGACTCCGTAAAGGAGCCACGCGTAGGATCTGTCCATGTCGTCGTCATCATTCATTTGCTCCCCACCGCGCACCACTCCTCCGCTCTCGCCATTCCCGCCATTCCCTACATTCTCTCCCACCGGCACTCCCCACTCCCCATTGGTCGCCGCCAGACCCAGCGCCTCGTCCATCAATAGTTAATGGGAAAATTGCCAATGCACATTGTTTGTGCAATGAATATGGGCACGTGGCCGCATATTTATGTCATTAGAAATCGGATTCGATTTACGGAGCAGTCGCCGAGCTGCGCTCCGGCGGAGTAGGAAAGCTCGCCAGTTCCGGAAATGCAGCGACTTTCCATTTGGATCCCAAGCTACGTGATGAGTCCGGGACGTTGGAAGGCAGCCGATTCCTTTGTCAGTGCTCCATCTACACTACACAGAGGCAACACCCCCCTATCCACATGCCCCCTCCCCCCTCTCTGATCACCCATTCCCCTTTTTACCCATTTTCCCCCATTCCCCCCTCTCTTGTTGCTCCGTCGCTCAAAAACCGTACACCTTTCTACTTTGTGGCGAATTGTGTCATTTTCGAAAGTGCAATCTTCTTAATGTACTTTGGCATAAGACACACACACACACACACACACACACACACAGGCATACACCCGTATATACACACACCCACGCACACACACACTATCACACACGCATTCACATAAACGACAACCAGAAGCTGTCTACATTGAACACACACGGGCTCCGTAGCTTGTCACACACACACACACACGCACAGCCACACACACACACACACACATACACACACACTCACACAGTCGAAAGCAATCACTGACATTGCTTTACATATCAGAGAGGAGATGTGGTGCGGGCGTGTGAGCAGGAATCTATGCGAAAGTGTGTGCTTCTGTGTCCGGGTATGTGCGTGTGTGTGGGGGTGTGTGTGAGGTGTGAGGTGTGAGGTGTGTGTCATAGCTCGTTACAAGCAATCGCTGCTTACCCTTAACGAATCGGGCAGAACAGAAATAAGAAAGCAAAGCAAACAACAAAATCACAAAGGAGCTCTACCCTAGCCCTGGACTCTCTCCAATTTGTGGCTCGCTTTGTGCTCTCTGCTTGGCCGCCCAATGTGGGCGTGGCATCGCCCAGTATAGTTCAAGAGTCACCAGAGTCTGTGGCGCTCCGTTTCGATGGCCAAAAATTTGCCAATGCATTTCATTAACAACGAGTGTCACATCCCTCATACCGAAGTCGAAATACCCTTGCCGCCCGCACGTCTGCCACAGGATATTCCAGCGCTCGTCCTCAAGGCGGATGTGAGCGCAGGAATTGCAATGTGAGCACTTTTATCTGTGCTCGCTGACAACATTTAAGGCTGTCTACGCTTTGCTGGAGTGTACTTAAGCAGTTATGTGTGTTGTCCTTTCGTCCTTTCGTCCTTTGGTCCACCCGTCTCCGTCCTTTGCTCCTGGCGACGTCTTTCTTTGACTCCCCGCACGTGGCACTGAGTGGAGCCCCCCCTCATCCCCCCAACCTCCCAGCTCAACTCCAAGCCGTGCATTATATTTTTCTGATTTTCTGTTTCCTCTTTCCCTCTCCCTCTCCCTCTCGCTCCTCCTTTCGTCCTTTCTTCGCTGGTTTTTTTCATTTTCCTCACTGCTTGTCTTTGTTTTTATAATTTTGAAATGTGCTTTGTTCCTTGCTGCTGTTTGTCCTGCAACAATTCCAGCGCATTTCTATGATACTCAGTCCACCCCCGCCCGCTCCTTCCTCGCCCCTCCTCTTGTTCTCTCACTGATCTGCAAAGTTTTCAGTGTCCAAAGCCAGTTACCGAAAGGAGTCGCCGTAGCAGGACAGTAGCAGGAAAAACTTGTAGCATATTTTTTTGCGCCCAGTGTCCAGCTTTGTGTTGGGTCATCATCACTTGTCTCCGTCTGAGGCAGACACTTGGGCTGGGACTGGGGCTGGGGCTGGGGCTTGGACTCGGACTCGGACTCGGAATGTGCCTCGTCTGGTCTGGCTGGGTTTGGGGTCACGTGTGGACAGTTTATTTGTTTTATGCCGGACCCCAGTGTTTGTTTTACTTAGAGTTTTAGATTTACTTAAGTCGTTGATGACCATGACCAAATAAAGTTTCATTTTGTGCAAAGATTTACAACACTTGAGCGTGTGCGACAAGTTTTGAGTGCCCCAGGACACTGTCCGGCAACCGCTTATACACACACACACACACACGCACACACACACACACACACACGCACACACACACACACACACACGGACACACACGCTCAGACAAAGCCAAAGCCAAAGCCATAGCCAAAGGCAACGAAAAAGGCTTCCGCCCGATAAAACGTATACTCAAAGGACCTTCTGTCAACGCTGCGTATGCGCAATTTTATTGCAAATTGTCGCCTCAATGGGGCTTGCCTGGCACAAAGTATTGGCCACAAAGTTGCCCAAGTGCTCCTTAGGTTGATCGATGTCGAGATGACTCATCCAAAGGACCCAAAGGCAAGAAGTTATTATCCCAGCTCCTCGTTAATTATGAGCCTCGATTCCTAATTGAGTTTCCACTCGGAACTTTTTCAATTCTTCTCCTTAAATCTGCATATGTTTTTGTATCCTTAATCTGACACCCCACCCCCTCTCCACCCCCTTCCCCCCTCATCGTCCTCATCACTTTTCTAGACATTCGTTTCGTTGGCTTATTTAAATAATTAATTCTCGACATGTGTCTACGAGTGTGCGTGGGCATGTCTCTCCATGTGTATGTGTGTGTGTGTGTGTGTGTGTGGGGGTGTGTGTGTGTGTGGGAAAATCTTTTCATTTGGCTTTAAGTAAATCCGTCTCGTCAGGTCTGTGTGTAGATGCTATGTGATATGTGTGTGTGTGTGTGTGTGTGTGCTGTGTATATGTGTGAGAGTGTGTATATGTGTGAGTGTATGTGTTCTCTATGGTTTTTTTTTAACAATTTCCAATTCCTCACGTTTTCCTAAATATATTTTGTGAGTTTATTCCGTCAGCAAATCCCGCCCCCCGGGCACATCTACGCCCTCGCCTGTCCACCGTCCGCCGTCCGCCGTCCGCTTGCTCCACATTTTTCGTGTTTCGATAACTTTTTCAGAAGTTACACCCCTCGACAGCCCAATGCATGCCCTACCCCTGACACCCTTACACCCACCCACTCACACACACATACACCAACACCAACACACACACACACACACACAAACGCCCTCGCCTGAGCAGAAAAAGAACAAGTTTTACAGTTTAAATAAACTTGTTCCGTTTTGCCTGGACAATGCATCAGCGCAGCGGGGGAGCACCCCGGGCAACAAAACGTGTGGAGCATTGATATGCGCCCAAAGGCACCCACACACACACACACACCCAACGATGGTGGTGGGGGGGGAGGGCAACAGCCACAACAGGCGTTGAGCTCATGGACGCACAAACTGTATTGGCATTTGACTCGAAACTTTTGACTTTTCCATGTGGAGTGAGGGGCAGGAAGTGGAGGAGGAGTGTGGGTGGTGGAGGGGGAGGGGGAGGGGTGGAGTGGAGACTGTGGGTTAGGAAGCTCTGGCAGCTGAGGGGATGTGAAGATGCACAGAACCATAAAACATATGCAGCGATACAGCCAGAAGGTAAATTGGTTGTATTTGTTGTGCTCCTCGTGTTTCTTGTTGTTGTTGTTGTTGTTTATGTTGAATTTGTTGTATTTGCTGTATTTGTTGTTCTTGTTGTTTTTTTTGTGTTTGTTGTATTTGTTATACTTGTTGTAACGCCCAAATCGAAAACTTTTCGCACAGTTCGTGATGCTGTTTAATTTTGAAAAGCTTTGTACGACACACACTTACACACACACACACACACACACACACACACACACACACACCATACACACACTTGGTAAACTGGAAATCATGTCGAATGAATTTCCGCCATCTCCAGGAAAATCGGCAAATCAACAAAAAGAAGAATAAAGAATAAAATTAAAAATATAAAATCCATTTAAATCACTTTTCTCCTACATTCGATGTCCTTTGAGATTAGTTGGGCGAAGTGGAAGGAAGGAAGAAAGGAAGAAGGGGAAAATGAAAAGGGGTGAAAACTGAGAGGGCAAATTTTGAAATCTCAAAGCTTGAAAAGTCAACCGAGAATCCAAATTCATTTTCAAGGTTTGCTTTTGAATCGAAGTGTCCTTCAGTCCGGACGAAGGATATGTTCAATATTGACATTTAAGTCGGCAATAGTTTTCATATTTGAAGTTCACTCATCGATTCACAATTTCTCCA
The DNA here is from genome assembly GCA_035044505.1 of Zaprionus lineosus. Classification (NCBI taxonomy): domain Eukaryota; kingdom Metazoa; phylum Arthropoda; class Insecta; order Diptera; family Drosophilidae; genus Zaprionus; species Zaprionus lineosus. The sequence continues at coordinate 1,672,203 of JAWNNX010000694.1, read as the reverse complement.
TGCATCGTCCTTAATCATTTACTATGTGATGTTTAAGTCAAAGGATAACCGAAACTGAATCCTAATTGTTTTTTATTTATTTTTTTTATCCTGAATATTTTTAGAAACTGAAGTCTTACTTTTAAATTAAAACTCCAGTCAGAAAGGAAGGACTTTTTCCTTAATTGCTTTTCTGGCTTTCAAATTTGAATATTGCCTTCTTTTGGTCCTTTGAATCTGCACACAAATAATACGCATTTTTTTGAGATGATGCACTGAAAAAGTTTTCTTCCTTGCAGATACAGAAACAAGGATAACATCCTGAGAATAAATATCCAAAGCCACTGTATGCTGTAACATCCTTGGGTAAGTCCACATTTATTATCCTTGAGAAATTATTACTTTACTTGAAATTACTAAGTCGAACGGAAAGACGGCTAGAAATCCTTTTAATTTTTTCCATTCGAAGGATTGGAAACCAGTTTAAAATCTGTCCATATTTTTTTTTTAATCCTGTCTAAGTTTAATTTAATAATTTAAAGGATCACGATGTAATAATGTAATAATAATTTGACTTAAAAGTTCGAAGGATTCCTTAATTTTAACTTTGAAGTGAAAATCATTTTCCTGCATTTTTCCTACTATTTTTGGGTCCTGCGAAGGACCTTCGTGTTTTGTGTGCTCAGCCTTTTCCAAATGAATATTTATTTGGCTAACAAGAGGAAAAAATATTTAAAATTGATGGCCGCCTTTATGGAAAAGCGGGATGTGAGGGACATTTTCATATGTCCGACGTTCGATTGGAGTTGTACTTGGTGCACTTTGCTCCTGGCAGACACCCTGAGCTCCCACTCAAGGATTAGGCTCATTTGGAGCAGTTCCACAGAAGTGAAGAAAGCAAAAGTAAGAAAGGCAGCAGACAGGGAGGACAGAGGACAGAGAACGGAAGAGGGAAAGCGAAGAGGGAAGAGGGAGGAGGGAGGAGAGAGGAGAAACAAAAAACAGAAAAGAGAAAACAGAAAACGAGACCAAAAATGATTTTGGGTTGACTCAAAGACGCACATTAGAAGTGGCGGGCGAAGTGCCTTTGATTAATGAAGCGCAAAGTTAATGTAATTTTACAATTTTACAATTTTACAATTTTCATTTTCATTTTCATTTTCATTTTCATTTTGGTTTTCATTCTGATTTTGAATTTGATTTTCATTTGATGGGGCCTTTGATTGGGAGTGAGGATTTGGGGGCCGGGAGACCGGGAGGCTGGGAGGCTGGGAGGCTGGGAGGCTGGGAGGCTGAGAGGCGCTGATGATTTGCTTAACTTTAAGGCGCCTTTCAATTAAATCGCTGCACGGATATAAATTGACTTACCGGGATTAATATGTCCTGGCAGCTGCGGGACGCATCGTTCAGCGTAACGTGACGTGACGTGATGTGACGTGGCGTGGCATAGGGCGTGGCGTGGCGTGGCGTGGCGCGGCATGCGGATATGTGGAAAGGGGAGTAGAGGAAGTGGAAGTTTAGTAAATGGAATTCATAAAGATTTTCTTTTCTTTTTTTTTTTGGCTTCTCATTTCTTTGTGCCTCTGCCATTGGTCAACTCACTCTGATGACCTTAAAGCCCAGGCTCAGATTCGCCTCAGCTCCACCGATGAGACTATTACAAAATATACCAAGCAGCGGCAGCAGCATCAGCATTTTCTGTAATCAGAGAAAGAGAGCGAGATATATTTTTAGAGAGTGAGACGGAGCGAAGCAGCATAATTGAGTATGTGTGAGTGTGTGCAGACGTACAGAGTGGCAGGGCCAAAACCGAAGCAGGAGCAGGAGCAGGAGCAGGAGGAGCAAGAGGAGAAGGAGTCGTGGCTTCTATGAAAAATGTTGCGCCCTAAACAAAAAAATCCAAAAACAAAAAAGAGAAGGTCGAACACGGACACTAAAGCCACCGCCTAGTCCGAACCTCAGTCCCTGTCTCAGTATCAGTCTCAGTCCCAGTCTCAGTCCCAGTCCCAACCCCGGCCCCAGCCTCAACCTCGGCCTCAGTCGCAGTCGCCGTCTCAGTCTCAGTCTCAGTCATAGCCGCAGCCGCAGCCAAAGCCAAAGCCACAGCCGCAGTTGCCGTCGACTTTATTAGGGCCAATTCAATGTCTGGCCTGGCTTTTGGTTACGGCTAATGGTTACGGTCGTATAACAAGGTCCATGGCTGGCGTTACGTGTTACGTTTACGGGTTTTCACTTCTTTCTATTTTGCATTTCCATTTGAGTTGCCCGTCATGTTTTCACGCCTTTTCCGCAACCGCAGCGGTCAACTGTCAACGGTCAGCACTGCCGCCCACATACCCTGCAATCGGGTGGGGCGCTGAGAGGCAGAGGGTTGAGCTGGAAACCATCAGTGCCACTGAGTGACTTAATTATGTCGTCCGGGTTGATCCTTTGAAGCATCTCCCGAAGAGCCTTTGATCTCAGATGTTCGGTTGCCACTCGATTTAAATGAAGTGCAAGGGGAGGCAGGGAAAGGCTTTGTGTCTTTGAGGATCATCAGTGAATCCTTTGAAGTGTTGATGTGAATGTGTGTGTGTGTGAGTGCAGACTTAGGGTATGCGCTAGTCGAGCTACTCAAGTGACCCAGGGAAATGTTGCTTGTTATTTATTATTATTGCGCTTTTAAAAAGTTATCTTTTGTTCCTTTTTGGAAAGTTGCTTTTGTTTTGACTCCCTTGCGAGCCCAAAGGGGGAGGGCGCATCCTGGCGTCGAATATAAGTAGGGAACAGAAGTGGGGGGAGGGCCATCGGGGAGCGGGAATGAGGAGAAGGAAAGCGGCGGAAGAGGCAGAAGATGCGAAAAGGTCAGGACAATGACCTTGATTCAAATAACCAGCAGAAATCCTTCAAGCAAACATAAATGTTCAGATTACATGGCAAGGATAAGCGGCACTTAAAGAACCATAATTTGAATTGGTTTTAAGATCTAAGGATAGATATATTGTCCACACATTCGGCATCTGCCTGAGAGTGTGTGTGTGCGTGTGTGTGTTTCTGCAGGATATATGGGCAAGGATGCGAGTACAACACGCATTCGACGTGTCGCACAGCAGCAGCGAAAACTCATTAAAAATATGTTTCAGTCATGCGAGAAGAATTTTAAAAGGTATTTAATTAAACTTTAATAAATAAATACGCCGACGCGGGCATTACAAAGTGAAAAATTAAAAAGCAGAAAATATAAAAACAGAGGAGAGGAGCCTTTGACTGCAGCGGGCGGGTGGAGGGAGGCAGCCTCAAGCCTCGTGGAGCAGCGAACGGGCCCGGGGCAGCGGGAGGCTTCGGGCAGCCGTAGGGCCAGCGGCTGGAATGGTGGACTTTCGCTTAATGCGCCAGTTTTCAATTAAGGACGCAATGTCGTGTGACGCTAAGTGGATAAACAGAACGTTGAATGGCGGTGGGAGGGGGGGCATCGGAGGAGGCCTGGCGATGGGCGATGGATTAAGAGGGCGGAGTGTGGGAGGAGTGAGGGAGGAAAAGAAGGTAATTGAATGGTGAAGTAATGGAGGGAATATAAAGCGACATAAGACAAAAGGTAGGCAAGAGGCAGTTGGCTGTACACACACTCACACACTCACACACTCACACACTCACACACACACACACACTATCTGATGCGAGCAGCGAGAGCACTTGGATGCATTGGTGGACATGGCGAGGCTGAATGCATTGAATGCTCCTTCATTAAGGTGCAGCCGAAGGAGCTGCATTTTCAGTCCTTGTCGTAATTATCGTAATTACAATGAGCGATGAGGACGAGGATGGGTATAGGGATGACGTAGGGATGCGAAAGGCGGATGGTGAAGGGGGGAGGGGTGGCAATGGGTATAACGATGCTACTGCCAACAATAATAAAAGCTAACGAGCAGCAGAAACATGACGACAGCAACAACAAACAACAAGCAGCAACATCGACAACACAAACAACACAGCAACAAAAACGAGAGCAGCCCAAGCGACAACAACAACAACAACAACACGAGAGGCAACATTGTCATTGACACTTTTAATTGCGCCTGCATAAGGTGAGGGGAGAACGTGGAAGGAGCTTTAAGCGAGGGGAGATGGGCAGTGGAGAGTGGGAAAGGGGAAAGGGGAATGGGGTACAGGTTTGATGTGCCCCAAAGTGGGGCAACATATTCGGTGGCACATGTGATGATATGGAAACGTAAACATAAAAGCAAAAAGATCGGAGGAGGAGGAGGGGAAGGAGGAAGGAGGAAGGAAGAAAAACTAAACGGAAGCTAAGGAAAGGTAAGGTCCCTGCCGCTGTCTCTTTGGGCATTTGGGTGCCTTTAATTATGACGAAGAGGGAAAATCCATCATCAGGACTTGGCACCCATGGCTGGGCACCCATAGCTGGGCATCCTCATCTATTGCCGGGCATCCTCACCTGGCACTGGCACTCTGAGCCCAAGGCAAGCACGGCAAACATTTTCAGATGTTTTGCCTCAGGAAATGAGCAATGGGTGTGCTGCTGTTGGGCTGCTGTTGGGCGGGGGATAGGGGGGGTGCTTTTAGTGAATGCAGAAAGGATACGCAAGGAATAATAATTCAGGAAGCTGCACTAGTGAAATTTCATTAAGATTAATGAATATCAACGAGGCACCTCCAAAGGCTGTGCCATCTGCCATCTGATCAAAGTGTTAATTCTATGCACTTTCCGATTCTCATGATTATGACATCAGCATAAAGGAGGAAGGACCAAGGACCAAGGACCAAGCACCAAGTGCTGAGAATCTCTTTCATTTTTTTAGGCAACATTTTCCCAGTGGGAGGAGGGTTTGGGGTTGAGACTTGGGGTCCCAAATTGATTAATGTTCGGGGCGGCAAAGATTTCAACAATCGTGTTGTTTAAAGTCCTGGGAGCATCTCCAGAGTCGTCACACGACGCAGGACGCTCGTTGCTCGTCTCTCCGAACGACAAACTGATGAATGAAATTAATGAAAGGAAGCATCTTGTGGATGAGCAGGAATCGATTAATCTTCTTTAATTTCCGCCAGTCCACATCCAATGGCATCGGCATTAACTCCTAATAATTGCAATTAGGCTTTAAGGACATTCGCCAAGATTGATTGGGCCAGAAATTTAAATCAACGTCCAGGGAATGCAAATAATTGTGCTACTTTCATTGTCCGCAAGGACGCCAACAAAGCCATCAAAGCCATCGAAGCCATCGAAGCCGTCGAAGCCCTCGAAGCTGTGGCAACTTTGGGCTTTGATCTCTGAATTGGCTGGCCATTAGTCAAGTAAATGAGTGTGTGAATCCTTGCAGGAGTGGGATATTCACTGCATATCCTCAGCTAATGAAAAACAAATTTATGACAGAAACTATGGGTTCACGCCTTATCGGCACCTAACTGGCCCATCCTGTCCAGAAACGATGCACAGTTCCGTTTCGGGCCTAAACCATTGTTAAGCACAAGCACTTAGCCGTGTCAGGACTCGATTTATTGCTCCCAAACTCAACACTGGTTACTCCTGCGACTCCTCCTGCTGCAGCTCCGCCCCGAGCAGAGCGGAACAGGAGAACCAGGAGCAGGAGCGGGCAGGCGAGGAGGCGGGTGCTGGTCTATCAATTGATTGATTTCTGCTCGTAGTTGTGTCATAGAGCACACACCCGAATCGCAATCGGAGTTCTCCCCTCGACCCCCACCACCCACATCGTTGCCCCCTTCCCCCTCACCCCTCACCCCTCATCCTTGTATTGTTGACGTACAGTCATAAATAAAAACACTCAGATATTCATGTCGATGATTTTTGCTCCCCCCTCACTCTTCTTCGCAGGGCCTCCACTGCGTGTCGATAAACCCTGTACTGGGGATGTGTGCTGTGTGTGTGTGGTGTGTGATGTGTGGTGTGTGGTGTGGGTGGCGGCCTGTTATTCATTGGGTTGCCTGCGGCAAACGTTCCAAATACAAATTGTATCACTTAATATTTGGATTTTTCTTAGTTTTGTGCCGCTTCAGTCACTCACACACAATCGAACACGCAATCACACGCACTCAAACACACACACACACACACGCACACATGCATAGAGACACACACACATCCCAGCGACCCGTCTGATCCTGCTGGAGTGCATGTTGACGCCGACGCCTGGTTGGTTGACTGCCTGACAGCCGCTGGGAACTGTTTGCACTGCCGTCGACTACGAAGAGGATAAGGATAGGGATGAGGATGGGAATGGGAATGGGAATGGGAATGGGGATGGGGCTGAGGATGACTCTTCGATTGTCGGCTGAGCGTTTTGTTGTTGATTTGCGTGTTCTTGAATAATTGATGGAATGACAATCTATCGATGTGTCAGCATTGTCATCGACATACTAGCGAGCTGTTATCAAGCTCCAACGTGTCCTCCGCTCCCGCTCCCCCTGTCACTGGCACTGCCACTGCCGCTGCTGTTCCCCACTTCTGCCCTGATCCTTGGTCCCGGCCCTGTTATTGTCATTGTTGATGGAGGCGGTTTCAATGTTCCCTTTTGCTCGTTCAATGTATGTGTTTGGCATAATAAACGCCGACGCTGCATTATAACATATTTACTCATTGACACACACACACACACGCACACACACACACACGTACACCGAGGAGTACATCATGAATGATGAGCAGTCAAACAATCGGCATTCTTGGTGTAATGTGAGAGGCCTTGGAATACATGACAGAGAATCAATAGCCAAGATTGGGACTTTCCATTACCTGGACACATCTATAAAGGATCACAGTCTCCACTGGCAATACCCCCCCGTAACTCGCACCAGGAGTCATATCCAATTACAGGGCTGCACAGGACCCACTGCCTTCAATGTTCATTGTGTAATTTTCACTTTGGAGTTGTCAACGACGGCGCATAAATTCCATTTCGGGTTAATTGAAATTCATTTGAGCAAATCAAATTAAGTCAAAAGTACGCACATCCTGGCCCAGGCTACGTGATGGCCTCGGTGTCTGTTTGGCTTGCTGGGGGTTCAGGTTGCCTCCTCTCTGCCTCTCTGCCTCTCTGCCTCTCTGCCTCTCTGCCTGTCTGCCTGTCTTCCTGCTTAGCTGCTTAGCTCCCTGGCTGACTGCCTGCCAGACTGACTGACTGCCTAACTGCCTGGCTGCCTTCCTGCCCGACTGCCTGCCCGACTGCCTGCCCGACTGCCTGCCCTAGTGCCTGGCTGGCAAACAAAAGGCTGAACAAGCAGCCGGTAAGTGGCACAAAGTGATTCATTCATAACGATAAATTAAGACAAAAAGTCTAAACAGACGACGACACGGCAGCGACATGCCACCGCCATCGAGTTGCCCCGAGGGACACACACTTTTATTCAAACTTTATGTTATATCCTTGCACTCATTGGAGGAGCTTCCAATGAGCACACACAGCAGAAGTCTGTGTACCCAAATGGAGGGGGAAGCTGCTGTATGTGTGTGTCCTCTTTACTGTATCCGAATGCCGTCTGCACACGTCTACATAAATATCCCTAAGAAGGGGCAAAGACGTGCCAGGTCCAGGAAATGGCTGAACAACAACAAGAATATCAACGCGAGCGACAACTTTGCGTGTCCTGTGGGCGGAGGTCGCAACAACATCAACAGCGAGAGAGATGGAGAGAGAGTGAAAGAGTGATTGGAGGGAGGGAGGGAGGTAGGGAGGGGAATAACTGAAAAAACTCAATTACCTAATATCTGAGAAATCGCAGATAAATAAATTAAGGACACAAATCTGCAAAGAGCCTGTCAAAGTTTATTTAAATCGAAATGAAATAGTGACTCAGACGCTGCCATAAAACCAAAGGCAAATACAAAGCCTTCGCCCGCAAAAGGGAGAAAGGTTAAAACAAATATTTATGCAGCAGTTGCGTGTGTGTGTGTGTGTCTGTGTATCCGAATGGGTGATTGTACTGGTTAAGGGTGAGGCCGGCGGGTGAGGCGGACGAGGCGGGCGGGGTGAGTGCAGAGCCCCTACTTTCCACATGTAATTACCAGGCGTAGGTTCCAAGTAGCAAGTACAGCTGCGCCTAAGTACACAAACATCTGCACACTCACATGGCAAGCAGTGTGTTTTTATGTGTGTGAGTGTGGACATTCGGTCGTGTGTGTGGTTGTGTGGTTGTGTGGGTGTGTGGGTGTACGTTTGCTGGAGGTGAAGGTGTGTGATTGCACTGTACGTGGCTTTATGCTTAAATAAACATTTGTCGTCATGGTCGCCATCCAAAGCCCCTCCCCTCCCCTCCCCTCAGCATCCCCTCCGTCCACCCAGCCAAGCCATCGCAATCGTCGTCATAGTCATAGTCATCGTCATCGTCGTCGTCATCGTCGTCGTCGTCGTCGTTGTAGTCTTTGTGTAGTTTACATAGCACCCAACGGCAGTCGCTTTCCCTGGTCAAAGCCAAATCGTTGATTGCATAAGTTGATGGTCAACACATGTCCACAATATATACTGCCGATATATATGTATATGTATATGTGTGCATGAGTATGTGTGTGTGTGTATGCATGTGTGTGAGTGTGTGAACACGTGTGGCATGTTCAGTCTCTGGCAAATGCCCGATACTCACGTGTAGTTGGTAGTCGCTTCTAATGATGTCTCTGCAGGTTGCATTGGCTGCTCGAAGGCTCCCTCGATGACTGGACGACTCGACGACTCGACGACTCGACTACTCGACGACTTGAATTCTTGGTGACTTGGAGGCCAGGTGAATCGGTGAATCGGTGAATTGGTAGTCAAGTGAATGGGTGTCTTGGTGGTCAGAAGGCTGGGCGACTGGACGACTAGACGACTGGACAACTGGACGACTGGGTGACCGGGTGACCGGGTGACTAGGTTACCGAGTGAGTCGGTATCCGGTGGCCAGTTGGCAGCTTGGTGACCAGCTCGATGCCACGTAAGACGATGACTGCAAGAACAACAATGGAGAAGAGGGAAAATTAAATTGATTTCTTTATGTATTCCAATCATCGTTGTGCCAATGATAGGGACTCATTCAAACGGTTGAAAGGACCTCAAATCAATGGGTTCCAATCTCAGCAAAATTGAAACTTTAAAGTTGATGCTCCTCCGCCTAAGCCTGCGAGCGAATGCCTGGCATATTTTTGAGATGTCCGCAATTCCTTTAGTCTTTGTAGGGAAAGGACCCGGTCCCATTCCCTGCTCATCCCGGCCAGCCATTGCCTGCACTTTTTATTGTCCTCGTCGCATTTTAATCAATCGATGGCAAATACACAAAAATTGCCAATGAACTCTACATTTCGGCCGGAGTGCAGCCAAAGGACACGTGCACAGTTCAACTGCAAGTGAGGGAATAGGAATGAGGATGGCAATGGGAATGGGCACGAACAAGGACATGGACTTTGGCTTTGAAGCGAGCTGTGGGAATGAGAATTGGACTTGCAATGGAAATGGGACTGGGAATGGGAATGGGCAAGGGAATGGGCCAGGAAATGGACATGGACATGGCAAGTCCTCCAAATGCTGTAAGCCGTAAAAATTGGGGAAACGGGGGACTGGTATTGGAAATGTTTGAACAGTTTTCCCTGGGAAATGCACACACGGGAACTGAGGAAAATGCAATGTCAGACGCTCATCAGATGCCCCGCCCTCGTCTCCGCCCCGCCCTTCTTCCAATCGTTTGAAATGAACAGGAGGCGAAGCTAACTGCCAATGACAGTCATTAGCAATGTCATAAGCAAATTATGTAACACACACACACACATATATATACATATATACACTCAGGCAGGCGAACATAAGCGAAGGTCCTTCGAGGGGACGGGGGGGAAACGTTTTTATTAAATTGTTTTTCGTATTTCTCGTCGTTGCTTTTTTTTGTGTTTTGTGTTTGTTTCCTTGTTTTGTTGTATGGCAAGGTGTTTGTTATCGTTTGTTATATTGCTTGTTGTGTTATGTAATTTATACCCACACACACACACACTTGTACACACTCTGGCATAAACAGAAACTCAAATATAATGTCATAAACGCCAAGGACACAAAGGCAATTCCGCATGACATTACGGGCAGACAAAACAAACGGCGCAGGCAACAATGCGAGCTCAGACAGAGGGGGAGGCAGCGGCGGAGGAGGCGTGGTTAGGCGGAGGTGGTGGTGAAGTGTCCCACCCTGGACAGGAGAGCACGACAACAGGACCAAGGATGTGGGGCTAAAAGCCAAAAAGTACGCGCTTGGCATAAATGATAAGCTCGCCTCGCAGCTGAAGGACGAGCGCGGAATGGGGAGTGGATTGGGGGGATTGGAGGGATTGGAGGGATTGGAGGGATTGGAGGGATTGGAGGGATTGGGGGGAAGTGAACTGAAGGGGAACCGGTGGAGGGCACGGCAATGGCCAGACACGGACACACGGGCAGGGACACGCGACCAGCGCCCGCAATTTGTGCGTCTGTGTGTTTGGGGCCTTGGCTGCTTGGTTGACTTTTGAATACTTAACAGGATAATGAAATGTCAAAAGTGCGCAAGAGGCAAGCGTGTCCTGCTGCTCACTGCTCGCCCAGCCCACCAAATCCTTGTTGTTGCTGATGTTGATGGTCTACATTTTTATTGTGTGTCCATGCCTAAGTGAACGTCACGGCGCGCGGCTCGCATTAAATCATAAAAAGCGAAGGAGCAGCGGCAAAAATATATCAAATATATATATATATATATATATTATATATACAGATACAGACACACATATAGGAATGCGGATGGCTGGGTGTATGTATCCATGAATTATGTGATACCCCGCAGGACATTTGGCTGCCCATTTTGTGTTTACATAAATTTAAATTGACACAAATGCGTTGGCTTTGGATTTCAGTTGCCTCCTCCCCGCCGACAACAACCACAGCAGCCACAGCAACAACAACAATCAGAGCAACAACAAATTGATAAACTACATAAATTATGACAGTTTACTCAGCCACTCCCACTCCCACTCCCACTCCCCCACCCGCCCTCGACATTCGACATTCGACATATGCGAGAATTGAAAATTTATTTACAGAATTCGTTGCCAACAATAAGGAAAAGCCTCGGCAGGAGCTTTAATCGGGAGCCGAGCTTGGCCCGAAGCAACTGCGCCGAGGATAGACAACAGGCGATTGCGGCTGTTCCCATAGTTGCCGGCCTTTACGCCCGCCCCGCCCCCTCCGGCATAGCTCAAGCTTCACCCCAATAACAAAACATCCAAATTGTTTCTACTTCTTTTGGTTTCTTTGTGTTTCTTTTCGCCATTTTTTTCCATGTGTGTGTGTGTGTGCGTTTGTGTGTGTGTGTTTTCCGCTTCTCGGTTTGTTTCAGTGAATAAAAGTTACTTTTGGCTCGCACACTTGAGCTTCAATCAATGGGAAGAAAAAGCTGTAATCAATAAAGTAAATGGCCAAGACACTTCCATGTCCTCCACTGGCTCCCCGCCCACCGCCTCCCGCCCCTCGTCTACTGCCCACCGTCTTCGGTCACCCGTCACCCGTCACCATCAACCCACATGAGTGGCAGATGTGCAAACGTGTTTTTGATGTGGGCCCAGTAAATAGTCCGGCCGGAAGGGGGTTGGCCAGCGGTCGCCGGGGGTGGGGGTGGGGGTGGGCGTGGATGTGTGGCAAAGATTTGTGCAGATTTGTGGCGCAAAGCCAAATTAGCAGTCGAAGTTCCTTAGTTCCTCAGTTCCTCAGATGCTTGCGTCAGGAGTGGAAGGCACTGCATAAATATTGCCGCCTATTGGCCAAGTTACCACAGGACATCAGTAGAAGCAGCAGCATTTGGAGCTAGTGGTAAACGCAGGCAGGATTAGGGTGAGTTTTGGGGGCTCAGTAATTAGGAAGATATCCCTGTGAATATTGGCGAAGAATGCTGATGGCAGCTTAAATAAGGTAAAAACTCCGAGAGGAGAAACAATAAATAGAAATGAAGTCCTGAGGAGGTTCTTGGCTAGACAAGGACGAAAGAGATCCTTGGGGGAGCTGCAGTGTCGAAAAGGAGACAAACGCTTCAGTCGGTGGAACTTCCCTAATCGAAGTGCACAGAAAATGGGAGAAATTAAGAAGGTGAGGATGTGAGGATGTGAGGATGTGAGTCCTTGAATCAACAGTTGAATTGCGATCGCAGGCTCTGAGTGTCTCAACGTCCGCTGTTCGTGCAGCCTTCGCATAGAAATAATTTAATTGGAATTCGGAAGGCTTCCAATTATTTTATGAGTGCTTGTTCGTTCCTCTTTTTTTCGTCCTTCCAATTTCTACTTTCTTCTTTCTGCTTTCCACTTTCTTCGTTCTTCAATCAATTTCAATTCCTGCGTAAATTTCATTTTTTATTCAGCCTCTTGACGCTCGCACGCAACTCGCGCGCGCACGCCCCAAATGCAGCGTCAGCCGCGCGCCGAAGGTGCTTGGGGAAAAGTTGCTTAATGAAGGAAAGTGCTCGGTGCTCCAAAAATAGACTAACGGGATCTCGAGCAACACCTGCAGGAACTTCAATGGTATCAACAATTTGTTTAATCCAAAACTAACGATAGCCAAAACTTGGCCAACAACTTCTTGTTACTTAGCCGGCTATTTGCGTGGACTCCATTCATTTGGCCATTTTTATTAATTAAGTAAATTGACCCCGTAATACAAGCCCATGCATACCCACACACTCACGCACACACGGACACGAACACACCGCCGGACTGGCAGGCACTCGTTGCACAGAGCTCACAGTGCGTATACTTGATTGTTTGGAGTGGAGCAATGAGCGCCTTGAAGCGGGCAGCATTAAATAAGTTTCACTTGCGGCGAGTCCTGGACTGCGGGAGCCCTCTACAGTGAGTGGCCTGTACTGTGGGGGACCTGTACGGTGAGTGTCCTGTACTGTGTGTGTCCTGTACTGCTGAAGTCATGGCCCAATGCGTGAAGTGTTTTTTGCATGTTTGGCGCAACTTTTTGCTTGCCGAAAGCCGACGCAGCAGCAGAGGTTGGGGAAAAGGCAGCGGCAGAGGCGAACCAAAAGCGAAAGCAACAAACACGAATCTCTCGTACACGAACACGAATCGCAGGACGAGGCGTGCGCTTAATTTGGTTAATGAACTGGGATGGGCGGCTGATGGGCCGTGGGCTGTTGAGGGGGGGTGTGGGTGGCCGCTAAGCCCGGCAAATGTGGCGTGCCATTTATGTTTTTCTAATTGAATTCAAATTTAGTGAAATGTACATAACCGCAATTCTAATTACGAGTTACGAGCAATGAATACAAAACCAGTTGATAAGGTTTAAACTTTGCTCGGGAATTTATTTAACAACTTGTTTAACAAGCTGGTCGTGGGCAGGACGAGGGTATGAAGTCCTTGCTGTTGCTTTGATTCGTTTATTGACTTTTCATGTTTTGCCGCCAATTATGCCTCGATGTCGACGTACTCCGTATCCGCATCCGCATCCGCATCCGCATCCAAGTCCAGGTCCGTGCCCGATTCTACATCCATGTCGAAGTCGATGTCGCTGCTGCCACTGTCGATGACGATGCCGATGCTGATGCCGATCTCCTCATCGACAATGAGGCTCCAAACTTTTGGCATAATCTTAACGAGAAAATCTGTAAATTACACGCCGCTGCGATGCCAAAGACCAACTTTGCCCGAGAGCCGTTCACAAATTTTCCAAATATTTATACACCTAAATAGATTTTATGGCATAATTGAAATTTGTTGTTATTGCCCCGCCCACCACACACCGCCCCGCTCCCCCCTCCCACGTGGCAGCCCCTTGTCGCGCTCCTTGCCCCTTCAGTGCTCGGAATTTGTTAACAATTTGCATAAACTCAGAAAAGTTTATTAAAAGCCGCGTTGAAGTTTGCCGCCTCCTTATAACAATAATAAACATGGCCTACTGATAATGACGAAGGTCCTTTCATATAAATCTGACACATAGCTCGCGGCTCTGACAGTGTCCTGCCTGGCGTGTGCCTCTTTCTGCCATTTGCTGCCTTCATTATTGTTGTTATTATTATTATTGTTGTTGTTGTTGTTGTTGTTGTTGTTGTTGTTGTTGTCTTTGTAGTCGCCGGACAAGAAAGCAACCAAGAAAACTTTTTGCTATGCCGCAATTTGATAATTTAACTTGTATCCAAACTTCTATACCTCTCACCCACCTTCATTCCTCCCCGCTCTGCCCCCCACCCCCTTGGAGGCACTCTCATGGCTGCTGCTCCCCTCCAGCTTTTTATGGCCACTCGAAATATGTTTTTGAAACGAGAAATTCGATTTGACTTTTAAGCGTTGCAAGAATTTGTCGGAGAGTGACAAGTTTTGCGCCTAATTGCCCGCTAAGTGTCCTGGCCAGGACCTTCGAAAGTAATCGTGTGAAAATATTAGACACTCACGTCAAAATAGGAGCCGCCTTTCAGACATATTTCGATAATGTCCTCAGACTGAAGTCAATCTGAGCCGCAAGGACACACGGGCTTCTCCTTCGAACTGGAAGTGATTTTCAATCGACTTCCAAGCGATAAATATTGCAGTGTGAGTCATATTAATGATAGAGACTATCGATAGATTTATCGAAGGATCATCTATCGATAAGTCATTGAATGGATTCCCTTTGGAGGCTTCGTTTATGCTTTCCTTCCTTTGATCGCTCATTAAGTCCGTAATTTGAGTTTATTTTTCTGACTTCTTAGCCTTTCCTCAACCCCTCGACCCCTCAACCCCGCCCCTATGCTTTCTGCTTTGTCGTTTTCCCGCACTTGTGCCAAATGAAAACTAATTGAAGGCAAAGTTGAAACTCTTCCCCAAGCCGACGCTTTACATTTATGTGGCATCTAACAAATTGCTGATTAATTAACTCTTCGTTGTTGCCATAAACTAACTTTGAGCTGTAAACTTTGCGCCCCTCCCCCCACCCTCCCCACCGCTCTCTTCCTCTTCGCGGCCTAACCCTCGCACTTGAGGCAACGACTTTGGGCATTTAATGTGCTTACATTCATTTTAAATCTGTGATAAAGTGTCGGCAGCTTTAAGTTCCTTTGCCGCCTTTGGCACGCAGTCGGTCCTAGCTCTAGGTGGCCACCGCCTGCTACCCTACCACCCTGCCACCCTACCGGCCTCCTCCTTTTCTGGGCCCCTTCACAGGACGACATAAAACGCAAAGTTGTCGCCGCGTCGCGAACGCAATTCTTTACACGCCGACTTTTTGCCCTTCTCTTTTTGCTGTGTTCCTTTTTCTTTTCCTTATTCCGTTCTCCTCCTCCCGTCTCCATCTCCGTCTCCGTCCCCTTCGCCTCGTACTTCCTGTTTGGTACGCGCTTTCTAGATTACTTTTATAAGTGAATTTGTTGCGGTTTTCCGCAAAATTTACAAGTACGTGAGAAAATTAGAGCTTAGCCTGTTGGGCCTCGCAGCTCCTGTCGCGTATCCTGAGCCGCTCGACGCTTGTTGCTCCTCGGCTGGGACCTTGGTTAAGCTTACAGCTGACAGTCCGGCTATTCCTCTCTCCGCCTCTCTCTCTCTCTCTGTCTCTCTGTGTGTCTATCTCTGCCCGTCCGTGACTCCTTCAAGTACCACACTGCGTATGCATAATTTGTCTAAGCACCCGCATTACTCATACGACGCGTTGCAGCCAATTGGCTAGCAAAATGGTAAGAGCGCCGCGCAAATCAAAAGCAAATTAGCAAGCTCATTATTTGCCTAGATATTACTTTTGCCTGCTTAAGGCCAGGACCGACTGTGCCAGGACTACACTGAGCGAAAAGTCCGAGCAACGTTTCAAGGCAGCACTTAAGTAAACCTAAGAAAAGGATATTCCTCTAACTGGTTATAGATTATTTTTGAAATTCGAAATTGCATTTATTTATTTCCTGCTCAACTCCCTGAGAACTAGAACTTATATATGTTCATGATCCAGATCCAATTCCGAGTTCACGCGACTCCGTCAGTGTCTAACGACTCGTGGCACATTTTCAGCCCAATTTCATTCACTGTGAACTCAATCATCGAATATCCTTGATTGGCTTGCTGCGACTTGCTGCACGATCGACTGGCTTATTTCTCTCAGTGTAGCCGCTAACGGCACTTCTTTGTATATTTTTTGTTTAACACGCTGATGACATGAAAATAAATTCGATGTCTGACTTGAAAATAAAGTTTCATTTCCGTCGCTTCCCCTGAGCTGCCGCGAATATCCCTTCATCTGCCATTCAATGCTTAGGACGAAGTTTTCTGTTGTCCGCGCCCCACCACGCCCCAGTACCCCAGTACCCGAATACCCCAATACCCCGATACCACCAATATCCCACTGTTCGCTGCTCGCTGCTCGCTGCTCGCCCACGCAGTTCATTCCTCTTCATTCTGAGCAATGTCTGTGGGTGCGAAATGCGGTTAGTCTGTATTTGCAGGATTGTTAGTTTCACGCTTTGTTTGTTGAGATTAGCTGGCAGCACGGGACACCCACACTCCTTGCACGACACGCCCAGCCATCCGCCCACCGCCACTCACTGCGCTGAGCTGAGCTGAGCTGAGCTGCCGGGCAACGCACAAAATAAGAGCGTGCAACTTACTTTATTTGAGGCAACTTATGCCGCGCCACGTCGCTACACTTGTTTTGCGATGCTCTACAGCGACTACGCAGGGCTTATCGGGTTGTTCAGGCGGCTTGGCAGGTGGAGCGGATGGCGCCTCGTTAAGTACCTCATTTGCAGGTAATGCGGGGGCTTCTCCGAGGGATTAGCAGAGATTCTTAGGTAAAGCTGTTGGAGGCTCAGGACATTTTGGCCCAGCTCCTGTCGGAGAGTTCGGCCTCATTCTTTGTACGCATCTCCTGTCTCCTGCAGATGGAAGGGTATTCAATGTTCGTTGCATTCAATTTTATGCAATTTTACACTCGTTTTATTGACTTTTTTTTCGTTTGCTCAAAGTTTGCACGTGAAAATTGCGTTCACAAGGATTCCTCTGCCCGCCACTGTGCGTGTGTGTGAGAATAGTATCTGTATGTATGTGTGTGTGCGCTAAAATTCGCTGGTGTGTGGAAAATTGATGCTGTTGCTGAAGTTTTTGGCTTTTTGAACTGACAGCTGCGATTTTTATGCGTCGCACCCGCCAGCAGATAGCAGCCATGCCCCCCGTCCCGTACCGCCCCACCCCCTGTGGCAACACCCTTCGCCGCAAAGTGCAAACTAGAAAAATAATTGTAATTGTGAATTGTGCGCCTCCAGCTGACAGATCTTTGCCGAATCCTTGGAGGCATTAATAAACTCACTTGCTTAGCCTGAATAAGGCATTAGGTCCGGGCTTTGGCTGGCTTTCAGTTTATGTGGCTGTGTGTACGTGTGTGTGGCTGGGTGTTGGTGTGTGACTGGCTTGTGGTCTGAGCATGTGTGCCCCCCTCCCACCGCCTCTGCACCGAAAAAGCAACACAACAATCCGCTAAATCTAGTGGGCGCCACGATTTATTATTCAGTTTCCTGCGTATTCCTAATGAGACTTAATGCCCCTCGTATAGCAGTTCATATTATTGTACTTGTTGTTGTTGTTGTTACTGTTGTTGTTGGTGTTGTTGTTGGTGTGGCTGCTGCCCCAATTTGCTGGCATTGTTGTTGTGGTGCAAGTGTTTTATTTGGCTAACTCATTTAGCTGCAAGAGCCGCAAGCAAATAGAAAGCTACGAGTTTCGAGTGAGCGCCATGAAAGGGGATGATGGAAGGATATAAATCTCATACAGAACCCTTTTTTGGAAACTATATGGCAGGATACGCGGTACTCTCGGAAGGCTCCCGAGTGCAAATATTAGACTTAGGAAATGTTATGCCATTGGGGTCATATCTGGGTCATATCCGCCAGCCATCCATTCCAAGAGTTCAGCCCTCTGCCCCCCGGCAAACTTTGAGCAAACTTGGATTAGAAGGAGGATCAACGTCTCAATAGCTTGTCCTCCGAGGGGTAAGTTTCCCATAAACGAAAGAAAAGGGAGCTTAAATTTATAATCTGTAATGTATCCTTGAACTTTCTTTAGTCCCTCGACTATTGAGATTCTTGCAACATTCTTGATCTTCGCCGCTTGAAAATCGCATCCAAATGCAAGATTGGATGTTGGGCAGTTCCTTCGTCGTTCGAAGGATAAGTAGATACACACCAGTAAACATACACACATACACATACATTTATGTATGTTATAGTTGGTTTTGGACAGGATCGTAGAGTCCGCACAAGCATTCGGATGGGAAGCCACCACAAAGCAGGAGAAATGAAATAAACATCAAATCAAAACACAATTAGACTTAATTACAGTTATTCCCACGGCCATTGGGGTATACCCTGTGCTCCACTTGGAAGCAGCGGGCATGCCCAATGCAGCCTCATTCATTCATGCATTGAGTTATGTCACTTCGTAAATGTCCATTAATATTTCATCCTTTGGCCGGAGGAGAAATGCAGGCACCTCCCCTCGTCCTCCACAATTGTGTGACCTCCATAGCTTCTCCCCTCTCTCTCTCTCTCTTTCTATCTCATTCCCTCCCTCCACCCCCTCTCTGCGCTACTCTTCACCCCCCTTATCCTCTGATAGTCATAGTTAATTCACATGGTTGTACCCTGGCTCTGGCTTTATATCGATTGCCATTCCGGCCGACTGCCCCGCAATGAGGGAACGTTCACACAGGGCGACAGTCGACAGGACGACAGGACGACAGACGACAGACGACGGACGAGGGGCAACAAAAGGTGAGAGACGGGAATGAGCGGCAAGTCGTGGGAGAGGCTGGAGGCGGGAGGCGGGGCCACGTGTGTGCCATGTAAATTACAAGTGTATAATATCCTGTCACTGCAGGACTGGAGCAGCGGGAACAACGAGGTGACGGGTTGACGGGATAGGCGGGTAGGTGGATGGGTGGTGGGGGGTTGGACGGATAGACGGCTCCTCACTTAATTAGCCAGTGAGTTTATTTATTATTCACCGGCACCGCCTGCCAGTCTAATGAATCACAGGCTTCTTTCGCTTTTGCTCAGTTTCTCCCCTTCTCCGTTTCCCCCATTCCCCCTTTCCCCATTTCCCCGTTTCTCTGTTTCTCGGTTTTAGTAGATATTTTAATTTTTAATTAGCATGCAAAGCAACAAAAGGCAACAAAAGGCAGCAAAGGACAACTGCGATGAGCTGGACGAAAATATATGACCTTCCACGGTTAGTTTACAGCCATTTTTGTTGTCCTTATTGTCCTTGCTGCTGCTGCTGCTGTTGTTGTTGTTCCTATTGCTGTTGCTGCCGTTTCGATTGCTGTTGTTGCCATTGCCACTATAGTTGTGGTAGTCCTTGTTATGGTCGTCCCCGACGAGGACATGCGACACAGGTGCGCCGAGGCCACCGCCAGGCACATAGAAAAAAAAAGTGTGTGTGAAGCATATTAAAAGGATTAACGCACACATCATTTAACCACTCGCAGCGTTTGGCCCGGCACGGGACTCCAAACTGTCCCCGCAAGCCGCAGGACTCCTGGACCCCAGCTCTGGGACAACTTTCACTCGAAAACCATTTCTCATGCGTCCGTCCGCAAAGTCTGAAAACTATTTTTCGTCCTGCGCTCCGTCGTCACAAATGTCAGTTGGCCACGTGTCCTGGTGTCCTGGTGTCTGGTCCCCAGCTGAAGGACGAAGTTCATCTGCCTGATGATGATGATTATGGGAGATCTCAGCATTGTTTTTTCCCTATATCTCCCTTTCCCCCTTTCCCTCTTCCTTCTCCCTCTCTTCTATGCTCGGAGCATAGTTAACATGTTTTTTGTGGCCTCCCCACGTGGCTTAGGCCCGTCGCGTTCCTCGGACGCACGATTTGATATTCCTGGCAGCTGCGGAAGGGTGGATGGAAGGAGGGGAGGAGGGGAGGATGGAAGGAGGGGAGCCAGACAGGGGGACTAGGCCGGTGGCAGGACATTGACAAACAAATCAATTGACCGCACTGGACAACGACGTCACGTTCACCGCAAAATCAGCGTCACGCAGCGTCACGCAGCGTCACGAAGCGTCACGCAGCGTCACGACGTCACGACGACAATTGCATTACCAAAATAATAAATCGATATAAAATTTATTGGTATAAATGGCGACATTGACAGTTAGCGACGTTTTCGTTGTTATCATTGTTGTTGTTGTTGCTGTTGTTGCCTCTGTTGTTGTTGTTGTGGCTGTTGTTGTTGTTGTCGTCGTCGTCGTTGTGTCTGCCGCATTTATGGAATAATTCAATTGATTTCTTTAAATTCGATTTGCATCGCTTCGGGAGGCGGGCAAATGTGTTTCTGCCTAAATTGATTTTTATTAAGCGCTGCGACGTGCGATTCTTGTTGATCGTCCTCTCCCCTCCCCCCTCCCCACTCCCCCTTTGCGACCCACACCAGCTTAACCACTCGCCACACTCTCCCCTCCCCCTGGCCGCCCTTTACATTGTTAATTCGAGTTTCACATCGGATTCGCGTTTTATTAACAAAATCGAAGCGAAAATCGAAATGAAGCCAGGCGCCAAGGACACGACGAGTGAATATGAAGTCAAAATGAGCCCCGCAATTGCTCCAAAAATCTCTCTCGAGTTCCGGAAGCCGAGTCCTTCGTATCGGGAATCGCCTGCACGGGAGTCTGACTTCACTTCACTCTGGTGGCAATTGGCAGACGAAACGTCGTCACGCGTGGGGAAATTTAGATGAAAAGTTATACTGGGAACATAACACATAAACACACATGGGAACACACACTAGCACACACACACACACACACACACACACACACATACACTCGAACGTTGACGGCGTTATCAAAAGTTTATACAGCCTTCAATCTAAAATTGGGCTTTTGGGTATTTCTCTCTCGCGTCCGTGTCCTTCGCTGCTTCTGGATGCCGCCAGGTGTACGGGGATAAAACTGCCGTTTCCCATTTCTCCATTTCCCCATTTCCCCATTTCTCCTCCCCCCCCCCCATTCCCGCTTTCCGTTTCGCGTTTTGTTAATTTTATTTGCATGTTTTTATGCCTTTTTATTTATTTCTTTATTCGTTTTACGAATCTGCGAATACGAATGGCAGTTGCTGTTTACCATTTACCGTTTACCGTTTACCTTGCCGCAGTCATCGCCCCCACACCCCTTGCCCTGCTTCTTGTTGCCCCCAACCCCGCCTCAGGCTCATGCAATAAATTTTTGACAACATTCAATGGCGGCGACGGCGACGGCGACGGCAACGGCAACGGCGGCAAAAGAGTCGTCGTACTCGTACAGCACGTGATTGAAACGGGGCTGAGGCACACACACATGCACAACCACAATCAACACACACACACACACAGACAGAAGCACTCACACATATGGACGGTAACAGACACCGCCAGGCAGCAATTCAACTAAACCGTCGGACAGAGAAGAGAGCCTTAGGCCTTCCCCTCCCCCACGTGCACTTGCCCGGAGGAATCACACACACACACTCACATACTCGCACACACACACACACACACACACACTCACTCACTAACTTATGCCTTGGAAAATAGGCAATGTGCGGAAATTTTGATTTTTCGCCTGAGTTGGCAGCCCTGCTGCCAGTCAGTCAGGCAGACAGACAGACAGACAGACAGACGGACAAACGGACAAACGGAAGGATGGACAAACGGACGGACAGGTAGACATTTAAGTAGTTTTCGGGATCGACTTCCATGTATTCATCGAATTCAAATTAACTGGTGCATACATTTAGGCGCCCGGAACACTCCTACGTGATGTAACTCAGCCGGAAGTCCTGTATAAGTGCGTGTGTACAAATGTCTGCATGTGTGTGTGTGAGTGTGTGTGTGGGTGTGTGTGTGGGTGTGTGCAAGTCAATTTATAAGTCAACGTACCTTTTATTCCCACAATTTTTTAACATCCCATCATTAAGTCGACAAATTTTTAACATTTCGCCTACCCCCGAACCCCCACCCCCCCACCGAGGCCCCTTTTGGTAATTACAAAACAAAGTACTCGCTGCGAAGTTGGTAAATAAAAAGGAATCGTAAAAGCCGGAAAACAGTCAGCAGTCAGCAGTGAGCAGTGAGCAGTGAGCAGTGAACAGGGAACGGCGAATGGCGAATGGCGACGGCAACAAAATGAAATTTTACCTTTTTAATTGTGGGGCGCCACGAATGAAGATATGTTTTTAATTGCTTCATGTTCCAAACGGAACAGACAGAGACCGACTCTGAGTGGGAGTGGGAGTGTGAGCGAGAAGGCACGAGGGTGAGCGGAAGACTAAGGGGGAAAGGGGACTGCGCCTTCACTCGGCTTTCCCCTTAGCAGCGGCTGCTTGGGGCTCTTTAAGTAAGGACTCTGTTTAAACTAATAAATTGGATGATTTCTCTGATTCACTTAGGAACGAAGAACAGACACGTCCTCACAGGAGTCTCCTTGAAGCTATGATTTTGTTCCTGATTTTGTAACTCGAATCTGTGTCCTTTTTAACTTTGGCTGAACTTTCGCCTTTGGAAATCCAAATTAGTCAAATTTTGACCACATTTCCAATACAATTTGCTCCCACATCTCTCGTATCCTTGCTCCTTTTTCTCGCTCTTCTTGTTCTCTTCTCATATTCACCTTTTTTGCCCTTTCCCCCTTCTTCCTTTATCGTTAATTATTTTCGTTCGCAGAGCTTCCTTCGACTTTAACTACACATTATGGATTAACTCGCATTAATTATGAGGATATGAGCAAGAGAACAATAGAAAGGAAAGCGAAGCAGAGAAGAGAACAGCGGACCAGTGCCAAGAAGAGGGGCATGGGGTGAGGGGTGAGGGGAGGAGCAAACACAATCACCCAAAACTATTAACACCTAAACGCAGGTCTCCCAGAGGCATAAATCAAAATATGGCTTCATAAAATATTTATGCCTCGGCACATGCCACACAGACACACAGACACACACACACATGGACACATGCACACCTATAGATCAGAGGCGACAGACACACACACACACACACACCCACACGATTGGCAACAACAATGGCCACAACTGTAATAACGCATATTGTTAAATAAAAATGACCTCCCATTTGTTTACTGCGGAAAACGGAAATGTCGGGAAAGCGGCAAAACGGAAAAACGGAAAGGCGGGGAAGAGGTTAAGAGAGAGAGAGAGAGAGAGCGAGAGAGAGAGGGAAAGCAGGCAAAAACTACGCAACTGGTTGGCAATTTGTGTTGTGGCCAAAACTCATGAGGAAAATAAATGTGTGCGCTGACAAGTGGCAATATTGGGGGGGATGGGGTAAGGCAGAAGAAGGGTGTAGATATTGCCTCTGCCCCGCCCTCTAATTCTAACACACGCCTCACGCAGCCTCAGCCTGGCCACCACCCAATCACCCAACCACAGAACCACACAGCCACCCAACACACACACACATACTTCACACGTACACAGCACATGTGCAAACAAATTAAAACTTGGCCATAAAAAAATAATCATATTGTGGCCTCAGTGAACAACAACAACAACAACTGAAACAGCAACAACAACAACACCCACGAACACACCAAGACCAACAATCACAACAACCACAAGAACAGCACGAAAAGTGACGTAAAATTGATAAAAAGCCACGAGACAAGGGCCGCCAGTCGTAGGTGGTCTCCGGCGGGGGGGGAGAAGCGGTAAAATCGGCCTAAGAGGCAACACTTGAATGCCACACACTCACACACCAACACACACGCACACGCACACACATACACACAGCATGCAATGCACAAGACCAACAAATGTCGAGCATTTCTGGGCGCATTAAAAGCAACTTCCAAGTCATTAACCCGTTTATGACGCTTAACTTGGCTAAGACTTGGCCAAGCTGCCAAGCTGCCAAGCGGCCACAATAAAGCGGCAATAAAACGGCACACACTCAGCCACACTCACACACATGCCCACACCCACTCACCAACAGGCCCATCAATAGACACACACATACGTCGGGTCGTCCCTTTCCTTTGGCTGCCCCCCCGCCCCGCCTTTTGGCCAACTTAAAGCGTTTAACGGCTCATTTATTGCCGAATGAAGCGCCAGGCCTGAAATCGTTGTTTTCTGGCCATCCCGAAATGGCATAAAACGTTATTAAAAACGCCGCCTCGCTCGACGGCTCAACTATAAGGACAAGACTCGCAGCCCGACTCTTCCCCTTCCCCTTCCCCTTCCCCTTCCCTTCCACCCGCCCTTTCATCCATGTCTATTATATATGGTTAATCTTTAACCGACCAGACCTCAAAGCACGGCGTGGAGCGCCTCCGCAAGCAAAGAGCCAATTACATTGATAAAAAGCCGAAGCGCGGCGCACGGAGGACACAAAAACCCCGTGCAGCGGATGCAGAGGAGCCGCTGATGGCGTTTTATGGCATCGCATGCTTTAAACTCGCCCCCATCCGCGGGACAGGATAAAGCGGAATGGTATCCTTCGTGCATTCGTGCCGCACATATTTCGAAAAACAACACAAATCCGGCAGAAACAAGGATCAACTGTTAGATGGCTTAAATTTTCGTGTTTTTCCATTTTCCATTTTACATTTCCCATTTTCTATTTTCATGTTTTTCACTTTTTTTTTGTTTATTTTTCCTTTCTTTTTTGGTCGTTTGAAAGGCACCAAATGAGTGGCAATCAGGAGACAAACAAAAAATATCAAAAGGACACAAAGTTCGCAGTTCAAAGAGTCCGAATTGATCCTTAAGGTCGCTTTGCACCAATTCCCCGAATTCTGATGCCGTTTTTAAGTTTCCTCCGCAAATATTTTTCAAACATTTTCCTAATTGATTTTTGAGAATTTTTTTCCCCTCACTCCGAAATTTCCCAAAATTTTAATATTTAATTTTCAATTTCGGATATTCAGAGGCTGGATATATCCTTAAGCTATAGGAAGTGGAAAAGTCCTTAAAATAGACCAAACAAATTTAAGTTTCCAATTTCGAATCTGTATCTTTGTAGTATTTTTGGTAATTATAAAATACTGATTTTAAATACTCCAATTTTCAATTGAGAGATGAGAGATGAGAGATGAGAGATGAGAGATGAGAGATGAGAGATGAGAGATGAGAGATGAGAGATGAGAGATGAGAGATGAGAGATGAGAGATGAGAGATGAGAGATGAGAGATGAGAGATGAGAGATGAGAGATGAGAGATGAGAGATGAGAGATGAGAGATGAGAGATGAGAGATGAGAGATGAGAGATGAGAGATGAGAGATGAGAGATGAGAGATGAGAGATGAGAGATGAGAGATGAGAGATGAGAGATGAGAGATGAGAGATGAGAGATGAGAGATGAGAGATGAGAGATGAGAGATGAAAGATGAGAGGTGAGAGGTGGGAGATAAAAGTCCCCATATCTTCCTATGTCATAAAATGGAATAAATAAGCCAGGAGCTTATGGCAGATGGAAATAAGTCTTCTTGATCCATTGATCTGGTATATTTACAATTCTTACTTTTTGGATTGAAAATTGGGCCCAAAACTATATAGGGATATATTCCCACAGGCGAATCAGAAGTCAGATATTTGACTCGTGGAACTGAGCTGTCAGTTTAAAATCCTTAAAGCTGTGAGAGACAAACTGGAGCCTTGATACAATATTTTATATATTTTATTATGTCCTCAATATTTGTCTACGTGCTTTAGATTATGTTTCTGGTTTTGGATACCGTAAATGGTATTTTTTTTATACTTCCTGATGTTTTCTACGACTTCGGCTGTGCCTGTGGACGTCATCAGCATTACAGACGACAGACGGCAGACAACGGACGGTATCCAATGCCAGCCTTGGGAGTGTGGAACAAGAACTTTATGGCTGATGTGGCTTCCGTCCCTTCACTCGCCATACCGCTCCATTCCATCTCTCTCTCTCTCTCTCTCTCTCTCTCTCTCACTCTCTGTCTCTCTCTCTCGCTCTCGCTCTGTTTGGTTTGTTTCGCAGGGATTGAAGCGGCTGTGGAAATGTCACTTGGTTGCGCTTACGCCAAATGTCTGGCCCAATGCGGCTTAGCTTACTACAACCACTCGCACACGCACACACACACGCACACAGTTTAGCACTCACACACACTCCTACAGAGACATGACCATATCCACACGGCCTACTCATATTATGCTAATATTATCCCTTGTCAGTGTTTTGTGGGTTAAGGACAGTTTTATGCATCCACACACGCTACACACACACACACACACGCACGCACGCACACTTCTATAACCCTCTCACGCATGTGCTTCCCTCGGACATTTGCCCTGGTAACGTGGTGCGCGTGTGTGCGGGTGTGCGGGTGTGCGGGTGTGTGGGTGTGCGGGTGTGCGGGTGTGCCTGTGCGTGTATGCGTGCATGTTAAATAAGCGTAATGCCGCCATTATTGGGCGCATTACAAACAAAATGAAAGTGTGCACACACAAGCACCCACACACACACACACACACGCACACACTCGTGCTTACTCTGCCACAGTGTCTCTTTACACTTGTGTTTGTGTGTGTGTCGGCCATTTGCCTTCGGCCCTCATGCATTTGACATGTGGCGGCTATTTGGGAACTGAGCCCGCACACATTATCGCCAGCAGGCGGCGAGTGTTGCCAACACTCGCATCGCCCAGCCTCGCCTCGTCTCGCATCGCATCGCATCGCCTCTCATCGCATCGCATCGCTTCAACTTAAAACTTAACCCAACAACATTAAGTGCTTCAGGTGCAACTAATTATCAAGTTAATCACTCAGCGTGAGTGCGCAAATACAGTCATCAGATATGCATGTGTGTGTGTGTGTGAGTGTGTGAGTGTAAGTGTGTGTGTAATGGAAACTGCAGTCCAACTATTTCTTTAATTGTTAAACAGAAATTCCACTCAAATGGAGGGAATTTGGCAACACGCAAGGCGAGTCCTTGCCGAGTTCGCCGATAGTTTGTTAGTTGTCAGAGTTATTAATGTAAATTTATTGGTCGAGTTTACACGATAATTAAGCAATTACAGTTAATCGCAGTTTCAATTAGTTGTTAACTTTAAATTAATAACTTTATGCTGTGAGCTATTCACACTTTATTCATGGGCTTCGATCTCAGGAGAAGCGACTGGGACTTACTTGAGCTTCTCGCTCATTATGGGATCTCTTTAGCGATAGTTTGAATAAGAACGATAGTCAACACGATACTCATTGACACGATAGTCAGTACGATATATAAAAATAGAATCTATTCGCATTGATTTCGATAATTCATCGAAACCAATGGCTTTTCTACGTTGTGGTTTATCGATAGTTGTGTTATCGATATATGAATTAGCATTCATTCATATACCACAAATATATAAAGAAAGACAGAACGATAGCTTTGAGCGATAGATATCGATATGAAGCAACGACTATCGATAGTGACACTCACGCCAATCACGATCAGCGCTGCCATCGATAGTTTAGGAAATTACTTATTGATGTCGTGAGTCATTCGGTTTGAGCTGAATGCAAACTATTTTTGGGCAACGAGTGGAGGCACAATCGAAGAGTCGCCAACCATTGGAAACCGCCCAAGGCTGTGTCCTGTCAGCCGACACCAAGGACATAATACTTTAATTCTTAATGCCCGAGGCTTGTGTCAATCTCAATCATGGGAACAATACGACTGCCAAATGAACATGCAACCTATTTAGACAATCTATTTGCCTGAATCATTGCTGCCTCAGTTGCCTCTGTTGGCTCTGTTGGCTCTGCCACCGCCGCCGCCTCCCATGCCGCAGCTGCCACGAGTGGCAGCAAATCGAGTATCGATTTTCATACGCACTACTAAAAGTCAATTTACTCAAATGTAAAACACAAAAATAGGAAAATAGGAAAATAGGAGAATTCGTAACTTTGTAAATTCGTAAAATTGAAACAGGACCAAGAAGGAAAGGATGTCAGGCGCAGGGCCCGAATGCAACAAAAACGCTTTAAAGTTCATCTAAGGAAGTGGGAAATCATGAGACCAAAAACTAGTTGCCTTTCGATGTGCCTCTAAACTACAGTTACACACATGCACACATGTACATGTACACATAATATACACATATATAATATATACATATGTGTGTGTGTATGTGTGTGTGTGTGTGTGTGTTTGTTTGTGTGTATATCAATCGACAAGGAGGAAAAAAGAATCATTTTGAGCCTGATTGAGCCTCGGGTTTCGGGTCGTTTCTACGCCTTGGCACTTCGATTTGGCTTGTAAAATTTATTACACATACTTTCATGTATATTATCGATTTACATACATGATGGTAGTGGGCGGGCGAGGGTGGGAACGGGTGTGTGGGGATAGAAGCTCAGTTACCATAGGCCATGGATCGGGTGTGGCGGTGCTGGGTGTTATTTGCAACTCTGATGGATGGATGGAGTGTGGGGAGAGGCGGGCGGGAAGGCAGAAAGCAGAAGGGAGGCAGGGAGATGAGAGATGGAGCTGGAAAATGAATGGTCGGGCGCATTGGAGCGGAGCAGAGGAACGTCTGTCACATTATAAAGACATCAAGCACACAATCGGGACTCATATAGCTCGACGATTAAAATGCATGGGCTGCTGGAAATGTATGCGGGAATGGGGACAGGGGGCAGGAGATGGACTGGTATTGGGATTGGCAGCAACATCAATGACTGCCCCGCGTCGGTGAGGAGTCAACGCTGGACAAGATTATCCCAAAAATTTCATGCATTGAGCACAGATTTCAATAAGCTCAGTGAAAATGGGGATCGGTGCGGAAAAACTGCGGTGTCAGTAACTACGGAGCAGAGGAGCGAGCGAAAAGCAGAGATGTGAAAAGCGGAGAAAATCTAAGAAAAGCGAAGCACAAAAAAATTGCCTTTTACAGCGGCAAAAGCAAAATTTAAGTATAAATCATAATTTAGGCAAATCTCTAGAGATGAGCTCTCAACGTCCACTGACTGCTATGCGGGTTCTCTGCTCACTTCCTGTTGCCCATTGCCTCAACCTTCTCTTCACTCTCCACTCTCTTCTCTCGCCTGCTTCTGCTTTTGAGTTTACTTCTGCTTTTGCCCTCCACCTTCCACCTTCCGCCCCTGGGCTCCGGCTCCATAGATGCCCGGGATGCCCTGGAGCTCTTCCTTCTCCAGCTCGCCTGCAGGTATAATATATATATAATCCCTCAAAGCAAAACAAAACACGAGCATTTGGGACGACTCCACTTGCTGTGTCTGTCTGGATATGCGTGTGTACCTGATGTGTGTGTGTGAGTGTGTGGGGTATGTGAGGGATGTCTTAGAAGAGCCACAATTTATGCGCTTCGTCGCTTTTCGTCTACTCCAAGTGATTTGCCCTTACATTGAATCCTCGGAATCCCTCACCTTGTGTCTCATCCATCTACAATCGCTCCATCCTCCATCCTCCTCGCCCCGTTGGCTCAGCCACGCCCCGCCTAGCCTCAAGTTCAATTTATTTTGCGCATAAAAAATATCTGCGCATTTTTGCCTCTTCAATGTAAATTTATTGCGATATGCATAGTTCGAAAGGAGAGTGTGTCTGTGTGTGTGAGTGTGTGTCTGTGTGTGTGTGTGTGTATGTGAGTGTGACCGCGTGTGTGCACAACTCGTTGCCAAAT
Source organism: Zaprionus lineosus (assembly GCA_035044505.1). NCBI lineage: Eukaryota > Metazoa > Arthropoda > Insecta > Diptera > Drosophilidae > Zaprionus > Zaprionus lineosus. The sequence goes on along the minus strand of JAWNNX010000694.1, from coordinate 1,642,647 downwards.
CGCAATCTCAATTGGAGTCCCAGGCCAAAGTCGGGTTATTCATCAAACCGGCAAAGGGGAGAAATCACAGTGATTTCTTTTCCATAAACTATGCGAAGGACTCAAGACAATAAATGCATCCTTTTCGGTTATGTAGGCCCTCGTACCTGGCAAAGCGAATGTTAAGTAACTTGTAACCGGTGCCAGGAGATTGATTTGTGTGCCACTCCGGCAACCTCGACATGACAAATTGACAGCCCGCCACGGAGCAGCTTTATCCTCGGAGGCTTATCCTTTCAGTGTAAACCCAAAACTTGACAGGATCAAACTAATTGAAACTAAAGTTGTGCGTGAAACTAAAATGAAAGTAGCTTTCAGGCAGCCACTACTTGACAAGCCTCCATGTCATGTGTTCCCTGCCCATACGGCTGCCACTCACAGGAGGCTCCTCCCCCACCTGCAACCCCGTCCATCATCGGCAGTTGGCCAAGATCTGGCGCTGACGCTGGCAGCGGATTTTAATTCAAATTACACATAATTAAGCCGAAATTAGGTTAATCGGGATCTCCGAAATAAGAGTTCCACATTCCACGCTCCGCATGCCACATGCCACATGCCACACTCCACACTCCACGCTTCGCATTAATATCAAATGTCACCTGGCGGTTAACTTTGCAGGCAGCCGAAAGGCAAACGTAATGCAAAAGTAATGTGAAACTCGAAGGACAATTTACCTCAAGAATTGGCAAAATTTGCTGCTGGGTCAAAGTTCAGGCAATTATCACTTTAACTGGAAATTGCTTTCAACCAATTAAGTTGAAGTGTAGACTTTCAGTTGATGTAATTACCCATATCCAGTGTCCTGCCGCTTGCCGCCCTCTTGGCTCGGCTCCATCGGCAGTTGCATGCAACGTGTGGCAACATTTCGTTGGTGTCCACCCTTCAGCACATATATGTAAGCATGTATGTGTGTGTGTGTGTGTGTGTGTGTGTGTGTGTGTGTGTGTGTGTGTGTGTGAGTGCTACCTGTGTCTTTGCAGTTCTGAATGATAATTGAATAAAGCGCCAGCTCTCCTGCTGCTGCTGCTGCTTGAGGGAAAACCGAAAGGAAACTGAAAAGCGGAAAAGTTTTCCTGTTCAGCGGCGACACAAATCGAGGAACGTCAATTGGCCGGGCACTTGGCAAGTAATTTGCGGTAACAGCCACTAAGCAACTCAAAACAATTGACCGCATCCCGTGGCCCAGCCATTCCTTGCATCCTTTCCCATCAGCTCTCCCATCAGTTTTCCCAACGCCGCGGCTAGTTTTCCGCAGAGAAACTTTTCCCCGTTCGAGTGCTTTATTTGCACGGATTTGTTTCACGCTCAACTTTCCACCGAACACATGTCAGAACATTTAAGATTTATGCAGTTTTTTTAGCCAGGCTTTCCACCCCTTGCGAGGGAAAATGGAAAATGGAAAATGGAGAATGGAAAATGGAGAATGGAAAAAGGAGAAAAGGGAAAAGAGAAAAGCGAAAAGTAAAAGAAAAGCGTGAAATATGTAAAAAGCCTCAGCGGCTGAGGTGTGCGCGGGGAATTGCCCTCCGCATTGTGGATGCTGCATATTTGATGGTCAACGTTGCCGCTTGTGTGGATGCAACACTTTTCATGGTTAGCTGCATTTGCCAGTATATTTTTGGGCTTTAATTGTCTGCTGGTGAGGGGGGCTATCGAGCGGGGAATGGGAGGGGGTGGTGGGGGAGATAGATAAGCCTGGACTCGCATAGCGAGCAGATGGGGAATTAAAGAGTTTTATGGAATTAGCTACAAAAAGGGATGAGCAAGAGGAAGAGGATTACAGACAGAGAGAGAGAGAGAGAGAGAGAGAATGGGGGAGGAGAGGATTAGGGGAGTAGAAGAGGAGGATAACCTCAATCATAGCCAAATATGCATTCATTTCGGTACTCAGAACTTTTGGAAAAAACCCGGCCAATCGCATCATCCGTAACGTGTTTTATTTTCGATGAATATTACATTTTTATTGGACACGTGGCGTTTATGGCCGGAAAATAAGCTATGCGATAAAGCCACTGACATAAACTCAAAACAAATTTTACAGCTAACAACTTTACCGTTAACTAACACACACGCAGCAACCCCTCATCCCAGACCCCTACCCCCCTCGACCTCCTCCCCCGTCTGCTGCTCACTTTATTACATTAAAATATAAACTTGATTTTAATTGAGTTCTCAGCTTGTTTCCTCCTTTTTTCTCGGTGATTATATTTTATCGGAGCACGATATATATACTCCATATGATATATATGTGCCGTAAAAGGGCTTAAGGATATCTGCTCCTGTAGCTCAGGACTAGACACCTGCAAGCTTCCCTCTGCATTTAAAACCTTCTGCTTATTCGGACTGCAGACCGAACTAAACCCTCGGATATCCTCGGATATCCTCGGATATAGTATCTGACTGTGATATGATATGGGGTATCAGAAGGACCTAAGAGTAGGAAGTTCCATTTGGTAGGCCACATTTAAAATCCATTAAAGGATTTCAATCCTTTTCCTAGAGCCATGACATTTGTTTTTACGGGCTTCAGACTTTGCAATCAGAATTCAATCAACATCACTTTGTTACCTGCAAAGGTCAAAGGTCGAAAGCTGAACAAATGATCTTCTTCCATCAGCGGGTGAGCTTCGCAGGATAACAGAAAGTCTTATATTAAGGATAAACAAAGTGTCATGTAAGCCAACCAGTTGACGGTTTTATTCAGCTTGTTTACACAAAATGAATACCATGATTGTCCAGTTTTTTGAGAATACCCTGATTCCTCCAAATACCCATCCTCCTGGTCACCCGGACACCCGGCCACCCGGCCACCCGGCCACCCGGACATCCCGACAGCCGCGAGCCCCTCGGCCGAAAAATGTGTGTCACCTGCCTAAGCAAGTGGAAAATACACAAATCACGAACAGAAGAGGAAAGTCTTTAAAGTAAACAATGGCCACAAGCGGAAATTAGCAACAACGTCGAAAAGCAGAAGAAAAAGAAGAAGAAGAGGAAGGGGAAGAAGAAGAAGAAAATGCAAAAGAGTTGAAATTTCTACAGTTGAACGACTCAAAGATACCCTGCAGCTTCGGGTCGAAGACTCGGACTGTCAGCTTTTAAATGCCTTCAAATATCTTTTTTAACCCTTCAGAAAGGTCACATCCTTTTTAAGGAATCTACTTGGTCGATCTACATTGTCGCTCTGTTATCCTTGAGTCCTTAAACAAAACTTGACTGCATCGATGTTACATGCACTTCGAGGATTGTCATTGAAGTGCTCTAAGTGTTGGAGGTATCCAAGCCTTTATGTCCTGTCATATATCCTAGGTCACCTCAGCCACAGTGCAGGGCATTAAAGGAGAGCTGAAAACGGGTGACAACTACAATAAGTCGACCTTTCCGTTTCACCTTGGCCGCTGCGCTTCAAGTTTTTTATTTCTTTTTTGTGTGTGTTTTCTTTTATTTTAAATTATGCAAAAATATTTTGCCTGAATGTGAAAAGTGGACACACATGCACACGACTAAATACATACACACACACACACACACATACACATACACCTGTGAGCAAACTTGAGCAAGCAAATTTTCCGCACAATAAAATTGTTCACACTTTTTATGCACAAAGTCAAGGAAAGGAAAGAAAGTACAGAGTGTGCCTGTGTGTGTGAGTGTGTGTGTGTGTTTGCATATGTTTTATGCAGCACCTATAATAAATTAACAATCCGGGAGCAGTAACAGAAAACAAAGACGAGCGCCACCTTCGCTCCGCCGCTTTAATTAAAACCAATTTAAGCGCCTCTCCCAATGCCTCGGGTCTGATTAATCTGGAACTGCAGCCAGCCGGGTGTGTGTGTGTGTGTGTGTGTGTGCATGAGTAAGGGCGTGTGTGGGTGTGCGCCCGTGTGCGTTGGCGGGCTAACATCTGAATAGAGCCTTGACATTTCCCCTTGCATACACACCGTTGGAGGAGACACCAGTGGCGCTGCGGCTTCTGTGCGGTGCCCCGATGCCAGCAGTGCTGGCCGGAGGGGTAGATGGATGGATGGGTGGTTGGGTGGGTGGATGCTTGTCAGTGACACCACGATAAGCAAATATTCGAGCGCATTATCAACTTTAACATCAAAGGCTTTTCCCCTGGCTATATTTTATTAAGCAAGCAAAACTCTGAATGCACTTCCAGCGACTGAGCCGCAGGATACCCTGTGATGCGTTTGAGGTGTGAATCTGAAGTCGCCTGTAGTCTCTGCTCCTTATTCAATCTGTACTTCATTGAATTTTAAAATTATAAAAATTATGAACTCAGTTGAAATGAATTTTTGCAACAATTTTGAAATTGAAATTAATTATAAATTAAATTAAATTAACGGGACTTAAGTTCAAATCAGTCTATGGAGCCTGCCAGCTGCAGGGTATCAGCAGAGGCTTCCTAGAAGCGACCGAAAATAAGTCGACTTTCCTTTAACTATTTTCGTAGATTTCCAAAGAAATGCGGCCAAACTGGAAAATATTTCATTTGGAGCTTCGAGCGGTAGAGGTTCTCCTCCTCCTTCTCCTCGTCCTCGTGTGAGAGTCATTTATTTTCCAAAGCTTAAATCATTGTTCTTTAAAGATAGACTCCTTTTGATTATCTAATCGAAAGGAATATCCTGCATGAACATTTCGATAACAACGGAAAGTTCCTTGCGTTATTTTCCATCTTATGTTTTTTTCATAAAGTTCTTTAATCCTTTAACAGCGTAATGCTTATATCCTTGAAAAGAAAAAACATCTTTCGTTGTCTTAATGACTCGTTGGTCACTTAGCGACGCACCAACTAATGGGTGGGTAGTGTTAGCAAGGGGAGGGGATGGGGGAAGGTCCTTAAACTTTGTTTGATAATCTCCCTCACAGACGACGACGACGACGACGACGACGATGACGGTGACGGTGACGATGCCCATGAGGACGAGGATAAGGGTGGGGATGAGGAAGCCGCAGCTAAGCAGCTTTTTATAAACAAGGACCAAGATAAAACGTACAAGAAAAACGAAACAAGGAATAAGGAAATTAAACAATATCTAGAAAATTACACAATCTTCTTAATCTTATTTCGGAATTAAACATTAATAACAAAAGACAAAGCAGAAGTAAACAGATGTAAACAAATGCTACTTAGGGCTCTTTATATATTAAACTTGGGGCAAATCCTTGGCCAAATTCCTGGTAACAGGAAGTTTTCATCTTTAATTCGGAGCTGGCACGTACAAATCTTTGGAGGAATCATTCCGCATATGGGTGGCAGCTGTGGGCGGCCCGCTCTGCTGCGGCGGGCCAGGTAATCAGAAAGAGCCAGCAACAGTCAGCAGGCAACAGTCGGCAGTCAGCAGGCAGCAGGCAGCAGGCAGCTGGCAGCTGGGAGCAGGCACTCGCCATAAAAGGAGACGCTGCAAAGTATGCAACGAAAAATGGCAGAGCTAATGCGCTGGCAGACATTGGAAATGTCAGCAGGTGACACGGTCTTAGAATGTTATGCCTGGGGATGTGGATGAGAATGAGGATGAGGATGAGGATGTGAATGGGAGATGGGAGATGGGGACGGGTATGACGGTGGAGGGTAGAGGCACATAGCAAGGAGCGTGGGTAGCAACTGGGTTAGGGGTATGAAAATTCTTAAGGCATTTGTCTGCCAGATGCCGGCGGCAAGCCGTGCCATAAATGTCTGTTGCATTGTTGCAGCTGCGACGACGAGCGAACTTTTACCAGCAGCTAAGGCTTGAGGCATGTGGCAGTCGCATGCTACGCCGTTGCACGCGTTGCATTCACATAGTCCCTGACAATAAGGCGATTTATTCGCGAACAACTTTTTACTCAGTTTTTCTTGGCCCCCGCTTCCGCCTCGCCCACCTTCACCTTTGCGCCGTCGTCTCTCCCCCTCCGCCTCCGCCTCCGCCTCCAACTTCTTACATTCTGACATTCTTACATTCTGACATTCTTACATTCTTACCTTCCAACCACTCCCCCACGCCCCCGCCCGCCCACTCTGTTACACGCTCCCGCAACTATCTTACATTTGAAGGGGATTCTTTTCTGGTGCTTTGATTTTGAATAGCTCACTTACACACTTAATAAATGTCAGTTCCCTTTTACACGATGTCTGAGTCCATGTCCGTGTCCCTGCCCCTGTCCCTGTCCGTGCCCGTGTCCTGGCTAATGCTATGTAAATTTAAATTGCCACCTAAATGGCTCTTCAAGTCGTCGTCAGGTCAGAACTGTGCCTAAACTTTTATCTCCCAGACAGATTATAACATTACGCATCGCATATAATAACTAGGAGGGAACTCCTGCAGGGTTGCCCGAAGGATACCCTGTAGCAGGTGTGCAATTCCTTCATTTCATTCTCTCCAGAATTGAAATCAATGCGGAGGATTAGATATCTGCAGGATTAGGAATATATTCCTACAAACCTTAGACGATGTCCGACCAGTTGATCTCTGACACCACAACTCAGGAGTCAAAGGCTATTATAAAAACAAGCACTCTTCACTTCCCGCATCCTTGATCTATGTGCCACTAGCCTGGTGTCAGGATACCCTACACACAGTCACATACTGCAGGAGGTATCCCAGAAGAGAGAAAAACGCAAGTTTTTGAGCTTGGGAGAGGGGGACACATTTGACAAGGATACTCTATGGCGAGAGTAACATGTGAGCTCGGATAAAGTTAATAAACTGTCAGGCCGAATAACCGAGCTAATAAGCTCGATGCATCGCATCGTAGGGTGAACTGTGGAGAGGCAAATGAAACCTGAAAGCAAGTCACAAGAAATTTTATTTATTGACTTTGTTGGCAACTCGAGGAGACTCTTCCCCTCTCCCTCTCTTCCTCCCTCTCTCTCCCTCTCTCGGAATTGCTGTACAATTTCTCGAACTTGTGACTTTCCCACACACATGTCAGTATGCAATCTCTCACACACACATACACACACACAGGTGTGTGGCTATTTTATTAAAGTTCATCAAACGTTATGAATGAGGAATCACTGGCGACAGTTGCCCCTTTGGCATCGACAGGGATTAGGTGAAGGGTGCAGGGTGCAGGGTTCGATTTGAGTGCGTAGAATTTCCAGGGTATGGGCAGGAGCCACACATACCCTCAAAGGCGTCACACACCAGAGTTGACCTAATGCAACTTAGACCTTTTTTATTGCGTTCAAGTAAAAGTTTTTGGCCCCTTCTCCCCTCTTGTCCGGGTCCCCCCTTTACCCGGTTGCCCGGTTGCCCGGTTGCCCGATTGCCCGGTTGCCCGATTGCCCGGTTGCCCGGTTGCTTGGTGCGGCTTGTTGCCCTGTCCTCAGACTTGTGACTCCCCCTCGCTGCCACACATTGCAATTCGGTTGGTAATAAATTTTGGCAAGACGGGAAAATGAAAAGCGATGCGCAAAAGGAAAATATTTAAATTTTGTTGATCGCGTTTCTGCTTTTCTTTATTTTCTCGCTTTTTTCTCGCTTTTTTCTCTGCCTTTTTTCTGGTTTTTTCGGCTGACATGCGGCTTGTGGCAACGACCGATGGATGGGGCCGGAGATGGGGGAGTTATGTAGGGGCTATGAGGGCTATGAGGGCTGCGGGGTTGGGGAACAGTAAAAAATCTGCTTAAATGTACTTCCGTCATAAAATAACGGTAATGCAGAGCCACGCTCGGGCTGTGCCATTGACTGTGACTATGTGTGCGTGGTGCGGGTGTGTGTAAGTGGCGGTCGTGCGGGTGTGTGTGGGTGTGGGTGTGGGTGTGGGTGTGCTGGTGACTCACGTAACCCGACGAGCAAGAAAAACCTTTTTATAAATGCTAGCGCGCGGCTTCCGCAAAATAATAAAGCAAAACACACAGAACACACACACACACACACACACACACACACACACACACACGCACTCACACACAAACGTAGGCACACACACTGAAGAGCCAACAACCGAACTCTGAGCAACGGACAAGGACAGGCAACTGTCAGGACATTGCCTTGCTTAAAGGATACGACGAAAACGAATGCTCTTTAATTTTCTGAGCTCAGAAACGCAACTGAAGCAAACGGAAAATTCATAAATATTTTCCAGCCAAAGGAAACTCTCGGCCGCATACCAAATGTGGCCAAGTGCATCATTTGGCCCCTTTTCCTCCCCCTGTGGCCTTTAATATTTGCCTTAATTACAATGAGGCTCACAGATGTGGGGAAATTCTTGGCCAGATTTGAGTTCAAGGAAAATGAGGAAAAACTAAAATTTCAAATTTAAAGTTAGAAAAATTGTTGTTTATTATTTCAAAGAATTAATTATTAAATTTGGAATGAAATGTGAATTTTCTCCTGCTGGAATTTTCTTTAAGGATTTCCGGAATTGGCTTTGGCTTTTGTGGTAATTGAGTTGAAATCAAGGATCTCAATTAGTTGATAATTCGAATAATTTGCACTTATTATTCGGGCACTCGAATTTCCGCATCTCCGAAGGGAAAATTCGTTATTTCTCGGGCAGCAGAATTTTCCAATTAGAGGCACAGTTTACATTGTTTGGCTTTTCCGCCCTTTGAATAATTTCCACTTGTTCTGGGAAATCTTGGGCTTTTCTTTTCTTTTCTTTTCTTTTGTTTTGTTTTGCTTTATTTTATTTGCGCTTACCTTAGTCCTTAATAGGTTTGGTGCTCAGTTTTTATGATTCATGTCCTTGTTGCATTCATTCATCGCGTGCCCCGTGTGGCACGTTCGCGAGGGCGTCTGCGGGAGCGTTTCTGTTGCACGTTGATTAGGTCTGTGGAGGCGCCACTTGAATGCCGTATATTGGCTAAATATACACACACACACACACACACATATACATATACATATATACTTATATCTGTATATGTGTGCATGTATTTGTGTATGTAAATTTGTGAATTGTTTTCGGTTTTGTTATTCGGTTTTTATACTTCCTATGAATGCGCTCGCACACACACACTCACACACACACACACACATACACACACATCAATTAACCCACTTGCGGGCTGGCACGGCAGCAATAAACAAATACAAAAATACAAAAAAAACAACAACAACACCAGCAACAACAGCAGCAACAGCAACAACAACGATGGTCACATTGAGTACAAGAGCAGTGGGGGGGTGGGGGGAGTGTAAAGAGGGGAAGGGAGAGAATTAAAGTAAGTTAATTTTCTTGGAATGCGTGTGTTTTCTTTTTGTGCGGCGGCAGTCGTCGTCGTAGCTGATCGGGGGGGTGGCGAGGGGAAAGGTGCTCTAGGCAGGGCTTTCAACCTGAACACACACACACACACGCCACACACCCACACACACAACAGCAACAACAACAACAATGGCACACACCAAAATAAAAACAGCAACACACACATTGTCATACACACACTCACACACACACTCACACACACACTCGCACACACACTCGCACACACACTCGCACACACATAATCAGAATTACATACTGTTAACACTTTAACCGGCTTTTTGCGCCCAGCGCCAAAATCCAATAAGAAAAAAAAACACAAAAATGCAGAGAGTGTGGCGTAGGGAAGAAAGAACGCGAACTGTTGCCTCAATGTGTGGCACCAAAGTTGTTGCACATACGCCGCGTGGCTGCCGCTTACGTCCAACTCGCACGAAAGTCAACAACGAACTGAACGGCAGTCAGGCAATCGCGTTGCCAATTTCGGTTCGTCCTTCGTTCTGGCCAAGAACTAACTGTTGGCGACCGCTGGCGGCGGCAGCGGCAGCGACGCTGGCGACGACGGCGGCGCATGCGTCACTTTTACTCAATGAAAACTGACGCGGCTGGCAAGCACATTTTGCTGCCAAGTTAACACCGAGAAGAAAATCGGAAAAATAACCAAAAAAAACAAAAAAAAAAAAACCAAAAAAAAACAAAAAAAAAAAAAAAACAAAAAACAAAAACAAAAAACAAAAACAAAAAAGAAAAACAAAAAAGAAATACAAAATTCATACATGAAAAACAACAAAATGAAAATCGTTGCAATTTTCGGAGTTGGTCTGTTGCTTGTGGGTCGCTTTTGTTATTTTAGTTGTTGCTTTTGTTGTTGTTGCTGTTGTTGTTGTTGTTGTTGTTGTCATTGCTGTTGTCGTTCTCATTGTCGCTGTCGCTGTCGCTGTCGCTGTCGTTGTCGGTGGCGTTGGCGTTGTCAGCGGCAACATAATCATTGGCGCGTGTTGCTCACTTGTAGGCCGGCAGACAGACAGGCAGACAGGCGGACGGCCGGACGGCCGGACAGAGGGTGGGGCGTTGCGAGCGGCAAGAAACAGAAACAAAAACAAAAACAAAGCCTTTTACAAATCGCGCAACGTCATGTCAACGAGACAATCAGACAAAATGCCGCAGCCCCCGCCACTGATGCCCCCCCTCTGCTGGCCAGTCAACCGCTGTCCAAGTCTCCAAGCATTCGTCTGTCTTCCTGCCTGTCTGTCTTTCTGCCTGTCTGTCTGTCTGTCTGTCTGTCTGTCTGTCTGTCCAGCTCCCAACCAACGTCAATTGTCCGTAGGGCTTAACTTTTTTTTTGTTTAATTTCCTTTATCAACAAGAAGGCAAACGAGTGTTGCTGCTCCTGATGTGTCTCTCTGGCTGTGTGTGTGTGTGTGTGTGTGTGTTTGATGTGTAGTGTGTGGTGTGTGGTGTGTGGTGTGGGTGTGTAGGTTGACTCGAAGTGCGTCTCGTTATCCTTTCAATTGTCATTGTCATGTTGCGCTCCACTACCCGCCCCTCCCCCTTTGCTGCGCGTATCTTTAATGGGCAGGCAAATCCATTGTAATCGCAAGTTAATGTTAATTTGACATATTCGTACACACCCCTCCGCCCTCCGCCCTCTGCCAACGACCCCCACCCTAATGAATTAAGCCTTAGTTTACAAGTCAAAAAAGCGTCTATCCTAAGCGTATCCTAGTCCAGGTACAGCGTTTACTCTGTGGAAGCCCCCATGGTATCCATGGTCACAGTCGCGTCTCCGCAGGAGGTTATTGATGCGGGCCTGTCAATGCCATTGAGCCAAGGATATGCAGAAGGATGTTGCTGCTGACAGGGGTGGATTGATGCGGGGGCGGATGGCGGGTGGCGGTTAGCAGGCAGTGCCCAAGTAGGATCCAGGCAGGAGACTTCCATTAGGCAGGGAGTGGGGATGAGAGAGGGCAAGCGCGTGGCGGGAGACGGGAGAGAGGAGGAACGTCGTGGGGGGCAATGTGAAAGACAGCGCTACTGTTTCATTCGATTTACAAATTAAAATATCCTAGCTGAGCATTTAAATTTAATTTATTGAAGCGCAGCGATGCGTTGCATGCCACAAAGGACGCTCGCCCGCCCGCTGCCTGCAGCTCAGCAAGTGCTCAGTTTATTTGCACTCCATGGACTGCACTTATCAGGAGGAACAACAACTTTACTTAACTAAATTGCATCGGCTGGGAATGGGAAGCACGCACACGCACACGCACACGCACACAGGCACAGATTCATGCATGCACAGAGACAAAGGAAGTCAAGGATGTGCGGGGCCGCCCCTGCTGCCTGTGGGGAAGTGCGTGCGACTCTCATGCAAATACTTTGCGGTCTTTTCTATACAAAATTGTGGTTATCAGCATGAAAGCAAACAACATAAATTATGTAAAAATATATAAACACACACGCACACACACACAGTCACACACAGTCACACACACTGTCGCACACACACGCACACACTGTCGCACACAGCTTTGAATGGAACATATTGAAAATATTGCACAATGGCCTTTGGTTTATTATGAAAATCTGCTGGCTCAGAATTTCATTTAAACTTTTATGGCGCGGGGATGAAGGGGGATGAAGGGGGACGAAGGGGGATTAGGGGACTGCCGGGATATATAATTTACAATTTACATTTATGTATTTAGCATGCCACATCGAGATCTTGAAAACACTCTGCAAAGTAGTTTCCCAATCCCTGGACCCTAGTCCTCCCTCCCTCCCCCTCTATCCACCCCTCGCCACCCGCTGGCAAAAGGAAAAACATCTTCTTTTGGTGCAAGCTAAGCCCTGGGCCATGCCCTTTAATCCCTTTTAAATTGATATTGTAATTGGTTTTTGTGTGTAGTTATGAATGTCAATATGTCGAGTTCTCAACTCAACTCAACTCGGCTCTGCTCAGCCCCTCCCTCCGCCCTCTCTCTCCCTCTCTCTGTCTCCACTTCGCTGTCGGTCGCTCCTGCGCGTGCAAGTCCGACCAATCAAATTGTATATCCAATTATTGAATCGCATAACGTTCATTGATGTCCTGCAATTTACTTTGGTTTCTGATGAGATTTTGATGTTTGAATGGAATCGGATTAGTGGATACTTCAGATGTAACCTGTGGAGCGAATCGAGTGAATGGAATGAATGGAGTGAGTGGAGTGATGCGAGTAAGGGGAGTAAGGGTAAGGGTAAGGGTAGCGAATGGAGTGAATGAAGTGAGTGGAGTATATTAAGTAAATGGTGTGAGTGGAGTGAATGGAGCGAATGGAGTGAATGGAGTGAATGGAGTGAATAAAGTGAGTGAAGTGAATGGAATGGCTGACCACAAGCAATTAACCGCAGGATTGTCACTCGATAATCTTTCGACAGCTTCCTTTGAGCGACGAGCACTCGAAATTCGAAAATCAAATTTAAGAGCCATGAAACTGAAAGCCAATCCTTTGAAGAGGAAGGACTTTAAGTAATTTAATCCCTAATTGAGCACTTGCTGTGAGCACAGCCAATTTAGATCCTGCAATGTCTTGTGTACACTCTCAAGTGCCAGTTGTGGTTTGCGATAGTTTAAGCGATAGTTGTAACTCGATATTTTAAAATAAATATTGAAAGGCTCTCCTTCTATTCTCTCTCTCCCTCTCATTCGCTCTCTCTCTCTCCCTCTCATTCGCTCTCTCTCTTTCATTCACTTGACTCTTCCTTCGATTCCTTCCAATGATTCATTCGATAGTAGCTGTTGATAGTTGATCATTTATTATGGTGGCAGGAAGTCCCTCAATCCCGACTTTCAAGGAAAAGGAGGCAACTGTTTTAATACAATTAAAGAGCGACAAGGCCACGAATGTCCTTACTTATGCAGGGACTTAGGGACGAATCGCTTATTTCTTGAATTAGAGACGCGCATAAAATGTCGATAATTGGATTTCAACCTTCCGGATTGGCCGTTCATGAACTAGTTCATGGGACTTAAGCACACCCAGCCATTGCCAAGGCCAAGAGCCATCATAAATTATTAGACAAGTCCTTGACTTCCATAAATATTCGAGATCGGAGACCGGAACACCAACCCGACCTAATATATAATTCAAATGCACTAAAAATGTTCGCACCTAATTTAATGCGTCGACTTACTAATTATGGGTATGAATCCGGAGAAAGCCTTTCACATCCTGCAGGAGAGCGTTGGGGGTGGGCGGCTGACGAAAATCTCTTGATTGCACTTCGGGGACACATTCTGAGGTGTGAATTTTAGAGGCGGCAGCCACAGAGCCTAGGAGAATGGGGCTGGTGGGGAGTCAGGAGGGAGCCAGGAGGAAGCCTGGTGGGAACTAGGAGGGAACCAGGGGAAGCTGCGAAAAGCTAGGCCAAGCGCTGAAAGACGTTCACGCACTGGCGGACACCCATCAGGGTGGCCTTTGGGCTTAGTTACATTTAGAGCCTCGGTCGAGGATGTGCTGCCTGTTTTATAAAGCACCTGCTTAACCCTTAATACCGCTCAACACCGGGAGCAACAGCAGCAACAGCAGCAGCAGGAGCTGAAGAACAGGAACAGCGGCAACAAAAAGAAGAATTACAACAACAACAACAACAACAAGAAGAGCAACTGGAAAAAGGGCACAGCGGCAATAAAAATAAATCCCTATTCAAGGTGCACAGGCAGCGTCCAAACCTTTTGGGAGCAGCCCCCACCCCCGCCTCCAAACAGTCCCCGCTTCTGCTGCCCTTCCTGCCACTGCCTCCGCTTCAGTCTTAGTCCCAGCCCCCGCGCCCATCTACGGCCCAGTCTCTGCCTCTGCCTCTGCCAATCAAAGTCTCATTCCTCTCAGCCTCTAGTCGACGTTACTGCGGTGGGGGGAGTGCGGGGCAGTGGGCGGCTGCGGGTGGCAGATTATGTATTTACAGGCAGATAACTCCCATTGTCGTAATGGCAAAGTTTCGCCCATTGTTGTTGTAATAAGGTAACAGCCTAGATGATTGCTGGCAACTGTTGCCGCCGCTAGGCCCCGCCCCCTGGCAGGTCCACTCTCAGCGCCTACTGCTGTGCCTGCCGCTTGGAACGGACGCGCATTTTGACTCGGACACAGGCATGGAAACGAACACGGACACGGATACGGACAAAGACACGGATACGGACACGGACACGGACACGGACGAGGCTGTGGCTGCGTGTGGGAAAACTTTATGCTGTGTCAGCTTAGTTTACTCAAGACGAGGTCAGGACCTATGTGAATCAGTTCCTCAATATGTGTGTGTGTGTGTGTGTGTGTGAGTGTGTCAGTCATTCTTCCTTTCTCGCTCCCTCCCATTGTGCCCGCCATTTTGTTTATCTGCATAATAAACAGAGCTAAAATTATTGATGCCCGCACTTTGAGCACGTCGACGTCAGCAGCAGGTAAATGGCAATTGGCAAAAGGGACGACCCTGGGCGGTTTCATTGCTCCCCTCTCGCTCCCCACCTGAAGGAGCCAAGGATCCAAGGATCCGAGCATCCGAACGTTTGTTCACAAGGCAAATTTTTGCAAATAACGCAAATGTAATGCACTGAAACGAAGCTCACTCCTCCGCCTCCCCCTCCCCCTCCCCCTCGCCCACCCCACTCCTTTTCTGGCCTTTCCATCCTTTTCCCGATAGATAAAGGATTAACATTTATCACATTTTCACGTCGGCGCTGCCATAAATTGACCCCAGTGCAGGGTTGCCACTTGGCCAAAGTGCCTTTCGATAGCTCCTCGTTTAGTCCTTGGGCTAAGGATGCGGTGTGTTTATTGCATAGCTTCATTATTGAGATATCAATGGATCCTTGGAGGATTCCCCACTTTCGTCTCTTCTCGGGAGACAACTTTATGTGCAGCTAAGGACTTCCACTCTACTTTCTTTCCGTTCATCTCACTGAATTGATCCTTACAGCTAACGATATTTATTACAAGTTAAGGATCTAAATATCTGATGTTTGTATCCTTTGTTCAAATTAAATTAAATTCCCCCCGATATTCAACACTCATCTGGATATTTACTGCCTAATCCTGATTAAGATTCCAAGCAGTAGCTGCCTCCTCAAAGGACATGAGTTGCATCCTTGAATCTGTTTTTTCGGCTCAGATTTTGTGTCTTCTTCTCCGTACACTTCATTCGTGTAGTCCTAGATTTAGAACCCCTAAGGGTCCTGAGCTTCAACTATTCCAGCTAAACAGTCAAATAGAGTCCTTCTTCCATCTCCTCTTCAATGCCCCATTCAAGGGATTGAATCGCATTTTCCCCAAATGGGAAAAATTAGACTAATTAAAAAGTGCATGGAAAACGTCGCCATAGAAAATTTCGCAACTGTCAACGCTGGCAGCTCTTCAGGAATGGCCTTTGGGCCATGGTCATTGCCATTTCCAATTACATTTTCCATTATTCATTTTCGTTATTCGACGTCGCACCCCTCCCCCCGCCACCCTGTCCCCTGTCACCCTGTCCCCTGTCACCCATTGCTGGCAATGGGAAAATGCAATCGGCTTCGACTTTTGCACAAATTCAATGCCAACGCCGGGAAGTTCAATGGGCTTAGTTCCGATAAAGCCTTTAATATACCGTTAGTATTAACATGGGCTGAATGTTGCATAAAAGTCGTACCTCACATTTCTCTCCCTCTCTCTCTCTGCCAGTCAGTCTGTCAGTCAGTCAGTCAGTCAGTCAGTCAGTCAGTCAGTCAGTCAGTCAGTCAGTCAGTCAGTCTGTCAGGCTGTCCGCTCACCTGGCTGCCTGCCTGTCAGGCTCTCTGTGGTCGCAGCTCCTGGCGTGCAGTCAAAATGTCACAGTCTATGATGGTGCTGCCACATCTAGGTGCCTTCCCCGCCTCCGCACCACTCACAGGGGGGAGTGAGAGTCCCCCCAACAACCCCACCTAACTCATCCCTTAGCCAACATCATCATCCAATCGCGAGCCGCCAGGGCAAAATATTATTTAATGCCGTCTGACAGTTGAGTGAAGCAATATCGTTTACATGCATTTGGTGGGTGGAAGGAGGCGGCCGGGATGGGTGGGGCTGGGTGTGGCACTTAGACAAATTGCCATTAGTTCACTTGAAACTGGAGCTGCACCACGAAAACATGGCCAAAATCGCTTTTGGCCCGATATTAAAGCAAATAAAAAGCGACTCTTCTGTGCGATTCTCGAATCTCTGGCGGGGACTTTCACCTCGTTATTTGTCCTTATTGTATATTTATTTTTGCTCGTATAGGACTTTTATTGATTTTCATCGGTCCTTAATTAAATTGCCAGGACTGCGAGTGTCCATGTGCAGGGGCTTGTCCACAATTCCTGGAACAATTTCTTCCTTCAATTCGATTCAATGGCGACCCACAAAAAGTGGCCAAAAAGTGCGAGCAACTCATTTAACTCCGTGTATCCTTATAGCCAAGAGGGGGACGAAGCGTCCTGTTAAATGTTTGATAGTGTTTCTTTAAAACAATGAATAATTAAAGTTTATGAAATGCGCCATAAAGAAAGCGCCTGCACTTCGTATACCCTGCAATTAAGGACTGACTCCGATCGGGCTGGAAGGTTGCTTGGACGGGAAAATATAAGGATTGTTGTTCTAGGACGATATACGACGGGCATGAATTGAACGTATTTTTAAGATCGATTTCTATGCAGGAGAGGAAACTCAGGTCTATCAGGCAAATGAGCGCGTGCTGTAGGGTATCAACTAGTCGATATGCGTGAAGTGATGGGAGGGCAGTTCGGGCACTGCTTGCAACGTGGGATACGTGTTGGAGGTCTGCATATCCTGGGTAATCGCCGAGCTTTACTAGTTGCCCACTAATCACTATGGCTTTGAGGAAAATGCGGGGTATCTGATAGTCGTGCTTCGTCCTTTTATATGCAGGGATGTTTCAGTGTCTGTCCTTTGGCTGCCTTGTTCTATAATACTTCCTCGGCTGCCTTGAAGCCACTTAGGGTATCTAGCGGTCGGTCAGGTCCCGCCGATTGTCCGGCAGAGCAGCGAGCCCGTAACTGCTTTAGCTGCAAAAGGTATACGGCAATTATTTATATTCATTTTACAATTGAATGAATTTTATTTTATCAATTTCCTCCGCCAGTCGATGTTTTTTTTTTTTGTTTTTTTTCCTGTCATTTATAATTATTTTCAATTCACTTTGATTTTCATCTTGTTTATTTAAACTTTTTAAGCTCTTTATTTTTTTAAACTTTTTACATTTTTTACACTTTTTGTGGTTTTGCGCATTTTTACACATTTTAAAATATTTTTGCTCCTTTTTGTTTTTATTTTTGTTTTATTTTGTTTTTATTTTATTTTTATTTTGTTTTTATTCTGAACGCGTCGCCGCTTTTCGTGTCCAAAGGCGGAAAGAAAAAGTTAAATAAACCCTCGGATCAGTTAATTGAATACGAAATTCGAATGCCACTCGACTGGGAAGATAATTGATAAAACTGTGCCAAATGTCGGAGTATCGGGGCGTGGCATATGAAAAGTAAATAGAGAATAATTTCCCACAAATACACACCCACACTCACACACACGCACACACATAAAAATACGACTTTAAGAATCATAAAAGCTCCATTAAACGCAACTCTCGGTGAATGCGAATGAAGTCCTTGCAATGATTGCAAATAATATTGAAAAATTCTCCTTTTATCCTTTTCGGCGATAATAAAAACTTTATATTTATGGCATGAATGTTCGGCTGCATGCATGTGTGTGTGCGTGTGTGTGTATCGCAATAACATGTGCATGCAATGAGTTTAAACAATTTGATCAATTAAAAGCAATTTGCGAGGCACAAAAACTTCAACAAATAACATCAAATATTTGAAAGCGAGATAAAAACAGAGAACAGAAAGCAGAGACAAAAACAAAAACAAAAACAAAAACAATAACAAAAACAGAAAACAGACAACAAAAACAAAAGCAGGAAACACAAAGCAAACAACAGAGAACAGAGAACAGAAAAGGGAGGGGAAAGGGAGAGGAAAAGGGCAAGGGAAGGCAGCGAACAGAGAGTAAAATGAACACTAAATAAAAACGATATAAAGGACAATTGAGAAGACAAAAAGGAAAACAAATAACGAGAGCTGCAGGACATTATTTCGGATCCCCGCCTGCCACCCAGCACTCCTCCAGTCTAGCCACCAGTGCAACCGAGGCCACCGATGCCACCAATACCACGGATGCCGCCAATGGAACCAATGGAAGCAATGGAAGCAATGGAACCCACAGAAGCCACGGAACCAATGATGCAGGAAGCGCTTTGGCCTGCGCCCGTGTAGATTGAATAAAATTTCACGCTGAAAATCACATTGTTTGCCAGGGAAACGATTCAGCGCGGGGGAAGGGATGGATACACATCGCGGAGACAGAAATCGCATAGTTAAACAAGAGCGTAAACAGGACCTGGACTCGCGGCTGTCGACTGGCAGATATCCTGTAAAAGTGCCGACTCTTAGGTGGCAGCTGAGCAGCTGCCCTGCTTCAGTGTCCTTTGACGGAGGGGAGAAAGATTTGATTAACAAGTGAAGGGAAGTACTGAGCAGGAGGTTGAAAGGATAACGGTGGGTGAGGCGGGGACTTGGAGGGGTGGTGAAGGGAAGAGGGAGGAGTCAAGGTAATTATTGATCCCATGGCCTCTTGAGTTTCTAATTCCTAATGGTCTTAAAATGGCGATTCATACATCACATCCTGTCACAGGACTCCACAAATTTACAACTTTGTCCCTGAAAAGGATGTTAATTGTGATTCCTGCTGCTCGATTCATCTATTTTCGTCCTTCGTATGAAGAAGCAACTTATCTTGGATTATCCCAATTCAGTTGTCCTTGATCTGTATAAATGACATGCTGTCTGTTCGGTACTTTATATTTGGTATTTCTGGTATATACTAAGCTCACTAGTGCGTCTAGTATATTTGGTATTAAAGGGTATGCAGTCGAGAGCAGCTTCCATTGTTGCTGCTGCCGCTGTAGTTGTTGTTGTTGTTGTTGTCGTTGTTGTTGTTGCAACTGTTGTATTGCTCCTGTTGCCTTTGTTATTGTTGTTGTTGTTCTTCTTCTTTTTTTCTGTTGTTGTTGTTGGCTGTGGGCTGTTGGTTGTTGGTTGTTGGTTGTTGCATGTTGATTTTTGTGCCGCCGGCCGTCGCTCTTTTTTGTTGCACGCATTTGGACATTCATGCAACTGATTGCTGCCACGTATAAAAGGCTCAAAGGACACGGCCGGAGGCAATCACCAGGCGTCCAAATAGATGCCTGGACTTGCACCCTGCAAACGTCCTCTGAACAAGGACCAACCACGGGTCCCCTTTTATCCAATTGCCTACGGAGTCCGAGTCTATGGCTTGACTTGCTATGGCGATGGAGGAATCGATATGCCCGGTCTGAGGGGCGGGAGGGTGTAGGGTATTCGACTGTCACTGCGTCGGGCAGCATCTGGCAGTTCGATTATTTGTCGCTGCGACGTCGTCAACGAGTTGACCATCGGGCAAACCACAGCAACAACATTTAATGGTCACATTGTGGACACATCCTGCTCCGCGCGCGGAGTTCATAGTCCGCCGCTGATGTCCACCGAATCTGACCATCAATAACTGCTGACCATTGACTGGGTGACTCTGCACAAATTTATGATATCCCCTTTATTATTTTGCATTTATTTGCTGAACTTTGACCCACCGCAGGTCGCTGCCTGTGCCTGTGCCAGATGCCAGATGAGTCTGGCCAGGATTGAAGATAAATCGAGAAGCGTTCGACGAAAAGCTCTTGCCTCGATGCAGTCCCCTTCCATGTTGTCTAGTGTACTCAAGCTGGAGGTGTAATCCCGAACCTCCGGTGCATCCCGCCTGAAGCAGTTTTGACTTTTAGAGCGCGCGAAAATTAATTTCCGGTCCAACGCTGCGTATGAGCAACGCGGAGCTGCGCTTTATTTGCCAGCAGTTGCAACTGCAGCAAGAAATTAATAAGAGCGCAGGAGGCAATCAAACAGCAAGTGACAGGCGACAAGCGGCAAGCGGCGGACGTCGGTGAACGGTAAATGGCAAAGGGCTAAGAAAAAGGACGAAAGTAAAAATCAAATATAAATATAAATAAAAGCTAAACTATAAAAATAACTGCCCAAGTTTGTCAGCTAATTAAAGGGAAGGCGACAGGACTTCAGGCAAAGGAGGGGAAGAAGGAAGGGAAGGAAACAGGGGAGGGAGAAGGAAGAGGAAAAGGTGAGCGGAGACAAGGACAAGGAAGGGGAAGGAGAAGCGGTGACAGCGACTTAATTGAAAGCTGCTGCTTTCTAAAGCCCAAACGCATTTCAGCTAAAAAGATGCTTCACCTAACGAGGGTCGCCTGAGGAGTTGTTCGACTTGAGTAAATAAAAGTCAAAACTCGAATTGATTTATTTTTGAACTAAACTCAGGATTTTCTTATATTTAGTTCTTAGTTCTTTTTTTTATTCTAAAACTAAAAGGACATTTAGATGGTTTTTATTGAGGGCTGCCTGAAGAGTTACCCACTTGTCAGAATTCATTCAGGATCTTCCACTCTGAGTATCTCGTGAATGTGGAATCAGCTTTAAGAGTCACAAGTCCTGCACCTTAATGGAACCCAAAGGAACTCTTAATGGAAAGCGCTCGATATATGAAATATATATTCATTTTTTATCCGATCGTAAAGTGAGTCAAGGACTTGAAGCTCGAGGCTTTAAATTCAAGTCGAACTGCGCTTCAATGGATTTTGGGATCTGCTTTATATATTTTTCCGATGGTGTAGACTTCAGACTCAAACGCTCAACAAACTTATCGAACTGCCCTCGCTCCGTTGAGGTGTGGCAAGCAGTCGGGCAGAGCGTGTTGCACTTCCGCCTGCAACACAATCACAGGAAGGTAAACGCCACGTTGTTTGCTTTGCACCTGCAGCATCGATGAGTGCGGTGTGGGCAGTGCAAGGGGGAGCTCTCATGGGGCCGAGGGAGGGAGGAGCAGGAGGGGGGAGTGCAGTATATAAATTTGTTGGCCAAATTTAAGGAGATCGCAAACAGATGGAAGAGGCGAGGGAATTGAATCGCAGGGCAGGGGACGGCAAGGCAAACACTTGGACATTTTGCTTAGCGCCGTCAACTGGCTAATTAAAATTGCCAATTAGACGGACAAACACTTGAGACTGGCGCCCACACAAAGGAGCAGACAGGACATAGAAGCCAGACCCGATTAGACCACGAGTGCAGCCTTGGATTTGGCCAATTTGTCAAGTGGCAGGCGGCAGGCGGCAGGCGGCAGGCGGCAGGCGGCAGGCGGCAGACGAGCAGCAAGTTGCATGTTGAGGAGGAGGGACGTTCATTTTTGAGGGATTCGAGGGGAGAGTGAACAGGACGAAACTTGTGAAGGAGGGAAGTAGCTGAAAGAAGGCTGAGTGGATGTGGAGGATGAGGAGTAGGAGGAGAGAGAGTGGTCGGAGGGGGAGGAGGGGGCAAGCTAAGCAGAGTTAATTAAAAATACATAAAAAATTCTTATCACTCGAATGTCTATCGTCAGAGGCACAAATGGGACAATTTGCGGGCTTGTTTATGAATATATGGGCGTGGCATAGCCTACCCACTCGATCCCGTCTGTCATGTCGGCCCCCGCTCCTCGGGCATGCTTAATTATGGCCAAAAAGAAGAAGAATGTGCCAACGCATAAAAAGGGCGGCTGGCAAAAAATGTGATAATTATTGCAACAATTTTCAAGGCGGCATCCACAGCAGCAGCAACAACAACAACAACAACAGGACAAACAAGAACGAAGCGCGATATCTAAAATAACATAATTATTTATGGCGGCAGGCAAAGGACGTCGAGGGAGTGACGGGGGGCAGAGTAATGCTCCTCGATATGCACAGGAGGAAGCAATGAAAACTGCCACCGCCGACGGCCGACGGCCGACGGTCGACGGTCGACAGGCCAGAGAATAGATGACGCCCGGGACGGAGGAGGCGGAGACACCCAAAGACTGAAAGACCGGAAGACCCTTGAAAAATTGTCGACTCGTGTTGCTCAGCCCCCGGCCCCGCCCTCTTCCTCCTTTGCGCTGGGGCTGCCTAACGCAAAGCATACGCATAAATAAAGGCAAATTATTGAATACGCCAACACCGACACCGACATCAACAACAACACACACACACACACACACACTAAGTTGCAGCCTCAGCAGCTGGGAGGCAGGTGCTCAGCCAACAATCCCAAGAAAACGCTTTTCAATTAAGCAACTTGTCAGGAGGTCGACGGCCAAAGGCGTTGCTCCGAAAGGCAAAAGGCTTAATACACACGCAGCACACAAAACACACACCCGCACACACACACACACACACACACACACACACACACACACACATTGGGAGAACAAACAACTTGATTTAAGCCCAGCTCGAAGCGGAGATACCCTGCACCGCCATGTAAGTCCTTAAGCCTAATCCTTGGCTCAGCTCCAAGAAGTCGGAACCTCGAGAATTCAAAATTTCACAGCCTCGAGGGTCAAAAATGCGAAGTATACAAAAATGTGAGGCGGGCGAAAAATGTCTGGCATTCTTTTTCTTCTTTTTGTGCCTGGTGAGCGGTGCAGGGGTGCAGGGGCGGGGGGCGGAGGGCGGAGGGCGGAGGGGAGCTTAGGTGGGGCGGGGGCTGGAGCATATTTACGTTGCATGTATTTGCTGCTAACGAGCTGAAGAATTATGACTCCATTAGACGGGAAGGCGCTCCAAGTTGAGGCATCGAATAGGAAGTGGCAGGAGGGGGAGCAGCTGGAGTGAGGATGGGACAGGGGGGAGGGGGGAGGGGCGGAACGACGCATAGTTAGCTTAAAGTTGCTACCATTTTTTTGGCTCAGTTTTGTTGCCGCTGCTGCTATTCTTGTTGTTGTTGTTGTTTCTGTTGTTGTTGTTGTTGGTGGTGGTGGTGGTGGCACGCGAAGGAAATGCCGCCATTTTGTGCAGATTACGCTTTGATGAACTCGAGAGCCAAGCGATGGCTGGAAGTATCCCAGTTTCGCAGTTTCGCAGTTTCGCAGCTTCGCAGGATCCCAGAATCGCAGTATCCGCGTGTCCCCGTATCCCAATAGCCATAACCAGAATATCAAAACGACTGGCAGGACGACAGGCGGGGAGACAGCGAGAACCTCAAGCAGCAGACAAGGACGAACTGTAGCCAGGACCAAGGCGTAATGACAACGTCAACAGGACGCCGGCAGATTGAATTTACCGAACAAACACTTTTCATTTGCAGTTGAATTAAGCAAAGTAATCCCTGGTGTATATTTCCGGGCTCCTCTCTCGCTTTGCGCCTGCGAGTGCCAGGACGCGGCTCTGGTCACGGACGTGCCAGGCAACTAGTCAACTTGTCAACTTTAGAGGCAACTTTAAAGCCCACAGACGCATTAAAGGCGATTGGAATCTTGGCCAACTCAGGATCCATATCCGCACAGCCGGAACAAAGGACAACCTCAAGTGTTGGGCATAAAAATTAAAAGTAAAGTCCTCCAACGCAGTACTGAGCACACGCTCCTCGCTTCCTTCTTTCTCCTTCCTGCCTGCCCCCTCTCCATTCCCTGGAAGGACTCGCTTATCGATGTAACTGACTTAACAGTCCTCAAAATAAAAACTTTCCACTTCAAAATGGCCCAGACACCTCCCACATTCTGTTCCCTGTTCGGTTGTTGTTGTTGTTGTTGTTGTTGTTGTTGTTGTTGTTGTTGTTGCTGCTGTTGTTGTTGCTGCTGTTGTTGTTGCCGTGATTGTTATGCAGGAAATTTGCATTATTTTCGACAATCTAAAAATTCAAAGCAGATGTCCCTGAGACACGAGCACATGGCAGCCACCAACAGCAGCAACAACTGCAACAACAACAACAACAACAGGAACAGCAGCAACAACAGTGGCAACAGCAGCAGCAATGGCAGTGGCAGTGGCAGTGGCATCAGGCGCAACAAGCAACCGGAGCAGCGGCTGTGGCAGCGACAACGACGGCAGAGGCAGCGATGTTGCAATGCAATCGAGACATGAGGATGCCGAAGCCTTGTAGCAACAACAACAACAACAACTCCAACAACACCACCAACAACACCAACACCAACATCATCATCATCATCATCATCATCATCATCATGAACAATATTCGAGGTCATTTTCCCCAGAGACTTGCAAAATATTTAAATTTTTCTCAACGTTTATTTTGTCCTGTGGTCAAGTCTTCCTGCACTTATCCTTGCGCGTCCTTTCCTGTTTGCAATAATTACAATTTGTTGGCCCAGCCTCCCCCCTTACTCTCTCTCTCTTTCTGTCTCTCTCTCCTTTTGACTTTCCTTCGTTCCTCAGTTCCCTTATTTCTCGCTATTCGTGTCTTGCCTTGCAGAAAGGATGTCCTTTCGAGACTCGTCGCTGCTTGAAAGGATCGAGAATTGCATTTAACATTTATGTTAAGATGGCAGAAACTGTTATAGCTATGTTAACACTAGGAAGCTCTGTTATTTGTACTCTGTCAGTTGTCCTGCCACTTTCACTTCCTTTTCTACTTTCTCTTCCTTCTGCCGAGGTCACTTTCTCTGCTCCTGTCACTTTTTTGGATTCACTGCGCTTTTCAATTGAGCAGAAGCAAAACAATATCCAGGACGTGTTGCCAAAGGGTGTGCTTAGTCGAACAGGACATTCCTTCAGGACATGCTCACATTTCATTAAAATCTCCACGGACAAAATTAAGAATTAAATTCGTAGATTTTCCTTTCTCAATCTTCCTTAAATATTCGAATGTAAATGTAAGGATAATGGAAGGAGTCCCAGAGCTGGGGTAGGTGGTAGGAGGCGGTGGGCAGGGGCATGGTCAGGGGCAGGGGGCTTCCCGTTGGACTGTCTAGATTAGCCCATGTTCCGTTATAAATGGAATCCTGAGCAATAAAGCGTGCCCAAGTGGTGGTCACGTGTCCGTGAACCCATTGCTCTGAAGGACATCTGAGGCAAAAAGTTAAAAATGCCCAAAGTCTCGGCCAGCAACAGGGAGGAGTGCGCGTGATTTATGCTTTGTTTTTCTTTTATTCCTCTTAACTTCCCCCGTCAATAGGAGGGGGAGGTGGATGGTGGCAGGTGGAAGGAGGAAGGAGGAACGAGGAGAAGGAGCAGGAGGAGGGATATATCTGTGCTCGATATGGATTTCGGTCTGAGTCTTACCTGAAATTCATTTGCCGTTGCGGCCAGCCAACTGGAGTTAAGTTCCTGCTCCGCCGACAGCTTCTGCTTAAGTTCATACTCCAGTGGCAGTCCCCGCCCGCCACGCCCCGCCGCCCCTGCTGTCAGTGGTGGTCACTGGAATTTATGGCCGCTGCTAATTGGTAGAGCAGAGAACTGCTGCGTGCTGCAGGCGCACGGACATGAACTCGGCTTTCGAGTGTCCTGCTAAACAAGGAATTAAACTTCGAAAATACGAAAATACGAAGATGGAAAAATACGAGGATACAAGGATACGAGAAAACAGGAACAGAAAACAGAAAGAAGAAAGTTAAGGAGCAGAAAAGTTGAAAAGTTGAAAAGCCGAGAATTGGAAAAACACAATCCTAAGCACAGTCCCTGTCGCCTGTCAACTGGCAGGATCCTCGGGAGAGAAGCACTCGAGTGCTCTGATTGCGCGTGGAGCATCCTGTGAGTAGACGTTTACGGGCTACTTAATGTCAGTCGAGTGCACTGGCCATAAAAATGAAATGTGTGGACGCAGATTGTGGGTGGCCACTCTACCTGTAGTCCCACCTGTGAACTCGGCTCCCACTTGATTGGCAAATGCGCACATGAATCATTGATAAGCGTATCAAATTGCAGTCATTAGACAAGTAACTGACTTTGATGGCCGAACAAAGGGCGCCATCGGGGCTGGGGCGGCGAGGGAGTCGTCGATTACTACGACGACGATGATGGAATCAATGGCAGTGGCATCAATGGCCTTAAATTGATGGCAGCTGGCAATCAACATGAGCGCTCGAGGAATTGTCTGGTGATGACTGTGCGAGTGAAGTTTTGCAGGAGGAAGGCGGCAGGCGGGAGGGCAGGCGGGCTGGCGGGCAGACAGGCGGGAGAACGAGAAAAGAACTGAGAGTAGAAATGGAAATAGAAATGAACCCGTTGTATGGTAGGGATGGGGCAGGGGCTGGGGCAGGGGCAGGGGCACGGACAGAGGGAGGCCAATCCCCGCCAGAGCCGAAGGAGAACCGGAAATCAAAAGATTTGACAACAAAAACATCACGGGAAGGCACTTGGGGGAAAGTGAGCTGCAATTGAGAAAAGGATTTTCCTGCTTCCCCTCTTGCCACCCTCGTCCATCTCCTGGCCAACCGCCCGCTCCCACCCAATGATCGAAATGGGCAACCAATCGGCCCGGAGGATCTCGGGCCTCCGTAATTATGGCAGAATTTGTAATGGCAAAAAGCAATTTGACAACATTGGATTTTCCGTGAGTTGTTTTTTTTGCTTGTCGCCAGCAAGTTTCCCTTTCGCTTTTCGCTTTTCCATTTTCATTGTTTTCACTCCTTTGCAATTTTCTTGTTGAGCGAAACGGAAATAGTTTTTCCCGTTGATTCAGTTAACGATTTGAGGCATTTTCCAGGGAATTTATTCGTAATTGGACATTTAATGTTTTTCCATGTGTCTCCACTTTGCTTCAAGGATTTTCCTTCTCCCCCCCCTCCCCCCCCCTCCGAAAATCAGTTTCCCAACTTTTACTCGCATTATGCATACGACGCGTTGACGTTAATCATACGCCACGTTCAACGCGCAGCAAGCAACTTTTTCCCCTCTCTCTCGCTCGCCCTCTCTCTCTCTCGCTCTCTCTCTCTCTCTCTCTGTCCTTGTCTGCTGCCGCCCTCGTACTATTCGAGCCTTTGTTTTTGCCCATCGTCCTGCCCGACAATAAATCACATTTAAAGTTGAAAAGCGCCAAATAAATGAGACAAGTGACCCAAAATGTCAGACGGAAGGCAGCGAAAGCGAAAACAAAAAGCGAATAACTTTTTAAAAGGCAAAAGCGAAAGTACAAGTTGTTCAGTTAGTGTTTCTATATATACCCACACACCCACATACATACACATCCTCCTTCCTTGCTTCGTCCTGTTGTTGAAATGCGGGACAAAAATATTTGCCCAGCATCACGTGACCACTAGAAATTTGCATTTTAATGGCTGCTGCCTGGCGTTTAGCAAAAGGCCATAATGGTGGGCGTGGTCCGTTGCAACCTGCATGTGTATCTGCGTGTGTGTGCGTGTGTGTGTGTGTGTGTGTGTGTGTGTGTGAGTGTGTGCATAAGTATGTTAAGTGTTATCAGCGACGCTTAATGATGCCAAGAATAAACTCGTCGCACACTCGAGCAGCAGCAGCGAGCACATCGCAGGGGGCGTGTGCATTGTGGGCGGGCGAGTGCCATAACGGCAACAACAGCAACAGTAAACAAACAAGCAACAGCAACAACAAGAAAAGTAACAGCCAGAAGAACAACAACAACGGAGGCAGCGGTGGCAGCGGAGGCAGCAACTGCGACGCGTGACAAATGACACCAGCGACATCAAAATGCTGCAACGGAAGCCGGAAAGAGCATGACAGCAGCGGGGGTGAAGGGGGCAACAGCCGCAGCAACAGCAGCAGCAACAACAACAACAACAACAACAACAACAGCTGCGATATCAACAACTCTTGTCAGCGGCAAGCGGATACAACAATTGTCAAGTGGCGAATAGGCGAAGGAAGAAGAAAGCGAGGCACAATGCACGGAGCAAAGGCGTACAGTGATGCCTGCCTAAGGGGGAGTGTCGTGTGAACGACACTCTGAGCAGTGAAAGCCATTCAATTGCCGGCTGAGTGTCCACACTTCGAGGGGCCACTCGATTGGATGGCTGCTGACCGTGCCAGCCGGTGTTCACTGTACTGTCTTTGCTCCGCTCTGCTCTCATGGAATGCGCGAGTGACACTTGAGTTATTTTTGGCTTCCATTTCTTTTCCATCCTCGCTCCAACCGCCAGCCGAGGCGACCCACAAACCTAAACTGGTGCAACTAAATGCAGAAACCGAAATACCAATTACGAATCCGTTGACACTTGCCACCTGCCACCCGCCACCCACCAACCACAACCCATCACACACCACCCACCTGACACACAGCATCCACCTGACACCTACCACCCTCCACCCTGCACACTTGGTCTAAACTGTCGTGCCACTGACAACTTAAGTGTGGCAAATATAGTGGCTCCACAGTGCGTATGCGTGATAAAGGATCTTAATTGCAGCCTCAGAGACTCATCTCCATCCCTCGCTGGCGTTGCTCCTGTGCTCCTCTTCCTGTTCCCGCTGATGCCTCCCTATCCCCTCAGCCTTCCCCTATACCCTGCTCTTATCCTTGTTGCTCCTGTTGCTGCTGCTGCTGCTGCTGTATACCTGATGCGGGCATCATTGCCAGGACACATCGCCCCGGCGCCAACTCATCATCTCGCACCGCTTGCATCCGTAAGGCACCCACTAATGAGGCACCCACCAGGCCGTTAGCCTTCGTGCGGCTCCTGGCTTTGCGGATTGGACCAGCGACCAGCAGACCGAGCATTCCCCACGATGCCAGCTGAAGGAGATAAGAAAAGAGTATAGGGGATAAGAAAATGGAGAGAGGGGAGAGGGTAGGAGAGGAAGAGGAAGAGGGGGCGGGAACGGGAGAGGAAAGAAAAACCAGGGAAAACCCAATTGAAAAGTTACAAAAGATTTCAAAAAAATTAACCAGCGAAAAAGATATTCAGTTCCGCGGGACTTGAGCACAAAGGAGGCATCCTTGGTTCAGCAGGAACTGCTCCGGGGGCAAAGGCAATTGTCCGGCGCACAAACAACAGGCAACTGTGACCTATGACCTTTTGGTCTTAGCCTGCGAACGGAGTACACCAATTATTGCACAGCGAGTGTATTGAGTCAAGGATTCTGTTGATTCCAGGCTCAACTTTCAGCGCCATTCATTAGCCAGGACTTTAAGATATCCCTTTTATGAGTCCGAGGAGATTGTCCTTAATTATCCTGTGCCCTTTTGAAGCTATTTTCGGAGTGAGCTCTACGAGAAACTATTAGTACGATTCGCACTCCCTTTAAAGCGATTGCCAGTCCACTTCAAGGACACTCGCAAATTTCTGACACGACACACACACACACACACACACTGAATATCCCATAGTTTTGCTGGCATTTACCGCATGAGTGACAAGACAGGCGGCGGGGTTAGGGGGCGGCTTATTAACGCCTCACTTGGTCACGTCTGCGTGGGAGTTAAATTTTGTCTAACACAATGGACGCATCCTTTTGGACGCCTTTGAAGCGGTCGAAGATTTATGAGGCATCAGCTGTAGAGGGCGTCCTTCAAGGATCCGAGTGCCCGAATATTGGGCAGCAATTAAGCGGCTTAGGAGCCAAGGCAAAGGGAAACTTCAATTGCATTTCCAATTGCAACTCGGAAAATGCGGAAAATGCCGTCTGCCCGCCGCCTGTGGAGGCGGCTTAGGGGCGGGTTCTGGGTCAAATGGTGCCCCTATTTGCAGGGATGCCTTCTGGGGGAGGCGATTCGGAAAATTGCATTGTTCACTCGCTCCACTCACTTTCCCCATCTCCCCCGTCTCTCTCCCCTCCCCTATCCCCTCTCCCCTCTCCCCTCTCCCCTCTCCCCTCTCCCCTCTCCCCTCTCCCCTCTCCCCTCACCCCTGCCCGTCGCTCAGTCTCTCAGTCTCTCAGTCGCTTGTAATTTAATGAATAAACGAGCAATTCCCCCAAAATTTCATAAGAAAAAAGATACTGACGGCAAGCTTAGTGAATGTGCTTGTGTCTGTGCGTGTGTATCTCTGTGTGTGTGTGTGTGTGTGTGTGCAGCATTGAGAGACGAGTAACGAGCATCCATCGGGCGGGCAGACACGGCAGCCACGCTTAATGTGCACAACTAAAGTGCTCACCCGTCGTTGACAACAAATGCAGGCGGAAACGGTTCCTGGTTCCTGGTTCCCTGCACCCCCAGACTCTCTCCCCTCCCCTACCCACCACACCCAACTCCCTGTTCGCCCCAATAGTCAGGTCCTTCCCAGTCCAACTGTCTCCTTGTCTCTTGCTGTTTGCCGTTTTCTGTTTGCTGTTTGCTGTTTGCTGTCTCTGCGGCGTGGCAAACAAACAAGCAACAAGAAGTTGTTGCTGTTGCAATTGTCATTGTTGCTGTTGCTGTTGCTGTTGTTGTTGCTGTTGCTGCTGTTGCTGCTATGCTCCAGCGGCAACTAAGACGATAACGAACTGAAGGCACGAATGAGAGCAGCCAGATTTTCAGGGCCGAGAGACAAAAGCGCAATGAGTCCTTTCTTCTCTATTTTCAAATAACTGCGAAAGGATGTTCTTGGAAACGCGTTATCCTTCCTTTCTCAGGATACGCAATTATCCATGTAAGGACATTCCTCCCATTTATATTTCAAAATGTTTCTCCTTTTTTCAAACTTGTTTTCTCGCCAGGGAAAAGGAGTTAAGGATTTCAATAAATTCCTAATTAGTTACTTTTTAATTTTTTTTCTTCTATTTTCTTTAATTATTATTTTATCTTTTTTTTATTTTTATTATTACTATTTTATTTGTTATTATTATTTAAAGTCCTGTTATTTGAAGGGTTTCAACTCAGCTGCAATTTCTAAGCGAATCTGACTTTGAGCCAATTAAAAGGGGTGAATTCATAGGCAAAGCCTTAGATGCTGCTACTTATCGATATGCAGAAACAATTAACAATCGATTAAGTATCGATTCGTATATATCGATAGTTCGTAATCGAGAGTTAAAACTGACAACTAATCAACAAGTGTGAATCTCCAATTTTATTCATTTACATTCGATAACTTTCGGTCGCTTTTCGAGTACCGATATATATATATCGATATAAATGAATTTATACAAGTAATGAAAGAGGCGATTTACGGGCGAAATCCTTTCCCGGATTCGGGCATCCATCGATTCCGTCTGAGTTCCAAGCACTTTTTGCAGGGCGCTCACAGTTGTTGCTGCTCGCAAGCCCGCTATTAATGAACTTAAGCTTCGAAACAGGTGTGTATGAGTGTGTGTGTGTGTGTGTGTGTGTGTGTGTGTGTGTGTGTGTGTGTGTTTGGCTGAGTGTGTGTGTGGGTGGGTGTAACTACCCTTGCACGTGTACATGTGTGTACACTTGGATTTTTTGTGCCTTTTGTTGGTTTCGCATGGGACAGCATAAAATTTAATATTACAAGTGACTATCTCTTTATTACGGGCTCATCGCATGGCCACATATTACGGAGGGAGGAGGGAGCAGGGAGGAGAGTGGAAATGGAGAATGGAGGGCATGTTGGGCTGGGAGGGAAGTGGGGGGAAGTACACACCGTTAAATGTTGCGTCAACTGCCGTTACTTTTAATTGTTAGTGCCCAAAGCGCTGTTCGCCGCTCAACTGAGCGTCAATACAGAAAAAAACATAGAATTGAGGGAGAAGGAAAGAGAAGAGAAGAGAAAATAAATGAAAATAAAATAAAAGAAAAGAAAATGAAATAAAATTAAAATGTTTTCTGATGCTCGAATTTGAATGAAACCCAAGAAATCAATACAACAATTCAATTCGTCAAAGGCAAAGGTTACACCTTCCCCCTTCCCCCATCACTCCAACCACCCCCTTAACCTCCCTCCCACTTCCCCACCACTCATTTGACATTATGTCCCGTTATTTCGATGATAATATCGAATGATAACAAACGACCCTGATAAAAGTCAATGTGCCACAGGCAACGGAAGATTATTGAACGGAATCCCCTATGTGGGGCTGGGGAGGGCAGCGGGCAGCGGGCAGCGGGGAGGGGGGCTGGGAAAGGCATTAAGGAGCGGAGGGCGTTTTAATGATAACGTAGTTGAAAATTAATAAGCCTTCAACATTAAATTGCTTAACTAATTAAATTAATTGGTCCTTCAACAGCCCCGAACGGACACCCGATGGAAATATATACATTGTATGTATGTGTGTGTGTGTGTGTGTGTGTGTGTGTGTGTGTGTGTGTGTGTGTGTGTGTGTGTGTGTGTGTGTGTGTGTGTGTGTGTGTGTGGGTGGGTCCGCCTCTCGGATGGATTGCCTGCCGTTGGAACAAAGAATATCGCACGTAATGTCAACTAACTGCTGAGATCCTGTACTGCCTTGGGTGAGTCCCGAAAATTATCCTTTCTTCTATGTTTAGTTTTAAGCTCTTTCTTAGGATATCTCTTAGTCCTGTCTCCCTTCGCTTCTTCAATCGAATCGCTTTAATAGAGAGCAGAGATCGCACTGAAGTGCATCCAACTGGATTCTCATCTTTGGGGCATGACACGCTTGGAGGCATGCCCCACGGATAATTTCCCAGGATATTTGCTATGAAGTACATAAAGGGGCTGGCACATAACGGAACTTGCGTACATCCAAAGTAATTTGAAAACTGGAAATTATCCTTAGTTTAATTTCAGGATTAAAGACCAAATAATTTCATAACTCGGGCAGATTTTCAATTTCGAGTGTAATTTCCAGAGTGGTTTTCCTTAGTGCCATGGAAAGTAGTGAGAGTGTGTGTGTGTGGGGGGGTGTGGGCCTGTGGGGGTGTGTAAAGGTGAGGGGCTCTCGCAGAACTTAAATGTTGCCCCGAGGGCGCCAATTTGCTTGCAATTGGCATTCGAGTGTCTGGAAAACAGAATTTGTTGTGCCAGAGATTTGTATCTGAGGAAACAATTTAAAGCGGCGCACAAAAATGCCGGAAACCAGACACAAAATGTTAACGGAAAAGGAAACAGGCGTACGAACCACACTAACACACATCCACACACACACACACATGCACGGGCACACCTACATATGTATAGATACATACACAGATTCTAAAATACACAGACGACAGACACTGCAATTTGTGCTTGTGTCTGTGTATATTGTGTGTGTGTATGTGTGTGCTGTGTGTGAGTGTGCTGTGTGTGTGTGGCATTTACAGCAGGCTTTAAAGAAAATTTAAAATATAAACTAAATTTGAAAAGAGAGAAACGCACGAGGAAAGAAAACGATATCAGAATTAAAATTATCTTTCGGCTGTCAAACGCGTTTCCATTTTCTATTCGAAACTTATTTTGATCGTAACTAAAAGTTGTTTCATGATAAGATTAGCAATCAATTAAATTGAACTTAAAGTCAATTTGTTTGCCTTCAATATTTTAAGAAGAAAAATTTAATTTTCATTTTATTTCTCCTTAAGAGAAATTGAACATAAATAAATGTGTCCATAAATATTTTCCCTGATAAATAATAATAAATTATTCCCAAGAACTAAGATTTCTGAATATTAGGGCACAAACAAAAATAAATAAATAATGAAAATTAAATATTACGTTTACCATTTTCAACCAGCAGACCGCAAATAATAAATTACGTAATTTATTTTTCACCCAAATAATGAGCTAATGCAACTTACTTAGTGTAAATAAAAAATGATTCAATTTGTTTAGTTGTTTAAGGTGAAAGGTAACTTTTATTAAATAAATTTTATTTTAGTTTAGTTATGAATTATATTATTTTATGATATTTAATCAAATTAAATCCAAAATAATATTAAAATGCATAAATATATAATATTTGAAGCGCAACTGTTGAACAAACTCAGCTGTTGCTGAACGGTTCAGCGTTGTGTCGCATGCTTAGTGCGCCACCTAACGGGAACCAGTAACAGCTAGTTTGCAGCTCCGTGGCAAACCAGTTCCGTTCCACGCGTTTGACCAATTTTAGTGTATTCTTAGTCACTGCTGCTAAACCAGAAATCTAATAAGAAAAAGTGAAAATAACAAAACAAATGCGATAAATATTGTTAAATACGCAGCCATCACTATAAGCAACTGTATCACGCGTAAACAACAATTGATAATGCAACAGTAAAACGTTAAGTTCCAATAATAATGAACTAAAAAATATACGACGAAGATGAACGAAGAAGAAGAAACGACAGCAGCAGCAGCAGTCGAATCGTGATGATGAGTTTGTGCGAGTGCGGTGCAACGAAAATAACATACATAATACGTGTGTGTACATAATACATACATATGCAAAGCGCGCGTATGTGTGCGTGCGTGTGTGCTTGTGTGTACGTGTGTGTGGTTCGCCCTGTTGTTGTTGTTGCTGAAAAAAACAAAACCCAAAAAAAAACAAAATCCAAATCGGAGCAGTAGCTGAAATTTACATATAATAATACATAAGTACATCTTACACACAACACATCTACACAAATAGATGTAATTAATTTTATATATGCATATATATATATAAATATAAATATAAATATACATACATATATCAACAAGGAAATGCAACACAAAAAGGGTCACAAAACGGGAACGGGCCGCCGCCAGCCCCAATTGCCCTACTGCGTGTTGTAATCCCGAATCCCAATTGGAAACACTTTTGGACCAATTGGAAAAGCAACAAACAACAAGCATACAAATACAGTTTTTAAAGTGTCGCTCTGCCTCTGCCTCTGTCGACGTCGGTGTGAAAAGAGGTCAAAGGCGCAACAAAAGTTTTTCATTTCGTTGGTAACGATAAAAAAAAAATCAAAAACACAAAAAGCAAAAGGAAAAACAAGTGCCAAGCAGCTGAGCGCAAAAAATAAGAAAAAATTAAATACAAAAAAAAAAACGTCGTAGTTGTGCGTTAAAACAATAAAGGCGAGCAAACGTGTGTGTATGTATGCGTGCCTATGTGTGGCATGTGTGCAAGTGTTCGTGTAAGTGAGCAAACAACAATAAAAGCAACAATAACTAAAAGAATAGAAAGAAGAAGCTTCGGCGGCGGTGGCGGCGGCAGCAGCACCACACACATCACAAAAATCTTTGCGCGCGGCCATTAACAAATTCCCAACTGGCGCGAACAACAACAACAACAACATCTACAACAAAAACAGCAACGACAACATCGGCAACAAGAACGCGCAGCAGCGCTCAAAACTGAAATTAGAAATCAATATTTCGTATTAAACAATAAAAATCAAATAAGAACAAAAAACACATTCTACAAGCAGAACGCAAAATAAAATCTGGTTTTATCAGTCGCTCCACACAACTACGGCAGCGAATACAAAAACAATAACTACAACAACAACAACAACAATAACAGCAGCAGCAGAATAAAACGGCTGACAAGTTTTTAGCGCGTACGACGAAGAAGAAGACGCAGTAAAAAAAGCTAATATACGCTTGTGCTGCCTGTGTGTGCGTGCGTGTGTGTGTGTGTTCTTTTCTCTTTTTTTGGGTTTTTTTTTTATAGTGTATTTTTTTATTTTGTGTAGTGAGAGCTTAGAAAAAACAAAACAACAAAAAGCTTGAAAGCAGCTGGGTGCGCAAAGGGAAAAAAGCGCCAAAAATTATTCTGCCATAACAGAGCCA
Organism: Zaprionus lineosus; assembly: GCA_035044505.1. Taxonomy (NCBI): domain Eukaryota; kingdom Metazoa; phylum Arthropoda; class Insecta; order Diptera; family Drosophilidae; genus Zaprionus; species Zaprionus lineosus. The sequence continues at coordinate 1,606,942 of JAWNNX010000694.1, read as the reverse complement.
TTATAATATAATATAATATAATACACACTTATTTTAATTAAGAAACAACAAAAAGTCAGCGGCCAACGGCGAAGTAAAATTTCAGCACAGCCAATCGGCCAATTGGAGTTGGCGGGCGAGTGACACAGAAAGTAAGAGCAGGAGAGAGCAACCAAGCCACAAGCCTGCAAGCAAAGAGAGAGTACACGAGGAGAGCGTGAGCGAGAGCAAGTGATTTTGTTGTCACAGCGCGCGCTTGACAAGTAAGTTAAAAAAGCTCTCCTAACTAAACCAACTAAAAACCCCTTTCACCTACATTCAACGTCCTTTTCTTCTACTCCACAACACGAAATACCCGGCTCTTAGCCCCTGTACAACCGCCCACTATTTTGTCCCCACACACATCCCTATCTCTTCTTCTTACACGCCCTCCCGCCTTCGCGTTTTGCTTGGCGTTCGTTTTGTTTTGCAACCGCCGGCCGCTCAAATTTGCATCAGTGTGCGAACCGAAGCGAAGGGAACTTTTTGGATATGCGGGTGTTTGTCATCTGTCGTTTGTCGTCTGTCGTTTGCGGTTTGGCGTTGTCGCTTTTGTGCTTCTTTGATTCTTCTTCTTCTTCTTCTTCTTTGCTTTGTTGTTATTGTAGCTGTCGCCGCTAGGGGTACCGCCCGCAGCACGAACCCTCAAAAAACAAACAGTGCAAAATTATTCAAAAATTCCATAGCGCGCGCGCCGATAAAGCAGCTGATAAGCAGAAAATACTAAATCCAATGCGCATAGGGATAGGGCCCGGTTCCCCTCCCCTCCCCCTCCCCCTCCCTAATTCACACATTCTCCCTCCTCCCTTTGCCGAGCTCTTCTTCACTTAACACTGACAGCGACCCTGGGCCATGTGCGCCTAAGTCCACTTTTATCGTTTCAGTTATTAAATCATTATTAAATGTCATTATCGATTCGTGGGAATGTTTTTTGCTCTTCTATTTACAGTTTTATTTTGCTGCTTCTTTTTGTTGTTGTTGTTGTTGTTGTTGTTGCTGCCTGTTGCTTGTTGCTTGTTTTTGCTGCTGCTTGTTGTTTGTTATTGGTCTTCCGTTGTCCCCCAGCAACAGTGGAGACTCAAGAACAGCATTGAACGATGGGCGGAAATATGCCCGCTGGGGGCGTGCCAAACGATTGGGCTACTCTTTATGGGCACAAGTCCATTCATGATGCGAATCGCAAATCGGTTTAAGCCCGATTTGCAGCTCCTCTGGCCAAAATTGGTTTTCACACACACTTCCGAATTGTTAGTCATCCATTCGATTTGTTGACAATTAACTGAAATTGGCGATCGCGTCGCTTCGTTTGGGCACTCATGTGGGTAAAAAATATTTGTTTTGCTGTTCTGCACCTTCACGGGTTTTTTCTCTCTCTCTTTTTCGTTACTTTTCGCTTGGCAGTTTCAATTTATCGGAAGCCAAGCCTGCGGATGATCTGCTACGGCGACTTAACGACACTTGGGAGGCTGTCGAAATGTTGGGCAGGTCCTGTTAAGTCGTGAGAGGATACATGCATAATATTGATCCTTCTGATTAGAAGTCCACTGATGATCGAGAATATGTATGTATATATTATATGTATATATGTTTCAAGACTCTGATTAAGGGTTTTGACCGCCCGAATATCGTTTTTACGACATTCGCTGCTTTCCTTGCCGTGAGGGGACTTTAGCCGGAGGGAAACTTTCCGCTTTTCACATTTATGGCGCTCCGCAAACTGACGGCTTCTTTAATCACAAATTCGATTCCAGATCTTTGCCCAGTCCCCCAACCAACGTTCATCCGAATCAGGTATGACTTCATACCTCGATTGTTCTATCACTCGTATTCACATGTTTTGCCAAAGATAAAGTTAGATTGTGTGTGCGTGTATGTGTGCGTGTGTGCGTGTGTGTGTGCACGTACGAGTGTATGCTTAACTAGC